>OV816028.1:17473246-19894309 GCA_929113105.1 Agrypnus murinus | reverse complement strand
CCACACAGTGCTGTTACAACTCAACGGCTCCTTGAGCAATTTCAATGGGACATTTTCGATCACCCGACATACAGTCCCGACCTAGCACCGAGTGATTTTCATCTTTTCACTAAACTTAGGATGTGGTTAGGAGGACAGTGCTTCCAAACTACCGAGGATCTTCAAGACAACGTCAAGACTCATTTAAATTCGTTGGCTCAATTAATAACTCATTAAAAAACTGGCATTGTAATTACACAATGCCAGTTAGCGGCCACAATGGCCAATGACCACAACGGTCAATTACTATTTTGGCTGTTGTGGTCATAACCACAACGGCCTCCGTGACCATAACGGTCAACAGCCACAACGGCCAATTTGACCATATCGCCCAACTCGACACTTGACCATAACGGCCACCATGACCACAACGGCCAACTAAAAATTCCACCACATCCGCCATTTTGACCACAACGGCCACCGACGCATATGTATTGGCGTCGCTGGCGACGATGACCACAACGGCCAAAATGACCACAACGGCCAAAATGGCCACAACGGCCAACTAGAGTGTGTGACCACAACGGCCAACTAGAGTGTGTGACCACAACGGCCAACTGTGGAACGTGACCACAACAGCCAAAATGACCACAACGGCGAACTAGGGTGTGTGACCACAACTTACATTGAAAAATGTACCTCTATAGACTATAGCCACATGAAATTGAAGAATTTTTTTCTTAGTTTCTTGGTAAGTATCCCAGACAGATTAAATGCTGAGAATTTGTTACGGGCACTTCTCAATACACTCTATTTACATATTCATGATACTTTAGTTTACAGGGCAGTTAATCTAACATTAAAAGAAGTTTTTTCTATAACTTGTTTACCGCAATATTTACATTTTGGGGACGTTTAAATAGTACGAAATAGTACTATAAAACAACAAGTTTGACGTTTTATTTATAGATTTTCATTGCATTGAATTTGAAATACGTAACTAGCTGTTTTTATCAGTTTTAAAATTAAACTAAATGTAAATCTTCCCCTAAAAAGTAAACACGATATCTACGAATCTGTCCAGTACTTAATAAAATAGATCTAGGGAACAGCATGCGACGCAACCCCAGAAACACACCACAATAATCCAAAACAGTATTGCTCCATACGTATCCGAGGAAAAATACAAAAAAACGAGCTCTCAGAAAAAAATGGCAGTTACTTACTCTCGCACCGAGTGATAAAACGTAGTTCTATTGGGCCGACAAGGAGTTTAAGAAATTATTAGATGAGCAGAAAAATCAATATTTCCAGAACTATTTCCACTCCCTAACAGCAACTAAAGCAACTGACTGCATTATGGAACGCCACAAGATCGTGTTTACGCCTCTTACCATTGAAGGAGAAAACTTCATACGGAACTTTCTTCAAGCGCGAAGTAATTAAGGTTATCGAAACTGAAGTAATTCCGAATAAGTTCCCAGCTTTCGACCTAATAACTGGAAAACTCCTAAAAAAACTTTCATATGAGGGATTTTGTATGATAACTGTGATCTATAATGCGATATTAAGGACGGGATACTTCGCTGGCCAATGGAAGGTGGTCTAAATAGCAATGGTCCCAAAACTGGAGAAACTAGATGTGGCCTCATACAGACCCATTAGTTTGTTACCCATCCTGTCAATGGTTTTTAAAAAATTGCTCGTCAAGCGAATGTCGCCGCTAATTGACGAAAATCGGCGCTTACCCAACTAACAATTTGGATTTCGTTGACAATAGGCTACAATCGAACAAGTACACATAATTGCATCAAAAATCTTCTGCTCATTTAACAATTTCTTAAACTGTTTGACGGCCCTATTAAACTACGTTTTATCGTGCGGGTAAGTAATCTGTCATTTTTTTCTAAAAGCTCGTTTTTCTTGTATTTTCTCTCGGATACGTATTATGGAGCAATACTGTTTTGGATTATTGCGGGTTGTTTTGGGGTTACGTTCCATGCTGCTCCCTAGATTCATTTTATTGAGTACTGGACAGAGTTGTAGATATTCTGTTTACTTTTTAGGGGAAGATTTAGATTTAATTTAATTTTAAAACTGATAAAGACAGCAAATTACGGAGTTCAATTCAATGCAATAAACGTCCCCAAAATGGAAATATTGCGGTAAACAAGTTATAAAAAAACTTTTGATGTTAAATCAACTACCCTGTAAACTAAAGTATCATGAATCTGCAAATCGTTAAGAGTGTATTGAGAAGTATCTGTACCTCTGATACTTACCTGAGATACTTACCGAGAAAATAAGAAAGAAAAATTTCTTCAACTTCAATGGGGCTGCAGTTGTATAGAGGTGCATTTTTCAATATAGGTAATTTACGTTAAATCGGTGCTAATTTGCATCAGACCCCGCTGTTAAATTCTGGAGGTATCTTATTGAAATACAATTTAAGTTAAAGGAGAGAAATGAAATTTGATGAAACCAAAATAACAGAATGAAAAAAATTGGCCGTTGCGGTCACACACCCTAGTTGGCCGTTGTGGTCATTTTGGCTGTTGTGATCACGCTCCACAGTTGGCCGTTGTGGTCATTTTGGTCGTCGTGGTCACACACCCTAGTTGGCCGTTGTGGTCATCGTTGCAGCGACGGCAATACATAAGCGTCGTTGGCCGTTGTGGTCAAAATGGCGGATGGAGTGGAATTTTTAGTTGGCCGTTGTGGTCATGGTGGCCGTTATGGTCAAGTGTCGAGTTGGGAGATATGGTCAAATTGGCCGTTGTTGCCGTTGCGGTTATGACCACAACAGCCAAAATAGCGATTGGCCGTTGTGGCCTAGACCCCTATAGTCTAGTATAGACAATCAACATTGCGTTTCGTAATAATGATTTCGTATGGATTTTCGTGGTAAAAATCCTAATTCAGCAAGATTGTGTCGTATAAATTTTTAGACATTAACCCAAATCAGTGTCTTTAAATAGGTATTTTAGATTCACTTAGAATTTGTAAACATTATCTCAAATTCGAAGCCAGATAAAGTCTTCACTAACTACTATATAACACTGTAAACTCAACAAAAACTACGATATGCAGTAAAAACATTTATTTACAAAAATAAATTGACTATAAATACAACAACATTTCCCCAAGAAAGGAATACATTGTATGAACCATGATGATCAATGATGCGAGCTGTGGTTAAATAATATAGTATGGATAATGCAACAACAAATATTTAGTTTAACTTCTTTAATAACCTCCATGACCATGACCTCCAAGACCGCCGCCAATACCACCACCAAGAGCTACACCATGAGCTTGGACAGGTACAACGAATGTACTTTTATGGGTGGTTTCAGGATGTACAGCATGTCCTTGTCTGATAACTTGAGCATTGAAACCATTGTGTTTATCGGCTGTGTATTTTACAATACGAACGGTGCCGTCGGGTTCATGAAGAGAGTATTCGCCTTTTACAACATCTCCATCACGTACTTCCTTTTGGCTATGATGATCACCAGTGTGTCCATCAGCAACACCATAGTTGAATTCGTATTTAGGATGAGCCTAAAGATATCATTACATTAATTATCAAATTTTTAAATGATTTAGAAAATAGAGCCGTATTACTTACATAATAATCAACTACATGTCCATGTCCGTATCCGGATCCAGATCCAGATGCGATTCCATAACTAGATCCAGAGCTATGTCCTAATGCCAAGCCTATTCCAGATCCAGATGAGATGCCATAACTAGATCCAGAGCTATGTCCTAATGCCAATCCTATTCCAGATCCAGATGAGATGCCATAACTAGACCCAGAGCTATGTCCCAATCCCAATCCTATTCCAGATCCAGAACCGGATCCATAACTGGATCCAGAGCTATGTCCCAATCCCAATCCTATTCCAGAGCCAGATGCGATTCCATAACTGGATCCAGAGCTGTGTCCCAATCCCAATCCTATTCCAGATCCCGATCCGGACCCATATCCATAGGAAGCAGGAGTAAAGAGTGGAGCAGCGTGTACAGTTTTGATAGCAATTGGAGCGGCTTTAATAGCAACGACTGGTTTAACAGCGACAACTGGTGCGGCATGTGCTACAAGTGGTGCAGCATGAGCAACAAGAGGAGCAGCATGCACAGCTACGGGGGCGGCATGAACAGTATGTACGGCTACTGGAGCAGCGTGAAGAGCAACTGGAGCAGCTACAGCAATGCCACCATGACCTCCTAGACCTCCCAGGCTCAAACCTCCATACGAATAGGCTCCATGTCCTCCTCCTAGACCGCCAAGATATCCTCCAGAAAGACCTCCACCATATCCACCTCCAAGATTACCAGCGTGATGTTCTAAGATAATACCACCTTGTGCGGCGGAAATTGCCAGCAAGGCAAATATAAAAATCTATAAAATTTAAATAATTATTATAATTAATCCAAATAGTTTTACGAAAGGAAAACATACTTTAAAGAACATGCTAATGTTGAATATTTGCAGATTGAATTTGTACTGGCAATCTCATAAATCCCCGACTCTTATATACTCATACATTAACAATCACTTTCGTGTATAAAAAATAAAGTTGTACATTTAATAAGTTACCTAATATGATTAGCAATCGAAGCCTCCCAATCGCGTACGATACTTCTATGCAATTTTTTGTAGGCACTGCACCTGGATTGAGTAATAATATAGCTATGTGCGCAGTAACTATTACATTTAATGCAGTTAATTATATCAACTGTCCACATTTTATTTTAATAACTTAATCGTTTGAAAGAAGGAAATTTGGTATACGGTTAATTTGAGAAGCTCAACAATTAAGGAGTTTCATTTTCATCAAAACTCTAAAGATGACAATTATTATTGAAAAAAACTATAAAAATGTTAATATAATAAATATAAAATATTTCATAAGGTTTGTTTACTATAATTCGTAATAATTATATTCTATAGCGAAACTAGATCAAACGCAGCTAGTTCTACTAGGACCACTTTCCATTCAGAAATTTAATAGGGAAAAAATAATTATAACAAATTTTCAATCAAGTATAAAAGCGGTTAATTTAAAAGCGATCATAGCAGTACATTGTTAGTTACGATTAAATTTAAAAGGAATAACTAAACATAATAGAGATTATTGATTTGTCATTAAGTTACAATAATTTAACTTTTACTTCTTGCAACAATAATGGTTTAAGTAGTTCTTCCTCTATAATAATATCGTTGAACGTTAAAAGGGGCAATTATCTTGTGTTGTATTCCATTAGGTGTGTGTACCGAAGTATTTAGAATTATGTAAATAATATAAAATTTTTGAAACTAAATGATACGATATTTCCGCATTAATTAAACCTTTTTTGAAAAGTATAACGTTTCGATGTCAACTCAGTTGCTGTAGTAATTTTCTTCAATTAGTCATGGTAGGAAGCAGTGTTTTGTTGCAGAAATGATTAGAATAGAAGAAATAAGAAATTAATTAAATGTAGTAGGTAAATCTATATAATTAGTTTATAAATATCTTAATTTGATAAGAAACATTTCTATTCTGTTTTTACAGTCGAGACTAAGATTGAGTATGTAGATCGTAATTCAATTTAGTAGCTAAGTAGCACAGGCATTAAGAACTTTTTTGAAAAAAAAATTACGTGACAAGAAATTGTATGAAAAAATGCAAATATTACCTTAAAGTAATGTTCTTTCCAACTCAAGCTTCGTACAAAGCTGTATCATCAATAACTGAACATATTTCAGAACTGTGTAATAAAAAAAGTTGTTGAAGAAAATTTTAGTTTTTTTAAATTGTAAGTTAACAATTACATTCTAACAAAATCAAATTGTAGAGGTCAAACTGAAAGTAAACCATTTTCTCCTATTTTTCTGTTTTTGCGCAAGCCCTATAATGAACTAAAATAAATTATTTTTTCCTACGACCCCCTACGAAAGTGAACAATAGCAAACGCTACCAATATTAAGAAACTGAGTCATATAACACGCGTATGTTAGGAACATAACACACGTGTGTGTTATGAAAATACGTCACGCTAAGCAATATCTAGAAATCCATGAATTTTGTTTACATTAAAATGATGACATTAATGTTTAATCTAATTTTGAGAAGCATTTTAACCATTATGTATCTATTCTTTTCTTATAAATATAACTTTAATTAATGTTTAAATAGTTATTTTAGCTATCAAAAAGAAATATCTAATAGATTACACCTAACGTAACCTCACATAATACATGAAAATTATTGAAGCAAGTTTGCCAAGATTAAAATCAGCGATGCCAAATGGGAGAAAAATAAGAGTAATGTCAAATAATTTAGTTACCTCTTTCACACCTGGCATTGTGTTATTAGTTGAAGTTATATTTGTTAATTATGGAGATATTATTAAATATAAATAAAAAATAAATTATGTGCCTCTGAGATTATTATATTATAAATTGTAATAGTAATTCATTTAATTAATATTGCTGCTAAACCCAAGGTTTAATTTTATACTATGTTTAAATAAGTTATGAATATATGAGTTTTTAAAATTGAAATTTATATTTAGTAAAAGAATCTATTAAATAAAATGTTAACAAACACCCATTCACTTTAACAATTGTCATAATTCAGCTCCAGAAAGATAAAATTAAGTTGTCAAGATAACTTAATTTTATTTTTCTGGAAATGTTTTGATAGAAATTTCGTTATAATTATTCATATTGTGAAACTAAATTGATTAAAAAATTAAACTTTATATCCTAAAAATAAATGGCTTACGAAAATTAGCTTTAAGTGTGATTTTCTCTGTTAAACCTAACCATAAAAATTTTGCTTTAAAATCTTTAAAAATTATATTCTTGAAAATTTAAAAAAATCAAAATTTTTTAAACATTTGAAATTTGGGTGGTCGTAGGAAAAATATTGTACATTACACGTTGGAAAGTAACTTTTCTGCACTCGTGTGATTTCCGCACTCGGCTTACGCCTCGTGCGTCAATTCACACTCGTGCGTACGAAAAGTTTCACTTTCCACACTAGTAATGTAATATACTATTACCGATTTTTGTTGTTCATATGTACTTTTCAAGTTATAGGAATTGATATAACAATGTTAGAGGATTATTTATTAAGTGCAATTAATAGTTTAATGCTTCATATTAGTTAGGGAAAGTTTATCTATTTTCTTCATTATACCTGCAGTTTATTAGAAAAAGTGAGAGGATTTATGTTATTCCAGCAAAGGTATGCTATAATATCTCTAATGTCTTTTTAGAAGTATATGGTAAGACGTTCTAAAATTAATAAGGTTGACGATTTTCAATCACTTCGCCATGAATTTTACATTACAATGATAGATTTGAATATTTAAGATAGAACAGAAGAAGAAAATATTTTTAAATCGGTATTTTTAAAGGAATTACTATCGCTTAAGAAATAACTGTACTTGTAACTTTTTACAATAATTGCCAATATTTCATTCACAAATAGTCTCCATTTTACTAAAAGGTTTCAGTCATGCTGTTTGCTATAATGCTTTCAGCTTTGTTAAATTTTTATTGCAGTTATTAGAAAACCCCATTCTGCGTAGGTAGGGATTATGGTAAAACTTAAAGTTGAGATATAAGGTGCAAAAACACAATGTTGCATCATCAACAATTATGCATGCAGTAATACGAATAATACCGGTAAATATTTCTTGTAGTGCGTCCTACAATAACGGCTTTTAACTTTTTAAGTTGGATCGAATTGGATTTGGTTTTTGTATCAAAATAACCAGGAAGCTTTGGCTCTTTCTTCGACATACATTTTAAAGCGGGCATAGGCGTGTATTTTTTTATAACTCCTGCAAAACTTGAATTTTAGCAAAATAAACGCTCTTACAATTTAGGATTTTTTAAAATAAAAACTACAACACATTTTCATGTTTTTTTAAGTTGTGTAGCTACAAATACTATGTCTCTTTTTCATTTTTAATTTTGGTTTTAATAAGTTCCATACAACAAAAGTAATTTAATTTTAAATCTCAGCCTGGAAATGTCGAGAAATTGTTAGTTCAAAGTAGTGACAACTTTAAGCATCAAAATTTTTAACAATAACAAAGATTTTTAAATCTTGCCACCGGTTCTAGATGCCCTGAACATTTTATAATCAAACGCCAATATGTTTTTTATTCTTTAGACAAGTTGGATTTTTATCTCATTGCGCGGTTTTTGTTAAGGCTCGCCTCACAGTGCGTCGAGACAGTTCTATATACACTGACAATGCAAATCAGTGTCTTCTGTGATTTTTTGACCATGCATTTATATTGTTTTAACGCTAACCAATAATAAGGGTGGGTCGTAAGAAATAATATTTAAAAAATGTCCACTCCAGTGAGTTTTTTAGAGTCATTCTAATCATGAGATCAGCTGTAAAAAAATTCAAGTATATCGGATTATTTTTATACCCTCCTCCGAGAGATTTTTTGCTTACCGACTTACGGCTATTTAACATGCAAATAGAACTCTAGAATTCGCTTCTCTAGTTATGACTGCTATTAGTATTTTATTATTAAACAAAACAGATGTTCTAAAAAGGTATTTTTAAATATTCAAAGGAAACAATTCATATAAAGAACCATAAGGCAGAAGTAATTAATGCATGAATTTGTATTATAGATACGTACGTAAAGATGTTCACGATGAAACTGTCTCGAGCTTAAACAACTGTAAAATTAATGAAACACTGAATATCATCAACAAACGTTTATTACTAGAAACTTTAAACACTTTAAGTACATTTTAGCATACAAATTTATTTTTTCGTGTACTTGATGGAACTGAAGCACATTGTTCAATCAAAAATCATAAAGAAAAGTGGTAGTTTTCTTGTTAGCAACACTTTTTCTCATTCATTCAATTTATTTGTAGAAATGTTAAATATACAATGGTTCAAATTATTAAAAGTTATATTAGAGGAAGATGAAGATAGTGACTGGAACTCAGCAACTGACAACCTTGCTGGTACTGCTGATGTGGACGGTTGCTCTTCACTTGAACCGCTAAATATTCTTTTCGAAATTTTTACTTTGTTGCCGATGCTATCTTCGACATAGGATTCCGCGACTCCACTTGATCGACAGCCCCCGTGTCTCTTCAAAACTTGTAGATCTGCTCCACTGTCGTCCAAGAAAGTTGCTGACGTTCGCCGAAAACAATGTCCGGTGTAGCTGTTTGGATCCGGTAGCCCTAAGTACACAGCAATTTTCTTTGGTACACTGTACAAAGTGTTTATACCAATTGGTTGTACCGTGCACTTGCCTTGTTTATAAAATATAAATAATCTGCGATGGTCCACATGTTTGGGTCTCAAATTCAAATACTTTCTGTAGAGCTCAATTCCATTCATTCCATCTTCCGATGTAACTGTGAAGACACGCTTTTTTTTGTTTTCGTGTCATGTAATGTTATCACCAAAATACGCCCGGAATCTTCTACATCATCCACCGTAGATCATCTTTATGTGGTTGTCGTTAACAATATCGCCGCCCTATACCACGCACAAGTATGAGATACTCACAGATTCGGTTAGATTCTAGTAGGGACGTCCATATGACCAAAAACAATCGGTGCCATGAAACAAATAACGTTCTGCCACCCCTTCCCTTGTTTAAGAATAAAGAATCAAAAACAAAGGAACTACAATGCTATAAACATAATTGATTGACGGATTGTAACAGAAGTATATTAAATAATAAAATATAATAATTGAAAACTAACTGAAGTTTATTTGACGCAAATAATATTTAATATAGTCGTTTCTATCTATAATATATCTCAGGGTTGTCATAAAAGGGTATTCAGATTAGTTTGTGCAATCAGGTGCCTAAACCCATAAGATTAATTCCCTCTTTTCACATTAAATAGGATGTTAATAATAAATTACTGCGACATAATTAAACATTAAAAAAAGTGTATTTTGAAAAATCTTAATGTCCATATAAAAGCTAGTTATGAGTTTTATTTAACTCGAGAAACCGTGTAATAATTTCTCACCTTCCATCCACAACAGAAGGCTCGAGTCGAAACTAACAGGAATAAATAATGAAAACCATAAATATTGTATATCTTATCTTATATTTAATAAAAAATAAATTCTCTATGTAATAAATAAGTACATATTGTTTAAATAACAGACAGGTACTATATAACAAAGTTTACATATATATGATACAATGAGCGAGCATAATGATCAATGACATGAGCAGTTCAAATTCATAGGTTTATAAACACTTAAGACGCTGTTTAATAATGACCACCATGACCGTAACCTCCAAGTCCTCCAAGGCCTAATCCAACGACAGCGGCTTTAGGAGCTACATGAACAGGGTGAGCAGCATGACCTTGTCTGATAACTTGAGCATTGAAACCATTGTGTTTGTCGGCAGTGTATTTTACAATACGGACGGTACCGTCAGGTTCGTGAAGGGAGTATTCGCCTTTTACAACATCTCCATCACGGACTTCATGTTGGGATTTTTTATCTCCAGTATGAGCGTCAGCAACACCATAGTTGAATTCATATTTAGGATGGGCCTGAAATTTAAGTTGGTTAATTTGCTTTAAGGGTACCATTTATGCTCAGTATACTTACATAATAGTCGACAACATGCTCATGGCCATGAGAAGGAGCAATAGCAACAGCAGGGGCAGCTATGGCTAAACCATGTCCACCTAAGCCACCACCTAATCCACCAACTACGCCGCCATAGCCACCAAGTCCTAACGAATATGAAGAATATGAAGCGGCACCACCATGATGACCGTATTGAGCGTTAACAGCTACAGCCAGAATGGCCAAAACCACAACCTAGAAATATAATTCTTGATCACTAAACAATCACTATAGACTTTTATCACTAGTATTAAAAAAACTTGTATTACTTTTAATTAAAAATAAAATTACAAATTAAAAGTAATGCTTACTTTGAAGAACATTTTTTCTGATGTTTAAAAAATGCGAAGTGTTGTTTGCTACTGACAAAAAAGTAAATCCCGCAGTCTTATATACCAAAACTGTAACAATCACTTTCATAAGATTAATAAATAAAAAAAAACTTAACACTTCTGTTACGTTATTGGTAGTAGTAGAGTAGCATGGAAGTTACGTGCTTTCCCATTTTTAATTTTTTATAGGTACTGCACCTGAAATTCATAGCAGTGTTATTAAATCGATTTAATTAATTTAGCGCAATGTTTATTACAAAAACTATCTGACACAGTTTGTTTGGAATTCTTTAAGTTTTTATGCGAATTTTACGATGGTCTAATTTTTTATTAATTAGATTTCACGATCAATTAATTGTGATTTACAGGAGGAAGTGAATTCAAGGTGCAAATTCTTTTAGCAAATTAATAGTAATGATTATGTTCATAATGGTGCTTACTAGAATATTACATAATATTTAATATTAAATTCGTCTGTTGGACGAAATCGAATTCAAATTTTAATTCATCAAATTTATATTGTAATGAACTAATGACTAATTGGTAAGGGATGCCTATTTTATGGTGAAGCGTTACATAAATAAAGCAGGCGTTAGTCTCTGTTTACAGAATTTTATTATTATGTAGATGATAATCAGAACATTAGTAGTAACAAATTATAATACGTTTTTGTATGTCATACATCATTTTCGATACTAATACTTTCACCTAATCCAATAATGATGTCACCAACTACCTATCTCTTAATATATTGAAATCATTTTTAACAGTAAAGCGTTTGCTCTATTTGTTATGCAACCACATTAAATAATAAATAATGACTAATGTCTAACAAGGGCCAGTCCTTTGATAAATAAATGCATACGTTAAGTGTGTATAATGCTGTTGAAAATAAAGTTATTATAAGCAGATTCTAACTCAGTTATGGGCATATTGATCATAATAAATTATTAATAACACGTACCATATGCAACATTTAATAGTAATTCGATCATTAAAAGTAATTGTAAAATAAACATAAATTTTTTGTTTTGCTTAACTGTAAATTGCAAAAACAGTGCATCATCAAACGTCTTTATAGTTAAATAAAATGTTAACATATTCATCAAATCATCAGCAGAAGTATCAACTTTTGCGATGTGTTGAATCATCGTACATACCCAAAAGAATTTACTAACCGACCAGGTTTCCAAAAGAACAAGTGTTGATCTTATAAATGTAGATCAGTTTTTAATTTTTGTTCTACAGCTTTATTACTTGGGTAATTAACTACACTATTGATATTAAACCTGCAGTATAAATTACAACATGCAATTTAATTACACCCTGCATATACAATCTGTTTGATTTAAAGCGCCCCGCTTTGTAGCAACTTTATTTTCAGTCAGAAGTGGTATAAACCATATATATTATTAAATGGCATAAAATTCGCTATGTTCTGGTTCAGAAAGTTTTGCATTTACTAAATGGGCGTGAGCGTGATGACGTCATCGGCCTTTTTTTTAATTACATGATAGGTATTTTTTACTGAAATGGATAGAGTATTCTGTTCTCTTTTTAACCATCATATATATTCGTACTCTTACATAAGAAAAATTCCAAGAAAAACGTGTAAAATTATTTACGGCTCGTAGGCTTTGATCTATGGTTCTCCAATTAATAAAACAGAATTATCTAGCAAGCTTAGATAAATAACGAAACTTTAGTTGTTCTAGTAGCATATTTGCAAATTTTTCTCTGGGGGGGGGATATTCTATCAAATTCCGATTCAAAACACTTAGATTTTCACATAACATAGATTTTGATATAAATAACCCGGATGATTAAAAAAAATCGAAAGTGCCTCCATTTCGTTAGTCCCCCCCCCCAAAAAACAAGCCGCTGAGTTATTCTGGTGGTCTTTAATTTTCAATTAGGAAAAATGTAGAACAAAACCGTACAAAAATAAATAATCAATAAAATAAATTGAAAAACTACTTTAAAATCTCACTAATAGATAGAGAGCCGCAATAGGAAATTATTGGTCTATTTTTGTACCATGTCAGAAAGTATTAATCATATCATATCGGACACGAAGAACAAGAATATGGCCATAAAAAATTTGCATCTCAGTCGCCCTGCAGACGGCGCTTGTTTAAAATCTTTCAGACGGTCTGGCACCACGCGCAATTATGGTTTGGAATTCTTTGCTATCCTTGATATTTTTTATTCATGTATATTAAATAATGCACTTCAAAAATAAATAGCAGCAGTTTAAAGACTTTCCGGCGGTCTAGTACACACGCGCGACTTTCCAATGTTTCTGGAAATCATGGTTTGGTATCCCAGGATACAAGAAGTTATTAGAAAAAATAATTTGGGGGGAGGGAGCTAATTTCTTTTAATAGTCTAGGTCATTTAATATGTCAAAATCTAAGTATTTCGATTTGGAATTTTTATAAAGTACACCCCCCCCCCCCCGAGAAAAATTTGTAATACGCAACTGGAACAACTAAAATTTTGTTTTGCTAGATATTTCTGTTTTATTAATTGGAGAACCAGAAATCAAAGCCTACTAGTCGTAAATCATTTTTTAAGTTTTTCTTGAAAATTTTCTTATGTAACAGTATGAATACTTATTATGGTTGAAGAGAATATTGTGTTAGCCAATACTCTATCGGTTTCAGTAAGACAATACCTATCATGTAATTTAAAAAAAGATGGATGACGTTATCACGCTCACGCCGATTTAGTAAATACAAAACTTTCTGAATCAGAACATAGAGAATGTTATGCCATTTAACAATATATATATGGTTTATACCATTTCTGACTGAAAATAAAGTTGCTACCAAGTGGGGCGCTTTAAATCAAACAGGCTGTATAAGTACAAATATAGCCACCATGAAACTAACAACAAAAGATTCAGTAAAAAAACACCCTACAGTTTAGGCAAGAACAAGCAATAACAATAAAAAATCACACATCTCTTTTCTCGTTCAATCCATGTCATGGGGCGTGTTTACCTTTTTTTCTAGTATTCACACCGTAAGAGTCTCGTTGACAGCAATAGCTGTCTCGAAAAATATCAAATACAAAGATAATATTTGCTTTTTGTCATTGGTTAATCGTGACATAATGACATTCTAGAACAAATCTTTAACACATCTCTTTTCTCGTTTAACACATGCCATTTAGCGTGTTTTCTTATTTTTCTAGAATTCGTACCGTACGGGACAGTTCCATTGACAGCGAGAGGCTTGCAAAAATATGCTTGAATTTTAAAATAATTGTTAACAATCAAACAAATTGTTACCGGACCGTCTGAAAGCCATTTATTCAAGCAGTTTGATTGTTCAAATTTAAATTTTTATCAAGTTTAAACAAATCCGATTTAGGGAGACGTTCCGCTAGCATCTGAAACGTATTAACCTAATTTAATTTTGGTTGTTAAATTCTAAATAAATTTATAAACCTATTAAGTTTAAACAATTCAAGTTAAATGTAGAATTTGATAGATTCACCTTCCGAAGTTTTCTAGTGTATATTGAGTTTTTATCTTATTCCAGTTCTGGTTGCTTAACAAGTTTACTGGTGAAAACAACCCACTCAAGTTAAAAAATTGGATTAAACTGTTTTATTCATCTTTTCTCCGGGTTTGGGTAAAAATAAACAAAAATTCTTTCGATAACGGGTAATGCAAAGGAATGTCAACGGGACCAGAGGCTTCTAGATTTGGTTGCCCACCGGAATTGAAATAACTAATAAAGAGCATTTTAGGTAGGCGAAATTGATAACCAAATTTGACGTAGTTGAGATTCTACGATAGTCACAAAAAATAACTGTTGTACAAAGTTTCTGTAAATGTAAATTATGTCAAAAATAATGTCAACGATGGTTACTTTGCTTAAAAAATGTATAAAAGTAGTTTATAGATCTCTAATTAGCTAATTGAATCGAATCATTGAAATACACCTTTTTATTTCCCAGTAGAAATTAATTAAGTGTATTCTATTGCAAAGATCCAATATTGTTCACACGTATTTTATTACAAATGTGTTCTGTGTTTTTATTTTTGAATGGTGTCGACAACGGCTAAAGTATTAATAAAGTGTTTATACTAATAACAATGCGACGTTTGGGAAACTCATATAGTTTGTCGCGAAATTTTTGAGAATCTTTAATAATACTGTTTTGTTTTACCTTGATTTAATTTAAAAATCTATCGATATCAACTCTTCCAAATTGTAAGCGGATATGAATTTAACATGATTTTAATCACGATCTTTTACATAGAATTTGATGCTCCCATCATATATTTATTCTTTGGATATAAATCTTATTTCTTTGTCAATCTGAACTCGGTAAAGTTTTCAATTAACATCTACGACCTGAAAGTAGTTTGTTAAAAAGCAATAAGAGTCTTTGCTTTTGAAACTTAAGCCTCTTTGGGTGTTTAACATATTAACAAAGTAAGCATCACAGTTTCTTAAATTATTTAGAATTTTGTCTTTACATACATTGACACTCATTGATTATCAAGGTCGATTGAAAAGGTTTTTGATGATAAAGGTCACAGAAGTTAATCCAAATTACATAAATCCTATTACAATAAGTACTGATGTTAAATTACTGATCTATGTTTAATCAGACTAAACTGGACTAATTAAACAAAACAAATATCATATCCAGTGGAAATTGTTTTATCGAACTAACTTTAAAATCTCATTTTCTTCTTAAAAAAATAATATTAGTCCTACCTCATTTACGTGCATTTGGGACTGCTATCTATTAATACACTGCATCCATATTATGTGCTCCATATAACGAACACTGTCACAACAATTATTTTCTTTACCAGAAACAACTTTCTATTCCATAGTTTACTTCAATAACTATTTTAAGTTTCAGAACCAGTTACCATAAATTTGTAGTATTCTTAGTAATTCCAAATAAATCTTGAAATCTGAAATTAGCTTTACGAAATTCCAAACTAATTTCGGCATTTTGTAAATACGTTGTAATTTATACATATTTATGCTTTTTCCTTTCGTTTAATATTTTATAGGTACAGCAGTAGGCAAATACCTTTTTCATGATTTTTTTCTTTCTTCCAATAAATTAATACACTTGAAATAATCAGTATAATTAGATTTTCCACCTCTTTTCATCAAACTTAAAAGTTCGAATTTTAAAATGTTGATTTTAGATTCGAATACACCATTGATTGTTTTGTTTGTTTTCTACATGTCAGAGCCACCTTACTTTTCCATATTTAAAAACAGAATCAACTTGTCTACTGTTTCAGACCGAAGCAGCTTAACTTAGCTACCGTTCAAGACAGAATGAGCTTTACTTGTGTAATCTAAAGACCGAAAGAAAGAAAAGAAGTTAGTTATATACCACTTTATTGGTTATGTATCTGACAAAACGAATATAAAAACAAATATCATAAATATTATTTGCATTTAAAACGATTTGTTATTAGAAAAATTACTACATGGGCATATCTCATTTATCGTTGTATTTGTTGACGTTTAAAATAAAACAATATTAAAAATAAATATATGTTTTAATTGATATAGAATTATTAACATATTTATGTTCCTTCTTCAGATTTTAAAAATATAACAATTATTTTTCTGAAACAGATAAATTTCTATTTAGTATAAGATGGCAAGAGAATTAATGCAAAATACTTGCGATAAAAATTTAAAAAGTCAAATCGAAACTTAATAAGAAAATGGTGGACTTTACACACCATTCTTTGTTAAAAAAAACACAGGTGAAAAAACTATATCTTATATTTAGTTTAGATTTAAAATTATAATTAATTAATCGCAAATTGTAAAATAGTTTTGTGTGTATGTCTTTCTTTGCAAAACGTAATTGCTAAATGGTAATTAAATAATTATAATAATTCATTAGTAGTGTGACATAACATAACAAAAAGAGACTTCCGCTCTCCAAACTTTTCTTTTAACAAACTTTTAAACATGTCATGACATTTGCGCATATAGGTTTTTTACAAAAAACGGTGTGTAATTTCTCCATTTTCCTATTTAATAAAGTTTTGATTTAATTTTGTCATTTTTATCGTATTTTGCATTAATTATCTCGCCGTCTTTCTTACAGAAAAATAATTGTTATATTTTTAAAATCTGAAGAAGGAACATATATTTCGAAATTAATAATTACTATATCAATTAAAACATATTGTAACATTCTTTTTCAAATAATAACACAAGTGCTGTTTAAATCGTCTATTCACAAACAAATATTTATTTCTATACACTAATGAATACACTATAAATTAACGCTATGATTATAAACCATTAAAACTATTATTTACAGATTATGAATTTCTAATATAACATTTATCTATACAGTTACTATTTATTTTGTGAAACACAGTTAATGGCTCGCTGTTGACTACTTTTCTTTTATCCGCGAATCCGCTTTTATACCCTCATATAAACGTTCCAGAAGTCGCCCAAACATACCATGTATTTCTAGAATACACTAGAAGATTGAGTGCATTGCGCTGCCGCTCCGGAATGTTCCACGACCCATTGACGGCCGGACCAGACGACGCGCTGCACCCGCTACAATATATTTATTTTTAATGTTGTCTTATTTTAAACATCAAGAAATACGACGATAATGGAAATTTTCTAATTTAATAATTTTTCTAAAAACAAATATATTACATAAACTGTGACAAACAATACCAAGAAAAAATAGTTAAAAAACACGAATTGCCTTAAAGACCTTAAAGAACCTTAAACACCTCGTGAATGTGTTCTTTTATTTAAATGGTATACGAAGAAAAAGCTTTATGTTAAGCTTAAATAAATTCGTCTTAACAAACCACATAATTATAAACAGAATGAGTTTTTAAGAATTTTGGGAAATTTGCAAAATCTTGATTGCTATTTACAGTAATATATTGCTAATTTATCAATGATTTAATTCAAAAAATAATGAAAAAAAAATTACACCGTATTAGTGGAGTAACCTTACGTTTTTATCTCGGAACCGGTCCAAACTACTTCGATTTGAATAATTTTTTTTAAAGTCTTGTAAATATAAAATATTAAAACCTTTACAAATTAGAAATTGACGCTCAGAACGGGAAATGTGGTGAAACTCGAATAACCTAAAACCATAACCAAGTGGTCCCGCACCGGTTGCTCGAACATCTCAGAACAGGAGAATTTTTGGTGTGTTATCACATCTATGTATTGGTAGTTCGAAGCCACTATTAATTTATTTTTATTCCTTTTGGTTTAAATACGGCAGCCATGTTTGTTTCGTGGTGCACGACGTTTCTGCAGTTTTCTATGTAAACGAAAATCTTGATATCTCAAGAACAGTTGGTTGCAGAAAGTCGCGGTAAAAACCATTGCATTGTTCACATTTCGAACTACATTTGTTGTTCTAAACGTAAATTTTATAAGATGCTTCCTTATGGGCGCAAATTAAGTCCGAAGTTTCACGCTTTTTTACAAAATTTTGGCTTTTTAGGGTGTCATATTTCCAGACAATGGCGAAGTATCAGCGCTCATTCTTTTTTAAAACAAGTACACAGTTAGTGCTAGTTTATGTTTAAAATATTTCAAATCTGAAACTTCACTATTTTCGTATTTATGAGCTTTTGAAATTCTCGTTTTCTTCATTTTTGAGCAACTTTGGACCTCAATATCTCTGATGGGCATAAATGGATTTTTTTTATATTATGTGGATATGAAGCAGTATATGATGGTAAACTATGGTGAAAATGGTAGCTTTGATATTAGCTTGAGAACAGAGTTATGCTCATGTTAGCTGTCATTCAACTTACACATTTGAGAGGGTAATCGCCACGGAAGAAAATACAAAGAAAAAGCCCCCTTGTTATATTAATAAATTTAGTTATCACTGCAAGGACTTTTATCAATAGCATATAACTATATATAATAATAGTAATAATAATAATTTTACTTTCCCAAACCAATATTAGCACCAGAATAAAGTACATTTACTCAGTAATACTAATGGAAATGGTATACATTTACAGTTTTCAACTGAGCATAACTTTGTCCTCACGACAATAACAAAGTTAAGATTTTTACCACAGTTTGCGATCATATGCTGCTTCATATGCACGTAATATAAAAAACATCCATCCATGACCATAAGAGATGTTGAGGTCCAAAGTTGCTCAAAAATGAAGAAAACGAGAATTTCAAAAGCCCATAAATACCAAAATAATAAAGTTTCAGATTTGAAATATTTTGAACATAAACTATCCTTAACTGTGTACTTTTTTAAAAAGAATTATCGCTGATACTTCACCATTGTCTGTAAATATGACACTCTAAATAGCCGAAATTTTGCAAAAAAAGCCTTAAACTTCGGACTTAATTTGCGCCCATAAGGAAGCATCTTACAAAATTTATGTTTAGAACAACAAATGTAGTTCGAAATGTGAAGAATGCAATGGTTTTTACCGCGACTTTCTATGACTAACTGTTCTTGAGATATCAAGATTTTCGTTTACATAGAAAAGTGCAAGAAACGTCGTGCACCACGAAACAAATATGGCTGCCATATTTAGACCAAAAGGAATAAAAATAAATTAATAGTGGCTTCGAACTACTACCAATATATAGATGTGATAACACACCAAAAATTATCCTGTTCTGAGATGGTCGAGCAACCGGTGCGGAACCACTTGGTTATGGTTTTAGGTTATTCGAGTTTCACCACATTTCCCGTTCTGAGCGTCAATTTCTAATTTGTAAAGGTTTTAATATTTTATATTTACAAGACAAAAAAATTATTCAAATCGAGGTAGTTTGGACCGGTTCCGAGATAACGCTCTTTTTTTGCTTAGCGTTACTCCACTATATATATATTATGTTTAAATTAAAAGAACAAAGAAAGTAAGGACGTAAAATAATTATATATTATTAAATAATATTATTATTTAAAAAGGTATTATTTAAAAAAATTCAAGGTGTTTGTAATATACAAGCCTAATTTATAGTATCGCGAAATGCTCAGTTTATAATAATAGTTAGAGATAGGTACATTTATTTCATTTCCTAAACATTTTTTACTTTGATTAATATAAAGGTAAAATATTTTTAAAAGTGAATACATACAGTAGTTTACACAGTATACATTAACTTTTTAAAACCGCAGCATTATTTAACATCAGGGACTGATAGATATTTGCTCTTCTGAGATTATTTTAGATCAAGACTTAAGGTATTTCTTCCATGGAATTTTATAGAATAATTGTATTTAATATAATATATTTAATTATTATTTATATGAAACAACTTGTAAAATTAATTGCATTATTGTAACTATGTTATTACTTCTAACTTATTTTCCCAGCATTTTAACAAAGATAATGAATTCTTATGAGATAAAATAAAATAATAATTATTAATATTTTCACAATATTTATTAATGCTTATGTACCTGACAATTGTTTCTATATCAAGCATCATTACCAAAAGTGTATAAAAAATAAACAAACATGTTGCTAAGATTATATACCAGAAATAGTAACTAATAGATACTAGCACCTACAATAATGGAAAATAATTAAGCTCAATTTGTTCTTTTATTAAAAATATTGTTGAAAAAATATGAATATTTACTAATATTTAATAATTCTTATGGACTTTTATTTTATTTAATGATTATGGAATTTCACAAAGTAAGGCTTGAAACAATTAAATCAAAATGTTATTTTTCTTAAACCGGCATTTTTATAGGTACACCATTTGAAGCTGATCCTCCGGTATATACTCATTATATTATATGGCTAAGAAAAGATGAAACGTTGTTAAAATAATCCAGTAGAATATCCAAGGAAGGAGTTGGAGCTATCGTTATGATAATGAGAGTTATTCAAGTATTAACTGCAGTCTTATAATGGAACAAATAAAATATTTCGTAAATAAATAAATATGTGCTAACTACTACTTTCAAAAATACCTAATTAATTACGAGCTCCAATATACTTATTTATTTGCATACGTATTTAGCTTGCGGTTGTTTTGCTTGCATCTGTGATATAAATAGCATTTTTTATAAACAAATTCCGAGTGTAATAAATTTTGAATGACCATAATTTGATTAATCTTTATACTTGTTATCTTTCGGATATTATTTGGATCACATAAATATACTTCTACGGTAAGTACTTTTTTATCTACTATTCACACTGTAACTAACCTGGAGGTGTATCACACCTACAAAATTCTGCTTTCTTATTACATATGCACATTTGTGTAATAACAGAATGTCCTAATTTTCTATATTTTATTTAGTGCAAAATTGTTGTGTTTTGATTTGTTTGTCTAATTTAAAATTCTAATTCGATTCCTGAGCAATACTTCTAATTTTATTAAATAATCGTATGCAAATATTTTGTTTCGATATTCTTTCGAAAAGGATTAATTAAAATAGATTTGAGTTTCTCTTGCTGGTGCTGCATTTCTCCAATCAATACCGAAATGACTTCCTCAAATGTTGGACCACCTACAAAATTTGCCTTTTTTTATTCGATCAAAATTTTATCTTTAACGATATATTCGCGGATAAATCGCTAAATTAATAGCTTTGCAAATAAGTTATAAAAGTTAGTAGAAATCTAATAAGACCACTCGAAGAATGTCTGACTTATTGAAATATTTATATTTTAAATTATTGTGAAATTGTGACACTGCCATTGCCTTTTAGATGCCAATAAAAATAACACACAAAATTGTTTTATAACAAAATGTTTTCTGCTGAATGCCTTATTACTATTCTATAATTAATTAACTAATCAAAACAATATTACAAACAATTCAAACTCGATAATAGAGAATGCAATTATTGTAAATGTAAACCTATATTAGATAATTACTAAAAATGAACATAGGATCTATAGGAAACATCTGCAGATTAAAGTTGACGGATACCCCGTTTAATTTGGGCAAGAGTGGGGTCTGTTCTGAACCCCACCCCACGCTTTTCCAAAAATAAAACCAAACCGAACGGTACCGATACCATCAAAATTCGGCTAGCCGCTGAGGAGGAGATTACACTTTATAAAAATTGTTTTCAAATATTATAAGATCGAGATTTAAAAGTATCTCAAAAATACAAGAAAAATAGGGATTGGTTGCATGGATTTCATTTAATTTTACAGTTAAGTCAATCCTTTTTTTTCTTAAATTGCTCCCCAAGAAAACCAATGGCTTTTTTGGTAACTTTATCGAATTTTAATTTATTTTATAGGAAAACAACAGATTAATCTCTGTGTGTCTTTTTAAAATTATAATGAGTACTCTACAAATTATAATTCTACAAATATATAAATTAACAATAAAGCTTCTTAAGGTTTTAAATTCCTTGTTAAAAATTTCAGTTTGGTGTATGTAAAGTTGCCTGCTTTTCAATTGTATTTATAAAGAGAATAACTGAACTGTAGGCAGAGAGGGTTAAACATTTGGTAAGCATTACGTTAAGTAGCAGTTTACTTCACCTAAAAGGTTCCAATTTCTAAGAAATTTTATGCCAGCATAATAATGTTCAGTTATTTATAGTCGGGTCACTTAAAAGTGCCCAAATCTTACTGCAATAGGTAATAATTTAAACATTTGCAAACTTGCCGGAAAGATTAAGAAGGTGCTACTGTTGTTAACCATGACGTTTTACTGATATCTAGAATTAAGCAAAAGGATTAAACATGGTTTTCTTTGTAAAATCCCGGTAGTCAAACTATCCAATTTCTTAGAAATGTGAGAAATATAAATATGCCTACCCCAAAGTAAAGAGCCATCCTTAATTTTTTCACTAGTTTACCATTCTAGTTGCCGTTTTTAAAAATTTACTACTACAGAAACCGAGCGATTTGAGATGTACTTATAATTTTTCGGCATCTCCTAATTGTTGGTTTTGTTATAATCTCGTATATTTTTTTCGGTATTTTATCAGTTTACTTTAAAATAGTGTAGTATTTAGTAGATTAATGTAATTTAGATTAGTTAGTAATTGTTATTTCGCGTACTTCAGTTTAGTGTGTGTTGTTTGTATTTAAATTAGTGGGTGTGGGATTGACTAGAAAATGGGACTGCATGCAAAAAATAAATTAACATGTTCAGCTCGAAGAAAAAGTAGAAGAAAATTACTAAAAAAAATAAATCCGTTTATTCCTAAAGCAAGGTAAGTTTATACATAATCGTGTTAATTTATTAAATGGTTTGAAAACTGAAAATTAAGCAACATTAAAAAATTTATTGTAGACACTCTGGAAATCTCTCGCAACCACCTGATGTTTCCCAAGAAGATTTTTCGAGAAGATCCTACGACGGATTTCCCACTTTCGAAGAATTGCCCGATTTGTTTCTAGAAAGCACAAGCAACAATACCCAAGAATTGCACAAGAATATTAGTCGCATTTTTAGATCAATTAAAATCATTAAAGCATGTTGGATTCGACTGTAGTTTTTATAACATGAATCTAATATCTGAGAAGAGGATAGAACTGAAAAGTGTTTTGACTTTTGAGTGTGAAGTGTGCCATAAAAAGGAGACAGTTTCTACGGAAGGGCACAATAGTGTCAATATTAATGAATCTGCTGTTTGTGGTGCAATTTCAGTAGGCATTGGTCATGCACAATTAAGTGAAATATGTTCTTCATTAAATATACCTGCTATTACGTCTAAAACTTATTTAAAGTATCACAGTGAAGTGGAAGAAGAAATAGATAAGGCTTGTTTTAATGAATTATTGTTAGCCGGCGCTGTAGAATCGCGATTAGCCATAGAAGCGGGTGATGTTGGTCCCGATGGAATACCTTTTACAACTGTAATTGTGGATGGAGCTTGGGCTAAAAGATCTTATAAGACTAATTATAATGCATTATCCGGTGTAGGTTGTATAATTGGAACCAGAACAAAGAAGATTCTGTATATAGGTGTAAAAAATAAGTATTGTTCTTTTTGTGTAAAACATAAACAAAATTCGGAAGGAATACCAGAACACAAATGTTATAAGAATTGGTCTGGTACTTCCACGTCTATGGAAGCGGCTATTATATTAGATGGATTTCGAAAATCAATGGAGATGCATAATTTAAGGTACACGCGATTCATTGGAGATGGTGATAGCAGTGTTGCTAAAAAAATAAGAGAAGCTGGACCCTACGGACCGCAAATTTTCATTGAAAAGGTGGAATGTCGAAACCACATTTTACGCAATTTTTGCCATCGAATAAAAGAATTAAGCATCCGATCAAGAATAAATCCGCGTATAAAATCTTTATTAAAACAAAATACACTAAGATTCAGAACCGCCATTGTGGGTGCTGTAAAATACAGAAAAAAACAAAATACCTCGTTGACACAGAAAATAGCAGATCTGAAAACGGATTTCATCAACGGACCACGCCATATCTTTGGGGACCACCAGGGGTGCGTAAAAAACGATAGATCCAATAAATATTTTTGTAATGGAGAAAAAATTGGAGAATCTAATAATTATGTCGACCTGGAAAATTCAACAATTTTTGAGGAATTTCAGACTGCCCTAATGCGAGTTGTTAATAATGCTTCTAGCTTGCTGATTGACGTCGACACAAACTGTGTAGAAAATTATAATTCAATTGTAAACAAGTTGGTGGGTGGAAAAAGAATTAATTTTTATAAACGAGGTTCATATGTAGCTAGATGTAAAGCGGCTGCCATTTCTTACAACAATCATGGTGCATTTGTAGATATTGTTCAAGGACGTTTTGGTGGCGAAGTTGGTATATATACCAAACTTTATGTAGAATCCGTAAGAAATAGAATTCACAGCCAGAAAAGAAAATCAAAAATTATTTATAACGAAGACGAGGATTATGGGGCAGTAGAAGATGTACGCGATAAAAATGAGTACGGACTGGCTACAGCTAAAAATAAGTTTTTGATACAATTAGCAAAAGTTGACCGCAAGGAAGTTTTTCAAAATACTGTCGGGCAAAATACAAATCCTATATGGCAGCAAGAGAGGATAAATCGAATTACTGCTAGTAATTTTGGTGCCGTATGCAAAATGAGGAACAGTACTTGTACAAGTAATTTAGTAAAAAATTTATTGAACAATTCAAAAAGTGTGAAATCTAAATCCTTGGAATATGGCATTTTAAAAGAGCAAGAAGCGAAGCAAGCGTTCATGAAAAAAACGAATTTAAAAGTAAAAGAATGTGGACTTTTTATTGATAAACATTATGCATTTATTGGAGCTTCTCCCGACGGATTAGTAGGAGACAACGCCATTCTGGAAGTAAAATGTCCGTACGCGTCTAGAGATTATAGTATACAAGAAGCCGTGGAAAAAAAACAATAACTTATTTAGAAACCTCACCAGTGGATGGAAATGTTATCTTCAAATTAAAAAATAACCATAATTATATGTACCAGATTCAGGGTCAGCTATACGTATCGAACAAAAGTATCTGCTATTTTGTGGTGTATACTTCCAAAGACTTATTTATTGAGAAGATTTTATACAACCACGATTTCTGGGTACAAAATATGAAAAATCATTTAATTACATTTTATTTATTTGCTTTGCTGCCGGAGATTGTAGACTCCAGGCAAACCAGAAATATGCCAGTTCGAAAAATAATAAAAAACGATGTGTGAAATTAAATTATATTGAAAGTTATTTATTGTTTTTATCTGTCTAGTTACTTTTATTAATAATAGTTGTACTAACTATTTTAATATTTAAGTATGTTAATGTGTACATATGTATATTAATTATAATTAATACCTATATACGTGTATTACTGACTTTGAATCTTTTAGTAAAATTTTTAAATTTCAAATTATAGGTTTCATTTATTACTTTGATTTTTACAAAATAGCTATACCGCCATAATACGCAATATGATGTAAGTATGTGTTTGAAATAGGGTCGTTTCACAATTTTGAAACCTAACGTTTGTATATTCTACAGAACTAGTAATAATTCTTTAACTAATAATAATAACCACGTAATTTTTTCAAAATTTTTAGCGCAGCCGTTACCGAGATATTCAATTAACAATTTTAAATTTTTCTGTCCTTTTCTAGTACAACAACGTCATCGTTCTTGCATGCATTGTATTTAATCGCGTTGCATCTTGAATAGTATGATGACGTCAGCGGTGTAGAAAAGAACGGAAAATATATAAACTTCGTATTATTAAGTTATCGTAATGCATTTATCGATTATATGTGGACCTGTTCATTAGATAACGATACTATACTAACAAAATCTACAAATTATGTCAAAATCTAAATTCCATGCAACGACCCTATTGACTTGATTTCAAACACGATTATTCGTTTCTAATCTACAAACTGTAGATCTGCCGTGACTGGTACCCTAGTTTGTGCTGGATGCATTCTTATTTCTTCACTTTCTGTTTGATATCTGCAGCTATTTGTGTTACCTTATTTTCTAGAAAAAGCATAGTATAATATCAGCTGACGAGTTTGTTCGTAGCTGTACCAAAAAATTATATTTCGGATACTACTAATTCTTCGGTCAAATTCATTGAGTAGTATTTACATTTCCTTATTGTAAAAACCACAAACTGAAATGACAAATAGGGATTATCTTGTTATTGTCCGAAAAGTTAAGTAAAGGTAAACCGACTACCTGCTACTTCTATTGTTCCCTATACCTATTCACTGTTCGTATTTCCTACTTTCAAATAACAGTATGATGAAGTGTTGGTTGCCTATACTTTAATTAATAAATCTCATTTACTCGCGAAGATATTGATGAGGAAAAAATTTCAAAACGATACAGTGTTAGAGCATTAAATTGTCTAACAGTTGCATAATACCTTTTGTTTTTAAACATAAAAGCAACAATATAATATGGCATAAACGTTTGCAGGTTTTTATTTAATTAGAGCAAATTCCTTCGTATTTTAGTTATTTGAACACGATTCCGAACTAAAGAATATTATCGAGAACCGTTTTATCTATCGACGTTTGTTTTAAAGC
This sequence comes from Agrypnus murinus, assembly GCA_929113105.1. Lineage (NCBI taxonomy): Eukaryota > Metazoa > Arthropoda > Insecta > Coleoptera > Elateridae > Agrypnus > Agrypnus murinus. The sequence goes on along the minus strand of OV816028.1, from coordinate 19,867,329 downwards.
GAAGCCTAATCCTTAAATAATGTTTTTAAAAATCAGCATTTTTAATGGACTGTAGAAACAAGGACTGTAAAGCCTTAACAATTTCAACCAACTATCTTTTAGTTTATGAGAATGATTTTGTTTTGCCAGAGGTTTGTCATTATATGAAGTCGTTCTGTTTATATAAAAGCAACAATATTAGCAAAAGCAAATAAGAGATATTGCCTGGAAGTATTAAATTTTAATCTTGTTGCATATTTTTTAAGCACGTGATGTTAAAAGAGATGCTGCATATATTCTAAAAATTTATAAATCCATATATTTACACACATCTTTTCAATTATTATAACGAAATTTATAATTCGCCTTGTATAAAGTATTTTTATATTTTACACTATTTAATAAACGCTAATTAAGGCTTCAGAATCAGAGGCTAAAAAGTGCAGATATGCGATATTCTACATACAGTTACCAATACGCCATAGTTTCAGTTTTAAATCTTTTAGGAATTGTCATAATTATTTCCAAGTTGAGATATTATACATTCACCTTAGATTATAAAACTTTTGATGCTGTCATAGTTTTAGACTCAAAAACTTAAAGCTTCGTAACTTTTAGTTTAGTAGTTTATTTATCATTTTATAAATTAATTTATTATCTGTAGCAGTTTTTAATATAGAAGAAAACAATGGCGTCCTGGGTATATCAGACCTGGCCAGGAAAAAGCTTTACGTTCAGGCCACTTTAATTGCTATTTTCAGTAAAATTATTATTAGTATTATTTTACACCCAAAAGTAACGCCAAAATCTATTTTGAAATTGATTAGTCGTTTTAGACGTTAACACACACACGTTTAGCAACACGTTATGCCGAACTTGAATTAAAGACGCATTGCAATATGAACTTTGTGCATATCCAACATCTCTTTTCGAGTCCCCAGCAATTCTCAGAAAGGGCGAAAGTCGAAACTCGCACATTGCATCAACAAACACATTAAGAACATGACTGATGGATCACAGAGTTAGCAGACGTCAAGTGTATCTACAGAAGTATCGCAAGGGCCAACTAAGTATGTCTTAGATGGAGGATCATTACTTCATCGAATGCCTTGGAAGATTGGAATCACATTCGACTTTATCGAAAGATCTTATGCAGACATCACAGTGAAAAAGAATGACTCAGTCACAGTTGTTTTTGATGGATACAGTGTGAATATCCCAACCATCAAAGAATGCGCACATAGGAGACGAGGTATGAACTCAAAACTATCACCCACAGTGAACTTCTCTCCAGACACTATTTTTATTGGCAAGAACAAATAACTTTTGCATAATGCCGTGAACAAGACCAGGATGATACATCTCATTGGTAATCTCCTCGGTAGACAAGGATGCCATATTATTTATGCTTGACAATGTGCTAGGACAAGGTGTTACATCGTCTAAGTGTATAGATACAGTTGTGTTGGGAGAAAATGCTAACTTACTCATTCTGCTGTTGTTCCATTCTTCGGGCAGTGGTTTCCCCTTACATTTGAAAAGTGATATTTAAGTATTCGAGTCATTTTCGACAGTGTATGACATCCCTGCTATAAGAAATATTTTAGGAGTTGATATGTGCAAGTATTTGCTTTTCCTGCATGATTTTATGGGCTGTGATAGCACATCACACATACATGGAACCGGCAAGACCACTGCATTTAAAAAACTTCTTGTAGTAATGACCTAAAACTACTAGCAGAGCTCTTCTGCTCAGAGAACAAACCTAAGGACGAAATTGAAGAAACTGGGAAGAAATCCATGTCATTACTTTATGGAGACAAGAAAGATGAAACATTACATGTGCTACGTGTCATGAAGTGGATAGGAAAGCAAGAAATGGTTGATGCCTGCTCTTGGGGATGGTTTGTGCGGAACAATGAGTATTTTCCAAAATTAAGTGATTTTCCTCCAGCTCCATGAGATCTCCTAACTATTATCCGCTGCAAGTGTACAAAGGAATGTGGAACAATACGATGTAGCTGCAGAAAAAATGGTCTACCTTCTAGAGATGCTTGTGGACAGTGTCAGGAATCTAGCTACGTTAACTTCATACACGATCAATATCTTGATTCAGAAGACTCCGATATTGATGGATGAGTGTTCATATTACAGACTTAACACAATTCTTTGTTGCTCATTTTACTTCATTTTGTCCTTTTTGTAATTTTGGAAAATATAAATAAAAGTTCACTATTACAGGAGATTTGTCGTTAGCATGGAAAAGTAGACTAGAAACATATGTGTCACGTTCATTTACTTGTTGAATAATTAAAGTAAATTTTAAGTAATTTCCCGTAGATGAATTCTGGCGGATTTTCGATAGATATTGTAGCACATATTATTGAGACTAACCACGAAGAATTTGCTTCTGTTACAATTTTTTCAAGGTTAGCTCTATTTTTTCATAGTTTGACCTGACTAATATAATAAAATAACCTTTAGAACTGCTGTGCACCATTTTAATTTAAGATATAGAGTAAGCATAACCCCACCTGCTCATCGCACTGCACTTTTTGAACGTGCATTTTCTTTTAACATTTATATATAAACTATACTCAAACTCATGTCTGTCTGATTGATACCTTCAAGAATTATTCGGTGAATTCCTTCACGCAGCATCTGCGTAAGATCTTTTTTTAAATGCAATCAAAGTAAAAATAGAATGACTTTCTTTTCTTTTCCTATAATCTCGCCTTATTTATGCCTTTTGTATAAAAATATTAATTTTTAAATTTCTTGTAATAACATGCTCATCATAATCAACATCATGTTCTTTTATTTAATAAAATTACTAGTAAATTGATTACAAAGTACATTAATAGTACAATTTTCCTTCAATTTGTGTTTTAATCTCAACGCATTTCTTATATATAAGATTAACTGCAGAGCTTATTATTTATCAAAAATAGAAATATTTTTAAAACTATAAAATAAAAAATTTAAATCACTTTCGAAAAATGTTTAAAAGAATCACATTAAAGAAAATTCAAAAAAACACGTTGCGATATTTCGGAGACAACAACACTTTGGTAACAGGATCACATACGCTGCTGAAGGTTTAAACTACTAGAAATCATTTTTAATTAAAAAAACGTCGATATTGCAATACGTTCGCCATCTGCTGTTCACTATATAAAATCATACTTCATCTACTGCAACTGTGAAACTAAGATGATTGTGGATCCATACCCCCCTACATTTATTTGTATTAGTTTGCCTAGTTAACAGCAGATGGCCACCGTATCGAAAATCAAAGTTTTTTTTATTAAAAATTATTTCTGTAGTTTAAATCTTCCGTAGCTTATGTGTTTCTGTTACGAAAATATTGTTCTGTCTCCAACATAGCGCAACGTATTTTTGTATTCGCTCTAATGTGATTTAACTTTTAAAAAAGTAATTTTTAAATAAATTGCATCTGCGTCATCTCCAACTGCAACTGTGAACTAGAATAATTGTAGATACAAACCCCCCTACATTTCCATGTATAAATTTATTTAACAAACAGCAGATGGCGACCGTATTGCAAAATCAAAGTTTTATTTAATAAAAATGATTTCTAGTAGTTTAAACCTTCAGCAGCTTATGTGATCCTGTTAGCAAAGAGTTGTTGTCTCGGAAATATCGCAACTTGTTTTTGAATATTTCTTTAATGTGATTTTTTTAACTTTTAAAAAATTTTCGCTAGGATTTTAATCTTTTATGTTATAGTTTTCAAAATACTTCTATTTTTGATAAATAATAACAAGCTGTGCAGGGACGTTAAAATTAACGTAGCCCAGGCACCAGAGCTCAAGATTTTGCAACCACCATCATATAAAGATTTCTTATTGGGAATCGCAGGGTCATAATTCAACTACATCAGTATTTGTAAAAAATAAAATATATAAAAATGCGCTGAGATTAACACACAAATTTAAGGAAAATTGTAGTATTAATGTACTTAATGTAATCACAATTTTCTATTAATTTTATTAGATAAAAGAACATATATTATGATCCCACGGCTAAAATTGATTGAGCAAGTTATTGTAAAACATTATTTTTTTATAAAACGGCATAATAAGGCGAAGTTATAGGCATAGAAAGGACCGTCATTATATTTTTGTTTAGTTTCCCAGCATTTTTCTAGTACATAGTTTTATTCCATAATTTACATTTAAAATTTAAAATCACTGCATCTTGAATTATTATATTTTTGTTAGGGACGTTAGGCACATTTTATGTACAAATGTAGAATAGGTTGCCTACACATTATTATCAAATAATATAATTTTCTTGAATTATTGCATTTCAAATAGATTTATGTTACAAATTACCTTTTAAAAAATTGCAATTAAGTATATCCAATAATTAAAATTCTTCAGGTTGCTGTTAATATGTATTGGACTTCATTATAGGAACTGTGAAACCTTCTTAACCTTTTCTAAACAAGTTTACCTATTACAATAATTATGCCTCAAAAGCAGCTATAAAATAAATAATTTTGTACGTACAAGTATTACATTCATAGAATATTTCTTAAGGTAAAAAAATGTAATATTTTTTGCAAAATAAATAAGTAAAGGTAATGTATCGAATAAATAAACAGTTAGTAAATAACTCTTTTTATGTTTTATTTGATTATTTGATTAGAATATTTAAAATGTCTATAAAGTTTATAAGCTTACCTTGTGATTTTTTTATTTTTCATAATGTACCCACCATACTATAACACAAAATATATCAAGACTATTAAATGGATTTTCGGCAAGTCTGTAGGTAAGTATAAAATAAATATATTATTGTGATTAGAGTGTTATAGCTAGACCATAATATCTCTTGAAATATTAAAATACAAATTTTCAACTTCAACAAATTCTTTTAAGTACTAATTTCAAGAAGGAATTCTTGTTGCTTGGTAAATAGTAATAAAGCTTAAAGCATGTAGTATGTTGCAGCTTTTAAACAGAGGTAATGGATTTATGTACTACTACAGGTACCACATCAGAATATATCAATAAAAAAATATTAACCTGACAAATTATTCATTGTTAAATTAAATCTGATTTGAATTTTTTGATTAAAATTAAATTGTCTATAGCTAACTAACAATTAGGTAATTTTGCAGTTGTTTGAATTACTTTTCATCTTTAAACTTTCCTTTTCCACTTTTTTCCTTGTAGTTTAAATCACCTGAATCGAATACAAAAAAAAGGTAAATCGCTACCTGAAAACTCCTCTTTGAATTGACTCCTTGTCTTGAATTTACTCTTATAACTTGTTCGTCGAAAAATGTGCTAATTAACTGAAACCTATTTCAAGCCTAATTTATTACAGGTTCAGTTATCCAGTTTCTGAATAATTTTTCTTGTAATCTGGATTTTTGAAGCTCTCTTTAGAAATTCAAGTTTCTTTCAAATAATTTGTATTTTTTTTTGATAAACCATAATTTTAATAATCCGGATTTACAAAAGAAATACATTCGATAAAGGGAAAAACCGTAGCCGTTTGGTTTATATACTATGATAAATTCTTTCGAGGAAAATTTTGATGAGCAGAATAAATTTATCCATTAATTAAATGAAGTAAACGGAATCCATAAAGACAGATGACACAACTAAAGAAAATATTACGTTCCTAGTTTCTTCCTAATTTCTATGTGCTCAGACATTGTACAAAATAACACTTAAGGGGAAATACTAATCTGGTTTTCATGAACAGAAGGTAACAAAAAAGAAGTCGAACAGGAGAACCAAACTTACCTACTAATACCAGTCTATTTGTGATTCAATCAACTGAGTACATCGTCTTCTGTGACAGGAAACATGACAGTGACCAATGTGGAGAAACCAAAAGAATAGCATATGGTGATTACAACAGAGAAGAAAGTAAGCTTTTGCTGCCTTGTGTACTTAAGTGTGCTTACACCTAAGTGTGCTTAAGAGTTAACATAAAAACCTGCGATGTAGAGGTTTTATTTTGTATTTACTGTGCCAAAAGTGTCACGTGACTTCGTGACTATAGTGAGTACCTCTGTATGAAGATAGATTTTCATAGAAGGCTCAGGAATTCTCAAGAGAAACAGATGTAACAGTACTGCAACTACACACAGCGTTATACACTACACCTTCACAAGATTCTTCAGTGTACAGCAACAGCAACTCAGTTCAATACCAAGTGTACTGGAGATATTGACAACAATTATAGTGAATTAAATAATATTGATAGGTCTAAATATAGAACTGTAAGTTCACTGTGTTCTGATCTCTAGTGAGTGGCAAGCAATTGTGCGATTTGATGGGTATATTTAATATATAAGATCTACAAGCTTCGAGTTTTCCTCTTCAGTTTGCATAAGTAGATCAATCTTATTCTACGAGAAAGACTCCATCTGGCGATGGAATCTCCAGGAGTTCCAGTTAGTCCATGGGTAGTCCACCTTCAGTGTCAAGGTACATATATGACTGATGTCGAACAAAGGAAATCGAAACTAAGAGACATATGTAGATATACGTATTGAAAGTGATTATCGGAATACTGGTGTCATTTAGAAATTATAAAATGGAATGGATGCAACACGAACAGTTTTTGGTTGGTCATTTGGCGGTCTAGTTCCAGATATACAAACTTATGAGGGTGAGCCTATCTAATAGAAGCTGGAAGCGATAGGCATTAACGATTCAATTACATCATACTAACAGAGAAAGAAGAGGAACCGAATGCATTAGTTATTAGTTATTAGTTGTTATTTGAAGCAACGTTGATGGACGTTACTCAGTTAGGCTTTCATTGATCGATACACCTCAAAATCGCCCAACAAATTGATTTATAGCAGAAAAGAGACTTTATCCCACCAACTGAAGACTCGAACAAAAGGTCACTACGAAACCTACAGCAAGATTTGTTATGACTGAATGGACAAAGGAGATTCATCGTAAAAGTATCAGAGGACCATACTAATTGTTACGATCTTCCCCAGTAGCTATCTTTAAGAATAGTGAGCACTCCTATTAAACTGGTCTTTGACGACTACTTATTATACGACAGGCAGGCATCTCTTACTAAACGATTTATTAAACAAGGGGCTTAACTTATATTTAATTGCTTTCCTCAACGATAATGACATTTGGGGACAGAGGACAGGTTGGAGTTTTTGTGAACATTCGCAAAACTTTCTAGATGATGGGAGTAAAGCAAGGGGATAAAAACTACCTGAAGTGCTTATGGTGGAAGAAGAAATACCAAAATATACTAGTCTTTCGTCGCAATCGTGTTACTTCAATCAATAAAAATGCGAATTTGAAGATTTTAAGACTAAAGCTATTCGAATTATGCACAAAGTAAGGATGGACTTGAGGCAGTGGGAGAAGTCTTTTGGAAACCGATCTGGAGTCAGACTGTCTATAAACGAAAAGTGCGAATAGGAACTAAAAAAAACAAAGACGCCAGCAAAAGCCTTGGCATGATTTGGAACAATAGATGTAATACCATTGGATGCGTCCAACACACCGCTGGAAATGCATCGCTGCAGCAACTTTCACAGCCGTCTTAGATTTAAAAAATTACTGAAACAATAAAATCCTATAAAAATAACGTTTTTATTCCAAGTAAATACGTTGCGTCTTGCTTGTGTTAATTTGTTATTTTTTTAAATAAGCCGTATGAGATTAAATGCAGAAACACGTATTTCCTTATTTTTTTTTACTTTTGATTAACTATGGATTTACTTATGATTTACTTTTATTTAAAAAAAGAATTTTTGATACGACCGACACGTCAGCTGTAAGCTTCCATTGTTAGTATAATAACTTTAAAGTATATATTTTTGTTCAACTAAAGTGACAATCATCTAAATCATTTAAAGTACTACTTTAAAGTAGTACTGAAAGTTCCTACCACCAGTCTAAAACCATTGCTTAGCCCTTTTTGCTACACAGGAGAATCACTTGAAAGTGATTTTTCGTAAACTACTCTATCTCCATATTTACTTGTAAAATGTTGGAAGCCATTAATCAATTTGCAATTTGTTATGATTGTTAATAGATGTTTTACTATATAACCTTCAATAAAAATAACAAATTGGTGCCAAATTGTGCCTTGGGAATAATATAAAAATGGTTTCGATCATGTGTATCAACTTATAAATATTTTTGTCATATTTTATTAGACATTTTTTATTAAAAAAAATATAATTAAAGAAGGCACGTTGTTATTTTTCGATCTATCATTATCACGTTTAACAGAAAAGTTGCAATGGTTTATAATTTTGATACTGGATTGACAAAATAATTAAAAATTTCATCGCCTTTTGTATTATCAGGTACGTATTACAAATAAAATAGTAATCCATTTTGTGAGACGATCGCAGCATTAGTATAGAAATTCATACAATATTTGCTAAGTTACAAGAGTAAGAGAGCGACCACGCGGCACGATGTGTCAAAGAGAAAAGAAGTTCCACGAAAGTAGCAATTACTACGCCGCCACGTTTCAGCTACGTAGCTGGACAAGTTCCAGAGAGGTTACTGCAACGTATCTGCTAGCTAAAAATTGTTCCCCATTTTGGTTCGAGGCACGTACCAAAACCGTAGCAATTACGTGCTTGCTACTAGTGGCAAAAACATAATAGTTCCACCGGTAGTTACTGGTACGTAGCGATGACTAAAATGCTGCTTGAGAAGAAACATAATAAAAAAATAGAAATTTTAAATGGTTAAAAGACGGCTGTTAAAGCTCCTGCAACGCTGCATTTCCAGCGGTGTGTTGGACGCATCCAATGAGTGCGCTTCTGCAACTTTCACAACCGTCTTAGATTTGAAAACCAACGTTTAAAATTTTTAGCTTTTTATTATATCTTTTATCTACTGTCGAAATGCTCTGACATTTTAATGATTGACATTTAGTAAATCAGTCGTCTAGTGTTACTTGTCAACGCTTTAAGCATTTTTTGCACGTCCTATATATAAGGCTCTACTTTAGTCCCCCAAAAGAGGGAGTAAAGTAGCACTTTTACTGCCTGAGGGAGTAAAATGTTTCCATAACAACAACAACAGGTAAATAACAAAAAAAGTAATCGCGGTTAATGTTAGTATTTATTATCCTAAGACTATGTTATTTTGGCGTTTACAGAGTTTAATTGTCAGAATGACATGTAACGAAATTATCGGAAAAAACTTTTGAAATTTTGAATTTTTGCGATTATGTCCTTAAGGACGTGAAAGAGCGTATATACTACTGGTCTAAAGTGCCTGGGTATATAATATACTATTTTCTACTAATGACATTGAAATCACTCATTTTGCAATCGATAACAATGGTTGAAATCGCATTTCAACCTCTAGAGGTTGAAATAATCGGACTACCGCGATTTTGAATTTCAAACTGTTCGATATTCAATTGCTGACAAGAGAAATGTCACTTTAATGTCATATTTTGTCACTTAAATGTAATATTTTTTTCTAAAGTGCATTCATATACTAAAAATTCGAAGAAAAAATAGTATATGGAACGCGTGGCTGATGAAATTTCAACGTCTCGAGTTACTTTTTTCAACTCGCTATCGCTCGTTGAAAAAAACCACTCTCAACGTTGAAATTTTATTTCAACCACTTGTCCCATAATATACTAAAAAATTATATGTATAAAGCGATGATGTATTTCAAACGAGTTTATTGCTTCCGTGGTTTTGACGGCTGTGAAAGCTGCTGCAGCGCTGTATTTCCAGCGGTGTGTTGGACGCACCCATTAGGTTGGCGAAAGATTTGCTTCATCGCATGTTGCAAAAGTCCACACTTGCTTATGATGAGTTGCGAACCTGCCTAATATTCGTCGCCTCAACCATCAACGAGCGTTCACTTAGAACTGTTACAGAAAACCCAATGACCTTCAGCCTTTGTCTCCTACAATATTTATAAAAGGCACAAAGGGGGTCTTCATATCCTGAAGGCATTCTCATATCTTTTCAGGGACACTAAGCAAAGGTTAAAAAAACGAAAAATTCGAGTATATTAAAAATGAGACAGTTAAGCACTTGTGGGATCAGACGTTATAAGACTGCTCTTCTGGACACTTAGAAGAATCTGGCAATGGCAGCAGAATAAGGACGGCGAGAGTCAGGGCAAGTTGTGGCATAATCGTTTACTCCAACGTATTTACTGTCTTCCGGGCACAAGTCTGTTCCAACATTGGATGTAATAGTTAAAAGTGAACTGATCCATATAAACATTTTAAATTTGGTAGAAAACGTAATAAACCTTCAAGATACAATTGAAGTGTAATTTGAGGACTGTTGGCTAAAGTCTATACGTTGTCGATTTAACAATGGGATATTATAATCAGATCTCGCAGATCTATTAATAATTTGTAGATGTATAGTTATTGGTCGAAGACAGTAGTCAGGAAGCCATATATAAGACCTGAGATCTGGACTATAAGCTGCAACTAAAGAACTCGGTGCATTGTATACTGGACATTGTAAGCTGTAAACTGTTCTATATATTGATAATTACAGACAGAAAATCGAGGGCTGTAGACTAATCGTTTACTCAGGTCTAGAATCGTAGATTGAGCATGGACCTTTACAGTGGAAGCATAAATTCCATTAAAACATTAATGTTCGTGTAGCTCCAGTACCGAAATGGTTCACTTTAGATACAACCTTAGAATACAACTGTCAAATTGTTGTTAAGTTGGTTATTATTATAAAATTTTGGAAGTGAATGTCAATTCTTGATATTGGCATATCTGGAGTTTTTGTAAATGTCACAAAACTATGAGAATAGTATATTACGTTATAAGTCCGGTAAACCCAAGTTTACAGTAGCGAGTTGAAAACGTTTCGGGACGAGGCGACGAAGGAGCCGAGTCTCGAATGTTGAAACGAGCTACTGTAATGGTTTACCGGAAGTATGACGTAAGGCGTTTTATTTCATACTGCCTCACATTGTTCATTTTTTAAAAAAATGCATTTAAAATTTTCAGTCCGGTAAAATTTTTTACCGGACTCAAATTAGATTTTCAGTCCGGTAAAATTTTTTACCGGACTCAAATTGGATTTTCAGTCCGGTAAAATTTTTTACCGGCCTTGTAACGTAATAATTCATTTACCGGACTCAAATGAGTCCGGTAAATACCCTTTTACCGGACAGTATGAAATAAAATAAAATACAGATTTATGTCCTCTTATTCGGTTTTTAAACTGTTTTATACATTTATTTTTATAAATAACACACAGAAATTACAAAAGTTAACAATATCAGCACGTAATGTTATAAAATATTACAGATACATGCAAATACTGACCAACGCTTCTTATATTTTAGACAACTTAACCTAAAAACATTAGCAACTTGTTGTCACTAGAAAACTAGATATCTGGTATACTCACTACAAAAAGTATGTTTGTTATTGTACAGTCCCAGAATTCTATAAAAAAAATTCACATCTAAATTGAACGCATTGTCATTGCCATCTAAATATTAGATGGCATTGACAGTTGAGAACGATTTTACAATCAAACGGTTTTGTGGTAAAAATCATCTTTAGATTCTCAACAACCATCATATGGATTCTAACATTTTTTAAAAGTACAACAAAAATCACGATCACGGTACTCACGAGTTGACATAACGGTTTACATTTATTCTGAGGTTATGTAGTGATGTATTGGTTATGTTTACGTTTGGTTTATTTGCCCTCTAACTTGCTCGGACGTTTATGTTGGAGCAGAAAGAGCATGTTCTAACTGCATCTAGAACAACTTCTTTTCTACAAACAAACAACTTTGAAACGTGTTCTATCTTACTCTAGTTACAAACAAATAACAAAAAGTTTTAAGAAGACGTTAGAGCAGACAAACAAACCTAAATTGACACATCTGATTTGCGTGACGCTCGCGCCATCTGCTGGATGGCGGCGTAAGTAAGTCATATACATTTTTGTACGACCATGCTATTTCGGATTGTTTACCATACTTGGTTTTAGAACAGTAGGTTATATTTACTGGTTGCTAAGCAAAAACGCGTCGGTAAGTAATTACTTACCGTTCAGTTCTGTCAAAAACAGAACGGCAAGTAAATTATATGTAATTTATAAAAAAAATGCATGATCTTTAGATGTCTCTTTCGCGAGAAATCATTTATTTCCTAAATAATTGGACTATTTAAAAAAATCCATGTTGTTTATTTAAATTTGCTCAGGCCTCTTCAATATCCAAATTATATTCGTTTTCAGATTCACTCATTCTCACGAGTTTGACAAATATCGTGACATTCAAAAATAATAGTAATTACAAACGTCTCCATGGTAACGACAAAACCTACTTAATGTTTGGTGGATATACAGGGCAAAAATAAATTATCTTAAATCTATTTTTTTCGGGGATATTTCCTAGTTAATACCTTTGTATTCATAATGGTCGTACAAAAAATAGTATAAGCATCTCAAACAGTAAGGAGTTTACCGATCTCCTCCAATATTGGCGACTTCGCTTCTCTCAGTCGCCAAACATTTTCGTCGATCGGTAAACTGTCCTTACTGTTCTTGATACTTAATATACTATTGTGTCTCAAGGGCAGAAAATTAGCATTTGTAGCCCGCAGTTGTGTGATGCCCGAGCGAAGCGAAGCATAGCGAGGGCAGCGGACAACTTAGGGCTACAAATGCTTTTCGGTCCGAGTGACATGCAACAGTTTTTCGCCTACCTGTTTGAAAGTTTAAAAAAGAATTCCAAAAGTTAAACAGTAACGGAACTTATTAGTAAATTAAATAGGCATATGTTAGTGGGAATGAATGAAAATGAAAATAACGCTAGAGACGTTTTTAGTAGTATGTTAACTATATTAACATAATAATCATTACACTACATACAACACGGCCGTATAGTAAATGTTTTTACTATTATTAGTAAATAAAAGAAACAGGATATGATTTTTAATTAGTATGAATTAGGGTTCCTAAATATGAACTGAGCTGTGTGTTATTTAGAGTTAAGTCACACATGTCCAATTTTCCTAGTGACATTTCATGTTTTGAAACTATTTATTAGAAGGTTGGTAATCATGAAAATTGGTTTAATAAATTAAACTGTCAGTATGACAATTATATAAATCTGAAATTTGATACAATTAATACTTTATTAAAAACTGTCGTAAAATTGATATATGTACTATAGTAGTTTTAAAAATTCTCTACAATAACAATAAATAATGATAATGTGCACATTAAAACATTTTACATGCATAAAAATAAACATGACAGCTTAACCTAAAATTTATAACTGACAACTGCTGAATGTTGTCACTAAAATAAAAAGAGAGAAAAAAAGTATCTCTGTTTGAGACAGCCTAGTTTTGGCCTAGAAAGAGATAGAATTTGACACCCGTGTCCTAACTCTAAAATAACACAGTTGAAGTTTTCATTTAGGAACTCTAGTATGAATTAGATCAACTTATAGTAGACGCATTTGCTACATTTTATGCATACGGCGGACAGTCTCGCACGGTCGCACTGTTTTAGGCTTTAGTCTTTAGTACTGGCTAGGCCGCTAGACAGGGTACTTGTTGCCCCAGGCCGCTCGCTCAACCGGCTTTACTTGTAAACACTAATAAATAATAATAAAAAAAGACAGTAGCTTGTTCTCGAAGTTCAGGTGGTGTACAGCTGAACTCATCACCTTCAATAATGTCGTTATTGTGGTCTATCATTGTATAATTTATTGAAATCACAATTTTCTTTTTATTAATTAATTGTCACAACCACCATTTATGGTGTTTGACACTGTGAAAAGAAAAAAACAAACGACAAATTTCTCGGCGAAGACATGAAAATTAAACTTATGATCTAAGAAGCCTAGAAAAATTTGACGTATGCTTTTTATATTTTTAAAGGTTAAGTAAAAATATGTTTGAGATTACATTTTCCGTCATATTCCGTTGCTAAAAGCTTTACGAATGAGTTATATTTTTAATGTTAAAAACTAATGATTTCATTTTTTGATTAAAAACTTTTTAGGATAATGCATAGGAGTGGTCAAAGTATGACAATTTAAAAAACAATTACAATTTTTACAGTATCTTCAACTTAACATAAATAAATCGTGCTTTCATCTGGTAGTAGTATAGAGGTTATATATTTGACATAAGAGGGCAGTAAAAAGTTTGACATAAGAGGCCCGCAAAGAAGCCTTAAATGCCCTCAAAATAGGACATTTAGAAAGCACTTTCTGATCAGGTAGGCGAAAAAAGCATTTCAAGCCCTTAGTTGTCTGCTGCCCTCGCTCCGCTCGGGCTTCAAACAACTGCCGGCTGCAAATGCTAACTTTCTGCCCTTGAGACACAAAATACTATTTCTATTTGAGTATCCAGATGAAAGCATTTGAACACGCATTTTGCGTATCTAAAAGAAATTTGGAAACAGTAACATTTTATTTTTTTAAATTTATTTTATTTACGCAACAACTGGAATGGTAACGCTCGCATAAGCAGCCGCGCGCCGTATTTAGCGCAGAGAGAGCTAGGGCTTAATAGAGGGATCTCTATTCTTGTCTGTTATAAATATGGTATGGCGGCTTGTTTTCTGTGAGTAACAGTTTTTATTTTGTTGTATTCTTTGATGAAAATACTCTATTTATTTGTGTCTCATTATTAAATATATTTTACCAAATATATTTATTCTATCAAATGAAATATGTTTTTCTTCCATCCAGTTTTTTAATTCATCATTAAGTATCAATTATCATTTATATCACAATCAAAAGTATTGGCATAGATTCTACTTTGAATTTATAATAATTTTTAAAGCACAAGAACTTTGTACCTATAATGCTATACTAATACACATGGCAAATTTGAACGGGTTCTTGCTGCTTAATGGTCTTTGTGTGTATCAGACAAGGATGGAAATACCTACGAAGGGAGGTTAAGCTCAAATACAAAGCAGAATTAGAATCTTCAGTGTTGCCAACTGTCATTATACGTGCCAAAGTATCCCTAACAAATCTTATTTAAAACAAAGTTATTTTTTTAATGATTTATAATAATGAAATAACTCAAATAGAAAAATAGTGTAAGATATTCGTTTCATAAGGCGTTTTAGCGCACTATTCCTTGTAATATAGGCTGTGTAACACTTGAATTTTTAAGAACAATGCAATGGTTCTGAGAAAAACAGCCAACGAGTGCAAGCGTCCACTTGCTACCACTGATTATAAAAAGAACAGCTTACGTAAATGCTTGAAGAATCGATACCGACATAAAGTAGATGTTTCCAATAAATGATACTATGATCATTTCTGACATTATACCATTTAGATTTTTACAAAGTACAGATAGTTTATTGTAATGGTCTCGTAGTTCAGTCCATTGAACATTCCAGTAATTCTAGAAAAAAAATAGTAAATATTTATTATTTAAGCAATTAACTAGTGTGATTTACTACTAACTGAAACTCTGTAGCTAAAATTTGCTTGGAAATACATACTTTAGTTTTGATCTTTTTGGCAATCTGTCGAAATCTTTCAGCAATAGCAGATGTAAGAAGAATAATTACTAGATCAAAAAATTGCCATGCAAATGTAGCAATTAAGGAAACCAGCTGTAAAAATTATAGTGAACAATTTGTGTGTTAGTTCTCGATCTATTGTTTGGTTATCTTACCTCGACCAGCGCACCTTTCCAGTGGGAATAGTCACAAACATTAAATAACTCTTCATATATTATTTCGAAATATCGTTCTAAGAAATCATCAGTTCCGTTCATTTTGGCTAAAACCTTTTTTGTTGCACCACCAACAAAGAGTAAATGCTCTACTACAATCAAAAGCAAGTATAAGAAATATAATTGTTTTTGTCTTTCTATTAAGTTCTTGGGTTTAGAAATATTTCCAAACATGGATCTTGATAGACCGACAGTATGTTGGTAGATAGGAGATCAATAAATGTCTAGAATATGTTAGAATCATTACAAGTCACAAAATGAGGAATCCTTAACTTTCAAACTCTATTACCCGAAGAGAGGTAACCTCCTACCTCTTCAAAGGTACCCTTCACCACCGCAGTTGTCGTTTAGAGGCATCAGTTTGTGTATTGTCATTGATAAGTTTATTCAGTATTTCCGACGTAGAAGTCTCAAGCTCTTTCGCCTTTTTATCTACCTTCACATTTTCTTATCTTTCATCTTTGCGTCGTCTGTCTTTGCATCTGCTGGCAGATACAAAATCTTGAATTGTTTCATTTAGGTTTGATATTAAACGCGATGCACCTTTAAAGTATCCCGAAGATCTTTTATCATGGTCTTTTATTTGCATAGTGTGTTGGTTCGCAATAACCCTGGCAAAGGTCCATACAAGGTTCTACTAATAGGAACCAGCTAGATTAAACTTTTTCGGGAGGTATCGATCACTCACCACTTTGTATTGGTCTGTCCACTTTGTTAATTCCCACATTGGGTTTAGGTTGGCCAACTGAATTTTGGACAGTAAGTAATGAATTTACAATTTTTTGACTGGAGCTATATAATGACCACTTGTTGTTGATTGGTTTGTCCCCAGTTTTTCAAAATAGAGGAGAAAGGGTAGTGAAGATGGCACCGAACATATTAATGACTCATTGTATTTAATAAAATCGAGAAAATTACAAAGTAAAGTCAAATTACTACTATACCCTGTCCAGCCAACAGAAATAGTTAAGCCACGCCCTACAACAGTGCGGTATATTTGAATAGAGCTTTTTTATTGGTCGGTTTTCTAAAACACGTATCACAAGCATGCGAATACGTTATTGTTGAGAGCTCCCAGTGATACCCATGTGTAAAAGAAGTTGCCTAATTACATTATCTAATAATTACTTTATTTTATAACTTTTTAATCAATTTTTACTTTTTATAGCAACACATTTAATAGTTATTTAATAAATTAGTTTGTTAATGAAAGCGATTAATGATCGAAACTGTTTAAAGCACGAACGAGCGATAGGGAGTGAGTGCCTTTAATAGTTGAGATCATTAGTTGCTCATTAACAAACGAATTGATTACAACAGTTTTTCGTTGACCGTAAAATTCTTCGATTTTAAGATAGAAAATTTCAAATAATACCGAATCCAAACTTGTGCGTATATCTGGTTGCCCAAAGTAAAACATCATCAAAACGTCAAAATCACAAACGGGTTTATTAATGAAAAAGAGTGTATTAATGAGGTCCATTAATGCATCCTTTTTTCACAAAACAGTTACTTAATAAAAAAGAGTGTATTAATGACGTCCATTAATACATCCTTTTTTAGAAAAAATCATTCATTAATATTGACATTAACAAACGGTCAACGAAAAATTATTTTAATAATCATTTATTAAAAGAAAAAATATATAGAAAATTTTTCTCTGAATTAGCGTCGCAGCACTAAGATTGCGTGTTTGCAACATGATTTTGTTGTGGTGGTTACAGTTGGTATTAGTTATTTACTTAGTCGTTGTTTTGCTCTTAATGTCACTTAAGTTATTTCAAATTTGCTTGAAGATTTCTAAGATTTTGTGCACATTTGTGTATATTAAGGTAAGTACTGAAAACGATTTATATTGATTGTCTTAAAATCACATTTTGCCATAAAGTGATAAAGTTATCAATAATAGATCAACCTGTTCTTTCTCCACCGAAAAAACGGATAGCCAGACATTTCTCGCTTGAAGAAAAAGAACGTGTCGTTGGTATCTGGCTTACGCTGGAGAGAACCCACACAACCCTAAAACGAAAAACGTCGAGTTTATTGCAACAGCAGCAAGTATGGTTTCACTTTATACATATTATTATGTACTTATATAAATTATGCATATTCATTTAGGCGTGAGCGTCTCGAGTGTGTTCAAGATTATCAGTGAATACAAGGAAACACACGAGCTGAATCCACCGAAATTGTACTACAGACAAAGACTAATTTTAGACAACATTGATGAGGGAACTAAAAGTGCTCTTAGACGTTTAGTTCATTCCTTTTTGAAAGAAATGAACCACCTACTCTACACAGAATATTAACGACTGTTCACGACAACGATGGTTTACCGCAACTCAAAAGGAGTATTTTATGGAAATTGCTAAAAGAAATTGGCTTTCGGTGAGAAAATAAACTTTTTATTTCTACATGTTGTAATCGAATTGGGTTTGGCTATATAGGTTTTCGAAAAGATCGCGCAATAGTGTCCTACGGGGAAAAGATGAGATTATCGCCTGGAGACGACGTTTTCTGCGACAGATCAGAAAGTACCGGGAGAAGGCAAGAATTGTATTTCTTAGACGAGACGTGAGTGAATGCTGGTCATACTATACATAAAGTATGGAAGGACTCGACAATTCTGACTCCGCGGCAAGCTTTCTTACAAGGACTAACGACTGGCTTAAAAGATCCATCTGGTAAGGGAAATCGTCTTATAGTCCTCCATATAGGATCCGAGGACGGTTTTGTTGAAGATGGTTTATTATACTTCGAATCTCAGAAAACCGGAGATTACCACGAAGAAATGACAGGTGAAGTTTTCGAAAACTGGTTTACAAAAGTTCTGGGACACTTGGAAAAGCATTCTGTAGTTGTTATGGACAACACTTTCTATCACAGCCGAAAAACGGAAAAATTGCCAAATAATAGCACAAAAAAGTTGACAAGTAAGTCAATTACTTATGAACCAGACATGATAAAAGCCGAACTCCTGCATCTTGTACGACAGGCTGCCGTTACGCCAAATTATGTGATCGATGAGATGGCAAATGAATAGAA
Source organism: Agrypnus murinus (assembly GCA_929113105.1). Classification (NCBI taxonomy): domain Eukaryota; kingdom Metazoa; phylum Arthropoda; class Insecta; order Coleoptera; family Elateridae; genus Agrypnus; species Agrypnus murinus. Next base: position 19,848,571 of record OV816028.1, on the reverse strand, counting down.
TGTTATGGTTTTGCGATTGCCCACATATCTTTGTGAATACAACCCTATTAAATTAATATGGGGTCAAATAAAAGGGGAAGTAGCGCGAAACAATACTACTTTCAAAATAAAAGACAAAGAAATGAAAGAAGCAGTCAAAGATGTTTCTGCCGAAAATTGGAAGAATGCTATTTGTCATGCTCAAGGTGAAGAAGAAAAACTGTGGCAGCTTGACATTGCCATGGACCTAATAGTAGAACCATTGATCATTAGTGTGAGGGACGACTTTTCTTTATCTGATTCTGATTTACAGTCTGATTAATTAGTCATATTACAATTTGGTATTCACTACTTATAATAGTTGTTATTTTATGTTATTTTGTTGTTTAATTTTATTTGTTAAGAAGAGCACGTTAAGCAGTCGGTCTAGAAAACCACATAACCATGTTTCGGTAGCTGTCGTTAAAATAAAACTTCCCTATGCGACGCACAAGTATATGTTTACCTCGGTGGTTTAATAATAATAATTTCTACAACCCATCACCTGTGAACCAGGCCCTAGAAGCTATGAAGTTTGTGCGGGAGGGAGGGGGCGATTATTATCATTACGCAAACCCAACGTGCGACTGCAGCGGATTTATGGACAGATGGAACAGCGTAAATCCCACATTTGTGTCACAGCTAAGGAAAACTGCAGAATACCTTAACCAGAACTGCCGATACCAGGAGTCAAACCTGCGTCGCTTGGGTGAAATGCCAGCACGCTAGACAATTCACTACCAAGGCTGTTTGGCAATGTTAATTTCAATTAACATTTATACAATACAATACAATTAATTAGTCTTACACATATTATAATTTTTAATGTGACAATTTGTATAGTATTCTGTAATAGTTATTTAAGATACAAGTGTAAAAACTCCTTTATTTCGCGAACGGGCTGGTTTAAACGGGAGCGAGGTACGAGCGAGCCAATAACCAAATGTAAAAATATATCTTAAGGGAGAAGTCATTGCATCGCAGCTTTAGAAACGTTACAAAAATCTTTAATGATTTCTAGTAGTACGATAAACAAGCAGAAGCTCGCCATCACCTAGTTCGAGTGCAGTGCAAGCAATTCCTTCAAATGGCTGTCAATATCTAATCTGAATTAAGTGTTCTTTACAATTTCATAACTTCTTGTCACACCAGCTGATACATATATCCATCTTGTTAAAATCAACTTATTGGTATTAGTAGCAAGGTAAAACAGACAGTTATTAAAACATGCATCCTTTGTTCTGAAATGATATTTAAAAAGCTGCTGACCATTCAGTAGTTAGTTGATACTCGGCAAGTCAACTATTTAGTAAGCAGTATCCCTTAAGCACCAATCCTTGCAGGGGTTTTGTGCTTGACAGAAACATATCAAACTTTATGAGATGTGAATATTTCTATACTCTTAATGAACTCTCAAAAATCCCAAATCTCGACAGTATTTATACAGGGTCATTCATTATATTTTGGTCACTTCTTTATCTTTGTTATTATTGGAGATAAAAAAAAAGTTTCCTATAAAAGTTGTATTGTCCTACCTATATTTTTAAAAATATTATCAAACAAGCAATTGCATTTATAGGTCACATACATATTGTAGTGTAATGACTTTACAAAACGCGCTGCCACCCACGTTGGGCGACATTTTTATATGTGAAGTAATTTTGTATCTTGTCAATAAGTCTTGTCTTGCAAATTGACAATAAAACTTACATATCTCAGGGTCGAATTACTCGATGTTCCATCGTAAAGGTTACCTATAAAATTTTTTTATTATATACCTTAATATGAGACTCTTATTATAATCTTTCAATATTGGATTCGTTTATTGAAATATTAAACTTTATAAATAAATATCTAAAATTTTCCACACTCATGTAGTGGTTAGTATTTTTCAATAAATAAAGTTTGGTTATTACTAATAACCATTGACACATATATCTGAAATGTCAAACCTGATAGTTATCAATTAAAATATTTCTCAAGAAGGAATAAGTAAGTATAAGCATATATTTTTTTATTAGTTCTTTATTTTATAAATCTTTATTTTAGGATTTTCAATTGGAAAGAAATCTTACCCTTGTCAACTTACATGTAAAATTTTTCTTCAGGTAAGTCTTCCTTGTATGTCTATCCAATAGTTTCTTAAAATTTTGACATATGTATCTTTTACTCCTTTTTCAACAATGACCTCCACTTTCACAACCTACAATTTCCACAATATACACTTTCCACCAAGAACCGTGATCACAGCCGTCGATTCTGCAGACCTCACATCACCGGACTACTGGACTGCCTCATAAACTACTTTCATGGTTTTCTTCTTATCTAGGGCTCGAATGATGACTACCAGCTCCCCAACACCTCAGTAAGTATCATCAAATCTATTTCTTATGATTAAGTTACCTTAATAATTATTTTCTTTTACAGGAATATAATGAAGACTTCGGATCTTCCACACCTTGATGAATAACAAACCCAACTCAAAGACAGTTTTTTAAATTTTATTTTCTTGTATCCATTACACTTACTGTATCATAATACCCTTTAATTTTGCTTTCTGTAATTAATGCACTGACTCTTCTTTTTTTCAATAAAACGCTGGACTTTCTTTTTGTTTATGTTTATTAATTTAACAATTTTGCTTCTTGAACTTTGTCATTTTACATATTCTATATACACATTTATTTTATTTTCTATTATATAGACAAATTTCTTCTTTTAGTAAAATTTTATTTTTATTTTCTCACCTAACTCCCAATAAGATTTTTTATTATTCTCATCTCCCCGAGATACCCCTCTTTTCAACTATTTTATATGTTTTTTTTTTTTATTAAAATACCCCTTATCTTTGGTAATTGTTTCAGTTTTCTTACTAACAATGTCTATAACCATAGAAGTGATTTATACCTTATTATTGAAGTACAGAGAGAATTTTAAATATGCTATAGAAAATCACTATACCTTTAAATTATTTACATGATTTTTAATTTTCAGGTTGACTTATGGCTAGGATATCCTTTCCTTTTATTATCCTTGTTAATTTTTATATTGTATCAAAATACTATAATAAATATATGCTATTACATTCTGTTTTATTATTTTATAATTATATACTAAATTTTTGTAATCTTGGGATATCATTATGACTTTGTATGCAAGTTTATATGTTTTTATTTATTTATTTATTGATCCTTAATAACCACATCTGTGCAATAATGATTCTCTAAATTTTTCTTTATCTTATGTATATACATAAGATGGGAAAATTAATATGAGCATATGCTCATATTAATTTTCCCACCTCACATAAACGTGAACATCACAATATATATTTTTAAATAAAACCCTGTATATTATTGCATTTTCAAATAGCCCCTTTTCATCAGATTATAAATATATAATGTTATATAAGTCTACCATTAATACATACTTTTTGACATATTTGTCTTTAAGAGCAAAAAAACTGAAAACGCGCTGGACAACGCTGGCATAGAAGAATAACTGACGAGCTTAATATTAACCGTGAGTTGCTGCGCTTAATTGGTTTTTATAAAAAATGCTAGAACAAGCCTACAATCACCAAAACAATCGGCAATTGTTACCTAAGGAATCTGATAAATCGTCCCCAACTTTGGTATTTAACTTTCATTTGTAACTCTTGCGGTTTCCAAGATAAGGTATAGGGTCATCTTACGTGAACCACCCTATATATACTAAATGCATGTTATCATTCTCGCATGTAGAACGTAGGGCTTTTACGAGATTCTTCCTTCTGATTCTGAATTCTGGCGAGTGGTTTGAGCTAGTTCCAAGATTTCCCTATTTTTATGCCTTCTTCATTGCTGTTCTTTTCAGGTGGTTTTTGGCCTACCTATTCCCCTGCTTTCCAAATGGTTCTAGTCATGGGCAGTTTTTGTCGTATCGGTGCTTTTCGAAGTGTGTGACGCAGCCATCCCTATTTACGACGTCGCATTTCTAAGACAATTATTCGTGTGCTGATTCTAACTCGGGCGCCCTCGTTTGAAACCGGTTCGGTCAGTAAATATGTAAAATTCTATACAAGCACTTTGTAACGAAGGCAGAAGTTGGTGGAGAATAGTTATAATCGCAGACAGAATTCAACAGAAAGAATTCATGTTTTTGTTAAAAAGGCCACCTAGAGTTGCGGATTTACTGAGGGTTCTGATGGCTAATTGGTAATTCGGAATTCTGTGTGACACGTCTGCTTCCGTGCCGCCCCTTCTGTCTATTATGACATCGAGATACGTAAACTTGTCGTTTTACTGATGTATTTATTTTTTGCATATTGTTGATTTTCTGCTTCATCTCATTTAGAGACTGTACCTCTAGTTTTGAGATTAACTCCCACCTGATGAATGACCTTATTTTGGTTAGTATGGATCTATCGCGATGTTAAATAATACCGGGGACTAGACACATCCCTGTTTGACTCCATTTCTTCCGATATCCGTTTGCTATGCGATTTCCTTTGTGTGTTAGTCTGCATTTAATTCGTGTATATTTTTCTGATGATTAATTGATTGATCTTGTATGGTATGCCTTTTTCACAGAGGGCCTTTCATACTGCTGTATGGACTACAATGCCCAAGGCTTTCGGAAAGTCACCGAATACCAGAAGAGGGGAGTCAGAAATTTGAGCAGTTGTGAATTGGCCGATTTTTCTATGATGATTCTGGTGTTAATTTGGCCAACACAGGATCGGTGGGGCATATAGAGTGGATCTACAGTCGTAGTCATAGGTATAGCTCAAGGTTTCATTCAAATGGGATCATTACTTTGTTAAGAACGCTTTCCAACCTCAAATTGTGGTTATAATCGTATATTAAAGATAAAGACCATGTAGAAAATAGTATAGAGAGTAGAATAATAGGAAAAAGACAAAGCTATAGACACTTAACTGACTGATAACTTTCATTAATGCATACTTACAAACTCCCAGGAAGAAGAATGCAGAACACAAAATTTTGAATCTTAGTTTTAACGTTGGTATAGGTCCATAGTTTACCATTTCTAATTCTACATCGCTCCACTGTCTAATAAAAGCAGGCCATTGCATGCCTACTTTCAAAATGATTAGCAACTCCAGTAAAGCTCTGACATTCCACATGATCACAACTTTAATAAGTCTGGATTGATTCGGCCTTTACTTGATGAAGATCCATATTAAATTCAATAACACAATAAAACACTATTAAATCTTCACTTATTTATATTTGAAAAATATTATGACGATGGTTTTTCCAAAAATTAAAAGCACAGAAACACTTAAATTTAAAACAATAACATATATAGGATCTCCTTCTATTAAAATCTCAAGATTTCTCAAAAAACAACACATAAATGTAGCTTTTAGTACAAATAATAACCTATCAAAGCTTATCAAAAATAATAAAGACAAAACCGATAAAAACAATAAGTCAGGGGTCTATAAGTTAACATGTAGTGATTGCCAAAAGATCTATTTAGGTCAAACAGGTAGATCGTTTAATAAAAGATTACAAGAACATATTAGTTGCTTCAGAAATAAGAAACAAGAATCTACTTTTGCCAACCATCTTATAGAAGAACACCATAGTTTCAATAATAGTTTAGAGATTCTACACATAGAAAATAAAGGTAGAAAACTTAATTTATTAGAAGCCTTAGAAATTAATAAAAATAAAAAATCTGATTACATGTTAAATGATCAAATAGATATAAATAATTCACCACTGTTAAATTTATTTCTTTGAAAGAATTTGTTAAATACCTAGAACTTCTCACCTAACTGTAAATGTATTGTATCTTATTCTAGGTACAAGCTGTAATCTTTTAACAATACCTGTTTGTATATATATTTGTACCTTTTACACCTTAGAAAATAGATTTAGTTTTAACCAGTCTTTATCTGAAGAAGCTACTGTGTAGCGAAACGACAGTCATAATATTTTTCAAATATAAATAAGTGAAGATTTAATAGTGTTTTATTGTGTTATTGAATTTAATAAGTCTGTTAGAAATCATTTTGTAGAACACATTTTTAATTTTATTACTCACCAAAATTAAAGAAATTCTGTAAATCAAGATCGGACCAAAGAACTATAATTGCAGTATATAGTATTTGAGATATTATAATAAAAATCGTATAAAGTGTATTAATAGATATCCAATGGAAGCAAACTTTGTCTTTTGTGACGCCATCTACAGGCCACATGGCAAAAAATTGTTTTAATGGCAAAATAATTACAATTATTATCATTATTTTGGGATTCACAACTATTTACGCTAGTTATTTTATTGTTGTTATAATATTTCATGATTCTTTGTAACCTAGTTTTATATTTCATTTTTACAAATGTGTAGATATAAAAAGACTTTTTCTCAAAACATGTATATCCATCAATTTTGTTTATATTTCTATTAGTAGTTATCTCTAACTTAAAAAAAATATAATTGATTACTTGTTTTACATAAGTACTACCTAAAAAGAAAAGAAAGGATTAATTTTATTTACAGACGTCATAAAATAAAAGCATTCAATCTTTTTAGACGGTTATTTAAATATTTATTATTTACATACTTTCACTCACATCTAAAATTAAAAATAAAACTATTACATTACTATAATAAAGTGTATTGGTAAAAACGGCATTCATAACGTAAAGTAAATAAAAAGTTTTCTAGCTCCATTAGTTAATGAAGTTGACATACTGGGAAAACACTTTTCCTTTTACAAACATGAAATTACTTACTAATAGTGTTAATAAATAACGTGAAAATAATTGTAGTAGTTTTTGATTTCAGCGAATCAGTTTTGACACAATTTTAATTTGAAGGTGACTGTGTAGAGTTATCCAAACGTTTTTCACAGTACTGGCATTATAATTTTATAATATGGACCTTTTTGTGGTGAGATTAATATAAATACGAAGACTTTCACGCCCCGAGTCAATGGAAAAATAACTTTTCATCTACAATTGTATGGGGATTTCTTCAAAAGAGAAATAATACGTCTATGAAAGTATCCGCTGAGAAATGACACATAGACCGAAACAAAAGGGATACAAAATTAAACGTAATAGTAAAGAAATTTTGAATAGTTATCAAATATAAACGCATAAGGCTAGCTACTAAATATTAAAGTAAACTTTCCTGATTTCTAACTGTTAAAAGTCCCGGAATTAGGGAGGATGTAAGGGAGATCCCGGCGATTCCCCGTACTATTTATTTATATAATTAATTATACATAGCTCAAGCTGAAATAAAAAAAATTAAACAACATAAGAGAGCATGGGGTGGGTAAAACAAACTCAATTCACACTTAACACTGTTTATATTGCAAAAAAGAAAAGAGATAAAGTTCCGATATAATTACATACAGTAATATTCAAAAACATAAAAGCCAACAGGATATAAGTAAACCCCAAATAATATGACCCCAATATAATAAAATTCGATGATTAAATGAAAAACAAAAATTATTTCAGAGGGAGAAAAATCTATATTTAGGCCTCTTTTGTTACTATAAAAACCTATTCGGTGATTTAATACAAATAGTATTCTTGCTGTACTCCTAATAATTGCATAAAATGAATAAACGTGATAATAATAAATCAAAACCGTTGAATATATATATATATATATATATATATATATATATATATATATATATATATATATATATATATATATATATATATATATATATATATATATATATATATATATATATATATATATATATATATATATATATATATATATATATATATATATATATTCAACGGTTTTGATTTATTATTATCACGTTTATTCATTTTATGCAATTATTAGGAGTACAGCAAGAATACTATTTGTATTAAATCACCGAATAGGTTTTTATAGTAACAAAAGAGGCCTAAATATAGATTTTTCTCCCTCTGAAATAATTTTTGTTTTTCATTTAATCATCGAATTTTATTATATTGGGGTCATATTATTTGGGGTTTACTTATATCCTGTTGGCTTTTATGTTTTTGAATATTACTGTATGTAATTATATCGGAACTTTATCTCTTTTCTTTTTTGCAATATAAACAGTGTTAAGTGTGAATTGAGTTTGTTTTACCCACCCCATGCTCTCTTATGTTGTTTAATTTTTTTTATTTCAGCTTGAGCTATGTATAATTAATTATATAAATAAATAGTACGGGGAATCGCCGGGATCTCCCTTACATCCTCCCTAATTCCGGGACTTTTAACAGTTAGAAATCAGGAAAGTTTACTTTAATATTTAGTAGCTAGCCTTATGCGTTTATATTTGATAACTATTCAAAATTTCTTTACTATTACGTTTAATTTTGTATCCCTTTTGTTTCGGTCTATGTGTCATTTCTCAGCGGATACTTTCATAGACGTATTATTTCTCTTTTGAAGAAATCCCCATACAATTGTAGATGAAAAGTTATTTTTCCATTGACTCGGGGCGTGAAAGTCTTCGTATTTATATTAATCTCACCACAAAAAGGTCCATATTATAAAATTATAATGCCAGTACTGTGAAAAACGTTTGGATAACTCTACACAGTCACCTTCAAATTAAAATTGTGTCAAAACTGATTCGCTGAAATCAAAAACTACTACAATTATTTTCACGTTATTTATTAACACTATTAGTAAGTAATTTCATGTTTGTAAAAGGAAAAGTGTTTTCCCAGTATGTCAACTTCATTAACTAATGGAGCTAGAAAACTTTTTATTTACTTTACGTTATGAATGCCGTTTTTACCAATACACTTTATTATAGTAATGTAATAGTTTTATTTTTAATTTTAGATGTGAGTGAAAGTATGTAAATAATAAATATTTAAATAACCGTCTAAAAAGATTGAATGCTTTTATTTTATGACGTCTGTAAATAAAATTAATCCTTTCTTTTCTTTTTAGGTAGTACTTATGTAAAACAAGTAATCAATTATATTTTTTTTAAGTTAGAGATAACTACTAATAGAAATATAAACAAAATTGATGGATATACATGTTTTGAGAAAAAGTCTTTTTATATCTACACATTTGTAAAAATGAAATATAAAACTAGGTTACAAAGAATCATGAAATATTATAACAACAATAAAATAACTAGCGTAAATAGTTGTGAATCCCAAAATAATGATAATAATTGTAATTATTTTGCCATTAAAACAATTTTTTGCCATGTGGCCTGTAGATGGCGTCACAAAAGACAAAGTTTGCTTCCATTGGATATCTATTAATACACTTTATACGATTTTTATTATAATATCTCAAATACTATATACTGCAATTATAGTTCTTTGGTCCGATCTTGATTTACAGAATTTCTTTAATTTTGGTGAGTAATAAAATTAAAAATGTGTTCTACAAAATGATTTCTAACAGACTTATTAAATTCAATAACACAATAAAACACTATTAAATCTTCACTTATTTATATTTGAAAAATATTATGACTGTCGTTTCGCTACACAGTAGCTTCTTCAGATAAAGACTGGTTAAAACTAAATCTATTTTCTAAGGTGTAAAAGGTACAAATATATATACAAACAGGTATTGTTAAAAGATTACAGCTTGTACCTAGAATAAGATACAATACATTTACAGTTAGGTGAGAAGTTCTAGGTATTTAACAAATTCTTTCAAAGAAATAAATTTAACAGTGGTGAATTATTTATATCTATTTGATCATTTAACATGTAATCAGATTTTTTATTTTTATTAATTTCTAAGGCTTCTAATAAATTAAGTTTTCTACCTTTATTTTCTATGTGTAGAATCTCTAAACTATTATTGAAACTATGGTGTTCTTCTATAAGATGGTTGGCAAAAGTAGATTCTTGTTTCTTATTTCTGAAGCAACTAATATGTTCTTGTAATCTTTTATTAAACGATCTACCTGTTTGACCTAAATAGATCTTTTGGCAATCACTACATGTTAACTTATAGACCCCTGACTTATTGTTTTTATCGGTTTTGTCTTTATTATTTTTGATAAGCTTTGATAGGTTATTATTTGTACTAAAAGCTACATTTATGTGTTGTTTTTTGAGAAATCTTGAGATTTTAATAGAAGGAGATCCTATATATGTTATTGTTTTAAATTTAAGTGTTTCTGTGCTTTTAATTTTTGGAAAAACCATCGTCATAATATTTTTCAAATATAAATAAGTGAAGATTTAATAGTGTTTTATTGTGTTATTGAATTTAATATGGATCTTCATCAAGTAAAGGCCGAATCAATCCAGACTTATTAAAGTTGTGATCATGTGGAATGTCAGAGCTTTACTGGAGTTGCTAATCATTTTGAAAGTAGGCATGCAATGGCCTGCTTTTATTAGACAGTGGAGCGATGTAGAATTAGAAATGGTAAACTATGGACCTATACCAACGTTAAAACTAAGATTCAAAATTTTGTGTTCTGCATTCTTCTTCCTGGGAGTTTGTAAGTATGCATTAATGAAAGTTATCAGTCAGTTAAGTGTCTATAGCTTTGTCTTTTTCCTATTATTCTACTCTCTATACTATTTTCTACATGGTCTTTATCTTTAATATACGATTATAACCACAATTTGAGGTTGGAAAGCGTTCTTAACAAAGTAATGATCCCATTTGAATGAAACCTTGAGCTATACCTATGACTACGACTGTAGATCCACTCTATATGCCCCACCGATCCTGTGTTGGCCAAATTAACACCAGAATCATCATAGAAAAATCGGCCAATTCACAACTGCTCAAATTTCTGACTCCCCTCTTCTGGTATTCGGTGACTTTCCGAAAGCCTTGGGCATTGTAGTCCATACAGCAGTATGAAAGGCCCTCTGTGAAAAAGGCATACCATACAAGATCAATCAATTAATCATCAGAAAAATATACACGAATTAAATGCAGACTAACACACAAAGGAAATCGCATAGCAAACGGATATCGGAAGAAATGGAGTCAAACAGGGATGTGTCTAGTCCCCGGTATTATTTAACATCGCGATAGATCCATACTAACCAAAATAAGGTCATTCATCAGGTGGGAGTTAATCTCAAAACTAGAGGTACAGTCTCTAAATGAGATGAAGCAGAAAATCAACAATATGCAAAAAATAAATACATCAGTAAAACGACAAGTTTACGTATCTCGATGTCATAATAGACAGAAGGGGCGGCACGGAAGCAGACGTGTCACACAGAATTCCGAATTACCAATTAGCCATCAGAACCCTCAGTAAATCCGCAACTCTAGGTGGCCTTTTTAACAAAAACATGAATTCTTTCTGTTGAATTCTGTCTGCGATTATAACTATTCTCCACCAACTTCTGCCTTCGTTACAAAGTGCTTGTATAGAATTTTACATATTTACTGACCGAACCGGTTTCAAACGAGGGCGCCCGAGTTAGAATCAGCACACGAATAATTGTCTTAGAAATGCGACGTCGTAAATAGGGATGGCTGCGTCACACACTTCGAAAAGCACCGATACGACAAAAACTGCCCATGACTAGAACCATTTGGAAAGCAGGGGAATAGGTAGGCCAAAAACCACCTGAAAAGAACAGCAATGAAGAAGGCATAAAAATAGGGAAATCTTGGAACTAGCTCAAACCACTCGCCAGAATTCAGAATCAGAAGGAAGAATCTCGTAAAAGCCCTACGTTCTACATGCGAGAATGATAACATGCATTTAGTATATATAGGGTGGTTCACGTAAGATGACCCTATACCTTATCTTGGAAACCGCAAGAGTTACAAATGAAAGTTAAATACCAAAGTTGGGGACGATTTATCAGATTCCTTAGGTAACAATTGCCGATTGTTTTGGTGATTGTAGGCTTGTTCTAGCATTTTTTATAAAAACCAATTAAGCGCAGCAACTCACGGTTAATATTAAGCTCGTCAGTTATTCTTCTATGCCAGCGTTGTCCAGCGCGTTTTCAGTTTTTTTGCTCTTAAAGACAAATATGTCAAAAAGTATGTATTAATGGTAGACTTATATAACATTATATATTTATAATCTGATGAAAAGGGGCTATTTGAAAATGCAATAATATACAGGGTTTTATTTAAAAATATATATTGTGATGTTCACGTTTATGTGAGGTGGGAAAATTAATATGAGCATATGCTCATATTAATTTTCCCATCTTATGTATATACATAAGATAAAGAAAAATTTAGAGAATCATTATTGCACAGATGTGGTTATTAAGGATCAATAAATAAATAAATAAAAACATATAAACTTGCATACAAAGTCATAATGATATCCCAAGATTACAAAAATTTAGTATATAATTATAAAATAATAAAACAGAATGTAATAGCATATATTTATTATAGTATTTTGATACAATATAAAAATTAACAAGGATAATAAAAGGAAAGGATATCCTAGCCATAAGTCAACCTGAAAATTAAAAATCATGTAAATAATTTAAAGGTATAGTGATTTTCTATAGCATATTTAAAATTCTCTCTGTACTTCAATAATAAGGTATAAATCACTTCTATGGTTATAGACATTGTTAGTAAGAAAACTGAAACAATTACCAAAGATAAGGGGTATTTTAATAAAAAAAAAAACATATAAAATAGTTGAAAAGAGGGGTATCTCGGGGAGATGAGAATAATAAAAAATCTTATTGGGAGTTAGGTGAGAAAATAAAAATAAAATTTTACTAAAAGAAGAAATTTGTCTATATAATAGAAAATAAAATAAATGTGTATATAGAATATGTAAAATGACAAAGTTCAAGAAGCAAAATTGTTAAATTAATAAACATAAACAAAAAGAAAGTCCAGCGTTTTATTGAAAAAAAGAAGAGTCAGTGCATTAATTACAGAAAGCAAAATTAAAGGGTATTATGATACAGTAAGTGTAATGGATACAAGAAAATAAAATTTAAAAAACTGTCTTTGAGTTGGGTTTGTTATTCATCAAGGTGTGGAAGATCCGAAGTCTTCATTATATTCCTGTAAAAGAAAATAATTATTAAGGTAACTTAATCATAAGAAATAGATTTGATGATACTTACTGAGGTGTTGGGGAGCTGGTAGTCATCATTCGAGCCCTAGATAAGAAGAAAACCATGAAAGTAGTTTATGAGGCAGTCCAGTAGTCCGGTGATGTGAGGTCTGCAGAATCGACGGCTGTGATCACGGTTCTTGGTGGAAAGTGTATATTGTGGAAATTGTAGGTTGTGAAAGTGGAGGTCATTGTTGAAAAAGGAGTAAAAGATACATATGTCAAAATTTTAAGAAACTATTGGATAGACATACAAGGAAGACTTACCTGAAGAAAAATTTTACATGTAAGTTGACAAGGGTAAGATTTCTTTCCAATTGAAAATCCTAAAATAAAGATTTATAAAATAAAGAACTAATAAAAAAATATATGCTTATACTTACTTATTCCTTCTTGAGAAATATTTTAATTGATAACTATCAGGTTTGACATTTCAGATATATGTGTCAATGGTTATTAGTAATAACCAAACTTTATTTATTGAAAAATACTAACCACTACATGAGTGTGGAAAATTTTAGATATTTATTTATAAAGTTTAATATTTCAATAAACGAATCCAATATTGAAAGATTATAATAAGAGTCTCATATTAAGGTATATAATAAAAAAAATTTATAGGTAACCTTTACGATGGAACATCGAGTAATTCGACCCTGAGATATGTAAGTTTTATTGTCAATTTGCAAGACAAGACTTATTGACAAGATACAAAATTACTTCACATATAAAAATGTCGCCCAACGTGGGTGGCAGCGCGTTTTGTAAAGTCATTACACTACAATATGTATGTGACCTATAAATGCAATTGCTTGTTTGATAATATTTTTAAAAATATAGGTAGGACAATACAACTTTTATAGGAAACTTTTTTTTTATCTCCAATAATAACAAAGATAAAGAAGTGACCAAAATATAATGAATGACCCTGTATAAATACTGTCGAGATTTGGGATTTTTGAGAGTTCATTAAGAGTATAAAAATATTCACATCTCATAAAGTTTGATATGTTTCTGTCAAGCACAAAACCCCTGCAAGGATTGGTGCTTAAGGGATACTGCTTACTAAATAGTTGACTTGCCGAGTATCAACTAACTACTGAATGGTCAGCAGCTTTTTAAATATCATTTCAGAACAAAGGATGCATGTTTTAATAACTGTCTGTTTTACCTTGCTACTAATACCAATAAGTTGATTTTAACAAGATGGATATATGTATCAGCTGGTGTGACAAGAAGTTATGAAATTGTAAAGAACACTTAATTCAGATTAGATATTGACAGCCATTTGAAGGAATTGCTTGCACTGCACTCGAACTAGGTGATGGCGAGCTTCTGCTTGTTTATCGTACTACTAGAAATCATTAAAGATTTTTGTAACGTTTCTAAAGCTGCGATGCAATGACTTCTCCCTTAAGATATATTTTTACATTTGGTTATTGGCTCGCTCGTACCTCGCTCCCGTTTAAACCAGCCCGTTCGCGAAATAAAGGAGTTTTTACACTTGTATCTTAAATAACTATTACAGAATACTATACAAATTGTCACATTAAAAATTATAATATGTGTAAGACTAATTAATTGTATTGTATTGTATAAATGTTAATTGAAATTAACATTGCCAAACAGCCTTGGTAGTGAATTGTCTAGCGTGCTGGCATTTCACCCAAGCGACGCAGGTTTGACTCCTGGTATCGGCAGTTCTGGTTAAGGTATTCTGCAGTTTTCCTTAGCTGTGACACAAATGTGGGATTTACGCTGTTCCATCTGTCCATAAATCCGCTGCAGTCGCACGTTGGGTTTGCGTAATGATAATAATCGCCCCCTCCCTCCCGCACAAACTTCATAGCTTCTAGGGCCTGGTTCACAGGTGATGGGTTGTAGAAATTATTATTATTAAACCACCGAGGTAAACATATACTTGTGCGTCGCATAGGGAAGTTTTATTTTAACGACAGCTACCGAAACATGGTTATGTGGTTTTCTAGACCGACTGCTTAACGTGCTCTTCTTAACAAATAAAATTAAACAACAAAATAACATAAAATAACAACTATTATAAGTAGTGAATACCAAATTGTAATATGACTAATTAATCAGACTGTAAATCAGAATCAGATAAAGAAAAGTCGTCCCTCACACTAATGATCAATGGTTCTACTATTAGGTCCATGGCAATGTCAAGCTGCCACAGTTTTTCTTCTTCACCTTGAGCATGACAAATAGCATTCTTCCAATTTTCGGCAGAAACATCTTTGACTGCTTCTTTCATTTCTTTGTCTTTTATTTTGAAAGTAGTATTGTTTCGCGCTACTTCCCCTTTTATTTGACCCCATATTAATTTAATAGGGTTGTATTCACAAAGATATGTGGGCAATCGCAAAACCATAACATTCTATTCATTTGCCATCTCATCGATCACATAATTTGGCGTAACGGCAGCCTGTCGTACAAGATGCAGGAGTTCGGCTTTTATCATGTCTGGTTCATAAGTAATTGACTTACTTGTCAACTTTTTTGTGCTATTATTTGGCAATTTTTCCGTTTTTCGGCTGTGATAGAAAGTGTTGTCCATAACAACTACAGAATGCTTTTCCAAGTGTCCCAGAACTTTTGTAAACCAGTTTTCGAAAACTTCACCTGTCATTTCTTCGTGGTAATCTCCGGTTTTCTGAGATTCGAAGTATAATAAACCATCTTCAACAAAACCGTCCTCGGATCCTATATGGAGGACTATAAGACGATTTCCCTTACCAGATGGATCTTTTAAGCCAGTCGTTAGTCCTTGTAAGAAAGCTTGCCGCGGAGTCAGAATTGTCGAGTCCTTCCATACTTTATGTATAGTATGACCAGCATTCACTCACGTCTCGTCTAAGAAATACAATTCTTGCCTTCTCCCGGTACTTTCTGATCTGTCGCAGAAAACGTCGTCTCCAGGAGTAGGTATTGCGACACCTGGCCAGACTCCCACTCTTCCTACTTTTGGCCACGCCTGCTGCTCTCTGATTGGCTATCCCCTCTCCTCTAGCTCCTCCCCTTGCTTCTGATTGGTCAACGCCATCTTGGATGACACGCCTACTATTCTGTGATTGGCTGAAGGCGGCCATTTTGAAAACGCCTACTATTCTCTGATTGGATGACGGCCATTTTGGAACTTCGGGCGCCATTTTTACCACGCCCTATGAATCCATGACTGGAAACTGTATTACCGGCAACATGCATGCTTCTAAGAGATGGCGCTATGAAGGAATACCGACAAACTATGTACTTTTACTACTAGGCGGCGCGTCATGAAGAAATCTGTATTATCGATCATCATTTTATATTAATAAATTTCATCGATTTCTCAAATAATTATCGTCGTCGTCGTCATTAATAAGATAATAATTACACATAGTAATAATTAATTCAGCATTAAAAATTTGAAATTCAGGAAGAAGAAATCTGTATTACTACTACAGAGAGGCAACCATTTTATATCACAGCATCTTGCATGCGCGCGCTAAATTTGAATCTATTTTAAAATTTGTCATTTTTGCATATGTCATTTATGCATTTAAAATTTGTCATTTTTGCATATGTCATTTTTGCATATGTCATTTTTGCCTCTGTCATTTTAAATCTGTCAATTTTAATCTGTCATTTTGCATCTGTCATTTTAATTCTGTCATTTTTGCATAGGTCATTTATGCGTCTGTCATTTAAATCTGTCATTTTTTGCATATGTCATTTAAATCTATCATTCTTAAAGCAACCATCTTACCAGATTTGAATTTTAGCGCTAACTCTGGGATTGCATCCTTTCACTAAGCTGAAACGTTTCCACCACTACCTTTTCTAGAAGAAATAATAAAGCCATATAGGAATTAAAAAAAAATTATGTTTATTAATATAGTGTTAAGGCTACATTTAATTTATAATAAAAAATGTTGATAGAATGCTGGTGCTTGAGGACTTCAGGACTGACCTCTGTTTTCTATTTGCGGTTCCAGGGGCTGTAACAACAATAACAATAGAACGTTAAAAAGGGGTTTATTGTATAAACTTGATGTTTACTCGTACCTTATTTAATTCCACAAACAGGCAGTCATCATAACAGTGTGTTTTCCCCATGTACATCAAACCTAGAGAAATCGTTTTAGCTTCAATCTGCTGGTTAAGCTCTGTAACCCTTTGATCTGTTAACTTATCGCTGATTCGCTTTGGTAGAAATGTAACATGCTTTTCAGCAACAATAATCACACTTTGACGCTTATCACGGCAAACGACTCTTTTGAATTGTAGTATCTCTGCAATTTCTTTTATTTTGTAATCACATAACTTCTTGATTGGCTTCTGGCTAACGGGAGATTTGTTCAATTGTTGTATTAGCAAATCCATTTTTCTATGTAAAATAAAATAGACAAAAACTTAACACTCACAAGAATAATAAATGATTATTTTAACATACCTAGTTCAAGCAAACAATAACAATATTACTATCACCGTAACCGATGTCAAGACCAAACTAAAACGGAAGGGGGGTTTGACTGAGCTTTTATAAACTTCGAACCTGCGCGAATGAACATGATTTTAGATACAATCTTAATTTATTACCCGAACAAAAAGGGTATTGTTCAAAAAAAACCTGCACTGTCAATTAATTACTTGAGACCAGATAAAAATCTAAATTTATTACCCTCGAAGATCGGTCACATAGATAAGTGCTACCTACATTTACAGCGCAGGTGTTCTTTAGGGTATTGTTAAAAAGGGATCGACACCTGCACTGTCAAAGTAACACGAGTAGATAAAATCTAAATTTATTACCGTCGGAGCAAAAGGATATCATTAAAAAGGTAGACACCTGCACTGTCACGAATAGATAAAATCTTAATTTATTACCCTTAGGAAGAAAAAGGGTATTGTTAAAAAAGGGATCGACACCTGCACTGTCATGTAACACGATTAGATAAAAATTTAAATTTATTACCCTCGGTGTCGTTTTTATAATTTACTATAACATTAAAATTTTAAATTAAACTTTTAGATGTGTCTATTGATAACCATTTAATTTATTACACACACACACACGGACCCTGAGCAAAGAAACTCGTTAACGAATAAAAGAACACCTGCGTTGTCCATGCAGGTAGCTCTTATCTATGTGACCGATCTTCTAAATAAAGGTTGACTGTGTTAGAGCATTAAAACTATTTTGTCATACTTTAGACATTTTTTATTAAAAATATACCTATTTAAAGAAATGTTTTTTTTTATTTATCATAATCACATTTAACAGAAAAGTTTCAATAGATTATAATATTGATATACTGTAATAGCAAAATAATCAAACATTTCATCACTCTTTGTATTATTAAGTACCTGTAAATCTCGCACGTTGACGGGTCTGATTTCTAAAGTTATTTCCAGGTAAAAAGACCTTTCTGTATCTTAGAGCATTTAAAAGAACACACTTTAAATTTTATAGAATTTTCTTTAAATAAAAAGGCACACAATTAAATCAAACCTAAACTGCTTGCCTCGTTC
Organism: Agrypnus murinus; assembly: GCA_929113105.1. Taxonomy (NCBI): domain Eukaryota; kingdom Metazoa; phylum Arthropoda; class Insecta; order Coleoptera; family Elateridae; genus Agrypnus; species Agrypnus murinus. The sequence continues at coordinate 19,829,994 of OV816028.1, read as the reverse complement.
ATTTCTGAAGTGAAAGTTATAAACACATCCTTAAAAGGGAATCATATCGAATTTTGACAACAATCTGTCTATTGCCTAATAAAAATAATATAATATTACCATTGCATTCTCTGTTCGCACAATACGTTGAAATTTATCAGATATCTAAACACAAATAGAACCGAGAAAGACACAAAAGTACAAAAGGCGATATCGAATGTAACCTTTATTTAATACAGACAGGGTCATAACTTATTCGTCACACCTGCGTTCAATAAAAAACGGTATGACAGTTGAATGAATTATATCCCCAGAGGGTTAGAATGATACACCGTTTTTTTTTATTCTAATAGATAAAATCTAGAAGGTATGTCAACTCTGGTGCAGAAAAAAAAACATTTCAAACTGATTTATGACACGCAGGTGTTCACCGGAGAGAACGCTTTGTTCCTTTGTTAAGCGGGCAAATTGACTCGAGTTTTATTTTTAGCTTATTGCATAATATTGCGCAACAATTCGAACCTATAAAGCCAACCACAGAAGTAGACAAGCACTTGTTTGGGGTTACTCGAGACATCAACACATGTATGTTTTTTATGCGTACTGTTAATTATTACGTCTGTGTTTGAAGTGATTTGTGCCATTCTTGGTTGTTATTACCAATTGTTGCTACAGAGTCTATGTGAAATCTACAGCTTTAATCGAACAAAAAGGTAGGATTTATTATTATTATTGTTTTTTATAATAATCGGCAATCTCGTTCTCGCATGATTTTTCACGACACTGTAACATAATCGGTTTAAAATAATTATTTAAGTTGCAGGAATAGTTTTATATATTTTTTTAATTTCCCTAGTTTGATTATCGATTAAAGTAGTAATTGTTTTATGCGAAGTGTGATCGTTATTAGTTGTTTATCTAGGGGGTTGTAACATAGTTATTTAAATCATAATTTGAGGTTATGCTTTTTAGATCAATGTTTATTTAAATTAACAGCATATAATCTTTGTTGTTTTTTAGCCGTTCCTTATTTATTTTTTTTTATAATAATAATCTATCAAAGGGATTTAGTAACAATTTAAACTCTATATTTGTTTAAATTAGATTGTTGTTAAAAGGTGTAATATCGATTAAAACTATCAAAGGGATTTAGTAACAATTTAAACTCTATATTTGTTTAAATTAGATTGTTGTTAAAAGGTGTAATATCGATTAAAAGGTTTTATTAATTTGCATTGAAACTGATCTTTCTTTAACTTTTGTCAAAGCAAATAATTTGTAATATTTAATAGCCTGCATTGCATTCAGAGGTTATTGTTTATTTTGCGTCAATTTTTTTTACCATCACGTAGCATCTAAGCTTTTTATTTTTAATTAGGGGTTAAGAGAAGCAGTTCGTGAATGGTAAAAGATTTATCTGTCCATTTGTCGCTATATGATTTCTTACCTGTTGCTGTTATATTTCAAACAATTTTAGCTTATTTTGTTGTTGTTTATAATAATAATCTGTCAAAGGGATTTAGTAACAATTTTAAACTCTATATTTGTTTAAATTAGCTTGCTATTAAAAGTTTAAGAATGACTAAAAGATTTTATTAATTTGCATTAAAATTGATCTTTATAATTAATTTATAATATTTAACAGCTTACAGTGCATTTAAACTTTAATAATAGTAATTAGTCAATGTTTATTTAAATTAACAACATATAATCTTTGTTGTTTTAGCCTTTGTTAAGTGTGCAAGTGCGATATTTTTTTTTTGCTATTGTTGCTGTTACTCCTGTACAAAATGTCTTCTCTCTACGAAATTATCGATGAAAACGTGTCCACCATCAAGAAATTTGGCACTCTGAAACATCGACTGGTGTTTAAAGTAGCCGTTACGCCAGTCGATGAAGATCATTTGGAGCATTTTAAATCGGCCATCAACCAAATTCTAAGGGATGTGCTAAGCCGAGCACGACCAAATGATAAAGTAGGGGCCACATTTGAGTTTGATAGTTTCAAACAAAAACTTCCCGGCTACATGAGCCTCAGGCGCTCTGATGAAATCACCTTCAATGATGTCTGGGGCATTTTAGAATCGATTTTACAGAGCGATCCTGAAGCCCTGAGTTCGGACACCTTCAGACTAATAGCTACTATTGTAACACCACCTGCTGGACAAGGTCGCTGTCGTAACGGCACGTACAGCACCTTTGCCGAAGAGTGTAGCCGTCGCAGAGGGATTGTCACGATTAACAACACCACCAGTGACAATCTATGCCTACCCAGGGCTTTGGTCGTAGGCAGGGCTCACGCAGATAACAGTGCTGATTACAAGAAGACCCGTGATAATCAGACAGTGCAAAAGATAAAGGCCGAGGAAATGATGCGAGCTGCTGGAGTAGCTTTCATTCCACCGGAGGGAGCCGGGGTCAATGAATTAAGGTTGTTCCAGCAGTTCCTGGCCCCCAACTACAAGATAGTAGTGTATAGCCACGGCTCGAGAGGTCGTTCACTTATCTTTGAGGGGGTCGTTGATAATGATGCCGCAACAAAGAACATCAAGCTGTTGTATCACGAGCATCATTATAACGTCATAACATCGTTGACCTCAGCCTTTGCCTGCGGTTATTTCTGTGAGCACTGTCATGTACCCTACGATCATAAAAACCATCACAGGTGTGAAAAGTCCTGCGTAGGCTGTGGTAGCTCTCCGCCCTGCGAAAGAACAGCGCAGCTGATTAGGTGTCCGAACTGCAGGCGAGACTTTAAAAGTCAAGCCTGCTTTAACATCCATCAGGAGGGCAACATGTGCCTGGAAGTTAAAAAATGCGAGGGATGTTTCAAAACCATCAACATCAAGACCCGGAAGCAGGCCCATGTGTGCGGGGAGATCTATTGTAAGATCTGTCAGAGTCATAAACCCGAAAACCATTTCTGTCACATACAACCGGCCGGGCCTAGGAACACAAAGCAAGACACCTTGTTTGTGTTCTTCGACCTGGAGACCCGGCAAGAGAAAGAAATTGCGCCCGGCGTTAACCTCCATGAACCGAATCTATGCGTTTTCCAGCAAGTCTGTTCTGAGTGTTACAACAACAATGACTCATCATCAACTGCTACCATCTGTGTAAGATGTGGTTTGCGAGAACAGATCTTGCGAGGAAAATGTATAGATGGTTTTCTCGCGCACCTGTTGGAGATGCGTAAAAAATTCAAAAAAGTTGTAGCAGTTGCCCATAACGGGCAGGCTTTCGACACACAGTTTATTCTAAATTACTTGATAACCAACAACACCTCTTTGAAACCGGACCTCATTATGCGCGGTTCAAAAATTCTGCTGCTGCAACTAGATAATCTAAAGATTATCGACTCGCTCAACTTTTTCCCCATGGCTCTGGCTGACTTGCCTAAAGCGTTCGATCTACCGGCTCCCAAAGGATACTTCCCGCACCTCTTTAACACCGAGGCGAATGCCCATTACGTGGGTCCTCTTCCGGACATCAAATTTTACAGCCCCGACACCATGAAACCCCAGGCTCGTAAAGCGTTCCTAAAGTGGTACGAGGCGAACAGGGACGGGATCACGGAGTTCGACATGCAACGTGACCTGGTCGAATATTGTCGAACAGACGTCGATATTTTGAAGAGAGCCTGTATCCACTTTAGGAATCTCTTTATTGAGGAATGCGACGTTGACCCGTTCACGGAAGCCATCACCATCGCCTCTGCCTGTAATCTCATGTTCCGGAGGAAATTCCTCAAAGAAAGCACCATTGGACTGATACCAAAGGGTGGTTATAGACGCGCAGATAACCAGTCTAAGGTAGCTCTCCAATGGCTGTTGCTGGAAGAACATCAAAGAGGTGTTGAGATTCAACACGCCGGCAGGCAGAGAGAAGCTATCGTGGGCGGGTTAAAGGTTGACGGGCTGTATGGTAATACCATATTTCAATTTCACGGGTGTTACTTCCATGGATGTCCCACTTGCTTCACTACCCGTCGCAACGAGCCTCTACACGACGATCCTAGCGACACCATGAATATGAGGCTCGAGAAGACCCGAGCCACAACAGAGAAGTTAAAGTCGCTAGGATACGAGGTTGTTGAACAGTGGGAATGTCGCTTCCGAAGGCAGTTAACACCCGAATTCAGACAGCAGGTTGAGAAACATCCCTTGTTAGTAAACACACCCTTAAACCCGAGAGAGGCATTTTACGGCGGCCGTACAGGGGCAGCAAAATTAAAGAGAGTTGCAAAAGACGGGGAAAAGATCCGGTATGTAGATGTATGCTCCCTTTATCCTTGGGTATGCAAGTACGCCAAATTCCCAGTTGGCCATCCAGAAGTTTACGTAGGCAAGGCGGCTTGTGAAAATCTAATCAGGGATAAAGGGGGCCTGGAAAACATCAACGGCGTGGTAAAATGTACAATGTTACCGCCACAAGATCTATACCATCCGGTCTTACCCGTCAAGATGCATCAAAAGCTGCTGTTCCCTCTATGTCGCACTTGCGCCGAAGAATTGAACCAGGTCGAATGTCAGCACGGCGTAGAGGACCGAGTCATCAACGGAACCTGGGTCTTGGACGAACTGGTAATGGCCATACGAAAGGGTTACATCGTGCAGGACATACAAGAGATCTGGTCGTACGATGTAACCCAGTACAACAAAGCGTCCAAGACCGGGGGACTGTTTTCGGGTTTCATCGACAAGTTCCTGAAGATGAAGCAGGAAGCCAGCGGTTGGCCATCTTCAATAACTGCCAACAACAACGGCGAGGATGGTATCGATGGAGCCCGGAAACAGTACGTTGATGACTACTTCGAGAACGAGGGAGTCTCCTTGGATTCGTTGAAGATCGTCAAGAACCCTGGTTTGAGATCGTTGGCCAAACTGATGCTGAATTCCTTCTGGGGTAAGTTATAATAACCGTATGTAGTTTTCTTTACTTAATATTTTTTTGTATTCTAGGGAAATTTGGTCAGCGCGAGAACCAGGCGAAAACAGCCATAATCAGCGAGTCCAAGGAGTTTTTCGACCTGTTGTCCAGCCCAGGCGTAGAAGTTAATCATGTGCAGGAAATAAATGACGAGGTGATTGCGGTTAACTGGCAGCATAAAGAGGAAGCAGCAGATCCTCTGTCGTCAGTTAACGTGGTCATCGCGGCATTTGTCACTGCACAGGCCCGTCTTAAGCTGTATTCCTATTTGGATCAGCTAGGAGAGAGAGTATTATACTATGACACAGGTAAGTCATTCAGTACTATCAAACATCAACACCGTTTATATTAGAGTTAATTTTTTTTTTCGTTGTTTCAGATTCCGTAATATACGTTTCGAAGCCGGGCGAATTCGAGCTACCAACAGGAAGCTTCCTGGGCGACCTCACAGACGAGCTCGAAGAGTACGGTCCCGGATCGTATATTATAGAGTTTGTGTCAGGCGGGCCAAAGAACTACGCCTACAAAGTTTATTCACCGACCACGGGACAGATACACGTGGTCGTCAAGGTCAAGGGCATCACCCTAAACCACGCCGCGACTCAAAAAATAAACTTTGAGTCCATGCTTAGACTGCTGGAAGGTATGGACGAAAAGATTATTGTAGAGTCCAACAACATCCGGCGTACGGCTGACCATCAGCTTGTAACGCGAGCGGAATCAAAAGTCTATAAGATAACGTTCGCGAAGAGACGCCGTATAGAAGATTTTGATTCCGTTCCGTTCGGCTACAACAACAACAACAAGCGACCGCGTGTATAAACATTAAAGCCCCTCTTGTATATATGTAAGTGTATAGTAGTATAGTTGTATTTTTAAGTTTTGTAAAATTTGTATAGGTAGTATTATATTTAGATCTTCAGTAGTAAAATATTATCATAACGTATATAATTATTATACAGTTCAATCGTTGTAGTAATAGATATGTGTATAGTAGTAGTATAGTTGTATTTTTAAGTTTTGTAAATTTTTGTATAGGTAGTATCATATCTAACTCTTAAGTAGCAAAATATTTGTATAGTAATAAGTACATGTACAGTTCAACTGTAGTAGCAGTAGTCGGGGGTTATGTTAATCACAAGAGATCGACCTTCGGCTTGATGTAATTATTATTATTATAAGTGATGATGATGATGATGATGTCTAGGTTTATACTTTGTGTATACTATATTCGAAATTATTTAAGAATGTAATAATTAGGTAATTAGTTGTTGTTGTAAATTGTTCAATCATCTTTTGTCAGTATAGTGTAGTTATAATAATAATAAGTGAAGCTGACAAGAGTTATACCTTATGTACAGTAACTATTAAAAAAGATGGTGAAACTTAAGGGTGATTGAATGTAAATCACAAGAGGATACTCAGGGGAACATACTCATGAAATAGATCTGATAAACGCGATTTTGTTCTTTTCAATTATGTAGTAGTAGTAGTAGATCAAGACATTGTTGAAAAAGAATATTAGGCATAACAAAGCGTACAAAGCATTCAATAGGATGATTCATGAAAAAACGAGTATGTCTTCATGGTTATCCGAGCAGATTTCAACCTAATAATAATAATTGTTTAGTTATTTTGATTATTGTCTAGTTGTTTAATAATTTTAAGAAACATTGTCGTCGTAGAATAAAAGATGTTCTATCGTGGTTATCCGAGAACAGATAGTTGTTTAGTTATTTAAGTATTATTGTTTTGTTGTTTAATAATGTTTTGAGAAAGATTGTCATAGAATAAAAAAAGATTAATGTTTTATATGTGTGTATTATTACTATTCTCACCCAGCTGTACCATGACATGAAAAGTGATAGCTATAACTGAGAGAGAGAGAGAATGAGGTAATTACCTACGAACACCTGCCTGTGATGATGATGACGTGTCAGCGACAGGATGAAACTTGTCTGCCAGCGATGCCTGCCTGTTTACCGTATGCGTGTTACTGAGCATGCGTTGGATCTAGGTAAGTATAGGTGACTATATAAAGCCGACCGTTGTTAGCGTGTAGCAGTAGACAGTACGTGTGCAAGAGCAGCAGCAGCAGCAACAGCAATTACGATGATGGCTAGCAGTCCTAATTATTGTTATGATAACTGTGAGAGCGAACCTCTGGAAATAGGTAAGTTATTGTTGTTTATAAAACTTCAAGTTTGTATGCTAATTTGTGTCTATTTTGTTACTTCTTTAGATGAAGAAGGTTCGGATGTTGCAGATCATGCATCATCATCATCAACAGCAAGTACCTACAACGACGACGGTCAAGCGTGGAACAACGAAGTTGAAGAAACAGGTAAGATGTTTAAGACTTTTGTGTGTGTGTGTTTATGCTTATATTAATCGATTATTGTATTATTATTGTTTAGCGTTCCTGTCGCAGCAGCAGCCTCTATACTACGCTGATGACGCTGTAGCAGCATCAGCAAACTTTACCATCATAGATACACCGGTAGCAGCAGCTAAACGTGAAGTACGTGTTCAGCTGCTCGGGGCTGTCCAGTATCCGGTGTATGTTACGAGACCTCCAGGGGAAAAAGAAAACTACGATCATATACACAACATCCAAGTAGGACTTATTCCGCCCGACGACGACGACGACCAGGGAGAATTTGCCGTGGTAGTGAAGCTCGAGTGCGTGAATAACGTATGTGAGTATGGTGAATTGGTGTTGTCGGAACGGGACTGGTTCGAGCTGTATGATATACGAGTCGAGGCACTGTTTAAAAATTTCTTTCATGGTTGCTGCTGTTGCAACAAGGACAACAGTGTACTACATTGCGATAAACATTTGAAATTCCATCTATGTGACAATTTATACATCGAGATTATTCACAACGAGTTTTTCGGCAACAGGGTGGCCATACATGATACACAGCGAACTATAACCTTAAAAGATTACGAGTTTCAGTCTATACTGCATTTAGCACCGTTGATCAATCATCATGCTCGAACGTTACGTCACCTCGACTTTTCACGTTTCTATCACGCAAACATAGAGAACGTAGCAGAAGGTCAACTGAGACGCCATGAAGATGCCTATAAATCGCTCCCGACATCCGATTCAATTTTATTCACGTCCGAGCTGTTATGCGGATACTACTCAGCTACCAGTTTAATAGACAACACAGCAGCAGCAATTGGTGGTGGATTGAACTCGTTCATTTTATTAGAAATAATAAAACATTATCCGCAAAAGTTTATCGATGCCGTACGTACACGACTGCAATCATATCAGCAACAGCAGCAGTCGGAGACGTCAACGACAACAACGTTTGCACCGTCGTATTAAGAACACCATGGCGGAAATAAACTATCTTAGAAATAGGCTGCAAAAATATTTGCACAATTTACAAGTGTTACGCGATGATCTCAACTCATACTGTGTAATGAATAATTTGTCAAATCATATGTTACAATTGTCCATTAAATATCAAAATAAATAATATGTATAAACAATGTTGTTGTTGTTTCATTTACTAGCACAGGGTGAAGGGGTTGACTATATAAAAAGGTAGATCGTTGTCATCAGCGACAGAGTACACGAATAAAGCCGAAGCTTTCCGACGGCGAACATCCTAAGCTACAAATCCGGTAAGTAGTCATACTATGAGAGAGAGAGAGAGAGAGAGAGAGAAAGAGTTTCAACTTAGTGAAAGAAGGATCCACTCCCATAGTTAGCGCTAAAATTCAAATCTGGTAAGATGGGTGCTTTAAGAATGACAGATTTAAAATGACAGATTTAAATGACAGATGCAAAAAATGACATATGCAAAAATGACAAATTTTAAATGCATAAATGACATATGCAAAAATGACAAATTTTAAAATAGATTCAAATTTAGCGCGCGCATGCAAGATGCTGTGATATAAAATGGTTGCCTCTCTGTAGTAGTAATACAGATTTCTTCTTCCTGAATTTCAAATTTTTAATGCTGAATTAATTATTACTATGTGTAATTATTATCTTATTAATGACGACGACGACGATAATTATTTGAGAAATCGATGAAATTTATTAATATAAAATGATGATCGATAATACAGATTTCTTCATGACGCGCCGCCTAGTAGTAAAAGTACATAGTTTGTCGGTATTCCTTCATAGCGCCATCTCTTAGAAGCATGCATGTTGCCGGTAATACAGTTTCCAGTCATGGATTCATAGGGCGTGGTAAAAATGGCGCCCGAAGTTCCAAAATGGCCGTCATCCAATCAGAGAATAGTAGGCGTTTTCAAAATGGCCGCCTTCAGCCAATCACAGAATAGTAGGCGTGTCATCCAAGATGGCGTCGACCAATCAGAAGCAAGGGGAGGAGCTAGAGGAGAGGGGATAGCCAATCAGAGAGCAGCAGGCGTGGCCAAAAGTAGGAAGAGTGGGAGTCTGGCCAGGTGTCGCAATACCTACTTCCAGGCGATAATCTCATCTTTTCCCCGTAGGACACTATTGCGCGATCTTTTCGAAAACCTATATAGCCAAACCCAATTCGATTACAACATGTAGAAATAAAAAGTTTATTTTCTCACCGAAAGCCAATTTCTTTTAGCAATTTCCATAAAATACTCCTTTTGAGTTGCGGTAAACCATCGTTGTCGTGAACAGTCGTTAATATTCTGTGTAGAGTAGGTGGTTCATTTCTTTCAAAAAGGAATGAACTAAACGTCTAAGAGCACTTTTAGTTCCCTCATCAATGTTGTCTAAAATTAGTCTTTGTCTGTAGTACAATTTCGGTGGATTCAGCTCGTGTGTTTCCTTGTATTCACTGATAATCTTGAACACACTCGAGACGCTCACGCCTAAATGAATATGCATAATTTATATAAGTACATAATAATATGTATAAAGTGAAACCATACTTGCTGCTGTTGCAATAAACTCGACGTTTTTCGTTTTAGGGTTGTGTGGGTTCTCTCCAGCGTAAGCCAGATACCAACGACACGTTCTTTTTCTTCAAGCGAGAAATGTCTGGCTATCCGTTTTTTCGGTGGAGAAAGAACAGGTTGATCTATTATTGATAACTTTATCACTTTATGGCAAAATGTGATTTTAAGACAATCAATATAAATCGTTTTCAGTACTTACCTTAATATACACAAATGTGCACAAAATCTTAGAAATCTTCAAGCAAATTTGAAATAACTTAAGTGACATTAAGAGCAAAACAACGACTAAGTAAATAACTAATACCAACTGTAACCACCACAACAAAATCATGTTGCAAACACGCAATCTTAGTGCTGCGACGCTAATTCAGAGAAAAATTTTCTATATATTTTTTCTTTTAATAAATGATTATTAAAATAATTTAAATGTGTTGCTATAAAAAGTAAAAATTGATTAAAAAGTTATAAAATAAAGTAATTATTAGATAATGTAATTAGGCAACTTCTTTTACACATGGGTATCACTGGGAGCTCTCAACAATAACGTATTCGCATGCTTGTGATACGTGTTTTAGAAAACCGACCAATAAAAAAGCTCTATTCAAATATACCGCACTGTTGTAGGGCGTGGCTTAACTATTTCTGTTGGCTGGACAGGGTATAGTAGTAATTTGACTTTACTTTGTAATTTTCTCGATTTTATTAAATACAATGAGTCATTAATATGTTCGGTGCCATCTTCACTACCCTTTCTCCTCTATTTTGAAAAACTGGGGACAAACCAATCAACAACAAGTGGTCATTATATAGCTCCAGTCAAAAAATTGTAAATTCATTACTTACTGTCCAAAATTCAGTTGGCCAACCTAAACCCAATGTGGGAATTAACAAAGTGGACAGACCAATACAAAGTGGTGAGTGATCGATACCTCCCGAAAAAGTTTAATCTAGCTGGTTCCTATTAGTAGAACCTTGTATGGACCTTTGCCAGGGTTATTGCGAACCAACACACTATGCAAATAAAAGACCATGATAAAAGATCTTCGGGATACTTTAAAGGTGCATCGCGTTTAATATCAAACCTAAATGAAACAATTCAAGATTTTGTATCTGCCAGCAGATGCAAAGACAGACGACGCAAAGATGAAAGATAAGAAAATGTGAAGGTAGATAAAAAGGCGAAAGAGCTTGAGACTTCTACGTCGGAAATACTGAATAAACTTATCAATGACAATACACAAACTGATGCCTCTAAACGACAACTGCGGTGGTGAAGGGTACCTTTGAAGAGGTAGGAGGTTACCTCTCTTCGGGTAATAGAGTTTGAAAGTTAAGGATTCCTCATTTTGTGACTTGTAATGATTCTAACATATTCTAGACATTTATTGATCTCCTATCTACCAACATACTGTCGGTCTATCAAGATCCATGTTTGGAAATATTTCTAAACCCAAGAACTTAATAGAAAGACAAAAACAATTATATTTCTTATACTTGCTTTTGATTGTAGTAGAGCATTTACTCTTTGTTGGTGGTGCAACAAAAAAGGTTTTAGCCAAAATGAACGGAACTGATGATTTCTTAGAACGATATTTCGAAATAATATATGAAGAGTTATTTAATGTTTGTGACTATTCCCACTGGAAAGGTGCGCTGGTCGAGGTAAGATAACCAAACAATAGATCGAGAACTAACACACAAATTGTTCACTATAATTTTTACAGCTGGTTTCCTTAATTGCTACATTTGCATGGCAATTTTTTGATCTAGTAATTATTCTTCTTACATCTGCTATTGCTGAAAGATTTCGACAGATTGCCAAAAAGATCAAAACTAAAGTATGTATTTCCAAGCAAATTTTAGCTACAGAGTTTCAGTTAGTAGTAAATCACACTAGTTAATTGCTTAAATAATAAATATTTACTATTTTTTTTCTAGAATTACTGGAATGTTCAATGGACTGAACTACGAGACCATTACAATAAACTATCTGTACTTTGTAAAAATCTAAATGGTATAATGTCAGAAATGATCATAGTATCATTTATTGGAAACATCTACTTTATGTCGGTATCGATTCTTCAAGCATTTACGTAAGCTGTTCTTTTTATAATCAGTGGTAGCAAGTGGACGCTTGCACTCGTTGGCTGTTTTTCTCAGAACCATTGCATTGTTCTTAAAAATTCAAGTGTTACACAGCCTATATTACAAGGAATAGTGCGCTAAAACGCCTTATGAAACGAATATCTTACACTATTTTTCTATTTGAGTTATTTCATTATTATAAATCATTAAAAAAATAACTTTGTTTTAAATAAGATTTGTTAGGGATACTTTGGCACGTATAATGACAGTTGGCAACACTGAAGATTCTAATTCTGCTTTGTATTTGAGCTTAACCTCCCTTCGTAGGTATTTCCATCCTTGTCTGATACACACAAAGACCATTAAGCAGCAAGAACCCGTTCAAATTTGCCATGTGTATTAGTATAGCATTATAGGTACAAAGTTCTTGTGCTTTAAAAATTATTATAAATTCAAAGTAGAATCTATGCCAATACTTTTGATTGTGATATAAATGATAATTGATACTTAATGATGAATTAAAAAACTGGATGGAAGAAAAACATATTTCATTTGATAGAATAAATATATTTGGTAAAATATATTTAATAATGAGACACAAATAAATAGAGTATTTTCATCAAAGAATACAACAAAATAAAAACTGTTACTCACAGAAAACAAGCCGCCATACCATATTTATAACAGACAAGAATAGAGATCCCTCTATTAAGCCCTAGCTCTCTCTGCGCTAAATACGGCGCGCGGCTGCTTATGCGAGCGTTACCATTCCAGTTGTTGCGTAAATAAAATAAATTTAAAAAAATAAAATGTTACTGTTTCCAAATTTCTTTTAGATACGCAAAATGCGTGTTCAAATGCTTTCATCTGGATACTCAAATAGAAATAGTATTTTGTGTCTCAAGGGCAGAAAGTTAGCATTTGCAGCCGGCAGTTGTTTGAAGCCCGAGCGGAGCGAGGGCAGCAGACAACTAAGGGCTTGAAATGCTTTTTTCGCCTACCTGATCAGAAAGTGCTTTCTAAATGTCCTATTTTGAGGGCATTTAAGGCTTCTTTGCGGGCCTCTTATGTCAAACTTTTTACTGCCCTCTTATGTCAAATATATAACCTCTATACTACTACCAGATGAAAGCACGATTTATTTATGTTAAGTTGAAGATACTGTAAAAATTGTAATTGTTTTTTAAATTGTCATACTTTGACCACTCCTATGCATTATCCTAAAAAGTTTTTAATCAAAAAATGAAATCATTAGTTTTTAACATTAAAAATATAACTCATTCGTAAAGCTTTTAGCAACGGAATATGACGGAAAATGTAATCTCAAACATATTTTTACTTAACCTTTAAAAATATAAAAAGCATACGTCAAATTTTTCTAGGCTTCTTAGATCATAAGTTTAATTTTCATGTCTTCGCCGAGAAATTTGTCGTTTGTTTTTTTCTTTTCACAGTGTCAAACACCATAAATGGTGGTTGTGACAATTAATTAATAAAAAGAAAATTGTGATTTCAATAAATTATACAATGATAGACCACAATAACGACATTATTGAAGGTGATGAGTTCAGCTGTACACCACCTGAACTTCGAGAACAAGCTACTGTCTTTTTTTATTATTATTTATTAGTGTTTACAAGTAAAGCCGGTTGAGCGAGCGGCCTGGGGCAACAAGTACCCTGTCTAGCGGCCTAGCCAGTACTAAAGACTAAAGCCTAAAACAGTGCGACCGTGCGAGACTGTCCGCCGTATGCATAAAATGTAGCAAATGCGTCTACTATAAGTTGATCTAATTCATACTAGAGTTCCTAAATGAAAACTTCAACTGTGTTATTTTAGAGTTAGGACACGGGTGTCAAATTCTATCTCTTTCTAGGCCAAAACTAGGCTGTCTCAAACAGAGATACTTTTTTTCTCTCTTTTTATTTTAGTGACAACATTCAGCAGTTGTCAGTTATAAATTTTAGGTTAAGCTGTCATGTTTATTTTTATGCATGTAAAATGTTTTAATGTGCACATTATCATTATTTATTGTTATTGTAGAGAATTTTTAAAACTACTATAGTACATATATCAATTTTACGACAGTTTTTAATAAAGTATTAATTGTATCAAATTTCAGATTTATATAATTGTCATACTGACAGTTTAATTTATTAAACCAATTTTCATGATTACCAACCTTCTAATAAATAGTTTCAAAACATGAAATGTCACTAGGAAAATTGGACATGTGTGACTTAACTCTAAATAACACACAGCTCAGTTCATATTTAGGAACCCTAATTCATACTAATTAAAAATCATATCCTGTTTCTTTTATTTACTAATAATAGTAAAAACATTTACTATACGGCCGTGTTGTATGTAGTGTAATGATTATTATGTTAATATAGTTAACATACTACTAAAAACGTCTCTAGCGTTATTTTCATTTTCATTCATTCCCACTAACATATGCCTATTTAATTTACTAATAAGTTCCGTTACTGTTTAACTTTTGGAATTCTTTTTTAAACTTTCAAACAGGTAGGCGAAAAACTGTTGCATGTCACTCGGACCGAAAAGCATTTGTAGCCCTAAGTTGTCCGCTGCCCTCGCTATGCTTCGCTTCGCTCGGGCATCACACAACTGCGGGCTACAAATGCTAATTTTCTGCCCTTGAGACACAATAGTATATTAAGTATCAAGAACAGTAAGGACAGTTTACCGATCGACGAAAATGTTTGGCGACTGAGAGAAGCGAAGTCGCCAATATTGGAGGAGATCGGTAAACTCCTTACTGTTTGAGATGCTTATACTATTTTTTGTACGACCATTATGAATACAAAGGTATTAACTAGGAAATATCCCCGAAAAAAATAGATTTAAGATAATTTATTTTTGCCCTGTATATCCACCAAACATTAAGTAGGTTTTGTCGTTACCATGGAGACGTTTGTAATTACTATTATTTTTGAATGTCACGATATTTGTCAAACTCGTGAGAATGAGTGAATCTGAAAACGAATATAATTTGGATATTGAAGAGGCCTGAGCAAATTTAAATAAACAACATGGATTTTTTTAAATAGTCCAATTATTTAGGAAATAAATGATTTCTCGCGAAAGAGACATCTAAAGATCATGCATTTTTTTTATAAATTACATATAATTTACTTGCCGTTCTGTTTTTGACAGAACTGAACGGTAAGTAATTACTTACCGACGCGTTTTTGCTTAGCAACCAGTAAATATAACCTACTGTTCTAAAACCAAGTATGGTAAACAATCCGAAATAGCATGGTCGTACAAAAATGTATATGACTTACTTACGCCGCCATCCAGCAGATGGCGCGAGCGTCACGCAAATCAGATGTGTCAATTTAGGTTTGTTTGTCTGCTCTAACGTCTTCTTAAAACTTTTTGTTATTTGTTTGTAACTAGAGTAAGATAGAACACGTTTCAAAGTTGTTTGTTTGTAGAAAAGAAGTTGTTCTAGATGCAGTTAGAACATGCTCTTTCTGCTCCAACATAAACGTCCGAGCAAGTTAGAGGGCAAATAAACCAAACGTAAACATAACCAATACATCACTACATAACCTCAGAATAAATGTAAACCGTTATGTCAACTCGTGAGTACCGTGATCGTGATTTTTGTTGTACTTTTAAAAAATGTTAGAATCCATATGATGGTTGTTGAGAATCTAAAGATGATTTTTACCACAAAACCGTTTGATTGTAAAATCGTTCTCAACTGTCAATGCCATCTAATATTTAGATGGCAATGACAATGCGTTCAATTTAGATGTGAATTTTTTTTATAGAATTCTGGGACTGTACAATAACAAACATACTTTTTGTAGTGAGTATACCAGATATCTAGTTTTCTAGTGACAACAAGTTGCTAATGTTTTTAGGTTAAGTTGTCTAAAATATAAGAAGCGTTGGTCAGTATTTGCATGTATCTGTAATATTTTATAACATTACGTGCTGATATTGTTAACTTTTGTAATTTCTGTGTGTTATTTATAAAAATAAATGTATAAAACAGTTTAAAAACCGAATAAGAGGACATAAATCTGTATTTTATTTTATTTCATACTGTCCGGTAAAAGGGTATTTACCGGACTCATTTGAGTCCGGTAAATGAATTATTACGTTACAAGGCCGGTAAAAAATTTTACCGGACTGAAAATCCAATTTGAGTCCGGTAAAAAATTTTACCGGACTGAAAATCTAATTTGAGTCCGGTAAAAAATTTTACCGGACTGAAAATTTTAAATGCATTTTTTTAAAAAATGAACAATGTGAGGCAGTATGAAATAAAACGCCTTACGTCATACTTCCGGTAAACCATTACAGTAGCTCGTTTCAACATTCGAGACTCGGCTCCTTCGTCGCCTCGTCCCGAAACGTTTTCAACTCGCTACTGTAAACTTGGGTTTACCGGACTTATAACGTAATATACTATTCTCATAGTTTTGTGACATTTACAAAAACTCCAGATATGCCAATATCAAGAATTGACATTCACTTCCAAAATTTTATAATAATAACCAACTTAACAACAATTTGACAGTTGTATTCTAAGGTTGTATCTAAAGTGAACCATTTCGGTACTGGAGCTACACGAACATTAATGTTTTAATGGAATTTATGCTTCCACTGTAAAGGTCCATGCTCAATCTACGATTCTAGACCTGAGTAAACGATTAGTCTACAGCCCTCGATTTTCTGTCTGTAATTATCAATATATAGAACAGTTTACAGCTTACAATGTCCAGTATACAATGCACCGAGTTCTTTAGTTGCAGCTTATAGTCCAGATCTCAGGTCTTATATATGGCTTCCTGACTACTGTCTTCGACCAATAACTATACATCTACAAATTATTAATAGATCTGCGAGATCTGATTATAATATCCCATTGTTAAATCGACAACGTATAGACTTTAGCCAACAGTCCTCAAATTACACTTCAATTGTATCTTGAAGGTTTATTACGTTTTCTACCAAATTTAAAATGTTTATATGGATCAGTTCACTTTTAACTATTACATCCAATGTTGGAACAGACTTGTGCCCGGAAGACAGTAAATACGTTGGAGTAAACGATTATGCCACAACTTGCCCTGACTCTCGCCGTCCTTATTCTGCTGCCATTGCCAGATTCTTCTAAGTGTCCAGAAGAGCAGTCTTATAACGTCTGATCCCACAAGTGCTTAACTGTCTCATTTTTAATATACTCGAATTTTTCGTTTTTTTAACCTTTGCTTAGTGTCCCTGAAAAGATATGAGAATGCCTTCAGGATATGAAGACCCCCTTTGTGCCTTTTATAAATATTGTAGGAGACAAAGGCTGAAGGTCATTGGGTTTTCTGTAACAGTTCTAAGTGAACGCTCGTTGATGGTTGAGGCGACGAATATTAGGCAGGTTCGCAACTCATCATAAGCAAGTGTGGACTTTTGCAACATGCGATGAAGCAAATCTTTCGCCAACCTAATGGGTGCGTCCAACACACCGCTGGAAATACAGCGCTGCAGCAGCTTTCACAGCCGTCAAAACCACGGAAGCAATAAACTCGTTTGAAATACATCATCGCTTTATACATATAATTTTTTAGTATATTATGGGACAAGTGGTTGAAATAAAATTTCAACGTTGAGAGTGGTTTTTTTCAACGAGCGATAGCGAGTTGAAAAAAGTAACTCGAGACGTTGAAATTTCATCAGCCACGCGTTCCATATACTATTTTTTCTTCGAATTTTTAGTATATGAATGCACTTTAGAAAAAAATATTACATTTAAGTGACAAAATATGACATTAAAGTGACATTTCTCTTGTCAGCAATTGAATATCGAACAGTTTGAAATTCAAAATCGCGGTAGTCCGATTATTTCAACCTCTAGAGGTTGAAATGCGATTTCAACCATTGTTATCGATTGCAAAATGAGTGATTTCAATGTCATTAGTAGAAAATAGTATATTATATACCCAGGCACTTTAGACCAGTAGTATATACGCTCTTTCACGTCCTTAAGGACATAATCGCAAAAATTCAAAATTTCAAAAGTTTTTTCCGATAATTTCGTTACATGTCATTCTGACAATTAAACTCTGTAAACGCCAAAATAACATAGTCTTAGGATAATAAATACTAACATTAACCGCGATTACTTTTTTTGTTATTTACCTGTTGTTGTTGTTATGGAAACATTTTACTCCCTCAGGCAGTAAAAGTGCTACTTTACTCCCTCTTTTGGGGGACTAAAGTAGAGCCTTATATATAGGACGTGCAAAAAATGCTTAAAGCGTTGACAAGTAACACTAGACGACTGATTTACTAAATGTCAATCATTAAAATGTCAGAGCATTTCGACAGTAGATAAAAGATATAATAAAAAGCTAAAAATTTTAAACGTTGGTTTTCAAATCTAAGACGGTTGTGAAAGTTGCAGAAGCGCACTCATTGGATGCGTCCAACACACCGCTGGAAATGCAGCGTTGCAGGAGCTTTAACAGCCGTCTTTTAACCATTTAAAATTTCTATTTTTTTATTATGTTTCTTCTCAAGCAGCATTTTAGTCATTGCTACGTACCAGTAACTACCGGTGGAACTATTATGTTTTTGCCACTAGTAGCAAGCACGTAATTGCTACGGTTTTGGTACGTGCCTCGAACCAAAATGGGGAACAATTTTTAGCTAGCAGATACGTTGCAGTAACCTCTCTGGAACTTGTCCAGCTACGTAGCTGAAACGTGGCGGCGTAGTAATTGCTACTTTCGTGGAACTTCTTTTCTCTTTGACACATCGTGCCGCGTGGTCGCTCTCTTACTCTTGTAACTTAGCAAATATTGTATGAATTTCTATACTAATGCTGCGATCGTCTCACAAAATGGATTACTATTTTATTTGTAATACGTACCTGATAATACAAAAGGCGATGAAATTTTTAATTATTTTGTCAATCCAGTATCAAAATTATAAACCATTGCAACTTTTCTGTTAAACGTGATAATGATAGATCGAAAAATAACAACGTGCCTTCTTTAATTATATTTTTTTTAATAAAAAATGTCTAATAAAATATGACAAAAATATTTATAAGTTGATACACATGATAGAAACCATTTTTATATTATTCCCAAGGCACAATTTGGCACCAATTTGTTATTTTTATTGAAGGTTATATAGTAAAACATCTATTAACAATCATAACAAATTGCAAATTGATTAATGGCTTCCAACATTTTACAAGTAAATATGGAGATAGAGTAGTTTACGAAAAATCACTTTCAAGTGATTCTCCTGTGTAGCAAAAAGGGCTAAGCAATGGTTTTAGACTGGTGGTAGGAACTTTCAGTACTACTTTAAAGTAGTACTTTAAATGATTTAGATGATTGTCACTTTAGTTGAACAAAAATATATACTTTAAAGTTATTATACTAACAATGGAAGCTTACAGCTGACGTGTCGGTCGTATCAAAAATTCTTTTTTTAAATAAAAGTAAATCATAAGTAAATCCATAGTTAATCAAAAGTAAAAAAAAATAAGGAAATACGTGTTTCTGCATTTAATCTCATACGGCTTATTTAAAAAAATAACAAATTAACACAAGCAAGACGCAACGTATTTACTTGGAATAAAAACGTTATTTTTATAGGATTTTATTGTTTCAGTAATTTTTTAAATCTAAGACGGCTGTGAAAGTTGCTGCAGCGATGCATTTCCAGCGGTGTGTTGGACGCATCCAATGGTATTACATCTATTGTTCCAAATCATGCCAAGGCTTTTGCTGGCGTCTTTGTTTTTTTTAGTTCCTATTCGCACTTTTCGTTTATAGACAGTCTGACTCCAGATCGGTTTCCAAAAGACTTCTCCCACTGCCTCAAGTCCATCCTTACTTTGTGCATAATTCGAATAGCTTTAGTCTTAAAATCTTCAAATTCGCATTTTTATTGATTGAAGTAACACGATTGCGACGAAAGACTAGTATATTTTGGTATTTCTTCTTCCACCATAAGCACTTCAGGTAGTTTTTATCCCCTTGCTTTACTCCCATCATCTAGAAAGTTTTGCGAATGTTCACAAAAACTCCAACCTGTCCTCTGTCCCCAAATGTCATTATCGTTGAGGAAAGCAATTAAATATAAGTTAAGCCCCTTGTTTAATAAATCGTTTAGTAAGAGATGCCTGCCTGTCGTATAATAAGTAGTCGTCAAAGACCAGTTTAATAGGAGTGCTCACTATTCTTAAAGATAGCTACTGGGGAAGATCGTAACAATTAGTATGGTCCTCTGATACTTTTACGATGAATCTCCTTTGTCCATTCAGTCATAACAAATCTTGCTGTAGGTTTCGTAGTGACCTTTTGTTCGAGTCTTCAGTTGGTGGGATAAAGTCTCTTTTCTGCTATAAATCAATTTGTTGGGCGATTTTGAGGTGTATCGATCAATGAAAGCCTAACTGAGTAACGTCCATCAACGTTGCTTCAAATAACAACTAATAACTAATAACTAATGCATTCGGTTCCTCTTCTTTCTCTGTTAGTATGATGTAATTGAATCGTTAATGCCTATCGCTTCCAGCTTCTATTAGATAGGCTCACCCTCATAAGTTTGTATATCTGGAACTAGACCGCCAAATGACCAACCAAAAACTGTTCGTGTTGCATCCATTCCATTTTATAATTTCTAAATGACACCAGTATTCCGATAATCACTTTCAATACGTATATCTACATATGTCTCTTAGTTTCGATTTCCTTTGTTCGACATCAGTCATATATGTACCTTGACACTGAAGGTGGACTACCCATGGACTAACTGGAACTCCTGGAGATTCCATCGCCAGATGGAGTCTTTCTCGTAGAATAAGATTGATCTACTTATGCAAACTGAAGAGGAAAACTCGAAGCTTGTAGATCTTATATATTAAATATACCCATCAAATCGCACAATTGCTTGCCACTCACTAGAGATCAGAACACAGTGAACTTACAGTTCTATATTTAGACCTATCAATATTATTTAATTCACTATAATTGTTGTCAATATCTCCAGTACACTTGGTATTGAACTGAGTTGCTGTTGCTGTACACTGAAGAATCTTGTGAAGGTGTAGTGTATAACGCTGTGTGTAGTTGCAGTACTGTTACATCTGTTTCTCTTGAGAATTCCTGAGCCTTCTATGAAAATCTATCTTCATACAGAGGTACTCACTATAGTCACGAAGTCACGTGACACTTTTGGCACAGTAAATACAAAATAAAACCTCTACATCGCAGGTTTTTATGTTAACTCTTAAGCACACTTAGGTGTAAGCACACTTAAGTACACAAGGCAGCAAAAGCTTACTTTCTTCTCTGTTGTAATCACCATATGCTATTCTTTTGGTTTCTCCACATTGGTCACTGTCATGTTTCCTGTCACAGAAGACGATGTACTCAGTTGATTGAATCACAAATAGACTGGTATTAGTAGGTAAGTTTGGTTCTCCTGTTCGACTTCTTTTTTGTTACCTTCTGTTCATGAAAACCAGATTAGTATTTCCCCTTAAGTGTTATTTTGTACAATGTCTGAGCACATAGAAATTAGGAAGAAACTAGGAACGTAATATTTTCTTTAGTTGTGTCATCTGTCTTTATGGATTCCGTTTACTTCATTTAATTAATGGATAAATTTATTCTGCTCATCAAAATTTTCCTCGAAAGAATTTATCATAGTATATAAACCAAACGGCTACGGTTTTTCCCTTTATCGAATGTATTTCTTTTGTAAATCCGGATTATTAAAATTATGGTTTATCAAAAAAAAATACAAATTATTTGAAAGAAACTTGAATTTCTAAAGAGAGCTTCAAAAATCCAGATTACAAGAAAAATTATTCAGAAACTGGATAACTGAACCTGTAATAAATTAGGCTTGAAATAGGTTTCAGTTAATTAGCACATTTTTCGACGAACAAGTTATAAGAGTAAATTCAAGACAAGGAGTCAATTCAAAGAGGAGTTTTCAGGTAGCGATTTACCTTTTTTTTGTATTCGATTCAGGTGATTTAAACTACAAGGAAAAAAGTGGAAAAGGAAAGTTTAAAGATGAAAAGTAATTCAAACAACTGCAAAATTACCTAATTGTTAGTTAGCTATAGACAATTTAATTTTAATCAAAAAATTCAAATCAGATTTAATTTAACAATGAATAATTTGTCAGGTTAATATTTTTTTATTGATATATTCTGATGTGGTACCTGTAGTAGTACATAAATCCATTACCTCTGTTTAAAAGCTGCAACATACTACATGCTTTAAGCTTTATTACTATTTACCAAGCAACAAGAATTCCTTCTTGAAATTAGTACTTAAAAGAATTTGTTGAAGTTGAAAATTTGTATTTTAATATTTCAAGAGATATTATGGTCTAGCTATAACACTCTAATCACAATAATATATTTATTTTATACTTACCTACAGACTTGCCGAAAATCCATTTAATAGTCTTGATATATTTTGTGTTATAGTATGGTGGGTACATTATGAAAAATAAAAAAATCACAAGGTAAGCTTATAAACTTTATAGACATTTTAAATATTCTAATCAAATAATCAAATAAAACATAAAAAGAGTTATTTACTAACTGTTTATTTATTCGATACATTACCTTTACTTATTTATTTTGCAAAAAATATTACATTTTTTTACCTTAAGAAATATTCTATGAATGTAATACTTGTACGTACAAAATTATTTATTTTATAGCTGCTTTTGAGGCATAATTATTGTAATAGGTAAACTTGTTTAGAAAAGGTTAAGAAGGTTTCACAGTTCCTATAATGAAGTCCAATACATATTAACAGCAACCTGAAGAATTTTAATTATTGGATATACTTAATTGCAATTTTTTAAAAGGTAATTTGTAACATAAATCTATTTGAAATGCAATAATTCAAGAAAATTATATTATTTGATAATAATGTGTAGGCAACCTATTCTACATTTGTACATAAAATGTGCCTAACGTCCCTAACAAAAATATAATAATTCAAGATGCAGTGATTTTAAATTTTAAATGTAAATTATGGAATAAAACTATGTACTAGAAAAATGCTGGGAAACTAAACAAAAATATAATGACGGTCCTTTCTATGCCTATAACTTCGCCTTATTATGCCGTTTTATAAAAAAATAATGTTTTACAATAACTTGCTCAATCAATTTTAGCCGTGGGATCATAATATATGTTCTTTTATCTAATAAAATTAATAGAAAATTGTGATTACATTAAGTACATTAATACTACAATTTTCCTTAAATTTGTGTGTTAATCTCAGCGCATTTTTATATATTTTATTTTTTACAAATACTGATGTAGTTGAATTATGACCCTGCGATTCCCAATAAGAAATCTTTATATGATGGTGGTTGCAAAATCTTGAGCTCTGGTGCCTGGGCTACGTTAATTTTAACGTCCCTGCACAGCTTGTTATTATTTATCAAAAATAGAAGTATTTTGAAAACTATAACATAAAAGATTAAAATCCTAGCGAAAATTTTTTAAAAGTTAAAAAAATCACATTAAAGAAATATTCAAAAACAAGTTGCGATATTTCCGAGACAACAACTCTTTGCTAACAGGATCACATAAGCTGCTGAAGGTTTAAACTACTAGAAATCATTTTTATTAAATAAAACTTTGATTTTGCAATACGGTCGCCATCTGCTGTTTGTTAAATAAATTTATACATGGAAATGTAGGGGGGTTTGTATCTACAATTATTCTAGTTCACAGTTGCAGTTGGAGATGACGCAGATGCAATTTATTTAAAAATTACTTTTTTAAAAGTTAAATCACATTAGAGCGAATACAAAAATACGTTGCGCTATGTTGGAGACAGAACAATATTTTCGTAACAGAAACACATAAGCTACGGAAGATTTAAACTACAGAAATAATTTTTAATAAAAAAAACTTTGATTTTCGATACGGTGGCCATCTGCTGTTAACTAGGCAAACTAATACAAATAAATGTAGGGGGGTATGGATCCACAATCATCTTAGTTTCACAGTTGCAGTAGATGAAGTATGATTTTATATAGTGAACAGCAGATGGCGAACGTATTGCAATATCGACGTTTTTTTAATTAAAAATGATTTCTAGTAGTTTAAACCTTCAGCAGCGTATGTGATCCTGTTACCAAAGTGTTGTTGTCTCCGAAATATCGCAACGTGTTTTTTTGAATTTTCTTTAATGTGATTCTTTTAAACATTTTTCGAAAGTGATTTAAATTTTTTATTTTATAGTTTTAAAAATATTTCTATTTTTGATAAATAATAAGCTCTGCAGTTAATCTTATATATAAGAAATGCGTTGAGATTAAAACACAAATTGAAGGAAAATTGTACTATTAATGTACTTTGTAATCAATTTACTAGTAATTTTATTAAATAAAAGAACATGATGTTGATTATGATGAGCATGTTATTACAAGAAATTTAAAAATTAATATTTTTATACAAAAGGCATAAATAAGGCGAGATTATAGGAAAAGAAAAGAAAGTCATTCTATTTTTACTTTGATTGCATTTAAAAAAAGATCTTACGCAGATGCTGCGTGAAGGAATTCACCGAATAATTCTTGAAGGTATCAATCAGACAGACATGAGTTTGAGTATAGTTTATATATAAATGTTAAAAGAAAATGCACGTTCAAAAAGTGCAGTGCGATGAGCAGGTGGGGTTATGCTTACTCTATATCTTAAATTAAAATGGTGCACAGCAGTTCTAAAGGTTATTTTATTATATTAGTCAGGTCAAACTATGAAAAAATAGAGCTAACCTTGAAAAAATTGTAACAGAAGCAAATTCTTCGTGGTTAGTCTCAATAATATGTGCTACAATATCTATCGAAAATCCGCCAGAATTCATCTACGGGAAATTACTTAAAATTTACTTTAATTATTCAACAAGTAAATGAACGTGACACATATGTTTCTAGTCTACTTTTCCATGCTAACGACAAATCTCCTGTAATAGTGAACTTTTATTTATATTTTCCAAAATGACAAAAAGGACAAAATGAAGTAAAATGAGCAACAAAGAATTGTGTTAAGTCTGTAATATGAACACTCATCCATCAATATCGGAGTCTTCTGAATCAAGATATTGATCGTGTATGAAGTTAACGTAGCTAGATTCCTGACACTGTCCACAAGCATCTCTAGAAGGTAGACCATTTTTTCTGCAGCTACATCGTATTGTTCCACATTCCTTTGTACACTTGCAGCGGATAATAGTTAGGAGATCTCATGGAGCTGGAGGAAAATCACTTAATTTTGGAAAATACTCATTGTTCCGCACAAACCATCCCCAAGAGCAGGCATCAACCATTTCTTGCTTTCCTATCCACTTCATGACACGTAGCACATGTAATGTTTCATCTTTCTTGTCTCCATAAAGTAATGACATGGATTTCTTCCCAGTTTCTTCAATTTCGTCCTTAGGTTTGTTCTCTGAGCAGAAGAGCTCTGCTAGTAGTTTTAGGTCATTACTACAAGAAGTTTTTTAAATGCAGTGGTCTTGCCGGTTCCATGTATGTGTGATGTGCTATCACAGCCCATAAAATCATGCAGGAAAAGCAAATACTTGCACATATCAACTCCTAAAATATTTCTTATAGCAGGGATGTCATACACTGTCGAAAATGACTCGAATACTTAAATATCACTTTTCAAATGTAAGGGGAAACCACTGCCCGAAGAATGGAACAACAGCAGAATGAGTAAGTTAGCATTTTCTCCCAACACAACTGTATCTATACACTTAGACGATGTAACACCTTGTCCTAGCACATTGTCAAGCATAAATAATATGGCATCCTTGTCTACCGAGGAGATTACCAATGAGATGTATCATCCTGGTCTTGTTCACGGCATTATGCAAAAGTTATTTGTTCTTGCCAATAAAAATAGTGTCTGGAGAGAAGTTCACTGTGGGTGATAGTTTTGAGTTCATACCTCGTCTCCTATGTGCGCATTCTTTGATGGTTGGGATATTCACACTGTATCCATCAAAAACAACTGTGACTGAGTCATTCTTTTTCACTGTGATGTCTGCATAAGATCTTTCGATAAAGTCGAATGTGATTCCAATCTTCCAAGGCATTCGATGAAGTAATGATCCTCCATCTAAGACATACTTAGTTGGCCCTTGCGATACTTCTGTAGATACACTTGACGTCTGCTAACTCTGTGATCCATCAGTCATGTTCTTAATGTGTTTGTTGATGCAATGTGCGAGTTTCGACTTTCGCCCTTTCTGAGAATTGCTGGGGACTCGAAAAGAGATGTTGGATATGCACAAAGTTCATATTGCAATGCGTCTTTAATTCAAGTTCGGCATAACGTGTTGCTAAACGTGTGTGTGTTAACGTCTAAAACGACTAATCAATTTCAAAATAGATTTTGGCGTTACTTTTGGGTGTAAAATAATACTAATAATAATTTTACTGAAAATAGCAATTAAAGTGGCCTGAACGTAAAGCTTTTTCCTGGCCAGGTCTGATATACCCAGGACGCCATTGTTTTCTTCTATATTAAAAACTGCTACAGATAATAAATTAATTTATAAAATGATAAATAAACTACTAAACTAAAAGTTACGAAGCTTTAAGTTTTTGAGTCTAAAACTATGACAGCATCAAAAGTTTTATAATCTAAGGTGAATGTATAATATCTCAACTTGGAAATAATTATGACAATTCCTAAAAGATTTAAAACTGAAACTATGGCGTATTGGTAACTGTATGTAGAATATCGCATATCTGCACTTTTTAGCCTCTGATTCTGAAGCCTTAATTAGCGTTTATTAAATAGTGTAAAATATAAAAATACTTTATACAAGGCGAATTATAAATTTCGTTATAATAATTGAAAAGATGTGTGTAAATATATGGATTTATAAATTTTTAGAATATATGCAGCATCTCTTTTAACATCACGTGCTTAAAAAATATGCAACAAGATTAAAATTTAATACTTCCAGGCAATATCTCTTATTTGCTTTTGCTAATATTGTTGCTTTTATATAAACAGAACGACTTCATATAATGACAAACCTCTGGCAAAACAAAATCATTCTCATAAACTAAAAGATAGTTGGTTGAAATTGTTAAGGCTTTACAGTCCTTGTTTCTACAGTCCATTAAAAATGCTGATTTTTAAAAACATTATTTAAGGATTAGGCTTCGCTTTAAAACAAACGTCGATAGATAAAACGGTTCTCGATAATATTCTTTAGTTCGGAATCGTGTTCAAATAACTAAAATACGAAGGAATTTGCTCTAATTAAATAAAAACCTGCAAACGTTTATGCCATATTATATTGTTGCTTTTATGTTTAAAAACAAAAGGTATTATGCAACTGTTAGACAATTTAATGCTCTAACACTGTATCGTTTTGAAATTTTTTCCTCATCAATATCTTCGCGAGTAAATGAGATTTATTAATTAAAGTATAGGCAACCAACACTTCATCATACTGTTATTTGAAAGTAGGAAATACGAACAGTGAATAGGTATAGGGAACAATAGAAGTAGCAGGTAGTCGGTTTACCTTTACTTAACTTTTCGGACAATAACAAGATAATCCCTATTTGTCATTTCAGTTTGTGGTTTTTACAATAAGGAAATGTAAATACTACTCAATGAATTTGACCGAAGAATTAGTAGTATCCGAAATATAATTTTTTGGTACAGCTACGAACAAACTCGTCAGCTGATATTATACTATGCTTTTTCTAGAAAATAAGGTAACACAAATAGCTGCAGATATCAAACAGAAAGTGAAGAAATAAGAATGCATCCAGCACAAACTAGGGTACCAGTCACGGCAGATCTACAGTTTGTAGATTAGAAACGAATAATCGTGTTTGAAATCAAGTCAATAGGGTCGTTGCATGGAATTTAGATTTTGACATAATTTGTAGATTTTGTTAGTATAGTATCGTTATCTAATGAACAGGTCCACATATAATCGATAAATGCATTACGATAACTTAATAATACGAAGTTTATATATTTTCCGTTCTTTTCTACACCGCTGACGTCATCATACTATTCAAGATGCAACGCGATTAAATACAATGCATGCAAGAACGATGACGTTGTTGTACTAGAAAAGGACAGAAAAATTTAAAATTGTTAATTGAATATCTCGGTAACGGCTGCGCTAAAAATTTTGAAAAAATTACGTGGTTATTATTATTAGTTAAAGAATTATTACTAGTTCTGTAGAATATACAAACGTTAGGTTTCAAAATTGTGAAACGACCCTATTTCAAACACATACTTACATCATATTGCGTATTATGGCGGTATAGCTATTTTGTAAAAATCAAAGTAATAAATGAAACCTATAATTTGAAATTTAAAAATTTTACTAAAAGATTCAAAGTCAGTAATACACGTATATAGGTATTAATTATAATTAATATACATATGTACACATTAACATACTTAAATATTAAAATAGTTAGTACAACTATTATTAATAAAAGTAACTAGACAGATAAAAACAATAAATAACTTTCAATATAATTTAATTTCACAAATCGTTTTTTATTATTTTTCGAACTGGCATATTTCTGGTTTGCCTGGAGTCTACAATCTCCGGCAGCAAAGCAAATAAATAAAATGTAATTAAATGATTTTTCATATTTTGTACCCAGAAATCGTGGTTGTATAAAATCTTCTCAATAAATAAGTCTTTGGAAGTATACACCACAAAATAGCAGATACTTTTGTTCGATACGTATAGCTGACCCTGAATCTGGTACATATAATTATGGTTATTTTTTAATTTGAAGATAACATTTCCATCCACTGGTGAGGTTTCTAAATAAGTTATTGTTTTTTTTCCACGGCTTCTTGTATACTATAATCTCTAGACGCGTACGGACATTTTACTTCCAGAATGGCGTTGTCTCCTACTAATCCGTCGGGAGAAGCTCCAATAAATGCATAATGTTTATCAATAAAAAGTCCACATTCTTTTACTTTTAAATTCGTTTTTTTCATGAACGCTTGCTTCGCTTCTTGCTCTTTTAAAATGCCATATTCCAAGGATTTAGATTTCACACTTTTTGAATTGTTCAATAAATTTTTTACTAAATTACTTGTACAAGTACTGTTCCTCATTTTGCATACGGCACCAAAATTACTAGCAGTAATTCGATTTATCCTCTCTTGCTGCCATATAGGATTTGTATTTTGCCCGACAGTATTTTGAAAAACTTCCTTGCGGTCAACTTTTGCTAATTGTATCAAAAACTTATTTTTAGCTGTAGCCAGTCCGTACTCATTTTTATCGCGTACATCTTCTACTGCCCCATAATCCTCGTCTTCGTTATAAATAATTTTTGATTTTCTTTTCTGGCTGTGAATTCTATTTCTTACGGATTCTACATAAAGTTTGGTATATATACCAACTTCGCCACCAAAACGTCCTTGAACAATATCTACAAATGCACCATGATTGTTGTAAGAAATGGCAGCCGCTTTACATCTAGCTACATATGAACCTCGTTTATAAAAATTAATTCTTTTTCCACCCACCAACTTGTTTACAATTGAATTATAATTTTCTACACAGTTTGTGTCGACGTCAATCAGCAAGCTAGAAGCATTATTAACAACTCGCATTAGGGCAGTCTGAAATTCCTCAAAAATTGTTGAATTTTCCAGGTCGACATAATTATTAGATTCTCCAATTTTTTCTCCATTACAAAAATATTTATTGGATCTATCGTTTTTTACGCACCCCTGGTGGTCCCCAAAGATATGGCGTGGTCCGTTGATGAAATCCGTTTTCAGATCTGCTATTTTCTGTGTCAACGAGGTATTTTGTTTTTTTCTGTATTTTACAGCACCCACAATGGCGGTTCTGAATCTTAGTGTATTTTGTTTTAATAAAGATTTTATACGCGGATTTATTCTTGATCGGATGCTTAATTCTTTTATTCGATGGCAAAAATTGCGTAAAATGTGGTTTCGACATTCCACCTTTTCAATGAAAATTTGCGGTCCGTAGGGTCCAGCTTCTCTTATTTTTTTAGCAACACTGCTATCACCATCTCCAATGAATCGCGTGTACCTTAAATTATGCATCTCCATTGATTTTCGAAATCCATCTAATATAATAGCCGCTTCCATAGACGTGGAAGTACCAGACCAATTCTTATAACATTTGTGTTCTGGTATTCCTTCCGAATTTTGTTTATGTTTTACACAAAAAGAACAATACTTATTTTTTACACCTATATACAGAATCTTCTTTGTTCTGGTTCCAATTATACAACCTACACCGGATAATGCATTATAATTAGTCTTATAAGATCTTTTAGCCCAAGCTCCATCCACAATTACAGTTGTAAAAGGTATTCCATCGGGACCAACATCACCCGCTTCTATGGCTAATCGCGATTCTACAGCGCCGGCTAACAATAATTCATTAAAACAAGCCTTATCTATTTCTTCTTCCACTTCACTGTGATACTTTAAATAAGTTTTAGACGTAATAGCAGGTATATTTAATGAAGAACATATTTCACTTAATTGTGCATGACCAATGCCTACTGAAATTGCACCACAAACAGCAGATTCATTAATATTGACACTATTGTGCCCTTCCGTAGAAACTGTCTCCTTTTTATGGCACACTTCACACTCAAAAGTCAAAACACTTTTCAGTTCTATCCTCTTCTCAGATATTAGATTCATGTTATAAAAACTACAGTCGAATCCAACATGCTTTAATGATTTTAATTGATCTAAAAATGCGACTAATATTCTTGTGCAATTCTTGGGTATTGTTGCTTGTGCTTTCTAGAAACAAATCGGGCAATTCTTCGAAAGTGGGAAATCCGTCGTAGGATCTTCTCGAAAAATCTTCTTGGGAAACATCAGGTGGTTGCGAGAGATTTCCAGAGTGTCTACAATAAA
Organism: Agrypnus murinus; assembly: GCA_929113105.1. Lineage (NCBI taxonomy): Eukaryota > Metazoa > Arthropoda > Insecta > Coleoptera > Elateridae > Agrypnus > Agrypnus murinus. Next base: position 19,799,087 of record OV816028.1, on the reverse strand, counting down.
TTTTTTAATGTTGCTTAATTTTCAGTTTTCAAACCATTTAATAAATTAACACGATTATGTATAAACTTACCTTGCTTTAGGAATAAACGGATTTATTTTTTTTAGTAATTTTCTTCTACTTTTTCTTCGAGCTGAACATGTTAATTTATTTTTTGCATGCAGTCCCATTTTCTAGTCAATCCCACACCCACTAATTTAAATACAAACAACACACACTAAACTGAAGTACGCGAAATAACAATTACTAACTAATCTAAATTACATTAATCTACTAAATACTACACTATTTTAAAGTAAACTGATAAAATACCGAAAAAAATATACGAGATTATAACAAAACCAACAATTAGGAGATGCCGAAAAATTATAAGTACATCTCAAATCGCTCGGTTTCTGTAGTAGTAAATTTTTAAAAACGGCAACTAGAATGGTAAACTAGTGAAAAAATTAAGGATGGCTCTTTACTTTGGGGTAGGCATATTTATATTTCTCACATTTCTAAGAAATTGGATAGTTTGACTACCGGGATTTTACAAAGAAAACCATGTTTAATCCTTTTGCTTAATTCTAGATATCAGTAAAACGTCATGGTTAACAACAGTAGCACCTTCTTAATCTTTCCGGCAAGTTTGCAAATGTTTAAATTATTACCTATTGCAGTAAGATTTGGGCACTTTTAAGTGACCCGACTATAAATAACTGAACATTATTATGCTGGCATAAAATTTCTTAGAAATTGGAACCTTTTAGGTGAAGTAAACTGCTACTTAACGTAATGCTTACCAAATGTTTAACCCTCTCTGCCTACAGTTCAGTTATTCTCTTTATAAATACAATTGAAAAGCAGGCAACTTTACATACACCAAACTGAAATTTTTAACAAGGAATTTAAAACCTTAATTTCCCTGAAGGGCTCACACCTTGTGAGTACAGGGGCTGGCAACCCGAGGTACCCTAGCTGGGCCTGTCTATACTTCAACTAGCCTTACGGACAGGTCTCTTTCTGTCTTTCTTTTCTATCTGGTCTCCCTTGACCAACTCTTCTTCTTTTCAGGCCCCGATGCTATTAGAGTATTCGAGGGCTAGGGGACCTTTTAAGTTTCCTTCTTTCTTCTATGACGACCTATGCAATGGACTGACTGGAGCAAATGATTATGGTTTTGGATTTGACATATGAGCTGGAGCTGCGGGGTGTAGCTTCACTTCGCCTGAAGTGGAGTAAAGCTTCCGCAGGCCCCCGGCCTGGCAAGCGCTTAGGGGGGTGCCCACGTCGTTGGAGGCGTGGGATCCCCGAAAGTTTTCAATCATTAAGGGACTGGAGCCCTAGGGAGATGTTTTTTCCTCCCAACAGGGCATATTCCCGGTGCAGCAGGGGAACTTGCTGGTGTCGGCGGTGATCCCACTGACATGGGTATACCCCACGGGGGCAGCTCCCCTAAGTTAGGGATTCTTTTAATCTTTTATATGACAAGTATAATTGAAAATATTTTAAATTCGGAGCTTTTCGGCTCTACCCCATTAACCACTCCTTTAGCTTCCCCTTTACCCTCTCGCAACCATTCCACTTTCTTAATCCCTGTAAATCCTGTTCTGATACGCGTAAAAATAAAAGAAAAAAGTCTGGTGAATCATCACCGGAAATTGAGATTGTGGAGCCATTAACAGGAACGGTAGCGATGAGCTACTCCAAGATTAATTATTTAGTAGTAGAACACGAAAATGGTAAAGACTTTTCTAATGCTAGTCCGTTCATTATTAGTAGAACTCTAAAACAGTTAGTTGGAGATGTAAGGAACATTAGAAAAATCAAGGAAGGCCTTTTAGTAGAATTAGAAAATAATGAACAAACAAAACGTCTTTTTAAATTTACAGTGTTTGATAAATTTAAGGTCAAAGTTTACGCTCACAGAATCCTAAATTTCGTCAAGGGTATAATAACATGCAAAGATCTGAATAATTGTTCGATCGATGAAATTAACGATGAACTGAAATCTCAGAAAGTCGTCGAGGTAAAACGTATGACAGTTAGGCGACAAGGTGAAGTGCAAAACACAGCGTCATATCTCCTCACGTTTATTGGTACTAGTCTACCTGAGAGAATAAAGGTCGCTTTTTACTCCTTGACGGTGCGAGCATACATCCCCGCTCCCCTGCGATGTTTCCGGTGTCCAAGATTCGGACATACAGCGGTAAATTGCCGTAGGGAACAGATCTGTGTATGTGGTAAAGCTGAACATCAAGGGAGACCTTGCGAAATCCCTTTCAAATGCATTCACTGCGACGGGCTGTACTCGGCCCGATCTTTTAATTGTCCTGTCTATAAACAGGAAGTTGCGATCCAAAAGATTAAAACTCTTAAGAGACTTAGTTACTTTGAAACGAAACAGGAATACTTGCGGATATCTCCACGAGTACAACAGGTCACTTATGTCAGAGTAGCTCAGCAACAGCAACAACCTTCCGTCTCCATATTGTTACCGGAGATCAAAAGAATGATTGAAGAAGCGGTGAAAAGCACAATTGAGAGCTACAAAGTTGTTCAGTCCAAACAACCTACCATTCTACACTTTACACTCCAAACTTCATCCCAAATCAATCATCCTTTTCTCCCTCCCCCAACCGTCACTCAGATGTCTCAACCTACAACCGACACTGAGAACCCATCCCTAACTGAAAAGTTTTCTTTCCCCTTTTCCCAAAATTCCCAAAAATCGGAATCTGCATCCCACGCCGAGAATCCACCTCTAATTGAAAAGTTTTCTTTCCCCATTCCCCAAAATTCCCAAAAATCGGAATCTGCATCCCATACCGATTCGGAGTCTTCAGTTGGAGGACTCGCCAAAGCGAAGAAGAAAGGATGGCCTAAAGGCAAACCGAGCAGTCGGCCGTCTTCTTCATGTTCGGGTGAATAATAATTCTTAATTCTTAATTCTTAAATCACGCTTTATTTTTCCTTTTATTTTTTTGTATACTCGTATTAATTTAATAGTTCTTTTTCTTGTCCTACAATGATCGTAGATAAATATACCCTTGTAAACAAATATAATTTTATTTGATGGATAATTACAACAATTTTCTAATCCAAGCTAATTGTAATGGTCTTACTTTCCATTATCCAGAAATTAAAAAGATCATTGTGGACAAAAAACCTTTTGGCTTATGTCTTCAGGAGACAAGGTTGAAAGCCAATCAGAATTTTAATCTCCGAGGATATAAATGTTTCCGATGCGATGGAATAGATGGTCCAAGAGCAAATGGCGGCGTGGCTGTCTTCGTTCGAACAGACATTGCTGCTGAGGAGGTTGTCCTCAATTATGTCGTTCAAGTTGTAGCAGTAACCTTATCCCACCCGATTAAGATGACTATCTGCAATGTTTACTTACCTAGCGGACCGAGAAACCGTGCTGACATGGACAACATAATCAATCAGTTGCCCACACCATATCTCCTTGTTGGTGACTTTAACTCCCATAATCGGATGTGGGGATCCGAAAGCACGGACATGAGCGGCAGAATTATGGAAGATGTTATCTCCGACAATGATCTCTTTCTCTTAAACACTGGACAGCCCACGTACGTTAACTCTAGATCTAACACCCTCTCTTGTCTTGACCTATCAATATGTTCTCCAACTATTGCAACACACATGTAACATAAGTATGAGCTTGAAAATGGTTGGTTTGGACTTATAATGCCGAAAAAACATAAAGTGAAAAGGGGTCTATTTAAAATAAACAACGTGAAATAAAGAAATTTTCAGTGGTGTGGCAAGTTTTACGTAACAATTTTCGTATTTGTAAATTATATGTCCTATAACTTGTAGCGATGGCGCTTATGACAAATGAGCTAAAAAAGTTTTTTTTTCAAGCGATGTCACCTAAAACTCACGTCTCTAGTGATCAGAGTGATCAGTACATCACATTATCAGACAGTCTTATGTTTACACTTTGAAGTGAGAGACGCGTTGTTGGTGGTTTTCTTCGGAAGATTATTTTTATACCAAGAGTAGTTGACCTGCAATAAATTTGATCCCCTCCGTCCTGTTGGCAGTTTCCAGTAACTCGAACAACTATACTTTCAGCAAAAAGTATGTCATTCGTTTCTCTAGCATGCTTTTGAGCCAATAAGTTTTCTCCATATCATAGCTTTTTAGCAATGATAATAAAATTCAAGTAGGTGTTGCAAAAAGCTTATATTGTAACCAGAAACAGTTGTAGCAGCTGTTATGTTTATTTTTGTACGACCATGCTATTTCGGATTGTTTACCATACTTGGTTTTAGAATAGTAGGTTATATTTACTGGTTACTAAGCAACAACGCGTCGGTAAGTAATTACTTACCGTTCAGTTCTGTCAAAAACAGAACGGTAAGTAAATTATATGTAATTTATAAAATAAATGCATGATCTTTAGATGTCTCTTTAGTGAAAAATCATTTATTTTCTAAATAATTGGACTATTTAAAAAAATGCATGTTTTTGATTTAAATTTACTGTGACAAAATACCCAATAAATAATAGTAATTACAAACGTATCCATGGTAACGACAAAAATATCGTGACATTCAAAAATAAAATTACAAACGTATCCATGGTAACGACAAAACCTACTTAATGTTTGGTGGATATACATTATACAGGGCAAAAATAAATTATCTTAAATCTATTTTTTTACCATTTTCGAGATATTTCCTTAGTTAATACCTTTTTATTCATAATGGTCGTACAAAAAATAGTATAAGCATCTCAAACAGTAAGGAGTTTACCGATCACCTCCAATATTGGCGTCGTTCGGTAAACTGTCCTTACTGTTCTTGATACTTGGTATACTATATTTCTTTCTTTGTGGCGTCAGAAAATATAAAAGTTATCGTTACTCAATTAACTGTTGATGTGCCATGTCTTTGTGCACGTGCTCTCCCAAATCCGATGATGAGAATTAACGTCACAAATGATAATAAATCAACTTCTCCTTTGTCTACAATTTCCTCTTATACCAAATCTGCTGAAGGTAAATCAGGGGATCATGGGGGCCATATTGAATTACATCTAAGAAATCGAAATAAGGACTAGTATCCTAACAGAACCATACATCATAAAGAACGAATGAGAAATACATCACACAATTTTACATAACGAAATAATTGAGAATAAAGGTTAATATCTCAATTACTTGTAAGTCATTTTAAAGGCAAAGATCAATAATGGCAATTAATAATAATGGTTCTTGTCTGATAGGGTTGATTAAATGATTTTTTAATGTGAGTAAAATAACACCGTTTTGTACGTATTTCATTTGTAAAACTTTGGACGTCCAATGCTCTTAGGAATGCGTTCTTTTTATTTTTGCATTGAATATAAGTTTATTAAAATACTGAAATTAATTAATAATCTAGTCTGAAATACTTGTGAGTATTATCAGTACCTTTTAATTTCATTCTGCTTTGTCATTAAATGTTTTACTGAGTATTTCTTATTGTTTGTTTGTTGAACTCTTTTATTTACATTTGTTTACTTATATATTTAATAGTTTGCTTGTTTTTGTATATGTTTGAAGCCCTTAAGTCTCGGATGGGTGGGTAAGTCGGGGGTGTTTGTTAAATAATGCGACTAGGTCGAGATTTAATCCTCAATAAAAGCTATACAACCTCCTAAAAATGATTAAGCGGGTAAGGGGTGGATACCTTTAATCGATAAGGATATAAACTTTAATTTGTAATTCAAATATTTGGAACGCATATAGCGTGGGCTTAAAAGCTAGTTATAATTAAATATGTTAACTACATTCAATGGACATTACATTAATTACACAAGAATAAGTTTACAATAAAAAGAACAGAAAAAAAGCTAAATATTATAGTTTCTAAAAAAATTATTAAAAACTTCGTCATTTTGTTTTCAAATTATGTGTATTCAAGCACTTCAATTTCTAATGAGATGGTATTGAGTAAAGAAAATATAAAGTTAAATTTATTCCAAAATCTGATGATAAATCCTTTTAAAAGACTTATAACTTAAATTACAACAATTAAATTATTCTTCTAGAAAAACTAGTAGGCTACCCAATATACCGAAGAGCAAACTGAACAGAAAACCATACAAATAAATACAAATTAGTAATTTAATTATTGATTTTTTGAATATTAAAATCCAACATAATTTTTCTGGAGTTTATCAGTTTCAAGCTCGGTAACTAGCATCATACAAAAACTTTAATTATGTAAAATTAAAATTCATAATTAATTATAATGTCAAAAAATATTAATGGTATTAATAAACAACATATGAATATATATTATAATATGCCTATTAGTTACAAAACATAATTAGTGATTTTACATCAGTGAATAATAATTGATGTTGCTAAAAAATATTTTTTTTAAATTCCTTTGAAACGCAATACAATAATTAGTTCTTTAATTAATAATGTAGACATTATAGGCTATGAAGGATGTACTGATGTTTTATTCATTTGTTTAAGTAGAGTCCGGCACAAATTTTAAGCTCACTTGTTTGACTTGAGAATCAAATAGGCAGCTATTTCTATTCGGATGGGCGATTTGACTGGTTTATTGGCCTGTTTTTAGAGCATAAATTGCTAAATTAGAGCTCTAGGGCTGTAAAACTTTTTCAAGCTCGCTAAAGAGTGTTTAGAGACCACTAGAAAAATAGCTACTCTTGTTTACGTTGTCTCCACAGTAATAACTGTAATTGTAGACCACTGCACCTACCTACTTGAAGTAGTTGAAGTTTTGCACTTTTATTTAGTTTTGCAAGTTATTCTTAATTTAAAATTAAATATACTTACTTATAAACTTAGACCGGACATAAACTAACGTATGCATTTCGGTCTTAATTAGTGTTTTAGAGGCCTTTATCGTCTTAGCACCTGAGGCGAAAGTCGAAAGCGCTAACCGACTCTACAGACTCTAAACCTCTCAATTAACTCCTTAATACATAATTTAGGTACTATTATTAGGGGCTATTTAGCAATATTTATCCATTTGACTCTGAAGTAAAAAAAGTGAGCTTAAATTGTTCAGGACTGCACTTTAAAAACAAAACTAAATATCTTGAGTCATTTAATTACTTTTTGTAAACATATAAAAAGTATTCTAACATTTTTAAAGGTGCTTGTAGACTTGTACACTTTTCGTATTTCGCAATCTGAAAAATGGCGCAAGTTTGATAAAATGGCAAGTTGCGAGGTGTGAATACCGCTGCAAGTTCAAAAATTGCGCAATTTTTAAAGTGTACGCAACTAGTAGGTATTTTGCGTTTTAATTAACTGGTTTGTGATTATCATTTTAAAATAATGTCGACTTGTATTATTAAAAATAATAAGAATTATAGGCAAATGGTTAAATCTTTAGAATTTCTTTTAAAATGCGCCTTTACAAAAATGACAGCTATTTCTCTCAAGTTTAAATTGTAATGGAAATTTAATTATAAACAAATAAAAACTCTTCAGCGTGTACCTCCTAAAAAAACATTAGAATTGATTAAAATAAATTAGTAAATGATAAAATGAATTAACTAAAATAAATGGAAAAGATAGTATACATAACTATGTATTTTTACTTTTAAGTAAGAAAAATTTGATTATCTACATTATAATCTTGTGGTATTTAAATCAAAATGAAGAACGGCCTTTTTATCGTATTCGCAGTAAACCAAGAACTAAACAGTAAAATTGTAGCCCTCTATTAAAAGTTCCAGCTTGAGTTTATGAAGAGTGGCGCAATAAAAGAGGGAGTATTGTGTGTGAATACCTTGCAACTTTAAAAATTGCCATTGACACTTTTAAGTTGCGCCATTCATTTCTAGCGTAACCTTGGACTTATTTTTGGTTATGTGTGAACACAACGTGCAATTCTGTAGTTGCGCCACGGAAAATGGCGCAACAAAAGTGTACAAGTCTAAAAGCACCTTAAGAACTGGAATTCTGATTTGAAATTATAATTAAGACTAACAAAAGCTATTGGAATAATTAATAGTATAGTAGAGTTTATTAATAGATTTATTATTTTCGTCTATAATAAAACGCATAAATTAAAAAAAACAATAATAAAGTACCCAAAACAGTTCGTTTATAGCTCATTTAAGAGCTTTAATAGCCCAACTATCTCAAAGTTGGTAGCATTAAAAAAAATTTAAAAATATTGACAAAAGCTTCACTCTAAACCTTTTCAAATGACACATCAGTGTTGTTAACACATTTCCTTTAGAAAACGAGGCGCAAGCGGCTCGTTCTCTAAGCTTGGATTAGTACAATAACTTTTGCCTTATGAAGCTTTTCTTTAATATAGTATTCACAAAGCATATCATAACTAATACACAATTAATTATAAGATAATGGATAAACTAAACCATCCACAATAATTATTCTAAATCACTTGAATATCTATGTTAATAATTAATTACTCAGCCAGCCTCGGTGGATTAGTGGTTTGCATGTTTGCTTCATAAATCCAAGTGTCGCAGGTTCGATCCCCGACCGAGCTGGTAACTTTTTCATAGCGGAGAAAAATTAGAAACATGCCTTCTTCTTGGATAGGAAGTAAAACTGTAGGTCCCGTGTCAATGCGATGCTTGGCACGATAATAATCCCTACTGGTGGTGGAATTTCCCCATATCCGCCTAAATTCTAGTAGGCGATTCTATCATTTGATCATAGTAATAGGTGCCATGTGGTACGAAGGATGCTTCGCCATCCGGATTCCTCACCCAAAAATAAATAAATTAATTAATTAATTACTCGACAGCTTATTTTGTATACTGTGTACTTGTACCATATCTAAATCTACCTAAGGAGTAGTATATCTGTGAGAGATCCCGCTCAAACTAGGTCAATGGTAGGTGAGCCGTGTGTGTAGGTCAGCAGGTCAGATAAGCCATAAGTAAGATGAGCGATGTGCTATTATTGTGTGTGTAGGTTAGATAAAGCTTATGTCAGCAGGTCAGATAAGCGCTGTTGTGTGTATTTATTCAGGTATACAGGTAATCCGTGTGTGTAGGTTAGATAAGCCATAAAATAAGCGGTGTGCTATTCCGTGTGTGTAGGTTAGATAAGTCATAAGTAAGATAAGAGGTGTGCTATTGTTGTGTATATTTTCAGGTATACAGGTAATCCGTGTGTGTAGGTTAGATAAAGCTTAGGTGAGCAGGTCAGATAAGCGATGTGCTATTGTTGTATATTTTATTCAGTTATACAGGTAATGCGGGTACGTAGGTTAGATAAGCCATAAGTAAGATAAGCGGTGTGCTATTGTTGTTTTGTATATATTCAGGTATACAGGTAAGCCGTGTGTGTAGGTTAGATAAAGCTTAGGTCAGCAGGTCAGATAAGCGGTGTGCTATTGTTGTATATTTTATTCAGTTATACAGGTAATCCGGGTACGTAGGTTAGATAAGCCATAAGTAAGATAAGCGGTGTGCTATTGTTGTTTTGTATATATTCAGGTATATAGGTAAGCCGTATGTGTAGGTTAGATAAAGCTTAGGTCAGCAGGTCAGATAAGCGGTGCTATTGTTATGTATTTATTCAGGTATACAGGTAATCCGGGTACGTAGGTTAGATAAGTCATAAGTAAGATAAGCGGTGTGCTATTGTTGTTTTGTATATATTCAGGTATACAGGTAATCCGTATGTGTAGGTTAGATAAAGCTTAGGTCAGCAGGTCAGATAAGCGGTGCTATTGTTGTGTATTTATTCAGGTATACAGGTAATCCGGGTACGTAGGTTAGATAAGCCATAAGTAAGATAAGCGGTGTGCTATTGTTGTATATTTTATTCAGGTATACAGGTAAGCCGTGTGTGTAGGTTAGATAAGTCATAAGTAAGATAAGAGGTGTGCTATTGTTGTGTATATTTTCAGGTATACAGGTAATCCGTGTGTGTAGGTTAGATAAAGCTTAGGTGAGCAGGTCAGATAAGCGATGTGCTATTGTTGTATATTTTGTTCAGTTATACAGGTAATCCGGGTACGTAGGTTAGATAAGCCATAAGTAAGATAAGCGGTGTGCTATTGTTGTTTTGTATATATTCAGGTATACAGGTAAGCCGTGTGTGTAGGTTAGATAAAGCTTAGGTCAGCAGGTCAGATAAGCGGTGTGCTATTGTTGTATATTTTATTCAGTTATACAGGTAATCCGGGTACGTAGGTTAGATAAGCCATAAGTAAGATAAGCGGTGTGCTATTGTTGTTTTGTATATATTCAGGTATACAGGTAAGCCGTATGTGTAGGTTAGATAAAGCTTAGGTCAGCAGGTCAGATAAGCGGTGCTATTGTTGTGTATTTATTCAGGTATACAGGTAATCCGGGTACGTAGGTTAGATAAGCCATAAGTAAGATAAGCGGTGTGCTATTGTTGTTTTGTATATATTCAGGTATACAGGTAAGCCGTATGTGTAGGTTAGATAAAGCTTAGGTCAGCAGGTCAGATAAGCGGTGCTATTGTTGTGTATTTATTCAGGTATACAGGTAATCCGGGTACGTAGGTTAGATAAGCCATAAGTAAGATAAGCGGTGTGCTATTGTTGTTTTGTATATATTCAGGTATACAGGTAAGCCGTATGTGTAGGTTAGATAAAGCTTAGGTCAGCAGGTCAGATAAGCGGTGCTATTGTTGTGTATTTATTCAGGTATACAGGTAATCCGGGTACGTAGGTTAGATAAGCCATAAGTAAGATAAGCGGTGTGCTATTGTTGTTTTGTATATATTCAGGTATATAGGTAAGCCGTAAGTGTAGGTTAGATAAAGCTTAGGTCAGCAGGTCAGATAAGCGGTGCTATTGTTATGTATTTATTCAGGTATACAGGTAATCCGGGTACGTAGATAAGTCATAAGTAAGATAAGCGGTGTGCTATTGTTGTTTTGTATATATTCAGGTATACAGGTAATCCGTATGTGTAGGTTAGATAAAGCTTAGGTCAGCAAGTCAGATAAGCGGTGCTATTGTTGTGTATTTATTCAGGTATACAGGTAATCCGGGTACGTAGGTTAGATAAGCCATAAGTAAGATAAGCGGTGTGCTATTGTTGTTTTGTATATATTCAGGTATACAGGAAAGCCGTATGTGTAGGTTAGATAAAGCTTAGGTCAGCAGGTCAGATAAGCGGTGCTATTGTTGCATATTTTATTCAGGTATACAGGTAAGCCGTGTGTAGGTTAGATAAACCATAAGATAAGCGGTGTGCTATTGTTGTATATTTTGTTCAGGTATACAGGTAAGCCGTGTTTGTAGGTTAGATAAGCCATAATATAAGCGGTGTTGTTTTGTGTATATATTCAGGTATACAGGTAAGCCCGCGTGTAGGTTAGATAAGTCATAAGTAAGATAAGTGGCGTGCTATTGTTGTGTATATTTTCAGGTACACAGGTACACAGGCGGGTTTCCAGGTAGCAGGTAGAATTTTTTCCAGGTGAACAAGATGCACAAGCAAAGTTTTCTCCAGGTGTAGGTTAGATAAAGCTTAGGTCAGCAGGCCAGATAAGCGATGTTGCTTGTATTCAGGTATACAGGTAAGACGTGTGTGTAGGTTAGATAAGTCATAAGTAAGATAAGCGGTGTGCTATTGTTGTATATTTTATTCAGGTTTACAGGTAATCCATATCTGTAGGTTAGATAAGCCATAAGATAAGCGGTGTGCTATTGTTGTTTATATTTTCAGGTATACAGGTAATCCGTACGTGTAGGTTAGATAAGTCATAAGTAAGATAAGCGAGCTTAGATAAGCCATAAGATAAGTGGTGTGCTATTGTTGTTTTGTATATATATTTTCAGGTATACAGGTAAATTCTTCCTCCTAGGTACACAGGTGGGTTTCCAGGTGACAGGTGACTAAGTATGTTTCCAGATGACATGTAGAAATCTTTTTCTAGGTCTAACAATAGGTATACAGGTGTGTTTCCAGCTAGTAGGTGTAGATAAAAACAAAGAAGTACACAGTGACGTCATCTATCAAGTTTACCTTGTTGTTTTGGATGAACAAATATTATTTTTTAGTATTGAACTTATTACTGCAGATAAGTTTTCTAGAAAAAGCCAAAACAAAACAAATTTATCTTTCAAAAGCTAGTGGTGAGTGGAGAGGGTGGGGGAAGGATACTGGTAAAAGAGGAAGATGAGGAGGGGCAGAAGGAGAGACTGGCAGAGGGAGAGGGAGAGGGAGAGGGAGAGGGAGAGGGAGAGGGGGAGGGAGAGGGAGAGGGAGAGGGAGAGGGAGAGGGAGAGGGAGAGGGAGAGGGAGAGGGAGAGGGAGAGGGAGAGGGAGAGGGAGAGGGAGAGGGAGAGGGAGAGGGAGAGGCAGAGGGAGAGGGAGAGGGAGAGGGAGAGGGAGAGGGAGAGGGAGAGGGAGAGGGAGAGGGAGAGGGAGAGGGAGAGGGAGAGGGAGAGGGAGAGGGAGAGGGAGAGGGAGAGGGAGAGGGAGAGGGAGAGGGAGAGGGAGAGGGAGAGGGAGAGGGAGAGGGAGAGGGAGAGGGATAGGGATAGGGATAGGGATAGGGATAGGGAGAGGCAGAGGCAGAGGCAGAGGCAGAGGCAGAGGCAGAGGCAGAGGCAGAGGCAGAGGCAGAGGGAGAGGGAGAGGGAGAGGCAGAGGGAGAGGGAGAGGGAGAGGGAGAGGAGAAAGAGAAAGAGAGAGGGGTAGAGTGAGGAAAAGGGAGAGAGGGATAGGACGAGGGAGTAAAAGACAGAAAGAGGGCTAGAGTGAGGAAAAGGGAGAGAGGGGGTAGAGAAAGAGAGGGGTTAGAGAGAGAGAGGGGCAGAGAGAGAGAGGGAGTAGAGAGAGAGTGGGGGTAGAGAGAGAGGGAGTAAAGAGAGAGAGGGGGTACAGAGAGTGAGTGAGGTTAGAGAGAGAGAGAGAGAGGGGGTAGAGAGAGGGGGTGAGAGAGGGGGCGAGAAAGGGGGTTAGAGGGGGCGAGAGTGGGTGAGAGAGAGGGGAAGAGAGGGCGATATATAGGGAGAGAGAGAGAGAGAGAGACAGAGAGAGAGACAAAGACAGAGACAGAGACAGAGACAGAGACAGAGACAGAGACAGAGACAGAGACAGAGACAGAGACAGAGACAGAGACAGAGACAGAGACAGAGACAGAGACAGAGACAGAGACAGAGACAGAGACAGAGACAGAGACAGAGACAGAGACAGAGACAGAGACAGAGACAGAGACAGAGACAGAGAGAGAGAGAGAGAGAGACAGAGAGAGAGACAGAGAGAGAGAGAGAAAGAGTAAGGGAGTGAGAGGGGCAAGGGGTAGAGCGATATCTAGAGTAAGAAAGACAGAGCGATATCTGGAGTAAGAACGAAAGCGAGAGTGACACGGAGAGGGAAAGTGGAAGAGACAGCGGGACAAAGCAAAGACGCGATACAAGAGAGGGTTGTAAGGTGGGCGAGACAGAAGTGCGATAGGGAAAGCGGGAAGTTAATGCCGAAGTGGGGGAAAAGAGGCAGTGAGTGTGGGGGAAAAGAGGCAGTAATTGTGATGGCGGTAGGAGAGTGGAAATAATAGAGAGGAGTGCATGAGAAGCTTTCCAGCTCGTCAACTGTAAGTGTATATGCACCGTACGACCAAAATTGTGGAAGTTGCCTATATCTTAGTAAAAGATCTATGTCTTCGTTTATCTAATAAGTTTGAAGCTTTAGTAGTGAGGATTGTTTTGAAACGAAGTGGCGCTTGTTTTTTTATCTTGTATATTTTGTATTACCCCATCCCTCTCCGACTTATTGGGGTTAGCCGGGAAAAACTAAAGCAGTGTTATTTAGGTCAAGCTGATACTTCCAGCACAGCTATATTTTGGTAGGTTTGGTATTTATCTATATAAAAGTAGCCTTTGTGATTCTGTAGGCTATAATATGCTAAAATAGAAGAGGATGCCTCTTTCTACGATATTGTGCAATTAGGTATGTAAGATTTTAAAACTATAATTTCCAGTCCTGGTTGTGTCTATTCAGCTTTTTCTTTTGTAAAAGTTTTAGCTGCCGTGTTAATCCTTTGTAATTTAAATCATCATTATGCATAAATATAAATAATAATGTTTATGTGAATTGTGGATAAATAATAGATACAGTTATTATCAGATTTTTGGTTTACAAAGAACCATTTAAATGTAAAACCGTTTCTGGTTCCTGCTATGTAGTACCTAAGTATATATGTAATGAAATTATACTTGCATAATTTAATTATTGCCGCGCTCTCACGAGCGTCGGTATAGTAGGTCGTTACTTGGACGGCCGAACTCAGCTTAAAAAGATGGCGCACATGTGTTTATAAAATTTACATGTGATTATTAAGAACTGACATTTTGATTAGTGACATTAAATGTCGTTTCTATAATTACAGGTAAGGTTTGTGATGTAAATTAGAATCTGTAAATAATAAATTTAATAAAACTTTAATTACAGAAACTCAGTTGTGTTACTGATTGCTGGTGTCATTTACCCTAATCATACAAAGGAGCTTATATGTAATTGTTCAAAACTAATGTTGATTTCCTAATGGTAAAGGCTCACTTTTTTATTATTTTAATGTTATCAGCCGTACTTATAGAAAGATTTACACGCGTGCAGTGGCGTGCGGTAAGAATCTAGACTAGGGAAGCAAACACGACTTTAATTTTAATATACCTAGGTACAGGCGCGGATTCACGGGGGGGATAATCCCCTCCAAATTTAGAAATAAGTATACATAGAATAGAAACAAATAATGTTTGTTTAATTATTATTTATTAAAACAATTATTTTTCCAAAAATTTCTCCCTCAAGATAATTCTCTGGATCCGCCTCTGCTATGTACAATAAAAAATATACTTTTTATAAAAAAGTTTTTCAAAGAAGAACTTTTACACTTTATACTTAAGGAATATGTTAACTATTATTCTTTATTTTAAAAAACTACTATATGTATTTATACTGCAACTCGATTTTCCGGTCTTAGCAAAATAGCGATGCAGGTTTTAATCTTTGTTGTTAAATTTGAAAGTTCTTGTTTTGATCTGCCTTTCTTAATAATTTGTAATTTCTCTCCAAAACTGTATGCAGAAATTTTTTTATTAATAATTTACAAACTGGGCAAAACAATCGTCCTGATTCGGATGTATCGGAAGTACTCGAACCTTCCACCGAAGCAGCTGAATTTGCAGAGGTGAGTTCGTGACAATAATGCAATTTTAAATTTGCATACAGAGCAAACTAAATAGAATTATTTGCCTTTAAAAAAATCCAACTTATATAAAATGAAATAATAAAATGTAACAAAAAGTAGTCTCATTCGCAGATTTACATTACTTAAGTAACATTATTTTAACAAACACTAAATCGAATAAATAACTAAATTATAATAAATAAACATTTGGGCATGAAGCACACTAAAAATAACGGCCAAACAATGCTAACAGCATCGTCTGTATCACTACGCCCGCTGATCCACGCCAAGGCTAGGAGAAGAGCGGTTATAAGTAACGAAATCAGTGCTTATATGCAGTGTATGTAACATATTTGATTCGGTATTACCTTTCCGTGCAAGTTTAATGAGCCTAAGTGTAACGGTTAATTCCGTTTCAGGTTGTATATATCATTGCTATTGCAATAACCTATCATTATCAAGGAGGCTTTTTCATAAAAGATCAAGAAGGTAGAGAGGAAAAAAAAAGAAAAGAAAAACAGAATTTTCTGTAAACAGAAAATATTTTTTTGAAGATTCTACATAATATCTTTGAGATATTTTAAATTAAAGGATATACAGGATATGAAAATTCCCGCAATTATGGGCAACTTTCAATATGGTAAACTGTCATTAGGGGAAACTTTTCATTATGAGAAACTTGATTTAAGTATTTGATTGGAAGCGGCTGGATTTAGTTTTCCTTGTGATCAAATGGATATTGAAAAACATGATTTGGTTTCCAGTATGGTATGCATGAAGTGTTTTACATTATGGACAATTTGGGACGCTGCTTTTTGGAAATGAATAGATGTTGTGGTCTTGAGGATTATCAACGGTTACGTTGATTAAGCTGTCTTGTGGATAATTGGTGTATTAAATTGCTTAATAATTTTGTTAACATTAAATAACTTGCAATAAACTATAACCCGTTAAAGCTTAACTTAAAAACAAAGACATTACTTATATTTAAATAATTAACATAACTTTAATTGTTTTTACGACTAAAGAAAAGAAAAAGAGGTTTTTCTTTAATTACTGAATACTATATAATATAATACCACGCTAAATACATGTATTTAACAAGGTAAGTGTTTAAATAATTAATTAACATTGAGAATAGCCAGAAGACCTTTCTTTTTATTTAATTTAGTTAGTGAATTTTGACATTTTAATTGTCAAAGTTCAATTTATACTGAACACTTTAACGATTATTCCATCTAATTGTATTTGATTAAATAAACTTGTAAATTGTTATTGGTGATTGGCTTTTCATTTCATTTACTTCTTAAAATCACTAATTAATTCAACATCTATTATTCTCATTGATACCCTGGACAATAACTACCGAGCCGAAGAGCTCCCTTTATGTACTTGTTTATAGTGGATAATATTAATGATTGCATAATTATCAAATATGGTACATAATTTAAAATAGTACTCTAAATAATTATACTTTTTGCTGTACGGAATTGATATTAAGCTTTAAGTTGATTAAATATTACAAATTTAAATAAACGATAACCATAATTTTATAAAAATATTTTTGTTAGCATTGACTTTTATTTTTATTAAATTCTCATGGGAACATTGCTTCCATTGCTTCCATGGACCGCACGCCACTGCACGCGTGTAATTTCTCTATAAGTACGGTTGTAAATGTTTTATATACTATAATATACAAATTATAACATTTTGTCTATAAGGTATTCTATAATATTTACATATTGTACCTATTGTATTGTACATATTTTTATTTATTAATTCTGTATTTATAATTTAACCATTTATCTTTTTTAGGCCATAGGTTGATCACTTGCAGTTTTACAAATCAAACCTATTAAAATGATGGTGGGTCTGTATGAAATTTTGTTTTAATTGAATTTACTTCTCTTTCTATGAGAAACACTAGATATGCTTTATATACACTGGTTTCTATTTCCACAAACCTTATTCTGTGATTCACTTTATTTTCTTTTGTAGCTGCATGCTGCTTGGTGTTATGCCCTTCAAGAGTCTGGTTGCGGCTGTTGTACTCCCAAAACCGTTCTCTGGGTTAGATACCTGTCGTTACTGAAATGGAGTAGTCAATTTTCCTTTTATTTATTTACCTTTCTTAAATAGCATTTCTTGAATACTATTCAAGAAACATTATTGATAACTTCTTCTTCACTTGTTGCTGGTTTCTTAAAATAAACCGTATGTAGGATACTAATTAATATTTTACGTTCTTCGCGTGTAGTTCTTTTCTAATTATTTTGACCAATAAACTATACACTATTAACCCAGGATAACTTCTTAAACTTTTATTTATTATTTCCTTTATAAATTATACATTTATTTACTGGAGAAATTCATTTACAACCATTTTTATTATTTTATTAAATTCATCTCCCCCTTTTATTTACATCACTACCCCTTGGTAACTTAATATTGCTTTTCTTGCAATTATTTTGCATATATTTTGATAGTTTATAATTTTATTCAAAAAATAGCTTGACCTTGATCATTATTTTGGTAATTTTATTATTGTCTATAAAGCAATTGTATTATGTAACTATAAATGGTCGTCAAGACTTTTTTGTATTGTTGTTAACAATGTTTGTAATGTTTTATAAACCTTTGTAAATAATACATTTTCGTTATCAGATTTAACTAGAAGTGAAAATCCTGTAGACCCAAAATTGTTTTCCTGAACAAATTTTGTTACTATATACATGTATCCAATAAATAAATTAATTCAAACTTGAATAACAATAAATCCTTTTAAAAATTCAATTCATAATTACAAATGATAAACACAAACAGTCTACTTTGAACATTTTTACATTGGGTAACAAAATTAAGAATTCATGATTTTCAAATAATGAAGGAAAATCATCACAATATGTATTTACATTGGATTATTTAGATTTAGAATGTATTTATATTTTACATTTTGTTTTAAAATAAAAATATTTGTGTGCACTATTTTTTTACTTTTTTCTATTTTATCGTAAATTACAAAAAAAACTATCTGAACCCAAAAACAGCAGTATATAATTATACGAACAGAATAGTTATTTACACTCATAACTGATTGTAACCACTATAGTTGGTTCCTTTTCCATTAAAAAAATGTTCCTTACCATTATACGTAAGCAATAATTTTTACACTAAAAGAATGGGAAATTAACACCCAGTTCGTCCCTACTTTACACTCAACAAATGTTTTCTCAACAATATGGTTTGTCATTTTTACACTCGTTAGTGTCTTTTTCATTTCTGTATCGTGTAATATAGGTATAAAGAATCCATGACTTTAACCTGCATTGAAGGTTAAAGTTGTTATATATTTTACCACTTTTAGCAGCCCAGCAGCAGTCCAAATAAGATAGTAAAAATTGCATTAATATCTGACTCAAAATTTAATTTGTACCACTTAATAGCTCTACCAATACTCTCTCAACATAATAATTACATCTTTATTTTACCTAGTTCAGAATATTTGGCAATTTCAACAACTAAATTAAAATATACTACCATGAATAACCTTCAAAATTGCAAACATCTAACCCGCGATAACTTAGTTTGCGAACAGATTGAACCTATATATACAAGTCACGCAAAACCTACATGTGAAGTCAAATTATTCCATTCTCACACTGAAATCCCGGATAACTGTGATACACGCGTATCACTCATTCATGAAGAAATTTGGTTCAAATTATACAATACTAATGAATGGATTTATGGATTGTCTTGTCAAAATTCATCTTCACCTATTAATGTCACGTTGATTGGCACTGGAAAACTATCCTTAAAATCAGGCTATAAAGCTTACACAGCATCAACCGTTATTGTAACAAAGGAAGTAGATTTAGAAAGTAAAGTTTATTCATTCTTACCCGATTTTGATATTTTAGAAGATGACTGTTACAATAAAAGATTAGAAAATATTTCAAATATTGATTTTATTCAAATTCATTCCAGCAATAAATTAAATTTAGAAGAACTAAAGATAGCAAGTCATAAACTCGAACATATACGAAAACTATCAGAAAAGTTATCCAATAATAAAATTGAATCTGAAAGATTATCATCATATTATGTAATCATCAATACTATAGGTATCATAATAATTATATATGTATTATATAGACTTACTATTTGTTTTATAATTAAGCTTAGGAAACAAAAAAATAGTCATTCGCATCATGATCATAAATCACTAGCTTGCACAAATTTAAATAATTGCCTTACATTAAATTTCTCTAAAAAATCAAAGACTGACATAAGTTCAGATAACTTAGATATTGAATTAGATGATATTCCTAACGCTGACGCAAATGTCCAAACACCATTGCGTAAAAGCCTTAGAATCGCTAAATTGAAAGATAAGGTTTAATCAAATTTCAACTTTCAACTTAAGGAGGAAAGTGTAACAAACCTTAATAAAATATTCTTTTTATTTATTTTAATCTTGATAAGATAGCACAGGATTTACTCATCTCATTAATCTTAAGTTCATATTAGAATAAGATGATTGTTATATTTATTAAGCAATTGTTAGACAAATGATTGTGTTTAAAATGATTATGATAATGATAATGTGTTTATCAATGGACTTTGTTATATTCAAACAGAATATGCAATTTTCTATGTCCATCGAGTCATGATTGCAAACATGATATTAATCACTGTATACAATATTATTTAAGTCAATTCCTATTAACTTGTTTTGTAATATTGTAGTAGATGTTTACATATAGTTATAATGAAAGTGGTTACATTGCGAACAATAAAGTAGTACTATACAAAATCTAAACCGAAAATTATCGCTCATGTAATTATAATAATTTTCTTGTACTAATTCAATTATTTAATGTAATAAACATTTAAAATCATAAAATATTAACACTGTTTTTATTTAAAAATCGGAAAAGCCAAAAGTTGTGTGTAAGAGTTAACAATAATTAAACACCAATAAAAGGGTTTAATTACACAAGTTTGCATGTTTCATCATCCAAAGGTCACTGTGATTTTGGGGGTTTTTAATCACACGATAGAAAGAGATGGCAATGATATTTTAAAATATCCATGGTCAATAATCAAGTTATTCTTCTTATAAAGAATTAATTACACTTGATTCATGTAAAAAAATATTAATTATCGGTTCAAAAACAAGAAGGTTGATCTTTTGTATTATTTATAATTAATCTAATAAATTACAATCCAAAAACCACTACTTACATAATAATTTAGGAATATAATACAAACTAAAAAGTCTTTTATAAGGCTATTTACAATAGAAATGAAGAAAAGCCTTCGATATTCTACATATGGTGTTTTACAATTCTTTCCAAATCAGATTCATTGAAGTATGCGTTTGGACCTAATAATTCTGCTTCGTCCCAAACGGCGTCTTTCAGTTCTCTTAAAACCTTTCTGGTATATTCGAGCCCTCCACATTTTTCTATGATGGATCTGCAGTACTTCTTGAGTTCTATATCTTGAGTTTTCTGACGCAATATATCTGTTTGTTGTTAAACATAAGAATGAGTAACTATAGAATGAATGGGTGAGTAAAATAAATTAAATATACCTAGTACGATTTTTCCTTCTTCTGGGAAATTGTTAACAACGTATATTACAGGAAAACTAAATTTTCCTTCACTAATGTCGTCACAAAAGCCTTTACTGGCATGGAACTAACAACAAAAATAAAAATTATAGTTATAGTAAAATAAAGAAGAAATAGATAACTTACAAATTCACTCCAGATGTTTTGATAATCATCATTAATTTGAAAAAATAAACTAAGAGCTATTAAGAATTTTGATGTGTCAACTTTTTCTTTAGTGCAGTATTGCAGGATATTGTTGGCAAAGAAAAACATACCTCCAGTTTCTATACATGAGAAACTAGTTAAAAATGTATCACAATTGTATTAAATCAATATATACTTCTTAAAATCATTATTTTGTATTCTTCTTCTGTTGGACAAATGAAATTGTCACGCCAATAAATATCCATTCCTTGACCACGCAATACTTCTTTGGCAATTTCTGCGTGAATGCGGGATATCTTAAAACAGATTTTTGTTAATTCGTTAGTTCATTTAAGCTAGTTATTTTTTACCATTGGATCGTTTAAACTTAATATGACATCTACGTTATAAGCCAACAGGAAACAAGTTGCATTCAAGGTAGTTGGAAGTCCAAAAATGAGATGACAACAGGGTTGTCCCCTTCTTAAGTTTGAAAAATCCTGAATATCATCGATCCTGTAATATTAAGTATAAGAGAAACATCATTAAATTATAACAGTAAATACGTACATAAGACTGTAATTGTGTATTAAATATAACAGTTCTGAAACGATGTTTTCGATATATTTAGGAGCTTTAATCCAGTAGTTAAGGCCCTGACAAAGACTGTGTCTGAAGTTTTTTCCAGGTACTTTAATCGTATACTTGAATGGGGCTAGGATTTTCTGTAATTAAAAGTTATTAGTAAAAAAATATGAAGAATATATCAATAAAAACTAACACTGTCCACAGATAAATCATCCAGACACATTTCATATTTCAACACTTGTTTTTTGTCTGTTTCATTGTGGTCCTTATCCTTGATGCACACTCCCTCTGTTGCCTCTCTATCAATTTTCATTTCAGAGTAGATCTGACTGAGTATATCGTCCATTTTATTACCTATAAAATATAATACCAATCCATATTAAAAATTATATATAATCAATCAGCAAAATATAATTACCTAATCGTAACCGTGATAGAATCCCAAAATAAAAAAACTTTCTACTAAACAATACTCTACTTCCCGTCTCTTCTTAATCTTCAAGTTCAACTAAACATTAGTCAAGCCAGGACCACGAGTTTTATTCAGAAAGCAGTTTAATGTTGTGGTCTCCCCTCTTCAATCACGTCTGTTAAATTTTTTTATCCGAATCTATTTGGAAGCAATGACGTGCCGAATCTTGAAATAACAAAAATATTGTCAAAGAAAAAATTTTGTTATTGCAATGTTTTGTTATGCATTTATTTGTTAACCAATTAATTTTTTTATTTCCGTGATTTAAATTTTATTATTGCGGATGTTTTCTTCTTTATATTCTTTTTTGCATTTCATATTTTTATATTACCATATATCTTAGAGAGGTGGTATTTAAATACTGTTACCATTTTACTTTATAGCCAATGATTGCGTTAAATTGTATACAAGGTGATTAAAAAATATGGACTAATGATATAAAATAGAGTCAAGTAAAATTTGAGAAAAATGCTGGAACGCTTATAAATGTTTTATTTGATATGTAAGTATAATCTTCCATTGCTTCCACTGCCATCACCCCTTTTTTTTAATTGCAGCATTTATTTTCTGTTTTATCTTATTTTACTCTCTTTATTGTAATTTCAAACATACCCTATTTTAGGATCTATCAGTTATGGGTCGGTAAATATAGGATGTATGTATATGTGATGTACAAATATATATATCTTAATGTCTGTTAAAATTGTAAAAAATATAAATCGTTTAACCACAATAATTGCTACAATTCTACAAAACAGTTAAAGTAGAAGTTCCCGTGATATTTCCCAATCCTGCGGAACCAAACGTGGGAGAAAAAGATCTCATTTCAGTAAGATGGTGCTCTCTACCACTTTAAGTTGTAATACATGTTGTAACATTATGTTTGACTAGCTACCTAGGTTTCTCTAATAAAAACTTTTCTAAAAAAAATCAATACCTTGAAAATTTGAATTTAAAGTAATTATTTTTCTTTTTGACTGGAATTATATTAAGTTTGTCGATTTTAACGTGATATATCTTATCCCTTCTCAAAAGGTAGTATTTTCAGGTAGTATTGGTTTGTTATATTCATGTTCGTTCTTCTAGGGATTTACGGAGGGATTCATTTAGTGATTAGCATTTGAATCGTCAAACATCTATTGTAAGATTTCCTGCAAGATTTTTCTATCGAATATTTATTGGTTTAGACCGACTAATCCTTTTGTGTACTTGATGAAGACCTTTTTCTGGCCAGAAGTTAGTTAACATATGGCCGATTTATTAGTACCGTACCTTTCCGTCATATGCAATTTATCTACCGTCCCATCCAAGTTTCATTGCCGCCATCCCATCCATATGGATTAAGAAACCAACCTGCTATAAGATTAGAAGAAGTTCCTGAAAGTATCCCCTCCACTATTAAAGAAAGATAAGTGAATTTCTGGACTAACATAAAAACTAATTTGGTCAGTTTGATGTTGCTTACAGCACAGTATAATATACTACAGTAGTTTCACTCTGTGTCGGTCTCTTTGATGTTTGTGTCGGCGTCGTGTTTTGGCGCAACTACCCAGGAGTCGATATGCCCGCTTATTTTCTAGCGGCAATTTCAAATTGTTGTAGCGGGATATTTGAATATCTAACCTCTTTAGTGATGGTTTTTGTACGGCCCTTCTAAAAGTTCCGTTATAAACCAACAAGAAAAAATGCTGAGAAATAATTTAATGACGTGGAGTTTTCAAAATTTAAATTTCTTGTTTCTTTAATTCTTGTAGAAAGAATAATCATAATAAACATAATAGAGTAATCCAAAAGTATCAAGTTACTGGACGACAAACATAAGATATAACCTCAAATGATACTATAAATTGCTCTCTATTTAGATAAAATATACCCTAAAGCAAACATTGAATGTTTAAATTACCAACATGCGAAACAGATATTTAAAACATTTAGTATTTTTAGAACTACAGAGCTTCAAACTCTTTATTTGTCCTTCTGCGTTCCTTGGAGAAATCTTGAATCTTATGAAATTCATAGGTGATACCTTTTATACAGTGTGAATTAGCTTTGAGCAAAGCTCTGTACCCCAGGATTATATTTTTATCTTGAAAATTCATTGTAAGAAATGTTATATTTAATACAAATATACATTTACTAATAAAAAGTAGATAATTGCATTAATATATTTTATTTTGCTTATAAGTTTTTAATTTTTTACATACAAATTATACAGCAGAAAACACTTTAATTAATATATTAACAAACTAATTAAAACTTGTATCGTAGCATTTCTCTATTTTTTATCTTGGTGAAAACTTAGCACACTGTGGAAACCGATCGCATTTAAACACGTGGTGTTAACACTTTAACAGTACGATTTAGAGGTTAGAATTTACTGCGCTGCTCGCCCGGAGTCGATTATGCGCGTAGAAATTATGCGACAAACAACCAGGGAGTGAAACTACTGTATTATATTATACTGTGCTTACAGTACAGAACTGGCAGGCGGGGGCCAATATAATTGCCCGCTCTTTCATGGACTTATCACTACTTTGGAGGGGGGATTACAGCGTGGCCTTCGAATAATTCTAGACGCTTTTTACATTTTCGCCCACATGTTTGTGATGACTCATTTCTAGTAGTTTTGGTTGGACTATAGACCATGGTTACCATGATAAAATTTTCCTATTAATTGTAATAATAATAAATACCTATTATAGAAAATTAATGATGTTCCATGGATTCAAGGTAAACAGAATAGGTGTAACTCAAATAATGACCAAGGAAGATTTATATCGAGATTAGCAAAAGATACTTAAATTTTATTACATAAATTTTCAAAACTTACCAATAGTTGTGTCGTGTTGAAGAAGAGACAGCAAAACACAACAGTGTTTAAACTGAAAAGGAAGAATAGAATATTGCCGTCAATAATTCAAATTGACTTATGAAAGTAAGATAAACTTTCCGACAAAGTTACCTACATGTTGCAGCAACTCTCAGACATCTAAACTGGTGGCTGAGATGAAGGGTATCGGAAACGACAGTGAAGAGGTCCAACAACAATCATTCACCACAAACAGGTCCTGAATGAAGAGAACGAACAAACACACATAATAATAATAATAATAATAATAATAATTTATTGGTGCTAGTGTACATTAGTACTTACACAAGTCAAACAAAACAGATATATTGAAAAAATACAGATGATTACCAAAGAACATTGAGTGAATATTAAAGAATAGATTTAGTAATAATTAACATAATTAAATAACAAGATATATAAAACATATTTCTTGAATAACAAACAGTACATAATTGCACTTGATGGACAATTATATGAACAGAGGCATATAAAATATGATAGTTAGGTATTAATATCACAATTCATGTATTCATTATAGTGGTAGAATGCCTTTCCCAGTAGAAACCTTTTTATTGTCAATTTAAATTTTTTTATGTTGTCAATATTTTTAAAGTTTGAGGGTAGTTTATTAATAGTAGATTGTTTTACAAGTAAAGAAAAGTGATTGTTTTCTAGCGAGGTGAAAATAGATTGATTCACGAGCGAACGAAGTGAAGCGAGTGAATTAACTTTTCACGAGCTAGAAAATTCACTTTTCTGACGCGTAAAACATGCTATTTTTTTGTATCCTTAATGGAAAATGAAGACTGAAAGCAATAATCATTATTATGTGTAAATTATTTAAATTACTGTAATAGTGGCTTGTGCGAAAACATGGTAACCATAAATAAACAGTGAAAATTCTGACAGAAAATGGAATCAGAAAGTTTCTGTGAAGATTTTGCGAGTGAAAATCGTGAAATTGTGGAGGCCGCCAACGAAGCAACGTTAAATTTGCTACCAACAAAGTCACGGGAGAAATATGAAAAGTGCTATAACCAGTTTTGTGAATGGAGAGTAAGTCAACACGTGGAAGGTGTTGATGAAAACATTATGTTAGCATTCTTTTTTGGAAAGGTATAATAAATAGTTTGATGTGTTTTTAAATACATTTCAATTATTTGCATCTTTTTTGCAGTCCAAGATTCTAAAGGCATCATCCTTGTGGTCGACTTATTCGATGATTAAAAGCACCTTGCAAATACACGAAGGTTTAGATATTTCAAAATATAGAAAATTAATTGCGTTTCTGAAGAAACAAAATGAAAAGTACGAACCCAAAAAGTCAAAAGTTTTGACGTCTGAGCATGTCTTGACATTTTTGAATGAAGCTTCAAATGATTCATTTTTATTTCTGAAAGTGGCTTTAATTTTTTCTCTAAATGGTGCATGCCGCAGTGAAGAATTGCGATCACTGACAGTTGACGATATAGAAGAGACGGAATCGGTTGTCCTCGTAACATTACGTAATACAAAGACGAAGAAAAAACGAGTTTTCACTATAACTTCCGAAGCTAATGGAATTGAATTGTATAAGCAGTATCGGAAATTAAGACCAGAGAATATTAGTCATCGCCGATTTTTTATTTGTTACCGAAAGGGCAAGTGTACAGTGCAACCAGTGGGTATCAACACATTTTACGGAATGCCAAGGAAAATAGCTGAATATTTAAAACTTCCAGAAGCTAGCGGCTATACAGGTCATTGCATGCGTAGGACATCAGCTACGTTGTTAGTTGATCACGGAGGTAGTATTTCCGATTTGAAAAGACTTGGGGGATGGATTTCAACTTCTTCCGCCGAAGGATATATTGAAGACTCTATCACAAATAAAATTCAAACATCAAAAAAGATCTTCAGTACTTTGAATCATCAACAGAACATGTCAAAGCATCACCCCCCGTCTCCTAAATTGATCAAGTTGATGGAGCAACAGCAAATAGATTTGGAACAACAGTTTCAATCAACTTCTTCAAGCGTCGATTTATCAACGAGAGCCACCTCAAGTGGACTATCTTTTCATAATTTAACTAATTGTACAGTAAACATTTACCAAAATAAATAAAATAACTAACGAGTAAAGTGGTGTTGCTAACGATTAAAGTGTTGCTAACGATTAAAATAGCAGTTTACTTTATTAATATCTACCTATTCAAGTTACAGTTTTCCATTAAGGATACAAAAAACATTTTAATTGCCAGATGATTAGGTCCATTTTGACATTTGCTTAATCGATAATATGGTGTAATAATATTGTTTTTGTTTCTAGTATTATGTCCATGTTGACTAACAAAGGTGGAATAATTATCAAAATTAACTTTAACATGAGTTAAACATTCTAATATGTAGATTGAAGGTAGTGTAAGTATACCAAGCTGTATAAATGCATATTTGCAATCCTCTGCATACCCAAGACCAGCCATGACTCCAACAATTCTCCTTTGCATAGCAAAGACCTTGTCAGAACCAGATGCATGTCCCCATACTAGTACAGCATAACAAATTAAAGGATGGCACAATCCAAAATAGGCTGTTCTCAATATATCCCTCGACACTGTCCCAGATAAGTTACGTATTATAAAAGCAGTGGTACTTAGTTTGCGGCATATATTAGCAATATGTATGTCCCATCTCAAGTGAGGGTCCAAATACACACCCAGAAATTTGACACAGGAGTTTAATTCAACTGGAGTTGTAGTACGTAATGTAAACAACATGGAGTGGGTTTTATCATTATTACATACAAGATTATTAGAAATGAACCATCGTTCAGCATTTGATTGTGCCTCACTAGTCAGAAGTCTGATCTCTTGAAAATTTGAAGTCCTAATAGAGATAGTAGTATCATCAGCATAGAGTATAAAAGACAAGAAGTCTCTTGCATAAGACATATCATTAATATAAATAAGAAACAATAGGGGCCCTAGTATTGAACCTTGAGGAACCCCTATATTCAATTTTTGCTTATTTGCTAATTTATCTCCAAATCTAACAATTTGATACCGATTTTCAAGGTATGATTCTAGTACATTTAAACTCATTGTACCAATCCGGTACTTAAGCAACTTTTCAATTAAAATATTATGTGAAACACAATCGAATGCCTTACTAAGGTCTAAAAATATCGAATTATTATACTCGGAATTTTCATATGTTTCAAGAACATTAGTATAACAAAATCTAATATGGCAGTAGTAGTACTTCGTTTCTTTCGAAAGCCATGTTGGCAATTGGAAAATAGATTATTAAATTCAAAGTATTTGACTAATCTATTATACAGGCACTTTTCAAAAATTTTGCTAAAAATTGGAAGCAGAGATATCGGGCGGTAGTTGGCTAGATCATCAATTGCGCCCTTTTTATAAATCGGTGAAACTAGAGCAATTTTTAATATACTCGGGAAGATACCTTCTGAAAGACAACCGTTTATTAATTTAGTAAGAGGATATATTAAAAGATCCTGTATAATTTTTATAACTTTTACACTTAAGCCATATATGTCTTTGGTAGATTTACTTTTACATTTTAAGATTTGAAATAATGTCACGTATTTCAATATAAGTGACTTCGTTAAATTCAAAGTCAGTTTTAGGTAAATTATTATAATTAAAATTGAAATGCGGATTAAGACTTGGGGTGCACATAGGGCGTTCATTTAAAAGTTTGTTAGGTGCATTGGCAAAGTGCTCATTAAATTCATCTGGACTTATTTCCACCAAATTATTAATCGGCATTGTATTACTTCTCTGTCTATTTATTATGTTCCAAATACATTTCTTTGGGTTATTTGATTTTTTTATTAATCTGTCCTTAGCCTCCCGTTTAGAGTTTTTAATTTCAGATTTATAATGAGATCGAAAAGCATTTCTGTTCGTTTTATTTAATGGAGATGGACTTTGTTTATACACAGGGTGTCCTGTTTAACAGACTACACTCAATCATTCGGACTGGCTTCTGGCTAAAGCAATGAAATTAAAAGAACTTTGCATAATTCAACCTCTAGTTTACGAAATCAGTGTTAGAGCCCATCTTGGTACTTTTGCTGGTACCGGATATGACGTCATCGGGATTTTTTTAATTGGTACCATTAGGTTTTAAATATGAAAATCGATAGCAAATGTGATTCTGAATACAAAAGTATTTAGGTAATACAGGCCTAAAATGCATAATAACGGAGCTAGAACCACTTAACGGATTCTGTCCTGTTTAACAGTCTACACTCAATCATTCGGACTGGCTTCTGGCTAAAGCAATGAAATTACAAGAACTTTGCATAATTCGACCTCTAGTTTACGAAATCAGTGCTAGAACCCATCTTGGTACTTTTGCTGGTACGGGATATGACGTCATCGGTATTTTTTTAATGGTACCATTAGGTTTTAAATAAGAAAATCGATAGAAAATGTGATTCTGAATACAAAAGTATTAAGGTAATACAGGCCTAAAATGCAGAATAACGGAGCTAGAACCACTTAACAGGTTCTGTCCTGTTTAACAGTCTACACTCAATCATTCGGACTGGCTTCTGGCTAAAGCAATGAAATTAAAAGAACTTTGCATAATTCGACTTCTAGTTTACGAAATCAGTGCTAGAACCCATCTTGGAACTTTTGCTGGTACGGGATATGACGTCATCGGGATTTTTTTAATGGTACCATTAGGTTTTAAATATGAAAATCGATAGAAAATGTGATTCTGAATATAAAAGTATTGAGGTAATACAGGCCTAAAATGCAGAATAACGGAGCTAGAACCACTTAACAGGTTCTGTCCTGTTTAACAGTCTACACTCAATCATTCGGACTGGATTCTGGCTAAAGCAATGAAATTAAAAGAACTTTGCATAATTCGACCTCTAGTTTACGAAATCAGTGCTAGAACCCATCTTGGTACTTTTGCTGGTACGGGATATGACGTCATCGGTATTTTTTTCATGGTACCATTAGGTTTTAAATAAGAAAATCGATAGCAAATGTGATTCTGAATACAAAAGTATTAAGGTAATACAGGCCTAAAATGCAGAATAACGGAGCTAGAACCACTTAACGGGTTCTGTCCTGTTTAACAGTCTACACTCAATCATTTGAATTGGCTTCTGGCTAAAGCAATGAAATTAAAAAACTTTGCATAATTCGACCTCCAGTTTACGAAATCAGTGTTAGAACCCATCTTGGAACTTTTGCTGGTACCGGATATGACGTCATCGGGATTTTTTTAAATGGAATCAGTATGTTTTAAAACATACAAACAAACAGGAAAACAGTGTTAGAAAACTTTTTAGTGCTTATGAGATATCACAAGTATTCTGTGGTCAATGATTAAATATCAGCAACTCTATATTTTTATACGTTGCGGTCTAGATGTTAATAACCGTTCTTGT
Organism: Agrypnus murinus; assembly: GCA_929113105.1. Taxonomy (NCBI): domain Eukaryota; kingdom Metazoa; phylum Arthropoda; class Insecta; order Coleoptera; family Elateridae; genus Agrypnus; species Agrypnus murinus. Next base: position 19,768,847 of record OV816028.1, on the reverse strand, counting down.
TGCTGTACACGCTATGGTGTTAAAAAATTAGATAAGGAAATAAAGGTTTTTTGGTATTGGGTCTGCTGTTACCTATTGAATAAGTACCATTTTTGTATCTAATACAGGTAAGTCGAACATCTCCTCTACTGGAAATCTAAATCTCAACATTAGGATATTGTAACAAGAGAGAAAAAGAAAGAACCTCTTTTCGAGCAACAAATGGTGTGTTCTACCGCATTCGGGAGAATGACGCATCGCATAAGCATGTAAATCAGACGCGGTTTATTCTAGCGTTTTCTAGAATACATAGAAGGTTCCAGCGACTTCTGGTGCGATTATATGAGGGTATAAAAGCGGATTCGCGGATAAAAGAGAAGTAGTCAACAGCGAGCCATTAACTGTGTTTTCACGAAATAAATAATAATTGTATAGATAAATGTTATATGGGAAAATTCATAGTCTGTAAATAATAGTTTTTTTTAATGGTTTATAATCATAGCGTTAATTTATAGTGTATTCATTAGTGTATAGGAATAAATATTTGTTTGTGAATAGACGATTTAAACAGAACTTGTGTTATTATTTTTAGAAAGAACGTTACAGTGTTGTCAGGTGTGGTGTTTTAAAATAAATAAAATCGCGTAATAATTAATTAAAGTGCTGTGAGAATAAGATTTTTGGTGTTAAAACATAATTTCAACAAACAATTAAAATGGTGATGAAACTGCTAAAAGATCTCAAAGTAATAGACTTGAAACATGAACTGGAAGAACGAGATTTGGAAACAACGGGCCTTAAAAACGTGTTAATAAATCGGCTAAAAGAATGGCTTTTAGAACAGCAAGAAGATCCTGAAAGTTTCCTCTTCGAAATACCTGGACCCGCAATTGATACTAGTTTGTTGTTAAGTAAAATGGAAGAAAGTTCTAGAAAAACCGAAGAGAATTCTAGAATGTTAAAAGAGGAATTATTGGAAAAGCACGAAGAGAGTCCTAGAAAGTCGGAAGAGAATTCTAGAATGTTAAAAGAGGAATTACTGGAAAGTTCTAGGAAGGCCGAAGAGAATTCTAGAAAACTAATGGAAAACACTAAAGCATTGGAAGAAAAAGTTTTGGAAAATTCTAGAAAGTCCGCAGAAAATGTTAGAATGCTAAAGGAAGAAATACTGGAGAATTCCAGAAAATCTGAAGAAAATTCCAGAAGGCTTAAAGAAGAATTGCAGGACAATGTCAAAGCGTTAGAAGATAAAGTTTTCGAAGAATTTTTTGAGAATGCCAGCGCGTTAGGACTGTTGGAAGGTAGATTGGCGGAACAAGATAGGGTAATAAAGATGGTAGAAGAGAAAATAGCCCAAATGCAATTACCATCAACAGCTAAGAAAGACGACATAACCGATATGTTGGAAGATAGAATGAGGCAACTACGGTTTCCCTCAACCTCTGAGTTTAATGAAGTAAAGAAGCAAATTAAAGAAGAAAAGGGTCCTGCCGTAGGGATAAAAGTAAAACCACCCACGTTCGATGGAAAGATACCTTGGTCCACCTACTACAAACAATTTGAGGCGGCCGCTGGGGCCAACGGATGGACAGGCAAGGAAAAGGCCGTTTCTTTAACTGTGGCTTTGCGTGGAGACGCGTTGAACGTCCTGCAAACAATCCCAGCAGGACAGGAAAATGATTACCAATTGTTAGTGTCTAGATTGGAAATGAGATATGGAGACGCGCATCTTCAACAAGTGTATCACGCGCAAGTGAAGAATCGTATCCAGAAGAATGGAGAAAGTCTGCAGGAGTTTGAAGCTGATGTTGCGCGGTTTGTCCGATTGGCGTACCCTACGGCACCCGATTCATTTCTGGGACAACTGGCTGTGCAGACCTTCATTGATGGGTTAAGAGACGGGGAAACACAACAATCATTGAGGCTGGCACGACCAAGAACAACTGATGATGCGCTTGCTCACGCCTTAGAATTTGAAGCTGCAAAACAAGCGTCCCGAGGTCACGGGCGTGTTCGGACCGTTGTGGAAGAAGATGAAGGTTCTAAACGTCGTCTAGAAGAATTATTAATGAGAGTTCTTCAGAAGGAAGAGAGCCGTAAGAAGAATCATCAAGAAGTTCGAGGGCCCCGTTGCTGGAACTGCGGCGAACAAGGACATGTAGAACGCCGTTGTCCCAAAATAAGAAAAGTACAACCGTCGGAAAAGTTAAAAGGGGTTGGCAAGAGGGGGCGAACGTTGACTGCGAGTGAAGATGCCCCGGAGATCACGATCCATGCCGTAACATCAAAGAATAGTAACGGCAGTTTGTTTGTAGATGGAAAGATTGCTAACCGAACTGTTCCACTACTTATTGATACGGGGGCGACAAAATCCATCGTACGCCCTGATGTTCTACAATCAAGTATTAAATTGTTACCGACAACTACTCAACTCCGTACAGCAACAGGTGAAGTGATACCAACACGCGGAGTGGTGAAGATGAAGATTGGCATTGGAAGTGAAGAACGTGATCATGAGGTGCTGGTAGCCGATATCACTGATGACTTCATCTTGGGAATGGACCTCCTGAGAAAATTTGGTTTTACGTTGGATTTGAAAGAGGGTGTTTTGAAGGTCGGTAACGAAGAACTTCCTTTGCACCCACGAGAAGATCCGGTTGTAAGGGTTTTGCTGACTGAAGATGTGCTATTGCCGGGTCAAAGCGAGATGGTTGTCGAGGCGGGTTTGGATGGAGATCTTCGGGTAGGATGTGTGCGAATGATGGAGCCTGTTTGTGATAAGAAGATGCATAGTGGCATACTGGTGGGAAAAGCGCTGATCAAGGTTGGAAAGAGAGTACCGGTGAGAATTATGAATGTTAATGTGGATCCGGTGACATTGAAGAAGAGTACCCTTGTGGGACAGTGTGTGCCAGTATTTCGAGTAGCCAGGTGTATGGCTGATGTTCCAAAACCAGTGCCCAAAGACCATGGTGGAAAATTAGTGGGTATGGTTACTAGTTCGTGCGAAGACCTTAGCAGAACGGAAGTGAAAGAGGTACAGGGTTTGGTTCACCGATACCAAGATATCTTCGCTCTTGACGATAGCCAGAAGGGACGAACAAATATAGTAAAACATAAAATCAATACAGGCAACTCTATGCCTGTCCGTCAGCAGCCGAGGCGTCTACCTCTAGCAAGGCGAGCAGAAGCCGAAAAGATTATTACTGATATGGAAGAACAAGGGGTCATCGAGCCATCCAGCAGTCCATGGGCATCACCGGTGGTCCTGGTCAGTAAGAAGGACGGGTCAACGAGATTTTGTGTGGACTATCGGCAGCTTAATGACGTGACCAAGAAAGACAGCTATCCCTTACCACGCATCGACGACACGTTAGATACCCTGTCTGGTTCACGATGGTTTTCGACTTTGGACTTGAAGAGCGGTTATTGGCAAGTTGAAATGGAATCTGAAGACCGGGAGAAGACCGCGTTCACTATTGGTTCCGGACTATGGCAGTTTACAGTTATGCCTTTCGGTCTATGTAACGCTCCGGCCACCTTTGAGCGTCTAATGGAGACCATCCTGAGAGGGTTGTCGTGGAAGACCTGCCTGGTATACCTAGATGATGTGATTGTAGTCGGAAAATCATTCAACGAACATTTGAAAAATCTAGAGGAAGTGTTCCGAAGACTACGTGGGGCCAATCTGAAACTGAGTCCGAAAAAGTGCCACATATTCAGAAAGGAAGTGAAATATCTCGGGCACGTCGTATCACAAAATGGAGTGGCAGCCGACCCCGATAAGATTCGTGCAGTTCAAGAGTGGCCAACACCGAAAGATAAACACCAAGTTCGTAGTTTTCTTGGGTTATGTACCTACTACAGGCGTTTCGTTCCTGGGTTTGCCAATATAGCGAAACCTCTGACAAGGTTAACTGAAGATGGGCGCGAGTATGTTTGGAGCGGAGAGTGTGAAACAGCTTTCCAACAGCTGAAGCGTGCCCTGACAACAGCACCAATATTGAGCTATCCACGGACAGAAGGGAAATTCATACTTGACACAGATGCAAGTAATTTGGCCATTGGGGGGGGTACTTTCTCAGATACAGGATGGACAAGAAAAGGTCATCGGCTATTTTAGTAAGGTTTTGTCGAAAGCCGAAAGGAATTATTGTGTGACCAGAAAAGAACTATTGGCCGTCGTGAAGTCCGTTGAGCACTTCTACAAATACTTGTACGGACGGAAGTTTTTATTGAGGACGGACCATGCAGCGTTGAAATGGCTTCTACAATTCCGTAATCCTGAAGGCCAGGTCGCAAGGTGGATCGAACGATTACAAGGATACGACTTTGACACCGAACATCGAGCGGGCACTAGTCATCGAAATGCCGATGCTCTTTCAAGAAGACCCTGTCCAACGGATTGCCGTCATTGCTCTCGTTTGGAAGAGAGGGTTTGCCAAGTATTAAGGACTACCATCGTCAACGACAATTGGTTGCCGGAAGAATTGCAACGACAGCAGGAGGCTGATCCCGAACTAAAAATGGTACTGGAATGGAAGCGCGTGGGAGAAAGGCCTGCCTGGGAGGCCGTCAGCCCTTTCAACAGAACGCTCAAAGCATATTGGGCCCAATGGGAGTCCTTGAAGGTGGAAGACGATCTCCTGAAGCGAGTACTGGAGAGTGAAGATGGCACCACCATTAGGTCTCAGTTCGTGGTTCCAAGAAGCCGAGTGGCTACAGTATTGCGACATCTCCATGACGGTGCCTCAGGAGGACACTTCGGTGTGAAAAAGACTTTGGAGAAAGTTAGGGAGCGTTTTTATTGGGTCAACTGTAAAGAAGACGTGAAGGAGTGGTGTCGGAAATGTGAACTATGTGCCACTGGTAACGGACCCTTGGGGAAACGAAGAGCACCTATGAGGCAGTACAATGTGGGTAGTCCTCTGGAAAGAATAGCCATAGATATTGCCGGACCATTTCCCGAAACCGACGATGGGAATAAATACATATTAGTGGCAATGGACTATTTTACCAAATGGCCAGAAGCATATGCCCTACCAAACCAGGAAGCTGCGACTGTTGCTGACGTACTAGTCAAAGAGTTTTTCAGTCGCTTCGGAGTGCCCATGGAGCTGCATTCGGATCAAGGCCGCAATTTCGAGTCTGTACTCTTTGGAGAAGTCTGTCGATTGTTGGGCATTCGCAAGACTCGGACCACACCGTTACATCCGCAGTCCGATGGAATGGTAGAACGCATGAATCGGACAATGGGCAAATATTTGGCCAAGGTCGTCTCCAATCATCAGCGAGACTGGGACCAATACCTGCATCTGTTCCTGATGGCTTATCGTGCATCGGTCCACGAAACAACCGGTCAGTCACCAGCGTCTGTGATGTTTGGACGCGAGTTACGGTTACCGTGTGATATGGAATTTGGATCCCCACCTATAGAGCAGGAGGTAGCCGGGAATGATTATGTCATCAACTTAAAGAAGAAGTTGGAGGATATTCACCACCGAACCCGAAACAATAGTCGAATCGCGAGTGACCGGATGAAGGCTATGTACGATGTGAGAGCCCAAGAAGGAGGGTTTCAACCTGGAGAGCTTGTCTGGTTATACAACCCGCAAAGACGTCGTGGCTATTCTCCAAAGTTACAGCGAAATTGGGAGGGCCCATACCAGGTGAAGAAACGAATAAATGACTTGATTTATCGCATCCAGAAATTGCCAAGAGGGAAACCAAAGGTGGTACACTCCAATCGTCTGGCGCACTATGAGGGAAATAATGACGCAGTCCCGGAAGATGAGGCTGAGGTGGCTATCAATACCGTAAGGCCTGGAGATGATCAGCCAACCTTTAGAGAATTTATGGCTGCGTTTTCTGGAACTAGAAAAGCGCGATTCGGAGTCACGACTGAGATGCAACAGGATCTCTTCCGGGTCCCTGGTGATTATTCCATTGCCCACTGTGTCTCCGAGGATCTCCGTATGTCCAGGGGGATCGCAGTAGTGTTTAGAAATAAATTTGGACGGCTGAATGAACTTCGAGAACAAAATCCCTCTGTTGGTAAATCCTTACGCTTGCCTGATCATGACCGATCCATTTACTACTTGGTAACCAAGCAGTTTTACTACCAGAAACCGAGTTACGCCGACTTGTGGAGGGCATTATGGAATTTGAGGATCGAGTTGCTTACCAGGGGAATTAACAAATTGGCAGTTCCCAAACTCGGCTGTGGGCGGGACCAGCTGGATTGGAGAATCGTTAGAAACATGCTGGAAGTTGTCTTTAGAGGTACGGACGTCAAGATCTTCGTCTGCAATTTTGACCCACAACCCGCATTAAGGCCAACGAAGAGTGTAGACTGTTATTTCTACCGTAATGGAACGTGTAGTCGAGGTGAAGACTGTCGATATCGTCATGACCCGTTCTACAGGAACCAGAGCATAAAACCTGTTCTGGGACAGAACAGACTTGAAGAGGGGGGCAGTGTAACAAGAGAGAAAAAGAAAGAACCTCTTTTCGAGCAACAAATGGTGTGTTCTACCGCATTCGGGAGAATGACGCATCGCACAAGCATGTAAATCAGACGCGGTTTATTCTAGCGTTTTCTAGAATACATAGAAGGTTCCAGCGACTTCTGGTGCGATTATATGAGGGTATAAAAGCGGATTCGCGGATAAAAGGGAAGTAGTCAACAGCGAGCCATTAACTGTGTTTTCACGAAATAAATAATAATTGTATAGATAAATGTTATATGGGAAAATTCATAGTCTGTAAATAATAGTTTTTAATGGTTTATAATCATAGCGTTAATTTATAGTGTATTCATTAGTGTATAGGAATAAATATTTGTTTGTGAATAGACGATTTAAACAGCACTTGTGTTATTATTTTTAGAAAGAACGTTACAATATTAAAGAGATTAGTTTAGTTATTATCATTTTGATTCTAAAATTAAAAGCGCATTTGTTTGAGGAATGCTATAACATCAGCGATTGAGTTAAGTGGTAGTGGCAGATATTATCTGGTGACATAAGGTGGAATCGTACATGAAAAAGTTCAATTTAGTAAAAGTCGTTATAGCGGTTTGGTAACAATGTTCCATTATTCGCTAATAGTCCAGTCAAATCCAGTCAACAAATAGCGGAAAGTTGAGGGCAAGTCCTTCCTTGTGAGTTGTCAAATAACCCCCTGAAAGTCAACAAAATGTAGGGCTCGAAGAGATAATAAACCACGCTCCCTAACGGTTTTTGTCGTTTTTTTCGAAACTATCAGAAGGAATTTAGGTAAAATAAAGTTTATTTAAATCCCTACAAAAAATTCTCAAATGCTTTTTCGTGCCTCGCCTCCTTTTTGTGTTATCGGAGAAAGAAAATATGTCATACATGGACCCCATAAGCACTAAAAAGTTTTCTAACAGTTTTCCTAAGCTCTAGATGTAACTACACTACTCTTGTCAACTCCATTGCTATAGCTAGAAGCCAATTCAACTGATTGAGTGTAGACTGTTAAACAGGTCATCCCGTTAAGAAGCTCTAGCTCCGTTATTATGCATTTTAGACTTTTATTACCTTCATACTTTTGTATTCAGAATCACATTTGCTATCGATTTTCATATTTAAAACCTACTGGTACCATTTAAAAAAATCTCGATGACGTCATATTCGGTACCAGCAAAAGTTCCAAGATGGGTTCTAACACTGATCTCGTAAACTAGAGGTCAAATTATGCAAAGTTCTTTTAATTTCATTACTGTAGCCCGAAGCCAGTCCGAATGATTGAGTGTAGACTGTTCAACAGGACAGAACCCGTTAAGTGGCTGTAGCTCCGTTATTATGCATTTTAGACCTGTAATACCTTAGTACTTTTGTATTCAGAATCGCATTTGCTATCGATTTTCATATTTAAAACCTAATGGTACCGTGTGAAAAAATCTCGATGACGTCATATCCGGTACCAGCAAACGTTCCAAGATGGGTTCTAACACTAATTTCATAAACTAGAGGTCAAATTATGCAAAGTTCTTTTAATTTCATTGCTGTAGCCCGAAGCCAGTCCGAATTATTGAGTGTAGACTGTTAAACAGGACAGAATCCGTTAAGTGGTTCTAGCTCCGTTATTATGCATTTTAGACCTGTATTACTTTAATACTTTTGTATTCAGAATCACATTTGCTATCGATTTTCATATTTAAAATCTAATAGTACCATTTAAAAAAATCCCGATGACGTCATATCCGGTACCAGTAAAAGGACCAAGATGGGTTCTAACACTGATTTCGAAAACTATAGGTCAAATTATGCAAAGTTCTTTTAATTTCATAGCTGTAGCCAGTAGCCAGTCCGAATGATTGAGTGTAGACTGTTAAACAGGACACCCTGTATATCAAATCAAGAAATTTAAGATGCTCACGCATATTCCATAATTTGGTATTGAACCAGGGATGAACATGTGCTTTATGTCTGTTCACATATTGTTTTTCAGGAGAGACAGCATTATGACTCTCTAATATTATGTCTAGAAATATTTCAAACTTTGTGTTAACATCAATAATTTTATTATTGACAAATGACACCAATCAATTTTTTCAACGATATTGTAAAAAGTTAATTTTCCTAATTCAGTTATAGGCCTACAAATTTTATATTGAAATTCAGATCTAGAAATCGTATCCGATTGTGGAATATGAATAAAAATGCCACTGTGGTCAGATAAGTTACAATCAACTGCAAATGCTTTACATAAATCATGATGAAAATTAACGAACACATTATCTAGGCATTTATTTTTCCTGGTTTTTTCATTTACCAATTTACAAAATCCAAATGTGCTCAACAAGTTGCATAACTCAACACAATCACCCACACCAGTGTCGAAATATACATTGAAATCACCCAGAATGACTGAGTCTTTTTTATTATTTATATGTAATAAAATTAATTCAAGTTGTTCAATAAAAATTTTAAAGTCACTACCTGAGGGACGATATATATTAATCACATAGATATTCGATTGTTTAATTATTAAGGCACTGACTTCAATTACCTATTCAATTGACATATTAGTAATAGTAGGTAATGGAATGAAGTTCAAACCTATCTTTGTTAAAATTGCAGATCCTCCACCTCTATGGTCTGTAACCTCCCTGCTGAAATGAGAAGCAATATTGAAGTTCTCCAGGGATATGCATTCACCTTCTGCTGGAACAACCCATGTCTCGTTAAAACATAGAAGGCTAAAATTTTTATCGACTGTAATTACACGAGAGGTCTTTTTTTGTCCGGATAAAATTGATTTTTTTAACGATAATTTGGTTGCTTGGTAAATTGACGATACAAACCACCTACGATAAAAAAACGAGTCCGAAGGACGAGTTTTTTTATCTGGTGGTTTGTAGAGTCAGTTTACCAAAAAGAAACCAAATTAGAGTTTAAAAAATCAATTTTATCCCGGAGAAAAAAACCTCGAGCGTAATTCGATGAGATAATTTAATGAATAATAAAAAGGAATAACTAGGTAATTATGAAGAAGTCAAGAACACATTTATTAACTTGAAAATGACAATTATTAAAAACAATAATCAGGTTCGAGAAAGTTAGCCATGGAAGTTTAAACACATTTTATCCAGATGCAAAGTTAGGGCTAACTTTATCCGATGTCAAAGTGACAAATGTATCGCGGCTTATGGGATTTTTTATACATGAATTAAATTATCACTTATAAAACTTTCTATTTCATTAAGTTTATTTCTTATAGATTGAATATTAATAAAAAATATACTAAAATATAAACTATCAATTATACCACTCTTGAAAACTCCATTCTGTACAGGTGTTTCTTCTGTCCTAAGGGAAGTATGTCATCTTGGGGTTTCTTCAGTATTTGTTTTATTAGAAAATAATGAAGTTGTCATACTTTTGAAGTTTTTGCTGAACGCTTGTGAAAAAATTTACTTATATAGATACCCTTTGGCCATAATTTGGAATTCATTATTTTTTGATAATCATCTGCATCAATTGTTAATTTAAAAGATGAATAAGCTTCAGGAAATTTTGATTTTAGCGTTTCGCATTTAGTCACTGCAATATCCTGTTTTATGAGATCACATATGTCATCGCAGGACATTCCAGCTTCAAACCTAGAAACAAAGATATAAGTCTTTTTAGGAACTTTCAGTTTGGAATTTTCACATAAGGGTTTTTCACCAACAATTCATTTTTCTCTTCTCTGACTGGTTGATTTTTTCTTAACAACTGCTGATCATTGTTCGCTTGTGTTCTTGTAGTGAAGATCACATTTTCCTGTATGCGAGCTGTTATTATCTTCATTATCAACTGTGGATGTTGTTTCTTTATGTTGATTTTTTGTTGCATTATTTTTCGTTGTTTTTTTTAGATTTGGTTTATCATTGAGTTCTTGAAATGATTTATCTAAATTAATAATTTTATTCATGGTGGAAGTTTGTATTTGTTCCAGTTCGCATATTCCAGACCTTTTATCCTCATAGTTGAGGTTATGATCTTTTAATTTGTAGTTTAATGCTCCAGATGAAACGTGATCCTTCTTTTGGATCATCTCCAGTTGTTGCATTCAATTTATTTTATCAAGCAATAGGGCAATCTTATCCCTTAATTCAGTAATTATAGTATCTTTATTATTTGCAATTACCTTTAAATATTCAACTTCTTTCTTCAAGAGTTTGTTTTCCTCATCAGTTTGATCGAAATACATATTATTATCTTTCAATTCGTCATCGCTGCAACTGAATTCACAGCAATTCACCTGCTGCTCGTTAATGAATTTTATCTTCTTTAAACGTTTTATACAGCCTGGATGGTGTAAAGAGTTACATTGTACACATTCAAGGCCATTTAGAGGTACAACTTTGCAATTTTTACAAGGTTTATGATCCTCTCTTGCAGTTACACCTTTTTGCTCGTTTGCCATTTCCGCAAATTTTAAATAGATAAACAAAGTGCAGTGTGACACCGGCTATACGTTTATCACAAAATTTACGATAACCAGGATTGCTTTAACCTCAAAAATCCCAATTTTCCTGTTTTACTTTTTATCAGGAAGTATGAGTTAACTATTTTATAAACCACGGATACCCTTTATTGGATACTAAACAATATCATGATTTTTAACAAATTATAAAGCTTACAGACAGCCTAATTTGGAAAACTTTCATTAGCACTTATCAAGTACATTTATTTGTGACTCTACACATCTGACACATCTAAGTTCATCAGCTTTGTGTTATGCAAAATAGTGTTTTGAATAAATAAAGAAATAAAAAGGTTAGTGCTTTTGTTCTACATATACAGGGTTAGTTAAAACTATAGAGACGGCGATTTATTGTCGCTAATATCCATTTTAGGAAATAGTGTTCAGTACAAAAGTTTTTTAGGAAATTCTTATCTACAAGTAGGTATTGGGTCGGTTGAACTGACTGGGTTCTTGTGGTTTTACAAGACGAGCGTCAGTTGGGTATAAGAACCGGTAACCCTACTACATTTACTCATTCGAACCTAGTTGATATTAAACTGTATTTAAATTCGCAAGTGTTTCCACAGCAACGTTTAAATCTCGATTTCAGTAGTAAGGATTACATTCCAGCATATTTAAATTATACACGCTTTCGCGAGAATTACTATGGTATAGGTAGAGGATCGACTGATAGCTGTTTAATCGATTATGCAAAATTTGAAACATACCCGGTTTTTGTAATTGATTGTTCAAGACAGGTAGAAAGTTTTAAGGATTCCACGGTCCATATTAGATTAGAACTTGAATCTTCCGCTGCATTTACCAATACAACAAAGGCATATTGTTTGATCCTACACGACTCCTTGATAGAATATAACCCTTTCACTGAAGCCGTGACTAAACACGTACGCATACCATAATGAAAACTGTTAAACAAAAGAAAACGCTAAACATATTTAATTTAGACAGCGATGTATCTCTACAATCTGACGATGATAGAAAACACGGTGACTTATTACCTACGTCTTGTCGAGCAATTCTGAGCGGTCCTTCTTCCTGCGGTAATACTAATGTTATGTTAGGTCTACTGATTAGTGAAAACGGATTAAAATTTGAAAATATCTACCTGTTTGCCAAATCCTTATTTCAACCGAAATACGAATTCTTAAGGGAAGTTATGAAACCTATTAAAAACATTGGTTATCAAGAGTTTAGTGAAAACGATGACGTAATCAATCCTAGCAACATCAAACCTAATTCAGTATTCATTTTCGACGATATTATCTGTGACAAACAAGAAAAAATTAGAGAATATTTTAGTATGGGTAGACATAAAGGTGTTGACTCGTTTTATTTAGGTCAGACATATGCAAAGATACCGAAACATTTGATAAGGGATAACGCAAACTTGATTATTCTTTTCAAACAGGACGAATTAAATTTAAAGCACGTGTATAGGGATCATGTTGTAGGAGATGTTAGCTACGAGGACTTCAAAAACAATTGTCGTATGTGTTGGAAGGATCCGTATGATTTCCTAGTTATTAATAAAGATTGTTCCCTAAACAGCGGTAGATATCGGAAAGGTTTTACAAATATACAAATACAAATACATTTATTTACGGAATCTTCCATTTTACACTGAGTTACATAAACATTATAAAATCATTATTCATTATCATCATTGTGAATTCAATTTACAATTTAAGCCCACACTTATAATAATGTTAGTACAATTATTTACTAAATCTTCCATTTTCAAAGGTTACTTAGTGTATAATCATTACAAAATCTTTACATTTATTAATATTCAAATTAGTTATACAATTTTGATACATATATAAGTTTATAATTAGATTCAATTCGCTTAGTCCTCTTTTAGAGTTGTCAACATGTCGAGCTCATACGATATGAGTTTAAAACGTAAAATAATAAACGCACGCAAGACTATACGTAGAAAATTTGGTTACTTTCGTCGTGATAAATCTGAAGCAGAACGTATTTATCGTGATACTCATAAACAGGTTATATCTCCTTTGGAAACTATTGCCGAATCAGTTAACGTTCCCCTATTGAAAATTACACACAACCATCTGCTGCTACTACTACTACTACTACTAGTTATATTCCCCTGTTGAAAGTTAAAAAACAACTGTTGCATCAGCATCATCATCATCAGAAGCATATGAAGAAGAAGAATCTAATAAAACTCACGATCTCCCTACTCATTACGGTATGCTAATAGCTAGGGGTAGTAGCAACATAGATAGAACTAGATTCGGTATTAGATATAAAATTGATCGAGACGCGTGGACATTTGCGTCTTCCCCTGTGACTATGCGTGATACAAACATCATAATTAAAAACAACGCTTTCGAAGCAACACCCGGTCTGTTTGACTTACTCACGTTTAGAGAATTAGAGTCTACACCAGCGCAAACTGATATCAATAATTATATGCAGATAATAGCCCTTACTAATGTGCATAAGAAATCCTATAGACCACAGGGTAAACTAACAGCTGTTAAACATTGGAAGTATGATTATATAATTAAACCGAACTTATCCAGAATCAAAGGTTTAGGCATTAGACTATCATCATCATTGTCAAATTTTAAAAAATTAAGCGATTGCAAAGTCGAATACGTCTACTGGAATAAAGCTAACGAACTTGTCGACCGACTTCGTTTGTTATTTGCTGTAAAAGAAGCCGGTAACAGTAGTCCTCTGAATGAAAACGAAATAATTTCAATTATTTCCGAGTTAAAAGAAGAAGGTATTATAGAATAAAAGATTTCATCACGAACGTAAGTAGTCAGTTCGTTACCATTAGCAGTATGAATGCTACTATAGATTTGTTCGGACGTTCAATAGTTGGAGGTGCTGTAACGGTTCCAGGTCCTCCCGGGGTAGGATTTAAGCTAACAGAGGATCAGAACTTCGATTTAGAAAACAAAAGAATTACAAACGCAGGCTACGCTATTAATGATTCGGATCTGGTAACAAAGAAACATGCTTTAATACTAGAAAATAAAACTATTGACTGTAAGAAACGAAGATTAATCAATTTAGCGGACCCCGTAGATGCAGAGGATGCAGTTACAAATGGTATATGGATAGCGAGATATCTAACAACAGTCACGACACGCTACGCGATAGTATTAAAACTCTGACCTCGCTTTATATAGAACTGTCTAAGGCAACTTTATGGCTTCTAGCTAAAGCAGATTCTAGATCTAAAAATTTGGATAGATCACCGCTCGTAGACCTACAAAATTTGTTAATTACTCAAACAACCCCGCAATAGTCGTAGGATATATTACTTTACATTCTATTTAATAGTTCAGTCTTACATAACTTATAATTTGAGTATCTGCAGTTATTAACAGAGATGAACGCAAAACAAACCGTTGTCGATGAAATACATAGATCTGCTAGAAAAAATTTTCAAAGACGTAGTACTATAATAAAGGGTTATGATGATTTGTTTCAAATAGATTTAGCGGAGTTTATTCCCTACGCTAAAGTAAATAAGGGTTATCGTTACATACTGATAATAAACTGTTATTCGAAATACTTATATGTACGTCCGTTGAAAACTAAGACCGGAGAAGAGGTGACAAAGCAGGTCCGTAGTATCTTTAAGGATTCAGTCATACCTAAAGATTTACAGTCTGATCTCGGGAAGGAGTTTTATAATAAACATTTTAAAAAGTTAATGAATGAATACAACATAAATCATTACTCTACGTATTCCGTGATTAAGGCTTCAATAGTCGAACGAGTTATTCGTACAATTAAGCAAAAGCTGTATAAGGAGTTTAGCTACAGAGGGAAATTTAAATGGGTCGATATATTACAACGAGTAGTTGATAGCTATAATACTACAAAACATAGAACAATAGGTATGCCTCCTGCATCTATTAAACCTACGACACAGCTGTCAGTGTATAACACTAATGTAAAAACTATCAGTAAACGTAGGTTGGATTTGAATAACATCGTACGTATAAGCAAATTCAAAGGAGTCTTTTCCAAGGGATATACACCTAACTGGTCAACAGAATTATTCATAGTAGTTAAAGTTCAATTTACAAAACCTATCACATACTTGTTGGAAGATCTACAAGGAGTACCCGTTCGAGGTGCTTTCTACGAGTTCCAGCTGCAGAAAACCAATCAACCTGATGCTACCTAGTTGAAAAAATACTTAAACGCCGCAGCGATGGTGACATTTACGTGAAATGGCTTGGCTTAAATGAAAAGTCCTGGATAAAGAAGGAAGATCTACTCACTCACTAGCTCCTTTATAGTATTATTATTATTAGTATACTTATGTATTATTTTAGATATAATTTAGTATTATATATCAGTATGAAATGTATTTTCTTCTAGATATAATTTAGTATTATATATCAATATGAACTGTATTTTCTTCTTTCAATAAAAGTTCTTCTATAAATATTTGTTTTTATTTTTACCTTAAATTACAGAAATAATAAAAAAAAGACAAGAAATAAATCATATTACATCTATTATTTACGAATAATATAATACATGTATAATACAAAATAATTGATAACATAATACATGAAAATGACAATTTAAAATATCAATTCTATAATTCTATAAAACATCTGAATTTCATGTAAAGAAAAATACAAGATTGAAACATATTTAGTTGTAAAAGATATGACGTTAAAGAACTGTCAAAAATTCTTAACAGATACAATTATATACAATACAAAACTAATATACAAAGTGATAATAAAATATATGCACATTACAGACTACAATCGTAAAATATACATAGATGACTGTGAAAATAAAATATATACACATTACAAACTACAATCGTAAAATTTCCTAAATATATACATAGAGTTTAAATATTTACATGCGAGCTTGTTTCTTGTACCCATATGGGACGGAATCAAAATCTTCTATACGACGTCGTTTGCCGAACGTTATTCTATAGGCTTTTGATTCGGTGTTGGTGGCTAATCTTGCAAACATCTGATTTAAGAATTACAAATAAAGTGCGTTTTGTGTGTCTTGTAAAGAAATTGTCCAAACGTACGATCTTTAACACCCCGTATATACAGTATAGGTGTGCGCCATTTTTTCATATTTTGGCAGTGTGTAGACATATCCTTCCTGCTTACGCTCCTGAATTTTTGTACCGCAGTATGCTTGCAAACATCTGATTTAGGAATTACGAATAAAGTGCGATTTGTGTGTCTTGTGAGGAAATTGTCAAAATGTATCAACTTCAACACACTGTATCTACGGTATAGGTGTGCGCCATGTTTTCATATTTTGGCAAAGTGTAATCATGCCCTTCCTGCTTACGTCTCCGGATTATCAAGTCGCAGTGTGCTTGCAAAGATTTTATTTAAGGTTTACGATTGAAATGTGTTTTTAGTGACCAGTGAGGAAATTGTCAAAATGTATCAACTTGAACACCCTGTATCTACGGCTGATGTGTTCTTCATCATTTCATTTTAGGCTATCCTAGAGGCAATAACCTGGTGGTTACTGTAGGATAATGAAAGTTTTTTACAGCGCTGTAAACGGCAAGTGGAGAGGTTTAAAATTGGGCCATATATCTGGCCTTACTGGTTTACTTCTTTAACTTTTCCAATTATTGAGTTTACTTTGTTTAGATCACGTTTTTGATATATATTTATATAATTTTGTTTATATACCCCAAATATCTCATAAAATTTTCAGAGAACTTTATTAAAACACTTTATGCTTAGGTCGACCACACCATATGAATATAATAGCACAGCAACCGCGCCGTGCGTTTAAAACGCTTGAGGTTTCCAATTGAGTTGCAGTGCTATCCTCTCAGTTGTGTGAACTCATCTCTATATCCAAACTCATTTAAGTTAACAAAATTTGTAAACTGTTTAACAATTTATACCAAATCTACAAACAATTTCAAGTTTCAACGAGAATTCTCGATTCTCCGGGAATCTCAGGCCAGTAGCTTCTTTTTTACTCTGTTCCATTAGCACTGTTGTCAGATATAGGGAAATTTGCCTAAATCTCGAGAAATGTACATTTGTTGTCTTGATCGTGCTATAACCACTGCTAAACACAGACTATAATAATAGCTAGTTCGGATGTCCGATGTCCACCGAAAATTATCTCGACAACTAGAAGACTTAGTAAGCTGGGATTTTACAAGCAGGTGAGCCTTACCGCAAAGGAGTGCACGAGTATATTTTTAATGCTAAGAAACCCAAGAGGGTCGCGTCATTTTTTCAAAAATTACTATGGTTATATATCTGTTAAATGAAGTAATCTACATTTTTCAAATTTTCACAGATTATACTTGAATGTAAAGAAATACATAAATTGCCGGTGTTTCATCCAGGGGAGGAATAAAACAACATTCCAGGAGGAAAATAGTTTTCCGAAAAAATAATTATTAAAGAAACCTTGATTCTGAGTAATCTGTAAGAGATACATGTATGCCACCCGGGAATTTTTGTAGATCTTTTTGAAACCTACAATTCGTTCGCTTACAGTTTGCCTTTATCTGCTACCGTTTTTGCAGCGTAAGGCATTTTGTGTTTGTTTTAGCAATTTTATTGATTATTTCTTTTACATTTTAGTCATTATACGATTCTCGAAGACCTTTTGAACAATCTTTACATAACTATACATTCTTTAAGAAACAAGCTATCGAATGGTGAAAACGGCATTAACATCTATTCAGTGATTTTACAGCTTTTATGAAGACATAAGTTAATTGTAATTATTTGAGTGCGCGTGCACCTACGAATGATACGAGGTATGTGTTATGCACGCAGATTACTGGCAGTGGCGTTACCAGCAGCTTTTGTAAATCGATCTCTGTTCTTACTGCGTTGATAGTTGAAGCGACCAGAGACGGGTCCGTTGATTTTTCAACGGGATTTATGCTAGTATATAATAATATTAAAGATAATCTCATTAAAAACTAAAGACAGTATTTTATTACTACTTCCATCAGTTTAAATCATTCTAGACAAAAAACTTTTTTTAAATGGCCACGAATTGCATCATCATAACGATATTCTTCTTTCTAATTTTTGAGTAATAATGACCAATTATTGAAAATTGCATTGCTTACTTTATACTGAAAAACAAATATGTATTTGAAACAATGTTGAAAATGTACCAGGTAAAATTGTAGTCTTAACATTCATTTTATATTATTTTTAAAAAACTTTCAGTAAACATAATTTAAATAATAATATTATAATATCCGTCTATATAAAATTATATCTATAATTCTGTTTCAACTATATATTTTAAAGCTAGCTCCACACTTAACCTCATTTCCACACTTACCCTACATGGATTGACCTTTGTAAGTTATCATGAAAGTAGTCAAGGTGAGAATGGAGAAAATGTAACTTCACACTCATATTACAACCTTATTTTTTATAATTCTCCAACAAACATTTCTCGGTAGTGTTTTGATTTGTGTCCGCCAAGGAAATTTTTTACCACTTTCTTAAAACTCAACCAAGCTTCCTTCTCAAGTCGGTCATTGCAGACGAGGATTGCATCTTTTAACACTGCATGCAATCCTCGTCTCCAAAATGACTGTTACATTTCCTCCATTCTCACCTAGACTACTTTCCAGATAACTTAGGGGATTACACCGAAGAACAAGAGGAACGGTTCCACTAGGATATGAAAGAAATGGAACGGCGTTATAAAGGAATATGGGAAGAGCATATGATGGCGTATTAATGCTGGTCTATGAAAAGGGAGACTAATGAAGTACATATGAGGCAGCCAGTACGCAATCCGGAGGTTAAAAGATTAACGGGGTTTTATTGAATTTATTTTGTGCATGTATTTAGTTGCGTGCATTTTCTTTTTATGGATTTATTTGCATGTATTTATTTATTGTAACCCTGATGTAAGAGGTGGTTATACCCCAGTTTAGGGTGGTTTTACCCTTTCAGGGGGGGTGTTGGTTATATACCAGAGGTCTATTTCCAAAAACAAAACATTTGTGATTTTTAATTTTTTTGCATGTAATTTTGGTATTTTGATTTAAGGGGTGGTTTTGACCCATTTTGGGGTGATTTAACTCTCTCAGGGAGGAGGGTTCTTGGCCATATACCAGAGGTCTATTTACAAATACAAAACATTTGCGGTTTTTAACTATTTTTGCATGTATTTTTGTCACCATATGTCAGTAGTATTTTTACTCAATTTTGGGGGTTGTTTTTGCCTCTACCGCAAGGTTTTGAGGGTATATGTGCTTTTCTGAGGTCGGATACTGTTTTAGCGTCAAAAAATACATATGAATATCATAGTCACGGTCCCAGGTCAAGACATATATTTTTTGTGGGGTTGTGTTGATCCAATGACTGGCAATACATTCTGAACACTTAATAGGAAGTACCTTAATGATTCGGTATAATTTTCATACTACTTGGTATAAACCTATAGTTAGTGCAACCTTTTTTATTTAATTAAGTGTCAATAATATTTTTCCAATTCAAGTTATAAATTTAAAGGTAACTATGATGAGTGAGAGTGAGAAGCATTAAATTATAGCTCGTGAATCTATGGATATTTATATTCGAATTGATGAATATTTATAATAATCGTTCAACACACGCCGACGTGTGTTCTAATACTGCTAACTGTATCTATAGCTAGTACACAGGTTTGTATTTTTGTAAAAACAGAAGCAATAAAATTTTTTATTGCATTAAATAAGCATCACATTAGCATTAAATTATGCAACTACAGATAATAGTTAGAACCCGTTGTATCATACAGGCTGTGCCTACTTTAGTAGGGCCCCAAATAGGCTGTCCTTGAATTTGGAAAAAGAGAGCATTGCAATAAAAAAAACAGAAATAATCGTTGCGATTTAAGAAATAGCGATGACGTCCAAACAAATGAGATTTTACTTATAAAAAATATTAAAAGAAATCTCTGTTAAATATAAAAATTTAAATGTTCTAACATTTTTCTCAAATTTTATATAGATTATTACATACTTTTTAATCACCCTGTATATTCAAACAACTTATTCTAACTTTGTTCTTTAATTAAGATTCGTAGTATCTGTCCGGCAGCGATCCATTACAAAAACATATATATCTTAGAGGTCAAGAATACTCCTAAGAGACGTCACTAACTTTTTTCTAATATCCTGTCGTATCAGTTATTAGATGAAAAGTCAAATTCCGCATTAACCAGTCAAGGGAATTAAAAGAATAAAAATATGGTCTCTTCGGGGTCACATACAAATCTGAATCCTACAATAGTGGATTTGTATCAATATAGTTTAAGAACATATGTAAGTAATATTATAATATGATTGTGAAGTAAGTATCTTAAATAATTTATGGATTCTTTTATTTTAAACTTTTATCGTCTAATATACTTTCTGTTTGGATCTTCTTTCTTGGGTTTGACAAAATTAATTAAACTCAAATATCTAGAGCATTAAAATCTTTATTCGATTACGTTTCGCAAATTTGTCCATTTGCTTTATCAAATCACCTTATTATTATTAAAATTAAATCTACAAATTTTTACAACATTAAAACAAGTCAGTTTTAAAATTATAAAGTACACAACAATTTGACCTTTACTTCGAGAATGAAAATGATAGAACGTTCTATCATTTTTGAAAAAAGTGTGGAACAAATAAAACATTCAACAATACACGCAAGGTAACGAGTTTTACTGGCTCAAGGAGGTAGCTGACTCGTCTTCGACTCGTCAGTTATATCCTCCATTCGCCAGTAAAAACCCTTTTACCATGCTAGTAATGTTAAATACTATAGTTATCGATATGACAGCAACAGATACTGGTTATTTGAAAGGTACTTGTGTTTTAATTGAATAATTCATTACTGCCGAAAATAGAGCACTTTTTGAAAGATTTGATTTGGATGTTTAATTTCTATAGATAGAGCCATCAACATGGCATAAGAATGACAATTACATTAAAGGGCTGGAAATAATCAGTCAGTAAATTGAGTGTTGTTAATGATGCGGCAAAGAACACGATTAAATTAATGGCAGATTATAATAAATGATTTACAAAAAGTGAGGAACAAAAACAGATGCTTGTCAAATTGTAAACGAGTACCGTCAACGGTTTCCTGGTAGAAAGAGACTATATCTAAGTGTCAAAGACTTGCAAATAATTAATAATAGAATAATTTACTGTTCCTTCTTTTTTATATTTTCTTCGAAAACCGTTAGTCGTAGGAAAAAAAGTATCGGATGATAATGTGTGCTACTCTTCTAGATCTATAACTTTTATTTATCACATTTTTTTACATTATCAATATTTTGTAAGAATATCATACAAAATCGTCTTTTTTTGCACTTATATGATTTTTTTTTAATATTTTAGGGCCCAGGGGCATTCTTTTCCTTTATCCGATTGAGTTCAAAATTTTAACATATTGTTTTTTTTATTTAGAACTAATTTTCTATATATGTATTTATAGTATATTTTTTTAAATATGGGCATGAGCCTCCGCACAGACGTCAAAAATTCGCCAAATTTGCGATTTTAGAGCGTATAAAAGAAAGTAAACAAATCATTAAAATTATTTGTTAAGAGTTTATGTTTAGTGCATTCATGGAGAATATACACCGTGACCCATTAAGACATACTCAGACTTTGCCAGTGGTTAGATAACCATTAAAGAAAGAAAATTCCTATATACCATTTTTCTCGTATCTCTATATTTTTGGAGAAAAACGGCATCGAAGTTCAGCCGAATGTTTTCAAATTTAATAGTATGAATGCACATGACACATATTTTAGTTCAAGCAGATATTCAATACTACTAGAATGTGCAAGGATAGCGTAAAGTAATAAAAACGTCTTTATTTTGGCCAAGTGTTTCGTAGAATAACAACAGATAAAGAGAATTAAATAAACAAAGCATGTTGAGAACGACCTCTCGATGGATATTGTTTCAAAAATGGTATTTTTGTTTTGTGTTGTTTCTGATGACTAAGACAATTTCAAATTCTTTTAATAGACACATTAACCCCTATGTGTAATACAATACTGCAGGTTTGTGAATAAAAAATTATAGTACTCGTGATAGGGACACATCTTTTGAGGTCAAGATCAAGGAGATACCCGATACTATTTGGTTTCTCAAATGATAACAAACTGCAAACCCCTTACACTGCAGCTTTTAGTAATAAAACGTATAACAGTACTTGTACTTGACTATGTAAACAAATCCATCAATCATTCAGGGTCGTTGAATTAAAACATCAAAAAGAATAATAAGGTTTTAATAATGAAACATTCTAGAATTCCAATAAAAATAACAATACCTATTGATGGATAGATCAAATTAGCTAAACATGTCTTTACTTAATTAAAACTAATATCTGTTTATTAACGCATACACATCGAATTTAATGATACATTAAATGGGTCAGTATTAAAATGATGTCATTTCTGTCTGCGTTTACTATTAGAATAAAGGGGAATCCCCCGGATTAATAGATCGTTTTGTTTTAACATCTAAAAAATGGAATGTGCGTCGTTTGCATCCTTGTGCTTGTTTAAACAGATGTCACGTTTTTACTGATGGTGTCAATTTCTAAAGATCTTGCATTTATTTCTATTCGACTTAACTACACTGACCTGCATCAATTATACGTACTTTTCTAAAAACGTCGGTCAAAATTTTCGAAATTTTCAGGTTCATTTAATCAAAAAAAGTTACTAAGGTTTTATGTTTCTAATAACCAGAGAAGCTTATCCTCAAAGTCCGATCATTGAGTACTGAATCACCGTGTACACATAAACATCTATTTACCTTGATATCTTTGGCCAAAGGTGATGTAGAAAGGTCGGGGGAGGACGGGACGTCATCGTTGCCTGTTGGGACTTGCATTGCACATCGCATTTCGCAATTCGCACTGCAGTAACATCTCTGTCGTCAAAGTGACAAGTCGCGCTTATTACGTGTTTCAGAAATGAATAAAACTAAAAAGATAGAACCATATAATTATGAAAGTTTTTATTAATATTTTCATTAAACTATATTTTTAACTTTGTTGAACTTAACTAATATTTTGCATTAAGTTTTTATCGGTCTGATTTCATTTTCTGATTAGTGGTTTCAGACAGATTTATTAAATTCATCTAATTTATTTGATGTATTTAATCATCATTATTAAGCTTCATAATCAGATGGCTCCCTTCTTTTGTATGTTTTTGTGTTTTTTGAAACCTTTATCGATTACTTTATAAATTAGACAGACAACTGCAGAACCAATACCTACGACCTGAATTAAAAATTTGTAAGATAGAGCTAAATCTCAAGCCGTGGTAATCTTGAGCATCTTTTTTAAAGTAAGTATAATGTTCATTGTATTTTATTGTTTATTTAGTCAGGCGAAAAACCGACGTTTCAATTGTCGCCCAATCGCGGGGCATTTTATTGTTGTTCTCTCGTGAGAAAAACCTTCGTTTCAAGACAAGGAGAAAATTAAGGACGAACTATTAAACTTCTATGTAGAAAAGTTGTTATATTGTGTTGATGTGTATATGTATAATATTAGCTACTTGCATATAAAATAACATTCAAATCTGTCTAGTAGTTATTGAAATATTAATTATAAAAACACGTTTTACGTCAAAACTCCCAAAAAACCAGACTTTATGTAACATAATTAGTGAAAATTGAAAAACCTAAAATCAGATAATTTTACAAATTTACTGTTTTATACAAGAGTAAATTGACTATCTAACTGTTTTTGTTTGAATTAATCTAAACGGTTAGTTTTTTAGCTTTAACGATAAGCAATGCAATTAAGAATATATTTTGTCGCTTCCAACCCATAGCATTTTATTGCTAGTCATAAATAATAATCTTACTTAGAGGTAAAAAGGCCAAAATTTACTATGTTCGCAACCGCCCACTACCAGCTTGAATACTACCGCAAACTGCACACCCCGAGTTTTTCTACCCATCATTGTTTAGTATGGGACGCTCTTTTAACCTGTTTAGTAACGTAAAATTCACATATTTTCATGCTTAACCTCATACTACCTAAACTGCATAAACATACTGTTTAAAAATTACATAGCTCTGTCCACTAAATCTTAATGAACTTTTTTACCTTTTTCAACGGTAAATTCTTAGATTAACAACCTACGTATTTATCCACTTCGTCCCTGGGTTCTTTTAATCTTGTTAGTTTTTTAGGTCCAATTTAGTAAATACCTTCTTGTCCCATATCCTACTAAGTAAATTATCGAAAGATTGTGGTTGTTCGTATTGTGGTTTAGTGATTGCATTGAGTTTTCTAGCATCCAAACATAGTCGTAGTTGAGATTTATCTTGCTTAGGGTTAATGAAATTAGTCTTTGAGGATTCGATTATACCATCTTTTAACATTTTTTAAATTTCTTCCTTGACTTTTGTTCTAAAAGAAAAAGGAATAGGATAATTCTTAGTTTGAAATCCATCTGCATTTGTGATTTCCAATTTTCGAGATCTTCGTCCTTCGTCAGACTAACTTAGATTTTTATCAACATTATCATTGGGTACAATCCATTTTTTACTTTTTTCTTTTAATTCTATACATTTATTTTGTCCATTTATACTTACACCATATTTTTCAATGAAGTCGATACCCATAATGAAATCTATTTGAAGACCAGGGACGATTAAAAATGGAACATCTTCTAATAATTCTGAGCCGATACGAATTTTAATAAGAACGGTTTTATCAATTGTATTAATTTTCTTTCCTGTTGCAGATAATAAATTTATTCTTTTAATTCTTAAAATTCTATTCTTTAAATTATCCCAATTTTTTCCACAATTTCTTTTTTTATTAAAGACATTTCAGATCCCCTATCAAATAAAGCTGCGTATTTTTGCTCTAAAAACTTAACATTAATAAAAGGTAAATTTCCCTTTTCATATAATTCCTCATTTTCCCATAATGCATTTGTTGTTGTTTCTAATGTTGAAACACCTTAAGTCTAAAATGTTGGAGTTTAATTGATTGACGTTTTTTGGCCTGCGGAAGGATCAGGCGCTATTTCCCTTACTTCCATGGCATGAAATTTTGTTGAGTGTTCTTCTGGATTACTATACCTGGCATTTGTATATTTATATTCTTTAACTCGGCCTTGTTGATTGTTCTCTATTTTGTCGTTCCGATTTTGATTCTTTTCGTGTTACCATTATCTTGGTATCGATAATTCCCATATTGAGGATCTATGAAATTTTTATTATTGTAACCCTTGTATAGGTTATAATTATAATTTTGGTAATTGCGATAATTATTGGAATTTCTCTGCGCATTATACCATTTTCGATTTCCATAATTGTTTCTCACTGGTTCATGCTTCGCCTTTTCTTCTCCCTTTCCATTATAATTGTCGCTTTTTTTTCTTGATATGTCGCTGCATCGTAAGTTCTGATGATTTCGAGACAATCTTTTAATTTCTTTATGTTCTGTACTGCCACTGCACGTGTTATTTCATTTTCCTTATGTCTCGAAAGATGTTGTACTATCTCTTCTTCCGCTAGTTTTGGGGTAAGATATTGCGCTTGGTTATATTTATCGATTACATAATACTCTCGTGACCCGCGGTAAGCTTTGTAATTTCCTGATGTCAAGTCGGTTCTGATACTTGCTTGGTGAGATGAACCCCAATATTGCTCTTTAAATAGCATTTTAAATTGTTCATATGTGGCGTAACTCGCCTTTGATACGCTATGCCATTTATCGGCATTTCCTATTAGTGCGCTATTAAGGATTTGCATCTTCGAATTTTCCGAGGTTTCATTTTTCATAATATCGTCTAATTTCGCAAGAAAAACCATCGGTTGTTCTAATCTTCTCCCCTCAAATTTCCCCAGTGTTTCAGATCCATATCTGTAATTGTGGACTATGCTTGGTTGCATTTGATGGATTGAACATTTTGTAAATCATTTAATTTTTCTTGTACTCCAGTTATATTTCTTCGTATAACTTTGCAATTTTGATTTACTTCTAAAGCCATGTGATCAATTCTTCTGTTATCTATAGATCTTGATATTGCTTCTTGTGCTGTCTTCTTTGTAGCTTCTATTTTCTGATCATGTTCATGATGAATTCTTATTTCTTTCATTTCGATCAAATTTATTTTGTTAATGGTGCTTTGGTAATTTTCTTCTCTTAAATTATCTATTTGTATCACCGCTCGACCAATTTCTTCTATCCTTTTTTCATTGTTCTCTTGGTTTTCTTTTAACTTATCATTGGTTTCCATCCTAACATCTTCCTTAAAATTCTCCAACCTTTCTTGGATCATTCGTTGATTTTCTTCTTTAAATTCCATGAAGGTCTTTTCAAATCTCTACTCTAACTTCTTCATTGTTTCAGATATTTTCTTAATTTCTTCTGCTGAAACTGAAATCTTCTCTGCTGATTCTTCCAATTTTCTTTTCATTTCTTCTTGGTTCTTCTCTATGTTTATTTTATTTTCTTCTTGGTTCTTCTCAAAGTTACCCATCTTTTCTTCCATAAATTTATTTGATTCTTCAGCTGTTTTTTTTATCTTTTCTTCCATAGATTTATTTGATTCTTCAGCTGCTTTTCTTGCTTCTTCAATGGCCTTAAGCAGAGTTTCCATCATTTTGTCACTTCCCGTTGGAGAAGTCAAATGTGGTTCATCTGCGACTTCTTTAGTAATAACTTCCCTCACTTGTATTTCTCCTTCTTCTCCTACAAGTATGGTAATTATTTCTTATTCTGTTGCTCTTTTGCTCGTTCATCTTTGATACCTTTAACACCTACCTTCGGTTTGCTTGATCTTGTTATTATCTTTTCGGGTTTATCCATTTTTGTCTTGAACTAAATAATCACTATTACCTTTTATATGTATGGGAAATTTTTTTATAAATCGGTTCTTTAATAAAACGTAACTACCTATACCTTTGATTAAAATTTACCTTTATTTTGTAGAATATTAATCATTCAAGCTAAATAATATTTTTATAAGATCTATGTTAGTAATAATAAACAAATAGACTTTCTTGGGGCCCACTATTCCACTAGCATACCTCTATATCAGATTCAAAACAAAACAAATTTATTTTTAATCACCAATGTGGTTTGAATTCCTTTGGCGTTGGTTTACTATGAATAATGTAAATTGTTAAGAACGTTTAACCTTGCCCCAGAACTACCTCACACTTCAGTACCGTTAAATTTATGATGATAGGGCGTTTAACATTGCCCACCACGTTGTAGTGCCATTTTATATGTGGTGTTATTTTGTATATTACAAATCGTCAATAAACCTTATATATCTCAGGGTCGAATTAATACTCAATACTCAATAGTAAAGGTTACCTATAATTTTTTTTTATTTACGTTAATATGAGACTCTAATGATTATCTTTCAATATTGGGTTCAATTATTGAAAGATTAAACTTTACAAATAAATCATTTAAAATTTGCCACTCTCACACGGTGGTTAGTAGCTCTCAATAAATAAAGTTTGGTTATTACTAATAGTGATTGACACATATATCTGGAATGTTAAATCTGACAGTTATCAATTGAATTTTCCCAAGAATGAACAAGTAAGTATAGCATATATTTTTATTTAATTCTTTATTTTATAAATCTTTATTTTTAGGATGTTAAAATGGAAAGAAATCTTACACATTAACTTTTGCTTCAGGTAAGTCTTCCTCGTATGTCTCTCCAATAGTTTCTTGTTATTTTGACATATGTATCTTCTAATCCTTTTCCAACAATTACCTTCACTTTCACTAAACCTACAAGTTCCACAACATGCACTTTCCTCCAGGAACCGTGGCCACTGCTGCTGAATCTGCAGACCTCGTACCACCAAAGACCTCGTCACCGGACCACTGGACTGTCTCAAGACTGCTACAAGAATGCCATCCTTCACAGGTCAGGTTAATAAATTCGATATTTCTTTTAAATTTCTTTTACCCTTTATGGTTTTCTTCTTGTCTAGGGCTCGAATGAAGACTGCAAGCTCCCCAACACATCAGTAAGTATCTTCAAAATCTTTTTCTTCTGATGAAGTCACCTTAATGATTCTTTTCTTTTACAGGAATATAATGAAGAATTCGACTCTTCAACACATTGGTAAATAACAAACCCAGCTTGAAGACGGTTTTTCAATTTATTTTCTTTTCTCAATTGCTCTTACTATATCGTTATGCTCTTTAATATTGCTTCCTGTAACTAATACACTGAAACTCTTCCTTTAATCAATAAAACGCTGGACTTTCTTTTTATGTTTATTAATTTAACAATTTTACTTCTTGAGCTTTATTATTTTACAAATTATATTAACACATTTATTTTATTTACTATTATACAAATTTTCTCTTCAGTAAGAATTTTATAGATTCTCTCAACAACCAAAAAAAATTATTATTTTTTCATCTCCCCGAGAGACCCCCTTTTTTCAACTATTTTGTCTGTTATGTTTTCCTTTTATCAACTCTTTGGTAATTCTTTCTGTTTCCTCACTAACAATGTCTATAACCATAGAAGTTATTTTTTTATACATTATTATTGAAGTACAGAGAGTATTTTAAATATGCTATAGCAAATCAATATACCTTTAAATTATTTTTTTGATTGATGCCACGATATCTTTACCTAATATACATGATTTTTAATTTTCAGGTTGACTTATGGCTAGGATATCCTTTCCTTTTATTATCCTTGTTAATGTTAATATTGTATCATAATACTATAATAAATATATGCTATTCCAATCTGTTTTATTATTTTATAATTCTATATTAAAATTTTGTATTCTTGGGATATCATCATGACTTTGTATGTAAGTTTATGTTTTATGTTTTTATTTATTGATCCCTAAGAACCACGTCTGTGCAATAATGATTCTTTAAATTTTTCTTTATCTTATGTACATGCTCATATTAATTTTCCCACTTCACATAAACGTGAACATAACAATACTTACTAAGCACTGTAATCAATTAATAAGTGAACGTACTGTCGTTAGTAATTGCAAAAAAATTATCAAAAGTAATTAATAATAAAAAAGAAACAACAAAAATCATGATAAACAGTATTCATTAAAGAATATACACTGTACAGACAGCATGACCGATTGGGAGGCGTGCTGGATTTACGATTTCAAAACCACCGTTCTATTCTCAGTTTAAGTAATTTTTTTTAATAAGAATATTTAATATTTTTCATAAATAAACATTTTTCTATAATTATAATGTTTATAAAAAGAAATAACTCACAATTAAATACTAATAAAATATGCATAATCATTTAGTTTTATTTTTATTTAACATCAATATACATAGTTTAAACAACGACTATAAAATTAAGGGATAATTTTATGTAATTATTCTTTTTTATAAATGTTATAAAATAAACAATTCATTAAAGAAGCAAACGAAAAAGCATGATAAGTGACATTCATTAAAAAAAGAAAAAGACATGAAGAAATAGCATGGCCGACTAAAAGGCGTGCTGGACTACTTCTTTTTTTCTTTTGCGTGCTGTGCTCTGTTTCACAGCGTTGGCATTTTCCTCCTATACTTGTGTTGTGCGTGTTCGGTGATCATAAGTATAAGGCACCTACAGCTTAAGGTGGACTCCGAACCACCCCAAGTACATAGTACTTGGATATTTTATTAATTTTTAGGGAGATTTCCTGGGCAAAGTATACCTTGGTAGTTTGCCATTGCCTTCCGAGGGAGATTCGATTTTTAAAAATCCGGTGATATATGGGCCGGGATTCGAATCCGGATTCCTTGGTCGGTAGTCCTGCACTCAACTAACCGAGCCACAAACGCGCTGGATTTACGACTAGAAAACCGCCAGTGTATTCCCGATTCGGGGTTTTTTTAATAAAATATTTAATTATTTCATAAATAAACGTTTTGTTACAATTATAATATTTATAAAAAATAATAATTACATACATTATCCCTTAATTTTATAGTTGTTTAAACTATAAAAGTAAAACTAAATCATTATGCATACCATATTAGTATTTAATTGTAAGTTTTTTTTGCAAATATAATAAAAGAATTGTTTATGAAATTTTATTAAAAAAAACTACCGGAACTGGGAATCGAACTCGGGTTTTGTAATCGTAAATCCAGCGCGCTTTCCAGTTGGCCATTCTGTCTGTTCATTGTTTGTTTCTTTAATGAATAATAATAATAATAATTGCTACAACCAATAACCTGAAACCAGGCCCTAGAAGCTATAAGATTGTGCGGAAGGGAGGAGTGGAACCTGGCTCACTTGGGTGAAAGTCCAGCACGCTAGACATTACACTACCAACGCTGTTAAATGTCATTTATCATTTTTGTTTTGTTTGTTTGTTTGTTTTATATTATTAATTACTTTTTGATATTTTTTACAATGACTACCTAATTACAATGCGTTCACTTATTAATTGATTAAAATTAATTATTCAAAAATTAATATTATATCAACTACTCATGCTATTTCTGGTATCACTCTGAATCTACCTCTCTCCAAAAACAATGAGTGGAGGGGGCCTAGTTCGAGAGGTTTCCCCTTCAGCAGATGGTTCAGGACTGTAGTAAAAGAAAGCTGCTTTTAAGTCACGTTTTTTATTCGCTAGAACTTAAACTTTCCACCGCGCAGTGGTTTTAATGGGTTTTTACAACAATAATGCACTAAATTACCTAACTTAATACAGCTCATATCAAATTTGATTCATTTTATATAAACGATACTAATAATAATATTAATAATTGCTGCAACCCATAACCTGCAAACCAGGTCCCAGAAGCTATAAGCTTGTGCGGGAAGGGGCGATTATTATTATTATTACGTAGGTCCTACGTACGGCTGCAGTCGACTTACATTGGCACATATATTGGTGGTTAATTTGAAATTTACAATTCTTGATTCTTGAAAGCTAATTTTCGTAATCGAGATGAAATTTTAATTAAAATATTGAATCATTTTCGTTGATTATTTTAAATAAGGACAAAACCTATCCTTTCGTATAACAAGAAAGGACGAAGGACACATTCTTAGAAAGGACTGTCCTTTCGAAAAAAGGTCAGTTGGCATCTTCGTGGCAATGGACTATTTTACTAAATGCCTAAAAGTATATGCACGCACTACTATGCCAGGAAGCTTCAGGAAAGTCTTTAGCTGTTTCGGAATACTCCTAGAGCTTCACTCAGACCAAGGCCGTAATTTTGAGTTCACACTAGAACTATTTAGAGACGTTTGCCGATTGCTGGGTATTTGCAAGCCTCGGACCGCACCGATATATCGGCAGTCTGGCGTAATGGTAGAACGTATAAAATAAACAATTGGATAATATTTGGTTAAAGTAGTATCGATCATAAAAGAGACTGGGATCCATATCTGTTCCTACTAGCTGATCGGTTCAGAAACAACCAAGCTTCTATGATAGTTGGACAAACGTTACGATTACCGTATGATCTGGATTTGGGATGCACGCCTGTGGGGCATGAATTAGCTGGAAATTATTACGTCATCAAGTTAAGGAAATTAGAAGTAAGGATATTCACGACCGGGCCCGAAAAAATGGCCAAATCGCGAGTGATCAAATAAAGACAAATGTGTAGGATATGAGATCCCAAAAAGGAGAATTTCAAGATGGGGGTCTGGTTTGGTTATACGATAAGCAAAGACGTCGTGGACTATCACCAAAGTTACAACGGAGTTGGGATGATCCATATCGGGTAAAGGAACGAATAAATTACTGGATCTACCGGATCCAGAATTTGCCAAGAGGGAAACCAAAGGTAATACATTCTCATCGTTTGGCACCCTATGAAGCGAATAATAACGTCCCGGATAATAGTCCCGAATCATGATCAGGAATATGAGGCTGTAATGGCATCCATAGAATAAGCCCTGTACATAACCAGCCGACCTTTGGAAAATTTATGGCTGCGTTTTTCGAGATCGGAAAAGCTGGAATTAGAGTAACGACTAGTAGACGACTTGAGCTAAATATTTGCCCATTATCCGATTCATGCATTCTACCATAATTAAAATTAAATAGACATATGGAAATAAAATATATAATTGTGTTCTTAAGAGAAATAATCTCGTAGTTTTTAATACATACGTTCGTTTAGTGATTCGTTTTGTTGTGTGTTAATTAGTTTTAGACGTTAGTTATTATATGCATTACTTTCTAATTAAACAATTCACACGAAATAGTGTTTTAATTACAAATATCGTTACAGTAGATACATTTAAAAGAATTTTTATGAAAATCGTACGACACTCAGTAGTGACCAATAAAAAAACTAGCTCAGGAGCCGTTACCATGGCAACTAAAAAATTTTTTGGAAATTTTTTGTAGGTAGACCAACCTAACTGAAATTAATAAGTGGAAATTTTTCTGTCAAAAATGTCAAATTTATTTAAACTATACAACTGAACAAATTACAAAAAACTAGAACAAATCAATTGAAATTAAATACACAACTATTGTAATAAACGTTTCCTGTCAATTTTAATTTTGGATACCACGGCTATGTTATGTTACAACTTGACAGTGATAATCAAAATTTAAAATAGGTAGAAATGGTTTGTGTCGTCACGATTTTCTTTCCGAATATATCCTCGTGCATTGATTATGCCTGGAAATTTTACTTTCGTGCATTTCTGCAACTAATTGCACTCCACTTCGTGTCGTGCAATTATGACGTTGCAGAAATGTCACTCAAAAAATTTCCGGCAATAATCAATGCACTTGGTATATTATAAGTGATAATTATAAAGACAAAGGCAGTAAGGATTTGTGTTTTGTCTAACTAATTTTTCCTAAATTTTCGTTTTCTGTCTGTCGTGCTAGTTTCTGAGATCCCAAAGGCAAATAACTTATTTTACATTCAAATTATTAATATGATTTAAAAAAGTGAATTTTGCACCAATACCAAAACCTGAACTAAAGGTTGTACATTGAAACCGACAAACACTATTGTTTCACCGCTATTTGTAACACCTTTACTTTGGTTTAAAAAATAACTTCCGTTGAATGATATCAAACGATTCAGGTACCTATGAGTAAAAAGTTTGGTGACAAATGTCACTAAAACATTAAATACAATATTATTCTATCTAGTTGCTTACTTCGAGAGACTTTTTTACAAATGTTCCAAATTAATAATCAAATTAAATAATATAAACCTTTTTCACAATAACATTTTAAACAATACTCTTACATACTAGATTTTCTTTATCGTATTTTTAATATTTTCTAATAAAATAAGTCTTGAAAATATTCCGAAAACTTGGGGCAGGTTGTTTTTTTAAATTAAAGATCCAGTATCGATACGTAAGATATAGTTTTGGGAAACAGCTCTCTCTTCTGTTTTCAATCTTTTTGTACTTTTCGGCGTTTTGTACACCTTCGGCCATTTGTAAACAGATATGTTTCGGCGATTTGACCAGTTTTAGCGATTTGTTCACAGCTGACTTTCGGCTATTTGTCCACAGATGTGTTTC
Source organism: Agrypnus murinus (assembly GCA_929113105.1). NCBI lineage: Eukaryota > Metazoa > Arthropoda > Insecta > Coleoptera > Elateridae > Agrypnus > Agrypnus murinus. The sequence continues at coordinate 19,735,345 of OV816028.1, read as the reverse complement.
GGCGTCTTGTCCGCTTTCGCCGTTTTGTCCACATCTAGGTTTCGGAGTTTTGACCGCGTTCGGCGAATTGTCCAGATATTCCTTTCGGCGATTTGACCAACATTCGGCGATTTCTCATAGACTCGCCCGTGGTACATTAAATAACAATCGTACTAATAAAATATACAAGTTATAATAATAACATGCAACGTGGTGCTGCGTGGAAATATTAAATTTCAAATTTAAAAGGCGGGTTACAGTATATAACTTTGCACAAATCGTTTAATAGTGCAGTATTAAATCTAGACACTTTGCAAGCTTTTCGCTATCAGATGCTATTACAAGCGGATCAAACTAATGGAAAACTTCTTGCCAAATTAAGAAATGCTTGTGACGTCATATAACATATAACAATTTATTTATTGGGTAAATTTTTGAATACCTTTGGAGAAAAAGAAAAGAAAGATAATAGTTGCATCCAGAAGAGAACGATGTGTATACAGGGTTGCGTCCTGCCGAAGGGCAAGGTACAGATTATTTTGCTTAAGAAAAAGAAACAATTTTTTTAAATATTTTGTGTTAACTAAATATTTACATAAATTATGAAAAAGTAAAAATAACTTTAAAAATAACATGTAATTTATTAAGCCGAAGTTGTAACCTTTAACATGCCTATCTTACTATTATTTTTGTCATTCAAGCTAATACGACTTTTTCCTCAAAGTGTTATCATATCGACAGCTGTTATGACGGGCATACACGGTTGTTCGCGATCACTTCGCTAATCACGTCGGGGACCAGGTCGAGGATGTGGTTCGGGTAATGACGAAATATTTACATTTGCTGTAATTTATTACATAAACAATTTGGGTTGCGAGCTAGTGAGTTTTATTATATTCTGTGGCCGAAGGTTTTTTTGTTAAACTTTATTTATTTAATATAATAAAACAAATTTATATATTTCGTTTGCAGTCGTAGAATATAATTTATTATTTATAATGAAGAGAAAACTTTATCTCTTTTTACATTCACAATACAAATGTGTTATAACTTTGTCAGTAATTATTGAAATGAGTTAAGACGAGTTTAAATAATTAGATTTTAATTAACACACTTAACAGACAATTTTAGAATTCACATTTAAATGATATTAAACAAAACACAATTAATTAATACTCGAATGAGTCTTTATGTTTTTCTAGTAGGACAATTTTGAAGTCCACACCTAGATGATCTTGAACTAAGACTCTACGTCGAAGTTTCGTAAAAGACTTATTAAACACTGGATAAAGACTGAGTTTCTTAAGATTAAAATAGAGGTATTTATACAGTGATACAATCTTATCTGCCTACACAATTCTCATGGTCATGAGACAGTTAATGCTAAAGCAGTTCTCATGAAAGATAACATAGACTTTGTAACGGTACATTTTCTATCAGCCTTAAGTACGTGAATTTTGTGCGTATATTCATTTTAAAAAAACCTAAAGTTCGGTCCTGTAAAACTGCACTTTATTTTCTATTTAAAATTTTGTCGTAAGAATATATTTACAAAAAACATTTTAAACGATTGTTTTTAAATTTCTACAAATTCAATGGGTGCAGAGGCAATAAATAATATTTTTATTATCTTGTTTGTTCCCCGGTAATAATGGTTGCGCTGCTTAAAGAACTAGAAAGACCTTGATAAAATATAAAACGTACTCAAGCCATCTCGCTTTATAAAAACATTTTCGTCTGTATTCTGGGAATATGTTAGTAAGGGATCACTTTCTCTTTTGTTCAAGAAGGTGACATTGCACGTGTTCGAAATTCAACTTGCTTTTTGCGTATTAGTTTCGAAAAACTGCACTACCAGCGGGTTTTGTTAGCACATGTGGTGCCGTGTTCCCGGCTTCTGGCTCCGGGCTCTACTTTTGCTCTTTGGGTCGAGATTGACGCGCGATCGCTAGTAAAAACCTCCTTATTGCACAAAGAAATATAGTTACTCCGCGCTAACAGAGGGCTTCAAAAAATATTAAAAACGTAAGAAACTTTCGGCACCCCTGAGAAGAGTCAGTCGACTCTGGGGTCGAGCTTATCGTATTATAATTTAGCGTTAATTATTTAAAATTAATGCAATTTTTGAGTACAGTTTAGTTTAGTTGTTATTTGCTGTAAAAGTGAACTTTTGAAGTTATTTGGTTTTTGAGAATTTTCGTTTGAGAAGATTAACTAATACAGTCTCGTTAATAATCATTTATTGTTGGTTTATTTGTTTATGAACCATTAAAAACAATTACGCCTTCTGCCTGCGTTAAAAAGAAAGTGTAGTTTTGGTATTAAAAATTACGTAAACTGGTTAATAGTTTAAATTGTAGATTCTCATTTTATCTGCAGATAAAGACAGATAGTTATTTTGTTACGGAAGGAACTTTAATGAGTGGCAAGTGTTACTGGGTTAAATCCGTTGAGCTTTTAATAAAGGATATTACAATTATTACTTGTGAATAAATTCTAAACAATAAACAATAATAAAATAGGATTGTTTAAACTGTGCATAACAAAGATTGGTGCTGAAATCGTATGGATGATTGACTATTGTTATTATAAAAAGTATCTCTTTGGACCTGCTACTGTCAAACTGCAATTTAAAACCATCGAGAATCAACCACGGTTCTTTACAAGAGAGGCTTTTCCAACTTCTAGCTGACCAGCACGGCTTGCTTTGTAAGGCAAATAAACAAAGGTTTAAGGTACTGTACTTTAAGAACTATTTATCATTGTAATTTTGTTGATGGATTATTTGAATAAGTGAATTTTGTTGTTCCCTACAAGAAGAGAGCTCTCAGTAGTATTTAATTTAATTCATTATCAGTAGAGAAATTTAAATTCATAAATTTCTGTAATATTTAATTAGATTTACTTTAGTATAAATTGATAGATATTTGTTTGTCAAATTTTTCAAAGGATTTTTTATCTAAATGAATTCTTGCTTTTAAAATTATGTGGAATACTTCACGGTTAATAAATCTGGATATTTTTCGGATCTTGTTGAATTTTTGGAAAATTTATAGTCATTAAAATTCTAATAATTCTTATTCTGGGCAAATATTCAAATTACCTTTTTGAACTGCCTTGTGTCTAATAATTCTGAAGTAGTAGACGACTATTTACTAAATGCTTGATCTTAAGTTTAATAAAATTATATTGTTTATGTGTTTTTTATGTGTTTGATTATTTTTATATATGTGTCTGAACTATTTTCTGCTTTTATTATTCAATAAATATGTTTTTAGTTTATATCAAGGATCTAAACGGAACCATATAATTATGAAAGTTTTGTTCAAATTTTATTTTAAAATCTTCTAAACATTTCTAAATTTTTATCCAAAAACCTATTATATTTAATTCATTTTCTGATTAATGAATTTAATATCTAATCAGGCTTAATTAAACATCAATATTAAGCTTCATAATCAGATGGCGCCCTTTTAGTGTTTTTATTTGTGTTCTAGACCCTTATTTACTCCTTTTCACAAAATAGGACAACTGCAGAACCAATACCTGCGACCTGAATTTTAAATTTGTAAGATAGAGTTAAATCTCAAGCTGTGGCAAATATTTTGAGCATCTATGATAATGTAAGTATGATAAATTTTATTGTTGATTTTGTGTAGAAGAAAAAAGGGAGTTTCAACTTATCATGAAAATGTAATATGATATCGTGTGTTTGAGATACTAAGCAGTTCTCATGAAAGATAAGATAACCTTATCATGAAATGTAATATGATCTTATGTATAGTGTGATTATAACGTATGTTACTCCTCCACCCTTAGTATTTTCAATGTTATTAAAATAATTTGAAAATAAAATTTGAAATAATATTTATATATTATAAATTTTTTCAAAGAAATCTAAATTGGTATTTCTTCGTTAATTTAGTTATTTATAAAATCTTTATTTAGGAAATCTATGAATTTGATTTTGAAGGAGTTACGTTTACAATAAATTTTGATAAAGTGGCTGTGTTTCCATCATAAATGGGAATTTCATTTAAAAGTGTTGGATTGAAAACTGTCATGTTATTGTTGGTATTATTTAAAAATAATAAAATGGGTATATTTGAATTTGAGATTGGATTTACTGTGCCTTCAGCACTTCTACAACGTCTCGGAGATCGAGATCGATGTCTAAGCATTTAAAATTAAACAAGAATTGTATTATCTTTACTGTAAAAGTTAATTTGTTAAAAGAAAAAGAATAATTAAAATAACGCAATTATTTTTTTAAATTATTTTTGTTGTTAGTCAACTATTTTAGAGTTCCTACTCATACAGTGAGCAGTATGAAGGGATTTGTTTTTACAATGCCATTAATTAGCAAAAACCCATCAATCAGGCGTCAATCTTACTGTACGTAAATTAAGACTAAAGAATATAATTTATTATTTATAATGAAGAGAAAACTTTATCTCTTTTTACATTCACAATACAAATGTATTATTACTTTGTCAGTAATTATTTAAATGAGTTAAGACGAGTTTAAATAATTAGATTTGAATTGACACACTTAACAATTTTAGAATTCACATTTAAATGACATTAAACAAAACACAATTAATTAATACTCGAAGGAGTCTTTAAGTTTTTGAGTTGTAGAAGGCTTGAAAAAGACTCTACGTCGAAATTTCGTAAAAGACTGAGTTTCGTAAGATTAAAATAGACGTATTTATACAGTGTTACAATCTTATCTGCCTACATAATTCTCATGAGAGAGTTAATACTAAAGCAGTTCTCATGAAAGATAATATAGTTTTATCATCAAAAGGTAATATGATATCGTGTGTTTGCGATACTAAGCAGTTCCCATGAAAGATAATACAGCGTTTCTATAAAAGACTGTCGTCAAAGTGTGCATTGGAAATATTCGTTTTGCCGCTCTCTACATAAAAAAATTAGTCAAAATATTTGTCTGTCAACTGTGACATTATCATTATCATTAGTTGTGTTGTGTTTAGAGAATAATGGTTAACATTTTGAACAGTTTTTGTAGTTATTGTTTCTATTTAATTTTTTTTCTCGTTACATTATCCAGTTTATGAAGTACCTTAATCTTTTATTAAAACTGTTTAATTGGTTGCATAAGCATTAATTTATTTCTATCCACTATAGAGAGCAGGAGGCACAATTCATAAACCACTAGACCGGACAATCTTTTATAGAAACCCTGTATAATCTTATCATGAAATGTAATATGATCTTATCAATAGTGTGATTATAACGTACGTTACTAGGGGGAGTTACATATAGCTCTAATTTCCATTACATTAATTAACTTTTTACTTAAACTATATACATATTTTATGCAGTTTAATATATTGTAGATTATTCTAATCATATTTCACCTAATGTAAATGTTATTTAAATTAAGTCAGTTCTAGAGTACCAAGGTCCCCTTGAAACCGAGCACAAACTAAATATAGCAACTTTATCAGGTCACGTTCGTTATGCATTTCTTCTCAGAAGCGTAGAAGTCAAAGCAAGGACGATATCAAACAAAGAAATTCGCATCCAGCCAAACCCTGGAGACGCAACTTATAAATACCGCATCGAGCTGCAGCCTTGTTAGAGTTAATCCATCCAGCAAGCAGTAGCATACTTGACCACTGAGCAACGAAAATGTAGTGTTTGTAATATGTAGAAGATAGAATTATGGCCTTAGCAAATTTGTGTATTTACCAATAAATACTTTATTAAATTCTGGTCTCCAAATCTTTTTAAACCTAATTCGTGCGTAAATGAATTAATATTAATTGTTGATTAATTATTATTAACTAATTAATAAGTGAATGTACAGTAATTAGTAATTGTAAAAAATATCAATAAGTAAATAATAAATAAATTATTAAAAAAGACACAAGCAAAAATGATTGATACATGACAGTCATTAAAGCAGCAGACAACGTTAACAGAGCATGACTCCGTAGATGAGTGGCTGGATCGCAGATTAGAGTACCATGGCTCAAGTCCCATTCAGTTCGTATAATTCTTTTTAACAAAATATTTAATACATTTCATAAATAAACCTCTTTTTTAAATTATTATAATATTTATAAAACAGAATAACACAATTAAATATTAATATGGTACTATATAATCAATTAGTTTTATTTTTAATTAAAAATATTGTACATATTGTTGTATTATTTTGTAGTAAATAGGATTTATTCAAACATAACAAACATTATATAATCAAACTTTATTAAATTGCATCGTTTAAAATTTAATACAGCGAATAATTTCGTTTTCTAAGTACATAAAGTAATAAAATATTCCAGGTACCAGTTATTTATTGAACGGTCCTGGTATCATGCATAAATTTTATTTAAATAAATAATTGGAATAAAAGAATAAAATCAGACTAAGCCATTTAAAGCAAGAAACTTTTATTTTATTTAAAATATTATTACATTGGTAAATACGAAAATACTAAGCTCTAGAGAACATTTTGTTGTAATTATAATTAATACTAAAACTAATAAGTTCAGTCAAAATAATTGATTCGTATAGAGAGTTGATGTAGTGGTGATAGTTGTGTTAAGGAACAGGGAAATTTTGCATTTTTTTAATGTTTAAATTCTTCAAAATTTAAAATAGTTGCCTTTTACCTAGGAAGAGATAAAGGAATGGAAATAAAATTGTCGTCTGGCAGTTGTATGAAGTAATTTCAACATACAGTATAGTCCTGTGCAACGGTCCCTGTATTCGTCTAGAAAACCACGGTTGACATCCCATGCACTTCCTTTAACTTTTTTAAATAAAATATTTGACGATCAATCATTAAAATTTTTTGAGAAAACTTATTGTGTAGACACATAAATTAATTTATCACAAAATGATTTTGGATCAGTGGAGGTTTATTGATGTTGGTATCCATACAAGATTACAATTTAAATAAAATAACTTTTTAGAGACAGTAGAAGTTCACTTGCAAATCCATTCTGAAGAGGAAACTGTAATTAGTACCAATAAGAAAAGAACAATGAATATATGATTTAATAACAATAAATACAATTTATTGTTATAAATAACAGCGTAATCTCAATATAGCCTAGACCACAGTTACCATGATAAAATTTAACTATTAATTGTAATGATAATAAATAATATAGAAAATTAATGATGTTCCATGGATTCAAGGTCAACACAATGGATATAACCCAAATAATGAGCAAGGAAGGTTTATATCTAGATTCGAAAAAAAACTTAAATTCTATTGGTTCCCAATGTAAATAAAAAAAGTTAGAAAATAAAATTTAGAAAATTTGTTAGTAAATTTAAAATTTAAAAATGTTAAACCAGAATATAAATATACAACGGGTTTTAATCAGTGATGTGCCGTAATTTACAGCAATTCTTTACGCATTTTATTATGCGTCAACAATTAATTCTTTACATGATTTATTCTTTACGTCAAAAATGTAAATAACGTAAAGAAAGCAAAATACATATAAAAACATAGGATTTGAGTTTTTAAATTTTTTAGAATCAGAACTTTTAATCTTTTATTCGTTTTACATATTCACTAAAAACTACATATGTATTTTTTGATTGCTTTAATTAAAGAAAATTCAAGTCCCACATACAGATCAGTATTTTGTTTTTTACCAACCATATTTATCTATATATACCTGTTATAGATAAACAACACAAACCCTTGATTCGTTCACATCGCAAGTTATAAATTATAATAACTGATAACACAGGAAACTAGATTGATTGATATAAAAACATAACCTATAATTTTTAATTTTTTCCATTTTTTTCTAATTATTTACATTCTTTACTGATTATTTACGTTGTTGACATTATTTACGTATTATTTACGCCAAACGTAAAGAATTAATTCTTTACGCGTAAAGGCACATCACTGGTTTTAATTGATATTAACGTATAAGGGGCAAGCTAAATAAGAAGAAAATTATATAAATCTTCAAAACTTACCAATGGTTGTGGGGTGTTGAAGACGAAATGTCAAAACAAGGTAACAGTGAGTCCATCGACAAGCCGTGTCTTCAATTTAAACTGAAAAGAAAGAATAGTAGATTACTGCCAATAATACAAATTGACTTATGAAAGTAAAATAAACTTTTCGACAAAGCTGCCTACACGTTTCAGCAACTCCCAGACTTTGAAACCGAAGGCTGAGTTGAGGACATAGGCAACGACAGTGAAGAGGCCCAACTACATCACTCACCACAGACAGGACCTGAATGAAGAAAAGGAACAAACACAAATCTAAGATCATCAGGTTTGTGTTATACAAAAAATGTTTTGAATAAATAAAGAAAGAACAAGGTTTAGTGCTTTTGTTTTATATAAGAGTCTTAACAGTATTACTACAACTAGAGAAGGTATACAATAAAAGTGAATGCTTACCTTAAAGTCAGATCCCTGTAAAAACGGTAAGTGAATTACTATCTGCTCTTAAATATTAAATAAAATAAATAAAGTTTAAAGCGATCAATCTAACACTTACTTGATTTTAGATTATTCATTTACAGAGTTGTATAGGTTAAGAAAAATCATCTGACACGTTTGACAAATATTTCTGAACTGTCCCTATAAACTCTCATGTAATAAAATTCTTATTCAAATAAAACTAGTGGCGATCCAATCGTATAAAATTGTTATTAAATAAAAAATGAGTTGATAATCAAAGAACTCAGTTAAGGACTCATTCAAAACTACACTCGGACCGCCGAACAGATATAGTAATTAAAACCGCCTACAATTACCCCTCTCTTTTTAACAAAACCTTTCTATTGGTAGCATTCAAATATACCGCTCAAACTGAGAATCATGTTTAATTGTACCAAAAAGATATCAATTCGTTTACTGTCAAACTGTCTTACTCACGAACTTTTAATGGCATTTTTATTAAATTAATAAAACTGCAATTTTTTAAAATATATAGTTACTATTTATACTAGCATCTCTCAAAGTGACATTATTTATAATGAATTCACAATTCATATGCAAAAATATTTTACTGTAAATTTCACTTTCGACTAAAACCTATCCGAAACAATCTGTGTTGCCTTGATTGACTATATCTATTAGGCGGCCCTGGTATAGAACTCTCAAGAAACAAGTTAAATAAAATAACAAATAGATTTATTCTATAATTATAAGACCCCGAGATCATTATTGAAAGAATAGTATATTATATACCCAGGGACTAAAGTGCACCTTTTAATCCCGAATGTGAGTTTATTAGCTAATAAACACATGAACATAAAAGGCACTTTAGTCCAGTGGTATATACGCTATATTTTGCACGTCCTAAAGGACTTAATCGCAAAAATTCAAAATTTCCAAAATTTTTTCCGAATATTTCGTTACATGTCATTCTAACAACTGAACTCTGCAAACGCCAAAATCACATGGTTTTAGGATAATAAATCCGAACATGTACCGCGATTACTTTTTATGTTGTTTACTTGTTGTCATGGAAACACTTTTACTCCCTCAGGGAGTAAAAGTGCTACTTTACTCCCTCTTTTGGGGGACTAAAGTAGAGCGTTATATATAGGACGTGCAAAAAATAAAATTTTAAATAGCATAACCGTAGATAATAAGAAGTGAACAGCACGTTCTTATTTTATTCTTAAATATCACTACAATATACAGTACATTTACTTATACGTACCTAGACTGCTTCAATAAGAATATAATTTAAAAAAAATGATATCTTGTCTAGTTTTTCTGACATTGACTGTGTTTATAGAATGGATAAGTGCTTTTCAATAAACTTACACTATTGGGGCATGTTTGAGCACAGTATACAGTAATGGGTGATACGGCTAATCACAGCCAATGGGTTATTATTTTTTTATTATAAAAACGCAAACAAACTGACAGATGCGTGTGTTTAATCGTAGGTTGTGGATGATGGTATTTTTCAATTCAATAAAAATTGCGTGTTCGATCATCCAAAGGTCACTGTGATTTTGGGGTTTTTAAGCACAGGTTAGAAAGAGACAGCAATAATATTTTAAAATATCCATGGTCAATAATCAAGTAACTTTTAATTATAAAGAATTATTTATATTTGATTCGTGTAACCAAATACTAAGTAATTCTCGGTTAAAGAAAACAAGAAGGTCCATATTTTGCATTATTTATAATTAATTTAATAAATTACAATTCCAGAACCTCTACTTACATAATAATTTAATAATGTACATATATAAAACAAACTAAAAAGTCATAAATTTGTTTACGATAGAAATGAAGCTTACCTTCTATATTCTACACTTGGTGCTTGATCAGTCTTTCCAAATCATCTTAATTGAAGTATGCATTTGGACCTAATATATCTGCTTCATCCCAAATGGTGTCTCTTAGTTCTCTTAAAACCTTTCTAATATATTCAAGCCCTCCACATTTTTCTATTATGGATCTGCATTACCTCTTGAGTTCTATATCTTGCGTTTTCTAACGTAATATATCTGTTTGTTGTTAAACATAAAAATAAGTATTTATATAATGAATAAGCGAATAAAATAAATTAACTATACCTAGCACGATTTTTCCTTCTTCTGGGTGATTGTTAACAACGAATACTGAAGGAAAACTAAATTTGCCTTCACTAAGGTCTTCGCAAAAACCTTTAGTGGTATGGAACTAACAACAAAAAATAAAAATTATAGTTATAGTAAAATAAAGAAGAAATAGATAACTTACAAATTCACTCCACATGTTTTGATAATCATCATTAATTTGAAAAAATAAACCAAGAGCTATCAAGAATTTTGATGTGTCAACTTTTTCTTTGCTGTAGTATTGCAGGATATTGTTGACAAAGAAAAACAAACTTCCAGTTTCTGTACATTAAAATTAGTTAAAAATTTATCAGAATTGTAGTAAATCAATACATACTTCTGAAAATCATTATTTTGTATTCTTTTTCCGTTGGACAAATGAAATTGTCACGCCAATAAATATCTATTCCTTGACCACGCAATATATCCTTGCCAATTTCTGCGTGAATGCGCGATATCTTAAAATAGATTGTTTATTAAATTGTTAGTTTATTTTTAAACCTAATATTTACCATTGGATCTTTTAAATCTAATATGACATCTACGCTATAAGCCAACAAGAAATCAGTTGCATTCAAGGTAGTTGGGAGTCCACAAACGAGATGACTACAGGGTTGTCCTCTTCTTAAGTTTGAAAAATCCTGAATATCATCAGTCCTGTAATAATAACTATAAGATAAATATTCTTAAATTATAATGGTAAATACATACATAAGACTGTAATTGTGTACTAAATAGATCACTTCTGAAACAGTGGTTTCGATATGTTTAGGAGCTTTAATCCAGTAGTTAAGGTTGAAATAAATAAAGATTATTAAAAGTTTCACAGTTTTATTAAAATACAACCTGACAATATTGTTTCGACAGCTATGCTGTCATTATTAAAGGTAATATAATTATAAACAAACACGTCGCTAAGGTAGATACAAAATAGGTAACTAGATAAAATAATAATAATAATCAGAATTAAATATCTAATACTTCCAGTAACGGAGAATTACTGAGCTCAAGTTGTTCATTCATTAAAGGTACCCTGAGTTTGTGTTTGTATATCTCAAAGGCTTCTAAAATGTCTAATTTGCGTTTGTTATTACAAAAATGTAGGAATTTAATATTATTTTGAGGAGTCAATGATGTGTACTAATGATCTGTAGGCTGCTATTTTATGTGTATTATGGTGACAAGATTCATTTGGTTAACACAAACCAACACAAACAGACATAACAATACCAAATGAATCTTGTCACCATAATACACATAAAATAGCAGCCTACAGATCATTAGTACACAGAGCTTTAACTATTCCACTAACAAAATCAGATTTTACCAAAGAGATATCAACCATTAAACAACTAGCACATGCAAATCGTTATAATCCGAACATGATTGACACTTTAATTAAACAAAAAGATTATAGGTTAGCTATCAAAAGAATATATCCCATTGACAATCAAACAGAAGACACAAATTACATATCTATACCATATTTTGGCAAAATATCAGAAAAAATTGCACATATACTAAGAAAAACCAACAATTATAAAATAACATTTAAAACCAACACTAACACTTTTTCATTTTTATTTAATGCTAAAGACAGAACACATGATATCATGAAATCGGGCATTTACCGTTTAAATTGTTCTTTTTGTAGTTCGGTATATATTGCACAAACACTTCGAAATTTTGACATAAGATATAAAGAACACGTACGTCATTACAAAAATAAACATCCTGAAAAATCTAATTACGCCAAACACCATTTAGAACAAAATCACACAATGACTCCTCAAAATAATATTAAATTCCTACATTTTTGTAATAACAAACGCAAATTAGACATTTTAGAAGCCTTTGAGATATACAAACACAAACTCAGGGTACCTTTAATGAATGAACAACTTGAGCTCAGTAATTCTCCGTTACTGGAAGTATTAGATATTTAATTCTGATTATTATTATTATTTTATCTAGTTACCTATTTTGTATCTACCTTAGCGACGTGTTTGTTTATAATTATATTACCTTTGATAATGACAGCATAGCTGTCGAAACAATATTGTCAGGTTGTATTTTAATAAAACTGTGAAACTTTTAATAATCTTTATTTATTTCATGATTATGGAGTTCCACAAAATAAGGCTGGAAACAATAAACAACAGTAGTTAAGGCCCTGACAAAGACTGTGTCTGAAGTTTTATCCAGGTACTTGAATCATATATTTGAATGGGGCTAGGATCCTCTGTAATTAAAAGTTATGCCACGCACAAGGGAATATAAACAAAACTAAATCAATAATTAAACACAATATACGAGAACTGATTCTTAGTTGCATTTATTAATTGACTAACAAACCACATAAATTTATAGTACGATAAAAAAAAAGAGAAGAAAAAATAAAACCATACAGTTAATTGAACCGTGGATCTTAAACAAGCTAAATTGTTATGTAATAAATATCTACCCCTAGGCAGCTGCCCTGAAGCTTACACTCCAAAAGTAAGTAACTGATCAAGATATTTTCTAAATGGTTTATTCCTCATAAAGGAATTAATTGTATGGCGTTAAATACTGATTTGTGAAATGGTTAAGTACATTAAAATTCGTTAATACTTAAGAGGTTAAAGAAACAAAAGAAAGAATAAATTAATAAAACAACTACAGTCAATTCACTTAGCTCGATAAACTGTTTAGCTTTTCCCCGATTTTGCCACGTAGCGACGGGTGGGTTTGATGCTCTCGGTACCGCTTTACACGTAGGCGAAAAGATCTTTGTTCCAGCGCCCCAAGGCGATCGAGATTAACCAAGGCTTACGACCCTAAAATCGTAGAAAAACCACAAATAGAAATATTGTAAGGTGAAAGATCGCTGATTAAGACAACACTTACCCTAATAGGGGTGAAGATATGACGTTAAAAAAAAGGATTGAGTTCTGGTGACTCGCAGGATCCTCTCAGCGGAGTTTTCTATGCGGAAACCACAACCACACAGATAGTAATACTTTTTCTATAGGTTACAAAATTAATCCGACTTTTCCACCTAGTCGAGGGTGGCTAACTCACACACCCCTAAATTTGCACACGAAGACGAGACGAGTCCCAAAACTATCTCACTTCAAAGCGAGCATTTAAAGCAGAATAATCCTAAAATTCATTACACCAACAATAGCGCGATAACCGATAAGGCAAGAACTTGATAAAGAAACACGCATTTCCAACTAATGCAAATTTATAAACTATCGAAATTTAACAAGGTCGCCATGAGTGCGAAGAGGACAGAAAATTAGACGGTCAATAAATTGAAAACAGGAATAATATTCGTTTTATGAATTCAATTATGCCTAATAAGAATGAAATTGTTTATTAAAAGAAAATAACCGTCACAGTTATTATTAAAAAGAATATGAAGAATATATCAATAAAAACTAACATTGTCCAAGGATAAATCATCCAGACACATTTGATATTTAAATACTTTTCTTTTGTATTTTTCATTGTGGTCCTTATCCTTGATGCACTCTCCTTCAGTTGCCTCTCTATCAATTTTCATTTCAGAGTAGATCTGACTGAGTATATCTTCCATTTTATTAATTACCTATAAATTATAATACCAATCTATAGTAAAAATTATATATGTTACTGTAAATGACCGAAATTAGTAAATGTCAATGTCTGGTGAATGAATCGATGAGCTTTGGTGGGTGTCGGAAGTGACAAGTCTAAACGAGCTATAAAAGCATGGTACTGTTGTGCAACTCGATGTGCCATAATAGTTTAGCTGTTGCAACAAATAAAATTGATTTTTTATTTTTTTTAAAATGGTTGTTATTAGGATTTGATTAGAGACAACATTTTAGTTTTATTTTATAGTTTATTCAACATTTTCATGCACGATGCTCCTACAACACCAAACTCTGACATCGCAATGTATGCTGACGATACAGCAATCATAACTCAAGAATACGACATTAACCTAGCTGCAAACAATCTGCAACAAAGTCTGGACCACCTTAACTCATGGTTCAACAAATGGTGTATACGAATTAATCCCAGCAAATGTGATGCCAAAATCTTTACCTTGCGTCACCCACAAGACCCACCTAACATTGTTATTAATAATGTACCTATCCCTTGGAATCCGAAAGATAGTGCGGTAAAATACTTAGGGGTCTTTCTCGACCGTAGATTAACATGGAGTTTCCACACCAATAAAAAACTGACTGAATCATACGCAAGACTGGCCATGCTATATCCCATCATCAACAAGAAGTCAACACTGAAAATAAAATGTGGGGTTCTCATCTACACGACCATCATCCGACCAATTTTTACATACGGATGCAGTGTCTGGTGTGCGACATCAAAAACCAATTTCCGCAAACTTCAAGTGCTACAAAATAAAATTATCCGTACAATAACAAGTGCACAGTGGTATGTAAGAAACTTGCAGCTCCACCGAGAAACAGGAATCCTGACAGTGGAAGAATTCGTAAAGAAAACAGCCCAAAAATTTTATGATAACATAAATCAATGCAGTGGTGCGGTTCACTTCAACTTAGGCACTGAACACTTACACACCAGACTTAAAAGGAAGTTACCTATTGATGTCCTAAACAATGTGAATAACTAATTTAACTGTCAATATTATAATGAACTATCTATTTTAGTAATATAAATGTTAATTATCTTTTAACCTTGCCATGTAATAGCAAATGTAATGCTGATCTGGCATAATTCCTATTAAAAAAAAAAAAAATTTTTATAGTTTGGGATGTAATTCTTGTTTTTTTTAATAAAAAGAATACTTAGTTGTTTCATTTGTATGGTGACTATTTACTTGTAAACCTTTGTATTTTCCTATCTACCATTTTCCTATCCAACATTTTGTTGTCTTGATAATAAATATAATAAAAAACTTTTGTTTGTTTTAATACGAAGTGATGAACTTATTCTTTCTACATTCATTAAATCTGATGTCGAATTGGACTGCCAGACGATTGGAGTGTACCACCTTTGGTTTCCCTCTTGGCAATTTCTGGATGCGATAAATCAAGTCATTTATTCGTTTCTTCAGCTGGTATGGGCCCTCCCAATTTCGCTGTAACTTTGGAGAATAGCCACGACGTCTTTGCGAGTTGTATAACCAGACAAGCTCTCCAGGTTGAAACCCTCCTTCTTGGGCTCTCACATCGTACGTAGTCTTCATCCGGTCACTCGCGATTCAACTATTGTTTCGGGTTCAGTCGTGAATATCCTCCAACTTCTTCTTTAAGTTGACAACATAATCATTTCCGGCTACCTCCTGTTCTGCGGGTAGACATCCAAATTCCAGATCACACGGTAACCGTAGCTCACGTCCTAACATCACAGACGCTAGTGACTGACCGGTTGTTTCGTGAACCGATGCAGAATAAGCCATCAGGAACAGATGTAGGTATTGATCCCAGTCTCGTTGATGATCGGAGACGACCTTCGCCAAATATTTGCCCATTGTCCGATTCATGCGTTCTACCATTTAATCGGACTGCGGTTGTAACGGTGTTGTCCGAGTCTTGCGAATGCCCAACAATCGACAGACATTCAGACACAAAATAGCCGATGACCTTTTCTATCTTAGAAAGTACACCCCCAATGGCCAGGTTACTTGCATCTGTGTCAAGTATGAATTTCCCTTCTGTCCGTGGATAGCTCAATATTGGTGCTGTTGTCAGGGCACGCTTCAACTGTTGGAAAGCTGTTTCGCACTCTCCGCTTCAAACGTACTCGCGCCCATCTTCAGTTAACCTTATCAGGGGCATCGCTATATTGGCAAACCCAGGAACGAAACGCCTGTAGTAGGTACATAACCCAAAAAAACTACGAACTTGGTGTTTATCTTTCGGTGTTGGCCACTCTTGAACTGCACAGATTTTATCGGGGTCGGCTGCCACTCCATTTTGTGATACGACATGCCCGAGATATTTCACCTCCCTTCGGAATATGTGGCACTTTTTCGGACTCAATTTCAGGTTCGCTGTACGCAGTCTCCGGAACACTTCCTCCAGATTTTTCAGATTTACACTGAATGATCTTCCAACTACGATCACGTCATCCAGATAGACCAGGCAAGTCTTCCACGACAGCCCCGTCAGGATGGTCTCCATTAGACGCTCAAAGGTGGCCGGAGCGTTACATAGACCGAAAGGTATATCTGTAAACTGCCATAGTCCGGAACCAATAGTGAACGCGGTCTTCTCCCGGTCTTCAGGTTCCATTTGAACTTGCCAATAACCACTCTTCAAGTCCAAAGTCAAAAGCCATCGTGAACCAGACAGGGTATCTAACGTGTCGTCGATGCGTGGTAAGGGATAGCTGTCTTTCTTGGTCACATTATTGAGCTGCCGATAGTCCACACAAAATCTCGTTGACCCGTCCTTCTTACTGACCAGGACCACCGGCGATGCCCATGGACTGTTGGATGGCTCGATGACCCCTTGTTCTTCCATATCAGTAATGATTTTCTCGGCTTCTGCTCGCCTTGCTAGAGGTAGACGTCTC
The DNA here is from genome assembly GCA_929113105.1 of Agrypnus murinus. Classification (NCBI taxonomy): domain Eukaryota; kingdom Metazoa; phylum Arthropoda; class Insecta; order Coleoptera; family Elateridae; genus Agrypnus; species Agrypnus murinus. The sequence continues at coordinate 19,718,240 of OV816028.1, read as the reverse complement.
GGTTGCTGTTGGACTGGTCCAGAGTTCCCTGTATTGATTTTATGTCGCACAATATTGGTTCGTTCCTTCTGGGTATCGTCAAGAGCGAAGATATCTTGATATCTGTGAACCAAACCCTGAACCTGTTTCACTTCCGTTTTGTTAAGGTCTTCGCATGAACTAGTAACCATACCCACTAGTTTTCCACCATGATCTCCATCCAAACCTGTCTCGACAACTATCTCGCTTTGGCCCGGCAATATCACGTCTTCTATCAGAAAAACCCTTACAACAGGATCTTCTCGTGGGTGCAACGGAAGTTCTTCGTTACCGACCTTCAAACACCCTCCTTCAAATTCAACGTAAAACCAAATTTTCTCAGGAGGTCCATTCCCTAGATGAAGTCATCAGTGATATCGGCTACCAGCACCTCATGATCACGTTCTTTACTTCCAATGCCAATCTTCATCTTCACCACTCCGCGTGTTGGTATCACTTCACCTGTTGTTGTACGGAGTTGAGTAGTTGTCGGTAACAACTTAATACTTGATAGTAGAACATCACGGCGTACAAACTGCCGTTACTATTCTTTGATGTTACGGCATGGATCGTGATCTCCGGGGCATCTTCACTCGCAGTCAAAGCTCGCCCCTTCTTGCCAACCTCCTTTAACTTTTCCGACGGTTGTACTTGCTTTGGTTTAGAGCAATGGCGTCGTATGTGCCCTTGTTCGCCACAGTTCCAGCATCGGAGACCTTGAACTTCTTGAGGACTCTTCTTACGACTTCCTTCCTTCCGAAGAACTCTCAGTACTAACTCCTCTAGGTGATCTTTATAACCTTCTTCTTCTTCCACAACGGTTCGAACTCGCCCGTGGCCTCGGGACGCTTGTTTTGCGGCTTCAAATTCTAAAGCGTGAACAAGCGCATCATCAGTTGTTCTTGGTCGTGCCAGCCTTAATGACTGCTGTGTTTCCCCGTCTCTTAGTCCATCAATGAAAGTCTGCACAGTGAGTTGTCCCAGAAATAAATCCGGTGCCGTAGGGTACGCCAATCGGACAAGCAGCGCAACATCGGCTTCAAACTCCTTCAGGCTTTCTCCATTCTTCTGGATACGATTCTTCACTTGCGCGTGATACACTTGTTGAAGATGCGCGTCTCCATATCTCATCTCAAATCTAGACACTAACAATTGATAATCATTTTCCCGTCCTGCTGGGATTGTTTGCAGGACGCTCAACGCGTCTCCACGCAAAGCCACAGTTAAAGAAACGGCCTTTTCCTTGCCTGTCCATCCGTTGGCCCCAGCGGCCGCCTCAAATTGTTTGTAGTAGGTGGACCAAGGTATCTTTCCATCGAACGTGGGTGGTTTTACTTTTATCCCTACTGCAGGACCCTTTTCTTCTTTAAATTGTTTTTTACTTCATTAAACGGCCACTCAGATGTTGAAGGAAACCGTAGTTGACTCATTCTATCTTCCAGCATTTCGGTTATGTCGCCTTTCTTAGTTGTTGGTGGTAATTGTATTTGGGCTATTTTATCTTCTACCATCTTTATTACCCTATCTTGTTCTGCCAATCTACCTTCCAACAGTCCTAACGCGCTGGCATTCTCAAAAAATTCTTCGAACACTTTATCTTCCAACGCTTTGACATTTTCCAGCAATTCTCCTTTAAGCCTTCTAGAACTTTCTTCAGACTTTTCTAATAATTCTGCAAACCTTCTAGAATTCTCTTCGTGCCTTTCCAGTAATTCTTGTTTAAGCATTCTAGAATTTTCAAAAACTTTTTCTTCCAGTGCGTTAGTATTTTCTAGTAATTCTTCTTTAAGCATTTTGGAATTTTCAAAAACTTTTTCTTCCAGCGCTTTAGTATTTTCCATTAACTTTCTAGAATTCTCTTCGGACTTTTCCAGTAGTTCTTCTTTTAACATTCTAGAATTCTCTTCGGACTTTCCAGTAGTTCTTCTTTTAATATTCTAGAATTCTCTTTAGACTTTCTAGAATTATCCAACAGTTCTTCCTTAATTTTACTTAACACATTAGTATCAATTGCGGATCCAGGTATTTCGAAGCGGTAATTTTCAGGATCTTCCTTCTGTTCTAAAAGCCATTCTCTTAGCCGATTTATCAAAACTTCTTTCTTTCCATTACTATCTAAGTCTCTCTCGTCCAATTCCCGTTTTAAATCTATCACTAAGAGATCTTTTAACAATTTCATCACCATTTTAATTGTTTGTTGAAATTATTTTTAACACTAAAAATTTATTCTCACAGCACTTTATTTAATTATTACGCGATTTTATTTATTTTAAAACGCCACACCTGTAACACCGCTGTAACGTTCTTTTTAAAATAATAACTCAAGATCTCATTCCAATCTGTTTCTGCGTAAAATACCAAAAGTGGTGGACTTTCGATATTTATTTAATTAGAGACAACTGTAATCCTTAGGGATTGTACAACAAACCAAAGTGGCGAAATAGCAGGATACACATGTAATGTACAAAAAATGATCAATAAACACTCACCGACTCTTGACGCGTTAATATGTATCTATCATTTTTTATGCATGCGTATATCCTGCACGGATAATTCCAAACACGAGTCGCAGTTTAATTGGATCAGTCAGTGCAAACAGGAATCGTGTTTATTTGGGTTTGTGTGTGTGAACCGTGCCTGCTTATATGAAGTTAAGCATTATTTTGATTAAAAATAAGAATTTTAAGATATAAAAGCAATATATATGTATATACAGGGTGTATTATCGATTTTGTAACATAGGGGGATAGCATGTAAAAACACAATTTCTCAGGGTGTATTATCGGTTTTGTAACATAGGGAAATAGCATGTAAAAACATAGTTTCTCAAATATTGGCTCCCCTAATTATTTTAGAGGAAAAGTCACTATAGAAAAGTTGACCTTATTGAATACTGTTCAAAACACCTTCATTTTAACATCTGTGTTAAATAGTTTCCAGGATAATTATAGGTGATTTTCTGGTATAGGAAATTAACATTGTAAATGGGAAATTTGCTAATAGCAATTGCCACGTTATAAGAATTATTAAGCAGAGTTTCATGGAGCAAAATCACTCATCAGAATGTTACAATTGCTACCGGTGTGGAAGAAATACATGATAATTCTCCAAGAAATCTATTTTTATCAAATCTTATTAGCCATGACACTAGCTGTCAGATTAATCTCAAAAATCACATAAAGGTTATGCCATGCTTTTGTATTATGAACATATTTTATAAATTGATTCTCATTTTTGCTTTTTTTTATTGTTTGTTGTTTAACTTTGTTAAATTACTATAATCGTTAAATAATATAAATGATGTAACCCCATAATAAGATTAAAATGTTTTTCCTTATATTAGTATCATTCTTATATGTTTTAAATTTATAATACAAAAGCATGACATAACCTATCAGTGATTCTTGAGATTAATTTGACAACTATTGTCATGGCTAATAAAATTTTATAAAAATAAATTCCTCTGAGAAATCTCATCTATTTCTTCCATACTGGTAGCAAATGTAACATTCTGATGAGTGATTTTGCCCCATGAAACTTTGCTAAATAATTCTTGCATTTACACCTAATGTCTAAATCTAACGCGGTAATTGCTATTAGTGAATTTCCGATTTACAATGTTAATTTTCTATACCAGAAAATCACTTATATCTTGGAAACTATTTAACACAGATGCTAAAGTGAAGGTGTTTTGAACAGAATTCAATAAGGTCTACAACTTTGCTATAGTGACTTTTCCTCTAAAATAATTAGGAGAGCCAATATTTGAGAAATTGTGTTTTTACATGCTATTTCACTATGTTACAAAATCGATAATACACCCTGTATATATATATATATATATATATATATATATATATATATATATATATATATATATATATATATATATATAATTGGTATAAAAATTAAAAATACTTAAAGCTACGAATTTTTTGAAATTAAAATTTATTAGAGACGTCTTTATCGCGTGGTTTTATTTACATACTTACTAAAAAGTAAGTGTATTGTAGATTTTAAAAAAAGATAGACCGCTAAACGCAACTGGGATAATTATTTTATATCCAGTCCCCTAACGTACTTTTTGTTAACCGTAGAAGTTACAGTTACCAAAGAAAAATACTGAAATACCTAACGTCAAGGGGTTTTCAGAGGAAAACCTAACAAAACCATGTAAAAATTGACAAACCTTCCTTTCAGGTGACACTCGCAATTTTGACGCAAATGCAGCTTTTCACTTTTCACTAACTGTAACATTTGCTGACATTCTAACTTTAAAATAGCAACTTTAACGGTTTTTTATTAATAACAGGTTGACGCCTCGATTTAACTTTAACTTAAATTGGTGTTCTCCGAATTATTCTCTACATCCTATGTCATTGCTTCATCTAGGTTCCATAGAGGGGACTGGATATGAAATAACAAATAACTTATGTTGTTTTGCACAAAAGCCAATATTCAGGAATTGTAATTTAACAACGACAAAAATTTCTAGTTAATATCTCAATTTAAAAATGCAAATTTTGGTATTTAAAATAAAAAAATGCTGAACTGTTGAACTCTGTGGTTTAAACTTATTCTCTTTTATCAATATAAACCAATAGAGTGGTGAAATATGATAGCGGTCAAAAAATTAGTATAGTTGAATTTTCACCTTTATAAATAATTGTTATATAACTTGAATTGGTACACAATATTTCTTATTCAAAAGATGATAATAAAACAATATTTCAGTCCAGAAAAATCAAGAAGTTTTCCTAGCTTTTTGCTCACAATAGTAATTAAGTGAAGGTGAAACTTTAATTCAAAATAAAGACTTATTATTAAAAAGACCAGTTGTTCAATTAAATGTTAGCATTTTAATTAATAACTGCGAAATATAAGTAAAACAGCTTCTTTTGATTATCTTTTGTACTTACTAAAATGTCAATTTTTAACATTAAGGATGTTCCAAATATCAGTGTTATGGATTTTATGTGAATTCTCAGGCACATTGCATTGGAAAGTGTCCAATCAATTACACTGAAAAAAATATTCAGGTTAAATTAACCAAAAATGAGTTGCAGCAACCCGAAAATATGGTACAAAAAGTGACAACAATACTTATGGGTAACACGAACTATACGATTTTAGTAAAATGTGTTTGGTTAAATTTACCCAATAAGGTTAAATCAATCACACTCCCATATGGTAGAAGCAACCGGTAAATAGTTAAATTTACCATACCGTGTTAGGTTGTTTCAGCCTTGCATATAGTTAAAATAGTCTTAATAGTATAGTTAGATATACGAAATGAAACAGTTAGAAATGAAGCTCATATAGTTAAATCAACCTAGTAGACTAGTAAAAGTAACTCACGATGTAGTTGCATTAGCTTGGCTTTTCTGGCTGATGTAATAATATTGGATAGTAAAAATACCTATATGTCAAGTTAATTCAGCATCTTTCTAAGGTGGAATCAGCTACATATGATAGCAGTCATGACCATTGCATATAACTAAAATACCATTCTGCTTAGTTGATTTTACCCATCGATTCAAGTTCACATTACTATATTTTCTGGTTGTTTCTACCAGATGACATTGGTGATTTAAACTCACTATTTTTGGTAGTTTGCCTAATTTTCTCTTCATAATCTCCAAATTTCCCCCACTCCCTAATTTTAAGTCTTATTTTAAGCGAATTCTAGGAGAAACCCTGTAATGATATGGGAGGAAAATGCACATTGAAAATATGAATGTTTTCATTTTTTATGCCTCATTTCAATATGTATTACCTTCATCTGCTATATAAGGTTTTCTCACAGAGATAGCTGAAAATATTTTCAGAAACTGATGGAAATCTAGTAATTCTGAAGAGCAAATATGGCCAACTAGCAATAATAGTGAGTCCAAATCACCAATATCATACTTACACAAAAAAAGTCGAAAAGAAACAAATTCAATAAAAAAAACTGTTATTGTTCAAAAATGAAGGCAAGACAAATAAAATAAAACGATATTTACTAAAAAACTTACATTAGAACGATTAATTATATTGTATTCATTATAGGCAAGATCCGGAAATAATTATCCAAATAATTATAATTATGATAACATGTGACAATTAAAAGTACAAATTAAAAATTCCAATAAAAATGTAAATCTAAAGACGCGACTTTTTTCCTTGGTTCCTCGCTTAGCTCTCATCAACTATAAGGTGGCATAACCTCTTTCTGGCTGTCTGATCTAGGATACCTTTCTCGAAGTAAAGATCTAATAAGGTTCTGCCCTGTGGGGCTAGTTGGAGTGTTACAGCATACACTTCCTGCAATGAAAAGAGAACATTATTTAAATTTCAGAAATGATAAGTATGTCAAAAATATTGAAGTAAAAAATAATAGTCAAATCACTATAGTACAGTCTTACAAAAAATAGCGGAAAGTCGAGTTAAGTCCGTGGATTTTTGCATAGGGCTTCCTTGTGGATTGTTAAATCACCCCCTCAAAGTCAACACCTGTAGGTGGTGAGCTCGAAGAGATAATGAGGATAAACCACGCCCCCTAACGGTTTTTGTCGTTTTTCTCAAAACTATTAGGTTTATTAAGATGGAGATTAGGTAACATAATGCTTATTTAAATCCCTACCAAAAATGCTTTTTCGTACCTCGCCTTTGTTTTCTGTATTCGAAGAAAGAAGGTATGTCATACATGGATCAGCAATTTGCACCAGTAAATTTGCTCAAGAAACATTCGGGCGTAACTTTTTTGGTCTAATATTCGTCATGAAGTAGCTAAGAAAAATTTGTTGAGATCCGGACGCGATCGTGGTCCAGTCATCTTTTACCTTAGCATCTCTTCGTCAAAACCCATCAGGCGAGGTTATCGATATTCTTGGTGTCAGTCGGCTGAAAAATTCGTATTAGCAAGTTAATTCTTAGGAGAGTACACTGTACCAGTTAATTTTTGTATCCAACCCAATACGTACAGGGTGTTTCGCCTATTTTAAAATCCGAATTTTCTTTATTTATAAGACCTTGGTATCGAGCAAATTTTTCTCTTGAATGATTTTTGATGTGAAATTGAAATACACGATTTAATTCCTGATTTGCTCGTATTGTACGGGCGCCACAGTAAGGCAACAGTTTCGTTTTAAATTGTATATTTCAGTTTTACAGCAAAAATCATTCCAGAAAACTTTAGTGATCTTATAAATGAAGGAGATTAGGATTTAAAAACAAACGAAACACCTTTACATAATAGGTTGAATAAAAAAATTGACTAGTACAGTGTACTCTCCTAAGAATTAACTTGCCAAAACGAATTTTTCAGCCAACTGGCACCAAGAATATCGATAATCTCGCCTGATGGGTTTTGGCAAAGGGATTTAAATAAGCTTTATTTTACCTAATCTTCTTCATCTCGATAAACCTAATAGTTTTCGAGAAAAACGACAAAAACCGTTAGGGGCGTGGTTTACCTTTATCTCTTCGAGCTCACCACCTACAGGTGTCTCTTACAATCTCGAGGTCAGGAATATTTTGAAAAGTTCCCCGAGTCACAGATGAAGAATAATTTTCTTTAAACATTCCAAATCGAGACAGAATATCTGGTTACTAATTCAAGCGCGTGTGAGATTCGGTACGAAGATTTCACACCAAACTTCAAATTTAAAAAAATCAAATATGAAAATAAATTGTCAAGAACTTTCCAGTGTAATTACCTACTGTCAATCAAAATAAGACTATCCTAGTGGTCAAAAAATACTGGTATGGAATTTTCTAAGATATGTATTTCTGTTTAAAGAGGTTTAGATCGTTATACAGTGATCATGAAACAGTTGAACCAACTGGAGGCAGCGGTGAAACACTTTACCCTAAGCAATGTGTTAAGTTACTGAAATATCACAACTATTCATACTCACACTTTCATTATTCCCTTCAGCATTCCCCTAGGAATGCTGTATGTATCTGTGGCAGGATCCAAAGAAATACTATCCTGGCTGAAGGATGGATTAGAACTATAGGCTGCCTCAGATTGACTTTGAGTAGTGCTGGTGAACTGACCAACTAGTGATGGGCAAGTCTCCAATATCTACGTTCTGAAGATCAGTCGTAGCAGCTGACTGAAAAGAACAATGTAATTCTGTTACTGTAATAAATAGTAATTATTAGTTCTTGAAGTTCAGTTTATAATACTACATTTCTTATGGCAACATTTCGAGAGCCCTCACTTGCAGAGACCAGGTCCAGAAATGTTTATTTAAAAGGTTATTGCCCAAAAATTATTAAAAATCACGTTTTTATGTTGTAGATAATTAAATTTTAAAGTACTAACTATACTTTAAAGCGTACTAACCTTATTGACTGCAGTCCCTTGGAATGTAGATTTCCACTGCTATAAGTTAAACATAAAAACAGAGCGGTCCCCTGCAACCGGTATCAAATCTCGGGAGATAACTGCTGTCAGGCATTTCTCTAGTAACAATAAACGGCATAATTAATTTTCAATAACAATGAACTACTATCCATTTTTTTTCTAGAGTCCTCTGACTTTGAAAGCATATTGCTCGGGAACTAATGAACCAAATTAAATATTTTAAAAACGAGCAAGTAGTAAATTCATTTCTACATACAACAGTAGAATATTATATTTCTAACTGGTATACTTTTGTTTTTATCGGACGATACGCAATAAAAGGTACCCATTATTAGGGACAATTTCATTGAAGTAAGTTCACTAATTTTTTTCTCAGAAAGTATATGTCATATATCTATGAGATTTTTGTAGGGGTTAGAAAGAAACCTTGCGGTTCTTATACTATTGTTTTTCAGACAAAAAAGCGTTTTATTTAAGATTTATCTGAAAAAAAAGCGAACAATGCGTTCTTGTTTATTAATATAGAGATAGCGTCAAAATTGTTTCGCTAAATCAACACTTTTTATGCGTAGACATTATTGTTTTTAAAAAAATGTTCCTAATTTTAATAATAAAAATGCGGAAACAAAAAAACGATTTTTGATGATAAGCGATTTCGACAAAAAACGGGTTTTTTGTTATTGAACTTTCATTGTTAAAATTCGGAACATTTCTTTAAAGAAAATAATGTCTACATATGAAAAGTGTTAATTTAGCGGAAAAAATTTGACGCTATCTCCATTAATAAACAAGAACGCATAGTTCGCTATTTTTTCATATATATCTTAAATAAAACACTTTTTTGTCCGAAAATTAATAGAATAACAACCGCAAGGTTGCTTTCTAACCCCTACAAAAATCTCATAGATATATGAGATATACTTTCTGAGAAAAAAATATTTAACTCACTCTCAATGAAATTTTCCCTAAAAATGGGTACCTTTTATTATGTATCGTCCGATAAAAATAAAAGTATATCAGTTAGAAATATGATATTTTACTGTTACATGTAGAAATAAATTTACTATTCGCTCGTTTTTCAAATATTTAATTTGCTTCAGTAGTTTTCGAGCAATACGGTATCAAAGTCAGAGGACTCTAGAAAAAAAAAATGGATAGTAGTGAGAAGTTCAACTTATAAAGAATGAAATACGTTAAAATTATGCTTAAAAACAAATACTAGATAATTCAGAAGAATCAATCTTTAAACCTAGAAATTCGATGGGTTTGCTCTTTAAAAATTTATGAATTCGCTGAGACTTGAAAACCGGAAAAGTAACAAATTTTACGCGTTAATGACTGTGGAACAAGTTTATTAAAGTACATAAATACATAATTAAATTATGCTTAAAGACCCGACTCATTGTCAGATATCGAATTTTAAAATTTTTTTTCTTGTCATTGTAAGACAGTTAAATATTATTGGTATCAGGAACAAATAAAGTGACTTACCTTTGAAGGTGTCTATGTACTCCTAAAACCCCTCTGCAAATAAACTTTATATTCACTTGTAACAGCACTCGATAAAATGAACTCGCGTTTGAAAGACACAATATAAAATGTCTTTTAATTTTCGCAGGCTAAAAAGCTGATATAGCATTTTTAATAGGAATGGTATAAAAGCAACTTCACAAATACACCCAACATAAGCTATATAGTATTTATAACTCGTAAATAAAATTTAATTCCACAGACGTTTTATCAAAACATAAATGCATATTGTACGTGACTGTTATATGTTATGGATATCAAATAACAAAGCTACTTTTGTTTTTATGTACGTATGTATGACATCATTATTCTAAATTCAACTTTATTACAAAGTGAAAACTACTATTTCGAATGGTAACCGTAAGGTTTGGTTTATTTTACCTGTTTATATAGTCGATTAAATCAATTTTTTAAGCTATTTTAGCCTGAGTTATAGACTGAAATAGCCCTGCTAACGTAAAATCCTTGTTAAGCTGACTTTACCCATACTAATGGTTGATTTTACTAGAAGCCCAGTAAGATCTGCCAAAGACCGATTGACCATAAACAAATAGTTCACTTTACAAATCGTTTGTTTATTTTGACCTAGATTTTTAGTTAATGCTGCTAAAATTAAGTTAGAACAACAAAAAATCGGTTTACTATAATATAGTTAGTGATATTTTTCTCAGTGTATCTGGTACGATTATGATGGCACCTCGATAATATTCCTATCGATAATAATTATTGATAATTCAGAATTTCAGAAGAAAGGATTAGAATAAATGAAATGTGAGTCATGAATTTTGAAAATTAAAGTATATTATGTGTTTCTGACCACAAAATCGTAGATTTTTTAACTGTCGATGCTGGGTCTCCATAGAATCATTTTGTTCAATTCGAAAAACTTCACTATTAATTAGTTCTTTTTTATTCAGGCTATACTAAAAATGGCAATGCCAGAATTTAAAAACCTACTAATTTATTTTATTTATTTATTTACTGTTGGGCGAGAAATCAGGATGGCGGAGCATCCTTCGTACTTCATGGGTACCAAGGTTAGTCAGTATAGTTAAACTTTCTTATTAGCACAGAATCCAATGAAGCTACCGTACTTTCCTAGTACGACTGTTTTAGCCAAATATTTTATCTGTCACAGTACAACATAAGAGTCACGACGGCTTCCAGTTTATCTGTTGCAGCTTATTAAAGTAGACGTTATAAAAAATATTTATTGCTACGACAGCTTTACGAATTTAGGAAATCGCATTTTGCTGTGGTGGCAATTTTTATCTGAGGATATAGCGACTTTAGTTTTTAGCTGCTACAACTTAAGTTTTCTCTTAGTGTATTTCGTTTTCGCTTTTCTTCCATGCAACTTGATTCATCAATCAAAATGCACGCGTGTAGCAGTGATTTAGAGGTAGAACAAATGTGTACATTATACACGCACAAACATTCCCCGACCTGAAACAGAAGTGGGAACTTCTCTTTCAACAAAGAAAATAAAGTAACTATACCAGTGATATGTTTGAGAAAAAGGATATGTGCAGCAAGTAATCCCTAACTTGATTTAACTAATAACTAATCACAGATTTGTCTGTGAGCGAACTTAAAAAAATAATAACTAAAACACACAAATATATGTTCATTATGAACACTATGAATTTTATTAAGTAAAATTAGTTATTGTGTAACTGTCATTTTTCATTCGAACTACAACTACGCGACTTGCACTGTTTTTCCAGAATACATCTTATCTATAATGCCTAATGGCCAGTGTAATGGAGTACAATTATCACTCCGAATTAAAACCAGCATCCCCTTTCGCACTGGATTACTTAGAGTATTCTACTTTTGCCGCGTTTGCATTATATGTAATACTGCATTATACCAACCAACGACACCAATAGTTTTGAACTATGTGGTTCAACATTTCCTTGCGCTTTAACAAGGAAACATTTTCTTGTAACACATCTAGTTCCTAAAATGAATTTAAGGGAGTTAAGTTTACAAAATGCTGGTGTAAGCGCTATAGACTCTGAAGGATCAGAGCTTAGGCCAATTAACGGACGAGAGTTCAAAAATACCTCGATCTGTATGAAAACGGTTAACAACTCTTCATAAGTTAACAATGTGGTGCCTATTACTTTCATCAAATGCGTTTTAACACTCTTTATACCAGCCTTCCAAATACCCCCGAAATAAGGAGCAATATTCACGTAATATTATTTTGAGACATTTTTTCGTCGCCAAATTTTTCTTTAAACTCCTTAGAGTTTGTTAAATTATTCATTTATTGAAAATATGCCTTAGCACTTACAAAATTTGTTCCTTGGTTGGAATATAAAAATTTATAGAGACCGCGACGAGAATTGAAACGCTTGAATGCGTGTATGAAGGCATTAGTGCTAAGGTATGTCCACAAGTACCTCTTTATAACAAAACTTAGCCCTTCTGAACTGTATGATATGATTACCGCCGGAGTTAAACAAGTAGCTCAAGAAGAGAACAGAATACCGCCGGAAAAAATTTCAGGGTTTCAGAAATCTCTAGATTATTACAGCGATCAAATTGATGAACTAAGAAAAATCCTACATGATAAAGATAAAGCAATTTCTGATTGTTATCTTAACATAGAAAAGCTGCTCAGCGAGAAAAATACAAAACTGCAAAAGGATAATCTAGAATTAAAACAGAGGTTAAACAAAATGGAACAATATAGTCGAAATAATTGCGAAGAAATCCACGGAGTTCCAGAACCAAGAGATGAACATGTTCTTACAACTGTAGGTGCAATTGGTCGTGCACTTGACTTCAAAATTGAAAAGGAGATGATAGATGCATCCCACCGTCTTCAATCAATTACATGTAAGCCCAATAAACCTAATGGTATAATAATTAAATTTTTAAGACGAATTGATAAAAATAAGAGATTCTAAAGGCCCGCAAAGTTAAACGTACTCTTACCACTAAGAATTTAGACCCTACATCAGGAATCCCAATGGCCATATACATTAATGAGTCGTTGTCAGCAGATAATAGAAAAATTTACGCACAATGCAGAATATTTAAAAAGAACAATGAAATCAAATTTCTGTGGACAAAGAATGGAAAAATCTTAATGCGAAAGTCCGAAGGTAGCCGTGTCTTTGTAATCAGTCTTACTGTCGACTTCAACGATGTCCATTAACGCTGACAAGATTCCAAGAGTGTTTTTACGTGGAGTACCTGTCGTTAGACTTAATCTCCACGTTCCTTCCAAGAGGATGTAATTGCGGTAAGCTCAATCAGCGCACATATGCTAGTATATGCTCCCAGTAACTCACTGGTCGGAGCGTGGTTGCCTATCCACCCTCTACTGCAGTGATTCTAAACATTTTTAAAGTCAGGGAGCACTTTTGAACATAAGAAAAATTCACGGAGCACCAAAATCAAAGAGTCAAAAAACATCAGACATAACAGTTAAAAATAACATTAATTAAAAAAATATATAAAAATATATACTAGATAAGCGCCATAAATTCTAGGTATGATATAGAAAAAATAAATTTGGCAAAATATAATAATTTCTATTTTTCAATATAACCTCTCCTAATGTCAATTCACTTATTACAACGTGGAATTAATAATTCAATGCCCTTGTAAAAATAATCTGAAGTTTTTCCTTTAAAATGTTCAATTACAGCTGCTTCCAACTCGTTCTCATGCTTAAAACGACGTCCCCTAAGGTCTTTCGTTAAATTGGAAAATAAATAATAGTCACTAAGAGAGCCATATCCGGACTGTACGGTGGATGATCCAATGCTTCAAAGACGCATTCGCGAATGGCAGCTTGTGAAATTGCGGCAGTATGGACGGGTGCATTGTCGTGTAATAATCGAAAATTTTCATCAAACATCGATTTTCCTCGACGTATTTCACGAATATTGTTTCTCAATTTATGCAATAAAGACGCATAATATGTACTGTTAACAGTTGTATTGCGTTTTTTAAAATCAATCAGTAAAATGCCGCCACAATCCCAGAATATTGTTACCATAACTTTCTTTGTCGATTGAACGACTTTCCCTTTTTGGGACGAGGTTCATCGGGTTGCCGCCATTCCATCGACTCCCTTTTGGATAGAGGATCATAATACAGAACCATTGTTTCATCTCCAGTGACAATGGACTCCAAAATCGGCTTTGGGTCGTCTCCACACAAGGTTAATAACGAGCGCGCACATTCGACGCGACGTTGACGATGAACAGCAGCAAGAAGACGCGGTACCCATCTTGGACTAATTTTATTAATACCCAAATGGTCAAAAAGAATTCGGCGAACACTTGTTTCCGCTTTGTCAGACATCACTGCTAACTCCTTAACTTTCAAACGGCAATCTTTCCTAATACCATTTCTTCAATTATTGTAACTTTTTGAAGTGTTACCGTTTCAATTGGCCGACCGGTGCGGTGCGCTCATCATCTTCAAGAGGTTCTTGCCCAAACAGAAACATTTTGACTATTTTCTTTACAATGAGATATGAATGAGATAAATCACCATAAACGCCGTCTAAACGTTGTTTGATTTGATTAGGCGTGTGCCCTTCATTTGTTAAAAATCTAATGACCGCGCGGTACTCAATTTTCGTTAGCTGCGACATTTCTATGCACTCGTCGCGATGCTTGAGTAGCTACTAATAGTTATTTACGTGTCAAGCTTTGTAAATAAATCTTTACGGGCGAGCTGGAAAGTTTATGGGGCGAGCGACGAAGGAGCGAGCACACAACTTCCCTTCACTTTGCAAAGATGCTGCCATCTAGCCATAATTTCTGCAACTCAAATCACATACAGTAGATGAGCCAAAATTAAATTTCGGCTTCCATAATTTCCCGGAGCACCAGTGTTCCGAGAACCACCGGTTAAAAACCACTGCTCTACTGGCTCTTCAGTTCAGTACCGGTGCGATAAACGTGCTCACTCGTCGGAACCCTTTCGTTTTATTTCAAACGAGCGCCAGGTTCCTTGTCCAACATTAGGACTATTCCCTAACCTACGTTAGGTACATCCGAACCCTCCAGCCCTTTTTCATGCCTTCACAAGTTCGTTCACCCAGCCTTAGTTGGGGCTTCAAGACAACGTCAAGACTCATTTAAATGCGTTGGCGGCAACATCTTATGAAGACGGTATTGGAAAGCTTGTCCACAGATACGAGAAATACCTCAATCTTTATAGTGAGTATGTCGAAAAGTAACCATAAGTATACTGAACTTTTAGTAATAAAATGATTTTTTTATGTACATTTGTCTTTTATATATAGCCTATCGGAGGTTGGAATAAAAACGACCCTCGTATTATAATCAGTGTTGGGTAAGTTACTAAGAAAAAGTAAATAAGTAAGGTATTTCGTTACTTTACAGAAAACTAACTGAATACGTTACCAAGTTACACAGAACTAAAAGTAACTGAGTAGTTATCATAGAGTAACTTGTACAATTAAAATAACTTTTTACAAATTCTGGCAAGAGTATAAAAATGTTTAGAGAATGACTCAAATGAATTGGTATTAAATATAATCATTGATAGGTAGGTTCACGTCTTTGTTGATAAGCAGGTTTCTCTTTAGCCTACCTAAACATGTCGAAAACATGCAAGCATAAAAGCTGTAAAAAAACTTGTCATAATTATTGCATTCTTTTTTCAATAATATTATTTACAATTACTTTGCCTTGCCATTTTTAACCTTTAACAGTCCAAATAAATACTTAATGTTATTATTTGCACCGAAATCTTATTTGAATCGTTTATCCTAAAAGAAGACAACTTTATCTTAGAAATTGGGATTTTTAATAACTGAAAATTGTACCGATTGCACATGCTGCACATTTATTCATAAATAAATATTGCATTATTGGTACTAATTGAGCCACGTACAAAAATTACCTGGTTTTGGTTGTCATTTATTGATTTATTAAGTGTTTATACTTTATACCAACATAGCTCTAATGCGTACTTTCAATTTAAACATATGAATTGGACTGGTAAGTCGTTTATTTTAAAATAAAACATTGCTTTAGTTCCGTTTAAAAAAATACAGACAAAAAAATGTTATACATACATGCGAAAAGTATAACTGTTAGGAAGCAACTGGTTCTTATTAAACACAAACTTAAATACTAAAGGGGTTTAAAAGTCCCGTTTTTATTAAATACCGTTACATCTACGCATTTTGTCGCTGCCCGTATTGTCTCTTTGAAATTTCATCTTTCTTAAAATTCTATGTTAAACTTGTTCAACACAAGAGAGTACAGCTGTAAAATTTTACTGCAACATGTTTGTCATTTTAAAACATTCGTTCATATGAAAGGGCTATTTACATTTTAGCAGATTATTATTATCATGTGAAGCGTGAATCTAATTTCACATATAAAACAAAAAAAATAGGAATTATTTAGAAGAAAATAACAAAGTAACTTTAGTACGTCACTGACATAAAGTAACGAGTTATTGCTACAGTTACTGAAAATTGCAAAGTAAATAAGTTACTCGCAAGTTACTTAAAAAGTTACTACCCTACACTGATTATAATCAGGCGCGTGCTGGGTTAATTCTAGGGCCCGGGAAAATATTGCCTTAGAGGGCCCCACTTTGTTTAATTTTTTAAAGATAATTGGGCGGGCCGTAGTACGAGCCACGATTAAAGGTATCTCTAACTAAAGTTTCGTTTAAAATCAACAAGAATAGAGATAGCTTTATCTAATTTTAATAGGTGGTAATAGATTAGAATTGGTCACCATGGTAATTAAACATTCTGTTAATTTAATAGCGAGATGCGAATACGGCTCAATTTATTTATTTAGATTAATTATTAGATCATTTATTATATGGGATTCATTAGTAACTGTCAGTACAATTTTACGTTTCTCTTGCGGAAAAAACTTGCAGAGAACGAAGGTTGTTCTGGCCACGAGTCTGAGAGACGAGATGGCTACGGGGATCCCATCCACCACAAACTATGATTTAGCAATTGCAAGAGCAAAACCCTGCGTGGGGCACTATCAGCCGGATTATCTGCTAACGGAACGTAATACCATGACGAATAAAAGCTACTCGGTTAGCCACAAATATGCTGGAGTTTGGGAGTCTTCCAAGCGATAGTATCGTCAAACCTGATCTGCTTCTTCAATTCGCTACATCAGCGGGCCGCAACCATAGGGTCAAACAGTTTAAAAATGGGTCGCATAAATATTTATTTTTACTATATCATTTAGATTCAAGTTAAGAATAATATTATAAGGTCCTGTAATTTTAAGTAAACCCTCCCCACTCTCCCTCTTGTATGAGCGTCTTATCATTTTATTGATCTGTTTGGGTCGCTAGATAAAAAAGGTTGCGGAACGCTGCGCTACAGCATTGTAACCAATTTCAGACGCATGAGACGCATTTCAAATACGTTTCCGAGAATGCATGAAGTTGTTTTCTGAAGACCGAAACTAAATTAATAGGCCAGGCAAATTAGTATTGGTACTCAATCGACGCAGAATCTGGTGATTGTTTTTTAACATCACGGTTGAAGTTCCGCGGAAATCGGGGCATACTTAGATTATTCATATCAGAGACCTGCTTGAGTTTCCAGAACTCCACTCGTTTTTGGAAGGCAGTCCCTTTTTTGGACCTAATTTTACTGGTATATAATACATCTAGACAATTTTAAATTTGAAAGTTTAGGAAGTTCCAATTTGAACAAATTCCAGTTACTTATCACTGACTCAGGAACAGGGTAATCTCAATCTATCTTCGCCATCCATAATTGCTGCATCAACCTTTTTGCAAAGAGAACTACTGGGGTCCAAAATATCTAAAATGTTCGTAAATCCGCGCTACTTCCGATAAGATATTTCTTTTTGTGCATGGGCGATCTACAGGTGACACAAGTGACCTTAAACCTTAATAAAGATAGCTTCTCTGCCGAATTGAAGCCGCAAGAAGTTTCGCATAGTTACTTGTCCTCTTTCGCAACTCGAATCCACCAGATCGCAGAACCTGCATTAACTCCAATGAAAGTTTCTGAGCAGAACCTACAAAATCATATCCCCAAATTACGTTATCAATATAAATATGGTTACGCAACGTATCCGCAACATTAGAATACGTCGATTCTTCCAAATTGGCAAGTTCTGGAATAGTTTGCAAGACTAAAAATGGGGAAGAAGATTAGATTAAATCGTCGCTGTTCGTCAGGTACGGTCGAGTTGAACAGCGGCCAGGTATTCGAGGCAACTTTATAAAGGCCCACCGGAAACTCCCGGTATCCCGGTGGGCCAGCACGCGCCTGATTATAATATAGTAGTGATGGGAACTTGGGTGTCGAGTGTCGTGATACTGTTCGTGGTCGTGACACTTGAAGTGTCGCGACACTTCGTGTCGAACAGTATCGCTCTTATTAGAGTATAATTCGAAGTTGCTTGATCATTCTTACAAAGAAATTAAAGGCAGATTTGTTGAACTGACCAACAAGCCTTGAATGAGACGTACATATAAAAATATTTTGTTGTGGATTTTTTTCTTTTGTATTAGTATAATATTGACGGTGATAATTTTATCTTGGGTTTTCCGCAAAATAAATTAAAATCAATAATTGAAGTTGAATAAGTTCCTCATGTACCTAATTATTATTTCAGCTTCTTATATTTATACCTTATAATGTATTTTGAAGAAAGACTACTGTCGAAACACGTGTAAATAAATACAATGATCATTAATTTTAATTAATTCAATTTATTTTGCTGAAAACACAAAATAAAAGTATGTATCATCTTCAATCTTAACAAAAACACGTTCTCTAAAGACCAACGTCGTCAGCGAAATTACATTTTTAAATAGTTTTTATAATAAATCCAACGAATCAAGTCTATTCATTACAAGTCATTTATAGAATTTGTTTCATTTCTTTTAAATTTCTGTTTCATAATATGTATTTGCTTTTATAAATAATTTAATGTCTTTTAATGTACTTAATGCATAAATATATAACCATAACAGAATTTACTCATATAATTGTTTTTTAATCCATAGTTTGCTTATGATTTATGTAGCTATGAATCTTGACTGCTTCTCGTTTCAATTGGATTACATTTACACTAGCGCGTGCATGATGTAAAGGCGAAGTGTCGTTAAAGTATCATGAAGACTCGACACTTCTGACGTCATAATGGTTTCGACTCTCAAGTGTCGTGATACGCGGGTAGTGTCGACAACCCATCACTATAATATAGTTTTGGTAGTAATGAGCCTTTGGTTTTAAATAATTTTGTATGTCTGTCAGCTAACCAATTTCATCACCTTACTTTAATCATCATCATCACCTTGGTTTAAAATTTTCCGATTATATTGTTGATTGCTTTAGAACAACTTTCAAATCATATTTAAGTAATTGTAATATTTGATCTTTTTAATAATATTAATTATTTTAGATAAAAATTCAAGGCTATCTATTTTGGTATTGTAAATTTCCACTGTTTAAATTTTACGATTTAAACTTATTTTTTGCACCAGTCAACCTTGTAGTTTGTTTTTAAATTGGTGTTTTTAACTTGTCATTATAAATTTAATTTTAGCACTTCAACAATATAGTACATAATTTTTATTTAATCGTTAAATTTTCTAATTTGATCTAGTTGAATAAAATAACTTGTTTGATTATCATTATTATCATTTTATTATTATTTTTAATTGTCATTAACGTTAACGCTTACTATTATTTATTATCATTATTTATTATGGCATGATAATTGATGACAAAAGGGAAATTTCATCTGCATTTGAAGAATGGTCTGTACCAGGTATCTGTGAAGAATTGTGGGTGAGCATTTTACTTGAATGTGGAAAGAAAGTTTTTTTGTGTTGTGTTTATGTAAATACATCCAGAAAGTAACATGCATCTTTTGATCCTGCGGGTGAATGTTTTGTATCACCCCAGGGTTAAGTAGACATCTTATCACTGTGTGGCAGTGAGACAGGGAAAACAGCCGAAACATAAAGAAAAGGCCATTTTAGCTCCGCATAAAATATGTTGTTTTATTTTCGAATTTAAAGAATGAATTAAAATGTAATTTTTTTTTCAAGAATTTATTGGGATTTTAATGAAGTACAATGAGGGAACAGTGGGTTTTAAATATTACATCCATTTGACCCTGACTCATCACCAGCGGCATGTAAAGTACTTCACCTGCCGCTCGATGCGTCAGGTAAAGTACTTTATCTGCCGGAGCTGATAAACGTCAAAACAGACAAACTTTTGCTTGTCAACTGAGTCTTAAAATGTCATGTGTTTTGGAGGCGAGTAAAACAGCCAAAGCGCAAAGAGCCACGTTAGCTCCGCATAAAATATGTTATTCTATCTTCAAACGTAACAGTGGGTTTTATATATTACATCCATTTGACCCTGACTCATCACCAGCGGCATGTAAAGTACTTCACCTGCCGCTCGATGCGTCAGGTAAAGTACTTTATCTGCCGGAGCTGATAAACGTTAAAACAGACAAACTTTTGCTTGTC
This sequence comes from Agrypnus murinus, assembly GCA_929113105.1. Classification (NCBI taxonomy): domain Eukaryota; kingdom Metazoa; phylum Arthropoda; class Insecta; order Coleoptera; family Elateridae; genus Agrypnus; species Agrypnus murinus. Next base: position 19,697,818 of record OV816028.1, on the reverse strand, counting down.
AACTGAGTCTTAAAATGTCATGTGTTTTGGAGGCGAGTAAAACAGCCAAAGCGCAAAGAGCCACGTTAGCTCCGCATAAAATATGTTATTCTATCTTCAAACGTAACAGTGGGTTTTATATATTACATCCATTTGACCCTGACTCATCACCAGCGGCATGTAAAGTACTTCACCTGCCGCTCGATGCGTCAGGTAAAGTACTTTATCTGCCGGAGCTGATAAACGTTAAAACAGACAAACTTTTGCTTGTCAACTGAGTCTTAAAATGTCATGTGTTTTGGAGGCGAGTAAAACAGCCAAAGCGCAAAGAGCCACGTTAGCTCCGCATAAAATATGTTATTCTATCTTTAAACGTAAATAATAAATTTAAATTTTCAAAATATAATGTTTTGTTGAGGTTTGAAGAAAAATAAAATTTTGACAAATTATTATAATGGATGAGAGCCTATTGTCTCTGATCCTACAAAATTAGTTATATGGCCTAAAATGATATCAGTATAAAATCCGCGATGGGAAACAAATATTTTCAACATACCCCTTAAATTAGATATTACTTTAATATGTACGACTTTGGTTACGATACATAAAAAAGACATTCGTATGTAACCTATAATTATTTCCATCTTCTCAATTTAAAAAGACTACAGTGATCAACTTTTATAAACGAACGAGCTGGAATAATTATTCTCACGCTGTGGGGGGGGGGCGGTCTATTTTGGCCTCTAGTAGGGGAGAATTCATCTTTGTTGTTCAATAACCATTCATTGTTTAGTAATCATAAAGTTCAGTAGAACAACTAATTAAGCAATACCTTGACCTTTTTTTTATTAACTAACCATTTCTTGTTTATTAATTATAAATAAGTAGTATGTAAGTATATTGACCGTTCTTTTTGTTCACAAATTTTTTGTTTTGTCTACAATTAAATAGTATAATATGTTCTTTTGAACTCGCGGTTCAGTGGACTGTATTGAATTTTATTCTGGTTAAGATTTGGATGTTTGTAAAAAATTTAATAAGTGTTGCGTTGCTTTAATAAATTGCGCGGACTGTGAATGATATATAAGGGATATGGGGATAAATCCTTACCTTTTCTTTCTCGCGTGGTTTTTCATCTCCTGAGCTCAGGAAAAGTCTAATCGTGAGGTCATTCTTCTCACTGTCATTTCAGCTTCAGGTGACGAATGGTAGATAGTTCCAGAGTAAAAGTTTAACATATCAAAGATATTAACTGGTTTGCGTAACACTGCGCGAACGAGATTTGTGAAGGAAATTATACCCAAGTTATAAATTTTAATAGTTTACAGCATAACGTCAAAAAGCGGCCAAAAATGACATGACATTATTTTTATATGTATTAATTTGTTTCATGCCTTTTTGATAATTAAATTTAAATATTAAACAGAAAAAGAATAAAAATTCTCAATAGCGCAAACACAAAACAACATGGACAGAACATAATGTTTCTTTGTTTCCCAACCATGTTTTGTTTGAAATGTACCCAACCACTTACTGTTTTTATAAGGGCTACTCTATCCATCGTTTTACGTAATAACTCCAATGGTAGTTTATTAATTATTATATTATACCAGGCGACAACATACTAGGTAAGCGCCATAAATTCTCGGCCCGGCAGGCTTCTACAGGTGCCAACATGTTCAAACTGGTTGCGTCATAGTTGAACATGTAAGAGGACTACACTATATATATATATTACGGCTAGAAGCGTAATAGATTTTAGTAGCTACTCAAGCGTCGTGATGAGTGTATGAAAATGTCGCAGCCAACGTAATGTAAAAGCTAACGAAAATTAAATACCACGCGGTCATTAATTTTTTAACAAAAGAAGGACACACGCCTAATCAAATCAAACAACGTTTAGATGACGTTTATGGTAATTTATCTCCTTCAGATTCCACTGTAAAAAGTGGTCAAAATGTTTTCGTTTGGGGCAATAATCTCTTGAAAATGATAAACGCACCGGTCGGCCAATTGAAGCGGTAACGCCTCAAAAAGTTGCAATAATTGAAGAAATGGTATTAGAAGATCGCCGTTTGAAAGTTAAGAAGTTAGCAGTGATGTCTGACATTTCGGAAACAAGTGTTCGTTGAATTATTCATGACCATTTGGGTATGAATAAAATTAGTGCAAGATGGGTACCGCGTCTTCTTTCTGCTGTTCAACGTCAACGTCGCGTCTAATATACGCGCTCGTCTTTAAACTTGTGTGGAGACGTCCCAAAGCCGATTTTGGAGTCGATTGTCACTGGAGATGAAACAATGGTTGTGTATTATGATCCTCTATCCAAAAGGGAATCGATGGAATGGCAGCGACCAGGTGAAACTCGTCCCAAAAAGGCGAAAGTCGTTCAATCGACAAAGAAAGTTATGACTACAATATTCTAGGATTGTGACGACATTCTGCTGATTGATTCTAAAGAATTCAATACAACTTGTCAACAGTACATATTATGCGTCTTTATTGCATAAATTGAGAAACAATATTTGTGAAAAACGTGGAGAAACAAGAGGTGTTCGATTTTTACACGGCAATGCACCCGTTCATACTGCCGCAATTTCACAAGCTGCCATTCGCGAATGCGGCTTTGAAGCATTGGATCATTTACCGTACAGTCAGGATATGGCTCCTAGTGACTATTATTTATTTTCGAATTTAAAGAAAGACCTTAGGGGACATCGTTTTAAGGACGAGAACGAGGTTTAAACATTTAAAAATAGAAGTATATTATTTATTGAATTTAAATACCTACATTTCAATATTTTCTCGTATATTTGAAAAGAATATGGCATTAACCTAAAGGCTTTAGGTTTATTGTAAATATCGCAAATAAGTAAAATCTATTATGCGCAAAAAACATTTCAAAATTTTTTAATGTTTAAATAAAACCAAAGCTATGAAAGAACAATGTTAAGAGGCTTTAGGCTTAAAAGAAAACAAAAATTAATAAAGCAAGAGAACATTTAAGCGAAATTTAATCTAGATTACCCTAAAAAAGTTAAATTTAAGAAAATTTTATAAACTTTGTTAGTGAGTTTTTAAATCGCCCAATTAAAGTTGTTTGAACAACTAAAGAGAGTAAAATTGGAATTTCGAAGGACCTTAAAGAGAAAATAAACTGAGGGGTCTCTTCACCTACCTCAATGCTTAATTGACTGTGGCCATAGCTTCGGCTCCGCGGAATTTCTGATTCTATATGATTTGGTTCTTTATTTCATGGAGAGGGACACAAATAAAATACATAAATTAGGCTGTAACAAAAGTAAATGTAGTTATGCTAAAGCATTAGCTCAAAAATGAGAATAAAATCATATTTGTACAGTTTTACACAGCCTTGGTAGTGTAATGTCTAGAGTGCTGGACTTTCACCCAAGCGGCCCGAGGTCGATTCCCGGTGCCGGCAGATCTGGTTAAGGTTTTCTGCAGTTTTCCTTAGCTGTGACACAAATGTAAAATGTACGCTGTTCCATCTGTAAGTCGGCTTCAGCCGCACTTAGGGCCTACGTAATAATAATAATCGCCCCCTCCCTCCCGCACAAGCTTATAGCTTCTGGGGCCTTGGTTTAGTCAACAACAAGCTCCAGTGCCTCCGGACACAGAGTGGCACACAGTTATTAACAAAAAACGAAACCGCCAAGAAATCACAGACAACCAACCTGACAGTGTCAAGCAATCAAAAACCACAAGCTATTGGCTAAACCCCACAAACCGCTTTGAGCTGCTCGCTGAAAATAATCAGCAGGATCAAGAGACAAGTCCCCCCAAAAATACTGAACTTCGACCCCCACCAATTTTTGTTTCTGGAGTCAAAACCACTGGGCCCTTAATCAATTACTTGGAATCTCTTGCTAAAGATGAATACACTCTTAAGGCTCTCCCCAATGATGAAATCAAAATACTGGTTAAAACTCCAGAAAAATATAGGCTAATAACCAAAGGCCTGATAGAAAAAAACACCGACTTTCACACTTATCAGGTGAAGCAAGAACGCAGCTTCCGAGTCTTTCTTAGAAATCTACACCCATCCACTAGTATAGATGAAATAAAAACTGAACTACTTTCACTTGGACACACAGCAAATAACGTTTGGAACGTAAAGCAAGCTGTCACAAAAAAACAGCTCCCACTCTTCGTAGTAGAACTAAAGCCGTCTGATAACAACAAAGATATATACAACATCAACAAGCTCATGCATTCAGTAGTTAAATTTGAACCTCCTCGCGTCAAACGAACGATACCTCAATGTTCTAGGTGTCAAAAACATGGACACACCAAAAATTTTTGCAACAAGCCTCCTCGGTGCGTGAAATGCACGGGCAACCACTCAACTTCAGATTGCGAACACAAAGAAAAATATAGGGAAGTCAGATGCGTAAACTGCAATGGGAATCATCCCGCGAGCTACAAAGGTTGTCCGACCTACAAGGAGCTACAGCAAAAACTGTTTCCTCCTCAAAGAGCAAAATCACTCCCTGCTTCAAGATTATACCAACCTGGTCTCACTCACGCACAAGTTTTATCCAACAACACCATACAAAACAACTTGAACACACCTCAAACACAACCTTTGGATTCACCAGGCCCTACTAATGACATTGCCGAACTAAAACAAATGATGAAACAATTAATTGAGCAGATGTCCACAATAATGAATCTGCTAACCACGATCGTAACTAAAACATACAATGGCCCAACACCTTAAACTTGCAGTATGGAACGCCAATGGGCTGCTTCAACATAAAGAAGAACTTACAGCTTTCATTACCAATCACAACCTCGATATTGTATTAATCTCAGAAGCACATTTCACCGATCGCAGCTACTTTAAAATTCCACGCTTCACAATTTATGTAACACTACATCCAGATGGGACTGCTCATGCTGGCACTGCCGTTCTCATCAATAATTCCATTAAACACCACGAACTTCCCAAATACTGCGAACCACATCTCCAAGCTACAACGATCGTAGTGGAAGACTGGCTAGGTGCACTCACGATATCTGCAGTATACTGCCCACCAAGGCACAACAATAAACAAGATAACTACGAACACTATTTCCAGTCGCTAGGCAACAGGTTCATATCAGCAGGCGATTTTAACGCAAAGCATGTTCACTGGGGAGCGCGAGTAACTACCACAAAAGGTAGAGAAATGTTGAAGGCTGTAAACAATATGAACTTACAATCCCTATCCACAGGGGAACCAACATACTGGCCCACAGATCCCAGGAAACATCCAGATTTACTTGATCTGTGCTTTGTAAAAGGGATAAATCTAAACCTACTAAGCATCAAATCTTGCCTCGATCTCTCAGCCGATCATTCACCAGTACTAGTGACATTGGGTACAAACGTAACAATCAAAGAGAGATTACCAACCCTCACCAATAAATATACAAACTGGGGTCTCTTCAGAGAGCTCGTTGATGAACACCTGCACACGAATATCCCACTGCAATCCGCAAATGACCTCGAAGAAGGGGTGAAACTTTTTAATCAGGTAATTCAAGAAGCAGCTCGCCAGGCTACTCCTGAACAAACACGCAATGTGCAACACATCAGTTCAGTAAGCTGCCCAATAATAGTCAAACAAAAAATCGCAGCAAAGCGTAGACTACGCAGGATATGGCAAACCACACGACATCCTCATGACAAACGGATCTTAAACTAAGCAACCACCGAGCTCAAAAACTTACTTTCCGAAATAAGAAATCAGAATGTACAAAAGTACTTAAAACACCTGTCACCGTCAGAAGCAGATGACTATTCGCTCTGGAAAGCTACAAGATACTTAAAGAGACCGCAGCAACATCACGCACCAATTCGTACCAGCAACAACTCCTGGGCAAAAAGCGACAGTGAAAAAGCGACTACCTTCGCGCAACACTTCGTTACTGTATTTCAACCATTCCCGGCGGAACAAAATATAGCAGACGAAATACAAACTGTATTAGATAGACCGTATCAGATGTGTCTGCCTATTAAAAAATTTCGAATTAATCAAGTTGTAAACACCATTCGTACTAAAATCAACCCGAGAAAAACCCCAGGTCATGACTTAATTACTGGCAGAATCCTTCAAGAACTACCGCAGAAAGGCTATCAATTCATAACGCATTTATTTAATGCAATTCTACGACTCCGACAATTTCCCAACTTGTGGAAAAAAGCAATAATTATTCTAATTCTAAAGCCAGGTAAACCCCAAGAACAACCTGCATCATACCGTCCCATTAGTCTGTTACCAGTGCTGTCGAAGGTGTTCGAAAAAATGTTACTAGAATTATTACACCCAACACTCTTGGACAATCTTTTAATACCCGATCACCAGTTCGGTTTTCGAGCCAACCATGCAGCAATTGAACAGGTTCATAGAGTAATTGATAAAATAACTAAAGATTTTGAAGAGCGGAAATACTGTGCAGCTGCATTTTTAGATATTACACAAGCCTTTGACAAAGTATGGCACGTGGGGCTTCTCTGTAAACTCAAGAAAACTCTACCCCCTGATTTTTACGAAATTTTAAAGTCGTACCTATCCAACAGACAATTCCAAATCAGATATGGCAGTGAACTAACACCTTCACACCCCATCGCTTCTGGTGTTCCCCAGGGGAGCGTCCTGGGTCCAATTCTATATCTGCTCTACACAGCTGACCTCCCGACACAACCAGGTAACATGGTCGCTACATTTGCCGACGACACAGCAATCCTTGCATCGCATAATGATCCTAATTTAGCATCTCAACAATTACAAACTCACCTGAATAAAATACAGCGTTGGAGTACTAAGTGGCACATAAAAATAAATGATAGCAAATCGGTGAATGTATCATTTACACTACGAAGAGGCACCTGCCCACCAGTGATGCTAAACAATCAAGAACTTCCTCAAGCCGATAGTGCTAAATATCTTGGAATGCACCTAGACAAGAAACTGACGTGGAGGATGCATATATGGACTAAGCGGAAACAATTAGGACTCAAGCTACAAAAAATGTATTGGTTGATTGGGCGAAAGTCACAATTATCCTTAGAAAGCAAATTGCTACTGTACAAAACCATGATTAAGCCAATTTGGACCTATGGCATACAGTTATGGGGAACATCTAAAACATCTAACATAGAAATACTGCGAAGATTCCAGTCAAAAGTGCTTCGTTCCATTGTAAACGCACCCTGGTATGTCTCTAACGAAACCATCAGACGTGATCTTAACATACCAACCATTAATCAAGAAATAGAAAAGTACAGTGCGCGCTACTGTGACCGAATCAGTGTTCACCCCAATCCCCTAGTGGTGTGCTTAACTGAGAATGACGTGGACCAACCACGGTTAAAACGTTTTAAACCGTCAGATTTAATCAACAGGTTTCAATAACATATTGTGCCTTTATAACTTTCTGTGTCTTTAGTGTATGTTAAACTAGATTTATTTACCATAGGAGAGTCATCATTGGATGCTCTACCTTCATGCTTTTCATTTATTATATACTGTAAGTCAAACCTACTGCTGAATGTCGCAACTTGACAGATTGTAGTGTTATTAAATTTAAAAAAAAAAAATGATAATGTGAAAGTCTAATCTCCATTTGTCAACAGATCAGCTACTTACTACTTTAACCACTTACACAGGAACTAGAAAAGTAGAAATGAAAAAGAAAGCATTAAATACTAATGTCAATTTTATACTTGTTTTATTATCTGTTAATGATTTACTTCCTGAATCTAAAATAACAGTTGTAACAAAACTTTTTTGTCCAACACTTAATGAACCCAAAAAAACAAACGGCCCACGAATTACTCAATAATAATTCAAATACTTAAATAAATCAATGCATTAGAAACTATACTCACTTTAAACTTATTCCCCGGTGGTAGAGACGTGTTATTCGAATTGAGTGCATATTTTGCACTAAAGGGCTAAAGAAAACTATAAAGGGCATTGTTTACAACTCAAGGAAGGGAACACATGTGTAAAGTATGAAGAAAATCGGCGAGGGTCGGGTGATAAGTTTGGTTGAATTGACATGAAATGACTCATAATTAGGTGCAAGCGACGATTTATTCAGTCCCCGTCCAAAGTCCGTATTCTTGAGTTTTGAATAACAAATCTCGCATACGAGATGACGTAATTTTTACGTCATAAGATGCAACTTAGCCAATCAAATGTTAGAAGGTAATAGAGAATTACGTCATCTCGTATGCGAAACTGAAGAATACGGGCCCAGGACTCACTCATCAGGACAACCAGCCCCGAGCAGCCAAGCCTAGCCAGCCAGGAATATTAGAGTAATGACTCTTGACCGTATTTACTGATTTTCTTTTCACCGCGATCTGATCCTGCTTCCACCCGCTTTACCGTACCTTACCCGAGACCTCTCTGTGTGTATGCCTGGAGATCTCATCCTAAATCTACCATCTTGTCCGTACCTTATCCGAGACCTCGCTGTGTGTATGCCTCGGGGTCTCATTCTAAATTCACCCTCTTGTCCGTACCTTACCCGAGACCTCGCTGTGCGTATGCCTGGGGGTCTCATCCTGAATCAGCCCTCTTGTTCGTACCTCACTAGAGTCCTCGCTGTGCGTATGTCTGGGGGTCTCATCCGACTTTTACCCTTACGCAATCCCTAGACTTCTATACCCACACTGCACCACTTCGTAAGCAAGTCCCGTACAAATTTGGCGTCCAAGCAGGGACGCCTACCGAGGTAAACCTCGGGACACCCCCATACGCTTACACCGGAGTTTCGCAAAATTAGGAATGTATACGACTTTATATTTATATTATTCCACACATCCCAAACAAATGTGGAATGCAGAAAAAATCGTTTAGTATTTTAACCACATTTACAATATCTTAAGGGTTGGCTGCAAGCCCATTTGACCCTAAATTCTGCATTATCCGAAAGGTATTCTGGTATTTGACTGCTTTTTAATTTCTTAATTAGTTTTTATTTTTATCTTCAAATTGATTAGTGTGATTATTTAATTTTCTTTATTTATTCTTGTAATTTCTAGAGTGCTTTGGTAGTTTTTCTCCCTTTTATCAAATAATTATTAATAATAATAATTATAATAATAATAATTATTATTATTGCTACAAGTCATTACCTGGCTAACTAGTAACCAGGCCCCATAAGCTAAAGCTTGTGCCAGAGGGAGGGGGCGATTAATATTATTACGCAGGTCCGTTGTGCGGCCTAAAGTACGGCCACTTACACATGGTATAGCCGAAATCCCACAATTGTATTACAGATAAGGAAAAACTGCAGAAAACCTTAATCAGATTTTGAAACATAGGTGTTTTTCTGCACAAAAGTACGACAACAAAAAGGCCCAGCGTTGAAGCCAATGAAACATAAGTTTTTTTCTAAACAAGAACACAACTATAAAAATTCCCCGCGATTGGGCGCCAATGAAACATAAGTTTTTCTGCCACGGTAAAATAAACAATAAAAGCTATAAAATTATATAAAATGATGTCATACTTACTGTATCAAAGAAACTCAAAAATATTTGCCACTGCTTGAGATTTAAACTCTCTCTTACAAATTACTTATCGTCGTAGGTATTGGTTCTGCAGTTGTCTAATTTATAAAGTAATGGATAAAGGTTTCATAAAACACAAAACATACACAAGAAGGGCACCATCTGGTTATGAAGCTTAAGTAATTATAAACAAACAATCAATGGTGTTAATTGAATAAGCTTTAAAAATTATTGAATCCATTAACCAGAAAATGAATAAAATATTATATAAAACAAGCAAGATTTTGTTTATTTGAAAATTTTGAAGTAAAATGAAATATGGTGTTCATAACTATATGGTTCCGTTTTACCAATTATTATTAACTTTAAAATTATATTTATTTAGAAAAACCAAAATAAAAAATATAAAAGGATTACAAATTTTACATACAAGTATTTAAACAATAAGTCCCTGCCTAAGAGCTCTGTTGATAATAAAATTTAATGGATAAAAAAATTGTATTGAATTTCTATTAAATGAGAAACAACTATAAAAAAATTACCACAAGTTCAAACAAAGGTTTACATAAAGGATCAACACTGAAAACAATAGTCACAATACCTTTTATTTTCGGTAAATCACAAGCCAAAATCAACGATAAACTGCACAAAATTTTGACGACAGCGTCACTGCAAATGGAAACTGGAAAAATCTGGATTTTTCTTTCATAAATTAAAGATGCAAGGGAATAACCCTCGTAAAATCTGGATATGGTGAATCATAATTTACAAATTCACTCCAAACTGCAATAACTGAATGCAACCATAAAAGTTCCATACAAATTTGGCTATTTGTTTTGATAACCATTTCAAAGTTCATTGTTTTCACTAAAACAACACACATATTCTTTAATTCTGAACTGAATTTAGAAGGCACATAGCACGAGTTATTTATTAATCGAGATTTCGATTACGGAGAAAAAAGTCTATAAATATTAATTTATTTCGGTAAGGTATAGTATTTAACGGAATTACAAAACTGGAACTGTATTAGCTTGATTCCACTTTATTAGGGAAAATCGGATTTCCACTTTTCAGAAGCACGAACTTCCAAGAGAGTCCCCAACTGTACAACGATATTTTTATATACCGCATATTTCGATTATTATACGAACACTTTATCAAACGATATTATTAACTGTAGATTCTTTCAATTAGATTCTCCGGTCACCCGAAAACCGGCAGTCGATTAAACTAAACGAGAACTGTATTTAGAATTATCTTTCAAATTCCATATCACTAAAACGAAACGGCATTTTTATAATAGCGACCGCTTGCCGCAAGGGCTTGAACAGAAGTCCCTTTGTGAAGCGACGCTACCACCCTGATCTCGCGGAGGAACACATTTTTACTTCCGTGTAGAAATACATTACTAGATCAGCCAATGACGAGGTCTCACTCCGAACCAATATCGATTTTTTCTTAAGTACCCAATCAACAACGAGTCGCATGTTTTGGCTTAACTAATAAGCGCACAGCATCTAAAAAGGCAAATATCGATTTTTTTCTCTAAAACTGCGAAAGCCTCGACCCCCATTTTTGTTAAACACTTATATTTTAAAAAGAATGGAAATTTACAGAGCCGAACCTAAGATTTTTGTAAATATAACTAATCCCACGTATTTGAAGCCGTTAGAAATTATACCGTTACAATTTGTCGATACCCGGAATTATTGCCACTAAATCTTTTTTTACTGATTTCTTTCTTCTCTAGTTTTTTCTTTGGTTTTTTACTAATCTCTTATACTTTGTCCTTAAATTTCCTGGAGTTTTCAACTTTTATTTCATTAGCTGTTTACTTTCTTTAAAGTTCATGTTTATCAACATTTCTAGTTTCTTTCCATCTTTCCTTCTGTCCTTGTTCCCTTCTTATAACTTCTCCAATTTTTTTCTTGTGTTCCTTCAAGATTTCTTCCAATTTCTGATTTGTTTCTCACAAAATTTGTGTTGCAGCAAGTAACTGTTGTAATAAAATTTAGCAGTTTCGAGGACTCGAAACATGCACAGTCAAAATATGTTGTAGATCATTAAACAGCTGTTGAAGTATTTTTAATTCGATGAATTTCAGTTTGTATGTTAAAAGTTTCGAGAATAACTTTTAAATTTTTAACGCTTGTCACTTTTTATGACAGAATGTTACGCAGGCACATATTTTAAAAACTTAGGCGATATGAATGTCCAAAACATCGAAGTTATTGATTGTTTTTAACAAGTTTTAAACAAGTCGAAGTTAGCATTTTTTAGAACAAAGTTTAAGCGGCACAAGTTTTCTGTTCTGCATTGTTCAATTGCATTTGTTGTGAAATGTCCCACATTTTTTGTTTGTTTACAAAATACTTTATTTGAACTTTGAGACGGATATCCATATTGATAATGATTTTTTTGCTCCAGGAGTTCTGAGAAGAGTCCAGAGAAGTTAGAGTTCATTAGCGTCCATTACATTGTTTAATTGGTTGTTATTATTGTTGATCTATTTTATATGTAATATTTAGCGTTAGAATAGTTCAGAAAGTTATGGATAAGCATATCGATGATCTACCAGCTAATTGTAGTGATTTTTCAGATGAAATAGGTGAACGTTTTCATCAAGATATTAAAATGTCTGAAACACTTTATCAAAGTAGATACGATAAATTTATGTTATCTGATTATTTTGGTTTTTGAAAGCTGAAGCATCTACTAATTCTAGAAAAGGTAAAAGAATCACAATTTTCTTTTAATACTTAAAAACTGAATTCAATTATATTGTTATTGTACTTGTAAAATTTAATTGTAAATAATTAAACTGCCCAATAATCAATAATTAAATCATATTTGAGATAAAATTTTATACTTTTGTATCAATTTCATTTGAAAATTTAAAATTCTGCAAACAATTGCATAGAAAAACATGAAATTTATACTTTAAATCAGAAAATTTGGATTTCTTTCTACATAGAAATTTTCAAAAATTATTTTCTCAAGAACTACTTGTCCGATTTTTTCATTTTTTGATATTTTACTAAAACAAATATGCTCTTCACAGTGGGCATCTTAAAAAAAGGAAAACGTCCTAGAACTTTTTTCTAAGACTTTTCAAAAGTTCTAAAAATCTTAGAACCAAGTTCTAGAACTTTTTCAGAAACATTTTTATACACGCATTTAGAATTCACTCTTAGCTTTAAATAGACCCCAAGATCATTTAAATCGGACAAGCGGTTGCTGAGATATAATTTTTGAAAAAACACATACTTAAATTTAATATAACGGGATTTATATAGAATTAGGTCTATTTGTTCAATAATGACTAACAAGCATAATTTTTACTTGACTTTATGGAGTGTTGCCATGGAAAAAATAATAGTATAGAATAAAAAGGTTTTATGTCAAGATCAGAATTTTTTTTCGCTGGAAATTAATTTTCCATATATATTGCGGTGAATTCGCATAAAAAGAAAAATTTGATTTTCTTTTGCCCCACGTTGGGACAAAATATAAATACATGCGATGAATTTGGCTAATTAAAAATAAAATACTGTTTTTATATTCAATTTCATCAAATACTTTCAAAATAACGAATAATTGCTGTTAGATCGTAGATAAATGATTTATAACTAAAGTGATTTTTGAAATGATTGAGAATCTTGGAAAAGCTTTTCAACTTCCCTCTTTTAAAAATTCTTATATGATTAGAAAATACCTTTTAATGGTTTTAAATAATGCAATAGTTATATAAAGATAATATTACGTGAGTTCTTGACTAACTCAAGTTTACGTAAGAGAGTTGGGCGCCAATTAAATAACATAAAAATAACTGGATTAAATTAATAAGAAAAACTCATCTCAGGGCGAATGTGGATTCCTGTGGTTTTAAAAAATATACAAATTGAAATTAAAATCGCTTTTAAAATTGAAATCTTAACTAAGTTTAATTATAGCTAAATTGTTCAAATCACTTAATTACACCTCACAAACGATAGTCTTTTCTTCAACAGATATTAATACAGAAGGAAATAACTTCCTACCTTTATTATAAAGTTGGTCTTCTCCAATACCATTGGCAGCGTATGTCACCTTATGTTGATCCAATCCTGGATTCCAATTTCGGTTGACTTCCCTTTGCATGGACTTCCAATACAACACCATCCACACACTTGATCTTGATAGCTCAGTTTTGGTAAAACACTTTGTTTTAATTAATTGCAGGTACTATTTCTCTTGTTCGAAGAATATTTGCTTATGTGTTTAAATAAATAAAACACCAGTTTATGGTTTTAACGTAGATTTATTGACTAGCAATAACTTTACTAGTAATTTAATTAGGTGGTTCTTTATAGCCTTATAAACACTTTTATAATTTTATAACAACTATACACTTTCGACGTATTCAATTTATCAACCAATTTAACTGTCTAATAAAGACTAGATTATTTAAATTTTTACAATATTACTTTTCACGACTTTACTCTGTCGCTTTATATTCAGAAGTGTCTATTTACATTAGTACTATATTTCTTACACAACTTTACTGCGTCGCTTTATGTCAGGAAGTGTCCTAAAATTATGATTTTCTAAGCTTATATACTATTTACTATTTACATAATTATATTACACAATTTGACGTGACCTTACCATCTAATAGAATGACTATACTATTTACAAACATAATAGCAGATTAAAACATAATCATAATAGTTGACTAAACTATTATAGTTTATTATACAACACTTGCAATAATAATGATATATTTACATAAACAAAATCTTATAATAATCACATAACCCGTCGATATTACTCATTTGAAAATTTATCATAAATGAATTAAATAATATCAATAACTTCCGCAAGTAACGTACGTATAATCACACTATAGATAAGATCATGTTACATGAGAATTGTTTAGGAATGTGAACATACGATATCAAATTACATTTTTCTGATAAGTCTACATTATCTCTATGAAAACTTCTTTAGCATTTATTCTCTCATGACCATGAGAACTGTGTAGGTAGATAAGGTATAAATACCTCTGTTTTAATCTTAAGTCTTTAGTCTTTATTAAGTATTTATTCAACTCACAAGTCTCTTTAACAAGTGTTTATCCTGAGTGAGTATTTATCTAGGTGTGGACTTTAAAATTGTCCTGCTAGAAAAACATAAAGACTCATTCGAGTTTTGATTAATTATTTTGCTTAATATCATTTAAATGTGAATTCTAAAATTGTTCTGTTAAGTGTGTTAATTCAAATTTAATTATTTAAACTCGTCTTAAACTCGTTAAATAATTACAAATTGACAAAGTAATATTAATATATTTGTATCATAAATGTTAAAAAAGAGATAAAGTTTTCTCTTGATTAAAAATAATAAAATATATTCTACGACTGCAAACGAAATATATAAATGTGTTTTATTATATTCAATAAATAAAGTTTAAAAAAAAGCTTCGGCCACAGAATATAATCAAAACTCGCACAACTAGATGTTACGTATATTTAAGTATTTGGTGAGTAAACTGTTTGATAATAAATAAAGAAGTATGGATTATTTAACCTTATTAAAAGGTACACATTGATTGTATAATCAATGAAACACAAGTAAAAACTTAAAAATATACTTTTAACTGGAAAAGTTGATAAAATATTTCTAAAGTGTTAGTTTTTAACAAATATTTTAAAATTTTACAAAAGTTTACAAAATTTACAAAATTTTTGATACAAAATCCACAGCAATATATATATATATAGTGTTCACAAGAAACTGTAAACAAAAAAGAACGGAATCTATCAGTCCACAATTTCTAATCTTATTGCGCCAAGAAAAACCGCTTTGCAAACTGGTACTGCTATATATGATAATAATTGATGGAAACAGGGGCCCCTTGTTAATGGTTAATCTGGTCAAGAAAAGTACAAGGAATTATTATCAGGTTAGTAATTACCTTTTTGGCATTGTTCGGCTAATTCTTAATATCATTTTTTATCAAAAATAACAACATATGGTCCTTGCGAGGCCAAGATATCCATTTTTGAGTTGTAGTTTCTTGTGAAATTATTATAGGCCATTACGCTCTATATTATCTTATAAAACGGCAAGTTTTGCCATAAAACGTTTTCTAAAACATATCATTTTCGCATTTGTATAAGATCCCATTTTGTATTTATACAATTACTAAAAAACATTTTGTGCCTTCAATAAAAGCACCTAAAGTTTTGTTTATTTCTTGTTTCGCTGTGAATCAGAACAACTATAATATAATTTCAATATCTTTTTTAAGTTGTTATTGAGACTATTCAAATAAAACAAAGGTAATTTGTGGATCTAAAGATAGGTAAAAATAAACACATTATTTTTCTAAAAACTGCAATTCATATTATAAATTTTAAAAATAATTTTCTTTGCTTGTCATATTTCTCAATATGTCAGTTGAATTAAACGCATTGATTTACCAACGCCAAGGGCAGTTGGAAAGATTGAAACGTATTTTAGCGATAGCTACGAAGGCTGAAGATGATGTTACAAAAATGGCTACAATTCTCTAATGAGATTTTGATGCAAGTATCTTCGTCCAATCCAACTGAAGCAGTTTTGAAGCAAGAGTTAGCACGTGAAAAAGATAACAACAAAGTAATTGATGAAGTTTATTGGCAAATTCTTGAAAAATATGAAACCTTGTTCGGTTCCAATGCGGAATGTAAATCTAACGGTTCAAATATTCGCTTGCCAAAAATAAATTTACAAACGTTTAGTGGCAAATTTTCCGAATGGCATACTTTCAAAGATATGTTTCAATCTATGGTTCATTCTAACAAAAACTTATCTGATATAGAGAAATTTCACTATCTTTTATCATCCCTCACTGGTGATGCCTTGAATATAGTGAAAGGCATACCTATATCTAGTCCCAATTATCCAATTGCTTGGAAACAAGTTTGTGAAAGGTTTGACAATGTTCGACTTCTCGCTACAGTCACTGGCACGCTATATGCGATTTGCCAGCTAGTGTCCCAGATACGTCCAAAGCTCTGTATAATATGCTTAATATAATAATAATAATAGTCCCCTTTCACAGGCCATGAAGGCCCATTGGGGTATAGCAGGGTAGGCTACTATTCTTGAGCCGCTCGGTACTCAAGGGTGGTAAAGTGGCTAGCTTTACGCACCGACCGCCTATTATTACCCCAGGAAAGGATTTCCCAGGTGCTAATTTTCACAGGCTGAGTCGACCTGGAAGCCTTAGATATTTTTAAAATTCCAATGCATTATTCCTGGGATTCGAACCCAGGACCTTAAGATTGGTAGTCAAGTGCCATACCCACTGAGCTACCATGGCTCCCTATATGCTTAATATAGTTAATGAAAATACCGCAGCTCTTGATGCTCTGGGTTTAAATACTAAAGAATGGGGGTTCATTTTGTTGGTTTTGACTTTTAAAAGACTACCTAAACATTTATGTACAAAATTCGAAGAACAATCTCATACAGATTTGCAAACCTTTGAAGAAATCAAAAGGTTCTTGTTAAATCATTGCAAGGCCTTGCAATCGGTCGAAGCAATATCTAGCAAAAAACCTAACCTTGTATTCAACTCTAATTCATATGTAAAATCTACTTCTAAAGAATCTTTTGTTGTTAACAAAACATATCAAAACAACTCAAATAATTGTTTGGTATGCAAGTCAGAACACCCTTTATCCAAGTGCCAACAATTTATAGCAAAAAACCTATCTCAAAGATTAACTACTGTAAAACAATTGAACCTTTGTATCAATTGTTTAAATCGTTCGCATAGTGTAAGAAATTGTCCTATTATTCATTCTTGCAGAGTTTGCAAAAGACGTCATCATACTGTTCTTCATTTTGATGCTAATAAGCGAAATGCTCAGGATACCAATATTGTATCCGAAGTTACTTCCAACACCACTACCAAGGCACAAGATTTTTCTTTGTCTACTGCTAATACTGCAGATAATGTTACCTTTTTCGCATCTAACAAATTATCAGTTCTTTTGCCTAGTGCAATGGTACACGTTCTCGCTTCTCGAAACAATTTCCAACCAGTGAGAACACTGATGGACACAGGTTCTCAAGTTTCGTTAATATCACAAAAATGTTTAACCCGATTGGGCTTACGCCGTTCCTATATTCGTTCTACCATAACGGGAATAAATTCAGATTCCCCTATAGTTTTGCAAGGCATCACTAAATGTGTGATAAAGCCTATTCACAGTTCAGAACCTATTCTGGAACTTGAACTTGAAATCTTACCCACCTTAGTTTCCAAGGTACCTTCCACTACGTGGATGTTCCGCAGTGGACTCATTTGTCTACCTTACCGTTAGCAGATCCTAACTTCCTAATCAATCCCGTTCAGTGGATATGATATTGGGGGCAGATGTTTTTTCACAAATCTTGAAATCGGATCGAATAGTAGGCAAGATGGGCGAACCCATCGCTTTTGATACTATTTTTGGTTGGATTGTAATGGGAAAGATATATGCTTCATTAACCCCTGCCGTTTCTTTGTTTGCGTCTTCAGACCCATTTGATTTAAAGAAACTCTGGGAACTCGAAGAAGTTCCAGGAAAAAAGTTTATTTCACCAGAACATGAAATCTGTGAACAAAACTTTCAAAATACCGTTTCGCGTATGGAAGATGGTAGATATGTGGTTTCGTTACCTTTTAAGGAACCACATCCTGTTTTCTTAGGGGTATCTCGCGCTGGAGCCCTTAGACGGTTCTATGCTTTAGAAAAACGCTTCAGGCATGACAAATCTCTTAGAGACATGTACGGTGAGGTAATACAAGAATATCTAACCTCTGGCCACATGAAAGTAGTTCCAATAAGTAGCTCCACTGAACCTAGTTTTTATCTACCACACCATGCCGTATACAAACCGGAAAGCTCAACGACTAAGCTTCGCATTGTCTTTGATGCTTCTATGAAAAGTAGCAACAACTTGTCTCTCAATGATGCTTTATATTCGGTCCCAAATTGCAGGCTGATATGTTTGTGTTGTTACTTAATTTTCGCTTACCTAGATTTGCCTTTACAGCTGACATTAAGCAGATGTACAGACAAATATCTCTTACCAAAGCTCATAGAAGCTATCAAAAAATACTTTGGAGATTTAATCCTTTGGAGGAAATTCAGGAATATCAGTTAAACACAGTTACTTTCGGTGTTGCATCCTCTCCTTATCTAGCGCTTCGTGTTTTAAAACAAATTGTCATTGACGAAGGGCATAAGTTTCCATTAGCATCACAGGTTTTGACAGAGGGTCTGTATGTAGATGACTGTTTTGGAGGAGCAAATAGTTTAGAAGAAGCTAAGCTTCTTCAGTCCGAACTGATAGAACTTCTTCAGCGAGGTCGTTTCGAACTTAGAAAATGGGCAAGCTTACTAAGTGATATTTCTGAGGAAAATCGTCAGATCATTACGTGGAGTATCTCCAGGTGATTTTTTTAAAGTTCTGGGATTACACTGGATTCCTTCGCAAGATTGTTTCAACTTCAAAGTTTCTGTTACAAATAATGTTATTACCAAACGTACTATCTTGTCTGACATCGCCCGCATATGGGATCCTTTAAGATTTTTAACACCCATCACCTTTTTCGCGAAATATCTCATACAGCACCTGTGGGCCCTAGGAATTCAGTGTGATCAAAAACCACCTGAAGACGTTGTATTAAGATGGCAACGATTTAAAGCGGAACTTCCTTCACTTTCTTCTATAAAAATTACTCGGGTTTTAAACATTAATTCAACAATTGATCATACAGAGATCCATTGTTGTTGTGACGCCAGTGAGAAAGGCTACTTTGCTTGCATATATCTGCGTAATATTCATACTGATGGTCGCATATTTGTTCACTTACTTTGTGGTAAACCTAAGGTTGCCAGTTTGAAAAAAATTTCCTTGGCTCGGTTGGCGTTGTGCGGAGCCGTTTTACTTAATCTTTATCGCTCTGTTTCACAAACATTCTCCAATAAAATTCAATTTGATAGAATTTTCGCGTGGCCTGACTCTACCATTGGATACGATCGTCTCCCCATCGTTGGAAGACATTCGTTGCCAATCGTTTCAGCCATATTCAAGATATCATTCCTCCAGAATCCTGGTTTTATGATGAAGTGTTTCAGGATCAGATCAAATTAATCCGTCTGAATAAACCTTGTACCAAACCTATCAGACAACTCGCACCTTTTCTGGATGAGAATGGTGTAATGAGAGTGGGAGGTAGACTCAAACATTCAAATATGCTCTTTGACGCAAAACATCCTATCTTACTTCCAAGCAATCATGTTCTCACTAATCTTGTTATACGACATTTTTACGATCAGCATCTGCATCCGGGACCACAGACACTGCAATATTTGCTGAGGCAGCAGTTTTGGATCCTAGCCTCTAAAAGGGCGATAAATAGATGTGTGGCTGGGTGTTATCGGTGTTTTCGGGCTAACCATAAACCTTTAACTCCCGTCATGGACAATTTACCTTCTTATCGCCTGTCTCAAATCACAAGTTTTACCCGCTCCGAGGTTGATATGGCTGGACCCTATATCACCTCCGCGGCACGTTATCGTGGTTCCAAAACTTTCAAATACTACCTCTGCATATTTGTATGTTTTGTCACTAAGGCTATTCACATCGAGTAAGCTTTTATAGCAGCTCTTAGACGTTTTGTCGCACGAAGGGGCAGAGTTTTGGAGCTTTTTAGTGACTGCGCAACCAATTTTATTGGTGCGAATTGTATTTTGTGAGGCAGCATTAAGCGACCTTTAGTTAAATTATGTTTGCTACCATCGCAATAATTTTTTTCCATTAGATTTCCTTTTGTTTTATTTATTTTTTATTCTATGTGAGTTCATTTTCACAGCGAATTGTTCTTTTATTTAGTTATCGTTATTGTCATAAAATGAATAATTTGTTAAATCCTTTTATCGGGGAGGAATATGTATAGAATTAGGTCTATTTGTTCAATAATGGCAAACAAGCATAATTTTTACTTGACTTTATGGAGTGTTGCCATGGAAAAAATAATAATATAGAATAAAAAGGTTTTATGTCAAGATCAGAATTTTTTTGCTGGAAATTAATTTTCTATATATATATATAGTGTTCACAAGAAACTGTAAACAAAAAAAAAGGGAACCTTACAGTCCACAATTTCTAATCTTATTGCACCAAGAAAAACCGCTTTGCAAACTGGTACTGCTATATATGATAATAATTGATGGAAACAGGGTGTTAAGGCCTTCCTTAGGATTAGGGTAGTGGGGCGTACTTTAGGGTGCAAGACTAGTAGCCCTCATTAGTAGTTCACCAGTTCAGTTTTAAGATATGAGTTGAAAGCATTCATTTGAACTCGCCAGCGGCAATTGTCGTTTAAACAAGCAAATTTTTGCTTATTTTTTATTTTGTGTTATTTAATGTTAGTTACGTAGAAATACTGCTTACTATCAGCAAGCAGATAATATCATATTACATTTCAAGATAAGAATAAAGTATTATCCATCGTGGGAACTGCTTAGAATGCAGTATTAACTTTCTCATGAGAATTGCTTATCATGCAGATAATATTGTATTAATTTTCTCGTGGGAATTGCTTAGTAATATTTTATTTAGATAAGAGAATCATATATAAAGAGTTTTAGACAGTAGATTCATTAAGTTTTGATCAGTTCATAGTTAAGTTTACATCTAAGCTCTAATGAGCATTTACATTATTGTGTATTGTAATTGTCATTACTTCCGCTGGTTTAAAATAAAGATCCAGGGAAAACAAAAAATCTTTTTAAAAACTCGTTTCATTTGAACACAAACCAAACTGGCGCAGTTAACGCCCGGATCTTCAAAAATTAGAGGAACCAAGTACCCTAATTTTCCGTTTCAACAGTCAATTGAAGAAACCATCCGCTCTAAGTAGACACCGCCGCTGACGTTGCATTGGGACCCCGAGGACACACATCGCCCCGGCCAAGCATCTTTACTGCACCTACTTCACCAACAACCGCTTTGTCCATTGCGAGGACCTTGTTCATAGAGAACCCCCGTCAAGTGCTGACGACTTTTATCATCGAGATCAATAATTCATCATTACAAGAAAATGTAAGTGAGATTTATAATCTTAAAGTGAAAAGTTTAAAGTTTTAAAAAATATATTTAAATTCAAATCGTAAATTTACTAACATAGTTTTACAATTAATTTAAGCTAATATTAAGAGCATTTAATTATACAATCTGTTTCAATTTATTTGCTTTCGATAGACGAAAGGAATAGTTGGACACTTTGGTAATTAATAATTGCATTTTAGTTTCTAATTTACGTACATGGTAGACGCCAAACCGATAGGTAGTGTCAACTAGTGACATTATAAAGCCTTTCATGCTTGCCATGTATGGGTAGGACCCTTAATTTCTAAGCCCACTAACATAAGAATAATAATTAAAAATCCTATATAATAATAAAAGTGTATTATTAATGCAAAGGAATCGCTCAAGATCTCCAAGGCGATCATGAAGTGTAGAACGTTCAAATCTGTTCAACCCTCCTTTGTTATTTTTAAATAACAATAATATTAATAGAAATATGGTTTTTCCTGCACATTTTCATGTTTCCCTTTTAAATGAAATTCCAAATTACGATGGTAATCCATCGACACTTTCTGAATTTATTAGAGCTGTTGATAACAATCACAGGTCAATTTTGTACAGAAAACCCAGCAGATTACATTAATCAATTGAATATTTCAGCAATCAGAAATAGATTAAAAGGTCAAGCATTAGAAATAATTACTGGATACGAATATGCTACATGGAATGCATTAAAGCAAGTATTAATAGAAAATTCTGGAGACCAAAGGTCAGAATTAAATTTATTAATCATTTAACTAAATTAAAACAAGGAAAAGATTCTCCAATAGAATTTTATAATAAAATTAGAACACAGTTAGCAATCTTTAATTCTAAAATTGCTTCAGGAAACGAAAACCAAGTCATTAAAAATTATAAACTTCAATCAAATAAAGACTTAGCACTGAGAACATTCACTAGTGGACTCAATGACGATTTTGGAACTTTTATTCGTAGCCGTAACCCAAATTCATTAGAAGCAGCCCTTACTATGATTAAAGAAGAGCACGATATCAGATACTCTCAAGCTCAAAATTCAAAATTATCTTCAAATTTAAATCAAAGATCTATTAAATTTTCACCAAATAATTTTAAACAAATTACAA
Source organism: Agrypnus murinus (assembly GCA_929113105.1). Classification (NCBI taxonomy): domain Eukaryota; kingdom Metazoa; phylum Arthropoda; class Insecta; order Coleoptera; family Elateridae; genus Agrypnus; species Agrypnus murinus. The sequence continues at coordinate 19,675,045 of OV816028.1, read as the reverse complement.
ATAATTCATTTAGGACCGCTTATCCACTAACACAACCCCAACCTTTCATGCAACCCCAACCTTTTATACAACCTCAACCTTTTATACAACCTCAACCTTCTGCACAATCATTTGTCCCTAGACAATTTAATCCTAATTTTAATAGGCAAAACAATCCAACCAGCCATCAACATCGAAATGTCTTCGCTCCAAAACTAAAAAATTATAGGCCAACCAATAAACCTATACCTATGGAAGCAAACACAATAGTAAAAAGACCTCCCACTACACAATTAACCAACCATAATAAATTTCGAGCTAATTCTCAAAATATAAGGACTTTGCCTACTCCAGCTGGTCCACAACGAACTTTTATCTCCGAAGAATTATTCTATCATGATGACGATGAACCTGAAACTTCCACATACCCCCAATATGACTATCAAGATTCTATCACTAGGTCTGAACAGTTCCCTGAACAGTACCTTGAACAATCAACCGAAGAAGAAATATCCACTGAAGAATAGGAAAATTCTTATTATCAATACTCAAATAACGACAATGAAGATGCCGAAAATTTTCATTAACGGCCTAGGAAAATATTGAAAGCTTTAGTATTAACCCCAAATCTAATCTCCCATATATTATCATTCCGTCCACCGGACAAAAACTCCTGATAGACGCTGGTAGCTCTAAAACCATAATTTCCCCTAAATTTGTTAATGAACATTTCCCTAATTTCGTTTATAATTTTAACTTTGTAATTACTACTTCTCATGGAACCACCAGACATAATTTAGTTGCTAATTTACCTATTCCAAACCTTTTTCAGAAGATGGATTTCATCTTTGCTATTTATACGATTTTCATTCTGAATACGTAGGCTTAATTGGCTCAGATCTACTTAAGAATTTATCAACCAAAATTGATTATAAATGGATGCATATCCAAACCGATAGCACTACAGTACCGTTTTATTATAATTCATCCATGATTAAACAGGAAACCCAAAGACGTAATAAATGTAATTTTTCCAAATTAAAACATAACGAAATTCCAATAAAACAAATTGAAATACCCCCACGTACTGAAATGATTGTGACTTTACCAGCCGTTGGTAAAAGTGGAATAAAAATAACCCCATGATTAAATTTTAGTAAACATGTCATGATCCTTTCTGCATTAGTTAAATTACATAATAATTGGTTTCAAACTAGTGTAATAAACACTTCTAATGAAATACAAAAAATAAATATATACTCCCCATTAATTTTAGATGAATATGAGACTAATAATGAAGAATCAATACAAATCAACAACATAGACGTTCATAATTCCAAATTAAACATCAAAGCCATTCTTAATGAGAATGTACAAACAAATTTAAGAATTGACCGTCTAAACGAAGAAGAAGAAACATTATTAACCAATCTTTGTTATCAGTATAAAGATATCTTTTATTCTCCAAATATCCCTTTAGCTTCCACCAATTTAATCAAACATCATATTAGAACCAAAACTGATGTTCCTATATTCACAAAAACATATAGATACCCACATGTGCATCGAGAAGAAGTAAAAAATCAAATTCGTAAAATGTTAGATGACGAAATTATAGAACCTTCGGAAAGTCCATATAATTTTCCAATTTGGGTCGTTGCTAAGAAATTAGACGCCTCAAGACATCAGAAACGGCGCATTGTTATCGATTATCGTAAATTAAACGAACAGACGATAGAAGACAAATACCCTTTACCACGAATCGAAACCGATTTAGACCACCTTGGTCGAGCCAACTACTTCACGACTTTAGATCTCGCATCTGGTTTCCACCAGATTAAAATAGAAGAATCAGACCGCGAGAAAACAGCTTTTTCGACTGAAGAGGGCCACTTTCAATTTCGACGTATGCCCTTTGGATTTAAAAAATGCTCCAGCCACATTTCAACGAGCTATAAATAATGCTCTCATAGGACTAACCCCCCAGCAATGCTCTCATAGGACTAACCCCCCAACAATGCCTCGATTATCTTGACGATATTATTATTTACTCTACTTCTTTACAAGAACACATAACCCGCTTAAAAAATGTTTTTAATCGATGTCGACAATCAAATATCAAAATTCAATTAGATAAATCCGAATTTTTACATAAATCCGTAAAATATCTTGGTCATATAATAACCTCGGAAGGAATAAAACCTGACCCTTCTAGAATTTCAGCTATTAAAAATTTTCCTGCCCCAAAAACCAAAACAAATAAAATCATTTCTAGGATTATTCGGATATTATAGAAAATTTGTTAAAGACTTTGCCAAAATAACTAAATTCTTAACTGTTTGTCTCAAAAAGGATAGTACACACCCCTGAATTTCTTCAAAATTTCGAACATTGCAAACAAATTTTAACTAATGAACCGTTACTTCAATATCCCGAGTTTAATAAAGTTTTTGAATTAACCACTGATGCATCTAAATATGCCTTAAGTTCAGTATTATCACAAGATGGAAAACCTATTTGTTATGCATCAAGAACCCTTAACAAAGCTGAACAAAAATATTCTACAATAAAACGAGAACTGCTCGCTATAGTGTGGGCAACTCAACAATTTTGCCCTTACTTATACGGTGTAAAATTCAAATTATACACAGACCATAGACCATTAATTTTGCTTAGAAATTTAAAAGAACCAAATTCAAAATTAACCCGTTGTGTACTCAAACTCGAAGAGTATGACTTTGACGTAAACTATTTACCAGGAAAACTAAACAAGGTAGCTGATGCTTTATCACGCATTCAAATTTATCCTATGAATGTTGAAACCGATAGACTTGAAACAGCCGAACCACAAACTTTCACCAATATAGATAGTAGACTAGCAAGCAGAGCTAGCACCCCTGATATTACCGAATTATTTGACATACCAATCACAAATCCTCCTGTGTTAGATAAACCTCGTATTAAAATACTTTCTGATATACAAGTAAAACCACCCGATAACCGCCCCAACCTACCAAGTACTAAAAAGAAAGACGAAGACAGTAAATCCCTTACAGATACAATACATACCCAATTATCATCAACCCCAGTAATAGATATCTCTGACAAACCACTGCAACATTTTAAACATCAAATTGAATTCATAAGAGCCCAAATTCCAAGAAAAATCCGTAGTACAAAATATGATGAAAACCTCCATTACACTGTATTTATCAATGACCACAATAAAACTGATATGTTTAATAAAATACTAATCGAACATTGTGAACCTAAAACTCATTACTACTGTCACTTTCCTGATAACGAACTTCACTCTAAAAAATTACCGGTAAATTTACCCTAAAAAATGGAGGCAACTATGTTACCTCCATTTTTTGGGGTAAATTTACTTCAAAGTGTAATTTTCATAGGAAGTGGAAAATTTCAACATTAGGTTAAATTTGCATTGTAATGTTTCCTTTTTAAATAAATTTACAGATTAAAATTACGATCTCAATGTAATTTTACATTTCAAAATTAAAACACCTGTGTAAAGTTACATAACAAAGTTAATATTTCATGGCAATAGTACTTTTCAGGGTTAAAATACAAATGTGAAAATACTTCTTGAATGTAACGATGACTTGCGAAAGTACTTGCAAATTCAATCGTTCCTCTGAATATTATTTACATAGGTAAATGAATTGTATGAAACAAAATAAAATCAAAGTAATTTTTATTGAACGTATGTACTTATATAAAATATAAGACATATTATATTATATTAACAGAACTTCTTTTCAGGGGCTTTCGGAAACATTTTGTCTCTCAAAGACATTCAGATAAAGTTTCGATTCCACCTAGAAAATTAAAAAATTATAAATTATATAAACAATTATACACGAGTACCTTTCTCTATTACAGTTATGCTAGTTTATTTCGAATTCTTCAATTTTTGATTCATCCTAGAAAAACATTAAATTAAATATTTTTATTTTATTGGTTTAAATTTGTAATTTTAATATATAGGTACTTACCGATTATTATTTTTTAACATCTCCTATAAAATAAAATTCTTCCCATCTTGGGTCATACGTGTAAATATTTGCCTTTAATAAATCCGCACTACACTACAACGAAAAACAAAATATTAATAGGCAATGAACACTTCGTTCGATATCGATAGGGTACGCCTCGCCTTCGAATTGCTTAGATACCTCGGAAGCGGTTGTTATGCAAAAGTGTTCCAAGTGCGCAAGCTTAATGGAAATGATAAGGACGATATTTGTGCAATGACGGTGTTACGTAAATCATCAATTAAGGATCCAAAAACGGTTATGCATACTATTGCCGAGAGGAATATACTGGAAAAAATGAATCATCCATTTCTAGTAGATTTAAAGTATGCCTTTCAGTCCGAGAGCAAGCTGTATTATATATTGGAATATTTAAGTGGAGGAGACTTATTTACTTAACTATTTGGCACGAGAATCACGCTTGAGCGAGGCTACCATTCGTTTTTATGCGTCTGAAATGGTTTTAGCTTTAGAATACTTGCATTCACTTAACATAATCTTTAGAGATCTAAAACCAGAGAACATCTTATTCGATTGGATAAGTTAACTCTTTCCGAAGGTAGATTTCAACTCATTTTTTACAGTGGTTACCTTGATTTCTCAAATTTCATAGCAGAAATAACTAATGAAAACACACCCAAATTCCATCGCTGTATCATTCAAGTTACATATGTTACAGACCCCGAAGAAAGACAAAATCAAATTCAAAGTTACCATTTAGGCAAAACCAATCATCGCGGAATTAACGAAACTTTAGAACATATTAAACGCAAGTATTATTGGAAATCTATCAATAAAGACATCACTGAATTTATTAATAAATGTCAAATTTGTAAAACTCAAAAATATAATCGTAATCCGATTAAACAACCTTTTCAACTTACACCGACTCTTAATAGACCATTTCATACCGTACATTTAGATATCTTTCGAATAGGCAATAAAAGTTATTTGACCATAATCGACGTCTTTTCCCGATTTGCTCAAGCTTATCCTATTAAATCTCATAACCTGATAGATGTTATTGAACAATTACTAACTTATATATCCGTCTTCACAGCCTCAAATATTATTATTGCTGATGGAGAATTTAATAAAAACATATTTAAAGATTTCTTAATTCTTCAAAAAAATGCAACTACACACTATAACCCCCGCTCACCACCAATCAAATTCGCTTGTAGAACGTCTACATTCCACTATCATCGAACATTATCGTTTATTGACTAATAAACCAGAACACCAAAAAATTCAATACTGTATCTTGGCTTACAATCACACAATCCATTCAAACCTTAAGCTAACACCTTTTGAAATAATGTTCGGGCACACAGAAAGCAAAAATCCATTCGACTTAGATTATACAAGAACCTATTATCATGATTATATGTCGGAACATAAAACAATAATGCGCTATCTATATGAATCATTGCAAAAAAGAACAAACGGACACCAAAGAAAAACGAAATATAAAATTAAACCAAAGCGCGGAACAAAAAAACTCGAACTAGGAAGTAAAGTTTTCATTACGACTAACACAATAAAAAGGACCCGAAATTTTCTGGACCATACACTATTTCCCAAATTTTTGAACATGATACTTATGAATTCACACCCCCTAATGAAGGACCTCAAATTAAACGACATATAAACGAACTATTACCATTTTCAGGTTAACCATTATCGCCTGCTACATACTCACTACCCAATTTGTGACCAGTGACGTAATTATCGAAAACTTAGATGACAATCCTGGACTTTATCCATTAAACTTAGGTAACGCTATCCTAAAAGAAAGCGAATTTACATTAATTAAGACTATAGATTATACACCTATCATTACTCAATATGGTATGCTTAAAGAAGATTTAATAAAAATCATTATTCTTTTGGAAAATCAACAATACCCCATCGAACATAGGCAGTTCACTAATATTACTGACATAGTCATAATAACATATTATTAATCATTAAACAATATATAAACTAAGCAGACAAACTTATCGATCAATTATTCCCTCAAACACAACATACAATCCAAAAACGAGGACTCGTAGATGGTTTAGGAACCATTTTTAAATTCTTAACTGGCAATCTGGATGCCAAAGATGGTCAAAGATATGAAACATTGATTTCCAAATTACAAAAAGTTAGTGAAACACAAACTAACGTCATATTAGAACAAGCTAAAATTCTTAATGACACTATTTCCACTATAAACAATCTAGCCAACAATCAAATGCTACTCAATGAAAACCTGAACAAAATTATTTTAGAAAACGAACAGGTGAAAAAACATGTCGCCACAGTATCCCAAAAAACAGTTTTACTCGAAGCCGTGCAATCTTTACAACTTCTTATAAACACCTACTTTGAACTCGAAAACGCATTAACTTTCGCACAGAATCAACAAATGCATATGTCATTAATTGACAATATTGAACTAATTCAAAATCTAAAGTATATTTCTAAACACTTGTCCCACCAAACAACATTAACCATTCCCTATTCCGCAGATCAAAGTTATCTACATCTATATGAAAGTATCATTATTACCAAAGCCTATCAAATTGCGAATAGAATCACCTTCATCTTTGAAATTCCTCTAACCTCTAAAACTAACCAATATCAACTTATACAATTGATACCTTTTCCAATATTTATTAACACCCGTCATTTCCGTTTGATTATTCCAACCTACAATAATATATTGTTTAATACTAAAATGAGTATCCCTATCGAACTCGATCATTGCAAATTAGTTACAATAGACACTTACTTTTGTAACCAAAATAATCACTTTGAAATTCCAAACGATAAATTATGTGAAACCCAATTACTTTCTTTCAATGGTAACCAAGCATGTACCCCATATCTTTTTGATCTAACTCATATTAAAATCTCTCAAATAGATACTGCCACTTGGCTAGTAACTGTACCTTCTACAGCAATTCTAGATATTAATTGTAAAAATCAAAATTTTCGAAAAGAACTTTATGGTTCTAAAATTTTACATTTGAGCCCTGATTGCACTGCGTTAATTAATCTCGAGCAAATGTTATTTGTAGCTAAAACTACGTCAAACAAAATTATCGACCTAAAATTACCAAATATTGACCAACTAGTAATATCTGAATCATGTCATGTTAACATCTCGAGAGTCGACTTAATTCCGATCGATACACAAAAGTTAATTGATAATCAAATCAAAATTACCGATAACGGTTATCCTCTAAAATCAATTGATCATGTGACTGCTAATCATTTAAGCATATCATCTATTATATTAACCATAATTGCTATAATCTTAGTTATAAGTATTTTTGTATATTTATACTGTAAACGTAATTCCTTAAAAATAAAATTCATTGACTTTCTAAATAAAGATTTAGTTGTGATAAATAAAAACACAGACAATTAAAATTTTCATTTTCCTTTTTACTGATTTTAATATTGTTTTAAATAAAAACCATATTAAAACATTTTAGCGCTGAGGAGTTACGTAGAAATACTGCTTACTATCAGCAAGCAGATAATATCATATTACATTTCAAGATAAGAATAAAGTATTATCTATCGTGGGAACTGCTTAGAATGCAGTATTAACTTTCTCATGAGAATTGCTTATCATGCAGATAATATTGTATTACTTTTCTCGTGGGAACTGCTTAGTAATATTTTATTTAGATAAGAGAATCATATATAAAGAGTTTTAGACAGTAGATTCATTAAGTTTTGATCAGTTCATAGTTAAGTTTACATCTAAGCTCTAATGAGCATTTATATTATTGTGTATTGTAATTGTCATTACTTCCGCTGGTTTAAAATAAAGATCCAGGGAAAACAAAAAATCTTTTTAAAAACTCTTTTCATTTGAACACAAACGAAACTAGTTTGTGTTATTAATTATAATAAATGTATTACATAATAACTGGTCCTTCGAATTTATTTATCAACTATTCAAATACTGAATCACCACAGGGGCCCCTTGTTAATGGTTAATCTGGTCAAGAAAAGTACAAGGAATTATTATCAGGTTAGTAATTATCTTTTTTGCATTGTTCGGCTAATTATTAATATAATTTTTTTATCAAGAATAACAACAGGATTTAACCGCAAACGCGTCATCAGAATTTTTCAAATTTTCAGATTTTAATCTACTCACAAAAACGCGTCGATTGATATATAATTCGTCTAGGAAAGTTTTTACACATTCTATTTCACAGCCTTGCGTTTTTTTGATTTTAAGAAGTTCTATACTGTTTCTTTCTTTCGCTTATGTTTGTTTCCTCTTTGTGTTGTTTCTCTGCGGATATTCTCTTATGCAGTTTCATTATTTTCTACTGACGAAGTTTTATGAAATTGTAGGCGAAACGTTGAGTTCTTCCATTCTTCCAAATCTAAGCCAGAATAGAATGTAATACAAAAATGATGACAATTCTTCTGTATTAGTTTATAGAAACGGTTATTGTCGGTCCGACTGGCCTAGCGGTAATGATCCACGACGCTCTACTCGTCTCTCTACCAATGAGCAAAGCCATCCGGAGCGATGTGGAATCCGGGAGAAGATCTTTCGACTTCGGCATAAATCTAACGAGGTCATATGACCTTGCACCTTGGTACCTGTAATAAAAAAAATTATAAATTTCCACTTGACTCGTTAGTTGAGTTACAACTATTTTTGTTTTTGCATTATTTTTTTTACAAAACAAAACTTATTATAATGAGCTGACTTGTTTATTTATATGATGTTTTATGCGCATGAGAGACAATTGGGGAAAAAATCTGCCTCAAACAATTAAATAGCATTATGCAAACGTATAAAATCAGTTGCTGGGAGATGTTATAAAGTTAATCGTCCTTACTGACTCTAAATACCCAGATAGAACGATCCATTTTCAGTATATTAAAAAGAATTGTGTTTTATAATTTCAAAAGCAATGCTTGCTTATTACAATGATGTTTTTAATTGTTCAGTTGTAGGTGGTGAAGTTAAATTTAAAGATGACTGTTTAAATACTGATGAAGTTGATGAGGTAAGTTAACTTGTAGATCAACTTACGAATTTCAAAAGTGATTAAATTTTTTAACAGATAATTATGAAGCCGCATACATATCATAAGGAAACCTTTACCCATACAGATTTTCCATTAAAGTTGGCAAAGGCGTTTAATTATTGGTTACAAGTACCAGAAGAGGACTTTAATATTTTGCACCAGCACACCGAAACAGCTATTGTTTCTATGCTTTTGTTAGTATATATTTCAGTTTTTTTTATTATTTTACATAATTAGTTGATTAGTATTTTTTACTTCCACTGTTTAACTTTATAATATTTCTTAATTACATTAGAATGGGAGATTTGCTTGCTGACCGAGAAACCAGAGAAGGAAAACCCACAGCACATGTTATCTTTGGAAAGCCGCACGCTCTCAACAGTTGTTACTTTTGTAGTTGTTCAATAGCACAGATAAAACTTGAGGATCTTAACGAGGTAAAGTACTTTAAGTTATCATTAAATATTTAGTAGAACTTTTTCAAAATGGAATATCACTCACAATTAGATAATAAAATATGTAATTAAGCTTTACCTAGGGTGTTCGATTTCCAATACACTCAACCCCGAATTATCTAGATACATATATCTTTCTAAAGATATTAATTAATATTTCGCGTTTGTGAAGGTTGATATTGAAATAGCTGTTAAGATAACTCATACATACTTGTCCCTCTCCCAGACTATTATTAGTTTAATACTTTTTTTTCATTTTCTTTTCTGATAGGTAGTAATAGGTAAAATTGTACAAAAAGTAACGGTAAACCCACGTAGCAAAACTGTCTACTAATAAAAAAATTAATTATAATTGTAATAATGTTTTAAAAATAGTAATTACTAAGCAATCCAATTAAAAACAAAGTATACGAGAATGGGGCTTGAACCCGCGACTTCTGAATATGAATGCGTTAACGGCTACTCCAATCAGCGTACAGCTTCCAGCTTTTCTTTATGGCTTATTACCAAAAGTAATAAATCAATAAGCTTTTTAAGTATTTTTCTAAATAGTTTTTGGTTTTCTTCATAAAGTTTAATATGTTTTTGACGTAAAATGAATTCTTCGTTCGATTGATACCAAAATTTCGACTTATTTTTACAAGGATAGAGATTTAGGAAGAAAATAATAAAATTTTACTGGATTTCTTATATTATCGTTTACAAAAAACACACTGTATGTGAGCGCGTATCTGACCAGTATATTTTAAATAAATTTACGTTTGATAATTGGCACCATCGTTTTTGTTCTACCTTTTGTTCAACAGACTTTTAATAGCTTTTTACAGGAAGCTGCGGAGCATAAATGAGGATTTATTTTCAAGAATTTAAAAAATGTTATTGGAGATAGCTTGTTATATTATTTAGAAATATTAATTTAATTACGACTTTGTACAAATTGTTTTATTTGTAGTCTTTCCATAGAAACGCTGTAAAATGAAAGCCACCTTTCTATTTATAATGAATTAAACTGTTGGGTTTTTTAAAGTAATGGGATTTGTATACATATATATTTTACGCTTTTACAAAAACTATTGTGTATACCTTGCTCGCGAAACTCTTTAGCGTCCTCGAGATTGTCCTGCCTCGGCACAACTTCGCTGCTATTATTCAACACTTTACGTAAGTGTGCATTAACCGATTTCTAACGAACGGATACATTTCAAAAATTGGGCGAAGTGGACTCCCCCTTGGGCAATATAGTACTAAAAGACGGGTGGGCGAAGTGTTCGGGTTTCAGAATAAATAGTATTTGTTATATCGCGGTGCGAGGCCCCCTTGGTCGTGGGGGGTTGCCTACATCGCCCACGCCTTGCCCCGCCACTGTTGCTGACCGATTCCGGCCGGATCAGTGTGCTTTATGCTTAAGTCTTCTAGTTTTTGAGATAGTTTTCGGTAGACATCAGGCATCGGAACTGGCTATTATTATTATACAGGGTTAGTTAAAAGTATGGAGATTGCGATTTATTGTCGTTAATATTCATTTTAGGAAATAATGTTGAATACAAAACTTTTTTAAGAAATTTTTATCTACTTCATTTTTTCAAGGAAATGCCGCTTCAAGTATTTACGGATAGTACGATAGGTACATCTAAGATTAAACTCGCTATTGCTAATTTTAACAGCAATAAATTGTATACAATTGTTGCATACAATTATTGACACACACACAATACAAGTGTAGAAGGGAAACGCTAACGGTATATAACAGAGCACGACACTACTCGTAAAAGAAGAACTAGTAACTGTACAACTGTACTTTGCTGTATAATTTTATGATTTAACAAGTTGTAACAGTCTTTAGTTGAACATTAACGCCTGAAGTGTAGGCAACCCATTAGTTAGTCGATTAAAATAGATCAGATTACTTTTTTGTTGGAGACTGACAAGAAAGGTATTGTTTTGTTATATGGTAGCAAGGTGAAATCTTGTGTGTTCTTTCCAAGTTTAACGTTAGAAGGTGATGGTGTAAACGGTGAGAATCTGGTGAAACACTTTATTAACTCATGAAGTAAATCATGGATGGTGGAAAGCCCCCTGCTAAAGAAAGAAAATTGAGATTTTCCAATCAACATTAATTGATGGATGTCAAGATGCTAAGCTTAATCTATAGGTAATTCCTGTTAATCTAAAGGAGTTGGAGTCATGAATGGATATCATATGAACATTTATGGGGGGGGGGGTGTTTGACCACACCAGTAGGGATAATATAATTGTAGTACTAATTGATTTATTTGTAGTAATTCTGCGTAGCAACGCCTGAAGGTTTGTTATTATTGGCAGTTTGCCTTAGTTCGTGTTGGGAAGCGAGATAATCAATCATTTACGGTAGGGGTAGCGTTATCATACGAATAACACCGTTGAGGAACCAATCAGCTGAGTGGGAACACAACGGTCCTATCAATACTTAATTAATCGCTAATAGAATCCCCTTTTTGTCCTTCTTGTTGGCTAATAACGGAAGCTTCAGGTTTGACTGCTTAATAACAGGTAAATCAGTTGGGGGTTGTGATTGTTCATGGGGCAGTAATATCATTTCGGGTGGGCTAAGATATTTAACGCAAACCGTTATGTTGAATTACCCTACATAGACTGTGTGCTTGACCCGTCGGTTAACTGAATAATATTGTATTTTATTGTGGATGAGTAGCGTTCTGTAGAATTATCTTACTAATTCTAATTGTTGGTGTGTACTGTGTTGTGATCTATTTATATCCCTACCCATCTGTTATCTGACAATATATGTATAAAAAGTGCGTATCGGTGTCTTACTTATTGTTGTTTAATTTAATGATCTTTGTTGGTTTATTTTTTTTTGTGAACCCCAGGTAACCTTTTAGACTTTTCTCATTTGTCGTCGAGTTCAGACGGAGGGATTAGCTCACATTCCTAGCGGTAGGTATCAGAAGATTGGAACTCGTGGCGCCCTGTAATGAAAATCTACCGACCCAGCCCGTCTCCTTTGCAGCTAGTCGGTGTAATCCTTGCTAGGGTGTGGCAAAAGAAGGGTACGACAAAGTTGTAGTTAATTGATTACATCATGATTTGTTTTTGTTACCAATTAGTTTGATTTTAATTTATTTATCTCATTTTGCAGGAATATTTATAGAAAAGAAATTACTGTATAAACAGCCTTGGTAGTGTACTGTCTGAGTGCTGGACTTTCACCCAAGCGGCCCGAGGTCGATTCCCGGTGCCGGCAGATCTGGTTAAGGTTTTCTGCAGTTTTCCTTAACTGTGACACAAATGTGGCATTTGCGCTGTTCCATCTGTAAGTCGGCTGCAGCCGCATTTAGGGCCTACGTAATAATAATAATCGCCCCCTCCCTCCCACACAAGCTTATAGCTTCTGGGGCCTGGTTTCCAGGCTATGGGTTGTAGCAATTATTATTATTATTATTATTTAATTACACAGCCCCCAAGTGTAATCTAGCAATTAATGTGAGAAATTGCGAGATTCTGTACAAAAGGACACAATTTTTATTATTGACCAAACCCATTTAAACAACGCACTGTGTGTTGCTTCAAAACTCCGAAAATGCATTAGTAACCTTTATGGGAAATTTTCGTGTCAATTTTAAAAAACTTTAATATCAAGGTACAACACAAAAAAACTTCCAGGTTTTCATATGTTTTTTTACAGCTTTTTGGTATGAAGATCACAAATCTGCTATTAGTTTTTTCGGGTCGGGTCAAATATTGTTGTTTAGATGTCATGTCATTGTATATTTCATGCCAAATCATCACAAAAAAAAAAGAACTTTTCAACCCGACCATCTCAGATTTTCGTGAAATTTAGTTGGATGGTAGAGAACATCATGTAACTTAAGTATGTAAAATTATAGCCCTCAGTGGTACACGGTATTCATACAGAAGGGTTGCAAATATGATAAAAAATGTAAAATTTACGCTTACAAGGTAAACAAAAACAATTCATAACTTTGCTTCTAATCATAGCAGAACTTATATCTTCTTAGGCTTGTTTTAATGCTAAAAGAGCATAGTTTTCATAAAACATTATTTTATATAAAAATATTGAATTCTTCATTCCAAGGTCACATGATGTGACCTTTGACCTTGAATATCTAAGAAAGTGAACTTTCAATTTTTGTATGAATACAGTATGTTATACAGCTAGGTATAGACTCTTTTTGGTGTAAGTTTCATTATGGGAAGCCTTTGGAAACAGGAGTAAAATAATCGTTAAATATGGTAGTTACACACTTTTAACACAAAACATGAATCTGGAAGCTCAGACAAGAGTATTGTATCAGGTATTTAGTATATCGCACATCCACTTCAATAGGGACACAAGTGTAAATTTTGCCGATTTGGAGTTATGGTCATATGGCACTTTTTTTTAAGTACTGTATGCAATGCGATAACGCCACATGTTGTATCTAAGGCAACCGATTTTTAAAGTCACATAATGTTGTATTGCACTGTAAGAATATTTTGATTAATATCACCATATCATTACAAATGTGGCATTATTGTACTTAAGATCTAAAATTTGTAATGTTATAACGCTTTATATGTCATATGTGGCACTACGCTATTGAAGAATTTCGGACTAATAATGCATCATAGTACACTTGCGGCGATATGGTTCTGCGGTGCATTAGCAAATAAGGAATAACAACAGATGCTAAACACTACTTACGTCTTTGTTGCATTGCAGGTAATTTGAATACATAAACATTCGTTAGGTAACGTTATTAAATGTATGCACATAATATAAGAGAATTATGAAGCTATTTATAAATCTTATCACCACGAGCAAGATAAAACTTCGCAGCTGCGAGATAAATATAGCCAACATGTGCAGTATTCAGAAACCTTATCTAAATCCTACGAAATGCTAACGGAAGTAAAACGTTATTGCTACGTGTGTGAAACCGAACAAAGGATCTAAAACACGAAAAGCTATATAAACCCCGCAACTTTGTGGGGCAGATTAGTTCGAGTTACAATCTTCGACAGTTCAGAGCTTCGAAGCTGGCATCCAGGATGTTGCTTACCTAGCTTCTGAACTAATAACCTCACTCAGAACCTTAGAAGTTGTCATCCATGGATGTTACTTACCTAGGTTCTGAGCCAGTTTACCAGTTTAATGTTAAAACTGTATAATAGTATTTAAGTTATTATGCAAGTGCATATTGTGTAATTTCAACGAATAAATATCTTATTGTAGTTAACAGTAAACTGTTCATTCTCTAACTTTGACGTCTTTTGTGTTTTTGAATAAAGAATTTTTAAAAAAATTCTTTTCAACGTTAAGAAAGCTTAATTCGTTTCAGTGCGTCTTACATGTGCATTGAGTTCTTGTGTTAGTATTTTCGGGTTTGCATTTAAAGATACTAGGTAATTTGTAAATTTTTTGGAAAAGTAATGTGATGGTTGCACTTATATTTTTGCTTTCTTACTATGCAAATGCATAATGTGTAATTATTGTGTTTTCTTACATTTATTTAAAATAACTTATGTATTTAGTTTGTATTGCAATCTTTTTCAATAAAGTTCTTTAAACCATAATTACTTTTTCATTTTCTTGCTGCTCGCGTGCAATATAGCCACATATTTTTATTTTTTGAGAGAACTGATTAGTGCAATATGGACATATCTAATAAAGTTCACATTTTGGTTAAAATTATAAAATTGCTTTTTAGCACTACCTAAAAAGGATATACATACTTAGTGTATTATGAAGTTTGATGGAATTACAAGCGTATTTCAATCTGTAACAACTAAAAATAATAATAATAAATAACAATAAATAATAATAAACAATCTTTAAACTACTCTCCTTTAAATTTTAACTATTTGCACTTGTGTCCCTATTGAACTGGATGTGCGATGTATTGATACATAAACCTTCAAATCGTATATACTAAGACAAGTATAGGCATGATGTTGTACCTGTACCTGCAGATACAGGTTGCTATACAGGGTGTTGTTAAACATAAAAATTTGCCTACCCTTCTAGTGCATTTAAAAAACGACTTTTATTTGAGAACAAATTGCAATATAACTAAAATTTGATCTGACCCGAAAAAACCCATAGCAGATTCATGATCTACATCGTAAAAACCTCTAGAAAAAGTGTATTAGAACCTGGAAACTTTTTTAAAGTCCAATTTTGTTGTATGTACAGTATTAATTATTCTTTAATTAAATTCAAATTCCTACTACTTTTAAAAAAATGAGCGTGGCGTAGTTTTATTTTATAATTTTGGCAGTTAATATTAGAAGTTCAAGTTATCAGTGTAAGAACGGATGCATTGGCAAATGCGTGTGTAAACTGCATGTCTGCTAAATCACGTAAATATGTTTGATACATAATAATAATTTCTATCTAATGAGCTTCTAGGATAGTAATGAATTAAAATTATACCGAAATAACCTTCGATCAACGAACAAGGATATTTAGATATTGCTTTATTCATAATTTTCTGCTAATTGTCCACTAAGTCACAAGTCCACTTAGCAACGTTGAAAAATGTGCCGCAGTGGACCTAGTTGTGACGTAATCGAATCAATAAATGAAACTTTGTCCAAAATAAAAACATGTCGATAATTTACTTGAACTACTAATAAACAAGGATAATACTATATTAGAAAAGAAACTTATACTAATATTCATTTTTTTTACGAATTATTAATATAATATGACATAGTGGACTTTTTGATCGCAAACTACCTTGTCAAAAATGATAAAATTCCTTCATACTTTAGTATTGAGGCCTGCTGATTATATGAGCAATAAGTTGCATTAATATTGTTTTAAACACAGTGCTATTTATTTACAATACAATATATATAAACCGTATAATCGAGCGTGCTGTATAATTGGTTACCTATGTGTGCATAATGCTTTGACTCGATTATTTTCAAATGCAACATAGGGTAATGCACATATTGCAATTTAATTTAATAGCGCTGTATATGTTTTTTGGGTTAATTGGAGAGATTGACTAATTTTTTTGCAATGGCTCTAAAATAATTTATTGACTCATATATTATTTTCTTTGCGGTATAAGATTTCGCGGTATAACAAAATGTAAATAAAGACGCAAAATTCAAACGAAAAATTAATTTTTAAAATGGTCGAAACAACCCTAAAAACTGTAAAATAGAGCCCAAACATAGATATTTTTATACCATCCGTATTTTATGTCGTGGTTTCAGTGAAAAATATTATAAATGGGATACGGAACTTCTTTATATTATCCATTGGGCTAATCCATAATTTTTCTGTATTTGATCGAGTTCAAAATTTACTTTAGGTGATGAGAATAAATACAAAGGAGGCAGTAAAAGGAAGCAGATTGGTTCAAATACAGATCAACTTTTCTGAGGATGGAATCTGCCCAAGTGAAGAAATGTATTTCGAAATGGCTGGCTATAAAAGTATGTTTTTAAATTTTTATATAGTTATGTTTTAAATGCTATTTTTGTAGGTGTCTTGGGTTTTATTACATCCGAAGTCCGTATCTTACAGGAAGTATATAGCAAAAAACGTTTGCCAGAGTTTGAGAAATTTATTGAAAAGATAAGGATATTTTTTTCCATCATCATGGACTGTAAATATATAGTAGATCATGTAAGATAGAAAAACTATAATACGTGTTATTGCATTTAAACTTGGAAAACAAAATAATATGAATATTGCAGGATGACGCTTACATAAGAGTTGAAGTTTTCTCCTTGCCAATTATTTACACCATTCAGAGCAATGAGGAAACTGGTAGAACATTACTGAGTATCCTTTCTATTACTTTAGAGTGTTAATAACTTACTTTATTTCATACTGTGTCACATTTGTCAGTTTTACGTCAAACTATTCAGTCCAGAAAATGCGATTTAACAGTCTAGTATGATTGTAAAAATTTTTTCCTACGACCATATCAGAAAGTAGCCTAGAAAACCGAGAATTACACACTAGTGTGTTTTACTTTTGTATGTGCGATTTACTTTCGCAAATCTCACGGTCGAAATCTATGCAGTAAATAGCAAATAAGATAAATAATAATAAAAACCTGCTTGTTCTTGTTGTTGTTCTTGACTATTTTGATACATTAATCATCTACTAACTCAATAATTAATTAATTCTAGCTGTATTTGTTTATTAAAAACTACTGATTGGGATATTTGATAACATATTTTCACTGCACCAATTGTCATTACACCAAAACAAGTTTTCACTGTAAAATAAAAATTTTGATCTTGTTTTCCATTTCCAACAATATATTTTAATTTAAATTGCTAATATAAGTTTTAATTCATATTTTTTTAGATTTATTGTTAAAAAGTTTTAATAATTACTTAGAGTATAATTAATTTCTAAAAATATTTTAAATAAATAAATAATCAGAGGCGGCTTTGTATACTGTTCAATATGCAGGTGTTAGTCTTTTGTTTAAATACGCCATAAGTATAAAGGCTAATTTATTATTGTTAGTAGTTAACTGTAAAGTTTTCTTTGGTTTAAAATGATTAAAATATTGAAAACTCACTTTTACAGACGCCTTTTCACAACTCTCAAATTCCAAGAAATTTAACTAATTGTTATAATAATCCCCTTACGGATAAAACAATAACCAATAATACTGACAATATTCAAAACGCACTTACACACACGCTTTCATGCAATTCACAAACTCAAATTAACTTCACAAATTGTTACAATAATCATATAGTTATAAACCTTATTGGTGCTGAAAATAATGATAAAAATAAAATTACTAAATAAAATGTAAATTTATTTTGTTAGCATTAAAATAATTTTTTCTTTGAAAACTGTATTTTTCTGGTCGTAGGAAAAATAGTGTACAGAACTCGGTGGAAAGTGTGTTTCGTCTTCTTTCTTGTGTGTGTTTCTTTCTTCTTTACAAAAAATGCCACTTTTCACTCTCGTTATGTAATAATATACTATTACAGTCTAGTATGACTGTAAAAAATTTTACCGGACGCAAATACAATCAATCATCTGGACAATGTTTTAGTACGTAATCAGTTACTATGGAAACTCGTTCTTCATAGATGTCCATATTTTGCATTCGGAAATTTATTTTATATAATTTTTTTTAAATTAAACCAATATTCCAATAATTGCAGTATGAAATAAAACGCATTACGTCATACGTCCTGGAAATGGTCTTACGGTCTCGTTTCGATGTTCCGGACTCGGCTCCTTCGTCGCCTTGTCCATAACATCTAACTCGACTGTAAAATTCCATTTCCAGGACTTACGTAAATTACTATTACATCAGTTTCGTTGCATTGATATGTAAAAGTATCTTCCTGTATTAACTGTTCCTTAGCTAAATCTTGTAGACATTATACGCCAAAAGACGAACAACACAGATCTGTCAAAATACGCATTATCACTAGTTAAGAAGTCAGGTGCTTTGGATAAGTGCAAAGAGAAGTTGTACAAAATTAGGCGTGACACATTGGCGGAATATAAGAAATTTGGTGAAAATCCATTATTGGATGAATTTTTCGATAAGTACTTGGTCGTTCCTGAATACTTTGAAGATGTTACATACATACTAGATTAATTATTTTACGTTAATTATGTACAACTAATTAACGAATGAATTACTTGAGTAATTGTTAGTTCCTATTGTTACTGTTACAGCCTGTAATTTATGTATGAGTATAAAAATAGATGTTTCATTCTAAAAATGAGCTGTCAATAGCTTCTATCTATCGCCAGACTAAGATTTTGCTTAAAAGAACATTGTTTTGACTTTGAAAAACACAACTAAAGTGGATACTTTGGCTGACAACTATTCTTGGAATTATGATCAATCATTAGGTATGCTTTTTCATTACTCGTTATTAGTAGTTATTTAAACTACCACAAGTGTTTTTCTTCACTAGTCGTGGAAGTTATGCAACAAAGTTCCACAATTTCGACGCATGAAAATTTTTTGCACTGTTTTGTGTAATTTTCTGTAATATTGCTTGTTCTTTGAATTTGTTAATTTTTTGTTGTTAATTAAGAGTGAGAAAAATATTTTTATTCAATTATGACTTATAAAGTCATGTTTATTTACTTTCACTACAGAACATTAAATCAGTTGTTTACTAAACAACATAATAAAAATTTTCTTCCTCTAGCGGTTTCCAAATTTTATTTAGTGCTTTTTTGAGGAAGTAAAGCTTCCATAATATCTTCATTCCTCACCTTGTAAAATGAAAGTCATCTATATATTTAGAACGCAAGGCTTATTTTTGTTCTCAGTTCGTTTGAGAGTTCTACTAGGTCAATGCGTGATTCTTTTTTATATTGAAGCTTTTGTTGTGTAGATTAGTCAACGCTTAATTTCTGTATTTATTTAAGTTTAATATTTTTAAATAAATAAATATGAAACATCTATTTGAATGCGTACGAGACACTTACATCCACTTTCAGCGCCATTTTACTTTCTAACGGTGGCAACTTTTGAAACTATTCACGTTTATAAAAGTTTACACTTGCATTATTAGAATTAGGTTGGGTAGATATTGTCATGATATAAAATGCTTACAGCAACCGAAATACATATATGCAGAATTAGTTGCATTCTTAATAGGCGAAGTATGTGAGATTAAAAAAAATAATATTAAAAATTAATTAAAATTGTTTATTTTGTGAATAATACACTCTAGAACACTTTAAATAGAGCAGGAATAGGTTTTAAAGTTGATTTATTTCTAAATTTGATCAATTTTCTTAGTCAAAACGACGGTGCACTGCCGTTGCTGAATTCTAGTAAATAATTAGGTATTAAAACCATTTCAAGAGTTGTTTACACGTGAAACAGACACGGGGCATGTTAGTGGATGTGTATGCAAGGGTTTATTGCCTTACCTGTTAGATTAGTCTTCTTAGGTCTTTTTAGGTATCAACGATTTCAGTATTTTTTCATAATTTTGCTTTTTTCCAAGATTAATTAATATGTGGGAGCAAATATGTTGTTGTTATATTGTTAAGTAAGTTCTAAAGAATGTTTGAGAAATAAATGTTAATGTAAAGATCAATTCTTAGAGAAGATCTATGGGTTTAAAGAACACATATAGCTGCGTTTTGAAATAGTAATCTAAATGTATAAAATTTAATGCTATTTAGTAGTTTGGATACCTAAAAACTTGTAAGTATTGTGATATAGGTTCTTGGATAAAGATTTTGTATGCAAAAATGGATGTAATTATCTAATTTAGAGTATTTTTTAAATATTAATGTGTACCTGAAGGCATTTAAAGTTGATGCCATTGTCAAACTATACCGATTTTCCTAGAGGACCAATTTACTACTATTATACATTTCTAAAAACAGAAAAATTTGCTCTGCCAAATTATAATATTAGTTTTGGCATTTATTAATATTCAAAAATAATTATTTGGTTAAAAAACTATAGTTTTATTGAATTCAATTGTTTCTAGTGAATTTCACCAAATAAGTGACAGATTAAACCATGGAAAGAAAACAAATTGTACAAATGAGGGTTCGCAAATATTCCATGTAAAAGTATATTTAAAGTTGTCTATTAGAAACAAAATCGGCGATCTCCATAGATGCGGTATTTCCAAAAACGGCAATCTCCATATGAGCCAATCACAGTTCCTATACATATCAATGAAAAGCTGTTATGTCTATTTCAAGGAACGTACTATTGTAAATTGTATTTTATTTTTAGGTTTAATCTATAATAAATAAATACTGGAAAATACTGGAGACCTCACATTTTATAATAATATTGTTCTGCCATAATTGAAGAAGAAGAATGGAACACTAAAATTGTTGAAGACGAAAGTACGGTTGGTTGTGAATATATTCTGGAATTAAAATTTATATTGGTGTAATATAATCATATCTTAAATATAGTTTTTTGTACGACCCTGCTGTTTCGGATTGTTTACCAAACTTGGATTTAGAACAGTAGGTTATGTTTACTGGTTACTAAGCAACAACGCGTCGGTAAGTAATTACTTACCGTTCAGTTCTGTCAAAAACAGAACGGTAAGTATATTACATGTAATTTATAATATAAATGCTCCATCTTTAGATGTCTCTTTCGTGAAAAATCATTTATTTTCTAAATAATTACTGAACTATTTAAAAAAAATTTGTTTTTTATTTAAATTTGCTGTGAAAAAATACCCGATAAATAATAATAACAACGGATGCTATCTATTTATTTATGTTGAAACGACAAAAATATCGTGACATTCAAAAATAAAATTACAAACGTATCCATGGTAACGACAAAACCTACTTAATAGTTGGTGGATATACAGGGCAAAAATAAATTATCTTGAATCTATTTTTTTACCATCTTTGGGATATTTCTTTAGTTAATACATTTCTATTCATAATGGTCGTACAAGAAATAGTATAAGCATTTCAAACAGTAAGGAGTTTACCGATCTCCTCCAATATTGGCGACTTCGCTTCGCTCAGTCGCCAAACATTGTCGTCGATCGGTAAACTGTCCTTACTGTTCTCGATACTTAATATACTATTTAGTTTAATTTTCTTTTTATAAAACAAGTGTTTTTAATGTTAATAAAGATTTTTGAAAACAGATTAAATCGAGTGCATAGTCTCATTAATAATTACTGCAATTGAAACAACAATACTGCATTAAAAGTCTTAATACACTGAAAAAATGTTCAGGTTAAATTAACCAAAAATGAGTTGCAGCAACCCGAAAATATAGTACAAAAAGTGACAACAATACTTGTGGGTAACACGAACTATATGATTTTAGTAAAATGTTTTTGGTTAAATTTACCCAATAAGGTTAAATCAATCACACTCTCATATGGTAGAAGCAACCGGTAAATAGTTAAATTTATCATACCAGTTGTGTCATCTCAACTTCACTTCACTCTCTGGTTTGACACAATTCGTGTTAGGTTGTTTCAGCCTTGCATATAGTTGAAGTAGTCTTAATAGTATAGTTAGATATACGAAATGAGACAGAAATGAAGCTCATATAGTTAAATCAACCGATTTCTTATTGTAAAGCTAGTAATATTAGCTTGTTTTTTGGCTAACCTAACCGTAGTGCTTATGGGTATGTCTCAGATAACTTGAAAATGCAGTGCATGCATCAGTGTTTTTCTTTTGAAAATGTAAGTAGTCTAAGAACTTCATATAATGGGGTAGCAAATTTAACTACTTTAAATATTTCAGCAAAAGAAGAATTAAATTGTGCTTATTATTTTCCCATTTTTACATGTTTAGCTATGAAATGTCACATAAGTTACTTGTCCCCAACGTGATTATCATTTTACGAACGAAGTTTTTTTTAAATATAGATAGCTTCAGGTGAATAATTGCCCCACTGCTAAGTTAAAACAATGTGTTTACACTTATTTTAATCACATATGTAATTATTTTTACTGTAACAATTATACGACAGTTGATTAATTCTTGTCGCCATAAATTCGGTCACTTAGGTTACCTTAACTTGAACAAAAGATTTTTCAGCCTAACAACACCGTTAAATTAGTTTACCCTTAACAAGCAACAGTGAGGAAGCCTAGTTTATTCGCAATTAATAAAAAGTTTGTTGATTTATTTATAGAAATATATTATAAAGAAGCTTGTTTGGCGCGTTCCAGGTGAGTTTGTTTATTGTTTGTCCCCTAGGTTACCTATGTTGAAAGGAAGAGTCACCAATATTCTATTAGTAAATTAATGCATAATTATTTTGAGGCTATAATGCTTTTGGGAGGAAAATATAGTTCTGCATGGTCAACTAGAAAGCGGGATTTTCAAATTAATTTAAAAAAATGTAATGTTACCGTCACGTAAGTTACTAAGCTGAAAGTAACGTATGTGACTAATGGTTACTTATGTAACTTTAAATGATCTTTTAACCATTTCCCTGTCAGAAAAAAACGCTTTTTTTATTGCAGAATATTTACAATGCCTCTTTGGGCTGCTCAAAGACAAAAGCGATACCGGGACGGAGTAAATGCTGATTCTGAAAAAAGATCAAATTACATAAGGAAAATGAAAAAGAGAGCTAAGCAAAGAAAAGATTTAATGTCGTTGAAAAAAAGCAATATTTGTTTGATTACGTTTAATACTATTACTTAAATTACATTTTTATATGTTGTTGGACCGTCACATACGTTATTGACTTGTCACAAAGGTTAATATGTCACCATAAGTTTCTTTTTTTGAGATATTTATAGAAATAAAATACCAACTCAGTCAGTTTTAGTTAGTATTTCTAGAGGAAAAGCCTGATCTTAATGAATAACAAAAAAATTCTGATTAATTATAGAAATGAATATTCATTTCTGTTCATGTAACTTATGTGACGGTCACGTAAGTTATGAGACATTATTTATTTATTTATTTAACCCAAATAAAACGGGCATGGCCCAATTACAAAATTTGGGGATTCTCACAAATACTAATATTAATTAAGGTCAATTACAATTATGACATTACAAAAATAAGTTCATCTGTATTACAATAAAAAAAGATGTTTTTACTACTTTTTTACTAGAGGTCAGGGTGAGTTGAGACATACATATGCAGTTAATGTCAATTAATAATATGTTTGAATGCGCTAGGGGACGTATCGAATATGTCAATATCAAATTTTTCAATATCTAAATTTATAGAACGTGCCACTCTTACCAATGGAGCATGTTTGTCCTATATTGAGGAATATGCAGAATGTTTCGAGGTCGCGATCTGTATGCTGGCACGTATAACTGAACCATGGGCAGCAGTTGGGGACAGTCTATCCTGTTGTTTATTAGTTTACACAGAAAGCGAATGTCTGCTACTTCTCTCCTCGTTGCTAACTTTTTTACGTTAACTTCGGATCTAAAATTATTATATTGATTATATTCAGGATATCGATTATACATTTTGTAATGCAGATATTTCAGAAATTTATTTTGTATAGTTTTAACTTTATTTTGATAGGTAACTTGCCCCGGATTCCACACAGTAGAAGCAAATTCCAATTTTGATCTAATTAATGAATTATATAGACGTTAGAGAGTTGTAGCGTTTTTAAAATCTGTTGTAGCTCTCATTAGAAACCCAAGGGTTTTAAGTGACGCATTTACTACGTTCTCAATATGGCCGTCCCATTTTAGATCGAAACTAAAATGTACGCCTAGATCACGACAATTATAGATACGCTCTAGAACAACGGCGTCTATAGTCTACTGAAAATGATGGGGGAATTTCTTATTTGTAAATGTCATATATTTGCATTTGTTTATATTGAGGTTTAATCTGTTTATGTTACTCCAATGTAACATTGCATTAAGATTTTCTTGTAGAAGCCGACAATCATCTTTACATGTTATCTCTTTATATATCTTAACGTCATCTGCAAATGTAAGACATTCACATTCACGAAACTGTAATGGGAGGTCGTTTATAAACAACAATAAAAGCAAAGGTCCCAAGTTACTGCCCTGAGGCACACCAGATGGTACCAGAAACCTCTCCGATTGCTCACCATGTATTTGCACATACTGATATCTATTATGTAAATATGATTTAAAGAGCCGCAATAAATCTAACGAAAATCCAGTTAAATGCAATTTACCCAATAAAATGTCATGACTAACTTTATCAAAGGCCTTTGAAAAATCTGTATAAATCACGTCGCATTGCCCTCCCTTATCAATTACATTACTGGTATGTTCAACAAATGTTATTAAATTTGATTCAATGGATCTTTTATTCATGAAACCGTGCTGTTTATCTGTTATTTCATTTCTAACGATATTGTAAATCCTGTTGTATAATAACTGTTCAAATACTTTTGCTGGTATAGACAATATAGATATGGGACGGTAATTCTCTACTTTAGTTTTATCACCTGATTTGTAGTAAAGTTAAAATTTAAATTCTTTCCTCTGAAATTTTCAACTTATGTGAGAACAACCCAGTAAGAGAATAGTGGATAAAGTGAGCTACAGGCTGCAGGTGAATTGCAGTTTCTTGAATTTGCTGAGCTTCGATATACAGTTCTTTGGGGTTGTGAAGGTGTTTCAACTTTAGAGGAGTGTCCTTGTGTGCTTTCAGGGTTGTAATCTCTAGTGTCGGAGTAGTGTGGTCGTAAAAGTTGTTTCCTATGATGATGCGGCATGCGGAGCTTAGGAGATTAGTTCCTTGGATAGATTTCCTCCACAATTCACCATTACATTCTTCTATTATTTCTTCTTGTTGCTTGAATGCCACTAGTAACTGATTGCGTAGCAATATGGAGATTTTGTAGTTGTTTGAGATTTTGGCAGCAGTGCATTCGCCAGTGGATTGGAGAGTACAGTTGTCAGATGATAGCTGCCCGTTTGTGCAAATATAATTATGGTCAATAAGTTTGCATTCTTCATTAGTTCAGTATGCGCTTCCATTGAATTCCAGATAGTACCATTTTGGAGGAATAATTACAACTTCTTGGTGGTTTGGTAAAGGGTAAATTTGGGAGTAGTATGAGAGAAACGGTTTAATAATAGGATATAAGTGATTGTTGTATTTGATCCTGTAACTATTAGTTTAGAAGATTCTAGTAATATAAATAAATAAATTTTATCCAAAGGGATTAATTGATTTGAGTTATAAGTTTTTTCCCAAATGTCTTGAAATTGCCATTAGTTCTGAAAGTGTTACTAATTCTAAATTTGGTATTTCTCTCTATGCCAAACTAATTGTTCTTTCAATGGTTTGAAGGGTTTTTAGTAAATTTTGAGCTTTATATATCTCCGTTTGTAGTAAAAGTTTAATTTCACTAGTATCGGCTAATTTTACGAGAAGATTCTGAGTATTATTAATATTTTCGAAAAGAGTATTTAAATCATCAGAATACCGTTTTGACAAATGATTTGCAAACGATGTTAGACGATCGATTTTTTAATTTCGGCTTTTTCGTTAGCATACAATTTATCAATATTTTTATTAATGCTTTGAAGGTCATCTTCATCAAGGTTTCCGGTAATGAATTTAATTGCCTTTTCTAAAACATTTCTAAGGGCTCTTTTTGTTAAATGATTATTTAGTTTACTAAGAATTCCTTCTATTTCTGAACAAGAGGTTTCAAGTTGTTGATAAATTTTGTGAGTGATTTCGTCTGTTGAACTTTTAGTTTCTAAAACTGCTAAGTTAGAGAGTAATCGTTTATAACTAGTTTCTATTTTGCTAATATTAATAGAAAATAGGAAATTATGATAATGGTCGACTAGGCGAGCTTGTCCTAGAGGTTCTTAGAAGTAACCATTAGATGTTAGTTGGGTTGTTTGGAGTGTTTGACTGTAGATCGGGAGGATCCAAAGCGGGATGGTCCTGTAAAGAAAATGTTCGTCTTAATGCGTGGTCTTAGTCGTTTGATCTTACTAGCATGGGCCGTTGTTGTTACGTTTTTTCTTGTTTTTCCGATTATTTTAAAATTGATTTGTTTTGAGACTGAGATTTTCTCAAAGGGTGGGTCAATTTTCCGTGGTCTGTTTCTCTGTATGAATATGTCTTGGTTGTCTAGGTCTGGAGGTTCTTGTCGGTTTTCGTTTACTTTGTCTAGTGATTGTGAGGCTTTAATATTTTTTGCTTACGTTTTTCGTTGTATTGTTCGTAGATCGTTAAGTCTAAGTCTATGCTGGGAAGTTTGTCGTAAGGGCCGTATAATAAATGAAAAGGAGAAGCCGGTGGCGGAATGGAGTGATTGGTTATAGATCAATATTGCTGTGATCATGGGGTTTTCGGGTACTTCGCTTGGGTTTTTCAATTTAATAGTTCTTAACTTTTCAATTATTGTAGAATGGAATCTTTCGATAGTGGAGTTGGAGTTGGGGTTGTTTACTGTAGTTGAAGTTCTATGTTATTAAATTTGCAGAATTCCCTAAATGAGTTATTTTGAAATTTACAAAATCAAGGAGCCCAACTCCAGACTCATTCGATGGAAATTGAAGTTGGAAGACGTTCGATTTTCCTATCATTTATAAAAAGGGTAAAGAAAATCAAGTTGCAAATGCTCTTTCCCGAATCGAAATTACCGCACCAACTTCCGACAATGATTCTATCATCCCTAATTGCGACGAAATCCCTAATATCACAGATGAGGATATTGAACGAATAATAATGGACTCATCAATAGAAACCTCTCCAATTGATCTTAACGCATTATCCGCTGCAGAATCCTCTGCAGAAGAGAACTTAAATCAATTAATCCCTTTGGATAAACTTCATAGAGGAAACGATTGAGATTGAAATAAGCAAATGAATACCTGGCTGTAGTACTATGTCTCGAGGAGAAAGTCTAAGACTTCAACATACATTTATAAATAAATCATACTTGACGGATGCTTGGTTGCAGGTAATAATACGTTGACTACCACGAAGAACTAAGATATCAAACAAAAGAAATTTAAGCTGCAACAAACGCAAAATCAAAACAGCAAATGCCAACATGATCTTAGGAATTGTATGGGCTTTGGTATGCTTGATGTACTTTTCCTGCACGAACCGTTGTCCCACTATTTTTGTGATTATGTATGTGTTTACCTTCGATAGGACCATTCGATTATAATAATTAATGAGTGTGATTGAATGTACGCCTTCTTGGAATATGCTTTATTCTCATGTGATTTACAACATATCAAATACACAAAATTATCTCGTTACAACTTTTATGTTGTTTTTAGATCTATTGTTTCTTGCTAACTTTGATTACATTACAACATTATGACAAGCATGCTGTAGTCGACCAAATCCAAACAATAATCTACTTTCTTCTAGGGTATATCTGACAGAGGAATAAGTACCAGTGTTTGGCGTAACCAACTAATTATTGACGAAAATCTCGATACGATAAACAACTATTGGAGCTCTAGACTAACTACAATCAAAGCTAAAGAACTTCTTGAAACAATAAAACAACACAGTTGCAACTCATTCCATGACGAGATCGACGGGAAGAAAATATCCTATCTACTTCATACCTAAGACCATATCATAACTCATAAGGACAATCTTACAAATCCTGCCGATAAGGAATTAAGTTGGAAAAGTAAAGAGAAGAAAGAAAAGCTAAGCAGAAAGTTTTAAACAGCTACCAAAAACATTACTCGTAAATATGACTGAGTAGCATCTGGTAAATGCTACTTTGCGGTTGAAATATATACTAACACTACTGAAAGTATAAGTATCGATTAAGATATCCAAGACCTGGAATATCTGATAGTGAAGTAACTCTTGATAGGTCAATACCTTTGCTTCCGAAATATTACAAAATTTGTAAAAGCTGGTTCACAATAATTGATCCAAATTAATAACCAACGAAAGACTTTTGATATCGATTTGGTTTCATAAATAAGTAGGCACTATCAGGTATACACAGGTACACCAATGCTATTGAAAACGCTCTAGAAAAAACATACTCCACGATCTACACAAACTAAATGTACACGTTCTCAAGTCATACGGTCAATTGATTAGCTCATCAGTTTAGAAAGATTGACATGAGTGACCTTCCAGGCTGCGTCTCACAAGGGATTGTACTGGATTCATTCTTGTACTTACTTATTAGAACACTTCGGAGAACCGTCAACGGACTCAAGCTGTGGCAAACCTTGGCCTAATACTATTACCACTGTTTATAGATGCAGCTTCAATTGCACAAATTTAGAACATGCAACTCAATTTCTCGACAGATTAATAGATCAAGGTCTGAGTAATAAACCTATAATGAAATACACAAAACACGTTTATGAGTAATGAAACATTTAAATCAGCAAGTATTGTATTTTCAATAAAATGTTAGAAGACAAATAAAACAAAGTCTCAAAATGTTTGACAAATCAATAATAATTAATCGTACATATTTATTTCCAAAAGTTTAAAAAGAGAGTTAAAAGGCAGCAGAGTTTGCATCAGATTACTTTAAAGTATTAAAGATCTTGCCTGTAATATGTGGACTTCAATGATAGATGCAAAATATTAACCTTAATAAAACCCTAGGTACCTGTCAGAAGAAGAACCCTTACAAACGAATTGTCAAGAACCTTTGTTTTAAATACCAAAATTCAAAAATACAATAAATATCATTCTTGGAGCAGTTTCTTCATGTTTTGCTGCTTATTTTGTTTATGGCTAAGTGTCCGAGGTCGATGTTCACTCCTATGCCTTCAGCACAAAAGAAAGACTTCTGAAAAAATAACAAAAAAGGAAAAGCTAAAACTAAAATCAAATTTTAACCACACAATTATGTCTAATTTCTAAATGCTTACTCCAAATTAACGGGCTTTTTCGAATATCAAAATATCAATCATCGTAAACTGAATCATTTTATTGTTCCTACAAGTACAACTACGATAAGAACCATTTTCCCACAAAAAAATTAACCAAATACAGCAACCCCGCCTGTGAGGGAAGTTTTTCATTGCAAGGGGGTTTCTTGCATCGGGAGCTGAGTTGATAAGTGGGGTTCCAGCTCGTGCGCCAAATTTGTACGGATTTATACAGGCGCTAAGTTGGTTACAAAGTAGCACTGGGTAGTCTTCGGTGTCGTAATTCTCGCGAGCCAGTTATTTTAACTTGATATGCTCCACAGATTTGGGTAGCTGCTAGTGGAGAAATGGAATTCCAGGGAACTGCGGAGGTCGTAGAGCATCTGTGAATCTAACAGTATTTATCAACACCAAAGCTCCAACAAGTCATATCTCTAATCTCAAAAGCATACGGTTAACTACGGTAGCCACCGCAATGCAGCGTACGGTAACAAGTAAGCGTGAAGGTGCGATAGGTTAGAATAACGGAAGGACAGGACATAAGTTTGCTGTAAAGGGGTGGAAGTTAGAATGAGACCCCCAGGCACACGCACAGCTAGGTCTAGGATAAGGTAAAGTAAAGGGAGCGAAAGCAGGATGAGACTGCCCAGGCCCACGCACAACAATTTCTCGGATAAGGTACAGTAAAGAGGGTGGAAGGGAGATGAGACCCCCAGGCACACTCACGACGAGATCTCGGATAAGGAGAAGTTACCTCACTCTTTACTAATGACTGTCGGGAATGAAGGAGGGTAAGGTCTCGTGGTTGTTGAAGTCCCTTTCCTCCTCGTCACAAAGAGACAAGGGACTCTATTGAGAGGTGCCCGGAGGCTGTCGTGTAAGGAGGCTGCTTCCTGGAACTAGACTTTACCAACTTAGCACTAAACACTACCCGAATTGACCACGCCCGGCTTACGTCCTCTATTAGAAGTTTGCATTTCCGTTCGAGAAACCGTTGTTCACTTTATTATTATTATTATTTTTTTTTTCTTTCACCTTTTTAGGGTTGTTAACTTATATGCGGGGCTAGGCCCAAGTCGTATAAGCGATTTGTTTACTATTATTCTGTTTGTTTAATGTGCACTGAACATTTCTCGTATTAAGGATGTACTGGCGAGTAGGACGGCTTTTTGTGCAATTTCTATGATATAGGTAGGCAGACCTAGTTCTTCTATTGATTTGGTTGTAGTTTTTGGTACAACTCCAACTGACGATATTATAATAGGGATTATTATTATTATTATTATTATTATTATTATTTACTTTTTTTACTTTTTCCTTTTTCCTCAGGTTTCCCTGGTGCTTGTTGCCGGAAGTGCACCGCACTCCTTAGGCTTCTGATATGTATGTACTTTAGTGTTGTGGTGTTATATCTAGAACTTTACGTAATATATGTGCCGTACCAAGTAGTACACTTTTCTGGAGACTTTGCATATATTGCACAGCGGGGATCATTTTGACATAATTTTTGAATTTTTTCGACACTGTCCCTAATGCTCCGATTATTATAGGTACTACTGTAGTCTTGCAGTTCCACATTCTTTCTGTTTCGATCGCTAAGTCACGGTACTTTAATAACTTTTCGGCCTCTTTATCGTGAATTCTGCGGTCACCCGGTATGGCTACATCTATTATAAAACAGATTTTATTTGTTTTATTTTTTATCACAATGTCTGGTTTATTGGCTCGGATTTCACGGTCAGTTTGGATTTGTTGGTTCCATAGTAAAATCACATCATTCTTTTCCGTCACCTGCCTTGGCTCATGCTGATACCATTTCTTGCAAACGTCCATGCCGTATGCCTTACATAAATTGTAATGAATATTACGACATACTTGATCGTGTCGTTTTATATATTCCTTTTGAGCCAGCACTCGACAACCTGCTATTATATGTTCTGTTGTCTCATCGAACTCCCCACATAATCTGCACTTTCCGTCTGTTTCTTGGTGTAAGATATTCTTTGCAAAATATTTTGTATTGATTGCTTGATCTTGTGCAGCGATTATCGTGCTTTCTGTCTCTCCTTTCAACTTTCCATCTATCAACAAGTTGTAAGTCATTTCCTTGCTGATCATATTTGTGTCGTTGATAGCTCGAGGGTATTGACCATGCATTCCCTTAGAGTGCCAAGAAGTTTTGATTTCATTCGCAACAGCTCGTTTTGTTGCAAATTTCCTTGCATTTTTCGCGTCTTGGTCATCCTCTCTCTCTATCTTTAGGTTGGATTGTAAATCTTTTGCTATTTTAATTACTGATTTACTAGGAGGGAGCTGTTGATCCTGATAATAATAATAATAATAATAATAATTATTATTATTATTATTATTATTATTATTATTATTATTATTATTATTATTATTATTATTATTATTATTATTATTATTATTATTATTATTATTATTATTATTATTATTATTATTTTCTTTCTATTCTCGGTTTTTTTTAAACACCGGTATCACTCCTACAATCGGGAATAAACCATATTCCTAGGACTGTAGTGTTAGTTGTTTATAATACTTTGCGTATAATGTGTGCTGTTTGCAAGACGGTTGTTTTCTGTATGTCTGATACATATTGAACCCCGGGCAACTCGTTGAGGTTGTTTTCTAAACTAGTTGATACCGTGCCCAGTGCTCCGATTATAATTGGTACTACTTTTGTCTTTACACCCCACATTCTCTGTATTTCAATGCTGAGGTCTTTGTATTTCAGCCGTTTTTCCGCTTCTTTTCGAATTGTGTTTCTGTCCTTTGGGATTGCCACATCTATTATTAGGCAGGTCTTGTTGGTTAAGTCTTTCACAATTATATCGGGTTTGTTGGCAGTAATAGTTCGGTCAGTATGTATTTGCTGGTTCCATATGATTGTGACTTCCTTATTTGTTTCAACTGATTTTGGTTGAT
This sequence comes from Agrypnus murinus, assembly GCA_929113105.1. Taxonomy (NCBI): domain Eukaryota; kingdom Metazoa; phylum Arthropoda; class Insecta; order Coleoptera; family Elateridae; genus Agrypnus; species Agrypnus murinus. Next base: position 19,642,258 of record OV816028.1, on the reverse strand, counting down.
GGTTGTACCAAAATTTTTCCCTTTCCATCCCCATTGCTTTTCCTATATGATAGTGGAGGTAGGAACAAACTTTGTCGTGTCGCATTATATATTCATGTTTAGCTAGTATAGGGCATCCTGATACTAAATGTTCAATGGTTTCTGGTTGTTCTTGCCAGAGTCTGCATCGATCGTCGTTGGTTGTTTTAAGGATACTTTTCTGATAATATCTTGTGTTCAAAGCTCCTTCTTGCGCCGCTGTTAGTAAGCTTTCTGTTTCACCTTTTATATTGCCCATTCTCAGCCAGTTATAACTTTGATTTTTATTTATTAGTGGCTCTTCCAGCTGACTATCAAACTGGCCGTGCATCACTTTTTCTCTCCAGGTTGTTCTAATTTTCTTTGCCATGTTGTCTTTTATTCGGGTTTTTGTTGGTACTTCAACCTCTTGGATCCCGATACTTTCCTTATATTTTTTTAATTTTTTTTAGCAAAGACTTCTCGTTCTTGGTTAAATCATGTTCTTTAATTATTCTTAGTTGATGGTCTGTCTGGTTATTCTCAATGTATTGTCCTAGGTTAATTATTTCTGTCTTATAGCTTCCTTCCACTTGCCTCAGTCCTCGTCCGCCTTCTTTTCTCTTGACGTAGAGTCTGTCTACATCTGCTCTAGGGTGTAGTTGTCCATATATTGTTAGCAGCTTTCTTGTTTTTCTGTCTACGCCCTTAATTTCTTGCAAAGTCCAGTCTATTATTCCAAACGAATATTGGAGTACTGGCAAGGCTAGGCTGTTAATAGCTTCAAATTTGTTTTTGCTGTGTAGATTTGTTTTAAGTATAAGACGTACTCTTCTAAAGTATTCTTGTCGGATCTTATTTTTCATATCTATGTTAATTCCTTCATTTTCTTCCATTCCCAGGTATTTGTAGGTTTCTTCCGCTTCCAACTGTCTGATCTCAGTTTTTTCGTCTAATTTTATGTTTTTCGCGCCAGCAATACGTCCTCTCTTGAATGTAACCATTGCACACTTGTCTAATCCGAAATCCATCCGTATGTCGTCACTAAGCTTTTTGACTGTTTCTAGTTCGCTTTCTAATTCTGTGTCATTTTTTGCTACTAATTTAAGATCGTCCATATATAGCATATGTGAGATTCTCTGGTTTCTATGTTCCACTTTTATGTTATATCCAAAGGTCTCGCTGTTTAATTATTTAGAAAGTGGTGCCATTCCTATGCAAAAGAGCAAGGGTGATAATGAGTCACCCTGGTATATTCCACGTTTTATGTTTATCTTTTCTGTGATGATTGGGCCTGTCTCGGTATGCAGATGGATTTTCGTGTGCCATTTTGCCATCATTTCGCCACACAGTTGTAGGAGTTCTTCTGGGACAATCCATGCTATGGATAGATTTTTCTTGCGTATTTTACAGTCCTCCACTATTGTTTTAGACAGCAACATGTGATCTTTGGTTCCGCGTGATCCTTGCTTACAACCTTTTTGTTCTTTTGGTATAAGGTCTTTTTCGATAATGTGTTTGTTTAATTTTTGCGTTAGGATAGCTGTCAAATTTTTGTACATGGTATTAAGGCAAGTTATTGGGCGGTAATGTTTCGCGTTTTTTGTGTCTTCATTCTTTGATATAAAGTAAGTTATGCCACTGGGTAGCCATTCTGGGATAATCTTGGTGTCGTATATTGTGTTGTACAGGTTTGACAATGTAGGGTAGATAGAAGGGAGGGCTTTTAACCAGTAATTAGGTATTCTATCTGGACCAGGTGTTTTCCAGTTTGCTACTCTCTTTAGATTTTCTGCAACTTCTTGTGGAGTAAATTGTGACCATTGCATTTCGTTAACATTTTCTCTTTCTTGGCGTTTTATCCAAGTTGCTTGATCATTGTGTTTCATATCTTCTTCCCATATGCCCCTCCAGAATTCTTCTATCTGTTTTCTCTCAGGAGTTCCGTTTCCTTTTACTTTTTGTTTACCTAGATCTCTATAAAATCTTTTAGGATCACTTCTAAACATTTTGTTTTGGTTATATTGTTCAGACCTTTCTTTGTATCTTCTTAGTCGTTGCGCTTTTGCCTGAATTTTTTCTTTTAACATTTCAATTACCTCTTCTAATTTTTGTTTATTATTTATTTTGTATTTTTCTATTACTTTATTTGTCGTGTGATTTCTTCTTCTTTTATTGAGTTTTAACGTTTCTGTTAGTTTTGACAACTCTGCTCTCCAATTACTGATGGTTTGCAGAATTCTCTCTTGCCATCTTATTTTAACTTCTGCTTTTGTCCCTAGGTTGTTGTGTTGGGGTCTATTAGGCTGTACTTTTGTAGATATAACGTTTGCTGTTGCATAGATTAATTGATTCAATTCTTTTATGTCTATCGGATTTTCATTAATTATTTCTTCCACAACTTTATTTGCTTCGTTTTTTAAATTTGCTACTTATGTGTTTTCTTTTAGCCTGGGTAACTTTTTTCTATCCTCGAATTCAAGTTCTCGGGTGATCAACCATTCAATTTCTATTTCTTCTCTTAATTTGTTTCTTTCAGATAAGTTGTGATTGGTTGGTCTTTCTTCTGTTGGTGCTTCATTTTCTACGGATTGTGTTGTATTTGATGGTATTTCTTCCTCCTCCATCAGTTGCAAATGCGATTCGACTCCGCGTTGGTTTAACAATGCTGTTATTTCTTCTTTTATTTCTTCGATCTCTATTTGTGTTAGTTTGCGATTCTTTTGAATGTAATTCTTTTGATTTAGTAATTTCTTCGCGTCAATATTATTATTATTATTATTATTATTATTATTATTATTATTATTATTATTATTATTATTATTATTATTATTATTATTATTATTATTATTATTATTATTATTATTATTATTATTATTATTATTATTATTATTATTATTATTATTATTATTATTATTATTATTATTATTATTATTATTATTATTATTATTATTATTATTATTATTATTATTATTATTATTATTATTATTATTATTTTCTTTATTCACACAGTTTCTATATACATTCAATATATGCTAGAAATATATACATGATATGTACAGTTAACTGGATTTTACATTTCATTAACGGCTTATAACTAATTAGCTAAGCTAATGATGTGTTCTTAACCCAACACTCTTCTCAGTATTCGGGCTGTCCCCATTAATGCTATTTTTTGAATTTGCAGGTAGGATGGATATCCAGGTATTAATTGGAGGTGGTTGCTGATCCCCTTTTTTATTGTACCCAGTGCTCCAACGATTATTGGGACTACTCTTGTTCTTGTTTTCCACATTCTATTAACTTCAATTTGTAGGTCTTTATATTTTACTATTTTTTCTGTTTCTTTAAGTTCAATGTTATTGTCATGTGGAATAGAGACATCTATGAGTAAACAGGTACCCTTCTTTTTATCCTGTAGGATAATATCAGGTCGGTTGGCTTGAATGCTTCTGTCGGTAATAACCGCTGTGTCCCACATTATAGTGACTTCATCTGTATCTATAGTCTTCTCAGGCAAGTGGTCGTAGTAGTTGTTCGTCACTGGGATTCCCATTTCCTTACACATTTTCCAGTGAACGTAGCTGGCTACTTTATTGTGTCGGTTGGTGTACTCTGTGGGCGCTAGTGTGGTGCATCCTGCAATCAAATGGCCTACATGTTCTTCTGCCTTGTTGCACATCCGACATTTACTATCGACTGGTTGTTTTAGGATGTTTTTCTGATAGTATTTAGTGTTAAGAGCCTGATCTTGCGCCGCTATTAGCAGGCTCTCTGTTTCTCCTTTTAATCCTGCACTTCTGAGCCACGCCATACTTGCCTCTTTGTTCACGGTTTGTCTATCCAGGTCTCGAAAATGTTGCCCGTGCAATGGTTTTGTTTTAAGTTGTTCTATCCTGTGTTTTTCGATGTTTCCTTTAAGTTGTTTCATAATATTTTGTATCGCGGTCCCCTGCTGTAAATATGTTTCTTTAACTGAAGCAGCTTCTTTCTGTATAGAATATTTAGCTTTACCAGCATCATATTCTTGGATTAGTCTGGTAAACCTGTCTGTTTTCGCTTGTATATATTCACTAAGTCCTACCATAGCTATTTCGTAGGCGGATTCTAGTTCTACCAGCCCTCGCCCTCCATCTCTTCTTTTTATGTATAGTCTCGCTACATCGCCACGAGGATGGTGTATTCCCCCCATAGTTAGTGTCTTTCTAGTCTTTCTATCTATTTTCTGGATTTCCGATCTTAACCAGTTGATTGTTCCATAACTGTAGGTTATCACTGGGATAGCCAGGGTATTAATGGCCATTATTTTATTTTTCGAGTTTAGCTCTGTTTTCAAGATCTGGCGGACGCGGCGGTAGTATTCCTTGGTGATTTTGTTCTTCATTGTGATGTTGTCAATTCCGTCTTTTTCTTCCATGCCTAGATATTTATACGTTTGACTTGCTTCCAGGTTCCGTATTATAGTATGGTCGTCTAGCTTGATGTTTTGGCTGTTTGCTAGTTTACCCCTTTTAAATATCGCACAGGCGCATTTGTCTAGCCCCATTTCCATTTGTATGTCATCGCTAAATGCTTTGACAATCTTTAAGGCTTGCTGCAACTGGTACTCACTTTTTGCAAATAGTTTTAAATCATCCATGTAGAATAAGTGGCTTATTGTTTCATTGGCTTTTACTTCAAACCCCAGTCCTTGCTTATTTAACATGTTGGATAGAGGTATCATTGATAGGCAATACAGTAAGGGCATTATTATTATTATTATTATTATTATTATTATTATTATTATTATTATTATTATTATTATTATTATTATTATTATTATTATTATTACTTATGAAGTATATTCATCATCTTGTTCTTCTTCTCTAGCACCAGCTGATCGACAATTTTTTGACCCAATTCATACAAGGAATTCTCGACGTCAGTAACCGTAATTTATCGTAAATGATTCTCCACGAGTTCTACCGAACACAACACTTCCAGTACCACCGCCAACTTGGTAACCTCATTTCGAACAGATCTTCAAACTCTCTGTAACGAATCCATTGTTACCCATTCAACAGTCACACCGGGGTCACCAAAAGGATACGAATAAATGATCTAGATGTTCAATTTATCGTGTTTCTACTGCTTGGCACGAGTAAAGTATTACTAGAATTATGAACACAACTAAAAGCTCTTAAATGTTTTACAATAACAATTTTAGATAACTATTTTGAATATTCTGTTAATATTTTTAAAACTCATTATACTATTTGATAAATAACAACTAGAAAAATCCATAACATAAAGTAAAAAGATAAAACTATATTCAAAGTGGAATCTATTCTGTTTAAACCTCACCTCAATCTTAAACTATAGAAATTTAAATTTTGTTACAGTCAGAATTTGACAAGCTATTGATGTTTTCACAAATTGGGTATCTTCTTGCATACGTACATATTTGTCAGGAGAGCTTAAGTTCTAAGAAATTCTGTTTCTCTGAGATAACTTAGAGCCGCTGAAAACTTCAGATTCACAGTCATTTTCACTCTTTGAAATTATGTAGATTTGCTTAGATTAACAATGACGAAATAAATGATATTTCTAGTCTCAGAAAATCTTATGTAAAGAGCATTTTTCGCATAAGGCATGATTTTCCCTGTATATGGTTCAGCGACTCTTTCACATGTATGTGGAAATGAGAGATGGTGAATATTAAAAACTACTTAGAGTTAGTATTTTGTTTAGCTTTGTGAGTATATAAAATCTGTATATGCAATTAACATTTGACTTTATTTAACTTACACAATTGAATAAGGATAAACAACTGATGTTACGAATGTTGTTCACCATGCATCCATCATTACCCTAAAAACGCTTGAAGTGTCTGTTTTTTAAATTATTTTATTTGCCAGTTCAGCAATTCAATAATCAACAATGTTATTCATAGCATTGTTAGTAATAGTGATTTAAACAGGAACAGTATCATAATTTATAATTTATGGGGGTTAGTAGTCTTACAAGTTTATTTGTCATTTGCTTACTTGGCTAATTACTGTCAGGTTCGGATAGATATAAGTCTTGTGGTAGTTTACGTTTTAGTCTGTTATGAATTTTCAGCTACCTATATTGTAATGAACAGCGCCATCGCATTCGTGTATGGTTTTGTAGAACCTTTTTGCACTCGCAACTAGTTCATAGTGTAGCTGCTCATTGCCAATGAACCAGGGTGCGTTCGCTGCTATGCGGATAATTTTGTTTTGGAGTCTTTGCACTTTTTCTATGTTGGACTTCGATGTATTGCTCCAGATTGGTGATGCGTAAAGCACTAGTGGCCTTATTAATGATTTGTACATCATGATGGTACATCTATGCTTGAGTGATGATTTCCTGTTGATGAGGGGATACAATTGCGCCAATCTCACATAGCCTTGATTTAATTTGATGTTTATATGGTATTTCCAGGTAAGTCGTGTGCTTAATAGCACTCCCAGGTACTTTACGGTAGCATCAGCTGGATTCTAAGGAACGATGTTGTTGTTGATTACTATGTTGGGTGGGTTTCTGATTCTTCTTAAGGAGAAAGTTTTTGCGTGGCATTTGGTGGGATTAATTTGGATATTCCATCTGTTGTACCATGAGCAAATTTGATGTATTGCAGTCTGTAGTTTTTCTATGGCTTGGGTGAGGTTGGTGTGTTGTGCAAGGATTGCAGTATCATCTGCGAAGGTCGCTAAGATTGTCTCTGTAGTCGGGATGTCTGAAGTAAAAATGTTAAATAGCAGCGGACCCAGTACACTTCCTTGCGGTGCGCCTACTTGAATAGTCTTTGTTTCTGAAATGGTGGAGTTGATACGTACAGCAAAAGTTCGGTTTTCGAGGAAGGAGAATGTTATTGATTTCAGGTAGTTGGCCATTTCGATATTGATTATTTTGTTTTTAAGCTTTCAGGCCAGACCTTATCGAAGGTCTGGGCTACGTCAAGGAAGACCGCTGCTGTGTAGTTATTGTTTTCGAATCCCTCTTCTATTTTTTCGGAAATGCGTTGTAGTTGATGTTGCGTTGAATATGTTTTCCTGAAGCCGAACTGAAATGGTGGTAGTATATTAAGCGGCGTTAGCTCGTTCATTAGGCGAGAGTAGATGATCTACTCTAGGAGTTTTGAGAGTGATGTCCACAAGCTTATTGGCCTGTAGCTGTCGAGCTACAAAAGAGACGTCATTCCAGATTTTGCTTCGAGGGGGCAAGCTTTTAGGCAAGTATCGACCCGACTCCCTCCCGATTGTTGTAATATCAAATTGCTATAAAAATTAATTGTATAGTCATTTCATCTAAGTATTTTCATAATGTAAAATCATTACTTTGTATTTTTTATGCATTGGCATTCGTAACCCCACGTGCATCCTGTGGTACATGATATTATGCATTCCATGAGAATCGCAATCTTGCATTTTAGAATAGCAAGCAACTCTTGAAAGAATAATGTAACTTTAGTTGGTAAATAACGATGTAACAAGGAACAACTCTTTTAAACTTAGTTTAATAAATGCTTTGAATATCTAAATTAGTTATCGTTTTATTTATTACGTTAAGTTAAGTAAAACTTCAGTCAAGTGGTTCACTACACTATAACAAATGGAAACACGATTGATATAAAGATACAGAAACCTTAGCTTCAAATTAACAAAAAATAATTGTATTATTATCTACTTTCAATGAATTATTAATTTTTTGTAAAAAACATCTTAGACTCAGGGGGGGAGGGCAATTGCTCCTTAATTAAATGACAACCCCCTCTCCCAATTAAACTTTATAAGTTATCCCTTTAACCACTTTTACCATGTATGTCATCCTTTTCTTTATGATTTTACACCTCTTTGTATAATTTCGATTTGTATAACTGGGTATAGTAGTAATATAAAACTTTAAATATTTTGTAAAATAATTGCTTTATGAAAAATCGCCGAGTCACTCCTCTCTTAGAAATGTTAAATGAAATTATGCCATGAGATTAAAAACATGACATATCACCAAAGAGAACTAATGAGCAGAAGGAATCATCAAGCAGTGGAAGTCGTTGACGGTTTTTTAGGTCATGATAGTTAAACTACATAATACGTAATTTATTTATTTATTACGTAATCGCTATGGGGGTGTGAAGGCAGAAGGGTTGATATGCATGCTTGACTTTTACGTCAATAGTTAATTCAATTCAAACTTTTTTTATGCCAATTATTTATATCACTATGTCAACACCTTTTCTCGTGGAATTAATGAGCATTTTCGCAGAACCGTGTATTAAATCAATTACAGCAATTGCGATAAACTTACACTATTGCCGCACAGTATACAGTAAGGGGTGATCCGGCTAATCACAGCCATTGGCCATTTATCACTTTTATTAAAAAACAACAAACAAGCTGACAGTTCCGTGTGTCCAATCGTAGGTTGCGGATGATGGGACTTTTTAATTCAATACAAGTTTGCATGTTTCATCATCCAAAGGTCATTGTGATTTTGGGGGTTTTTTAATCACACGATAGAAAGAGATGGCAATGATATTTTAAAATATCCATGGTCAATAATCAAGTTATTCTTCATGTAAAGAATTAATTATACTTGATTCATGTAAAAAAATATTAAATATCGGGTCAAAAACAAGAAGGTTGATCTTTTGTATTATTTATAATTAATCTAATAAATTACAATCCAAAAACCCCTACTTACCTAATAATTTAGGAATATAATACAAACTAAAAAGTCTTTTACAAAGCTATTTACAATAGAAATGAAGAAATGCTTTCGATATTCTACATATGGTGTTTGACAATTCTTTCCAAATCAGATTCATTGAAGTATGCGTTTGGACCTAATAAATCTGCTTCATCCCAAACGGCGTCTTTCAGTTCTCTTAAAACCTTTCTGGTATATTCGAGCCCTCCACATTTTTCTATTATGGATCTACAGTATCGCTTAAGTTCTATATCTTGCGTTTTCTGACGTAAAATATCTGTTTGTTGTTAAACATGAAAATAAGTTTTTATATAATGAATGCCTGAATAAAATAAATTAAATATACCTAGTACGATTTTTCCTTCTTCTGGGAAATTGTTAACAACGTATATTACAGGAAAACTAAATTTTCCTTCACTAATGTCGTCACAAAAGCCTTTACTGGCATGGAACTAACAACAAAAATAAAAATTATAGTTATAGTAAAATAAAGAAGAAATAGATAACTTACAAATTCACTCCACATGTTTTGATAATCGTCATTAATTTGGAAAAATAAACCAAGAGCTATTAAGAATTTTGATGGGTCAACTTTTTCTTTACTGTAGTATTGTAGGATATTGTTGGCAAAGAAAAACATACCTCCAGTTTCTGTACATGAAAAACTAGTTAAAAATGTATCAAAATTGTATTAAATCAATATATACTTCTTAAAATCATTATTTTGTATTCTTCTTCCGTTGGACAAATGAAATTGTCACGCCAATAAATATCCATTCCTTGACCACGCAATACTTCTTTGGCAATTTCTGCGTGAATGCGGGATATCTTAAAACAAATTTTTGTTAATTCGTTAGTTCATTTTTAAGCTATTTATTTTTTACCATTGGATCGTTTAAACTTAATACGACATCTACGTTATAAGCCAACAGGAAACAAGTTGCATTCAAGGTAGTTGGAAGTCCAAAAATCAGATGACAACAAGGTTGTCCCCTTCTTAAGTTTGAAAAATCCTGAATATCATCGATCCTGTAATATTAAGTATAAGAGAAACATCATTAAATTATAACAGTAAATACGTACATAAGACTGTAATTGTGTATTAAATATAACAGTTCTGAAACGATGTTTTCGATATATTTAGGAGCTTTAATCCAGTAGTTAAGGCCCTGACAAAGACTGTGTCTGAAGTTTTTTCCGGGTACTTTAATCGTATACTTGAATGGGGCTAGGATTTTCTGTAATTAAAAGTTATTAGTAAAAAAATATGAAGAATTATATCAATAAAAACTAACACTGTCCACAGATAAATCATCCAGACACATTTCATATTTAAACACTTGCTTTTTGTCTTTTTCATTGTTGTGGTCCTTATTCTTGATGCACTCTCCTTCGGTTGCCTCTTTATTAATTTTCATTTCAGAGTAGATTTGACTGAGTATATCTTCCATTTTATTAATTACCTATAAAATATAATACCAATCTATATTAAGAATTATATATAATCAGTCAGCAAAATATAATTACCTAATCGTAACCGTGATAGAATACCAAAATTAAAAAACTTTCTACTAAACAATACTTATTCCTCTACTTCCCGTCTCTTCTTAATCTTCAAGTTCAACTAAACATTAGTCAAGCCAGGACCACGAGTTTTATTCAGAAAGCAGTTTAATGTTGTGGTCTCCCCTCTACAATCACGTCTGTTAAAATTTTTTATCCGAATTTATTTGGAAGCAATGACGTGCCGAATATTGAAATAACATTAATATTACCAAAGAAAATATTTTAAAATTCTTCAACTTGTTTTGTTATGCATTTATTTGTTAACCAATTAATTTTTTTTTATTTCCGTGATTTAAATTTTATTATTGCGGATGTTTTTTGCTTTATGTTCTTTTTTGCATTTCATATTTTTATATTACCATATATCTTAGAGAGGTTGTATTTAAATACTGTTACCAATTTACTTTATAGCCAATGATTGCGTTAAATTGTATACTAGGTGATTAAAGAATATGGACTAATAGATATAAAATAGAGTCAAGTAAAATTTGAGAAAAATGCTGGAACGCTTATAAATGTTTTATTTGCTATCTAAGTATAATCTTCCATTGTTTCCACTGCCATCACCCTTTTTTTTAATTGCAACATTTATTTTCTGTTTTATCTGATTTTGCTCTTTTTATTGTAATTTCAACCATACCCTATTTGAGGATCTATCAGTTATAGGTCAGTAAATATAGGATGTATGAATATGTGGTGTACAAATACATATTTTAATGTCTGTTAAAATTGTAAAAATATTTAAGGCCTTTTGCCACAATACTTGCTACAATTCTACAAAACATTTAAAGTAGAAGCTCCCGTAATATTTCCCAATCCTGAGGAACCAAACGTGGCCGAAAAAAATCTCATTTCAGTAAGATGGTGCTCTCTACCACTTTAAGTTGTAATACATGTTGTAACATTCTGTTTGTCTAGTTACCTAGGTTTCTCTAATAAAAACTTACAATCACAGTGTTTTTGAAAAACAAATGCTTTTTGCCTTTTTCTAAAAAAAATCAATACCTTGAAAATTTGAATTTAAAGTAATTATTTTTCTTTTTGACTGGAATTATATTAAGTTTGTCGATTTTAACGTGATATATCTTATCCCTTCTCGAAAGGTAGTATTTGTTTGTTATATTCATGTCCGTTCTTCTAAGGATTTACGGAGGGATTTATTTAGTGATTGGCATTTGAATCATCAAACATCTATTGTACGATTTCCTGCAAGGTTTTTCTATCGACTATTCAACTCACATGTCATTTATTAAAAATTGACCAATTAAAATGCAGCATTTGATATTTTTAATCCAATGAAAATGAATTGTATCGACAATTCTCACTAGTGAAAATTGTCGACAATTTTCACTAGTGATAACAATCGACAATTTTAATAAAACACAAATATTTAACAACATTTATTTTTGAGTATTGAACGTACAATTATTAAATGTAACATTGCTACATTTATGAAAAACAATTTGATTTTTTAAAGCGTGTTCGTTGAATAGTCTCTCGAATACCATAAGTAGTCAAAGTTAAGTAGACTATTTTTGTGGTGCTTAACACTCATGTCTATCATGCTTGCGAATACCACTCGTGCTGCGCACTCGTGGTATTTAAATGCAAGCATGATAGACATTCGTGAAACCACCACAAAAATAGTCTACATAACTTTGACTACTAATGGTATTATAAGTAAATATTTATTGGTTTAGACCGACTAATCCTTTTGCGTACTTGATGAAAACCTTTTAGATTAGTTAACATATGGCCGATCTATTAGTACCGTACCTTTCCGTCATATGCAATTTATCTACCGTCCCATCCAAGTTTCATTGCCGCCATCCTATCCATATGAATTAAGAAACCAAACCTGCTATAAGATTAGAAGAAGTTCCTGAAAGTGGGGGGGATCCCCACTATTAAAGAAAGATAAGTGAATTTCTGGACTAACATAAAACTAATTTGGTCACTTTGATGTTGCTTACAGTATAAGAACTGCGAACTATCTAATTTCTTACCTAATTTTAATTACCTAAGTATCAAGGTATATAAATATATATAGATGTATCTTCTTTTGTACATACAGAGATCTCTATACACCTACTCAAATCCATCGAGTCTTTGTAAGCAACATATTTATATTAACCTTAATTTCGTTTGTCTTAACCAATTAATGCTAGTTCAAATACACCAGCAGTATAACACTGTGAATCTTATTATAATAAACACTGAGTACTGTTATAAACCCTAATGTTCTTTTATTGATGACTGATTGTTCAATTGATAACTATTTACCTCAACATTCAGAATAAACCGGTTTTAAATATTTCCCGCAATAAATATTGTGGCGCCCTGTGTATATGCACTCTCAATATTGTTGTTGACCCATACCCACACCCTCAAGAGGAGTCCGAGGCTACAATGTAAGGCATTATTTACAGCATTTTTGTTTGACGCAGAACTGGCAGACGGGGGCCAATATAATTGCCCGCTCTTTCATGGACTTATCACTACTTTTGGGGGGGGATTAAAGCGTGGCCTTCGCGTAATTCTAAACGCTTTTTACATTTTCTCCCACGTGTTTGTGATGACTCATTTCTAGTAGTTTTGGTTGAACTATTCGCTATGTGCATGGCGACTCGTGGCGACCTCTGGTCGTAGACTGAGAAATAAGGACGGAAACCACAACATTGGCGTTTATGGACGGATATCGAAAGTGTGAAATAAATCAAATATAAAGACTATTTTTTGTTTACTTTTTACATGAACGTGTACAGTATTTATTTTTATGCGATTGAGAAGAATAAGCATGTAAGTAAATTGTATTTAATATACATATTTTCATGTTATTATTCGACTTTTTGGGGTTATGTCCATATATGCACAATGAATAAAAAATGATATATTTTTGCACTTCACTACGCAACAAGTATTCCCACCCATTACATTTGCAAAGTTTACTGAAAGCGTCCGTCATTATTGCTCTATTGCTCCACCTAGCGCGCTTAGGGCGATTATCCCATCCCCTTCAATCCGACGCACATAGCGAATAGACCACGGTTACCATGGTCTAAAATTTTACTATTAATTGTAATAATAATAAATACCTAATAGAGAAAATTAATTATGTTCCATGGATTCAAGGTAAACAGAATGGGTATAACTCAAATAATGACCAAGGAAGATTTATATCGAGATTAGGAAAAGATACTTAAATTCTGTTACATAAATTACATAAATTTTCAAAACTTACAACGGTTGTGTCGTGTTGAAGAAGAGACATCAAAACACAACAGTGTTTAAACTGAAAAAGAAGAATAGAATATTACCGTCAATAATTCAAATTGACTTATGAAAGTAAAATAAACTTTTAGTCAAAGTTACCTACATGTTTCAGCAACTCTCAGACATCTAAACTGGAGGCTGAGATGAAGGGTATCGGAGACGACAGTGAAGAGGTCCAACTACATCATTCACCACAGACAGGTCCTGAATGAAGAGAACGAACAAACACACATCTAAGTTCATCAGCTTTGTGTTATGCAAAAAAGTTTTTGAATAAATAAAGAAAGAAAAATGTTAGTGCTTTTGTTCTACATATACAGGGTTAGTTAGAACTATGGAGACATCGATTTATTGTCGTTAATATTCATTTTAGGAAATATTGTTCAATACAAATGTTTTTTAGGAAATTCTTATCTACATTTGAGAATACTTGAAAATTCTTTTTCTTAAATTGTTTTTGAGTTACGTCTTTCCGATATTTCTTATAAATGGGAACCTTTTAATTTTATGCTACCATTCGATAGAACATTTAAACTCGCCATTGCTAATTTTAACAGCAATAAATTGCGTACAATTATTGCTATTAAGATTTTATAAAAATAAATTCCTTGCAGAGTTCTCATCTATTTCTTATACACCGGTAGCAATTGTAACATTTTGACGGGTGCTTCTCCTCCATGAAACTGTGCTTCATGATTCTTGCATTTGCATGGGGTTCATTAAAGGACTCAGAGGTGGTAAGCATCTTGCTCAATATATCAAAACAAGAATATTAGTTAAAACTTAGTGGGGCGCATTAAAGGCGATTAAGGTTATACAGGCAAAATAGCAACGAGATAGATAAAACTTGTTTATCTGCATTTAAGGCTTGTGGCTACCAAAAAATAATTTACAATTCCGAAATATGCAAACCACATTACCTGGTCTTGATCGCGTTATGACCATTGCTAAACTGTTAGAGAGTACGCCCCTCTCCTTTATTCTGTCGTCAGTCAATCTTTCCAATGGGGTCGGAAGAAATACATGGATTTCTTTGGTTGGATGAACTCGTATTTAGGGGAATCACCTGCGGCCTGCGGCCACTGTTTACCTAAATCTACTTCAAACTTGTTTATTTCACTTTCATGTATCCATCTATTGATGATTGATCAGTTTTTACAAACTGCATTTTTAATTTAAATAAATTAAATTTCCTTTATGTCCAACTGCTATGACTAATTAATTATGTTAAATTATTTTGTATAAAAACATAGAAAGGAGACTTCTGGGGACTGTTGTTTACTGATCTGTTTATCTTTCATTAGATTGATATTATTTTTATTGAAGTCGTAGGTGTAACGGAGATTTGAAATTACAACAATAAATTTAATAACATGCGGATATGAATAACAAATGATAACCGCAAGTAGCTAATTAATACAAAATAATATATTTATTAATTGCCATAAGATGATTTTCTACACATTTTTTCTATTTTTCTGGGTTGATATCAGTTACCATATATCAATTCTAGTAATTTCGTTCCTTTCAAGTACGTATTCCAAAGATATCCAAGGCTAAGTATAGAATAGTAGAAATAAAACAGAAACAAGAAAAATTTCGGTAGTGCATGAACGATTAGATTTTTTTTCTAGGAGGAATGTTGATGGGCATAGACGAGTTGCGCTTATTGTTAATTATTTTGTTAATCCCGTAGTCCACTTGCGCCGGAACCATTTCAGGTACATAAAATATTAGGGCAGACTTTCGCTTGTTGCTGACCCATGAGAGCTCAGTAGGTGATACCGAGAAGTATTTGCACTCCATATATCCCAATATCGGGATGGGGAATATAAAAACTTTTATTAAAATCTGAATGAAAAATTCACAATTAGTTGTTCTTGTACTACAGCTTCCGCACAGCACACGTTTTTGGAGGAAACGTTGAAGAAGCCCCAATATACTTAATTAGCTACAAGATAATCTAAATATTGTGTTAACCTTGAATCGTCGATTAAAATGCTATTGGTAAAATCAAATGCAAAACTGTCTACACCTGCTTCTGGTTTTAGAAATGTCAGTCCCATTGTCCATCTTAAAATATTTCTAGTGACTGAATCAATGAGTGGATCATTTGATGTTTACAGTTGTGTCGTGACAGATTTATTAATTTTACAAATTTACATCTATGCAACTTCTTACAAAACTGAATATTAATAGAGGGGTGGTTTTCACCGCCATTAGAGGTGGTTTTTTATCACTATTAATGCTGTTGAAGTAAAAGAGATTATAAAGAATTTTTCTGGAATACTAGTATATACCTAAATCGATTCTACAGCCATTGGCGCAAGTAGACTATCGGATTAACGGGCCTTTTCGGCCATCCGGATTAGTCCAGGTAATATCGGCGCAACTGGGATATACCCCTAACAGCTTTGATAACTACAATCTTTCAATGCCGTCATCGCCTGTTTTGAATTGAAATGTTCATTTCTGTTTGTTTTATTGTGTGATTCTCTTTATTTCAAACGCAAGGATACCCCGTTTGGGGGATCTAATATTTATGGATTGATAAATACAGGGTGATAATTTTATTACAACAAAAAATAACCACAGAATCTACAAAATATTGTAGCAGACTTTCCGTAATACTTATCCGTTATGCATTTGTTATATTTTCCAATATTGTTGAAACGTCAATTATAAATATTATTAATGTTAATTATAATTAACATTTTCTAACCACATAGTGGAGGAGCACTAGGCAAAGAAAGAGCGTTATCTCGGAACCGGTTGAAACTACTCGGACTTGAATGATTTTTTTAATTTTGTAAATATAAAATACTAAAATCTTTATGGGTTAGAAATTGACGCCCAGATCGGGAAATGGGGTGGAGCTCGAAAACCTAAATATTTTCTAAGTGGTCCAGTACTGGTTGCTGGACCATCTCAAAAATGGTCTATAGATCAAGACAAATATTACAATGTTGCTTATGTGATTATATTTCTAAATTCCAGATATTACAAAGGTGTGCATTAGGATGGCTCGTATTTTCAACTTTCAATTTTTTTTGCGCTGCCCCCCAGATCGGTTTCAATTGATAAAAAAACAATTTGTGAAAAATTTCAGCTCGATCGAATAAAGGCAAGGAGTACTCCAGGGCACTAAGATGAAAAATACTTTACTTAAAAATCATTTTAAGGAGACTGATTTGCGAGCTATTATCGTGCACTGGGATGGTAAACTGCTTCCAACTTTAATAGATAAAGAGACGGTGGACAGACTTCCTGAGTCATTTCAAGTGGCGATGCTAAGCAAATATTTGGAGTACCTGCATTACAGGGATTAATGGGATCTTCAAGATCACGTAAAAGCGTTAGTTTTCGATATGACAGTAACATATACTGGTTATTTGAAAGGTGCTTGTGTTTTAATTGAATAATTCATTACTGCCCAAAATAGAGCATTTTTTAAAAGATTTGACTTAGATGTTCAATTTCTATAGATAGAACCATCAACATGGCATAAGAATGACAATTACATTAAAGGGCTGGAAATAATCAGTCAGTAAATTGAGTGTTGTTAATAATGCGACAAAGAACACGATTAAATTAATGGCAGATTATAATAAATGATTTAAAAAAAGTGAGGAACAAAAACAGATGCTTGTCAAATTGTAAACGAGTACCGTCAACAGTTTCCTGGTAGAAAGAGACTATATCTAAGTGTCAAGACTTGCAAATAATTAATAATAGAATAATTTACTGTTCCTTCTTTTTTGTATTTTCTTCGAAAACCGTTAGTCGTAGGAAAAAAAAGTATCGGATGATAATGTGTGCTACTCTTCTAGATCTATAACTTTTATTTATCACATTTTTTACATTATCAATATTTTGTAAGAATATCATACAAAATCGTCTTTTTTTTGCACTTAAATGATTTTTTTAATATTTTAGGGCACAGGGCCACCCTTCTCCTTTATCCGATTGAGTTCAAAATTTTAACATATTGTTTTTTTTTATTTAGAACTAATTTGGGGGTAGTACTAGAAAAAGCTCGAAAAAATTTTTCATCAAGAGTAAATAAGAGCCACCTATAGTAGTGTTCATGTCCCCTGGCAGTATTGGCCTACTTACGACTTTGTTTATTTTTTTCTCAAGACATTTGTTTTTAGATTGTTACCGCGAGTCGGGTTCACTCATTGGTGGGTCGTATAGTAATTAGCTAAGTTTTTGTTTAAAGTCTAAACTATAATGCACACATAAATCATAGACAAGGAGAAAATTAAGGACGAACTATTAAATTTCTATGTAGAAAAGTTGTTATATTGTGTTGATGTGTATTTGTATAATATTAGCTACTTGCATATAAAATAACATTCAAATCTGTCTAGTAGTTATTGAAATATTAATTATAAAAACACGTTTTACTTCAAAACTCCGAAAAAACCCGACTTTATGTAACATAATTAGCGAAAATTGAAAAACCTAAAATCAGATAATTTTACAAATTTACTGTTTTATACAAGAGTAAATTGGCTATTTAACTGTTTTTGTTTGAATTAATCTAAACGGTTAGTTTTTTAGTTAAGCGCATTTAAACTTAGGGATCAGAACTTTTGCATTCGATAGTAAATAGATGGACTTGTATACCAAAACACACGGTTTGTCCCGTCATCATAGAAGTTATACTCGTAGAGGAATTAGTTTTCAATACGCCCTCGTAGATCCGGATAGGGACGTACGAACAAAAAAGAAAAAAAATTATGTTTTGCGCAGAATGAATATTAGGAAGAAATATAAAATTTCTAAAACGCAACTTTTTTTTTGTCATACTACTCCGAGTCCATTTGCAAAGGTTCTGTTTTACTGGCTACCCAACCTGCATGACGGCTGTGGCGACATATTTTCCACCTCTTTTTTCCCCTTTTCTCTCTCTTCTCCTACTTCTTCCTCCCATCAACCCCTCTTTCCTGTCTCTCTCACTGAACCTATCTCTCTCTCTTTTTCATACTCTCGCATTCATCTCTTGCCCCCATCCTTTTGTGGCTAAACAAAGCTGGTTTTGCAAAGATTGCAGGTTAGCTGTATCAGGAAATGAACGCAGGGTCGTGAGGGAACGTTTTATTGAGGGCTAATCTGGTTGTCGTATGCAGGGTTATTTCAAATTGTCTAAAAGAGTGACCAAGATGCAATTAATTCAACAAGTTTAGTTATTAGTGTAATTATTATAAAAAACCTTTAGATTCAGCCAAGGCCGTATTCAAGGGGGAGGTCTGAATCCCGCCCCCCGAAACTAAACTTAATACTATTTAAATGACAACAAAATAAATTTATTTTTCTATTCTGCTTCCCCCCGAAAATAAATTTCTGGCTACGGCCCTGGGTTCACAAAAGACCCCGCACCAAATACATGGGAAAATGGATCTCGGTGAAAATCTTTCTAACTCGGGGAATGAATCCGTCATTTGATGCTGAAAAAAGTTTCCAATACAACTTGGGTCTAAAAATCCCGGTGTCCAAAGTTACAAGCTTATCAAAAACGGTTGTTTTGTGGCCATTAACGTGCAACATATATATAAAATTAATAATATAAAAATACAAAAACGTTTTTGTCCCATAAAAATAAGTCAGTACTCTCTTCTTACAACTCGCCGATACATACATCGAAAACACCTCGCTACCGCCGGCATTAGCATTACCCAATGTGCACCACGAGGAGATTGCACGGTCGGATTTCGCACATCCTGTGGCCCTGAAAAGGGCCGTTTAAGGGTTGATAATATACTACTTCCTATTCAGCATCGAGGACATTATCCAGTAGAACATTGTTCGGCCATTTAATATGCTGTTGATGTCTGGCATATCCCAAAAACCAGATAACACTTGCAACATGACTGCAGCGTCCAAGAGTTCGTGCTCCAGCAGGGCAAGTACAATAATATCCCAAGATTATGTCATATATATCGTATTCTTGGTCAGCTCCGGGGCGATATTCGGGATCAAAAGCTATGAATATCACGTGCTTCCGCCTGTTCTGATATCGAGAATAGACGCTTACCCTGATAAAGCCATTATCATGCAAGAGCCTATCTAACTGGAACTCATCCTCTCTATCTCGAGACATTTTATCTTGGACATAACTTCGAGCTAGTTTGATCTGATACGTCCCGTAAGTCAACTCCCGTAACTGTTCTTCAGATAGTTGAGGAAACTCAGGAACATGCTCGGCATTCAATGGTACCCAGTCCCCTCTTCTTCTCTCTAGATTTTCCACTTCCACTCTGGCCTGGATGACATTTGGTTCCTCAGATCTTTCCAACATGCTTCTAGCTAAGTTTTCATCAGCTCCCTGCATCAGAAGTTGAGGGTGAAACCTATTTAGAATAGCATCGCTGATCAAAAAGAATTCCCGGAGATGGACAACGTGAGATTGTTCTACTGTATGATCCAAGAATTTAAAGATGCTTCTGAAATGTCCATTTCGACTCGTCGGGAAAGTGCCCGACTTGATCGACCAATTGCTGTATATAAATCGACCTTACATTCTGGGCGGAAATGAGCTTCTTCATTTTCTCGACCAACTCCGTGAAAAAGCTTGTAATCCTTGGGGCTTACAAGATGAAACCACTCTTTCCACCGAAGATTTTCGTATAGTGACTCCAGTGAATAAAGAACAGTTTGATGAGATGTTTGCAATCTGTGGACCCGTGGAACGTAATGATACCGGCTTTAGATATGTGTCTAGGAAAGATTTATTAACCTTCTTGTGCAAAATGAAGCAGGGATTATCTGATGATTTCCTCAAGGTCGTATTCTCATATAGTAGTCGGCAAGCTGTGAGTTTAGCGGTGAGTACTGTAAGAAGATCGTTAATGATAGGATTTGTTCCTAGAAATGTTGGCACGGCAGCGATTACAAGAGAAGCATACATAGATCAACACGTACCGGCTTTTGCCAACGTTATACAACCCGAATTCTGACATTCCGCGAGCTATAGCAGTAATAGATGGAACATACGCTTATATTGACAAGAGTTCGAATTATCAAGGGCTGAGAAAATCATTTTGTATGCATAAACATCGTCGTCTAGTGAAACCAATCGTCATCGTGGCTCCTGATGGTTATATTCTTGATGTGCAGGGTCCATACTTCTCACACTTTTACAACAATGATGCGAAAATTCTTATTGATCAATTGGAACAGAATCTGGATAATATTGCTAATTGGTTCCGAGACAATGATATATTCCTGGTAGATAGAGGGTATCGAGATGCTCAACCTTTGTTAGCCCGTTTAGGTATTCGAGGGCTCATGCCACCAGTGAGAGAACGTGGTGAAGCCCAACTATCGACAGAGAACGCTAATGCTTCCCGACTTATAACCAAATGTCGTTGGGTCGTTGAGAGTCGAAATGGACATTTTAAAAGCATCTTCAAATTCTTGGATCATACAGTAGAACAAGCTCACGTTGTCCATCTCCGGGAATTCTTTTTGATCAGCGCTGCTATTCTAAATAGGTTTCACCCTCAACTTCTGATGCAGGGACCTGATGAAGACTTAGCTAGAAGCATGTTGGAAAGATCTGAGGAACCAAATGTCATCCAGGCCAGAGTGGAAGTGGAAAATCTAGAGAGAAGGAGAGAGGACTGGGTACCATTGAATGCCGAGCATGTTCCTGAGTTTTCTCAACTATCTGAAGAACAGTTACGGGAGTTGCCTTACGGGACTTATCAGATCAAACTAGCTCGAACTTATGTCCAAGATAAAATGTCTCGAGATAGAGAGGATGAGTTCCAGTTAGATAGGCTCTTGAATGATAATGGCTTTATCAGAGTAAGCGTCTATTCTCGATATCAGAACAGGCGGAAGCACGTGATATTCATAGCTTTTGATCCCGAATATCGCCCCGGAGCTGACCAAGAATACGATATATATGACATAATCTTGGCATATTATTGTACTTGCCCTGCTGGAGCACGAACTCTTGGACGCTGCAGTCATGTTGCAAGTGTTATCTGGTTTTTGGGATATGCCAGACATCAACAGCATATTAAATGGCCGAACAATGGTCTACTGGATAATGACCTCGATGCTGAATAGGAAGCAGTATATTATCAACCCTTAAACGGCCCTTTTCAGGGCCACACGATGTGCGAAATCCGACCGTGCAACCTCCTCGTGATGCACATTGGGTAATGCTACTGCCGGCGGTACCGAGGTGTTTTCGATGTATGTATCGGCGAGTTGTAAGAAGAGAGTACTGACTTATTTTTATGGGACAAAAACGTTTTTGTATTTTTATATTATTGATTTTATATATATGTTGCACGTTAATGGCCACAAAACAGCCGTTTTTGATAAGCTTGTAACTTTCGACACCGGGATTTTCAGACCCAAGTTGTATTGGAAACTTTTTCCAGCATCAAATGACGGATTCATTCCCCGAGTTAAAAAGATTTTCACCGAGATCCATTTTCCCATGTATTTGGTGCGGGGTCCTTTTCACACAATTCTAATGACAGGCAGGGCGACTAGACTTATTACGAACTTTTTCCTTCCTCTCCATTCTACATCTTACCCCACCCAAAGTCCTGTCTAGACCTTCTCTCACTCTCCCACTTTCTCTTTGACTTTCTGCTTCCCAAACGACATATATTATGATGAATATATCATCCGGGAATTTTAGACTCGTTATCCAATTTATAACTTTATAAACTAAGTTGAAGAGCTTCTGCTGCGCCTATGCATCTCTTTTTATTATTTATTCTTGCTTCGGTTATTATCCATGGTTAATCAGTTATAGTTATTTCTATATCCAGTTCGAGTCAGTGCTGCTTCTCTAAGCGTTTTCCCACATTTTTCACAGATCCTTCATTGGGTACCGGAGGCACCCCAATGTAATTGGTATATATGGACAATAGACATATGGGCAAATATGGACATGAATAATATTAATAAAACATTACAAGATGAGAAACCCAACCAGGCAAACTCATCAACAATAACAACCATTAACAGAGGAATTGCGAGGGAATAAACAGTACCAGTACATCAGATCAAGTACATCAGAATCAAACACTAAGCGCCCTTTTCCTTAGTCTCCCCTGATGAAGTTTTTTTTGAGTTATCCCATACAAAAACTGTACAGTAGCGTCTTATTGGCTTAGTAAAAAGGACGAGAAGCCCCACAGACGATTTTGAAGACGTACGAGTACTGTTGGCTACACGACTTTCATCCGTTTTTCTCCGCAACCACTATATTGATTTTGAATATTCAAAAAGCATTAGAAATAAAGAGCCTATTCTACAACTCATATACGAAGCAATGTTTTAATGAAATACTCGTTTTGGAAATACAACGAGTTAAATGAATTTATAACATGTCTGTATTACACGGTGCAAAACAGAGCATCGATTCTTTTAATTCGTTATAGATTCATTTAACTCGAAGGATTGCTAAAGCAGTAAGTATTCACTACTGCATGATACTACTGCACCCGGTAAATTTAACAAGTAACAAACCCTACTAATAATCAGATATGTCAACTTCTTTTATGGTAATGCGATGATAATGCCGAAATTCTGATTTTGGTACATATGTGTCTTGTACAAGTACGGGGCTGGCATAAGATTCTGCCCTTGCTCGCCTTACGACTTGCTTTCTCAGTGTTATTACAAGTTCCGACCTTCCTTTCTTTTAAATTACGATACTTCTTACGAACATTCAGGGGCATAAGGGTAGAGTTTAACGTTTCAAAGAAACATCATCTAAGGACTGGTAGCGAAGAAATTTAAAACTGCGTACATCACGTAATTTATAAAAATATAAACAAATTTTTCAAAGTTGTTCACCATCGCTAAAAATATTATTTCTGTCTGAAGTGTGTAATAACATTAATAACACTCTGGAAGCTATTATTTCGCGACCTTACATTTATATATTATGGATCCATGATTAAAGATTGTTATTAATTTAATTCATCGATCTGGCTATTGAGAAAACTAAAACATTTATGTGGACATTTATTAAATGGACCGCTTGCAAGTGGCTTTTTGTTTCTTTTCTTAATTGTGAATTCAGTATGCGATTCTAGTAAATTATAATTAAATTATTTCAAGTTTACCTCATTTAAATAATGGAAAATTACATATTTTAAAAGTTCAATGTGCGGCAGGTAACATGTCCTGAGTTTTCTAGGTTACGTTTTTGTTATTTGTTTTCATAATTTGCTATTCTCCATATATTAAATTAGTGGTAAGTACACTGAGAGAAATGAAACGTTTAATTCAACAGTTTTATGAACAATTCTTGACTGATTTTGAGTTGACATAAAGAATGTTCATATAGAAATCTATTTTAGTTTGAATATACATTTTGTTCTGCTTAAACAAAGATAGTTCTATGAACATTCGCATCTACTTAAATTAAGAAATAAGAACTTGTTACAACGCTAATAATTGTTTAATGTAAAACGTTGTTTATGACTTGGTTAGAAAACCATAAAATATTGACTTAAATAGTCTTATATTTAACTCAATTAAAATAATAATTCTTGTAAAAGTCCAGTGTATTATTTTAAAAAACGTAACACTGGTTAAATATGATCGTCTTATTTATTTCTGCAAATACTTTCATGCATTTTATTCAACTCCAGAAAACCTTTATTCAACTCCAGAAAACCTTTATTCAACACTTTTGTTTGTTATTTGAAGCTTCAGAAATAATTCAATTACAAATTGCGCATTTTTGCTGTGGAATGTTTTATTATAAACAAAAGCGCAGGCGACGCGACTATACGACACGTTTTTTATCGCGTTTGCAATTTTCACCTCATCTCATATAGTGTTATTACTCTAGCTGATTGTATGGGGTTACATTATTATTACTGTGCTGGTTCCTGTTGGTTCGTGGTTACGTGGAAAAAAAAATTGCAAATTTTGTTCATGTAAGATCATATAAGATATATTTAACATTCTGTGCATTACCACACTACATAATTAAAAATTTATTAGTAAATTATTTCATTAGCTCTTTAGTTCTTTATTTATAATGTGATATAGGATACAGACATTCATGTTATTATGAACTACAAGTATGTACGTGTGTTAATACATATACGTTGTACAGTTCATTATACATTCCATCTTTATACTTTATTTTCATATTAGTAATATTAAAATATGTGAAATGTAGGTATGTAATAGAAACCAAACAAAAAAGGTTCAAATAAACTTCTATTGCAGGTACACCTTGTTGAAACACACACTTTTAACGAAGCACTGTATAATTGCTGTTCGCTAAGATGGAGAACCTCTTAACAGAATGGGGCTTTCCAGATTTAGTGTCAGTATTTGAAGGTATTCATATTTATTTTATTTTGCTACTTCATGTTAATTTAATAATGTATGTGATAGTTCATGTGGAAAGGGACATTAATTTCACTAAGGTCAAAACTGCGATGTTAGTTTAATCAGATACATGAAACCATACTAAAGAAAATTGTTTTTATTTCATCTGAAAAATCCTAAAAATAACAGTTTCTTCTTGTATGTAATTTTATCAGAATATATTTAAAAGATTCGTTCTGAAAAACAAAACGCCTTGTATCTTCCTCCCCCACCCTCCTCCTTCTTTCACCACCTCTCACATGTTTTCTTTTTTACTGTCTCCCATTTTCTCTCCTGACTTCTTACTCCCTTCTCCGCTCACTTTCTCACTCTTTTGAAAAAGTGAGGCTCATTTCTGGCCAATGCCAGTTGTCCTATCTTTAACATTACAAAATTTACAAAATTCATTACTTTTGTTTCTCCTGAAACATTTGTTTGAGGTTACTTTTAACATGGACTGTCTCATATTGTATCTGTAATTGAGAATGAGACAAACAGCATCTTTTTAAAAGAATTGCATATTGTTAGATAATGACACTTGAAAATTGGAAAAGTGTTCTCATAGATCATGAAATCGATGAAGAGGCACTTTTATGCTTAGACTTTCAAACTTTAAAAGAATTAGTACCTAAAATAGGACCTCGAATGAAATTTTCAGCCAAGTTAAAACAATACAGAGATCAAGATGTGATGAATATGTCAATTGTGTTTGATTCCAAGGTAAGTAGTATATACCTACTTTTTGAGCAGTTTGACAAATATTAGTAAATATACAGCCAGCTGTGATAGTAATAATTTTATAAATAAATGATCACCAGTGCATTAATTCTTATATATTTAGGATCTAGCTCCTGTTAGTTCATCTCCTCTTTCACTAAGCAATGTGAATGTAATTAATCAAGTGGATCTTGCATCTCCTTCCTCACCAACTTCTACCAATATTAGCAATGAAGAAGCAATAAGTGACAACATAGATGAAATAGAAAATGCATTTCGCATTTCTTCGTCAAAACAAAGGGCATTCTGGAAAAGAAAACCTTCAGAGAGCTTTTCGTACAGTTTACAAGTTAGATTTGCAGCAGTTCTTAAATAGAACTGTTTCTGAAAGATTCATATTGAACAGTTATGAAAGGGATAAACGATTATCAAGGAAATTAAGAAATCAGCTAACTTATATACTTATATTAATGTCTGAAAACAGATATGATAATTAGACCCCTTATTTAAGTTTCCAATTAAAAAAACAGTATTTGTTTATATTAGAAATGAAAATCTGATTCCTTTGGATTTCGACATATTATCTGAAAAAATTTGTCAACTTTTTCCAAACGAAACAATGTCAACATATTATATTCCACGTGATTGACAAATATAGAAATTTAAAATGATCCTACAACCTTTTTAAATAAATGACAATCAATAATATTACCGATAACCAAGCACAAATTCCTGACATAAACACAGGTACTACAACAAATAATGGTTTCTGATTGCTACATATTACATAGGTATTTATTTTATTTTTTAGATGAACTTCGTCCTGTTGCTGATTGGTTAAAATTATACCAGGAACATGGTACTTTTGAATTGGCAAAAAACATTTCCTTTAAGAAAACTAGATGCTAAAAGTCGAGCAATAGAAGACTTCATAGGAGACTGGCCTATACTGAAACATCAAAATATTCACGAACTTGTAAGTTAAATTTAAGTACAAGACATGTTTTCATTTCCTTGAATCTATTGTTTATTTTTTTATTGTTAGATTGAATATGATTTTCAACAATATTTTCCTGAGTGTCATATCATTTCTCTTATAAAAGAAAACCAAAATGGGAACAATTTTATGAAGGAGTCAAAAATTTGCACAAACTAGATACAAGCGTTGAAGAGTTCATGGCTCCCTTAGAAAGTCGAATCAGTCAAGGTGATAAAAAATAGAGTTATTGTGCAATGTCACTTTTATATTTGATTGAATGTCTGTGTAGATTCCTCAAATGCAATTCAAATTGCAAGTTTGGCAATGCTGTTTCCACCTAAAGGACGACTTAGATGTAAAAAGGCTCATTGAAAACCAAGCACTATAGAATGCCAGGAGAGCATAGTTAATTTGGTTTCAGTAAGTTTTGTCTCATTCTCAAATTAGATGTTTTGGAATCTGTGGAAATTTTATAAATTAGTTCTTACTTTGTCTTATTTTCATTTAAAACCAGTTCTATTATTTTTTACATAGAATTAAGTAAACTTGGATTGTATCAAAGAGGGCCAATTTTAAACCGACTTTAATTTCTAGACAATTGTTTGCAAAAATTGTTCCCAAGGAGTTGACACTGATTAAAATGACTCCACTTTTATATAATCCACCATTATTACTATACCAATTATTTTTTCAGACATCTGGAAATATTGATGAATTTATTTTAAAAACGAGAACCAAACTAGGAAGTCTAAATTTAACAGTTTAACCGTACTTGATTGTTATTGGTGCTGCATTTTCAAGCATAACAGAATGTTATTTAGTAATTGATAATTATAAGTATAAGATTTATCTCTTTTGCGTTATGGATTAAAAGAAAAGTGCTTTTGGCATTCCTTGCCAAATTTTCATATGACTAGCAATTTAAGTTGTGATATAATGCATGATATTTGGGAAGGTATTTGCAGATATGATTTTGGGAATATGTTGTATAACTTTATATATATTGATAAATTTTTTACTCTTGAAATCTTAAATAACCGAATCAAGTTTTTCAATTTTCTTGATAAAAATAAACCTTCAACAATACCCCGATCCCAAATATTAAATAAACACTTGATTATGTCAGCTTCTGAAATGAGCTCTTTGGCTAAGAATTTTTCACTAATTATTGGAGATTGTATTCCAGTTAACAATCATTTATGGGAACTGTATTTAGTTTTAATGGAAATAATTGATATTGTTACTAGCAGAGTTATACATCCAGAATATATGGAACTATTAAAGACACGCATTACCGAACATCATGCTTTATATATGGAATATTTTGGAAGGTTAAAACCAAAACACCACTTTATCACTCACTATCCTCGTTTATTGTGTGCAATCGGCCCATTGACTAACATATCATCAATGCGATTTGAAGCTAAACATAAACAACTAAAAGCAACAGCAAATGCAGTAACTTCAAGAAAAAATATCTTATATACCATTGCTTTGAGAAATCAATTCAATTTCTCCCATCATTTAATAATTAGAAGTGGTTTGAAGAATGTAATTAACTTTGGACCAGAAAGGAACTCTTTTATGGAAAATAGCTTAGAATATGAAGTTTTTCATACTTTTCTTAATTTTAATGTATCTAATCAGTTTTTTGCTCCTATGTGGGTAAAGATTAATGGTGTAAAATATTTTCCAGACCTTGTGGTAGTAGTCGACTTTGTTGATTTCATGCCAATTTTTGGAGGTGTTCATACAAATGTTGTAAATAAAAACACGGATGAGGTATACTTTATTCTGTAGAAGTTAAAAACTATAGAATTCAATAGGCATTTTCAGGCATATGAAGTTGAGAAAACTGAAGATTTGTTATGTAAAGGATGGGCTAACTTACATTGCAGTATTTTTCCAACAGTAATATATATTGTTGATCGCAAACTTTTTATAATTCTTAATAATAATTAGAAAAATTATTTACACAAATTGCATTATTACTACTTGTACTTGAGGATTACGTACTTAATCAAAATATTCATTTATTATAATTACTATTATTATACTATTGTTAACGTAAAGTTTTATATATTAGTTGAAAAAAGCTGCAAAATAGTCGAAAATAGTTCACTCAAAAAATATTTTATTTTACTGTACAGTTGACAATAAGCTTCTTATTTTAGTGAGTTTTTTTCTTTCTCAAATAAGTTTCAAGACTTAGATAGTTAAGAAGCTCAAATTAAGAAAATTTGCAACAAATTTTTGTTTACTATGCAAGGCCTGATAGTTTTTGATAGTGTATTAGGAAATGGTTAAAAATTATAGATGCGTGTGTACTATACTGTATTAGCATGTATTCAGTTACTTTTTGTTTTATATAATTATTTTATTTTCTTTTTGAAACAATATATTATAAATTATCTAATTTAGAACTTGTTTTTATTAATACCTAAGTACCTTTCAATACAGTGTGAGGCTTAATGCTGGTAAACTGTATGTAGGTATGTTAAATATGAATATGACATCATTTATTAAAAAAATATAAAGAGCACTTATTAAATAAATGCAAAGCCTATGTAAATAAATATATAATAAACAACACATCTAATTTAAATTTATCTAATTCATCTAATTCCCCTCAAATTCTCAGACTGCTTTTAAATATTTATATCTTGTTCAGGTCAAATACGATATGTTGCTTTCTATGATTTTAAAGTACTAAGGATACTACACTACATTATTGCAGGTTTTGGCTTAATTTTAAGTGGGTAGTCTTGTATTCTTTTGCAATATTATAATAATACCTAGGTATTTCTGCAAGACTTACATACAAATATAAGAATTGTTAAAACTAAAGTCTTGCAGAAATATATTATTATTATTATTATTTCAAAAAAAAGTCATAAAGTCATAACTAAACACTAAAAGTCAAGTCAAAACTCAAGAATCGTTTCCTTTTTTCGGCCAGCACTGTACCTACTTTTCAACTCCCATATACATATTCAGAGAATAATCTTAATCTGTTGATTCAATATGTTTTTTATGTTATTTCAAATGACAAAACTTACACAACCAAAGTTTTACTTATTTTATTTCAATTTAAAAAAAATTGTTTTAATAAATAGGAAATATTGTTTCAGTTGCGTAGAAGCTATTAAAAGAATTTTTTAAATGTTAGTTTAGCATTTTGAGATGCACATTTGGATACAACAAGGCAATTAAATCAATAGCATTGTTTGCCAAAGTAAGTTTCTAAAAGAGTTTGGTCAACCATCTGCAATTTTCATGGTAACTGCTTGCCTTGGTTGAATCAACAATGTGAATTCATCAAATCAAGTATTATAAATTGACATTTTGATAATGTTTCGATAAATGCAATTAACACATTGATTGTATTTAAAGTGCAAAAACTGTTATTTAAATATTTTAACCATTAACTTAACACTTTTTTTTCAGTGTATGTCTTTCGCAGAATGTTGCCTCACTTCAGAAGTAAATAAGTATACCGATGAAAATTAACCTTAACCAAAGTTTCCTTGAATTTAAATAATTACATAACTATGCAAATGGTAAGACGATTTATACTAACCATTAGTAAAAAACGTTGGTTACAAAACTGAATCAAAAGATATAGGTAATATACATTATACATAATGTAAGGTTAATCACCCCATCAGCGGCAGATTGGAGGTGGGAAAAATATAAACAAATTCAGATTTTCAATATCAATCTATCAATCTAGGTTACTTTGTTGTTTCTTCTACTTTAGTCAATTTAAAATTTAACTTTTCCATTTACTTTTTAAACGTAAACAACTTCAGGCATTCAAATATTCAAGGCATTTAGTACTGCTACCGACAGTGGCAGATTTAGGCACAAGCGTTGGAAGCGGCCGCTTCAGGCCCCACAAGTTAGGGGGCCCTGCAGACGACCCCTGCCCAGAACCGCAGTGGATACACGACAAATAAAAATTATTGGCACGGGAATTCACTTTGTCGCGAAGAGTGAAACATGAAACATTTCATATCTTATATATGAAAGGTTATACAAAAGGTGTACGTGTAGGTGTTATATAAAAGGTATACGGTCGATGCAATAAAGCTTCGTGCGAATAGGCAAGCATTCAGAGCGATAGGTAAAGTTTTGTAACGGAATATACTGTTTAGCAGCAGACCTGGAAGAAATGTATCATCTCTATTGCTCCGAATGCTAGCCTTCAATGCTTTCTACCAAAATATGCGCGTTCGTCCGAGTTGACATTCGGGAAAGGGGAACTGTACCACATTTCCCAATGTTGAAACAATTTTAAAAACATTTTTAGTATTACCAATATGACGATATTTAATGCAACTGGAGAACGATCTTTCTCCGTTCTTAAACGTGTAAAAAATTATTTAAAAAATAATCTTGAACAAAGTCATTTAAAAAATTTATCAATAATGTTTATTGAAAATGATATTACGCAAAATTTATGCTTTGAAAATATTATTGATAAATTTGCTGCTTTTAAAAGCAGAAAAGTTCCATTATAAAAGGACTGCTTATGAAATAAATATATTTATATACAACTATAGAAAATTACACATTTCACACAGTCTATTAACCATGAAAATCACCCACAGCTCACAATCTCTAAACTGTACGGAAATGACTCTGGGAAATGATTTCGCATTTTCAGTGGTTCTAATAAAATGCCATAGATGTCAGCACATGCAATATTTCTAATTATTTGAAATGTATAAAGTTATAACTTTTAGATAAAGGTTAATTTATTTTGTTTAATTAATGTTTTACATTAAATTATATTTTGAATTCAAATCCATATAGAAAAAATTACACAGGCCTGCGAGAAATTTGTGATTAAACTATTTTGATTTTTTTAGTTTAGTTGGGACGTATATTTGGTTAAAACAAACCCAGCATTTTTGTTTCCATCACGTATATTTTTTTGCAAACCAATATTGTGATATTTCTTGTTGCTCAAATCAAATTAAATATTTCTTTCATTCCCGAAACTTTCAGAACAGAAATACTGATAAACTTTGAGCACACTTAAGGCATTGCTTTAAAGAAACAAGAAAAGTCTGCGTTTTGGAATACCAGTGGTCTGGAGAGAACCAAGAAATCACACCCATCGACGATTGGTATTTTTGCTTGGTGATATTAAGGGTAATAACACAAGATTTCTTAAATATATTAACTATCTCAATCTTCAGTCGTCAATGAGACCAGTTCCACATGATGCTGATATACGTGTACCAGTTCTACGTAAAGCATTGCAGTCTAGTGTTGATACCGAATCTTCAATAGATGCAGAAATTGGTATTTTTAAACCATCATTTTCAAGAAACTCTAAACCGCAGCTATTTTCTCAAGACGAACTAAATGACTAAATGTATAGATTTAACACTTCCAAAAGATCTTTTCGAGAGCTTAGAATCCATCTAAGCGAAAAAATTTGTTTGCCCCAGCTCCAGGAACAGCTTTTCATATTGTATAAAAACTGAATATCGACGAAAAACAACGAAAAGGAACTTTTCGAGCAAACAGAAAAGGCTTTCCAAAAAGATAAAGGAATAATGTATGTTATTTTCTATTTTTTCTATGATTTTTGTAATTCTTTTGTGCCTTTTTCACTTTGCCTTTTTACCCTAAATACATAAATATCTCTATTTTTGCGATTGTTTTACTATTTTGTTCAAAAACCTAACGTGATAGAGAAGAACCGAAAACAGATTTGAAATCAGCACCACTCAAACACCCAAAATCAGTTGCAAACTCAATTCACATTTTATAAGGTATTAAAATAATAATAATTATAATTGCTACACCCCATAGCCTGGAAATCAGGCCCCAGAAGCTATAAGCTTGTGCGGGAGGGAGGGGGCAATTATTATTATTACGTAGGCCCTAAGTGCGGCTGCAGCCGACTTACAGATCGAACAGCGCAAATCCCACACATCGTTTGCGTACATACAGCAAACGACTCCCGGCCGCCCTAGTATTTCGGCGGGTCTCTGGTCGCGGCCATAACACGTACGTACTACGTGCACGTTTAAACACGATGTATCCTTCCAATGGCTTTAATCCATAAATTTATAATAATCGGTCTCTTACATACATGAAAATCTAAAAATATTTTGGGAATTTATTATTTAAAATTACATACAAATGAAGTATTAGGTATTCAATGTATTTGTAAAATTGAGGTTATGAGTTACTTCCATTAACAAAAAAGCAGCGGCGGAACAACACGACGTCCAAAATACATTTATTTCCACGTTCTATGTAAATGACACTTTACAGGAATTTATGGTAACTAAGTAAATGAATAGTTACAACTACAGCGCTGTAAAAATTTACTGCCTCGTAAAAGAGACCTGTAAAATTCTACAATGTTTATCAACAAAAAGCTTTGGAAACTAATTTGTTGCTTAACCACAACACCATGACAACGCCTAGCTATAAATTGTGCTACCGCCGTTGTTTATAAAATGTCTTTTATATTCAATTCATAAAAAAAGCTGGTGAAGGTCGAAATAAAACTTTGTACGCGACACGCTTTGCAATTAATTTTTACTGGGCTCACTGGATTATGGAAACTCGCTCCTTCGTCGCTCGCTTTCTAGCTCACCCATAAAGATACATTTACAAAGCTTGGCACTAAATAAGTATCAAAAATATGTCTATAACATTTAAAGAAAATTGAACACGCCAACAACATTACTATTATTAACTTAAATAATTGTTCAAATTTCAGTACTAATTTTATAAAGAAATTATTAGTACATTGAGTTATACGCATTTCTTAATTTTTACAACTAACACCTGTTTTCCACAAAATGTGAGTATTGTCCAGTTTTGACAATCCAGAACATCTCAAATTATATTTTAGGTTAAATATTTTTCCTAGCTTTTGGTGTTTTATTACTTTTTTGTGTAACACTTGCAAAAACGACTATTTCACACTCGTGTGATTGTGGAATTCGACTTCATTTCATGCCGCAACTTCTTTACACGTGAGAGATTGTCACTTTTCTGCACTTGTTATAGTTTTTAATACGTCTATATGTACATGGAATTAAGAAGTTATTGTTATATGAACTTAGAAATAAATAAAAATATTATTTTCCAAAATAAAAACTGCAATTAAATTATTTCCAATTAGTTGCTAATAATATTTATAATATTGGTAAATAAAACACTAAATAAATTTTTTTTTTTTTTTTGATTAAATAACACCTGTGTGGTGCTTTGCATTAAAACTGATCAAAGCTGATCAACCATTAATTTTTATCTAATAAATCTTAAACTAAATACTTGTACTAAAACTTATACTAAATAAATTAAACTAAAAATTAAATAAATGCCTATGAGTTAACTTATGTGATGTTTTAATTTATATCAAAATTTTTTAAATGATCAGTATCCTTCTATGAACTTTTAACGAGAAGCAATGCAATTCAGAATATATTTTGTCGCTTCCAACCCATAGCATTTTATTACTGGTCATAAATAATAATCTTAGAGGTAAAAAGGCTAAAATGTACTATGTTCGCAACCGCCCACTACCAGCTTGAATACTACCGCAAACTGCACACCCCAAATCTTTTCTGCACACATCTGCACAAACATATTTAAAAATTACATAGCTCTGTCCACTAAATCTTAACTGAACTTTTTTACCTTTTTCAATGGTAAATTCTTAGATTAACAACCTACTTACTTATCCACTTCGTCCCTGGATTCTTTTCATCTTGTTAGTTAATGTAGTGGGTCAAGTTGTGATGACAAGACGATTATGTCAATTAATTATTTAGAATAAGCGGCCATTAATTGTTATTAAAACATATATTGTTGTATGTACATATGCATGTTCAAGTTATATAACACATGGTATAACTAGACATGGCACAGTCGGCCTAAAGTAAAGATCTGTTGAAATAATTGAAAATGGATAATAAATCTACAGAAATAGATTTAAAAAAGTGTAAAAAAAGAATATCTCAAACAATTATAAAAGAAGTACTACTTATAGAGTACTTTATTGCTTAAGTACAAGTAGCTAGACTTAAAAACGTACTTTCTCATTAACTCATGAGGCTTTAAAGTTACAAGTTGATTACATTTTGTTAATCTGATGAATTGACAAAAAATAATCTAAAAGTTATCAATAATGGATTCTGTTGTTTAAATCAAGTCCAACAATCTTGTTCTAATAACAATATATAATCAATAATATAATCCAGAGTCCTTACAATCCATTATTATTGATAAAGTTATCGCTTGAAACTGATATTGGTCTAAAAACGATCAATGGAATTGTATATATGTTTTTATTTTGTAAATAAGCTCAGATTCTAAATTCTTTTCAATTCTAATTCTAAAATTCTAAGGCAAGAGGCATTCAACAAGTGGAAGATTCTTAAACAAAAAGGATGCGACGTTGAATTATTTGAGGAGTACACTCCAGCAAACACTTGGATCAGAACATCTGAAGGTCGATCGTCATCCGAACGTAAGGATGGAATAAAAATGACTGGTAATGTTTGTAGTATTGATGTTATACCTGGAAGATCACAAGACGGTATCCAGTGCAGACATTGTAGTGAGACTGAGACTTTAGCTCACGTATTGGGATCTTGCGAGTATAATACGTTACTCCGAAATAAACGTCACAACATAGTTAGATCTTATGATAGCTGAGTCTCTCTAAAAAAAATTGAGGTTTTTGATTAGGTTACCTGTTTGGCGAGCAATGGAAGTAATCGCAGGGTGGACATTTTGGCGATAGACAGGGCAAACAAAATTGGTTTTATTATTGATCCCACCATTCGTTTTAGAAAGTCAAAAAATCAGACCAGAGATGTAGATATAGAGAAAAAGACAATATATGAACCCACAACGACTTTTTTCAAAAGTAAATACAAATTGGAAATTATTGAAGTCATTGGATTATTTATTGAAACAATGGGAACAATTACAAAATTTATTGTGAAACTTGCAAAAATATTTGGTGTTCCAATCTGTTTATTAAAATTAATAAATACAGTCGTATTAAAATTGTCTATTCAAATTCTACGGCAGCATTTATAACAAGAATGAAAATTATGTAGTGGATAATTTTTAATATTATATTGTGTATTTGTGCCTATAATTTGTAGATTCTATGTATTAGTTAAAATTTTGTTATTACGTTGCATTTTTTAGTGTTGTCTTTGTATTTTTATTGGTTTAACCCTGAATTTCTTGACTTTTAATATTTTATTTACCTTGTTATTCAGTCTTCTTTTTGTTAATTTATTGTTGTACAGTATCCCTTGTTCATGTTAGACAGACCAATTTATGGTAGGACGTTACTCATTTTATTGTTAATAAATGCATATAAAAGAACGACAAAATATATGACAATAAATTAGTAACCCCTCCGACCCTACGGTTTAATATATTTTATAACACCCTCAGCTGTAATAAACAAACATTCAAAAGTCACGCGGCGATATTTATATAAGATGAATGGCGTAAAAAAGCCCAGCGGAACCGGTCGGCTACTTGACGCGATGAAGAGACCAAAAATGTAGATTTGTTATACAGTGATACTCGATTATGTGAACTAATTAAAAACCAAGCTTGTTCATACAAAGGAGATGTTCACTCAATTGAATAAACTCCTTAAAAGTGGTTTATTATATTTATTATATTATTATGATGTTATGATTAATATTTATTGTTTAACAAGTATCGTTTTGCTAATATTGGTATTATTATTAATGGTCAATGTGTAATATTGTTGATAACGATTATTATTAGCAATAATGGATGTTGTTGTAATGTGATATTGATTAGCCTGTTGGAGCTTAAATAAATCAAACGCACAGTGCACTGTCCGCTTGGAGACTGAAAGTCTGACGCGACTTGCTAGTCGACCTTGCCTGAGTAACAATCAATAAAGTCACACCAGTGGTCCTGGATGATCACCATTGGGGCGCTAGTTCCCCTCTAGTTTCCGTATGTCAATCCCGACGAAAGGCGGTCTCATGGGAGATGAATACATGACATTGTCTTGGTGTATACCTGGTTTTTCAGTATTCCGCTGGAGAGCGTCCGATGCGACAATAATCTGTTTCCGGTCAACATCATTGTTTACTGTCTCCAGCCTTACTTTGTGGAACTCCATAATCATGAAATATAATATAAATACAAAGATTAGTTAAAGTTTCACAAGTTTTATTAATATCTTAACCTGACAATATTGTTTCGACACTTTGTGTCATTATCAAAGGTAGATAAGATTGATAAACAAACACGTTGCTAAGGATAAATACATACAGAAAATAGGTAACTAGATACAATACATAACAAAAACTAAATATCTAACACTTCTAATAAAGGAGAATTACTAAGCTCAGTTTGTTCATTCATTAAAGGTACTGTGCGTTTATGTCTGTATATTTCAAAAGCTTCTAAAATGTCTAATTTGTGTTTGTTGTTGCAAAAATGTAAGAATTGAATGTTGTTTTGAGGTGTCATTGGGTGGTTCTGTTCCAAAATGTGTTTGGCATAATTCGATTTTTCTGGATGTTTAAGTCTATAAGAGCGTACGTGTTCTTTGTATCTTATGTCGAAATTTCTAAGTGTTTGTCCAATATAAACCGAGTTGCAAAAAGAACAATTCAAACGGTAAATGCCGGATTTCATGATATCTTGTGTTTTGTCTTTAGCATTGAATAAAAACTGGTGCTTTTTCTTAGTATAGTTGCAATTTGTAAATTGCAACTATACTAAGAAAAACCACCAGTTACAAAATAACCTATAAAACTAACACCAACACCTTTTCATTTTTATTCAATGCTAAAGACAAAACACAAGATATCATGAAATCCGGCATTTACCGTTTGAATTGTTCTTTTTGCAACTCGGTTTATATTGGCCAAACACTTAGAAATTTCGACATAAGATACAAAGAACACGTACGCTCTTATAGACTTAAACATACAGAAAAATCGAATTATGCCAAACACATTTTGGAAGAGAACCACCCAATGACACCTCAAAACAACATTAAATTCTTACATTTTTGCAACAACAAACACAAATTAGACATTTTAGAAGCTTTTGAAATATACAGACATAAACGCACAGTACCTTTAATGAATGAACAAACTGAACTTAGTAATTTATTAGAACCTTTATTAGAAGTGTTAGATATTTAGTTTTTGTTATGTATTGTATCTAGTTACCTATTTTCTGTATGTATTTATCCTTATCAACGTGTTTGTTTATCAATCTTATCTACCTTTGATAATGACACAAAGTGTCGAAACAATATTGTCAGGTTAAGATATTAATCAAACTTGTGAAACTTTAACTAATCTTTGTATTAATATTATATTTCACAACATGATCGTGATAATGCACTAAAAATCTTCATTTCTAAAGTCCAACCACCAAGCAAGGAGGGAAGATTTAACCGTATGATATTTTACGTTCTGGTCTCCAAATCGCATGCATATATAAGTTGTCGCAAGTGAGGCATATCAACAGCCCGACACGCCCACAAGGAAGCAACCAGAAAGTACCAGTCAAATTTAATATTTATAGATAAGATTAACTTTGATTTGTGAAATTTTTAACAAACTTTTAAAGTATTATTGAATTACGCCACTCCATCCTACACAGTAACTAACAGGAATTGATAGAAAATGTTAATTCGAACTTTTTGTATTAAAATCACTAATTTTATTAATGTTTTGTAGATTTATAAAAAATCAGCTGCACCAACAATAAAACATGCCAAAAAGTCTTTACTAATTGTAATTTACATAACACTGCAATGCAACAATACCAAGTAGTACCAATGACAACTTGTTCAGTTGTATCATAAATCTCGTGACAACTAAATTAAGTGCGAAAAATGAACGTCTGGAATGATTTCGAAATAAACCAATTATTAGGTTGTTCGCCTGTAAGCTTTTTTGAAGATACACTAAAAGGAAAGTAAACAGAATATATGAAAACATTAAACTCGTTTTTCACTGTAACTGTTCTCAGGAATTTTTATGTGCAATTATGAAATTAAGTTTTTCTAATACTACAGACACTACGAGTGTCATTCCGTCTAGTTTGCATTTCTACTGAACATATCTTGGTTGTCTGACGGTCATCAACATAAAAAATTAAAAAAAACAGATTTGCAAAATGATTAACCGAACAGAAGTAAAAAAGAAGATACTACTATTAATAGGTTTTATGGATGCAAGTTTTGATCAACCATTGGCGCCTTGGAACAAGCACTAAAATAAAAAAGCTGTTCTATGGTAGTTTGTGAACAGATTTATATTTGACAACAATAAATTTACATGTGCCCCTAATTTCTTTATTTATGAATCCCACGCTAAGTGAAATGGTGACATTGAATGCACAAATGTACCTTTGTATACACTGTGTCCGAAAAGTCTAGAAACGGTCGAATAAGGCGAGAACTACACTTTGAATTGAAAAATAGTTCCAGTTTTACCAAATATGATCTCCCCCCCTACCCAATGGCATAATGACAATAATGTTTTTGTCGAAGAAAGACAGAATAGATATTCTCATACTGCGAGGGTGTGGCGATAAAACAAAATCATACGAAGAAGTTGTTCACTTATTTAATGATAACCATTCAGATCGTCCATCCATTGCCAAATCAACTGTTTATAAAACAGTGACTCGGTATCAAGACACGGGTTTTTGTAAAAGATCGACTGCGATCTGGACGGCCAAAAAGTGCAACGAACGAGGACAAAAGTTTGGAAGTTTGTGCAAGCGTTGTTGAAAACGTCCATACATCATACATCTGTTAGAACGATCGTCCAACAAACTGGCATAGGCAAATCATCTGTGCATGAAATATTGATAGCAAAAATAGCAAGAGCTTCTAGGGGACGACGTTGGTCGTAGATTAGAATTTTGCGAGGAAATGGTGTGACTACATGACGAAAATAGATAATTTTCTTTTTAAACATGCTTCTCTGATGAAGCTACATTTCAGTTGAGTGGGGAAGTTAACAGACACAATATGCCATATTGATCCGATGAGAATCCGCATTAGATGAGAGATTCCTATACACAATATTAACAGAAAGTTAATGTTTGGGCCGGAATATTGTGCAATCAAATTGCCGGGTCGCTTTTCATCGACGGTAATTTAACAGGTCAAAAGTACGTCGATTTATTGAATAGCCAAGCGAGTCAAATAAGTCATTCGATTGCTCTAAAACATCTCGCGTTCAATATACAAACAATGTTTGTTTTTCTACAACTGTATTGTCACATAAAAAACGATTTAAATAAATTAAAACCCTAAAAGATAATTAAGTGCGCTGTCGTCAACTTTTAGGTTAAGGCCGAGATTTAAAGCAGGACGCATTATCAGAGAACTTTAAAAAAGCATATATTTGGTGTTGATGGTATTGATTTATGCCTAATGGTCTCTTTCGTGCTTCTTTTTGTAATGCAAGTATTGCTTCTTCTAGACTATTTTTGTTTGTTGCTATCCAAGCTATGTCATCTAGATAGGCTACAATTTGTAATGAGATTTGTGCAGTGGTTTTTGAATTTTTGTTGCCTTGATTGCCCTTTCTAATATAATATTGAAGAAGGTCGTGGAGAGCGCATCCTCTCGTCTGACTCTCACTTCTGATGTCAAGACCTCGCCTGGGAGTTTTCCATGGTCATTTTAGTTTGGTGATTTTTTCGGATACTTTCATTCATTTTATTAATCTATTCCTATTAATACTGTCGAAGGCTTGCCTGAAGTCTATGAGTAGAATATGTACCTCTATATAATATAGAGTAATATGAGTATAAACTCATAGCGTTTTTTTATAGTCTGGGACATGTGTATTGCGTCTATTGTGGATTTGTCTTTCTTGAAGTTTTGATGGTATTGACCTGTTATTGAGTCTGTAAGTTTTTCTAAGCGTTGTCGGACAATTAATGTTAGAATTTTATATGTAGTATTCAGTAACATGATTCATGTGCGGCCTTTTCTAAACCACTACACCACTACATTTTCATAGTCTTTTGTATGCACATTTCGCGAAGAAATGGCAAAAATCGCCATAAGGTATGCTTGAGGTGATTTTTGGGGATGAGACTTGTAACTGTTTTGTTTCTTAGACGTCGTCAGCTGGCACGAATAATCCCCAAAGACAAAACATTATAATTTATTTATTTTAGTGTTAATATCAAAGTACTCATGAATGAGTTTTACATACTCAAAAGCATTCAGAAAATGTTATTAGAGTTCAAAAGGTTAGGAATTTTACTACGAATGTTTCAGTTAGTTTTACAACTGTTTAAATTTGCATATATTTACATACATTTACTTATTTTACAATGAAATTTTTAAATTTGCAAGGTATTTATAAGTGGTATATAAATATCATAAAACACTTTAAATTAGGAAAATTTAACACTTAAAATATTTGAAGTCTGGGATATTTATTTTCTTTATGTAAATTAGCATCTTTAAGTATTAATTAAATGGCCAGTGGTCATAATGTATGTATGTAGTTAGGTAGTATGTCTAACTTAAATAATAACAGCTTCGAAATCCATATAAAGACTCCGTATGCACTTTTAAAGGAAAATAACATTGAGATAGTAAATTAGTAATTCTTTTTGACTCTGTTTTAATGTGTTATTACCTCTCTCAGCTGTAAGAAACAAAATTCCAGATATGCAAAAATACGAGGCATATGGAGGTTTCGCACGTAAAAAACATTGGTCGGTGGCAGTGCTGTATAAGGAACGCAGTTGCATAATGTTAATATGTATTTACTTTGTATGTAATAACTATCGTTTATGATATGACATGAATTATATGTGCTGATACATATTATCTGGTTGTGATCCTTGCTGTTTGACATTATGAGATATTGCTTTTATTGTTGGCAAATGCGTGGTATAGCTGTTATTTTGATTATTAGCAATTTGTAAAGGTGCTGCTGTTATAATGTAAGATCAATGAGTTTTGTAAAAAAGTTAATCTCTAACTGTACGGTGTGCTTGGAGACTGAAAGTCTGGCGTGGCTTGTCAGTCGACCTCGACCTGAGTGACATAGATGAAAACGCATCAACAATCCCGGTCGATTATCATGGAGCAGCATTAAGGTGTTTTGGTTTGCTATATGTCAATCCCAATGAGGAGTGGTCTTATAAGAATATTATTACATTAGGGCGTTTTACACATCTATTTCAGGTTATGATTATGCTAGTACACTAAAGATCTTCACTCCAATCGTTTACAAATCCCTAATCTCCCCGTAAGTACTCTCCATTTCCAGGTATGGGGTAAGCTACTAAAGTATTATTGTCTTTTTACGTTTTTTGATCTAAACAGCATGCATGCGTGCATGCATATAAAATGCCTCCAGTGATGTGCATCAACTGACGATCCTCGCCCACCAACAAGCAAGCAGTTCCACTATCCTAATATAATACACACTACGCTAATACACAGCACCCTATCTAAATATAGTAGATATTAAATATTACAAGGAATTATTCGAAACTGACTATCACTCAATGAAAACTCAAAAAACTGAAAGTAATAAACATTAAAGAACATATTACAAAAGAATATGATAATAGACTGGCCAAAAAGTTTGTCAATGTCCTTTGATTCAGTTTTATAATGAACAATTTAAAGTAAATTGTTTTGATACTAGTAAACTTACAAGACATCGTAAAATAAACACGCCTTTAATTGTTTCTGATGTACTTTACAAGTTTGTTAATATTTTCTGATTGAAACGACAGATTGAAAAAGGCATAAATCTATTGCTTCTAAGAGCTTGTTGACGGCGATAATGAACAAAGTTACGCTTAACGTCGATCCTTGTGTATACCGTTTTCTAAGACAACGGATGCTGATATTGTAGTGCCCATTCTAACATGCATCTTTCTCTCCGACAGGAAACTCTCTACTAACAGACCCATCCTACCTCTGATTCCCCAATCGTACAGTGTTTTTAGAATGTTGTGGCGGCAGTTCATATCGTATGCCTTTTCTATATCGAAAAAGACAGCCACTACATGCTGACACACCGCAAAGAAGTTTATTTTTTTTCAATATACCATACCAGCCGGTAATTGACCATCTGTTTGAATAATTTCGCCATACAAGTCAGAGAGATCGGTCTGCACCTCGTCGATTGTTCTGGATTTTTAGCAGGTTTTAAGATCGGTACCGCGGTTCTCCAGTTCTCTGGATACTCACCAGCTTGCCAGATCTTATTAAAGAGCTGAAGTAGAGAGTCCTTTCCGGTGGGTGATAGATGGTGCAACATAGAATATGGGATTCCATCAGGTCCAGGAGATGAGTTAGTTCTGTTAGTGATAAAAAAATTTTTTAACTTTTAATTCATTATATCTTAAAATATAGCTGCGAATGTTTGTTTTTCATTTGATTGCATTTAATGTGTTCCTGACCATTTTTGGTATTTTTAATGGTGAAAATAATGAAAATACCTGGCGCCTTTTTTTTAGTAAATGATCTTGTGAACCCACAACACCCTGCTCTCTGACAATTTAGCGTCCGAGGCAAATGTATAAAATTAATTCTTTAGGAGAATGGTTATAACCAGACGCAAGAGCACGATCTAATTCTGCCATAGTAAGATCCTGGTTGTATAAGCATGATAAGTATCTGTAGCAAAGACTAGATGTTGGTCAGTATTGGCTATATTGCGTCGAAATTCCGGGCTGTAATTGTCCCAACTGCTGACCCTTTTAAAATGTTGTGCCATAATTTCGGCCATAGCTACGGGTTCCGACGACGTTTTATCGACAGTAGTAAGTCGTACTGGTATGTTACTTACTTGCTTGCTAGCGATCTTTCTAACCTTACTCCTGATTTCATCAGTAGATACGGCGGGAGTAAGCGAGGAAACGTACTCTTGCCAGCTTTTGCGCTTGGATATTTGAATGGCATGTCTTGCTTCGGCTCGTGAACGCTTAAAAGCGATACAATTTTCAGACGTCGGGTTTCTTTTAAACTGATTAAACGCCTGTTTTTTCCTCCTAACTGCATTTTCAATCTCGCGGAACAACTAGTTCTCTTATTTGTCCCGACGACTTCGGGACGCTGGTTGAGGCTGCTTCTAGGATTACCGAAGTTATCTTATCAACACACTCCGATATATTATTTGGGATGTAAATATCGCGTATGGCTGCAGCAGACTTCTCCCAATCGGCCTTCTGTACTATCCAGTGTGGTGGAGATTTTAGTATGCCGAGGAAAAGAAATGCATTTCGGGATATGATCAGAAAATATTTCCCATTCTATATGTGGAGCTATAGGTGGAGAGCAGACCGAGTGTGAATGTCGAGATGTGAAAAGGAATTTGATCTTGAATTTACAAACGTGGGCTTTCCATTGTTTAAGAGGAATAAATCGTTGTCAGAAATAGTATCCTCCATAATTCTACCATTCAAGTCTGTTGTTTCTGATCCCCTCATTGGATTCTGGGAATTAAAATCTCCCAAAAGAAGGAATCGATGATATTTT
Organism: Agrypnus murinus; assembly: GCA_929113105.1. Classification (NCBI taxonomy): domain Eukaryota; kingdom Metazoa; phylum Arthropoda; class Insecta; order Coleoptera; family Elateridae; genus Agrypnus; species Agrypnus murinus. The sequence continues at coordinate 19,598,093 of OV816028.1, read as the reverse complement.
GCATCTGCGCAACATTCCTTGGTCAATTAGGAAGGTACACATTACAAATGGTCTTCTTGATTGGATGAGCCAGACTTATAGCTACTACTTGAACGGTAGACCTAAGGACGATTTCTTCAGCGGAAATGCTATTCCTAACAAAGCAAGCCGCACCACCGTGTGCTCTATTACCATCTATAGCAACCTATCGAAAGCATTTGTACCCTCGAAGGTTGAAATTTTGATTATCTTTCAATTATGTTTCTTTGGGGCATACACAGAGTGGTTCTTTGTCTGCAATGATCTTTTTAATTTCTGAATAATGATGGATTAGTCCGTTAGATCATTGTAAGACAAGAAAGAGAAACTATTTAATTAAAAGCAGGAGGACAATTAAAAAAGAACAACTATTTTTGATAACAATATTAGTAGCTCGAACGCAAAGAACTACGCGAACCTTTTGGTTTGCGCTTAGGCCAGCCTTTTTTTTACCTTTGGTTTTGCACCTCTTTTAATAAATGAAGATTCTGAATCTGACGAAAGATTTTGGGATAAAGATTCCGCCAGATCAGGCATTGTAAAGGTAGGGATAGGAGAATTCTCGGTAGGAGGGGGGTTGCTAGGAATAGGATTTATTGTGTGTTGAGGTGCCGGACTTTTATTTAGAGGTGGGGAAAAGTGGTGGAAAATATTTGTTGAAGGTAAGGGTTTAAAGGGGTAATATTGGATAATAATTGTGTCATAGTGGGTAACGTTTCTTGGGCAATTTTATATCCTTCTAAAGCACTTTTTACTGTCTCAGTAATAATTTTCTTTATTTCTGGTAGCAGCAAAGAAGCGGGTGGTTGTTGCTGTTGCTGGACTGCCCTTGCGTAGGTCACTTTCTGTGTAGGTGGAGACAACCGAAGGTACTCTTGCTTTGCATCGACGTAACTTAGTCGCTTTAAAGTCTTAATCTTCTGAATAGCAACGTCCTGTTTATAGACCGGGCAGTTAAAAAACCGGGCTGAATGATCGCCAGCACAATGTATGCACGTTATAGGAAGTTCACTTTGTCTCCCTTGGTCTTCAGGCTTTCCACAAACGCACACCTGCTCCATGCGACAATTCATTGCCGCGTGTCCGAATCTCTGGCATCTGAAGCATCGGAGAGGCGATGGAATGTAACGTCGCACCGTCAATGAGTAGAATGCTACCTTTATTCGTTCTGGCAGTCTAGTTTCTATAAACGTTAAGGGGTAAGATGATGTATTTTGAACTTGACCTTGAGGTCTAACAGTAAGTCTTTTGAGGTCTGAAGGTTTCACTGAAGTGTTTTTCGACGATGACTCTAAAACGTTGCGTAGGGAGCTATGCTAACAAGAGGGTCCGGTGTGGGTGGATTGAATCTTACCTGACGTCAGAGTCTTTTATGAAACTAAGTATCCCGCTGTCTGACCTAGACGAATGGAGGAGATTCAAGTGAGGTTTATCTCGGTTAGGGAATTCGCTCGCTAACCCATGAGAAACTGCAAGCCACCAGGTAGCGTTTCGGAGGTGACAGGAGGGGGTCTGGCATATGCTGTCAGTTCCAGCGTCGGATTCCCAGAAATCGTCTAGAGACCTACACTTAAAGGACGTTGATGCGAAGATATATAGCCTCTCACGTTCAAGACAACTTCACCTTAACGGATACACACCGGGATGCTACTTTTCAGGGCCCTATAAAGTAGCCTCGAAAAGAAGCTCTGTCGGGGGCACACCAGGCCTATAACTGGGAGATCGGGGTGGCAAACCCATTTAAAAACCAAGTCCCGCCACACTTGAGATTGGGTTCGATCGGGCAGTGGCCCCAACTCTGGCACGGTTGTACTGAACTGACCTAAGTTGTGGGGAATAGTCCTAATGCTGGACGAGGCACTTGACCTCGTATGAAAGAGGACGGGAGGTTGCCGGCGGGTGAGCATGTGTTAAGTCAATCGCTCCGGTACTAAACTGGTTAGCTAGTAGAGGGTGGATAGGCAACCACGCTCCGACCAGTGAGTGACTGGGAGTAATTGCTATGCGATTGCGCGCTGATTGAGCGTATCTCAATTACTTCCTTCCAAGGGAAGGAATGTTGAGGTATGTTAACACGGGGACCCCACGTAAAACATTCATGGTGGAGCTATGATCCACAGTCTCATGTTCGGGCGATTTATAGGGGTAGGATTAATTGGGGATAAAGGACGGTTTTGGGTGTCAAGGGTGGAGCCTTGTTTGGTACATTGCACATTTCAATTCATTTTTGTCATGTATAAAATAATATACAAATATATACTGCGGTGATCTTTGAATATAAAATAAAGTACAATATGTCCACCGTTCCAAATATAAACATAAATTATATACGGTGGATTGAAATGAGAATACACCACAGATATTCTTCTTTATTCCTCTCAGCTAGCTCAGGTTTGTTCAGTAAATCATAAATTATTTGAATTACGAGACTCTTATTTACTTTTATGCCTGGAAAGAAAGAAAACTTATATCGTAAGCACTAAAGCTCCTGCAGGCTGGACAACTGCTACTAAACTCAGAATTTAAAAGAAAAGAACGCTGGATGCTTGTATTAACATCAATTAAACACATATGTAAAATTGAAAACACATAAACTTTATTTAACGAACAAAAGTCCAAATAAAACGTCAAAATAAAAAAAATGTTATTCAAGATAATACAATTGGTAAATTGAGAAATGAATTCTCAGGTTTGCTTAAACGTTCAAAAAAAATTGTAGTGACCTGACATAGGATCAGCACGATCATTCGTTTGAACAAACCAACACAAATGAAATTTGTTTATAAATAAAATATTTGTCAAATAAAAATAAATTTTATATAAAGAAATTTAGTTGTTTTATTTACTTTAAATCAAATAAATTCTAAAAAGAACTTAATAAACTAAACCAAATAATTTTATATTGAGGATGAACTTTACAAGTTAATTATTATTTATGAACTTAACAAGAATCATTTATTATAACCAACCTTATATATTACGGTATATTTTCCTTTTTAAAAAGTTAATCATTATTGTTGGTAACACTGCGACAGAACCTGTCAGCTGATTTCTTGTTTATAATATCGATACGTAAATCGATGAAGAGAAATAAATTCAATCCGAATTTATTAACAATCACTTTCACTTTTAATAATTATTGCACAATAATTAAATCTTCCTTTAATCCTTGAAGATTGTTTAGGTAACACTTATAGTTTAATTTTAAACTTTATTTATACAATGACATTTGCGTCAAAACATATGGTTCACTATCTAACCTCAAATTAATTACAGATATTTTATCCGGAGCCGGGCATAAGTTCTGCCTTCTACGTTTTATCGACTGACTTTGTTACAATTTGCCCCGGCTTATATAGTTTATGCCAGAACAAAAGAAAACTATGACACTTTTTCAAAACAACGGAACATCGAGCAAGCTTGTGACGTCACTAATCCGGCACAGCTGTTCTGGATCATCACTAATCCTAATTCTGTTAATATAGGATTGTAGCCCTTGAAACGAAGATCAATTAAGTATAATACATTCATTATCCCAAAATGTATCGTAACGACGATATTCGAGAAAAACGTTTAACAATGTACAAAACTCATTACGATCAAATTACATATAAAATTTAACAAATCAAGGTTCATCCTTTACAAGCTAGTTACAGGAATACATGATATAGGTAATATAAATCATTTCTCTATAGAAACATCTTTACAATTTAATATAAACATGATTTTTACAGTACGAACTACAATAAATACACCAATTAATGCATATACAAGTACCAGCTTAAATATTAAATCAACGTTAATCAATTTATGCACAAAATGTCCAGCATACAATGCTCTAAGCACTTGCATAAAAACAATGCTGAGGAAATGCAGGATAAAAGTCTATAAGAGTCATATCAACACGAACGACAGGATTCAAAACCTTCATTAATTAAAGTGACCATAAATCTTATAAACAAATTCAAAAATTAATTGTATTATATCAGTCATAATAAGATTGACCTAATTAATCTATTTTCAGCTAATTAACAATGTGAAACTGAGCTGGTCTCCTGGAATATAGAAAAATCTATCTAACGTTAAACATCGTAATGTGTAAATTTGAATATGGAAGTTACTTCTTCCTAACAAGTGGGAAATCGTCCCAAAGTAACATGGGTTGCATAAACATGATTATAATCAAGCAATCTAACTAATTTATATCCTTTTCCTAAAAATGAAACCTATTATTATTATGCATGAGAAAGCTAGGTTATGTTTGCATGAAGTCATTATTCTTAATTTTTAATTTAAGTATTAATGAACCTAACTGTAGTCCTATCTATAGCCTTTATATTAATTATACCCATGACATAGCATGTCCCTCTTTTAATTTAAATCCGATATAAAAATATTTGTATTAACGTTTCTGTTCGGTCATCTTCAATATGGTGATTTGACAACACCGCAATACATACTCGCGGTTTCTTATTTTTTACAAACATTTTAAGCAAACCTTAATGATATAAAGAACATAATCCTCGAGACTTTTAATAATATTTTATTGAATTAAAATTGCAGCAATAATCCAATAATAATAATAAGATAAACAAAACCTGAACTTGATTATGTTTTTATTTTGTTTCATTGTTCTTAAATCTTGAAAGCTGTTTGCTTTTTGCTTCAATTCTAACGATGGTTTCGCAATCTGGGAAACGTTTTTGGACACCTAATAAAAAATACGACAAATGAGTGGAGCATTTCGATGAATTTTCCCAAGAACTCCACTGATAACTGTGTCCTTTAGTATTACAAGTACAGTTGATGTATAATATATCGCCTCGTACGAATTGTCTTTTTTCTGTTCAAGAAAATCGACATTCACCAGAATATTTAAACAATTGCGTCAAACATTTTATCTCTACCAATACAACCTCAGCTGAAGAACTTTTTAATTCACCATTGTTTTCGCATGTTAACTCTCCCTACTTTTTAATCCGTTATCAGAATCTTCATTTTCAGAAAATTCTGATTCTTTATCACTTTTCTCTGAGAACGAAAAATCAAAGGAATTTACGTACTGATCAACTGAACATCGGTTGAATTATCCTCAAACAATGTGAAACACTTCGCTCCCTAGCTCCTAGCTCACATTGAACTCCGATGTCTTTAATAGTAGATATAGTATTATTTTGTACAAAATCTTCAACACTCACTTCAACAACAATTTCATTTTCCGAAGTAGACGTGTTTGGTTGCATAAATTCTTTTTCGATTCAACAACAATTGTTTTGTGTATGTATGTCGACCTTCGTTGTTCTGCAGTTTTTACATTTGTCTTTCCACCTGAAAGCATCGAAGACGGATCAGCGGCATTTGATAACTTGTACCATATTTAATAATTATTCATTCTTTAATATTTTCTACTATACACAAGTACATAAAGGGAGCTCTTCGGCTCGGTAGTTATTGTCCAGGGTATCAATGAGAATAATAGATGTTCAATTATTTAGTGATTTTAAGATGTAAGTGAAATGAGAAGCCAATCACCAATAACAATTTACAAATTTATTTAATCAACTACAATAAAATAGAATAAGTAGTAAAGAGTTCATTATAACTTGAACTTTGACAATTAGAATGCCAAAATTTACTAACTAAATTGAATAAAAAGAAAGGTCTTCTGGCTATTCGCAATGTTAATTAATTAGTTAAACACTTACCTTGTTAAATACATGTATTTAGCGTGGTATTATATTATATAGTATTCAGTAATTAAAGAAAAACCTTTTTTATTTTTTCTTTAGTTGTAAAAACAATTAAAGTTTTGTTAATTATTTAATTGATAAGTAATGTCTTTGTTTTTAATTTAAACTTTAACGGGTTATAGTTTAATGCCAGTTATTTATTAAAAGAATTATTAACCAATTTAACACTCCATATATTCACAGGACAGATTAATCAACGCTACCGTTGATAATCCTCAAGACCACAACATCCATACATTCCCAACAAGCTGCGTTCCAAATTGTCCATTATGTAAAACCTCTCAAGCAGACCATAATGTAAACCAAATTATGTCTTTCAATGTCCACTCGATCAAAAGGAAAACCAAATTCAGCCGTTTCCAATCAAATCCAATTCAAGCCCCTCACAAGGAAAAGCCTACCATTTCAATGTTCACTCGATAAAAAGGAAAACCAAATTCAGCCGTTTCCAATCAAATCCAATTCAAGCCCCTCACAAGGAAAAGCCTACCATATTGAAAGTGGTACGTAAATGTATTGAAAATTTACCATAATGAAAGTTTCCTCTAATGAAAGTTGTATGTATTGAAAGTTGCTAGATCAAAAATTCATAATTAAAGAAAATATATTTTTGAATTATAATTTGCTTACCCCATAATTGCGGGCATTTTCATATTCAGTATATCTTTTAATTTAAAATATCTCAAAGATTTTATGAAGGATCTTCAAAAAATATTTTCTGTTTACAGAAAATTCTGTTTGTCTTTCTCTTTTATTTCTTTTTTCTCTACCCCCTTGATCTTTTATGAAAAAGCTTTCTTGATTATTATAGTTTATTGCAATAGCAATGATATATACAACCTGAAACGGAATTAACCGTTACAAACTTAATAACAAGTTTTTCAATTGGTAGAAAATCTTTCTTGTATCTATTTTCAAAATCCTCTTTTTTAAAGTGTATACTGCACATTACATGATTGTGATTAGTTTGAAAATTTGTACGATTTATTCGATTCTTCCAATTCTTATCGTTATAAGGCTTGGAAGAATCGAATAAATCGTAAAAATTTTCAACCTAATCACTAGAGACGTGGATTTTAGGTGACCTCGCCTGAAAAACCCTTGATTAGTTCATCTTTCATAAGCGCCGTCGCTACAAATTATAGGACGTATAGTTTACAAATACGAAAGCTGTTATATAAAACTTGCCACGCCACTGACAATTTCTTTAACTCACGTTGTTTATTTTAAATAGACCCCTTTTCACTTTATGGTTTTGCGGCTAGGGTACTCCAAACCCACCATTTTCAAGCGCCCGCTTGTATTATATTGCAGTATTGCAGTTTAGATTGCTTCGCTCCGTTGACATAGTGGTTTTATGCTTTACTGAAATGCACGTCTCTACTAATCACAATCATGTAATGTGCAGTATACTAAACGAGAGCCAGCGCGTTCGCTGGCTCTTTATCTTGTCTGGGAAATCTGTGCAGAGTAACATTTGAATTTTTTAAGTTATTATTGCAAACAACGACACAACAGTTCGGCATGATTGAAAAAGCTGCACCTTCATGGTCAAATAAACAATAACAAATTAAATCTCCAAGCAGTTACGGTTGCCAACTAAGGGCAACGCCAAATGATTGTCAACGCTCCTTGTCGGACTGACGTCACGTCCCGAGCAATGCACACTTTATATGCTCGCTATTCTGTAACAAAAAAGATAGATTTGCGATTTTCATTAATTATCTTAGATAATTTTTGTCCGTTTTGTACAAATTTTCAATATTTTGGATTAGTGCCCCTTTAACAAATTTAGAAGATAAAAAGATAGAATTATGCCGAAACAATATTGTCAGGTTATAATTTAATAAATATTGTGAAACCTTTTATTAATCTTTATTTATTTCATAATTATGGAGTTTCACAACGTAATAAGGCTCGAGACAGTAAATTCCTTGATATACTAAATGGAAAGTCATTACAAAACTTTAAGAAGAGCAATCTGAAAACTTTTCAAATATCGGCATAGGAACAATAAAATAACTTCCTTTTATCCATTCCAGTTATCCTTAAAATATTAATTGATTTAAGGGCTAAGATGCGAACTTTACCAACTCGAAATAAAACTTTCGGATGAAATTTCTACCATAATTACAACTCATACTAATAACCATTTTTAGATTGACAAAGTCATGTCGATACTCAAAAGGTCATGTGCTATGATAATATTAATTATAAAATGAAACTATATGCACAAGGACGGTGTGAATAGTGTAAAAAATGTCTTTCGAAGATTATTATGATTACCATTTTTGGGAAGATTATTTTCCATAATTCTGTTACCTACTTACTTAAATACCAAAATATATATATTTATGTACTTGTATTATGTTACTGTAACTAAATATTTATTTTATTTATTTGACTTAAATGCGTCTTATTGCTCCTAATAATAAGTATGTATAAATTATCGTTATAAAATAAAATGCATTAAAGTATTAATTTTAGTGTTAGGTTAATGTTAACTTTGACATGGCAATAACTAGTGACCTTTTGAGAATCGGGATCATGTAGTTATACTAAAAATTCTTATTAATATAAATAAAAGATATATGATTAATTTTATATAGTCGGTTTAATAATACCGTATCCCTAAAATGTGTAGCTTACGATAAGGAGAGATTTTGTATAATATAAAACTAATAGCAGAATTTTTATTCATTTTTCAAATAGAAAAATAGATTCTCTAAAACTTGATTTTCTAAGGAGATCAGAACAGAACCAGTCAATCTAAGGGAACAAATTGGAATTTGCTTAATAGAACTATTATTAGTGTGTTTTTTCGTGTGAACTATCGTGTTCACTTATAAACCTTTATCGCTCGCAAGTAGCTACAACAATTTCTAGATAACAAATTATCAAACCAAGAATTTTACCTTATAGCTCCTCTGTCGGAATTACTCTTAAAAAGTTAGATGCCAATGAAAAGAAAAATTGGAAGTTTACGTTTTGTATCTAAATTTAGTATTGGGTGTTTGGAGCAAAACTTCTTGACTTCGTTGCAGGAAACAGAAAACTACTTGAAATATAACATCTGCCGTTTGGCAGATTCAGATTTGAATGTTGAGAATTTACATGACGTACTTGCCTTTCAGCTTAACTGCCACGGTCTCCGTTTGGGCAAGGAAATGAGGTAATTAGTGGGGTACTCTCTTATGTGAGCGCTGTCAGTTCTCTTTGGTGGAAGCGAGGTTGGTATCCACCCTCTACTAGATCTCCAGGTTAGTGCCGGAACTATTACCTGGTCACCCGTCGGGGTTGTTACCCTAGGGAATCCCTCCATCCTTATACTAACATGCGAACTTTACCAACTGCCTCGTCGACGTCATCCCGAGTGTGGAAAGGGATTGGTCTAGCGACTCTAAGGTATAGAACCGGCATGTAACCGCGTGAAGGTGGAGTTACCTTGGATGGGAGAAGCTATATGTTTGCATTAGCATCTCTTAAGGTGATCCCCAGAATATTTTTACTCGACTCAGCCGTATGTGTTTTCCGTATTTAAGTATTCGAATGCACTTAAGAGCTGAAAAGTCCCGCGTAGTCTGTGACCTGACAAACCCTGAAGAATCCGAATATGAACGTACAGAGTAGCTGATTCAGTTCTGACTACGCGAGGGAACTACCTGTCACGGGTACACACGGCAGTGTGTACCGGCGACACGGCTGTCACGACAATGGTCATTCCTAATACGGGATACCTAATATCTCCTACCAGAGTCCAGCCTTAATCTGCGTTAATCCATCCCCAAACTAACGAATGTGGGTTCAATCATGCAAGAGAGTCATAGTTTGCACTATCACAATACCTGGATATAATAGTAAGTGAAGCAGAAGTGGAGCATACACTCTGACGGCAAACACATTGAGGGCTTTGAATATCAGTCCGTGGCCCTCAAGAATGAAGCAAAAGAAATTAAGGTGACTGCGCTCAAATTTATGGAAAAGCTGCAACAATCTCAGAAAGACTCTAGGGTGTGTTAGAGGAGTTCAACCTGTGGCGATCAATTGTAATGATTGTTACCGACACAACAAGCGTGAATACCGGCAAGAAGACAGGCGTTGTTGTTCTGCTGCAGCAAATGTTCGAAGAGAAAGGTCAACCCAAACCCAAGTTCATCAGTTGCCAGCACCATGTACTGGATCGCATTCTTCGCGTTGTCATGTTCGATGAGCTCTATGGGTCGACTAAATCACCAAACATCGAATACTTCGTTGTGCAGGATTTGATGAGCAATTATGATAAATTGAAAGCAGCCTTCAGCAACGGTAAAACTGAGATCAAGGAAACAAGCGGCTGGAGAGACGACATGAAGTTTCTCTACCACCTCACGCGTGTCTTCCATCATTTCACTTAAAAAAGAATGAGATCCCCTTCGTGAAGTTTCAAAACATCCCAAACATCAGCAATGCACGCTGGAACTCTCGTGCCATTCTAGTCCTTCTTGCGTTTATTCTGATGCCTGAAACCTGGAGCAGGCTGCGTAAAATCTGTTCATTCATTTATTATTCATGGACTGACCATTGGTTCAGCAGCCAATTGTTCCAACCTGAAAATTTTGATGAACTATCTGCAGCTCTTAATGGATACCCAAAAGGTCTCAAATGCTTGGAAACCCACTGGAAAACGGATAAATCTCCAATTAACATTGACCGAAGCAACCAGTGCTGTGAGGGTGCGATTAAGGTTATGCAAGACTCCTGCCGCAACAAGGACAACCTCCCACTGAAGTTCATCTTGTCCAATGACATTATCGTGAATAATTGCCTTCCTTGTGTCTTTGATGACCCTATATAATGTTGTATATATGTGTCTGTAAATCTTGTGTTCAATTTTGTATCCGATTACAGTAACTTCAAAAACTCGGTAAAACACTGATAATTAAAATTTCTCAAATCATTTTGTGCATGATGTTTTTTTATCAAATCACCTTGAAAGTAAAATTTTATTTAATCTTTAATGAAAGCTCATCAAATTATGATACAGGGAAACCAGGTTGTAAAAAAGTCATCACCCTAGTGTCCTACTTATGATATATACGTTATTACATATAAGTAATGTAAATATATTCTTTGTTATAAATTAATAATTTGAATGAAAGTGTTAAATTACGCTTTTTGGATAATTCTTAATTTTTGCGAGAGTTCTAAATTTAAAAATTAATAGTACGGGTGCTTGCAAACTCCATTATTTTCAAAATTTTGCTTATTTTTGTAATTTAGAGAAGTCTAACTGTAACAGTACAGCAGTTATTAATTTCCTGGTAAGTATTAAATGTTTTTTGCAAATCATTAAATCACGATTGATTTTCTATATATTAAATATACTTACCGTAAGTATATTTGAAATGTAGTTTCACGATAATTCCGCTGGTAAACAATTTTTTGTCACAAACAGCGAGTGTTAAATAAAATAAATTATGTTACAACTGCACAAAAAACAAAACGCAAAAATAACATATAACATTGTCAACAAAATATTTGCTCGGAGAAGACTTATTATTGCACGTTTTTACTTAATAAACATTCGATGTTTCTTAACGGGTGCCAATGACGTCCCTATCCCGAATTAAAATTTAATAGGTTCGTATTAGTACATTCGATAGTTAATTCAATATAGTGAAAAAGGATATTCAAATATACGGTAAAGTAAAACCATATAAATATAGAGGAAGACGTACTATATGTTTACATTAAAGATAGAGAAAGAACCAACATCACAAGCGACAAGTAGCTGCGGCTGCCCGTGGTGGCGACACCGGACAGTAAGAAAATACGATATAAAACTTCTAAAACGCGGTACCGTAGAAAACGCGTACTAAAGTTAATCTGGCAGATATCGATCTAATTTTTTTAAATTAATATTCAGAAAGGATAAATCTATGTTTATTATGTTGTAGATTTTAGAATATTAACGAAAAATATTGAAAAACTAATGCACAAAGTTAATGGAACTTTTAAAGCCAATTAAGGCGTTTTGTGATTTAATTTTTTAAAATCTACAAATTAAAAACGTAGTTTTATCTTTTTTCTAAACCTCGGTGAAAACTAGACCTCTCTAAGTATCAAAATAAGGCTGTTACACGTTTTCTTCGATATCCTGTTTTCGAGCGTTTTTGGCTAGGGTACTATTACCAGTTAACAAGTTTGGTGTTAACTGGTAATAAGAAATCAATCTTTATCATCAACTGTAATAACTACGTATATAAAATCATAATAATTTAATTTTGGTGTTAATTAATATCAATTTTTCAAAATATTTAACAAAAAAGTTAATTAGAAAGGTTATAATGAATTTATTTATTACATAGGTTCCACTTTATTCCATATTGCATATTTAAAGAAATTGTCTCAAACTTTTTCCTTCTCTTACGTCACCTAATACGATAGAATTCAAATATTCACTCGTGCAAAACTTATTTCTTTCTTTAAATTTCGTTTGAATTCTATATGTAGCGCACTCTGTCGAAAAATACTGGAACTAAAAAGCAAGCGCATTTTACCCCATTTGGCTGTGCATCTGTTGCGTTTATCTGTGGTAAAGAGTACCGCGTCTCGTTTTTGCTGTTGGTTAACGAAAAAGTATTTTAGCACGGTAATAATGCATAGTTGAAGGTATGTCTTACCCATGGTAAACAAAATATATGTTCTTATGCGTTTTACACATTGCATATCATACACAGTGGCGTATTTATTTATTATTTCTTTCTTAAATTCATACAAGCAAAGATATTCATCAATAACTAAAAGCCGTCCTAGGATATCTTCTGTGGTTTTACATGCTTACAATTTGTAAGCTACAACTATATTACACCAGTACTTTGTATGTAACCACAGAAAATTTGTATGTAATAAGTTAAATATGTTGACTAAGAAAAGGCAAAATAAAAAAATCACATCTTGGATTTAAAATTATTTCTTAATAAAATCATGGAAATATTTTGGTACTTACACCTCCTTTCATGGATTTTTTATAAAATTACAAACACAACTCAATTTAAATTAAAAATACATATTGTGTAATTATTTATTAACTATTTGAAATGAAAAAATTAAGAAAGAAAAACTGAGTACACGCATTCACTCTGAATATTTGGAATTCCGAATCTGCTTCGGTATCTGCTTTTGGTAAACCATTTTTCATGTTTTTCTATCCTTCAGGACATTTGTACGTTGGTATGCAATAAAATTTATTTTTCATGCAGCAACAGATTATCGTAAAGCAATTGCAAAAAAATTAAATTACAACAAATTACTACACAATGCAAGTATTCAGAGATATAACATTTTTAGGGATTACTGGGTTGCGAGAACTTGAACTATTCCAGTTTCCACTTTTTGACATCCGTAATTTAAAAAGCTTTCTAAATTGGGTTTGGCTGATAAACTATTCAACCACTCTTGAGTTTGGTAATGTACTCGTAAGCAATGCTGTATTGCTATCTTCTGTTTATTTTCTTATACGAATAAATTGACTGGTACTATCGCAACCCGTCATAGCATGGAAACTAAGTATATTTTTAAGCCAGACCTCGAAATATATTTCATGAATTGCGATATACCTTTTCCGTTCTTGTTTTGTACAACTACTTTAACGATTTTCGAGAAAATCGACTTTAAAAGTAGGAGTTCCCGTAAACAACAATGTAAATAAATATCTTTTTTGACAACTTAAATATCGATGAAACCATTTACAGTTTTGTCACAACATAGCAAATGATGTTCCGCAACAAATAACATAAAAATTCAATTTCACCCCTTTTTTATTAAAACCCCCTCTCCCGCAACCCCGCAGTTATTTTTCTTGACGACAAGTAAATTCAGCTTAACTTAGGGATAGACTACAACATGATCTAGGGTGATACTTTTTACAAGGTATGCCCAACGAAAATAAAGCTAAGGCACTTTCTGGCTAAATAAAACTCTACTATCAGTAAATCTGAAATTATGTCTAAAATTTACAAAATTTCACATAAATTAACTTGGCCCTAGTCCCATTGTCACTCGGTATACCTATCTAAATTACACTATAACAGTTGTTTAATTTAAATGTTGATGTTTATTAATGATAGATCATAGACAAAAAATGACGGTATTTTCCTTAATAGTCAAAGTGTACTAGAAACACACAAAAAAGTTTAAACAATAAAACCTATTGGTAGCAGTGTTTATGCATAGAAGATTCCCTTGTGAGTGTGGATTTTAATTTAAAAAAGGATTTTCCCTTGTTTTTTTGTTTGTTGTTCCTACCATTAAAATATCGCAATCCTAACCGTGAAACTGACTCACGTTACTTATCGTCTAGAACAGAGGTTCCCAAACTCTTAAACTCAAGCACCTCCTAGAAAATTTTGCAAACCTTTTGTCATTATAAATTGAAATAGGCTCCTACTGGGTTTTGAAAATGCGCCAAAAGTAATGTTTAAATTTATGATTGTAGCTTAACTGATTGATTTTGTATAGCTCCTAAAAAGGGCTTAACAACAATTTCGTGTCATATCCGAACACCCTTAGTCTGTAGCGATCCTCAAGAGGTTCTTAGACACCACTTTGGGAACCACTGATCCTAAATTGGTGTTTGTAGTCTATTATTTTATAATAACCAATATACAGATTTCAAGGCGAGACAAACTCGATAAAAAATTGGAAATCCTGATCATATTATGGTTTATCTACCTTAAATTTAGATTATTTGGATAAATAATTTGATGAATATCTCCATAAAACATTATGGAGGAAAGGAAGATCCTTTTTTTAACTATCTAGCGAATTAAGATAATTAACTTTTTTATATGTGTTTTACATAATATGTTTTCATTGCATTTAAAACATTATTTTATAAACGGAATTGGTTTAACACGCTAAGCGGTATATAAGTGAAAGGAAGACTCAAAGAAATGGAAAAAGGTTATATTTAAAGGTAATTCATTTTAAGTAATTACTCATTAGTTATGAACTGCATCAAAACTAAGCATATGAGTAAAATAGTGCAATGACATTTAGCCCGAAAACTTTATTTTAAATTTTGTATTTTCTTAGATATTTAATTAGATATAAAGAAGCGTTGTACAAGAAAAAGACATATAGTTTGAATACTGTATACTTATCATACAGTTATCTGTATGAAATACGAGGGGACTAACAAGTGTTCGTTTAGTAGGCGACTCTTAAATATTTAAAAAAAAACAAAAATACCAAATCCTTTGCAATTGTTTTATGAGACTTCTTTCAAAATTTCAGACCAATCGGTTAAAATGGAGACGAGAAAACGCAAAATAGCTGAGGATGCATCAGACGAAATTCCACCACCAACGCAAACAGAAATTCGCTATGTGATTCTCTTCGGTTTTCGGCGTAAACTAAAGCCACTACAAATATTGAATGAATGCCAAATTGCATATGAAACGATTGCACCGTCTCTACAGACTATTTCCAAGTGGTTCCGAAGATACCAGACGGGACATTTTTCTATCTAGTTTTTTAACAATAATACATAATATTAATAATTATTTCCTACACCCTAATAAGCAAAAATATATTTTACAAACTCAACATAATTTTTTTTATTTGTGAGTTTTATTACAGCTCTAGTGGTCGCATCCGATATCACCGGGCAGCATTGCAGGTGTTTTTTCTCAAATTTCTTCTAGTTACCTATTTCGACTCAACGAGGGAGGGTCTTGGTGGATGTGTACATGACGTTTTTACATCTACTTCTTTAGCATTCCGCTGAAAAGCGGATCTCGCAAGCATCTGTTTCAGGTCATTATGATCGTGATGTGAACTGTGCATGTGCGTAGTGCACTGATGAACTTCATTTCCTCCATTCCCGCTCGAATTGGCCAAAAGCGACTGAGGATAGCTCGAAGAATCCCCAAATCACAGCGTAGGTACTCTAATTATATAATTTCCAAGTAAATCGTAAGTTACTAATGTAAAATTGTTCATGTTTCACTAAATCCGGCCGTGGGATTATTATTAAACAGCACTTCATGCATGTAAGTCCACGCCCACAAAGGATCAAGCAGTCACACGATTCGATAGTGAACAGTTGGAGAGTTTAGTTTTCAAAGCCTCATATACAGGAAACTCCATAATTAATATTTAAAACTCTATACAGAGTTTTTCATAACTCAAGCGTTTTTGGAGTTTTGAAATGAATTAATTAGGTTAAATTCAAGAAAAAGAATTTAAATTGCCTCAAAATCGAGGCATTGGAAGTTTTCGAGAATCTGAGTTCTAAAACTTCGAAAGTTTAGTACAAATTCAAATTTCGTGAAATACCAATAGATTCAGAAAGTTGAAAAGATGGGAATTCAGCTTTGAAGGTTCCTGGTTTCAATGTTGCCCATTAACACTAATGGGCTAGAACAGACTGAAAATTGACACACGTCAATTTTCAGTCTGTTCTAGTCTGACCTTCTAAAAAGAATGTGGCCTTATAATAACGTGTGTAGAATTTTGTCCTGATTGAATAATATTGAAATAAATATTTAGAGGGCTCACAAGCTCTCTAAAAATATTGGTTTCGCTCTTCATGTAAGATTTAATATAATTAAGACTACGTATTTCGACAATAAATTGCTAAAAATTATATACCTTTATTAAAAACATTTATATACAGGGTGTCCCACAATGTTGTTTACACGCAATATCTCCCTTATTTGAAAAGATCAACAAATCAACCAAAAACTATTGTGAATGGCTCAAAATGGACCTTCAGAAAACATCTTTAAATGCTGGTTGCATAGCAACGTTTAAGAGATCATGCCAACTTGATTAATTTTTCAAATTGCACTCTCTGCTTTTTTTCACGGAAATGTATTCTTAACTTCATTCTGCATACGGTAGTATGCCTTACTTAATTATCTAATGTGCATTTAGGGGTTGAAATTTTGTTTTCTGTTTTAACTGTCGTACACTGTTAGCCTACATTTGCATACGTTCATTTCTGTTGCTCTTTGTAAACTTCTTTCTGTCCTCTTCCACTATTTGCAACAAATATTACTTCTGGTTTTCATCTTTGGTGCAGCTATTAAACTCTTGAATTAAACCCACATCACGCTCTGCTATGTCGTTCACGTAGGGAAGGTTTCTCAGCAAGGTTTCTCCATCTTTGTTGGAATCCAGGTCTGACCAGCTTTCAACTTACGAGTTGAGGGAGCTGGTGTTGATTCCAGTAATCTTGAAGGAAGAACGAGATATGTTCAGAAAGTCACCTAGTGCAAACCTTACCAGAGAAGGTAACTGATTTGAACATCGCTCAACCCCAAGCATCCTCTCGCCAATTGAAACCTGGCCAGACCTGAATTCCTACAAACATGGAGAAACCTTGCTGTGAAACCTTAACTGCATGAACGACGTAGCAGAGCATGGTGTGAGTTTAATCCAAGAGTTTAATAGCGGAAGCGCACAGTAAGACGTTTGTGAAGTGCAACAGAAAAGAACTTATGCAAATGTAGCATTAATATAGTATAATATGAAGAGAGAAATCAATATCTTTAGAGAGCTTGGGGGACCTCTAAATATTATTCAATTAGTACCAAATTTGACACACATTATTATAAGACCACATAGAAACTTTTGGGGTGCGGGGTCAGACTAGAACTTCAAAACACTGGGATGCACTAGTGCTCATGCTATTAAGAGAGCCTAAGCAGCCTACCCAGTCAATTGCTGTTTTTTCCTTGTGCTGGAATTGGTTTTATCATCAATGCTAGTTCTTACCCTACATACAGGGCAAGTAGGTAGCACCTTCTGACCACTACATTAGTTCACCTCTTTTCTGGTAAAGCAACATTATCTATATTGCTAATGAAACTTTAAATGTTTAAATATATATTATGTAATTAGGAGATCAAGTGATACTTTAAATCCAAGAAGATGTATAACGCCGAGGCGCCAGCCGAGGCGTTATAACATCTTCGAGGATTTAAAGAAGCTTGATCTCCGTATTGCATAAGTTGTTTTATTTTATTTCGTATTTCAATCCTAATTTCTACCTCCGAATCCAAAATTCATCCGAATTTATTGCATAAAGAAGCAAGTTGCCTTGTCTGTGTCATCATATGCGTAACTAAGGAGATAAAAAGCAGCATGCATGCATGCATGTGGCTATAATGCAACATCAAATTATTTACGTTGCCAACAACAACGGAGATCAAGAACGTCTTGAACTCCGGTATCATTGACAACGGAGATCAAGATATACTTTATATTACTAATTGTGGTATATAAACAGTTTGAAATACGAAATGAAATAAAAAAAATTAAAAGTGACTTGTAATACCGATCGACCGGAATTTCCCCAGCATCCTGACCCTATCTAAGGTTTCAGTTGCTCAGCAAGACGTATTGAATCACCATAGAGAAAATGGTTGTTATAAATTATACTACTATATTTTCAAAATAGTTGTCTAAATACTAGGAAAACAACTTTTTTTAAATAAGGTTGTTTATAAAAATATAAGTGACAAATATTAATAAACAACCTTTTAAAAAACATTGTGCGTGTACTATACTTACGTCGCACCTACCAGTAAATAAGGTATAAACAGAAGATCCAGAAAACAGAATCAATTCAAGGTTAAAAAATAATTGAATGGTAAAACAAACTTATTAATATTTCATTCTCAAGAAGATTAGTATTAACAATATTTTAAATTTTAAAAACCAAACTACACAGTAGCCTATGGATACTATCACATTAATCTAGGAGACAAGTTATTTACTTTGTTTTTATGTAGAAGTGGCTTTGAGTTTTGATGTAAAGATATCAGCTATCTAATAGCGTTTTCAATTGACTGCTCTGGAGTGCTCTTAGATTGCCCTGAGAGCAAATTCCGTATTCGATTAGTTCACCTGACATTCCGGTCATCGAGATTTGCGTGTTCGATTGCGGCAAGCGCTCTGTATAAAATCACACCGAGAGTGCTCTATATTGATCTGTCCCACGAGACAGATCAATTCAGATCAATACAAAAACCTAACCTCTAATTCATTCGTATCTGCGTTACTTCAACTGGAAAAAGGCATTCAAAGTATTATCATAGACGATGAAAGGTGTCGTTTGGCTTTATTATAAATTTTTATCATCAGACTCCTATAAGGATAAAAAATGATTTAAATGAGAAACAACCATGATGCAAAGTTTGTAATTTCCTGCAGACGATAAATTCATTTCTGATGAATGGTAGGTTTGCTATAATAATAATAGGTACGCAATAGAATATTTTATTAATCAGCTCATTTTTGCGGCCCACGTTTCATAAATAAATTTCTGACAATGTTTCAAAACAGTTGGTATTGCCAGGTGTTTTATTATTATTAGTTATAATAATTTATATTATAAAAGTCACACAAACATACGGCGATCGAAACGATTTTATTCGGTTGTGTATTGTGAATCACTCTTCGATCAATCTAAGGTCAATCTACATAAGAGCAATGATGTCATACCCGTTTTGCGAGCAACCGCAGAGCAATCTGCAATTGAGCAATCCGGGCTCCAATTGAAAACGCCATAAGCTATCAGCTAAGTAATCTCAAACTTTGCAAATAGGTAATCTTGAATAACTCACAGTGTTTCAAGCTTCAGAGTTTATAAAACTGAAAATTTTAACTCTGTAAGGCTATGAAGCTCTGAAATAATACTTCTTTAAAACCTGAAACTCTAAGGGCCGTATAAGCATATGTCAAGTTTATTAACAAAAATCGCCCTCCTTTTCCTTTTTTACACCTTTCGTCTCCCTTTCTCTTCTTGCATATGCACTTTCAAATTAGAGTTTGTAAAAAAACATTTTATACGAAACGGAATATTAGAAGATGTAACGTATTTTTTTAGACCCTTGATTTAAAAATGTAAGTAAAATAGTGATACCGTTTATTATTTCGAAGATAGATAAGTTTAGTTAAAATTGTTTAGCAGCTTTTGAGAGATATCTAAAAATCCAAAAAATCGTAAATTTAAGTGATTTTAACCAAAACCTTTATGTCGCGAAGCAAGATTTCAAGTTTCAGAACCGCACATTTTATAATGTTTCGTAATTCTTGTACACAGACCATTTAGTAAAAAAATGGTTATTTTTTGATTCAGAGAGCCTTAAGACGTTTACAAATGCCAAAATCCCGAGTTCGGTTTCTGAGGTCCAATCCAATACTTTCTTCTTACTGTAGTGATCGGAATCCAAGGGAGATACATAGGAGTAGTAATAAAGTAATAAAATGTCGACTCTTCCTAATTATTTATTGCTATTTAATCTAATAGATAATATTTATGGTTGGTGATCATCAAAGTTGGGTTATTATTATCTAAGATGAATAATTAGAGGAAACTTGCACTTACCTCTAACTTTGGCATCTAGTTAAGCTTATAATTGTTGTTTAATTAGCATTTGCTTACTTATTTTTTTAATGACCTACGTTGTGTTTGTAAAAGAAATACCTACGTTGTGTTTAGTTCTTAAATGCACCAAAGAATTATTTGTTTTGTTTCAAGTTTGCTTATGGTGGAGTTTGTCTTCAAACTCGTAAGTAATGATTGAATTCAGGTAACTGAGATTCAGGTAACTCAAATTCGTATTCGAAGTGTACCACACACAGGTTTGGAGTTAAATGGAATGAAACACTGAATTTTCACAACAGAAAATGTACAAGATTTATTTAGCAATCACCACGAGGACAGTGTTACAAAAATATTTACAGTTTATTTACAATGTTGTCCCTATTTTTAGGAGTCTTGAAAATAAACAATTTCATTTTCTGACTTTACTTTGAGTTATTTAAAAGTTTGGCTGAAAGAGAAAACTGAAAAGAAAACCTAATGAAACGCTGAAGGGTTCTGGTCAAACTTATTGCGCCCTGATCAAGTTACTAAATAATGATCAATTTATTTCGGCTAGGTCCGATTTTTCGAATTAACACTTTCCTATCTTTATCTGTTCACCTTGTGTTTATGGTTATCTCCTTTATGATATTTACTTGATTTTATTCTTTATCTTATTTTTTTATTAACTTTTATAAGAGCTGGTCCGATACTGGATAAATCTTAAGTGATAATTTCTTTAGAATTTTTCGTGAGCTATGCACGTATTGGTTAAGCCATGATTGTATTTGGTACTTCAATACTTTAAGGTTACGTTATTTAGATAGAATTTTTTTTCTCATGCTAGTAAGGATGAAATTGATCGGAAAATAAATGAACCAAGAATTTACGTTTAGAAGATGGTTATTATTTAACTGTTTATGTTTTCTTTGCTTGGTGGTAAACTCGAACAAATCTGATATAAATTTCTGTTTTTGATTTAATACTTAATTGATTGAAACTTGTTGGAAATTTATCAGAGATGTTGAGTTTGGTGGAAGGATAGGTAAACTAGGAAAAGTTCGTGTCGTGTTATAATTTTACTCTTAAGCCAGGATTGCTGAACCAAAAGCCGAAACAAGAAAATTTCATTCGAATCAAAATAAAATGTTAAGGTTAATAATGTTTACATGCCAGTTAAGTTAGTCCAACTCAAATGTAAATAAATTTTGAGGTTTCCTATATGGAAACTAGATTTGAACGGATGAGTGACGGGCTCCAAGTAAAATCACAGCACTATCGTACTTTTGGGGAAATTTGGTAAAATATTTTTAATAAACTAAATGATGCGCGATGTGACAATTCGCAAACCCGGATAGCTAAGGTGGGTTTTCACACGCTTAGACTACCTGCTTTTTCCGATCAATGTAATTTGTAATAATTGTACATAATATAAATCCCACGTTGGTTCCAAGTAGTAAATTTTTGTTTTGTTTTTGTTTTGTTTTGGTTTTACTTAGTTGGAACTTAAAGGTGTGCATGTGTGTACGGTGTACGATCGAAAGAGAGTTGCTCAAAAACCACCTGAGAGCGACTTTCCCGCATTAGGAAAGTCGGTCTAATTAACGATCTAATCAAGAAAGGAATAACCCAAAGGGTTAAAAGGCTAGACGGTGTAGTTGGAGATTGTAGGTAGCAGAATTTCAGAGATGCTTAGTTCTCAAAATTGTTCTAGTCACTCTCGTTGAGATTTGGTACTACAGGGTTGTACTGATGGTAAGTCAAAAACAATAAATTATAGAATTCCAATTACGTCTTTTACAAAATGATCTTTAATACTGAAGGACTGGACATTGACTCGCGAATCAAATTTTAAAAAAACAGTAATTTGAAACAGGCATACTCTTTCGGACCAGTCTTAACTTTCAAGATCTTTGGTTATCACAAGGTAAATAGATTTATGATTTAGAATTGACTCACGTTTCGTTGGTAACCAGATTGGTCTCCGCGGTGATGGTTAATCCAAAATTTGGTTTACGCTGCTGGTGTAGCGTCGGCGTTCAAAATTAATCCTTTGGATTTTCACTAATTCACTGTAATGACCTAACTAATATTTAAGTTTGAAACTTAACGGAATTGCACTAATTTTAATTTTACACTAAACGATCACGTTACCAATAAACTACCCGATAAGCTTAAGTAATTTTGTTACTTAATAGTTTTCCTAACTCGAATTTAAACCCCTAACACACGCGAAATTTAGTTCAAAAACGACTTTCCGTTAAGAAAACTTCCCTAAGATAAACTTTGACTGAAAATTAAATTAAATTATTATTATTAAATTAATTAAGATTTTTCGTAAACGAACAGATGAAAAAAATCTCGAAAGATATCCGCATCGATTCAATAGTCAAAAGCGACTCTCTTGACTTCCCGGAGCGAAGGCCTTTTATAACCTTTTTGTTTTGGGTGGTTGACACTTTAGTCTGTTGTTAACAAAACTGAACCTTTTTTGTTTAGGCGTTAATGACCAAAGTCCCTTCTCCTATCATTATCCCAAATTTGCGATTGCTTCTGAAAGCATTAACTTTAAAGAAATCTATTTGAATTTTAAACGAATTTGGAATATGGATTGGCGTGTTTCATTAAAATATGATTAGTCAAAATTATATGATTGTTATTTAAGAAAAACGGAATTTGTATCTAGATTGTCTTTTGTTTGAATAACAATTTGTTTTCGGTTTTAAGTATTTAAGTAAATTGTGTTTCGAGAAAACTCTTGAGAGGTTGTTAAGTTACTCTGTGATCCTTTTTTGAACAATAACTTTCCGAAATTTCCCTTTTCGCAACTAGCTTAAAGTTAAGTAAGTTTGTTTCTCCCGGTCTTGTCTAGAGGGGGTTGACGGTCTATTTAGTGGCTGAAACGCGGCGTCTTTCTTTAATAACAATCGTAATCAATCATGTAAACAAATAAAAACATGTACAAAATGGTAATTCAAATTTACGAAATGATATTTTACAACATTACTCATGTTCTTTGAAACGAGACATTTAACAATGACACTTCAAAATTAAATTATTGACTTCTGGTATTACAATTTCTAATTCCCTTTTGAAGATTCATAACATAGAATGAACTCTATCTAAAATTATCCTCTATTTTCGTTTTTTTTTTCAATTATTTACTTATTATAGTCAAGTTTGGTTTGTTAACTGCGCAATGGATATGTATGTTCGCCCATTCCTTTGTTTTTAGAAAGGCCCATATGTAAAACACACGTGTACCGTGTCGAATCAGGCATTTCAAAACTGCGTGATAACTCAAGTCCCAACAAATACTTTCGACGAGACCTGCACCAAATTCTCGGACCCGCTGCCACATAACTCTTCGCGTTTAGCCCGACTCCTGGAAAAAACTGCTAGCGGTATCACATAACACGATGTCCCCGGAAATCGGCTGTCGATGTAGAAAAGAAATAGTAATATTTAAGACTGCTTGCGCGTTTTTAGTTACGCCCCTCGATTTCTGAAAGATAATATAATTTTTAGAAAAATGCAAATTTCCGACTTACTACATTACGTAACTTCGAAGTCATAAAAGAAAGAAAAAAACTAAACTTCTAGATGTTCCTGTTACGAAATAATTTAGTGTTAGACTTTCTGGATCATTCCGATCTGAATCAGTATTTTCTGCTTGTGTTAATAATGTTTGTAAAACTTAGAATCAGGGACGTTGTTCTTTCAAAAATATTTTACAAAGGGTCTTTTACACTTCTTACCATTCTCTTCTATGCGCCTCCCATACGAGGAGTCGATGGTGCTATAAATTTTAAGTTGATGTATTCGGCTATTAATTTTTTTAATAATTTCAAAATCCTCGTTGTTCTTTATAAGTAAGTAGATGTTAAATTGCTTGTATTGTCACGCCATAAAATAGAAGGTTATCATTCGTGTAATAAGTCTTTTTATGACTAATATTTATAGTTGCATTTAGTATTCAGCGTTTCTGCTATTTCTATGCAAACAGCTCTTTTAGACAAACACGTAAAAAATACCCTCTTCGTCTCCCACTGCTAAATCCATTGGACCAAAGTAATCTAAACCTACGACAAAAGTATCTTAGATGTCTTGTCAACCTTTCTTCCCGGAATAGTTCCATATTTGTAATTCTCGGTTTTACTTTTCTAACTCTGATTTTATTAATTCGTTTTCTAGCTTTTAATGTTTAAGACCGTTGTCTGAGATCATTTAAAACAGATTGTAACCTACGTGATTGGTTTTTTGATGCTATTTATTTATATGTAAGCAAGTTTGTGTACGAATGTTTGTCACAGAAATTTTGCTTGAGAATTAATTATTCAGCCTTCTCTTACCAAGTTAATCCATTCTTGAACACCGGTGAAAAATTATATAAATTACTTTCTTTTGGAATCGATATTCCTTTTATCAGTAATTTAAATTGTTCTGAGAAAGATTCTTTTTGCACCCTTGGACATCAAAAGCTTCTCTGCAGCTTTAAGATCTTTATATGAAAATTAACCATTAGTTCTTTTCTTCTGCATATTTTTGACAAATTTGCCTTTAACTTTCTGTAAGATAAAAATCTTGCAATATCGGGTTTAAAAGATGCTCTTTTTATATCCATATTCTTCTTCGCCTGCTACGAAATCTTCTTTTTGTACCAATTTGTTCGTTTTTCTTTTCAGGTCAATAATACATAAATACTAAGATATGTATAAAAATGTATTCTTTTTTTCTTTGTCGTGTCTAGTAGCTTTTCTGCTACATTTAATTTTGAAGATTTAATTTTGGCTCCGCAAAATCTCCAATGTTATGAAACCCATAATCATAACCTAGGTAGCAAATAAATGTTGGTTTCTGACTACGATAACAATAAGGTCAGAATCATCAAAAATCATACAGGGTGTCACTTTTATACGTTGCAATGTCTTATAACTTGCAAATGCATCTTTATATAACAATCTGTTCAAAACTGTTTGGAAAACGAACGGAAAACTGTTTCAGGGAGAACGCAAATAACCTACTTAAAAATCTTAAATAACAGCACCCTCTTGTGACACCTCCTTGGGAAGTTTTTAAAAAATGGAATCCAACAGTAACAAAAAAATGTTTTCTATCGCTATCCGGATCAGGAGGACAAGAGATATCCAACTTTCTTAAATGCTATAAAATCGTACGACGTAGAACCTTTTTTCTAGTTATCTCATTGTGTTGCTACAGGAATGACCACAAACTCATAACTAATTTTAACATATTCGATAAGACCTTTCCAACAATATACCATTTACTTTGGTGGATGTTAAGAGGATATTGCAATAGAACTATGAAACTTTTGACATTTACGGTGACCGTAGGTCACATGTAGTTTCATTAAGTGCTACATTTTCTAGAGTTACATTAAGTGCTACATGTTCTTAAATACTCATTGAGACCTTTCCAACGTTATGTTACGCAGTGTATATTGTATGACACCATACGATAGTGTTAAACAATAGATAGTGACAATACATCTTCGACCGTGAATAGTGGTCAGTAAGTCAGCCCACAGTTTGATGGAATGATGACTTTTGCTTGTTTCGAGTCGAATTCTACAACATATCCAAAAATTAAGAAAATCTGTCGAAAGCTACTGGCCTTAAAATTATTATGTTCTTTGTCTTAATGAATAACCTTGCAATTTATGAGGAGGTTTTGTGAACTGTCCGTTTCGAATTTTTTTATCATTTGAAATAATTTAATCGGTAGTTCTTTGTTTAAATCTGATGTTTTTTAGATAGTACAATTTGTTAAGGCATCCACGTAATTTTGTTTAAGTAGGTCTACATAATTACATTATAATTGGTTGATCTTAAAAATTTTATATAAAAAAATGCTAATTGGGTAACCTGTCATCCCGTCTTATTATTAGTAATGAACGTCAAAGCTTATGAGGCATAGAAAAATACAACACAGATGATATTTTCTTCTTTTAAGAGCAATTGTAGAATTTTGTATTCAAGATTTTCGGATTTAAGATTTCGGAAAAGAAATCGGATTAATTTAAATTTAAATGTTTTAATCAGAATTAATCTATTTTTTATGACACATAGAGCTTACACAGGTCGTTATTAAAAGTTATTAGTGCTTAAACAGAAAAAAAAGTGGTTTCAACACTCAAAGTATTACAGAGAAAAAAATAATTATTAAAATAAAAATATATCATGTAAACAGATTACATTTTCTCGTCTTGGCTTAAGAAATTACATATAATTTCTTTTATATAATACATAATTATATAATATATAATTAAATACACTCTCATAAGAATGTATTTACCTAATACATTAAAGCAAGGATAATAAGGTCTAGGTTACGTACCCTAGTAACCCTGACATTTTTCTTGACCATTAAGTAGCCATTAGACTGCGCATTACCTGTTTTATTATTTCTACATAATCTTACCTACTAACGAAAATATTTTACAAGACTAAAATATCACGAGGTATTGTGGCAGAAAATCTCATTCCACCCCTCCCCAGTAGGGTATCTTATCGTGCAACATTGTATTGTCACCGAGGCTACGGTTTTATTTTCGCATCCAAGAAGAACTTATGCTTTTAATTTTTCTCTGGATGAAGAATTTGGTTGGGGAAGCCAATAAGCTAACCGCTAATCCACCGAAGCTACGTATGAAACAGGTAAAGGCATGATTATCTCACTCAGGTTAATGTTAGATTTTTGGTTATCATAGTCTTAACGAGCAAATTAATTACCATCGTAGATAAAAGCAAAAGGGCGTGGCTTACATGAACCGAGAAGCTACATTTTAAACTTCCTCAGTGTAGTAATAATCATAAAGTAAATACTTTATGTCACTTGTCACGGCTCCATAGTTTTTGCTTGACACATATGCCATTAATCCTCAGTTAATTTACAGTAACTCTAATTTTTAGTCAGCGCTTCATTAAGTCTTTGGGCAGTACAGAAGCACATATTCCACAGAACGAGAACTAACTTCATTATCACCGATAATGCTTGTACTTAATAGCTTACAGGGCCCATTTATGCAGTTTAACATTCTTTCTTTTCAGAAATGTTCAATTCCTGTGCATTTGCAAACTTCTAAAACTACTTACGAAAGTGTACTGGATCTGGAATCATCTTCCGTTGAATTCCAAAAGCTGTTCCTGTTTGTAAAAGATGGATTAATAAATGCCATAGACGATCAGACCGGACATTCAATCCAAGGGCTCACAGGGTGTTCTGTGCACTTCGGAGATGAAGACTGTAAAACACACCTGAAGCATGAAGCATGAAATGCAAAAATCGTGCTCATGTTTGTCCATCTATCGTCACTTGCTTTTCTATTTGCCCATCAAATCAAGTTTTCGAGAACAAAAAGGATAGTGGCTATTCCATCATGAAAAGTCCACAAAAGGCGTTGACTCAAACACAGTGAGAGTGTATTCAAGTTCACAATTCATGATCTCAAACTACGGAAGAGTGGAGTAATTCGATCACCAGAAAGTGTCCTCGAAGTGTACTAAAACCAATTCCAATTCTTGTGCTAGAGTTCGCATTTAAGAAATTGAGCAAAAAGATACACACTTTAGAACACAAACAATTGCGCCGATATTACCTGTATTTATCTGGATGGCCGAAAAGGATCATTCAGCCGATAGCCCACTTGCGCCAATGGCTGTCGAATCGAGGGGTACTCGAATCGATTTAGGTATAAATTGTATTCCAGAAAAATTCTTTATAATATCTATTATTTCAACAACACTGATTGTGGTAAAAACCACCTCTAATGGCGGTGAAAACCACACAATATTCAGTCAGATGTAAATTTGAAAAACTAATAATCAGCTACGACATAGACAACTGTTAACTTTAAATAATTCATTCACTGAGTCAGTCTATGGAAATATTTTAAGATGGACATTGGGTCGGACATTTCTTGAACCAGAAGCAGTTGGGGACAATATTGCGTTCTATTTTATAAACAGCATTTTAATTGACGATTCAAGGTTGACGCAATATTTGGATTGTGTTGGAGATAATTATATTGAGTAAATAAAAAATGTGAACTGCGCAGAAGCTGTAGTACAAGAACAACAAATTGTTGTGAATCTTTTCATTCGGATATTAATAAAAGTTTTTATATTCCCCAACCCGATATTTTTAAGTTTATGGAAGTTTCGACAGAAGTTCGAACTAAAATTTATGTCCAAATAAACAGTGTGAGTATCCCACCAGAAATAATCAACCATAAATGTAAATAACGGTTTAAATCTTTGTGTGAAAAACTGAAATCTTGAATCTAAAAAATGAAATAGGACAAAAGGTTTAAATTTGTAAAATATGTACTGTGTACTCGAATCATATTACTATAACAAAATAATGTAACAAATATGGATTTTTAAAATAGATGTTTTTTGCATATGTGTTAAACGATTTATAACAAGGAGGGAGATATATATAGGTATTCCAAAAAAAGGTTAATTGGTCACTGATAGTCATGAAGGAGTGCAAATACTTCTCGGTGCCGCCTACCGAGCTCTCATGGAGCAGCAACTAGTGCAAGTCGACACTAATATTTTATGTACTATACTTGCAATGGCTCCGACGCAAGTGGACTATGAGATTACCAAAATAATTAGAAATCAGCGCATCTCGTCTATGTCCTGCTGTACTTCTGCAACACAATCGAATGCAAACGTTTTCCAGGTGGATGAGCCAGCTTTATCTGTCGTGTGGAGTGTCGTACTGTTCATTTCCATGAGACTTCTAAGCTCAACAGATGCACAGGATTCTAATCTTGGACTGGTGATCTCGGCGGGCTCAACCTTTCGTTAATCGGCAAATGTTGCTTTCGTTGCTATGGTTGGCTTCTAATGAGTACCCAGAAACTTCCAAGCAATTTTCCATATTGTCTTCAGTTACACTCTAAAAAATTACCGGTGAATTATACCCTAAAAAATGGAGGCAACTATGTTACCTCCATTTTTTGGGGTAAATTTACTTCAAAGTGTAATTTTCATAGGAAGTGGGGAAATTTCAACATTAGGTTAAATTTGCATTGTAATGTTTCCTTTTTAAATAAATTTACAGGTTAAAATTACAATCTCAATGTAATTTTACATTTTAACATTAAAACACCTGTGTAAAGTTACATGACAAAGTTAATATTTCATGGCAATAGTACTTTTCAGGGTTAAAATACAAATGTGAAAATACTTCTTGAATGTAACGATGACTTGCGAAAGTACTTGCAAATTCAATCGTTCCTCTGGGAATTGTATGAAACAAAATAAAATCAAAGTAATTTTTATTGAACGTATGTACTTATATAAAATATAAGACATTAACAGAACTTTTTTTCAGGGGCGTTCGGAAATATTTGGTCTCTCAAAGACATTCAGATAAAGTTTCGATTCCACCTAGAAAATTAAAAAATTATAAATTATATAAACAATTATACACGAGTACCTTTCTCAATTACAGTTATGCTAGTTTATTTCGAATTCTTCAATTTTTGATTCATCCTAGAAAAACATTAAATTAAATATTTTTATTTTATTGGTTTAAATTTGTAATTTTAATATATAGGTACTTACCGATTATTATTTTTTAACTTCTACTATAAAATAAAATTCTTCCCATCTTCGGTCATACGTGTAAATATTTGCCTTTAATAAATCCGCACTACACTACAACGAAAAACAAAATATTAATGAGCAATGAACACTTCGTTCGGTATCGATAGAGTACGCCTCGCCGAAATCATAAAAGAATGGTACACACCATTCCGACCATTCCCCAAAAAGCCTATTTGGACTGTTCATAATGGATTCCTGAATTCTTTCACGAAACGAAGGTCACAAACAAGTGCGATCAGCGAAATAGCATCTCAACGGTTAAAAACATATTAAGGGTAAAATTACACTATTCTTGTTCAAGTTCATCTTATCTTTAATATTACACTAAAAATGAATTAAGTTATTGAGCAATTATACATTTGTAAGGAAAAAATTGTCTGAGTTATGTAAATTTATATTATGGATAGTGATTTTAACCAGTTCAATGTAGTAGAATTACTTATATTTGTATAATTTTACATAATTACAGGGCATTTTACCACAAATAGTAAAACTACTAAATGTATAGGTAAAATTAATTTTAGGGTAAAAATACCGCAAATAATAGCGAAAAGTTACCTCTTTCCCAAGGTAATTTTACCTCATTTTTTACAGTGTATCTTCATTTGATAATTTTGTCGGACTTCTTTATGTATGCAATTTATCAGAATTCCGTAGTTACGTTACTCTGCTAGCAGTTTAGCATTCGCAGCTACTGTCAACTGCTGAAGCTACAATGGAGTGCAGCAGCTGTGAAATGTGCGTTACTTTGGAGTATCTGAACAAAGTGGGCTTGTGGGAGTCCTTCACGATCACAAGCCTAAGGCTTTTGGTACTTTTATTTTTTTTAACATGGAGTACTGAAGCTTTGGGAGGTTAAGATTTTCCATCTGGGCGAGGTTCTTCTTCTCTCATTTCCATAATGCACCTAAAGAACGACTGATGAATATTACTAATGCATATTTCGGAGAACGATGTTCTTTTTTGAATTAGAAGTTAAAAAGAAGTGGGAAGTAGTTATTTGATCAAGATACTGTCTTGGCTCTTTAAATTTAGCTTTGAACTAATTCAGCTAAAATAGTCAGAAAATACTTTATGGCGAGTTGATTTGTAACTGACTTCCTGATATCTAGGATCAATTACTGAATTATGAATTGGTCAATTTTGGCCAGTTGTTTGATAACCTCCTTTTTATTTCAACCATCAATTTCGGTAATAAGTTGTTATTATTTTTATGTTTACCATATCTATAAACAGGTCTTGCTTTAAAACGCTTTTTACTGCTTAATCAACAAGTTTCATTCTTATTAATTATTTTGTTGATATTATATTATCAGCATATGAGGATGTTTCAGTTGTAAGTATTGGTTTATTAGTCGTTAAAAGGAATTAATCACTAAAATTATTGGGTATAACAAATAAATTATTTATTTATAAGTTTTACTATTTATATATCTTTTATTTGATGCTATATTTAGCAGTTAATTAATAGCACTTAATAAAGAGAAAACTTGACCCATAAAAACTTTTATTTAAATTACAATGCTAACTCGAAGGAATTTCTGTCAAGGCAAAGAATAAAAATATATTTCGAAAATGAAAATAAGATACGTTTTATTGGAACTGTAGACTGCAACAGTCAAAGAGTAAAACAGTTAAACTTGAACATGAAAGAAAACTGAACTGAAAAAACTACAAAAGAACAGTTGCAAATTATATACATATTACATACACAGTTAGCAATAGGAGAAATTTAAAGCAGAAGATTAAGAGATTGAGAAGTTTTACCATTTAAGTATAGTGAATGAAAATGGAGGAAGTGATCGGGAAATTCTAAGAAGTAGCGAAGGATATAAAACTTTGAACTTGATGCACAAATATGCTAACTTATTCAATAATTACTTTGTGAGTTCCGTAGACATGGTCAATTCAGATGTTACCGTTCCACAGATTTATGAAAATTTAAAATCCAATGTTGGAGAATTCAAATTTATCTTTATCGCAGAACATTATAATATTAACTTAAAGTATATAAATTGCTGCTGTCTTGTTTTAATACCATTCATCTATCTATCATCTATCTAATATCATACATATATTATTAACTTCTGCTTAATTAAAAATGTAGTACCAACTGATTCGAAAATTCCAAAGGTGGTAGGTGTACTATTACCTAAAATTAATTCTCCTTAGAATTTGAAAGATTTGCGTCCAGTAAGTATTCTTCCCGTACCGTCAAAGCTGGAAAGGATCATGGATTCCCAGTTTAGGCAACACTTACAGGAATATCATCTATTCCCTGACTTACAATCAGGATTTAGATCAAATTATAGAGGACTCAGAGAATTACCCATAGTCACTATACAGACGTCACTATTCCTAACGATTCATGTCATCATAAAATGCATAAACTAGCGGCTTATAGATCTTTAGTACACCGAGCTTTAACTACTCCAATGAAACGATCACATTTTGATAAAGAAATTTCAATCATCAAACAATTAGCATATGCAAACCATTATAACCATAACATTATTGACACTTTAATTCAACAAAAAGATTATAGGTTAGCTATCAAAAGAATATTTCAAATTGACACTCAAATACAAGACACAAACTACATATCAATACCATACTTTGGCAAGATATCAGAACAAATTGCAACTATAATAAGAAAAACCACCAGTTACAAAATAACCTATAAAACTAACACCAACACCTTTTCATTTTTATTCAATGCTAAAGCCAAAACACAAGATATCATGAAATCCGGCATTTACCGTTTGAATTGTTCTTTTTGTAACTCGGTTTATATTGGGCAAACACTTAGAAATTTCGACATAAGATACAAAGAACATGTACGCTCTTATAGACTTAAACATCCAGAAAAATCGAATTATGCCAAACACATTTTGGAACAGAACCACCCAATGACACCTCAAAACAACATTAAATTCTTACATTTTTGCAACAACAAACACAAATTAGACATTTTAGAAGCTTTTGAAATATACAGACATAAACGCACAGTACCTTTAATGAATGAACAAACTGAGCTTAGTAATTCTCCTTTATTAGAAGTGTTAGATATTTAGTTTTAGTTATGTATTGTATCTAGTTACCTATTTTCTGTATGTATTTATCCTTAGCAACGTGTTTGTTTATCAATCTTATCTACCTTTGATAATGACACAAAGTGTCGAAACAATATTGTCAGGTTAAGATATTAATAAAACTTGTGAAACTTTAACTAATCTTTGTATTTATATTATATTTCAAAAATAAACATTTATTCGAACCTTACAAAACCTTCAAACACGAAATATTAAACTACTATTTGGGCTCACGTTTGCACAAACCTGCTCCACACGACCCAAAACCAAACACTCTCGCACCACACAAAGAGATTGCAGATTTCCAGTTACTGCAAGATGATTCCCAAGGCCGGCGTGTTTGGGAGATCAACCACCGTCTCCTCGAAGACCATTCCCTTGAATCCAGTGAACAATTGTCGAAAACTAGAAACTGTAACAGTTTCAGTTCTTGATAAAAGACCCACCAATAACATTCCTCAAGAACCACACGCTACGACGCCCGTAGTAACAGTTCCTGAAAAGTATAGCAAAGATACTATTGATCTTCCTCAGCAGCTCCCGGCCACGACGATGCCGACATCTATCGTTCCCCCATTGGAACGATTCCATAAGAAAAGAAAGTGCTTGGAATTGACAGGATTAATATTTTGCTTTCACTATCTAATTTTGATCTTTAGTGTATTTTCTCGTGTAAGCATGAATGAACTTCACATCAACCTTAAACAACAAGCTTTTGGTACGTCAAAACGCGAATTTTATGCAAAGGTCACGCGGTTAAACAACCTCGATCAAAAATTAAAACAATGCGAACGTTCGATTACTTGCTAACCGAGAAACTTACAACCTTGCAAATGCTATTGACC
The DNA here is from genome assembly GCA_929113105.1 of Agrypnus murinus. Lineage (NCBI taxonomy): Eukaryota > Metazoa > Arthropoda > Insecta > Coleoptera > Elateridae > Agrypnus > Agrypnus murinus. Next base: position 19,564,388 of record OV816028.1, on the reverse strand, counting down.
AAACTTAAATGTTCTTTTCACGCGAATATTAGTGGTTCCATTTCGCTACAAACTTTAGGCATTTTGAGCAGTGTACTGGCTTTCTAGTTATACACTACCACAACCACATGTGCAACAGTAACAGTAGTGACGTATATTTTTCCACGCGATCTTGCCAACTCGACATTACACATAAACATGTATTGATAAAATTCAGCTGATCAATCCTGAATGGTATTGGGCTTCCCAAATATATATGCTACCACGAATCAAGCTTAAATAAAAAAATAGGAAATATTCATTTTCCTCAACAATCATAGGATTCAAGAAGATTCAATCATACTCTCCAACGGGCAAATTCACCTAGTACTTCTTCCTACAACCTTAGGGAAATACTATGAATGCTGCCTACGTTTAAAAGATACAATCCAACTTTTTTCATTTCTAAGGACTACATGAATGCACTACGTTTATCAATGTCAACAATCGTGTCAACCACAGACTCACTACTAAAGCTGACGCTTTTAGATTAATTTAGCACACTTATTTTTAATTATGAAAGTTACAAGTAAATCATAACCCAAGCATAACTTGTTCACGAAGAAATGATTGTTGTTCCTTGGCCTTCATAACACTAATTTTTTATTCCTGTCGTTCTAGTAAGAATTACAGAACGTCTCCCAAATTATTCCTGCACCGCCAAGTATATTTTAATTAGGTTAAGTTTGCGACATTACTTTGCTATCAACAACACATGTTCTTGCCATCAGCAATTGATGCTCCTTGATATCAGTAATTGATACTTCTTGCCATCAGCGGCTAATGCCTTTCAGTTCCTTGATTAGCATTACTTAATTACTAGCATAAGTTTTCATTGTTTTAGCATGTAAATAATTTCTTGAAAATGTGCAAACCATCCTCCTGTTTTAGTAGCTAGCATATATTATATATTCGTGCCATTTTAACCCCTTTAAGAAGCTACAGGAGGAACAAAAAAAAGGGAAGTTTATGCTTCTCTAGTTTATATACATTTTTTTATAATAGTAAATAATGTGTTAGTAAAAATAAACGGTCTCCTACTTCGCCGTCAGGATAATGTAAGCAAACGCGCAAATCTTATCAAGCGGTAGCTTGCGTTCACCTTTTCCTCCGTTGCTGTCGCCGAGTGACATAAACGTGTAGATAGCTTAGTGACGCTTCACTTGATCAATTCACTGACATCATGCAAAGTTTGATGAATATTCTGCAGCCTGCTAGATCTACCACTGGACTATTTTTATTCCTGAAGGCAGTACGCAAGATATCCACCAATGGATAAGAAAAACCTAAAGATGCTCAGCAAATATTTAATATTTAATTGATCTTAATATTTAATTGATCTTAATATTTAATGGATGTTTAGAGACCTGTACTATGTACAATATACTGACTAAGTTGAGATGATTGGTTGAGATGATGAAGTGTGAGGTAAGGTGTACCTGAACATACACCTTACTTTTACAGCCTTCGCTAATGGCCAAAAAGGGCATTTCAATCGTAAAATTCTAAGATCTCTCAAGTTAAATGCCAGGATGCACCGACAGGATTCAAAGATTGAACAACTTCAATGCGATTAATTGGTCCCTGATCCACTGATCCAAACAGTGTAAGTCGCGGAGTTTCACTAAATGCCAATTACGTGCCAACGAATCGAGTGGTTGGCTACTTTCTTGTTATATGCATTTTTATATAAATGTAATAAAAATAATAAGAAGGTATATACGTAGCAGGTCAAAACGCCGACTGCCAAAAAGCCCAAAAGTTCAAAACGCCATAAACAATTTGGCCGAAAATAAAATACATTACCTATAGAATTGTGCGAATACTAAACAGATAGTTTATTTAAGTTTAATTGTTTTTAAAATATAAAAATTAACGATAGATTCCGATAATCTTCCACGATTCTCTTAATACGATCCGCTGTTTTCGTCGATCGCGTAGGTTTCGACCTGCCACATCAATGGCACAGGGAGCTAAGGTAGATGCCGTTCCTTCACCAACTTATGGGTCTTCCGCCCCATCCGAAATTGCAGTGTGACAGTTCCAAACAGCGGGAGGAAAGTTACATCTGGAACGTCTTTCAAATCTCCTAATGCATTCCATGCAGTTGTTTACAAAATAATTCAGGAGAGGCTGCAACAATTCCTCGTTTTAAAGATTTCGTATCGTATCGGTATCGAAGGAATTAGGACGCCTGTAAGCCTGGTTAGGTTAAGTTTATTTTAAATTCCGCCAAAATTTACCTTTTGGCTTTCTGAAAGTTAGGCCAAGTTGTTTTCGGCATTTGACCGTTCAGCGGTTTTGACTTCAGACAATTTGTTTGCGGAGTTTTAACCTGGTACTCTTAACCTGACACTTAAAGGTACCAAAAGTGAGAGGCTTCTTTTTATTTAATAGCCAGAGCATCAAGTTCCACTAAACGATTTTTAAGGAAATCTCGTTTTGTTTCTTTAAGTTAAGTTTTTTAAATTTTTTAATAATGAGACATTTACATACGCCAATTTCTATTTGCTTAAAAAATTATAAGTTAGGACAAGAAAAAGTCTGAATTACCCCTATGTGTAAAGATAGATACTATACAGTAGAATAAATATCTATGAAAATTTATTGCTTTATTAATTTACTATGTATCGATTTTCTTGCTACATGTTCATAAGTATTGATTTATTTTCAGTAACTGTTGTAAGTAAACAGTGTCTAAGATAAACACCGTCACTATTTTAAATAGTAAACTGTGAAAGATTTCCTCCTTTGGTGACCCTCGTCGAAGCCGAATTCATTATCAAAGTTGTTTTTTAATGTTTTTAACAATCAACACACCACAAATTAGTGCTAAATCATAAAATATTTGCCAATGTACACAACTGATGAACAAATATCCATATTTTGACATTGTAGGGAGGCGCCCAATAAATAGGCTTAGAAACAAGCTGATGCCTATTTAATATATGTAAGATGTAATTTAAAGTGACTGTATTTCACTGTATTTCATCTGATAGGATCTGATAATATATCTGATTGGATCATATCCTGAATTTAAAACTACATAACATTTAAATCAACATTTCAATGATGAGTTTGATCAGGAAGGTTTTGCAGATCTGAGATAAAAAGGTATTATCACTGCTTTAGCAGTAATATATATATATATATAATCTGTTCCTCTTCTACTGTTAAGTGTAGAGGATTTAGTTTGGTATCTTTCATTTTCCATTTATTAAATTTCTCCATTTTTTCCTGTCTCTTGATAATGTTTCTGCCTCCCTCCATGTCAGTCCTTTTTCTTTTAGTAATTTTGCCACTTCGTTGTCCCATGTCATTCTAGGTCTTCCTCTTTTCTTCTTTCCTATTTTCGTTGCTCCCCATATTGTCTTGACTTGTCTATCTTGATTTAGTCTATTTAGATGTCCCCACCATCTTAATTGTGATTTCTCTATATATTTGTTAATACTTTCAACTCCTAGTCTATCTCTTATAGTGTCGTTTCTTATTTTATCCATTATTGTTACATTCGCTACTCTTCTCAAGTATTTCATTTCCATCACTTGAAGCCTTTTCTTAAGTTTTTCTGTAAGTACCCAGGTTTCACTGCCATAAAGTATTGTTGGTAGATATACTGTTTTGTATATTGTAAGCTTTGTTTTATTACTAATTTCTTTTTTGTTTATAAATTCATTTCTTAGGGAATGGTATAGTTTTGTTGCTGATGTTATCCTATTGTTTACTTCTTCTATATATCTTCCCGTTTTGTCAAATATTGCTCCCAAGTATTTAATATTTTCCACTTGTTCTATTATTGTTCCATTCAGTGTTATATTAGTTTTTGTTTCTTCATTTGATATTACAATGATTTTAGTTTTATTTGCATTTATTTTCATTCCTTTTTCTTCTAGGGTTTTCATCCATATATCTATGTTGTGTTGTAGATTTTCCTGGTTATTTGCTATTGTTACTATATCATCAGCGAATATACATTCACTCATTGTGATATTTTGTAGTTTATTATATCCCACGTTTATTTTCTTGGATTGTCTGCTGGCTGTATTAATTATTTCATTCATGAAGATCAGAAACAACAGCGGGCTGAGTACTCCTCCTTGTATTACTCCTTTTGTTGTTTTGAATTTTTCTGATTCTTGATTATGTGTTCTTATTATTGTGGTACTGTTTCTGTATATTGCTTTTATTCCTTCTATTAAGTTATTGTTAATTCTAAATTTGTTTAAGGCTTTCCATATCTGTTGTCGTGGGACTGTGTCAAATGCTTTTTCTAGATCGATAAAGCAGAGATACAGTTCTTTGTTGTGTGTTATGAATTTCTCTGTTAAGTTTCTAATCGTGAATACATGATCTTGTGTGCTGTATCCTGATCTAAATCCGCTTTGTGTTTCGTGAAGTTGTTTTTCTATTTTTCCTCTCAGTCTCTGCTCTAAAATTCTTTCATATACTTTACATGCAGTACAGGTCAGCGTTATTCCTCTATAATTCCCGCAGTTATTTTTGTCTCCTTTCTTATATATTGGTACGATTACTTGTGTTTTCCAATCTTCCGGTACTTCCTTTGTTTTCCATGCTGTTTCTATAATTTCATGTAATATTTCAATTCCATTTTCTCCCATATATTTGTACATTTCCGATTTTATGTTGTCAATTCCTGGTGTTTTTCCGTTCTTTAGCTTCTTTACAGCTTGTTCTACTTCTTCTTTTGTAATTTCTTCGTTGGGTTCGTTATTTATGTTTATAGTTTCTGGTTCCTCTTCTAATTCATCTGTTCCTAATAGTTCTTGAAAGTGTTCTCTCCATCTCAGTAATATGTCATCTATATTTGTAATAATTTTTCCTTCTTTATTTTTTATATGTTTTGTTGTTTCGTTTTTCCTCTTACTTCTCATATTTTTCAACACTCTATAGAAGAGTTTTTGGTTGTTTTTACTATCGTTTTCCATCTTTATTCCAAAATCTTCCCATTCTCGAGCTTTAGCTTCTTTCACTTTTGTTTTTACTATTTTTCTAGCTTCTTTATATTTCTCATAACTTTCCCTTGTTTTTCTTCGCATGTACTCTTTCCATGCATGTTTTTTGTCTTGTATAATTTTCTTAATTTCATTGTTCCACCAGCTACTTCTCTTCTTTGTACCTCCTGTTAGTGTGACACCACAGGATTTACTAGCTGCTTCATTTATTATTGTTTTGAACATCCTCCATTTCTCTTCCAACTTTGCTTGTCTTATTTCTTCATATTTTTGATTTGATAATTCAGTGATTAGTTCTGTATATTTTTCTTTGATTTTTTCTTCTTGTAATCTGTATGTCCTAATAACTTTCTTCTCTTTGTAATCTTTTTTGTTTTTATTGTCATGAAGTTTTTTATCTTGTGTACATTTTATGTTTGCAGCTACTAGATAATGGTCTGTTCCTAATTCTAGACTTCTATATACTCTTACATCTTTGACAATTTTCCTGTTTGTTCGTTCGGTTAAAATATAATCTATAATTGATTTCTCATTCCTTCCCGGTTCTTCTCTGGTGTATTTGTGGCAATCTTTATGTTGAAAAAATGAATTTTGTATAATCAAACCGTTTTGTATACAGAACTCTATTAATTTTGATCCATTTCTATTCTTTGTTATTTCCCCGAATCTACCCATTACTCCTTCTGTTCTTTTAGTATCGTTCCCTATTCTGGCATTCAAGTCTCCCATGATTATTACAGAATTTTTAGCTTCATCATATGTTTCTTGGAGCTTTTCCCAAAACTTTTCTTTCTCTATTGCTTTATCATTTTCTCCGGGTCCATATACTATTATTATCTCATTAGTTTCTTTCTCTGTTAATTTAATTTTAACTTTCATGATTCTTTCATTTATTCCTTGCCAGTCAATCAGCTTTTCCATGTATTTAGGGCTTATTACACATCCTACTCCTGCTTCTGCTCTTTGATTCTTATCTACTCCACTATATAATATTCCATAGTCTTCTATCTTTATTTCTCCTTCTCCCTTTTTCTTTGTTTCTGTTATGGCTAATATTTCTAATTTTGCCTTTTTAAATTCTTCTAGCATTTCTATTTCTTTACAGTAGATATGCTAAGCGGGTTCTAGCTCAAAATCCCATGTATTTTCTTATGAAGGTTCGTTTTACATTTCAAGGTCATCCGCGAAATTCGAGGCTCATTTGCATATCATTCGCGGGGTCATTAGCGGATTATTTGCATATCATTCGCGGTGTTATGTATGTATCATTAACGGTATTATTTGCATATCTAATTAATTTAATTCGCGAGGTCATTAGCGGATCATTTTTTATATCTCGCGGGGTCATCTGCATATCTCATCTCTCTCTCCTCATTTCCAACTTGTCATCATTTCCCGCTGAAAGATTTGAATTCCTAGCGCTGCTAATGCCATCTATCGGTGACGTCATATGATCGGTATAGTAGATTTCTATACGCCTGTAGATAGGCAACCCGCTATACTTTTTTTTTACAAAACCAATGGAGCCAACAGGGTTTGAACCGGGGACCGCTCGAATGGTAGCCAGCCAATGCATCCACTACACCAACGAGGTAATCTATTAAAGCACTGTAAACTGGTTATAAAAAAAAATTGTTGACTAGCGACCACGTACTCATAATATAATACAATTAATTTTAGGTATAAATCTAAACGTGATACATTATTATTACTAAATTAATTTATTAAAATAAAAATAACTCAGAACTAAATTATTAATATCAAGAAATTTATTTAAAAAAAAAACATTTCAATTCTAAACGTGTACAGGAGTTATTTATAAAAATGCTTTCACGTATATTTGATTAAATCCAATTTATTTAAAAATAATTCCCGGAAAATATTTATAAATATTGTACATTAATAATATTAAATCTTTAGGATTCCAAAATTATAAGCCAATTATGATTATTATCATGAGTCATTGAGATGAGACAATTATTAACCTTATATGAGCCAATCGTGAAGAAACTCAAGAAATTTTTCTTGATACATCTTAAATATAACAATTTGAAAACTATATACAGATATTATTACTACATGAGCCCCGTAACATCAGTCGATCCGCGGCTTTTTATATCAATACAAACTAATTAGTCGTGTTGTTTTCAACATTCTTTAACACTACTTTCAACCATAAATAAACAAACGTTCTTACGAATGACTGAAAGGAATTTAAATATTATAAATAATTTGTTAAGAGATCAAAGCTACTGTCATAGTTATAAGTTTAAGCGATAACAAAATGTCCATAGCTTAACCCCGAGACCACGGAGCTTGTCTTTTAAATTACTGCATACGAGTTATTTCTAAAAATGCTTTCACGTATATTTGATTAAATCCAATTTATTTAAAAATAATTCCCGGAAAATATTTATAAATATTGTACATTAATAATATTAAATCTTTAGGATTCAAAAATTATAAGCCAATTATGATTATTATCATGAGTCATTAAATGAGATCGGTAAGGTAAAAACATGACGTCTTGATTGTAAACGATGATTTCACCATTGCTAATGAATTTCCAATTAGCGGGTGTAGAAAGTTAAAATTCAAACATGAAAAACTATTGGTTTAATCGAAATATTTTAAAAGTTGCCGACGGCTAATTATTATTTAATAGCAACCGTAAATTTCTGAGTAAATCTGTTTGGATATTTCCTGAAGCCTAAATCAATTTTGTTTGTATTAAAATCTAGAAATTTCAGAAAAACGGTTTTAAAATAAATTGTATATAGTTATACATTGTGAAATAAAAAAATGCAAGAATAAAATACGTACACGGATTAAACTAAACTATATATTAAGAAATATTAATTACGGCTTTTATAGCATCTTACAGGAAAAAGATTACAGTCAATCAAGATCACAACACATATCATTAACAAGATATCGTAAATAAATATATTATATATTGAAGGTAAAGACATGAGTATATCCATCGTTTGACTAATGTCTATTTATTAAAACAAATAAGTTATGAAATGAAGCAGGGAGTCTATTCAATGAACATTGCCTAATACTTTTATGATATTTCTAGCCTATAGATCAGCAGTTAGAAACACGGGCCTGCTAAATGCCTGCAATTCACCTACCCTATCAATATGTTGTACAATTTTAGATATGTAATGTATACGTTTTGTTTCTTACTTAAGTCTATTTTGTTTGTATGTTTGTAATATTTAGACATTTACGAAAATTAAATCAAGCTGAACAGCAGATTACTATTTTAAATTTAATAGATCATACGAATTATCTTACCCTGTTCTTAATTACTGCTTTGTATAAATTGTACATTGTTTGTAAATGCTCTCTGAACTAAAATATTCATATATGAGAGAAATGTTATATAAGTCAATACAGCCCTATAACTATCATTTATTGAGCTATACAAAGAGATTTATATCTACGCTAAACTAAAGATTAATAGAAGTATTGCATTCCTGATATCATAAGATAACGATAAAACACATGATTATTCTTAGACTAAGGTCTAATTTAGGTAATCAAAATCTAGGTAATCGAATTGTAGGTACATATCATGATGTGATATCATACAATTATATTCTAGTAAGAATTGTAATAAAGTCACTGCTATAAATAACATCATTCTTTATCACGATCATCTATCATTATCAAAATCATCTAATGTCATGCAGAGTCAGCAGCTAGCTCCTAAGTTCGTATATGCGAGAAACTCTCTACCCGCTCTGAACAATCAATTACAAAAACTGGATGAGTTTCGGACGTATAGGCAGATAATTCCAAATTTTAATCCGTTTTCATTAATGAGTAGACCTAACATAACATTAGTTTTACCGTAGGAAGAAGGACCGCTCAGGATTGCTCTACAGGAAACAGTCTGACACTAGGTTATTCAGATCAAATATTACTTACAAATCGGAAAGGATATCTATGAAACTCGTGCTGAATTAAATGTAGGAACCTGAATGCGTGGCAGCATCCGTCGCTATTGCATCAACCGTTTCTTCGCATAGCTTTTAGTTTATCTGTGAGAAATTCTATTTTATTTAGTACATAAGGCGTAGATTAGATTATTAATCTACCCAAAAGATTCACCAAACATGGACCTGCTAAATGCCTGCAATTCACCTACCCTATCAGTATGTCGTACAATGCAAACATTTAATATTATTATTAAAATTTTATAAATAAAAACGATAAAAGAAGTTTATAGTTTTCATTTATTTTTATGTTAAACATATACGGTAGCAGGATCTAGATCGATGTATACAAATTCATATATGACAGAAATGTTATGTATCTCAATACATATCTAAAACGTATTCTTCGTATATTCAGTAAGAGCTACCCATTTTTTCTAGACATTCGAATTTTGAACAGCTTAATAATAGGTTTTCTCATTTAATCATAATTAGGTTGACTTTATATAGCATTTTTCAGGAAAACCTTCTTCAGAAAAACCCTAATGATTATTTAATTTACATAAAAAAAAAAATTTACAACATTTGATTACACAATAATCCCATTTTCGATACCTTCGAAATATAAGTCTATAACATATGTTTAGGTCTTTATAACTTTGAAACACAGGGTAGTTACCACTTGCAAAATTTACAGTTATGAGAACCCTGAAAACTTAACCTGGAGAAATAAATCAGATAAATATTTTACTTTTATTGAAACGATAAATTTGCATACTAATATATGAAAATAATATAATGTATATCGCCTGATAAATAAAATTGAAATTATTCTTATTCTTTTACAATGAAATTATTCTTTTACAATGAAATGTGTTTTGAAAAAACACGATGAAACGTTATGTATATTAACGCAGGAGTTCTGTTAACGCATTCGTTATTTAGAGATTCACTTATAAGTACACTATCTATTTAGCTGATTCAATAAAAATTTCGTTATTTTAAAATTCCTAACGAGGGACCTACTGATAAGCGTTATATTATACCAGGTACGTATGATACTCTATTACTGATTGCATACCTGATGGACGCAGTTGTACAAAGTAATATAGGATATACGTTACAGAGAAGTTTAATTTTCCGTGCAACAAATGACCTATATATATATTTTATGTACAATGCTGACATTAACATATTTAGCGCATACCTGTTGAACATAGCTCTACAAAGTAATATTTAAAAGACTTAAAAGGCTTATATTTTAGAGATCGGATACAGTCGCATATATTCCTGTATATTACCTCTAAATTTTACTTTAACAATACATGTAGTCAGGTTTGGCGTAAATAACAATTAGGGATACCATACTAACTGAACGCTAACATAATATGCTCTACAGGTCAAACTCAATTAATTAACCCTGGGGCTATACATCCTTAGACTAGAAACAGTCTTGAAACAAAAATGGCTGAGTCCACCCTGTTAGACAAGAAATCAGAGTATGGGCGTGATAAATAAAACATATAAAGTTATTTTACAAACATTTATTTAGTATACATAACATAATACAAGAATATAGATCATAAGTTGTTTTCTATGACGACTGTTGTAGTTCTACGGGTCTCTGAGTCGTCGTATACCCTCGCAGCAATACTAATACGTATAAAGTCCGACGACTGACTCATTGGAACTGTACCGGTAGCCCTTTCCTTGTTCAACTCTTCGTTACTATCATAGTTGGTAAACGAGGAACCACATTCATCAATACCCCAAATGCATGGCTGAAGTCATATCTTCTTGTTCTTCTGTCTCATCGATATCAATAGGTCCATTTTCTTCCTTTACCAGAGCCGTCTTTACAACATCTGCGTTATTATGTACGTTTTTAAATGCCTTTTATAGCTGTCGATGCGTGAAAGATATTTGAAGCAATTAGAACACTGGACTTTGATTGATTCGTGAACGCTTTTCGTATGTCTTTTAAGCTGTCAGAGCTTGAAAAAGTTTTGATACAGCTAGAACAGCAGATTCTGTTTGAATCGTGTATGGTTTTTACGTGTCTCTTGCAGGTGAATGGCCTCGCGAAAGACTTGAAGCAAACCGGACACTGTATTTTGCAATCCTGTCGACCAGAGCCATTCTTCTTCTTACGCTGCTCCATCTCGACTAATGAAGGAACAGGAACACTATCCGTCTATTTATACTGATCGACCAGAGCAATCGGTTGTTCTATCCTACGTTGAGAAAATAATTATACTATGTAAGCTTAGATACGCTACATATGATTGCGAGCCTGAGTATAAGCATAAACCCTATACTACAGATTTTTATCCTTTTTTTCATTATATCTGCTACAGACGAGGTGAAGAATAGGTACATTTAACATGTGTATGCTACAATTATCTAATTTCTAGTTTTCTAGACGTAATGTAATTTTGAACAGATTTTAACCCTTTTCGTTATATCTACTACCCTTGTAAGCGATTTCTACATATACGTTCTTATTGTTTATACACCATATAGATATTCGTAGCATCTAAAGTAAACTCTTATTTAAACGTTATTTTACAATATATCATACATTTCAGCAGCTCGTATGATTATCCGTCTCTATCGTAACCCAGTATGTAAGGACATTATGTTAAATACTATCTCATACATGTAAATAAACATTTGTTTAAAGAGTTTGTTAGGTCACCTAATCTGTTATAATATTACTATGATATTAGATCTCGTCGATTACAGTTTTACCATTAGGACATACTTAGTAGGTTATATGTGCTAAGTAAAATAATAAACAGATATTTCGAAAATTTTATGCATTCTTGAGAGAACGGGGTATAATATTTAAAAACACACTGTAGAAAACATATCAGCAGAGAAAGGGAATACATAAATACAGTATGTTTTGTATGATGAGTTGTCATCAGTTTAAAAGAAATAAGTTCGTCGCCATATTTAAACGTTATTTTACAATACATCATACATTTTCAATAGCTTCGAAATACGCAGATATGTAATAATAAACTATATACTCTTAAAGAAATAAGTTCGTCGCCATATTTAAACGTTATTTTACAATACATCATACATTTTCAATAGCTTCGAAATACGCAGATATGTAATAATATACTATATACTCTTGTAGGTTATTCAACGTATCTATAGTAAACTCTTATGATTAATAATAATCTGTAACCTTATTGTTTTTTATTACATCACAGGTTAGAGCATACGAATATAATTTAGGTTAGATTAGGTTAGAGCCTACGAATACATTTTTAGGGCAGAACGTAGGGAGCAGAGTAAGTACAAAACAACATACTTTCATACAAGAACGTTTATTGATACGAGTAGTTTGACGCTACTTAAAACATAATACATAACTTATATATATAATATCTATTAAAATAGTACATTTCGTATACACTAATAATGGTACTACATACCCGACTATAAAGTAAACATGGTAAGTATAACAGCAGTTTAAAAGAATAGATAGTAAATATAACTATATCTAATTATTTTATAAAATACTATGTTAACTAAGAGGTTATATACAGAATATATACGCCTGTATTCGACCTCTAGAGGGTTAATAAGACTAGACTAGACCAGACCAGACCACACCAGACCAGACTAGAGCAGACCAGACCAGACCATACTAGACCAGACCAGACCAGACCAGACCAGACCATACCAGGCCAGACCAGACCAGACCATAACATACCAGACCAGACCAGACTATAGATGATAGATAGTAAAATCATGAACAATTATACCACCTGTAATATAATAGATCTTACTTGATATTTTAAAATTAGTGGCTGAATCTAATTATTACAGTAATTCAATTGTAGAAACTGAAGATGTAATCTTTAAAACATCTAAAGTTAGAAGTTTTTAGTAGTCAGGTCAGATTAATAGAGGGTGTTATAATGAAATCGTTTTTTTAGAAACTATTTGTTTTGTAAGATTGGCGCCGTAAAGAAAAAACAACATAGCTGTAAAGACTAGACTAGACCAGACCAGACCAGACCAGACCAGACCAGACCAGACCAGACCAGACCAGACCAGACCAGACCAGACCAGACCAGACCAGACCAGACCAGACCAGACTAGACTAGACTATAGATGATAGACAGTAAAATCATGAACAATTATACCACCTGTAATATAATAGAGCTTACTTGATATTTTAAAATTAGTGGCTGAATCTAATTATTACAGTAATTCAATTGTAGAAACTGAAGATGTAATCTTTAAAACATCTAAAGTTAGAAGTTTTTAGTAGTCAGGTCAGATTAATAGAGGGTGTTATAATGAAATCGTTTTTTTAGAAACTATTTGTTTTGTAAGATTGGCGCCGTAAAGAAAAAACAACATAGCTGTAAAGACTAGACTAGACCAGACCAGACCAGACCAGACCAGACCAGACCAGACCAGACCAGACCAGACCAGACCAGACCAGACCAGACCAGACCAGACCAGACCAGACCAGACCAGACCAGACCAGACCAGACCAGACCAGACCAGACCAGACCAGACCAGACCAGACCAGACCAGACCAGACCAGACTAGACTAGACTATAGATGATAGACAGTAAAATCATGAACAATTATACCACCTGTAATATAATAGAGCTTACTTGATATTTTAAAATTAGTGGCTGAATCTAATTATTACAGTAATTCAATTGTAGAAACTGAAGATGTAATCTTTAAAACATCTAAAGTTAGAAGTTTTTAGTAGTCAGGTCAGATTAATAGAGGGTGTTATAATGAAATCGTTTTTTTAGAAACTATTTGTTTTGTAAGATTGGCGCCGTAAAGAAAAAACAACATAGCTGTAAAGACTAGACCAGACCAGACCAGACCAGACCAGACCAGACCAGACCAGACCAGACCAGACCAGACCAGACCAGACCAGACCAGACCAGACCAGACCAGACGAGACGAGACGAGACCAGACCAGACCAGACCAGACCAGACCAGACCAGACCAGACCAGACCAGACCAGACCAGACCAGACCAGACCAGACCATACCAGACCAGACTAGACTATAGATGATAGACAGTAAAATCATTAACTTACATATTAAAAACTTACATATAATATTAGTTGGGTTACAGTCTACGAATATATTTTAGGTTAGATTTAGGTCGCGCGCGCGCGACCTAAATCTAACCTAAAATATATTCGTAGACTGTAACCCAACTAATATTATATGTAAGTTTTTAATATGTAAGTTAATGATTCGTTTTGACATATAATATTAGTTGGGTTACAGTCTACGAATATATTTTAGGTTAGATTTAGGTCGCGCGCGCGCGACCTAAATCTAACCTAAAATATATTCGTAGACTGTAACCCAACTAATATTATATGTAAGTTTTTAATATGTAAGTTAATGATTTTACTGTCTATCATCTATAATCTAGTCTGGTCTGGTATGGTCTGGTCTGGTCTGGTCTGGTCTGGTCTGGTCTGGTCTGGTCTGGTCTGGTCTCGTCTCGTCTCGTCTGGTCTGGTCTGGTCTGGTCTGGTCTGGTCTGGTCTGGTCTGGTCTCGTCTCGTCTCGTCTCGTCTGGTCTGGTCTGGTCTGGTCTGGTCTGGTCTGGTCTGGTCTGGTCTGGTCTGGTCTGGTCTGGTCTGGTCTGGTCTGGTCTAGTCTTTACAGCTATGTTGTTTTTTCTTTACGGCGCCAATCTTACAAAACAAATAGTTTCTAAAAAAACGATTTCATTATAACACCCTCTATTAATCTGACCTGACTACTAAAAACTTCTAACTTTAGATGTTTTAAAGATTACATCTTCAGTTTCTACAATTGAATTACTGTAATAATTAGATTCAGCCACTAATTTTAAAATATCAAGTAAGCTCTATTATATTACAGGTGGTATAATTGTTCATGATTTTACTGTCTATCATCTATAGTCTAGTCTAGTCTGGTCTGGTCTGGTCTGGTCTGGTCTGGTCTGGTCTGGTCTGGTCTGGTCTGGTCTGGTCTGGTCTGGTCTGGTCTGGTCTGGTCTGGTCTGGTCTGGTCTGGTCTGGTCTGGTCTAGTCTAGTCTTTACAGCTATGTTGTTTTTTCTTTACGGCGCCAATCTTACAAAACAAATAGTTTCTAAAAAAACGATTTCATTATAACACCCTCTATTAATCTGACCTGACTACTAAAAACTTCTAACTTTAGATGTTTTAAAGATTACATCTTCAGTTTCTACAATTGAATTACTGTAATAATTAGATTCAGCCACTAATTTTAAAATATCAAGTAAGATCTATTATATTACAGGTGGTATAATTGTTCATGATTTTACTATCTATCATCTATAGTCTGGTCTGGTCTGGTATGTTATGGTCTGGTCTGGTCTGGCCTGGTATGGTCTGGTCTGGTCTGGTCTGGTCTGGTCTAGTATGGTCTGGTCTGGTCTGCTCTAGTCTGGTCTGGTGTGGTCTGGTCTGGTCTAGTCTAGTCTTATTAACCCTCTAGAGGTCGAATACAGGCGTATATATTCTGTATATAACCTCTTAGTTAACATAGTATTTTATAAAATAATTAGATATAGTTATATTTACTATCTATTCTTTTAAACTGCTGTTATACTTACCATGTTTACTTTATAGTCGGGTATGTAGTACCATTATTAGTGTATACGAAATGTACTATTTTAATAGATATTATATATATAAGTTATGTATTATGTTTTAAGTAGCGTCAAACTACTCGTATCAATAAACGTTCTTGTATGAAAGTATGTTGTTTTGTACTTACTCTGCTCCCTACGTTCTGCCCTAAAAATGTATTCGTAGGCTCTAACCTAATCTAACCTAAATTATATTCGTATGCTCTAACCTGTGATGTAATAAAAAACAATAAGGTTACAGATTATTATTAATCATAAGAGTTTACTATAGATACGTTGAATAACCTACAAGAGTATATAGTATATTATTACATATCTGCGTATTTCGAAGCTATTGAAAATGTATGATGTATTGTAAAATAACGTTTAAATATGGCGACGAACTTATTTCTTTAAGAGTATATAGTTTATTATTACATATCTGCGTATTTCGAAGCTATTGAAAATGTATGATGTATTGTAAAATAACGTTTAAATATGGCGACGAACTTATTTCTTTTAAACTGATGACAACTCATCATACAAAACATACTGTATTTATGTATTCCCTTTCTCTGCTGATATGTTTTCTATAGTGTGTTTTTAAATATTATACCCCGTTCTCTCAAGAATGCATAAAATTTTCGAAATATCTGTTTATTATTTTACTTAGCACATATAACCTACTAAGTATGTCCTAATGGTAAAACTGTAATCGACGAGATCTAATATCATAGTAATATTATAACAGATTAGGTGACCTAACAAACTCTTTAAACAAATGTTTATTTACATGTATGAGATAGTATTTAACATAATGTCCTTACATACTGGGTTACGATAGAGACGGATAATCATACGAGCTGCTGAAATGTATGATATATTGTAAAATAACGTTTAAATAAGAGTTTACTTTAGATGCTACGAATATCTATATGGTGTATAAACAATAAGAACGTATATGTAGAAATCGCTTACAAGGGTAGTAGATATAACGAAAAGGGTTAAAATCTGTTCAAAATTACATTACGTCTAGAAAACTAGAAATTAGATAATTGTAGCATACACATGTTAAATGTACCTATTCTTCACCTCGTCTGTAGCAGATATAATGAAAAAAAGGATAAAAATCTGTAGTATAGGGTTTATGCTTATACTCAGGCTCGCAATCATATGTAGCGTATCTAAGCTTACATAGTATAATTATTTTCTCAACGTAGGATAGAACAACCGATTGCTCTGGTCGATCAGTATAAATAGACGGATAGTGTTCCTGTTCCTTCATTAGTCGAGATGGAGCAGCGTAAGAAGAAGAATGGCTCTGGTCGACAGGATTGCAAAATACAGTGTCCGGTTTGCTTCAAGTCTTTCGCGAGGCCATTCACCTGCAAGAGACACGTAAAAACCATACACGATTCAAACAGAATCTGCTGTTCTAGCTGTATCAAAACTTTTTCAAGCTCTGACAGCTTAAAAGACATACGAAAAGCGTTCACGAATCAATCAAAGTCCAGTGTTCTAATTGCTTCAAATATCTTTCACGCATCGACAGCTATAAAAGGCATTTAAAAACGTACATAATAACGCAGATGTTGTAAAGACGGCTCTGGTAAAGGAAGAAAATGGACCTATTGATATCGATGAGACAGAAGAACAAGAAGATATGACTTCAGCCATGCATTTGGGGTATTGATGAATGTGGTTCCTCGTTTACCAACTATGATAGTAACGAAGAGTTGAACAAGGAAAGGGCTACCGGTACAGTTCCAATGAGTCAGTCGTCGGACTTTATACGTATTAGTATTGCTGCGAGGGTATACGACGACTCAGAGACCCGTAGAACTACAACAGTCGTCATAGAAAACAACTTATGATCTATATTCTTGTATTATGTTATGTATACTAAATAAATGTTTGTAAAATAACTTTATATGTTTTATTTATCACGCCCATACTCTGATTTCTTGTCTAACAGGGTGGACTCAGCCATTTTTGTTTCAAGACTGTTTCTAGTCTAAGGATGTATAGCCCCAGGGTTAATTAATTGAGTTTGACCTGTAGAGCATATTATGTTAGCGTTCAGTTAGTATGGTATCCTTAATTGTTATTTACGCCAAACCTGACTACATGTATTGTTAAAGTAAAATTTAGAGGTAATATACAGGAATATATGCGACTGTATCCGATCTCTAAAATATAAGCCTTTTAAGTCTTTTAAATATTACTTTGTAGAGCTATGTTCAACAGGTATGCGCTAAATATGTTAATGTCAGCATTGTACATAAAATATATATATAGGTCATTTGTTGCACGGAAAATTAAACTTCTCTGTAACGTATATCCTATATTACTTTGTACAACTGCGTCCATCAGGTATGCAATCAGTAGTAGAGTATCATACGTACCTGGTATAATATAACGCTTATCAGTAGGTCCCTCGTTAGGAATTTTAAAATAACGAAATTTTTATTGAATCAGCTAAATAGATAGTGTACTTATAAGTGAATCTCTAAATAACGAATGCGTTAACAGAACTCCTGCGTTAATATACATAACGTTTCATCGTGTTTTTTCAAAACACATTTCATTGTAAAAGAATAATTTCATTGTAAAAGAATAAGAATAATTTCAATTTTATTTATCAGGCGATATACATTATATTATTTTCATATATTAGTATGCAAATTTATCGTTTCAATAAAAGTAAAATATTTATCTGATTTATTTCTCCAGGTTAAGTTTTCAGGGTTCTCATAACTGTAAATTTTGCAAGTGGTAACTACCCTGTGTTTCAAAGTTATAAAGACCTAAACATATGTTATAGACTTATATTTCGAAGGTATCGAAAATGGGATTATTGTGTAATCAAATGTTGTAAATTTTTTTTTTTATGTAAATTAAATAATCATTAGGGTTTTTCTGAAGAAGGTTTTCCTGAAAAATGCTATATAAAGTCAACCTAATTATGATTAAATGAGAAAACCTATTATTAAGCTGTTCAAAATTCGAATGTCTAGAAAAAATGGGTAGCTCTTACTGAATATACGAAGAATACGTTTTAGATATGTATTGAGATACATAACATTTCTGTCATATATGAATTTGTATACATCGATCTAGATCCTGCTACCGTATATGTTTAACATAAAAATAAATGAAAACTATAAACTTCTTTTATCGTTTTTATTTATAAAATTTTAATAATAATATTAAATGTTTGCATTGTACGACATACTGATAGGGTAGGTGAATTGCAGGCATTTAGCAGGTCCATGTTTGGTGAATCTTTTGGGTAGATTAATAATCTAATCTACGCCTTATGTACTAAATAAAATAGAATTTCTCACAGATAAACTAAAAGCTATGCGAAGAAACGGTTGATGCAATAGCGACGGATGCTGCCACGCATTCAGGTTCCTACATTTAATTCAGCACGAGTTTCATAGATATCCTTTCCGATTTGTAAGTAATATTTGATCTGAATAACCTAGTGTCAGACTGTTTCCTGTAGAGCAATCCTGAGCGGTCCTTCTTCCTACGGTAAAACTAATGTTATGTTAGGTCTACTCATTAATGAAAACGGATTAAAATTTGGAATTATCTGCCTATACGTCCGAAACTCATCCAGTTTTTGTAATTGATTGTTCAGAGCGGGTAGAGAGTTTCTCGCATATACGAACTTAGGAGCTAGCTGCTGACTCTGCATGACATTAGATGATTTTGATAATGATAGATGATCGTGATAAAGAATGATGTTATTTATAGCAGTGACTTTATTACAATTCTTACTAGAATATAATTGTATGATATCACATCATGATATGTACCTACAATTCGATTACCTAGATTTTGATTACCTAAATTAGACCTTAGTCTAAGAATAATCATGTGTTTTATCGTTATCTTATGATATCAGGAATGCAATACTTCTATTAATCTTTAGTTTAGCGTAGATATAAATCTCTTTGTATAGCTCAATAAATGATAGTTATAGGGCTGTATTGACTTATATAACATTTCTCTCATATATGAATATTTTAGTTCAGAGAGCATTTACAAACAATGTACAATTTATACAAAGCAGTAATTAAGAACAGGGTAAGATAATTCGTATGATCTATTAAATTTAAAATAGTAATCTGCTGTTCAGCTTGATTTAATTTTCGTAAATGTCTAAATATTACAAACATACAAACAAAATAGACTTAAGTAAGAAACAAAACGTATACATTACATATCTAAAATTGTACAACATATTGATAGGGTAGGTGAATTGCAGGCATTTAGCAGGCCCGTGTTTCTAACTGCTGATCTATAGGCTAGAAATATCATAAAAGTATTAGGCAATGTTCATTGAATAGACTCCCTGCTTCATTTCATAACTTATTTGTTTTAATAAATAGACATTAGTCAAACGATGGATATACTCATGTCTTTACCTTCAATATATAATATATTTATTTACGATATCTTGTTAATGATATGTGTTGTGATCTTGATTGACTGTAATCTTTTTCCTGTAAGATGCTATAAAAGCCGTAATTAATATTTCTTAATATATAGTTTAGTTTAATCCGTGTACGTATTTTATTCTTGCATTTTTTTATTTCACAATGTATAACTATATACAATTTATTTTAAAACCGTTTTTCTGAAATTTCTAGATTTTAATACAAACAAAATTGATTTAGGCTTCAGGAAATATCCAAACAGATTTACTCAGAAATTTACGGTTGCTATTAAATAATAATTAGCCGTCGGCAACTTTTAAAATATTTCGATTAAACCAATAGTTTTTCATGTTTGAATTTTAACTTTCTACACCCGCTAATTGGAAATTCATTAGCAATGGTGAAATCATCGTTTACAATCAAGACGTCATGTTTTTACCTTACCGATCTCATTTAATGACTCATGATAATAATCATAATTGGCTTATAATTTTTGAATCCTAAAGATTTAATATTATTAATGTACAATATTTATAAATATTTTCCGGGAATTATTTTTAAATAAATTGGATTTAATCAAATATACGTGAAAGCATTTTTAGAAATAACTCGTATGCAGTAATTTAAAAGACAAGCTCCGTGGTCTCGGGGTTAAGCTATGGACATTTTGTTATCGCTTAAACTTATAACTATGACAGTAGCTTTGATCTCTTAACAAATTATTTATAATATTTAAATTCCTTTCAGTCATTCGTAAGAACGTTTGTTTATTTATGGTTGAAAGTAGTGTTAAAGAATGTTGAAAACAACACGACTAATTAGTTTGTATTGATATAAAAAGCCGCGGATCGACTGATGTTACGGGGCTCATGTAGTAATAATATCTGTATATAGTTTTCAAATTGTTATATTTAAGATGTATCAAGAAAAATTTCTTGAGTTTCTTCACGATTGGCTCATATAAGGTTAATAATTGTCTCATCTCAATGACTCATGATAATAATCATAATTGGCTTATAATTTTGGAATCCTAAAGATTTAATATTATTAATGTACAATATTTATAAATATTTTCCGGGAATTATTTTTAAATAAATTGGATTTAATCAAATATACGTGAAAGCATTTTTATAAATAACTCCTGTACACGTTTAGAATTGAAATGTTTTTTTTTAAATAAATTTCTTGATATTAATAATTTAGTTCTGAGTTATTTTTATTTTAATAAATTAATTTAGTAATAATAATGTATCACGTTTAGATTTATACCTAAAATTAATTGTATTATATTATGAGTACGTGGTCGCTAGTCAACAATTTTTTTTTATAACCAGTTTACAGTGCTTTAATAGATTACCTCGTTGGTGTAGTGGATGCATTGGCTGGCTACCATTCGAGCGGTCCCCGGTTCAAACCCTGTTGGCTCCATTGGTTTTGTAAAAAAAAAGTATAGCGGGTTGCCTATCTACAGGCGTATAGAAATCTACTATACCGATCATATGACGTCACCGATAGATGGCATTAGCAGCGCTAGGAATTCAAATCTTTCAGCGGGAAATGATGACAAGTTGGAAATGAGGAGAGAGAGATGAGATATGCAGATGACCCCGCGAGATATAAAAAATGATCCGCTAATGACCTCGCGAATTAAATTAATTAGATATGCAAATAATACCGTTAATGATACATACATAACACCGCGAATGATATGCAAATAATCCGCTAATGACCCCGCGAATGATATGCAAATGAGCCTCGAATTTCGCGGATGACCTTGAAATGTAAAACGAACCTTCATAAGAAAATACATGGGATTTTGAGCTAGAACCCGCTTAGCATATCTACTCTTTACCTTTAATGCTTCTTATGTTCCAGGTTCCAATTTTAATATCTCCTCTTTGTACATTGTTCCTTGTGGTTTTCTTTGTGGTTGTATTTATTATATTTCCTTTTTGCTTCTCATTTTCCTTGTGTATCATTTGTCCGTATTCGATTACCGTATCCTTTGCCTGTTTTGTCGCCGTTTTTCGCCTCTCTTGGTGTTTTAGTTTTTTGACTTTTTATTTGTTTCTCTTTTTTCCAATTCTCTTTTATTTTTGTTCCATTTCCATTCAGTATCGTCTACTGTTACTTTGCTGTACCCTAATTTGACTGTTTTTCCTTTTCTTTTCTCTTCTTGCGCTAGTTTCCTGATTTTCCACAGTTTTTCTCTTTCTGCTTTCGTTTGATCGTCATTTATGTATACTCTATCCGTTTCCATATTCTTTAGCTTTTGTTTATTCTGCATTATTCTTCTCTTGTCTGCTTCGTTTCCTAATTATTGCTTTAGCAGTAATATAATATTTCTAATGATGTAGTATAAACTACAGTTACAATACACAAATATATACATATATAGCTATAGTTATAAAGACAATTAAATCCTATAGGTACTATAAATAAATAAATCTATTTTTATCTTTTATAACAATTTTATGTAATACGTTTTTCACACCTTTTTTTAATAGGTGAATACGTTGCTTTCTGCCTTAGCATAAGCTACGGAATGTTTTCTATCTTCCATATAACAATTTGTGTGTGTGTGTGTGTGTGTGTGTGTGTGTGTGTGTGTGTGTCTATATATATATATATATATATATATATATATATATATATATATATATATATATATATATATATATATAAATAGTAGAAACCTGTAACGTAAAGTTCTTTTATGTGTTGTCTTCTTTCCGTATGCAAACAAACGGCAAAGCTTTGATATTTTGTTCAGTTTTGTTAGAGAGATACTATATACTCGTATGTACGTACATGCGGGCTGGAATATGTCTAATAAAAGAGATCCGGTAGATTTCTTGTTTACCAATGTCAAACAAGAAGCTGCCCTGACCTTTCCTCATGTACACATCGATTGCGGTGATAGAGTATGAATTGAGTAGATCAAATTAAAGGACTCTAGCTGGACCAATTATTTTTTTGTAGAAATTCAATATATGGTCTTTATTGAAAAAAACACTAAGTAATCACTTACATTTTATGTTTCCCTTTAAGGGATTTTTAACGAACTTAAAAGTTTGTTATTGAAATAGAAAAAGTCCGCCCGCGCATTTGTTCTGAAATTTTCAGATTTTCATCTCAGATTCGGATAGAGCATCAAAAATGTATTGACATCAACTTCCATCTCTTAAGAATCACTTTTGAAATGGAGGTCAAAGTGAACAAATTTGATAAATTGCTTTATCTATACTATCGAAAAAGTCTTTTGCTTTACGTTCGTTATGGTAATACAGCTTTCGTATTCTCGACTGGTTCATTTTGGCTTGTTTTAATAAAACCTCTCCGGCTAATTTTTTAACGTTAATTGTTAATTTCCACAGTCGAATGACAGGTTAATTGATTTTAAGATCTGTTTGTACAGCGTAAGTTTATTATATGTATATTGATACACACAAACTTCTTCGTTCAATAGGTCAATACATTTTTCCGTATTTGATTTCATGCTCGTTTTTTTCCTTGTTCTAGTTATTCATTGTTTCCAAGCATTTCACTGGATTCAAGTGTGGTATACTTACAGGGTTGGCATGTTTAAAACATTTTGTTTAAAGCTCTAGTTTAAAACTTGTTTAAAACATCAAACGAAGTTTTAAACTATTTCTTTTTAAACATGTTTTAAACATATGCTTAAATCATGTTTTTTGTAATTGTTTTAAAACGGCTTTTTGAAAACTTGAAAAAGAAAAAGAAATTAGTATCACAACTATAAATTATAAATCGTGATGCTATTCCATATGTCTCTTAGTGGAGTTAAATTGAAAATTATATGAAAAACTCGTAGTCTTCTCCACCTTTATTAAAATTATAACAAATAAATAACTGCCAACTGCAGTTTTGACTTCAGGGTCATTTTCAAGGATAAAAATCTACAAAAATTTTCCTTAATTAAAATCATGTTTTGTACATAAATCAGATAAAAAATTACAAATAGATTACAGATGTCTTAACTCATAAATTAGTTGTAGGCGTTAAAAATAGTAAACTCGCCAAACAATTAATACAAAAACTGGTAGAATATTTAATAGGTATTGTTATATTATTCTATACATACTTAGTTATTTATTAATTAAGCTTTTTACGAATTTTAAAAAGAAGAAGAAGAAACATTATGTTCATTTTTGTTCTTAACAATGTAAAGAGTAAAATTTGTCTGTTGGAAGTTTAGAAAAGTAAGAAATATCAATTGGTTATCAAAAAGAATGTTTGTGTAGATAATTAAACAAAATGTAGCATATTAAACAGGTTGTTCCGAGTGTTTCATTTAATAAATTTGGATTGTTTTTGTTTTAGTAATTTACAAAGATTTTAAGGTTAAGGCTTAATTGTGTTTGTCACGAAAGTGTAAGAATTCAACGTTATCACAGTTAAAGTCATGTGCAGATTCTTATATATGGTCTGTGAAATTTGATTTGGAGAAATTTTGTTTTACAATCACAGAAAAATGTTCTTTGATTAAAAAAAGTCGTGCACCACGAAACAAATATGGCTGCCATATCTTAATCAAAAGGAATAAAAATAAAATAATAGTGATTTCAAACTACCAATACTTAGGGGTGATAACGCAAAAAATATTATCCGTCTTTGAAATAGTCGAGTGACAATTTATTATTTCTGGACCACTTCAGATGGATTGACCCTACTTTATTAACTTCAAAAAACTTATTCATGTTGTTTTCTACATTTTTGATAATATTAATTTTATCTTTGACACCTAGTGTTTGCTTTTAAAAAAAGAATCGAAGCGTCGCGTCACCTTATTATATATTAATAAATTGTTTTATTATATTGGTCTGTTTTGATAAATTATGGCAATTAAATATTGTTAAAAATAATAAATAACAGACGAAATCAGATTCTATTTATATTAAAATTTAATTTTGTTTATAAAAAAAATAATGAGATTATGTAAAACGTCAAAATATTTAATTTTGCTTGAAGTGTTTTGAAGAAAAAGTTGTTCTTCCAAAATAAATAATAAAGTTTATAAACTTTTGAAAATCGTAAAAATAATAACAATCATCAATTTAATTAACTTCGTCAATGTTAAATTATATATGGAAATATCAAAAGGAAGTATCGAAAATAATAATTACCTGTTTATTTGAAAGGATATCCCATTTTAATGTACAATAATAAACTGGTTTTTAATTTGCATTGTAATAATTAGGTATAGGATTTCTATGCATTTGCATGTTTTTTCTGCTTATAGCAAACATATACAGAGTTATATTTCTACATGTTTAAGCCACATATGAATCACATATGTCAATTTGAAAGTGCATATAAATGCATATTTATGTGTTTTTTATAAATGCATGCATATTTTAGCATTTTTGAACGAGTGTGCATATTTTACCACTTTTTGAGCGTTTTACATGCTTTAATTATGAAATTTCTAATATTTTTTAAATAATTTTAGCATTTTAGACAACCAACCAAGGGCGGCTTAGTTGAGTCTAGGGGAAACCCATAATTTAAGCTTATTGTTAAATACTAGGCTTTAAAATATTTTACTGCCTTAATCATCTGTGCACCTAATATTTTCTAAGAAAGAAAAAGTTTCAACTAAAATTTAAATACTTACATCCTGCGCTATTGTGATAAATAGGTATTAGGAAATCCCAAAGACCCTTTGACAACTTCCTGTTCATAGAAAAATTTGCCTGTACTTTTGTTTACTAATCTTGTAATCTTTCAATTAAGATAGTTCAGAAATTGCAAACTGCATATCAGTCTGAAATTTTAGAGTGTAAAGATGGGTAAAGAAAAACGGTCTGTGTCTGTTACACTTCGAAGTTATGTTAAGGAATTCAGTGTTCTTACAACTGACGATAAGGTGTTGTACTGTACAGTGTGCGACGATAAAGTGACTGTAACGAAACGCTTTCAAGTTACACAACATCTGAACACGGTTCGACATCAAAAATTTTTAAAAAGGAGAAGATCTTTCTGATTAGATGGTCCCTTAGTATCTTGCAAATATATCGCTTCTCAGAAGCACCTCTATAGATGGCGAAGCTCATTACTTATTTTAATAAAAATTTTGATAAAAAAAGTCAGTTCAGTCTCTAGAAAGCACCGGTTAATTCGCGCCTCATTTGCATATTTATTAGATCAATCTGTTTAATTCACGCCTCACATGCATATTTATTAGATCAATCAGTTTAATTCACGCCTCATTTGCATATTTATTAGATCAAATAATTTAATTCGAACATTTAATTAGATCAATAAATTTAATTCGCGCCTCATTTGCATATTTATTAGATCAATCAATTTAATTAGAACAATTAATTATAATTCGTTCTCTTATTCATTAATCAATTAACAGTTTATGAAAAAATAAATCGGCGGTACGTGTAGAGAGTATCTTAGAAGCGTTGTCATCTGCGCTAGCTCATTGTTAATACAACCTTCGTGTTGACAACATCGGTTGCTACGTTCATTATCAGTTATTAGTTCTGTTATCATAATATCGAATATGTCTTTAGTTGATGCTGCAGTCAGTAATATTCGAGCCTTGGTGGGTATTCTGTCGATTGCTCCGATTGATAAACGTATCGGAGAAGGGCTTAAGGAATGTACACGAACTATTAGAAAAGTCTATCGTGAGCTGAAGTGTGCTAAGTCTGTTGGTGAAAAGCAGCATCTCATGACTCAATTGGCTCAAGTAAAGACTTTTAGGTCTCAGTTCAAAACGCTTCGGAAAAGTGGTGCTGGATCGACGAAGGAAACCGAAGAAACCGCTAAACATCGTGTTCACTGGGATGAAACCATATCAGCTTTTGATAATAGAATTCGAAGTGGTGTAATCAGTAACCTTAAACATAAGGATCCTAAAGAGTTCTTCGCCGATTGTAAGACTCTTTTCAAACGAAGAATTCGTAATATCCTGAAAGAGTATGAAGCAGTAAAAGTTAATGTCATTTTCATGGGAGAATTTGACTGTAAGAGGGGAGACCTGCTTCTAAATGAAAACAAACATTTTACAACCTCGAACTCTCCGATATATAGAGATACAGATCTAGATTCATGGTTTGATGATAAAGTAACAAAGCCGATATTAACTGAGCTTGAGGAATTCCAAGAGCGAGAGAGTGGCTGGTCGCTTCTAGTTATTTATGTATTAAGGGCATAAAGAAGATTTTATGGCCAGAAGCGTTATTTCTAGCCCGAGGCGTCAGCCGAGGGCTAGGAAAAGGCTGTAGGGCCATAAAAGCAAGTTATGCCCGAAATGCATACACTATTTTATGCACAGATTGTTTTTATCTCAAATCTATTATTGTGTAAAAAATATAATTAAATGAGTACGTAGGTAGCGGCTTGATGTACCGCTGTACGTATACTTATGTGCATATATACGAAGTACGTTACTATAGTTACTATCTAAAATACTTAATTTCAGCTTATTTTCATTGGTGATAAGTTTACAAATTATATTAAGAACCAATCAAGTTCTACAAATACAGCTCTGACATTTAATTGACGTTTCATTATTGCCCGTCGGATCATAAAGAGGCCCTTGGGGCATAAAGAGACAGTTATGTTTAGATAGATCTATCAATAATAGTCTAATTATAATGCATCTGTGCATAAAATCTATTATTAACCTTCAAGTTAATATTAATAAGTACACGCCTCAGCTAGGATCGTCGTACATCAAACTACCGAAGCAAATAAAAATGAAGAAAGCCTGCGTCAATGTACAGAACCAAGATGCCGCTTGTTTTGTATGGTCCGTGGCTCGACCCTGTATCCTGCGCCTAGTGATATAGCTAAAAGGGCGAGTAGCTACCCTCACTACTCTAAGGTTTTAAAACTTAAGGGTATACAATTTCCAATGACAATCAGGCAGATACCTAATTTTGAAAAACAGAATGACATATCGGTTAATGTTTATGTTCTACAAAAGAAAAATGATGATTATGTAACATTACCAACATTTCTTACTAAAAACAAAGTAGAGCGACATGTGAATTTACTACTCATTCAAGACAAGTACTGTGATGAAAATGATGAAAATGAAAACTGCGTTGCGCCAATACGTTATTATTTCGTTTGGATAAAGAATCTACGCCGACTGTTGTCCTCTCAACTTAGTAAAAGAGATGGTAGAAAATATTTCTGTGATCGCTGTTTGCATTACTTCAGATCGCAGGAAAAGCTAAATATACATATTGAAGACTGTCAGCAGCTCAACGATTGTACTATCAAAATGCCTCAAGTAGGCGAGAATCTATTAAATTTAAGAATTTTAAAAATAAAGAGAAGGCTCCTTTCGTAGTATATGCTGATTTGGAGAGCATTCTGAAACCGTGTAATAATAAAAATCAGTATCAAGAACATATCCCCGCTGCTGTAGATTAATATGTGAAATGTTCATATGATAACACATTATCTTTTTACCGTTCCCATCGAGGTTTGGATTGTATGGAATAGTTTGCCGATGAGCTACAGCAGTGGCCGAGGATTTGAAAACAGTATTTCTTTGTCCTTACGATATTAATATAATACCTGAACAGGAAGCAGAATTTAGAAAATCTACTCATTGTCATATTTGCGAAAAACCTTTTGGACTGGGTGATAAAAAATTACGTGATCATACGCATCTGATTTCAGAAAATAATTACAAGGGTCTGACCATGAAGAATGCAATATTAACTACAAAGATGCAAGGGTTATTCCTGTTATCTTTCATAATCTAAGCGGTTATGATGCTCATTTTATAATTGCCGATATAGCGTCTAGGATGCAGGGTGCTGTTGATTTACTACCAATTACTAAAGAAAAGTATATCTCCTTTACTAAACATATAAACGATTCTCTGATTCAGTTCCGGTTTATCGATTCATTCCGATTTATGGCGTCCTCCTTAGAAAGGTTAGTTTCATACCTACATAGTTTTCCGAATTTGGAATCTCAATTTTCTGATATATCTCAGGATCTCTTCAGGATGTTAACAAAAAAGGGAATAATGCCGTACGATTATATCGATTGCATTGATAAGTTTAGTGAAACTTGCTTAGCACCTATTGAAGCTTTTTATAATAAGTTGGAAAATAAAAAGTGTTCAAGAAAATTGTATAGAAGAGCTAAAGATGTATGGTCTAAATTTAATTGTAGCAGCTTGGCTGACTACATCGATCTATATATGAAAACGGATATACTGTTACTAGCAGAAGTTTTTGAACAATTTAGAAATAGTTGTTTGAAAACCTATGAGTTAGACCCCGCTCATTACTTTACACTTCCTAGTTTCACCTGAGATTGTATGTTAAAACATTCTAAACAAGAGTCAGAGCTCCTAACCGATCTCGATCAATTTCTCTTTGTTGAACGTGGAATTCGAGGTGGTTTTAGTCAAGTTTGCTCTAAAAGGAGATCTACAGCTAACAATAAATACCTTCCAACATATGATCCGACTAGTCCTGAAAGTTATTTAATGTACTATGATGTCAATAATCAGTATAGATGGGCGACGTCGCAGTACCTTTCATATGGAGGTTTCGAATGGGTCAAACCTGATAGTATTGATGTACTATCCATCCCTGATAATGCTCCTGAGGGTTATATATTTGAGATTGATCTGGAGTACCCTAGGAAACTACATGATGCTCATAAAGATCTACCTTTCTGCCTACAGCATGTTAATCCGAAGACTGGAAAACCCTGCGCATCTTCTTCTCATGTAGCTAAGTTGATGGCTACTCTCCATCACAAAGAAAGGTATATTATCCATTATAGAACTCTAAAACAGGTGTTGCAGCGTGCTTGAAGATTAATCGGATTCATAGAGTACTTAAATTTAAACAATCAGCATGGCTAAAGTCATATATCGAGTTAAACACTAAGCTACGCCAGAACTCAAGAAACGAGTTTGAGAAAAACTTATTTAAGCTCATGAATAACGCAGTCTTTGGTAAGACGATGGAAAATTTGCGTAAGCGTGTAAATATACGTCTTTTAACTAAATGGGCGGGTAGATATGGAGCGGAGTCTTATATCTCCAAGCGTGGATTTAAAAATTGTAGTATATTTAATGAGAATTTAATAACAATCGAGTTAAGAAAATCTGAAATGTACCTGAACAAACCGATTTATGTTGGTATGAGCATTCTGGATCTCGCTAAAACTACCATCTACGACTTCCATTATGGCTATATAAAGAGAATATTTGGCGATAGGTGTTCTGTCTTATATTCTGATACAGATTCTCTCATATATGAGATTCGTAATCAGGATCCATATGAAGATATGAAGCGTGATTGCCTTCAGTATTTTGATACGAGCGATTACTCCGTGAATAATGTATACGGCATTCCACATGTTAATAAAAAAGTATTGGGTATGATGAAGGAGTGTAATGGGGTACCAATGACTCATTACGTAGGGCTCCGATCAAAATTATACACTATAAAAACAACCGTTTCAAAAGATGACGTAAAAGCGTTAAGAAATCGTTTACATGAAGAAGAATATGATGATGAAATCTCCGATATTATATCTAATTATAATTTAACCAAAAAAGCTAAAGGTGTTAAAAAATCTGTTGTTTACACAAAAATTACCTTCGAAGACTACGTAGAATGTCTTGAAAACTATGTAGAAAAACGTTTACATCAAAATATAATCCGATCCGATCAACATCATGTTCATTCAATCACCCAGCAAAAGCTTGCTCTTAGTCCGTATGATGATAAACGTTACCTCATACCTGGCTCCTATGATACCCTGCCTTTGGGTCATTATTCGATATTAGAACAAATGAATGTAGACTGATGTATGTCCCCACCGAAAATCTTATATGTAATATAAAATTCTGTAAGGTTAGATATTAATGTAATCTGTGAATGTTTGTTGTATATTGTATGTATGTTTTAATATGTAATATATTAATTATGATATCTGACTTCTATGTTAATGTTATATGTTTCAATTTGAGCTAATAGATTGAATGATACCTTCTTTTCATGTAAGATATTATAAAAGCATTGTGGTCCGTGATTATTGTTTCCTTGTAGTTTAGTATAAGATAATGTTAATCATATCATCCAGTATTTTAATTATAATTAAGTATATTTACTTACTATTGTATATTTACTATATTTGATTAGTTTGATGTTTCTACATTAATGAATGTCTATAATATTATTTTTTCCAGTAAGATATTACTAAAAGTCCTTACTCAGGCTTGATAATTAGTATTTCTTAATAGGTAGATTAGTTTAAACAAATGATGATCTTCTACTATAACATTTTAATTATGGTTAGTTGAGTATATATTTAGCTTGAAATGTATAATAGCTAAATAAAATAAAAGTGTATAAACCATATTTGTGTGTTTTATTGACAGCTCTTTATTAAATAATATATGTATAGTCATATGAGTATTACATGCCGAGTGAGAATAGATAGCCAGCTCTGTCGTGTAGTTGATGCCGTCAGCACATGATTAGTATTTATTTATTAACATAGTAATTATATAATATTTCAATAATAATATTTTTCATAAGCTTGAGATCCGAAAGCCCTTCACGAAGGGTAGCTACTGACATAGATATAACGGTTAGACGAGCCTGCAAACCTCGCAGTTGTGTCAAGGACTGTCGGTTTCTTTAAATTTCATGATCTCATCGGCTAGAAATGCTTAAACATGATCTTGATCACATGGTTAGTTAGATGTGAGCGTAGAAGTATAATCATTTTCACTTGCCCTGGGACCCTGTTACTGGGGAGGGGTGAAGCCCTAGAATGCCGTGATGTTGTCATTATAAATCCTTATGATCTAAGTCGACTGCATCAATCACTGCGTAATATGTAGAGTTAATGCGAATACGTTGCGCGAATGTCATTCCGCCATTTTGGATCCAAAAATATACATTGCAAAAATTATTGGTTATGTTTGCCTGGCAAATGAGACTGGTCGCGGATGACCTTGAAATTGACCAAAAATTCTACGTTGGACCTTAGTGATTTCTCATGTTAATTTCCATAAGGATTGCCGCAGAACTGCCCTAGCATATCTGCTACTTTACTATTTACAAAGGCGGTTTGCTTGATATTTATTTTTTTCTGCCTAGTATTGATATTTAGTAAATAACTAACCTCAGTGATGTCTAATACTTTCTAATTTCATGTTATCAATTTTGCTAATTACCAAAAGTAGATCGCTTTGTGAGCGTTGCATAACGTTCAAAACTCGTCGTGGCTGTTTTTCCATTGTACACAATGGGTTGTGGTCAATAAAAACGACCACAAACCAAAAATTTTCTGATTTCAGTGGTTGGCCATTTATCACCGTCTACAACGCGTTGTGGCTGTTTCTTCTGCTCACTGAGCGTTTTCTCTGTTTGAGCGTAACATATATGATATGTATTGATTTCCGATTTCCTCTCCCATCTATTAGTGTAGTAGACCTATTTAATACAATTTACTTCTGTAGTCATTTTCTCACTGTCTTCTTTTCTTCTATTTTTTAAATTAGTCGCTCCACAGACAAACCTTATACTTTAGTGGGTACAGCTTATTGTATAGAATCAATATAAATTATATCTACCTGTAATTACACTGGGTTCATTTAAACTTTATTATTATATTATAATTTAAAATAGCACGTTTAACACGTAAAAAAATCATAAAGCGACAAACGAATTAAAAAACACTTCTGTACTGTGATGATCACCGGTGCCTTGGATTTTGGATCCCGTCTTTAACCATAAAAACATAAAGCTTATTATAGTATAAAGCTTTAAAAAAATAAAACTATAAACCACAAATCGTCTTTTACTTGACGTAATACGGAAGTTATTACATTTGGTGACCGCCGACACGTGATTTGAACACCCAACAATCTGCCAGAAAGATTAATTATGATAAAAATTAAATTGATTGCTGATCTTAAACGTGACGTTATGTCAACACCTATTCGTTCACACGCATTTGAAAAACTATAAACACAGGATACTGACGTTTGCTTCTATCATCGACAGTTTGGCAACCGTGCCAGAAGTATGAAACGTAAAAATTTTAACACAAAGAATGCCCACGTTGGCAAAGCCAATTGAAGCACTAGAAAAACAAACAAAGCCCCCCGATGGGCGACATTGAAACGTTCGTTATTTTCATCAACTATAGTTACTTTATGTTCTTACTCAAACTGTACCATTCAAACATAAAAAATATATACGTCGCACGATGAACGTCTAAAACTCATAAAAAACTTCAAATTATTTAATACTTACTGCATAACTCAGAAATTGCACCGGCTGTTGAGATCTCTATTATGCAAATTTAAATACAGGTGTGGGCGTTAAAATTGACGTTAGATTAATCAAAAATGTATCAATCGATGCTACTGAATTTTAATAAAAAACAAAACATCAGCAATTTGTTGGGACAAATCATAGCATACGATAAATTAATTTGAAATCTGTATATTAAAACATAAAAAAAAAAGTTGAAATAATAACGAAATTAAAAAAATACAAAGATATCATTATCAAAAAGTTATCATACAAAAAGTAATTGAAATTTCGGGATCCCAAATAGACATTACAAAAAAACTTAGTCAAAAAGTATAATACCTTACATTTTCAATAATCAACAAAGTTCAAGATTTCTTACTTAAATAATTTCAAACACCAGAAGCACAATATTGACTTTAACTTAATTTTCACAATCAAACTGCTGACCTGGAAAAAACCAATGCAGGAACAATCTTCTGAATTCTGAACCATATTTATTTTAACAACAAACTTCAACATACGAAAATTTCCGATAACTGATAATTCTTTTTTAGCACTTTCATAACTGGAACGATAATTATATTAACTTGAATACTGCTTGAGGATGGTTATTTTAGTTTGTAAGTTTAACTGAAATTACTGAATAAATCTCTTCACCGCTCTTTCATTAAAATCCGGCAAACTGAATTATTTGCGTTAGATCCATTAGCATTTAAAAACTTTAAACGGTAACTTGAACTTTTCAACGCCTTAACATTTTCCAGCAATTCTTCTTTAAGTATTCTGGAATTTCCCAGTAATTCTTCTTTTAGCATTCTAGAATTTTCTTCGGACTTCAAACCAAGAATTTTACCTATAGCTCCAGTTCTTTCTGGTGGGAGCGAGGTTGGTATCCAACCTCTACTAGATCTCCAGGTTAGTGACGGAACTATTACCTGGTCTCCCGTCGGGGTTCAGTTACTCTAGGGAATCCCTCCACCCCTATCCGAACATGCGGACTTTACCAACTGCCTTGTCGACTTCATCCCGAGTGTGTGAAGGATTGGCCTAGCGACTCTAAGGTATAGAACCGGCATGTAACCGCGTGGAGGTGGAGTTACCTTGGATGGGAGAAGCTATATGTTTACATTAGCATTTTTTAAGGTGATACCCAGAATATCTTTACCGTTATCTTTTCCGTATTTAAGTACTCGAAAGCACTTAGGAGATGGAAAAACCCATGTGCTCTGTGACCTGACAAACCCTGAAGAATCCGAATTTACTGAGAATGTACATAGTAGCTGATTCAGTTCTGACTATGCGAGGGAACTATCCGTACACACTGCCGAGTGTAGCCGGAGACACGGTCTATCACGACAGTGGTCATTCCTAATACGGGATTCCTAATATCTCCTACCAGAGTCCAGCCTTGATCTACGGTCATTCATCCCCAAACTAACGAATGGGGGTTCAATCGTGCAAGAGAGTCACAGTTTGCACTATCACAATACCTGAATATAATAGAAAGAAAGACGTATTTTTGGAGCAAAAATAGGCCTTGTCGTAGCTAAAAACCTTTAAATGAAGCACTTTCTCGTGACTCAACTTTCTCGCAGAGGACTTCCAAGTAACATAGGTTTTGGGAGACAAGCGGACTTTTCTACCCTATCATCCTTCTGTTTTGTTGAATGTTATACTTAGTCACAATCGTGGAAAAAAGTACTATATCAAACAAATTGAAGGAAATTTTAGACCGTGCAACAAAACTACTGCCTGACACCTGCAGCTGTAAGTGCAGTGAATGAGAGAGTTACAGACGTAAAGAGTACCGACCATAAAGTTCCTGAAAATCGAATGGCCATTCCTACACGATCCATTGATAGATATATGGTGATCAGAGGTGTTGATGTACGGACTACGAGGAAAAGTTACAGAAAGAAGAGGCAAGAAAAGAGGCTAAACCTAAGATTATACCAAGTGCACTGGTATACAAGATTATACCATTATACCAAGCGTGGTTGTCAAGTTCCTCTTCACGAACATCTTTGACGCGTTAACAGATAAAAGTTTCCAACCTGCATCGAGTGCACGGCCTTCAGTCCTCACGGCGAAGTCCTCTGATTGCCCCGACTACCATACATTCTCACAAAGCTGGAATCAAGAAAGAAAATGCCCAAATTTAGGAGCAAGCAATACGAATAGGCTTAAAGTGCCCATAAGAAGCTCGAATTGCAGTTGCCCCTCTATAACGGGTCCTGGAAGTTGTTTTAATCATAAAACAGTCGAAAGCAAGCTAAGACCGACGGGAAAACGAATTTTAAGGGGAATTAATCAATGTGCCGTGAAGTGTATTCTGGGGAACAATTGTCGGTTCTTTTTTAGGTCATATATCGTAAGCAGTTCGATATAGCTGAAATAACAAAAGTTTCTTACATGGGGTCACACTTTTTTATTATTGGCTCAAATAGGAGTACCAGCACCCCGAAAAGTGATGAACCGCGGTTTAAATATAGCATTGTCAAAATTTTACATCTTATCCCTTCACCACCCACCCTCCAAAATTTTCAATTGTTAAATGGCAACTCCCTTCCAGTGTGACATCTTATTTTAAAGGGTATAAAAAAATATATAATAAAAATAAAAAGATAATTAAAAGTTTCACAAGTTTCACTGGAGACAGTAAACTCAATAAAAAATGAATCCTTTGGCGCAAAAAAATGAAAGTGGATCATGGATTTCAATTTTTTTGCACCAAGACTCTTCTTTTATTCTTTTTAAAATGAGGTGTCATAATGAGCAGAAGGGGGTTTCTATTTAACTTTTTAAAATTGGTGATTGGGGGGGAGGAAGTGAGATGCAAGATTTTGACAATGTTATACAACTTTTCAAGTGCAGGATGACCGGCGAAATGCGCAGATGGGGAAAAGAAAGAGTTGATGTTCGACATAGACAAAATGTAGGAGGTAAAGAGAAAGTACAATCTGTGATACAAGTATTTTCAACTCGCAAAAAGGGTGTAAATTGGAATTCATTTTAGCGATACAAATCTTTATTATACCCTTGTGTAAAATTATTTACAATTCAAAAATAAGACTTTTCAGGTAAAAAGATTAAACCTAACGAGTTTTTGTGATAAAATCTTAGCGTGTTTTTTCATATATTTTATACTTTTTCATATAATGTACCGATCTGTACTAGATTAGAACGTTAGGTGAAATGAGCTATCCCTACCCTAGTGCCGCAAATATTATGCGCATCCAAGCTTCGCCGGACAAGCTGAATTTGACAAGTTGTATTTAAATGTCCCCTTCGAAAAATAAGTTGTTTTTGCTGAAATCGATGTATTGTATAATCTAAGAGATATTCAAGGTTGGAAGCTATTCAATACATTCCAGATATAAAAATATTTATTTATTTCTTTATAAAACACGTATAAATCCAAAAATAAAAAAAAATAAAAATTTGGCAGTATGGCTGGATGTAGTTTGATTTGTAGATTAAAAAAAATGTAAAATGTACAGATGTTACGTTTAAAAAATTCAAATTATTGATATTTCCAGTGAAATCGGAAATCGGTCGTTTTGTCTTCAAATAAGTATGTCAGTAAATCTGAAATTATGTCTAAAATTTACATAATTTCACATAAATTAGCTTGGCCCTAGTCCCATTGTCACTCGGTATACCTATCTAAATTACACTATAACATTTGTTTACTTTAAATGTTAATGTTTATTAATGATAGGTCATAGACAAAAAATGCCGGTATTATTCCTTAACAGTCAAAGTGTACTAGACAGTACACAAAAAAGTTTAAACAATAAAACCTATCGGTAGCAGTGTTTATACATATAAGATCCCCTTGTGAGTGTGGATTTTAATTTAAAAAAGGATTTCCCCCTGTTTCTTGTTTGTTGTCCTTTCGCGGATCTACCATTAAAATTTCGCAATTCTAACCGTGAAACTGGCGGCTACTACTATAAAGTAAAATATTCACACACAAGGTTTACAGGTCTAATAAAACTGACCGTATTTATCGACTAGAGCAGAGGTTCCGAAACTCTTCAACTCAAGCACCTCCTAGAAAATTCTGCAGTCCCTTTGACATTATAAACTGAAATAGGCCCCTACTGGGTTGTGAAAATGCGCCAAAAGTAGTTTTTAAACTTATGCTTAATTGACTGATTTTGTATTAACTTGAGTTTTGAATAGCTCTTAAAAAGGGCTTAACAAAAATTTCGTGCCATACACAAACCCCCTTAGTCTGTCACGAACCTCAAAAGGTTCGAAGACACCATCTTGAGAACCACTGATC
The DNA here is from genome assembly GCA_929113105.1 of Agrypnus murinus. Lineage (NCBI taxonomy): Eukaryota > Metazoa > Arthropoda > Insecta > Coleoptera > Elateridae > Agrypnus > Agrypnus murinus. Next base: position 19,526,775 of record OV816028.1, on the reverse strand, counting down.
CTAAATTTGTGTTTGTAGTCTATTATTTTATAATAACCAATATAAAGATTTCAAGGCGATACAAACTCGTTAAAAAATGGGAAATCCTAATCACATTATGGTTTATCTACCTTAAATTTAGGTTATTTGGATAAATATTTTGATGAATATCTGCATAAAAGATTATGGAGGAAAGAAAGACTTTTTTTTAACTATCTAGCAAATTAAGATAATTACCTTTTTCGTATGTGTTTTACATAATATGTTTTCATTGCATTTAAAACATTATTTTATAAACGGAATTGGTTTAAATGGGAAAAAAAGGTTATAATTAAAGGTGATTCATTTTAAGTAATTACTCATTAGTTATGAACGGCATCAATACTAATCATATGAGTAAAATAGTGCAATGACATTTAGCCCGAGAACATTGGTTGGATAGTCAAATTTAGAAAAGAGTTAATTAGAGCTAGTTTAACCTATCTGTTATATGATGAATATTCTTGGTAGTGTTGTGACTAGCGTACTGTATCTCACCTCAGTTCAATTTGATCTTTATTATAAATTTTGTATTTTCTTGGTTATTTAATTAGATATAAAAAAACGTTGTACGAAAAGAAGACATATAGTTTGAATAATATATAATAAAAGCATGTTATTATAAGTTGCTTACTCGAGATGTTAACTTGGAACATATAGGCTGCAGGGAAGGTTATTCCAAAAGCAAATAAGGCAGGCAGAAACTGTCTGGTAATAAGGGTAGTCGGTAGTAGGTAAAGGGATGCGAGAAGATATGTATTGTAAGTTGGTGAATTAAAGAAACATATTAAAGTATTTAAGAAGGTAATAAATCAAAAACTAAGTATTTTTTGTACAATTTCACTGACTGTAAAAGTGAAGGGATGTTATAAACGAAAAGTACATTAGTACAGCCATTTGCATATTTACTGTGAATTGTTGAATGTACGTGTGTGGTTACTGCGTATTACATAATAATAAGAATTAAGTATTTTATTAATGAAAATGCATTTTTAACAATAATACATCATATCGATAATTATTTCCTACATCTCAATAAGCAAAAATATGATTTTTTTGTTTGAGTTATTACAGCTCGATTGGGTGTCTCCTACATCTTAGACACCATTTCTTTCTATTTCTCCAGCCTTCCTTCTGTAAATTTCTATTTGTCATATCTTCCTATACCAGCTTCCACCATGATTCTTCTGGACTACCTTTTTGTCTTTTGCCTTCTTCCTTCCATTCTAAAATCCGCAACGATCATTTCTGTTGTCCATCCTTCTAGCGTGTTCATCCAGATTAGTCTTATTTCCATTTGTTCCGATACTTGTATAAATTTTTTGTATATCTTTCTCTGATCTCCGTATTCCGTGCGTGTTTCATTTTTGTCACTCTGCATCTTCGTCTGAAGAAATCCATTTCTACTACATCAAGTTTTTGTTTATCATTTTTGGCGGTAGTTCATGTTTCTGTACCATAATTTCTATTGGTTATTTTTCTTCTTTACGTTTCCTGCTTGGGACGTTATTGTTCCTAAATATTTGTATTCTTCGCATGTCTTACCATCTGTCCGTTAATTTTCAGGTCGTTTGCCTGTCCAGCCGTTATCATGAATTTTGTTTTTTCATAGTTCACCTTTAGTCCATTTGCTTAATATCATATGTTTAATATTATATTTGTCTCGCGCTATTAGAATGTCATCTGCAAATGACAGAGCGTATTCCTGATCTATTTTTATTCGCATTTGTTGACACTGGTTTCTCCATCGCTTCAGTATATTTTCCAGATATTAGTTTAAATAAAATTGGGGACATGCAAGATCCGTGTCTTAAATGTCCTTGCTATAATCTTGACTTTCTTTTTTCGCTTTTTGCATCTCCTTACTCCGCAAGTAATTCTTTTTCAATATTTTTTCCCGTTGCATCTGTTATGTTATTCCCTTTCTAAATAATTTTGACAATAATGGATCTTTTACTACGTCACGTGCTTCTTGTCTGCGATGTATTCTTCCCGTAACTGCCCGCCTTTTTTATATCGTTGCACTAACTCTTGACAGTATTCTGGACTAAATGTTCCAGCACCATATACAGCTTCGTGCGCAGCATCTTGCTCCAACGCTGCTAATTGGCGGCATACTTTCTTCACTGCAGTCAGTTTATCGATAGGCCTAAATCATTAGTTATATCGTTAAAAATATGTGCCAAACTGTATTCATATTAGCATATCTGTGAACAGCATGGATCCAAATTTTGCGAGGATGCAAATCGTGCGCGCGACGCTCTTCTGTCTTCCCGTATGCTGGTGATATGATGTAATATTTCTGGATATACAATGCGTTTCAAAAGTCTGGAACTATTGAAATAAAATTCAAACAAAAACTTTTTGAGACAAACGCTCTGACAGGTCAATTTTGGTTTTAAAAAAGAGATCTTTTTATATCCACTGAATTTTTCGATCGTCATTTGTTTTTGACTTATGACGTCATCGGATTTTTTTTAAATTGCAACCCATATTTTTTTGATGGATTTGGATAGAGCTTGAAATTCTGGAAACAGAAATATGTACAAGTACAACCTTGACTTTGATAGTTTCTGAAATACGAGGCATTAAATTAAATTGGAGCAATTCGTCCAGAAACTCTCCGGAATGTGTTACAAGATTTTGAGTATCGCCTAGGATATTGCCAAGAAGTAAATGGGAATCAGTTTGAACATCTTATTTAGTTTAGTTATGACAATAAGGTTGTTAACTTGCTCGTTTCTACAGTAAAATAAAAAAAAATGAAAAAAATTTAGGGCTACTTCAGCTTTTTTTCCAAATTTTGAGCTCGATTATCTTGTAAACTATCAAGGTCAAGGTCATACTTGTGCATATTTTTATGTTCAGAATTTCAAGCTCCATCCAAATCCATCAAAATCATGATCAAAAATATGAGTTGCAATTTAAAAAAAAATTCAATGACGTCATAACTCGAAAACAAAAGGCGATCGAAGAATTAAATTTATACAAAAATATGTGTTTTTTTAAACTAAAGTTGACCTGTCAGAGCGTTTGTCTCAAAAAGTTTTTGTTTGAATTTTATTTCAATAGTTCCAGACTTTTGAAACGCACAGTATATTTTTTTCTCCTAATTAGACACCTGTGTGGTGCTTTGCATTAAAACTGATCAAAGCTGATCAACCATTAATTTTTATCTAATAAATCTTAAACTAAATACTTATAAGCTAGAGTTCATCCATTAATGTCCTGTAGTTTGTTCTGGTTGAAACTATACTAAACATTCTCACTCGCGCACAATGCTCTGATTTTATCCAAAACACTACACTGCATTGATATGATTATGTAGCCTGGCTTCATGCCTGCTAGAAAACCTTTTAATGTCGTCTTGAGCAGTTGGAATGCCAAGGTCCCGATGAAGGTCACTATTGCGGACGTTCCATGGAGCCTTGACCATGTTACGCAGAGCCTTTTTTTGGAAGGTCTAAATGGGTTTAATGTTACTAGCTTTGGTACAACCCCAGAGCTGTATACCATATAACCATATCGGCTTCAAGATCTGGTTATAGATTAGAATTTTGTTATTTAGTGCCAACTTAGAATTTTTTCCAAGGAGCCAATAATATTGTTTATATTTTAGACCAAGTTCGGTTCTTTTCTTCTTTACATGCTCTTTCCGTCGGAGCTTAGCGTCGAGCGTCATGCCAAGGTACTTGGCATTGTTCGAGTATGGTACTAAAGTACCATTTATATCTAGTGGCTGTATATCAACTAGTCTTTTGTTCGTAAAGATTACGTGGATAGACTTGAGCTTCCATTGTTTTGTCCACTCTAGTACTATATTACTAGCTGTTTGTAGTTTACTGGTGGACACATCCTGTTCCTGATCTATTGCGAGTAGTGCCGTACCATCGGAAAAAGTTGCAATTTTAACATCGCCCAAATGCGGAATATCACTGGTGTATAGCAGGTAGAGGGTAGGCCGTAGGACACTACCTTGAGGTACACCTGCGTTAATTTCTTTTAGATCCGAATATTCATCTTCTTGTTTAATTCTGAAGTTTCTATCCGATATGTACGAGGAGAGAACTTCCACATATTGTTTTGGAAGCATTTTGTTCAGTTTGTGAATGAGCCCTTCATGCCAGACTTTATCAAAAGCCTGGGCCACATCAAGGAAGACTGCTGAGCAGACTTGCTTTTCTTCGAGAGCTTTTTCGATGACATCTGAGATTCTATGGACTTGATCTATGGTGGAATGTTTCTGTCTGAAGCCAAACTGGTAATTTGGAATCATCCTATTGATCTCTATTAAAGGTCTCAGTCGTTTAAGAAGTAATTTTTCGAAGAGCTTTGAAATTATCGTTATCTCTCCGCTTTTGCAACTCTTTGGCGATTATACACCCTCTATAGTTGGCGGGATGTGCCTCAGTGCAGTTAGAACACTTGGCAGGAGCATTCCCAGTCTTGGTGCATTCTGTTGTTAGATGATTCCCTGCACATTTAACGCAGATGGGGGTACGTTGGCAGTATTTTTGCGTGTGCCCATATCTCTGGCATCTTTTGCACTGCGGTATTAATTTACTAGTTCTTAGTGCCTCAATTTTAACTTTCATGTGGCACAAATGCTGAATTTCGAAGAACTTCTTGATACCCTCTGTTTTATCGAATGTTAGCACGAAGAGAGGGAGCTTGATATAGCCATCTTTCGTTTTCTTTAATTTATTTTCTGCATTTTCTATCTTGAAACCGTTCTGCTGCAGTTCATTAACGATTTCTTTTAAATCGCAAGTAGGGTGCAGGTGTCTAACCATAACTCTGATCGGTCTCTCCTGCTTGTTCTCGAAAGAATGCCATTCCTGAGCAGAATTATTTAGGTATTGAGTTAACCCTCTATAATTTGTTGCTGTGTCTACATTGATTTTTAGTTGATTATTATTCATTAGGGTTGCATTAAACTTCAGATTACTTGTCTGAAGTTTCTGTTTGAGCTCCATATAATTTTCTAAATTACTTACCACAACTGGAGGAGGTTTTTGTTCTTTAGCCAGCGGTGGCTTACTCTGGGTGGAGCTAAGGTTTTTCTCCGGTGACTCAGCTGCTTTCCTTTTCTTGTTCTTATTTTTTGGAAGCAGCCATTCTGTTTCCTGTGAAACTAATTCTTCTTCCTCATCGGAATTGGTCGGACTATAACGTTTTTTCTCACCTTGCAACAATGCAACTTGGTCTTTAAGTGCTTTAATTTCATCCAAGGCCTGTTTAAGTTGAAGACGCAGTTGTTCTATTAATGCGGTCGCTGCTACGGTGCTCGGTAAGGATAAATTAACTTGCGGCATGGTTATTTCCCTTTGTATTTCTTTTTGTTGGGTATTTCTGGCCAATTATTTGGCAACGTGAGATGTTTTTATTGTTGCTATTATTTGCCAATGTAAACTATAGATATGATTTTCATTTTTAACAATTCGTGAAGTAGTAGCTGTTGTTTTGAGGCTAATGAGCCCTCTAAAGAAATTATCCACACAGCATAAGCATTGTTTGCTCGGAGACTGAAAGTACGGCGTAGCTGAACAGTCCATTTTTAATTGGATAAAGGATAAATAGTGTCACACCAGTGCACAGTGATCGCATCCGATATCACGGGACAACATTGGAGGTGCTAATTTCTCTCGAACTTTTGTAGTTACCCATATCAATCCCAACGAGAGACGGTCTTGGGGGATGTGAGTACATATATACACCCCTATACAGAGTTTTTCATAACTAAAGCGCTTTTGGAGTTTTGAAATGAATCAATTAGGTTAAATTCAATAAAAAAAATTTAAATTGCCTTAAAATAGAGGCATTGCAAGTTTTCGAGAATCTGAGTTTTAAAACTTCGAAAGTTTAGTACGAATTCAAATTTCGTGAAATACCAATAGATTCAGGAAGTTGAAAAGATGGAAATTCAGCTTTGAAGGTTCCTGGTTTCAATGTTGCCCATTAGTGTGTCAATTTATTTTTGAAGTTCTAGTCTGACCTTCCAAAAAGAATGTGGCCTTATAATAACGTGTGTAAAATTTGGACCTGATTGAATAATATTGAAATAAATATTTAGAGGTCCCACAAGCTCTCTAAAAATATTGGTTTCCCTATCCATGTAAGACTATATTAAGACTATGTATTTCGACAATAAATTGCTAAAAATTATATACCTTTATTAAAAACATTTATATATACAACCTTGAGATCATTCATAAACATATTTTGACTAGGCTACACTTAGTTCTGAGCTATTTTACACTGTAGTTAGCCTACACTTGCATAAGTTCATTTCAGTTGCTCTTCGTAAACTTCTTTCTATGCTCTTCCACGATTTGCAACAAATATTGCTTCTGGTTTTCATCTTTGGTGCAACTATTAAACTCTTGAATAAATTCACATCATGCTCTGCTATGTCGTTCACGTAGGGAAGGTTTCGCAGCAATGTTTCTCCATCTTTATTGGAATCCAGGTCTGACCAGAATTCAACTTACGAGTTGAGGAAGCTGGTGTTGATTCCAGTAATCTTGAAGAAAGAACGAGAGATGTTCAGAAAGTCACCTAGTGCAAACCTTACCCGAGAAGGTAACTGATTTGAACATCTCTCGTTTTATCTTCGAGATTACTGGAATCACCACCAGCTTCCTCAACTTGCCAGTAAACCTGGCCAGACCTGAATTCCTACAAAGATAGTGCTGTGAAACCTTAACTGCATGAACGACGTAGCAGAGCGTGGTGTGAGTCTAATCCAGGTGTTTAATAGTAGAAGCGCGCAGTAAGAAGTTTACGAAGTGCAACAGAAAAGAACATACAAATGTATCCTTAATATAGTCTAATACGGAGAACGAAACCAATATTTCTAGAGAGCTTGGGGGACCTCTAAATATTATTCAATCAGGACCAAATCTTACACACGTTGTTATAAAACCACATAACAACTTTTTGGAAGGTCAGACTAGATCTTTAGAAGTTTTAGAACTGAGGAACTACCCATAGAACTTTTGGGGTGCGGGATCAGACTAGAACTTAAAAAAAGGGACACACTAGTGCCCATGCTATTAAAAGAGCCTAATCAGCCTACCCAGTCAATTGCTGTATTTTCTCATGCTGGAAATTATTTTATCATCAATGCTAGTTCTTACCCTACATACAGGGCGAGTAGGTAGCACCTTCTGACCACTACATAAGTTCACCTATTTTCTGGTAAAGCAAAATTATCTTTATTGCTAATGAAACTTTTAGGTTTATGTTTAAAAAAATATTAACAGCGACTTGTAATACCGATCGACAGGAATTCCCCCAGCGTCCTGGCTGCCGTATTCGCCCTTGACCCTAGCTAAGGTTTCAGTTGATCAGCAAGACGTATTGAATCATGATAGAAAAAATGGTTGTTATAAATTATACTACCATATTTTCAAAATAGTTGTCTATAATACCAGGAAAACAACTTTTTTTAAATACGGTTTATAAAAATATAAGTGACAAATATTAATAAACAACCTTTTAAAAAACATTCTGCGTGTATTATAATTACGTCGCACCTATCAGGAAATAAGGTATAAACAAGAGATCCAGAAAACAGGTTCAACTCAAGGTTAAAAAATAATTGTATGGTATAACAAACTTATTAATATTTCATTCTCAAGAAGTAGTATTATCAATCTTCTAAATTTTAAAAACCAATCTACACAGTAGCCTATGGATACTATCACATTAATTTATGAGACAAGTTATTTACTTCGTTTTTATGTAGAAGTGGCTTTGAGTTTTGATCTAAAGATATTGCATATCGGCTATCTAAGCTATCAGCTAAGCAATCTTAAACTTTGCAAATACGTAATCTTGAACAACTCTCAATGTTTCAAGCTTCAGAGTTTATCAAACTGAAAAGTTTAGCTGTGCAAGGGTATGAAGCTCTGAAACAATACTTTAAAACCTAAAACTCTAAGGGCCGTATGGGCATATGTCAAGTTTAATAACAAAAATCGCCCTTCTTTTCCTTTTTTACACCTTTCGACTTCGTTCCTCTCCTGCAAATGCACTTTCAAATTAGAGTTTCACAAAAAAAACATTTTATACGAAACATAATAATATTAGAAGATGTAACGTATTTTTTTAGACCCTTGATTCAAAAATGTAAGTAAAATAATGATACCGTTTATTATTTCGAAGATAGATAAGATAAGTTTAATTAAAATTGTTAGAGCAGTTTTTGAGAGAAATCTGAAAATCCAAAAAATCACAAATTTAAGTGATTTTGACCAAAACCTTTATGTCGCGTCTTCTGGGCAACATGAAGCAAGATTTGAAGTTTCAGAACCGCACATTTTATAGTGTTTTGTAATTCTTGTACACAAGCCATTTTGTAAAAGTGGTATTTTTGATTCAGGGAACCTTAAGACGTTGACAAATGCCAAAATCCCGCGTTCTGTTTCCGAGGTCCAATCTAATACTTTCTTCTTACTTCAAAGAAAAAGAAAAAAACTAAACTTCTAGATGTTCCTGTTAAGAAATAATTTAGTCTTAGACTTTCTAGATCATTCCGATCTGAAGAAACATAAGTTAGCGGTCTACTGTTTACAGTATTTTCTGCTTCTGTTAATAAAATTGTAGAACTTAGAGACAGGGACGTTGTTCTTTTAAAAATATTTTACAAAGGGCCTTTTACACTTCTTACCATTCTTTACTATGCGCATCCCATACGAGGAGTCGATGGTGCAATAAATTTTAAGTTGATGTATTCGGCTATTAATTTTTTTAAATAATTTATAAATCTCCGTTGTTCAATATAAGTAAGAGATGTTAAATTGCTTGTATTGTCACGCCATAAAATAGAAGGTTATCATTCGTGTAATAAGTCTTTTTATGACTAATATTTATAGTTGCATTTGGTATTCAGCGTTTCTACTATTTCTATGCAAACAGCTCTTTTAGACAAACACGTAAAAAATACCCTCTTCGTCTCCCACTGTAAAATCCATTGGACCAAAGTAATCTAAACCTACGACGAAAGGATCTTAGACGTCTTGTCAACCTTTCTTCCCGGAATAGTTCCATATTTGTAATTCTCGGTTTTGCTTTTCTAACTCTGATTTTATTAATTCGTTTTCTAGCTTTTAAGGTCTAAAATAGGACATACACGGTCTTCCCCGACGACGTCGGCGAAAACGTCGTCGACGACGTCGGCGAAAACGTCGTCGACGACGTCGGGGACAAGGTCGAAATAATGAGGTAATGTTTACATTTACTGTAATTTAATGCATAAACAACTTGTAACTTCCAGCTGGACTGTTATAATAAAATTATGAATATCGTATTTCTTTAATGCATCAAAATGAAAGAAAGCATTTTTGAGCATAATAAAATGCGTACTGAATCTCTTTTTTTAAAGTATTTCAAAATAGCTTATGCAACTAACAAAACTTTTCATAAGCGGAATAATATTGATATTCTTCGATAGAATTACAAATCAACTCTTGATTATAAAACGAAAACTCTTTGTTTTTTTTATTAATCTCATTCTTAATTTAGTTTAAAAATGGTTATAATTAACGCAGGATTTAGGATTCTGAGTTCTGGTGCGCAAATAATGATTTCCTATAAAGGACTTTTGATAAAATTTGGTAGTGATAATCGTCGGAAAAATATCATGTTTAAAAATGTAATCGTTTCACCGTCGCTTCCTTTTCCGTGTAGTTTTAAAATTTTATGCTGATGGTACATAACCTTATACTATATCTATCTTTTTCGGGTTTACTTGCATTATTTCATTTTTATTACATTTGTTTACAAACCCAGAGTCAAATTTTATATATTAAAATTTAGTAAAGGTTATTGGCTTTATAATCTCTTTACTAATATATGTATTTAATTATAGGCGTTAAAATAAAATAAATAACTTAATAGTAATAATAGTTTTTAAATAAATAATAAAAAACTTATTAAAATAAAAAATGTCGCAAACAAGATGTAAATTGTAATTAAACTACTTTTAAAATCTTTCATTACAATTAAAATAACCTTATTGTTTATTGTCGGGGGGGGGGGGATATTTCAATTCTCATTTTCTTTAAAATAAAAGTTCTGTATACAAAACTACAAACTACAACTGCGAAAATAAAACCCTTGTCAACTGTAAATTATTATTAGGCAAAATAAACATATACATCTGGGATTACTAAAAAATATATGCTTTCTTTATTATACTTTTTAAGAAAACATTATGAATTCAATATGCTGTGAAACTTTCAAGTGATAAGATGGATTTTTATAAATTATCTTTGAGAAAAAAAATTGCAGTTGCCTTGTGCTTCGAAGAGGAAGAAACAGAAACACCACGAAAAAAAAAGAAAATGGGCAAAGAATTAGTTTTTAGATCGCAAACAATATTCACACATGTCCTTGTTAAAAGAATTGCGACAAATTGAGCCGAAGGATTTTTATTATAAGGTTATGTTCCATCAGCATAAAATTTTAAAACTACACGGAAAAGGAAGCGACGGTGAAACCATTACATTTTTAAACATGATATTTTTCCGACAATTATCACTACCAAATTTTATCAAAAGTCCTTTATAGAAAATCATTATTTGCGCACCAGAACTCAGAATCCTAAATCCTGCGTTAATTATATCCATTTTTAAACTAAATTAAGAATGAGATTAATAAAAAACAAAGAGTTTTCGTTTTATAATAAAGAGTTACTTGTAATTCTATCGATGGATATCAATATTATTCCGCTTATGAAAAGTTTTGTTAATTGCATAAGCTATTTCGAAATACTTTAAAGAAAGAGATTCAGTACGCATTTTATTATGCTCAATACTACTTTCTTTCATTTTGATGTTTTAAAGAAATTCGATATTCATAAGTTTATTATACACAGTCCAGCTGGAAGTTACAAGTTGTTTATGCATTAAATTACAGTAAATGTAAACATTACCTCATTATTTCGACCTTGTCCCCGACGTCGTCGACGACGTTTTCGCCGACGTCGTAGGGGAAGACCGTGTATGTCCAACATTAAGACCGTTGTCTGAGATCATTTAAAACAGATTGTAACCTACGTGATTGGTTTTTGATGATATTTATTTATATGTAAGCAAGTTTGTGTACGAATGTTTGTCACAGAAATTGTTAGCCTTCTATTACCAAGTTAATCCATTCTTGAACACCGGTGAAAAATAATATAAATTATATTCTTTTGGAATTGATATTCCTTTTATCAGTAATTTAAATTGTTCTGAGAAAGATTCTTTTTGCACCCTTGGACATCAAAGCTTCTCTACAACTCTAAGATTTTTACATGATAATTAATTATCAGTCCGTTGCTTCTGCATATTCTTGACAAATTTGCTATTAACTTTCTGCAAGATAAAAATCTTGCAATTTCGGGTTAAAAAGATTCCTTTTATATCCATATTCTTCTTCGCCTGCTACGAAATCTTATTTTTGTACCAATTTGTTCGTTTTTCTTTTCAGGCCAATAATACATAGATACTCAGATACATATAAAAAATGTCTTCTTTTTTTCTTTGCCGTGTCTGGTAGCTTTTTCTGCTACATTTAATTTTGAAGACGACGTAGGTGTTCTCTAGAATTTCTCATACGATGTGAGTTACAAATAAATTTTGTTTATTGTTTGACCTTATCCAGGCAAGTTCGGACATGAAATCGCTCCACAAACGGTATTATTATATATAATAATAATGTATGTTCTTTTTTGAAGCGCTAACTTGGCTTGATTTTAAAGCATGCTTAAAGTAATCTTTGCTGCATCTGTACTTTCAAATCGATAGTAAGCTACCGATGAAAAGTTTTGCTCAAAACGTTTGGCGTCGAAAAAAAATATGTAGCTGTATTTCTGTCTTGTTGCTGATATATAATTTGTAACATCTAGGGAACTTTAATTCTTGACTTCATCTAGTCATTCAAACCATACATTCCAACTTTTTCGTCGACTGTTTCATATTTCTTCGTCCCTTTTTATTCCAGTTCTCTATAGTATAGTCTTGTGAGAAGTAAAACCTTGCGTTGGATATGTAGTATCCTAGGAAACCTAATGAAGCAGACATCGACATCACCAATTTTAACATGTTTTTTAGATGTTATTGCTTTTTTGGAATACCCTTCTTGGTCAATTTTAAATGGGAAGCTAAAGACGTCTTAATTGAGATGCCATTCTAAACCTAAATACGAGGGTAAATCAAATATAAACGGTAATTTTGCTATTGCGCTTAGAATGCAGTTCCGAGGTAGCTGATGTTGTGTGGAGTAGATGTTTGGTTTATAAGGAGTGGGGAGCCGGCCGGGTTAGCGCACATCCTTGGCTTTGTCGTCAGTACAGCCATGACCGAGCAAGAGGTACATTCGTCTGTTGCGCAACGGATTATCATAAAGTTTTTAACCAATGAAGGCGGTTAACCGTCAGAAATTTTAATTCGTTTGAAGGCACAGTTTGGAGACAGTGCACTGTCTCAGAATCGTGTGTATACGTGGGCGAGAGATTTTAAGGGCGGACGAGAACGTGTTGAAAACGAAAGTCATGATCGACGCCCAAGGACAGGCCTTACAGATGACAATACCCGTACCGTTCGAGAGCTTATTGGACGTGATCGCCGGTTAACCGTGGAAGAAATTTCATCGGAAGTGGGTATCAGCTATGGAATTGTTCAATCCATTATAACTGATCAACTTGGTTTTCGAAAAATTAGTGCTCGATGGGTTCCGAGGTTGTTGACTGGAAACCAAAAACAGGTTAGGTCGGAGATTGCTGAAAGGCTTCTGAATTGATTTCAACGAGAAGGGGAGGCCTTTTTGCAGCGTATCGTGACGTGATGAGACATGGGTACATCACTACAGCCCCGAATCTAAAATGGCAAGTAAGGAGTGGCGAAGAAAGAACGAAGGTTGCCCAGTCAAGGCCAAAACTCGGTACTCAGCTGGAAAAGTCCTTGCAACGATTTTTTTTACTGTAGGGGAATTTTACTGATCGATTTTCTACACGATCAACGTACAGTGAATGCGGCTTACTACTGCCAGTTGTTACGAATGTCATGGTTGTTTTACGTGTGAAAAGACGGTGGTACCTGGTGTTTGGTACCTGTGTGAACTTACCCCCACGTTCCCTTCCAGAAGGAAGTGATTGGGATACGCCCAATCAGAGCGCAAGTTGCATAACAGGCAGTACAACAATTGCTACCAGATCAGCTCACTGGTCGGAGCGAGGTTGCCTATCCACCCTCTACTAGCTAACTCAGGTCTAGTGCCGGAGCAATTGACTTAACACGTTGCTCACCCGCCGGTACCGTAGTACCTCGTCCAGCAATAGGACTATTCCCCAGCTATGCGCTGTTGCAAAGTGGGACCACTGCCCGATCGGATCCAACCTCAATTGTGGCGGGACTTGGTTTAATAATGGTTTTGCCACCCCGATCTACCAATTTTAGGCTTGGTGGGCCCTCGACGGGCCAGTTGTTACGGTTGGCAAAAGCCGCATATTGAAACAAAAGGCGAGGCATGCCCATCAGAGATGTCATTCTCCTCCATGACAACGCCAGGCCTCACACCGCGGCCTTGACAAGGAATACACTGGAAGAAATGGGCTGGAAAACCCTCGAGCACCCTCTTTATAGCCCTGACTTGTCCCCCTGTGACTATTTTTTGTTCGCACCTATGAAGGAATCACTGGGAGGAAAACGATTTGGAAGCAATGAAGAAGTCGAAGAGCACGTGCGCAATTTTACCACTCGCCCTCAAACTTTCTATAACCAGGGAATACTGAAACTTCCAAATCGGTGGTAAAAGTGTGTAGATCACGCAGGAGACTATATTAAAAAATGTTAAAACAATGATTTGTGTATAACGTTATTCAATAAATGATGAAAAAAATTACCGTTTATATTTGATTTGCCCTCGTATCTTTGATATTTTTGATAATCTTAAAATTTCTTATCAGTGTTTGTTAATTCAGTTGGTATTTCTGCTAAAATCTTTTCCGAGTTAGATACCCATCCTCGTAATTCTAAATCTTTTTTTCTATGTATCATAATCACTTCTTTTATCAGTCTAATGGCTTCTTGAGCGGTGTTTGTGTTGTCGAGGTAGTTGTATTGAAACATACTTAATTTTCTGCACAAAAGTACGACAACAAAAACTCACTAAAATACTCACAAACAAAACTAGGCCCCGCGATTGGGCGCCAGTGAAACATACTAAATTCTGGGCCCACGTTGGACCGTCAGTGAAACTTACATAATTTTCTGTCAGACTAAATGACAAACTATAAAATTATATAAAATAATTCATACTTACTGTAACTAAAAACTCAAATGTCTGCCACAGCTTGAGATTTAAACTCTCTCTTACAAATTAATTAGTCAAGTCGTAGGTATTGGTGCCACAGCTGTATAAATTGTGAAAAGGAATAGATAAAGGTTCAAACACATATAAAAACTTAAAAGGGCGCCATCTGGTTATGAAGCTTAAGGTATATGAATACCCATTCAAAGATGTAAATTGAATAAGCATTAAAAATGATTATATTCATTAACCAGAAAATGAATAAAATATTTAGTTGAATCAAAAAATTTTGTTAATTTAAAATTTTGAAGTAAAATGAAGTAGAGCATTCATAACTAATATGGTTCCGTTTTCTAGATCCTTAGTTTTGAATTAATAACATTTATTTAATCAGAAAAATGGTAACGACATAACTTTGTATACATATAAGAAATAAAACACACCTCATACATTTATTACAATTCCAATCTAAGTTCATTAGATTATAACTAAAACAGAATAAATCAATAAAAATTTATCTAGAACTTTTCATTAGATAACGGAAATAAACAAAAAGTTTATTGGATCGAACACAAAAATTGTTCAAACACATTAATTCAAATATTAAAATTTGTATTGACTGGTCTTTTTCTGGACAAAATTTATAAACAAATATCTAATTGAGATTAGACAAATTAAATCAATTCGACAGTATCAATATAAATGATTTGTAATTAAATTAAAGTTTAAAGATTTTTTTAATAACGAAGAGAGCTCTCCCCTAAGAAAAATTCTTAACTGTGAGATTCTTAATTAACTGAATTATAAACAAATCCTTAAAACTACAGTACCTTGAATATTATCCCTCAAATTTGTGGAATACCATACATATAGTCCAGTAGAAATTGGAAACTCGGCGTTGTATTGAAATGTTGATTCTCCGCACCAAAAATGCGATAATATTTAGTTATTGTCATTCGCCCATATAGTTTCATAAGCTAATTGGATCGAGCACGCCAAAAAAGAACTAATATTTTAAATTGTTCATACGTAATAACGGATTTACTTTCATTTAGAAAAAATAACGATAATGTTTCGGAAAGTTAAATTGTTTAAATCACTAATAGCACTAAATGCGTTCAAACTCTTTAAGCGGAATTCTAATTTACAAAAGCACTGGAGTCGATAATTAAATTCGAGATCACTTTAAATGATTATTATTTCATTAACAAACTGCACTTGTCTTAAGAACAGGCGGAATACAATAATTGTGGTTACAGGTTCTTCACCATAGAATAAACCCGCTATTAATTATCCACAAAAGATTATA
Source organism: Agrypnus murinus (assembly GCA_929113105.1). NCBI lineage: Eukaryota > Metazoa > Arthropoda > Insecta > Coleoptera > Elateridae > Agrypnus > Agrypnus murinus. Next base: position 19,511,150 of record OV816028.1, on the reverse strand, counting down.
AGTTTTTCAAACACTACGTAACGGAACGTAATCTTCTCAAAAGGATTTGCACTTTATAACGAAATAACATTAAATTAATGCACTGTATATAGAATTTCTTTCAATTCTAAAGGATTAATAAACTGTAATCCGTTAACACTGATTCAAAATCGATCAATCATTATTGATCCAAACTCAAACGATAAAACCGCACACCCCATAATATCGACCATTCGCAGCAAGGGTGCTTTTTCAAGTCTTCTAAGTGAAACCACGCTACAACAACCCCGATCTCGCGGAGGAACCACTTTTATTTCCGCGGAGAAATACATTCTTATTTCCGTGTAGGAATATCAGCCAATCGCGAGGTCTCACTCACGAATAAATATCGATCGATTTTTAAGTATCCAATCACAACGAGTCGCATGTTTTGACTTAACCAATTATGGCACGGCATCTAAAAAAGCTAATATCGATCTTTTCTCTAAAACTGCGTAAGCTTCGACCACCATTTTTGTTAAACATTATATTTTAAAAAGAATGGAAATTTACAGAGCCGAACCTAGGATTTTTAATAAGAATAAATGCTAAATTTTGCGTACAAAATGCTGTTGGAAAATGTACCCGTTACAGTCTATGCAATGTTTCCTTTATTATTGCTTATGCTGCTTCTGGAATCTATGAGAAAATTCTTCTGCGCTGTGATATTTAATAAATTGTGCCGCATAGGGTGATGATACTGCTCCAAAAATCATTACCTGCATTATATACATTTCCCAATCTTTTGCAGGTAATCGTCTCCATATGAATCTTTGCGATATGAAGAAAGCGTCTTCATTTTAGCAGAAACAGATTCATATAGAAACATTTACTATGAAACTTTGAATCGAAAACAGAGGGTTTCACAAAACGCTTGTACTTCTGTTTGTCACAACTGAATAGCAGATCAAAGACACCAGCAATCATACTGCACATATGTTAAAGAAATGGCGAATTCTTCTGCAAGTAATACTTATCACTACTTGCTGGAATGAGAACTGAAATCTCAAAGTTATCAAATCACGTCCGTTCTCATTTAGAAACTGTTTACATTTTCTAGATGTTTGGGCTCCGTAAAATCTCCAATGTTATGAAACCCATAGTCATAACCTAGGTAGCAAATGGATCTTGGTTTCTGACTACGATAACAATAAGGTCAAAATCATGAAAAATTCATACAGGGTATGAATTTTATACGTTGTAATGGCTTATAACTTGCAAATGCATCTTTATATAAAAATCTGTTCAAAACCGTTTGGAAAACTTGCAGGGAGAACGCAAATAAGTGATAGATTGGTATTTTCCAAACAACTCCCTGCGCGGTAGCCACACCTACCTAAAAAATCTTAAATAACTGCACCCTCTTGTGATACCTCCTTGGGAAGTTTTTAGAAAATGGAACTGAACAGTATCAAAACAATATTTTCCACCACTATCCGGATAAAGGTTATAAATCGTACGACGTAGAACCTTTTTTCTAGTTATCGCATTTTGTTGTGACAGGAATGACCACAAACTCATAATGTGCTGCCTACTATTTTTAACCTATTCGATAAGACCTTTCCAACAATATACTGTAACCTTATCTTTTAGGTTTCACTTGCCTGCTAGCTTATTAGTCAGTGGGGGTCGTGGGTTTCAAAGAAAGTCGAAAAAATAATTCATGCATTTAATTAAATATAAATAAATTTAGGAATAACAACAAGGTAAAAACAAATCTTTAGTAACACAACAAATTATAACATAAGAATGCGAATAACAGTAAGTATGGACGTGTGTGTTAAGTTGCCTACATTTGAGCCTTTAAATTCAAAAAGTTTGAGTAGGTACCCGAAAGGGTGGCAGGCGTCATTGAACTTATTAAACGCGACTACCAGTTTTTCTTTTCAAAAATGTGAAGGTAGGTAAGTAACTTTAATAATATCAATTAGAAACATATAAATCAAAGGCTTGGTTTTCAGGTTACTTTTGAGGCAACTGTCCATAAATAATAACACGGTTTGGATCCAAAACGTTTACAACGGTAATATTGATTAATCAACAATTATGTAATATAAATAACCAATAAACCAGCACTTAAACTAATACAAATAAACTGCATTACATTCACAGCTCTAAATCTTGAGTGGCCATGGTCTGCCATACATATCAGCCTTTACAGCAAGAGGATTTCTTAAGATGTAAGTATAAAAATCTACACTGACCTTTATCTTTAATTAATCTTACTATTCTAGGTATCAGCGACGTCTGCTGCCCTTGCCACATAAACTCCACTGGAGTGGACGATTGAGGACCACCCTGAGTCTCAAAGGTAGGCAGAATTGAGTCCCATTGCTCAGAATCGAAACGGGAGCCCGGTACGGAAGCGAGCCAGCAAGTGATAACCAGAACAACGCCTTTTATATTTCCTTTGCGTATCTCTTGGTATCCCTTACAACCCTAATATAATTTTTATATAATTATTGATGTATATATTCTTAATTAGCATATTTTGAACATACCTAGTTGTTATTTGGGTAAAAACAATAATTTGGATAACCCTCTGTAAACCGTAATTTTAACTTGTGGCCATTTTTGAGAAATCTTATCTCGTCGCCTTTCTGATATTCGAAATTCCTCTAGCCTTTATCAAACCCCAGCAAGTGGCGACCTCGATTTAACTTTATAAATATACCGCGCCCGAATTTTATTTTTGAATTTAGTTATTAAGAAAACAATGTACATATAACAATTTTATGTAATAATATTCTACTAACAATAAATAATTTAACTACTACAAATAATAAACGATATTTTATTATAATACCATTCATTCACTTTGGTGGACGTTAAGAGGATATTTGCGGTGACCGTAGGTCACATGGATTTTCAGAGTTACATTAAGTGCTAGATGTTCTTAACTTACTCATTGAGACCTTTCCAACGTTATGTTACACAGTGTATATTGTATGACATCATACGATAGTGTTATACAATACATGGTGACAATACATATTCAACAGTGAATAATAGTAGTCAGTAGGTCAGCCCACACGTTTGACGGAATGATGGCTTTCACTTGTTTCTAGTCGAATTCTATCTCATATCCATATCAACATATCCAAAAACTAGGAAAATCCATCGAAAGCTACTGGCCATAAAATTCATATGTTCTTTGTCTTAATGAATAACCTTGTAATTGATGAGGTGTTGTAAACTGTCCATTTCTAACTTTTTTGTCATTTGAAATAATTTAATCGGTAGTTCTTTGTTTAAATCTGATATTTTTTAGATAGTACAATTTGTTAAGGCATCCACGTAATTTTGTTTAAGTAGGTCTAGATAATTACATTATAATTGGTTGATCTTAAAAATTTTATATACAAAAATGCTAATTGGGTAACTTGTCATATTATTAGTGATGAACGTCAAAACTTACGCAAAATTATGAGGCGTAGAAGAATACAACAAAGATTGCATGAATTTAAACTTAAATATTTTAATCAGAATTAATCCATTTTTTATGACACATAGAGCTTACACAGGTCGTTATTAAAAGTTATTAGTGCTTAAAAAGCAAAAAAAGTGATTTCAACACTCAGTTGCACAAAGAAAAAATAATTATTAAAATAAAAATATATTATGTAAACAGATTACACTTTCTCGTCTTGGCTTAAGAAATTATGTGAGAGTGTAAGGTCTAGGTTACGTTACCCTAGTAACCCTGACATTTTTCTTGACCATTAAGTAGCTATTAGACTGCGCATTACCTGTTTTATTATTTTTTCTGAAATCGTCAAGAAAGCTTGTCATGACAGAACTCAGGTTGGTCATGAAAGTGTCACTTTAAAGACTTGTCACTTTCATGATTTTTACAAGACTCATCTGTCATTTTTAGACTGCAATTGAATTAGAAATCGTCACTTATCTTATGAAACGTTTATTTAATATAATTAAAAACACTAACAATCAAATACAACAAAATATTTTTGATTTGTTGTTGATTCATTGTCATGGATATTAACTTCTCATACGACTCTGATGTTGATATATTTTTTCAGTTTAAATCTATTTTTAGTTTTGAAAAACGATTTCAGAAAAAATATAATACATCACTGGTCATGAAAGTGTCTCTGCTTGACTCGGAGGCTTTAAAGAGATACTCGGATGCTACGCATCCTCGTACTCTTCAATAAGCCTCCTCTTCTGCAAAGTTTCACTTTCATGACTTGTAATGTAATACACTATTTTCTGAAATCGTCAAGAAAGCTTGTCATGACAGAACTCAGGTTGGTCATGAAAGTGTCACTTTAAAGACTAGTCACTTTCATGATTTTTACAAGACCCCTGTCACTTTACAAGACTCATCTGTCATTTTTAGACTGCAATTGAATTAGAAATCGTCACTTATCTTATGAAACGTTTATTTAATATAATTAAAAACACTAACAATCAAATACAACAAAATATTTTTGATTTGTTGTTGATTCATTGTCATGGATATTAACTTCTCATACGACTCTGATGTTGATATATTTTTTCAGTTTAAATCTATTTTTAGTTTTGAAAAACGATTTCAGAAAAAATATAATACATCACTGGTCATGAAAGTGTCTCTGCTTGACTCGGAGGCTTTAAAGAGATACTCGGATGCTACGCATCCTCGTACTCTTCAATAAGCCTCCTCTTCTGCAAAGATTCACTTTCATGACTTGTAATGTAATACACTATTACATAAACTTACCTACTAACGAAAATATTTTACAAGACTGAAATATCACGAGGAATTTTGGTCAATGGATTCAGTAGTATTTATTTTTTACACAACTGTTGGTTTTTGGACGAAGAATCTGGGTGGCAGAAAATTTCTCGTGCCTCATGGCACCGATCATCTGGGTAAATTCAGTAAGGTAACTTCTGTGCAAGATTGCTTTGTCACGGAGGCTACGGTTTTATTTCCGTATGCAAGAAGAACTCATGTTTTTAAATTTTCTCTGCATGAAGAGTTCGGTTAAGGAAACTAACCACCGAAGATATATATGAAACAGACAGGTATAGGCATAATCATCTCACTCAGGTTAATGTTAGATTTTCGGTTATCTTAGTTTTAACGAGCAATTAATTGTCGTGATGCCATTGTGGATAAAAGAAAAGGGGCGTGTCTTATATGAACCGAAAAGCTGCATTTTAAACTTCCTTAGTAAACACTGAGGAGGTTTAAATGCAGTTTAAAGTAAAGTAAATATCAATTATTGCACAATATTATTGGGCCGCTTTATAGAAATTTCAGCCAAAATTTTTTTCCCAAAAATCTTTTACCCAAAATTTGTTTCCCCAAAATTCCCCCCCCAAAATCGCTCCCCAAAATTTCCCCCCCAAAATTTTTTCCCTCAAAAATTTTTCTGCCAAAATTTTGTTCCCCAAAATTTTTTTCCCCCAAAATTTTTCCCCCCAAAATTTTTTCCCCCCAAAATTGTTTTCCCCAAAATTTTTTTCCCCATAATTTTTTTCTTCAAAATTTTTTTCCCCCCAAAATTTTTTTCTCCAAAATTTTTTCACCCCAAAATTTTTTTTCCTCACAATTTTTTTCCCCAAAATTCTTTCCCCCAAAAATTTTTTTTCCCAACATTTTTCCCCAACATTTTTTCCCCAAAATTTTTTTCCTCAAATTTGTTTCCTTAAAATTTCTTTCATCAAAATTTCGTGTTTTTAACATGTCAGGGGTTCGCTCTCGCAGGTCTCGTTATCATAACAATAATTAGGACTGCTTATACTCGACATCATCGTAATTGCTGCTGCTGCTGTACACGCGCTGTCTGCTACACGCTAACAACTGTCGACTTTATATAGTCGCTTATACTTACCTAGATCCAACGCATGCTCAGTTACATGCATACGGTAAACAACCTGTCATCGCTGGCAGACAAGTCTCATCTTGTTTAATGACACGTTATCACAGGCAGGTGTGTAGGTAATTACTTCATTCTTGCTTCTCTCTCATACTAGTTATAGCTATCACTTTTTCATGCAGTGGTATAGAGGGGAGAATAGTAATAATACACATATAGAACATTAATCTTTTTATTCTATGACGATCTTTCTCAAAAATTTTATTGAACAACAATAAAACAATAATTAAATAACTAAACAATTATCTGTTCTCGGATAACCATGATAGAACATTAATCTTTTATTCTATGACAATCTTTCTCAAAATGATTAAACAACTAAACAATAATTAAATAACTAAACAATTATTATTAGGGTTGAAATATGTTCTCGGATAACCTTGAAGACATACTCATAACACATTTTTCATGAAACGGCCTATTGAATGCCTTGTACGCTTTGTTATGCCGAATATTCTTTTCAACAATGTCTTCATCTACTACTACTACTACTTAACAGATATAATTGAAAAGAACAAAATCGCGTTTATCAAGTAAGAGATCTATTTCATGAGTATGTTCCCCAGAGTATCCTCTTGTGATTTACATTCAACCACTCCTAAGTTTCAACATCTTTTGATAATTAATTACAATTACTGTACATAAAATATAACTCTCGTCAGCTTCACTTATTATTATTATAACTACACTATACTGACAAAAGATGATTGAACAATTTACAACAGCTAATTACCTAATTATTACATTCTTAAATAATTTCGAATATAGTATACACAAAGTATAAACCTAGACATCATCATCACTTATAATAATAATTACACCAAGCCGAAGGTCAATCTCTTGCGATTAACATACCCCGACTACTACTATTATTACGATTGAACTGTACAATAATTATATACATTATGATAATCAATGAAAACATCGACCTTCATATGATGTTGTACTTATGTGCTACTTAAGAGCTAGATATGATACTACCTATACAAATGATATACAAAAAAATTTACAAAACTTAAAAATACAACTATACTACTATACACACACACACACACACACACACACATATATATATATATATATATATATATATATATATATATATATATATATATATATATATATATATATATATATATATATATATATATATATTGCTGTAATATTGGATAATTAAATATAATAAATTATTTTTAAAAATTTTATTATATATTTTGAAACTGTGAATAATTGCCGTTTGATCGTAGATAATTACTTTATAATTAAATTGATTTTTTAAAATGACTGTGAACTTTGGAAACGCTTCTCAACTTCCCTCTTTTATAAATTCTAATATGATTTGAAATTACCTTTTAATAGATTTAATAATGCAATGGTTATATAAAATTAATGTTACGTTAGTTCTTGATTAACTCAAGTTTACGTAAGAGAGTTGGGCGCCAGTTAAATAACTTAAATTAACAGAATTATATTTAATAAAGACTCATCTCAGGGTGAATGTGGTTTCTTGTGGTATTAAAAATATACAAATTGAAGTTTGAAATCACTTTTAAAATTGAAATCTTAATTAATTTTAACTATTACTAAATTGTTCAAATCACTTTACTACACTTTACAAACAATAGTCTTTTCTTCAGCAAATGCCAATACATAAAGGAAATAACTTCCTACCTTTTTATAATACTTCTTTTTTTTTCTTTTAGTATAGATGTCCTCTTTCCCAAACCATAGGCAGAGTAGATCACTTTATGTTGACCCAGGGCTGGTTTCCAATTCAGGGTTGACTTTCTTCCTTTTGCATGGATTTTCCATATAATATCATCCACACACTTGACTTTGGAACTCACTTTTGTTTATTAACTGCGGGTTCAATTTCCCTTTTTCGTAAGATACTTCTAGTTGTTTTTTTGTGTTTAATTAAATAAAACACCCGTTTATGGTTTTAACGTTGATTTATTATCTTGCCTAACTTTAGCACGTAATTTATCTTAAAGGTGGTTCTTTATAATCATATACACTTTTACAATTTATACTTATTACACCTTCGCCGTATTCAAATCACCAACTAACTTAACTTGTCTATTTAATTCTAGACTATTTAAATTTTTACAATATTATCAGCCACGAATTTACTTTGTCGCTTGATTTACTATAATATCTTTACTCTTTCGTCGTTTAACAGTAAGTGTCTTTTATCTTACACGACTTTACACCGTCGCTTTCTATCAGTAAGTGTCTTTACTCTTTCGTCGTTTAACAGTAAGTGTCCATAAAATTATTATTTTCTAAGCTTATATACTATTGACTATTTACATAATTATATTACACAATTTGACGTCACCTTACGAACTAATACAAACTGTACACTCATATAATACATAATAGCAAATTAATATTTTTTTATAAAAGTGACACATCTATTACAGATTATTATACAATACTTTTACGCAATAACAACGATTTATTTACATAAACAAAACCTTAAAGAATCACATAACCCGTCGATATACACATTTGAAATTATACATAATTGAATTACATCATAACAAAAACTTGCGAACAACTGGATGTTACGTATAACTTAAGTAATCGGTGAGTAAGCTATTTGATAATAAATAAAGAAAGATGTATTATTTAAGCTTGTTAAAAAGTACACATTGGTTGTGTAATCAATGACACACCATAAAATAACTTAAAATTATTTTTAACTGGACAAGTTGATAAAAATATTTCAAAAGTGTTAGTATTTAACAAACATTTTAGATTTTCACAAAATTTTCAAAATTTTCCAAAATTTTGAAACTACCATCCACAGCATTTAATATATATATATATATATATATATATATATATATATATATATATATATATATATATATATATATATATATATATTGATAAAGGGTACCTTGTCACCTCCAAAGTAGATACCCAGCATACGTTGTCACCTCATATATAACGTTGTGACCTCCGTTTTCGGAGGTCACAACGTTTTGCCCTGTTTTCGACTGTATAAGCATATAGATGGTGTTAGAAGCCTAAATTCAAATTTTTGTCTGGAGGTGATAACGTCATACTTATACTCACAAAAATAATTTTTAGTTCAGCTGTAGATCGCTGGCGTTGCCGTCGCTGTTAGTTGTATAATTGCCAATACGATGTCACCTCCGCCTGTATATGTTGTTTTTTGTATCATGTACGGTACGTTGCAGGCTCCACACATTGGCAACGTTGTGTACAAGACCTAAACCACTCAGGTATATAGAATTCCATCGAAACCAGTACCCCTGGCGTAGTTTCGGCCATTTCACGCTACCTGAATTTTTACAGACACTTTTTGGGTATAGTAGCAGCATTTAAATAAATATTTGTAAACTACTCAGAAAATTTAAGGGATCTCTTGAATTGTACGTCATTTTTAAATAGTTAATGATACTTAAGAACAATAAAATAATAATTTATATTTCATTTAAAAAGTTTTGAATTGACTTTCTTTGAGATATGAAAAAAATTAAATAGGAAATACGTTTTAGTCGTAATTATGTATAAATAAAAAATTCATCTTTTTACAAAATGATCATTTCGGATTTACTGGATTATTATTATTTGATTATTATTTTAGGAATTGTCATATGACATATGATATATTCATTCTCGCATCCACAAAGAAAGATTTAAAATCTTTAAAATCTTCAATATTTTTAGTATTACAATTAATATAATAATTAATATAATTTTCAAAGAAAAATAATTTTACTACGCAAAATAATGTAACATTTGGTATAAATTACCCGGTTAATAAAGTTTTCATTGACATTCTAACTATGTTTACATTTGATGAAGGAAAGCATAAGTCTGAAATACTCATTTTGTAATATATATTATGTAACATATTTATAACATCTTCGAGGATTTAAAGAAGCTTGATCTCCGTATTGCATAAGTTGTTTTATTTTATTTCGTATTTCAATCCTAATTTCTCCCTTTTAAAATCCATCCGAATTTATTGTATAAAGAAGCAAGTTGCCGTGTCTGTGTCATCATACGCGTAACTAAGGAGATAAAAAGCAGCATGCATGCATGCATGTGGCTATAATGCAACATCAAATTATTTACGTTGCCAACAACAACGGAGATCAAGAACGTCTTGAACTCCGGTATCATTGACAACGGAGATCAAGATATACTTTATATTACTAATTGTGGTATATAAAGAATTGTTTGAAATACGAAATGAAATAAAAAATATTAACTGTTTATATTTTTACATAATTACGACTAAAACATATTTTCTATTAAATTCCATATTGTAGCGGAAAATAAAACCTTACGTCATAATCTTGACATGAAGCTTTACGTACTGAAAGGCTTAAACAAACGTCAGTTTAACATAAAGTGTCGTATTTTTATTATTAGTATAGTCAATTTTTGCATTAAGTTCTTATTTTTTATTATCTAAAGATAGAGACTTCAAATCTTTTCTAATGCCTTTAGTACTGGACCAATATAAAATGTAATATGTTTAATATGGGGGCACGCCCCCATGGTGGTTGCGACCCCCATTTTGTACCCCTGATTTAATAACGCAACCAAATTGAGCAAAGTTGTGTTGGGAGTGTTCTTGGGGTCGCTGATTATGAATCCAATGAGAAAATTAAAAAATTCAAATAGCAGACCCAAAATGGCGGCTCTAAAATAAAGGCCTTTGATATTGAGAATGCGATTTACGCCATTTCTATTGATTCTAGAGAGAAATTCAAAGAATCAAAAAGTGTTTATAATGTGATTTTGCAAAGGACTACGCTATTTTGGTTACCTTATTATGTAACCCCTTCGCTCTGCCCTAGTAGTAGAGTCAATTTCTGCATTAAGTTCTTATTTTTTACTATCTAAAGATAGAGACTTGAAATCTTTTGTAATGCTTTCAGTACTAGACCAATATCAAATGTAATATGTTTAAGATAGGGACACGCCCCCTCGGGGGGTTGAAATCCCCATTTTAAACTCCCAATTTAACAACTCGGGAAGTTTTCAACCAAGTTGAGCAAAAACTATGTTGCAGGGAGCTGTGAGGTCGTTGATTATGAATCAAATAAGAAAATCACAAAATTCAAAATGGCGGACACAAAATGGCGGTATTTTAGATTGAAAATGCGATTTACGCCGGTCCTATTGATTTTAGAGAAAAATGAGAAAAGCCAGAAAGTGTTTAGAATGTGATTCTGCATAGGAATACATAATTCCGGTTACCTTATTATGTAACCCCTTCACTCTCCCCTACCGAGATGCCCACTAGGGTTGATTGAAGGGGGTTACATAATAAGGTAACCAAAATAGTGTATTCCTATGCAAGATTACATTCTAAACACTTTTTGACTCTTTGGATTTATCTCTAAAATCAATAGAAACGGACGTAAATCGCATTTTCAATCTCAAATTCCGCCATTTTGAGTTCGCCATTTTGTATTTCTTAATTTTCTCATTGGACTCATAATCAGGAACACCAAAACCCCCCCCCAACATGAATTTCACTCAAGTTAATGGAAAACTTCCCGAGTTATTAAATTGGGAGTGTAAAATGGGGGTTTCAACCCCCCGAGGGGTAAAACCGCCATTTTAAACATATTACATTTTATATTGGTTCAGTACTGAAGGCATTAGAAAAGATCTCAAGTCTCTATCTTTAGATAGTAAAAAATAGGAACTTTTGCAAAATTGACAATTCTAAAATCAATAGAAACGGCGTAAATCGCATTCGGAATCTCAAAGGCCGTTATTTTAGGACCGCCATTTTGAATTTTTTAATTGTCTCATTGGATTCATAATCAGTGACTCCAAGAACCCTCTCAACATAAATTTCGCTCAATTTGGTTGCGTTATTAAATTAAGGGTACAAAATGGGGGCCTCAACCACTAGGGGGGGCGTGCCCCCATTTTAAACATAGTACATTTTATACTGGTCCAGTACTGAAGGCATTACAGAAGATTTCAAGTCTCTATCTTTAGATAGTAAAAAATAAGAACTTAGGCATGTTTTTTACAAAAATTTACTCTACTATATAGAATGACTAGGTTATTATAAAGCAGGGGATGAATGAACTTTCGTTCAAATAGAAAAAATTGCAACACATGAAAAAAACGTTATAGGTCCTGTAAATGATTCTCCTTAGTTATCGTTTCAAGATTTCAGACGCGACTTCTGTCTTCCTTCAGAGATCAAACTCGTTCTGTAAAGTTTCATTGCCGGATTTATAACATAAATAACTATAAATCAAAAATGTTTCTTTCTATAACAATCTATTCGTAAAAAAAATCCTATACTAACATCCTATCGCTATTCGTTTGTTGGCGAAGGAAATGGACATGAGCTCCAGATCTATGTCGCCACTGATCAAGGAAGGCCTTAGTATGAGGACTGGACACTTGTGAACAGCTCGACATAATGAAATAAGAAGAGTTGGAGACAAGTCTCATTTGCAGAGATAGGTGAAAAATTTTCATCGCCCAATCTTGTTTCCCTGCATTTTATATTTGGATTTAGGATTGATGCATTATGATTACAATTAAAGTAATTGTCAAACAATCCACATACTTGATTTGGAAAACCCGTTTGCACATCGTAGCTAGGATGCGTGAACTCTCCTAAAGTCATTCTAGATTCCTTATAGGAATCGAGCCCAATTAAGTAAAATACTTGTATTTACTCTATAGCGGAGTTGTTCACATGATAAGATTATTATTTATTTATTATTTAGGCGGAGTTATTTATCGCTCGTAAATAGCAACAAAGTCACTTTAAATCCAAATAAAACATACTATTTTTTCCACTAGGGTAAAAGTGCCTCCTCTCTATGATTAGAAGTTTAGTCTAGCAATACCAACAATTTTTTATTAGAAGAAAAAAAATTAAAACAAAGGTCTTTGAATAAACCCCAGCGTGGCTGAATACTGGACAGTCAAATGTCGTTTTCTCGACATTGATCCAAGTGTAGGCGAATTTTCAGATATCGAATCTTGGTTCTCTAACTCATGTTTAATATGTATTTATTTTTAAGCGTTTTATATGTATAAATGACGATGTACTTCAAACAATATTATTGCTTGGGTGATTGTTAAATCTAAGACGGCTGTGAAAACTGCTGCAGCGCTATATTTCCAGCGGTGTGTTGGACGCACCGATTTTCACCCACATTTCAAGCAATTTTCAGATTCTGAGTCTCGGTTGTTTAATTGTCACTCGAGGGTTAATCAACAACCGGATACTAATTTTCGGTTTACTAAACGTTGTACAAGTCGGAGCCAATGTTCAGAAACCGAATCAGGGTTCCTTACAACTTGCCCAAGCTTCAGCCAATTTTCACCCGTTAGGTCAATGCCAGTTACCCATAGAATATACTTAAGTCAAATATCAGATACTATTTCGCTAATTTGCTTTAGCTAGTCTAAGTCAATCTCTACATATCAAGTTACATACTTATCACCCAAAACCTTAGCCAACTTTGAATCTTAGGTTCGCTAAACTAACTCCAGTTTTAGCAATCTTCAAAATTCAAAATCTTGGTTTCTTACCCTTCGGCTAAGGTTGGGTCAATATTCATATTATATTTTGCTAAATTTCTGTAAATGTGGTTTATTGTAAAGATGGATTAGTGGTTGCTAACCTACTGAATTTTTATGAACTTAAACTTACACTGGCAAGACTAAAGTGTAAACTATGTTGTCTTACCGACTGTACATATGTATTTGCACAAGAAGACGTACACTATGAAAGTGTTAGGTTTGTACGGTCTCAATATGTGTTGAGAGTCTAAGACATTAATCATTTATACGAATTTTCGATTTCTTCGTATTTATTTTGTTAATGAACATTTTATATCCAACACAAAAATTGACTTTGCATTCAGTTACGGCGAAACAGTAATGGTAGACTTCGTTGCTTGTTTGCACTAGCATTCATTAAAGGAAAAGGATTGTGTAATAGTTGCTTTGTTTCTCAATTACCAGCCTTGGTACTACATTAACATTCAAGATCGGTCCAAGACTAACTTTAGTTTTATTGCGATATCGGTGTCATTTATTGTCCAAAACATTGCATAACGTATTGGTTTTAGCCAATAACAACCAATATTGGGTAACTCTGATCTTTCCATGTCTGAGACCAAGCTTGGTATCAAATTATCATCCCTACTTTAGTCTAGCAGTGGGCCATTTTCGGATATTAAGGTTGTGCCAAGGTTGATAAACATTGTTTCAAACAAAAGCTTATAGTGGTATTTTGTTTTAAATGGAGAGCCGCGATTGCTAACATAATTAAGCGTCAAATAAACTGCCACTTTTAATTCTGATAACGCAATATACCTACTATTTATCTATGGTTTATACAATGTTATCAAAAAAGACTACATTAAGTTAAACCTGTCTTTAATGTGGACTTAAAGTACACGTTCCATAAAACGTACATATTTTGTTGTTAGTAAGTGCTTTATTTAAAACTAACCTAACCTTAACTAAAAGTTAAAACAAATTTACAAGAGGTAGGTACATGTATAACAGTGTAACATACGTATTCTGTATTTCGTTAGATCAACAAATGCTGGAAAAAATGTCTTAAGCAAAAATTCTATAAAAATGTTGATTAATTTGTTGTGTTTCGATTTGTTTTAATCTTAATAAAGTTGGTAACTCTTTTTACATGTTACATGATACGTGCGTGACTTCGGAAACAACAAGCATTTGTTGTAAAAAACAATATTTAATTTGTTTATATTAAACTCTTATCGAGTTTAGTAAAAATTAAAAGAGTATCTGCCTTTATTTCAATCGAAATGGAATCTGGATAAAAGCATATTCAATTTAACCGTTATTCCCGAGATTAAAAGAAACTTTATAGAATATCATATTTATACAAATACTACGTTACATAACTGATTTATGTCTAATACATCTAAATTTCAAAAATGTGCTATACTAATTATACGCAATATTGGTACTGGTTGCGTTCTTATTGACTTTTATTGACAATAACAAAAGAATTCCCTTTTTCTGTTTTTTTTTATATTTTTAATTCATTATAGAAAGAAATCTTTTTCTAATATATCACCGATCTAAGTATTTCTAATCAAATTACTAAAGTTTTAATTTAAAAAATACAACTTTATGAAGTAAACCAGAAATCAATGATTATAATTAGAAAAGCCTTATTCAACTAGTCAGTGCTACTCATAAAGACGCTTTAATAGTGTCGAAACGGCTTTTTAATATCTTTAATAACAATTCATAAGAAATACAAAAACGACAATTTCCTATAACTCAAAAAATAAAAAATAAGTAAATCGAGAATGCTCGCTTGTTTTCTTTTGTTATCTGGCCACTAAAATGCCCTCGGCGAGCAATTTAAACCACCCGATTTCAACATCTGGAGACCCACAAGAGAACCTTTTTATGAAATGTGCATCTATGGAATGTGGAGTCAACGCTCTGTATATATAACTGCACATAACGGTGGTATCTTCTGACCTCCGAACACTTGGCAGCGCTGCTGGAGGTAACAGCGAACTATAAGTATCTTCTTATATATAAATTTTGGAGGTCGGTTCGTATCTTCTGTATACTCTATATATGACAAAATAAAACAAGGGAAATAATTTCCCCTTTCTTGAGATTCGGATTCTAGAGGTTCCCCTCATCACAAATATAACAAATTTTTAGCAATATATCCACGGGAATACCCGGAAGTCAGGCCGTCTCCTCTGTATGACGGAGGTGACAGCTTAACAGGCATCAATATATATATATATATATATATATATATATATATATATATATATATATATATATATATATAAATAGAAAGATTAATGCGCGTATATAAACATATAACAAAGGGATAATAATGGGAATTCGCGCAAGAGATTTATAAGAGAAAGTTAGTTGCAGCCGTATACACGTGTTTCGCACTTATTCATTATTAATCTTTCTATTCATGTTGATATGTTTTGGGATTAGGTTGTCTCACGGTAGTGGCTATAGCTACCTCCGTAGTGACGTTTGTTGTCGCATTGAAAACTCAATGTCTTCGAGCCGAAACTACAAATGTGTGGTTGGCTACTATCTGTGAAACCTTGTGTTATACATTGTTTCTAGTTTGTTGCTTAAATTCTATTTCTTCTATCTGCTATGCCGTACTGATGAGCACTAATAAGTGCGAAACACGTGTATACGGCTGCAACTAACTTTCTCTTATAAATCTCTTGCGCGAATTCCCATTATTATCCCTTTGTTATATATATATATATATATATATATATATATATATATATATATATATACAAGAGGTTTAAAATGTTTATACACGTGGTCGCTTGTTGTTGCTGTTGTTATAGCCGAACGGAACGGAATCAAAATAATCTATACGTCGTCTCTTCGCGAACGTTATCTTATAGACTTTTGATTCCGTTCGTGTTACAAGCTGATGGTCAGCCGTACGCCGGATGTTGTTGGACTCTACAATAATCTTTTCGTCCATGCCTTCCAGCAGCCTCAGCATGGACTCAAAGTTTATTTTTTGAGTTGCGGCGTGATTTAGGGTGATGCCCTTGACCTTGACGACCACGTGTATCTGTCCTGTGATCGGGGAATACACTTTGTAGGCGTAGTTCTTTGGCCCGCTTGACACAAACTCTATAATATACGATCCAGGACCGTACTCTTCGAGCTCGTCGGTGAGGTCACCTAGGAAGCTTCCTGTTGGTAGATCAAAGTTTCCCGGTTTCGAAACGTATATTACAGAATCTGAAACAACGAAAAAAAATTAACTCTAATATAACCGGTGTTGATGTTTGATAGTACGACTTACCTGTGTCATAGTATAAGACTCTCTCGCCTAGCTGATCCAAATAGGAATACAGCTTAAGACGGGCCTGTGCAGTGACAAATGCCGCGATGACCATGTTGACCGACGACAGAGGATCTGCTGCTTCCTCTTCATGTTGCCAGTTAACCGCAATCACCTCGTCATTTATTTCCTGCACATGATTTACGTCTACGCCTGGGCTGGACAATAGGTCGAAGAACTCCTTGGACTCGCTGATTATGGCCGTTTTCGCCTGGTTCTCGCGCTGACCAAATTTCCCTATAACAATAATAATAATAAATAAAACTATGAACTAATTGTGTGTGTGTTACTGTTATTATAACTTACCCCAGAAGGAATTCAGTATCAGTTTGGCCAACGATCTCAAACCAGGGTTCTTGATGATCTTTATCGAATCCAAGGAGACTCCCTCGTTCTCGAGGTAATCATCAACGTACTGTTTCCGGGCTCCATTGATTCCATCCTTGCTGTTGTTGGCAGTTATTGAAGATGGCCAACCGCTGGCTTCCTGTTTCATCTTCAAGAACTTGTCGATGAAGCCCTAAAACAAGCCCCCAGACTTGGACGCTTTGTTGTACTGGGTTACATCGTACGACCAGATCTCTTGTATGTCCTGCACGATGTAACCCTTACGAATGGCCATTATCACTTCGTCCAAGACCCAGGTTCAGTTAATGACTCGATCCTCGACGCCATGCTGACATTCGGCCTGGTTGAGGTCTTCGGCGCAAGTGCGACACAACGGGAACAGAAGTTTATTGTGCATTTTGACGGGTAAGACCGGATGGTATAGATCTTGCGGAGGTAACATGGTGCATTTTACTACACCGTTGATCTGTTCTATGCCCCCTTTATCTTGAATAAACTGCTGACATGCTTCATTGAGCTCGTAAACTTCAGGATGGCCAATTGGGAATTTTGTGTACTTGCATACCCAGGGATAAAGGGAGCATACATCTACATACCGGATCTTTTCCCCGTCTTTTGCAACACGCTTTAATTTTGCTGCCCCTGTACGGCCGCCGTAAAATGCCTCTCTCGGGTTTAACGGTGTGTTTAGTAGCAAGGGATGTTTCTCTACCAGACTGAGTTCGGGTGTTAACTGCCTGCGGAAGCGACATTCCCACTGCTCAACAACCTCATATCCTAGCGACTTTAACTTCTCCGTTGTGGCTAGGGTCTTCTCGAGCCTCATATCCATGATGTCGCTAGGATCGTCGTGTAGAGGCTCGTTGCGACGGGTGGTGAAGCAGGTGGGACATCCGTGGAAGTAACACCCGTGAAATTGAAAGATCTGATTACCATACAGCCCGTCCACCTTTAACCCGCCCACGATAGCTTCTCTCTGCCAGCCGGCATGTTGAATCTCAACACCTCATTGATGTTCTTCCAGCAGCAGCCATTGGAGAGCTACCTTAGACTGGTTATCTGCCCGTCTATAACCGCCCTTTCGTACCAGTCCAATGGTGCTTTCTTTGACGAATTTCCTCCGGAACATGAGATTGCAGGCAGAGGCGATGGTGATGGCTTCCGTGAACGGGCCAACGTCGCATTCCTCAATAAAGAGATTCCTAAAGTGGATACAGGCTCTCTTCAAAATATCGACGTCTGTTCGACAATATTCGACCAGGTCACGTTGTATGTCGAACTCCGTGATGTCCCTGTTCGCCTCGTACCACTTTAGGAACTCTTCGCGAGCCTGGGGTTTCATGGTGTCGAGGCTGTAGAATTTGATGTCCGGAAGAGGACCCACGTAATGGGCGTTGGCCTCGGTATTAAAGAGGTGCGGGAAGTATCCTTTGGGAGCAGGTAAATTGAACGCTTTCGGTAAGTCAGCCAGAGCCATGGGGAAAAAGTTGAGGGAATCGATAAATTTTAAATTGACTAGCTGTAGTAGTAGAATTTTACTGCCGTGCATGATGAGTTCCGGATGTAATGAGGTGTTGGTTATCAAGTAATTTAGAATAAACTGTGTGTCGAAAGCCTGCCCGTTATGGGCAACTGCTACAACTTTTTTGAATAATTTCCGCGAGTCTAATAAATTGTGCAAAAACCGATCCATGCATTTTCCTCGCAAGATCTGTTCTCGCAAACCACATCTTACACAAGTGGTAGCCGCTGATGAATCGTTGTAACATTCAGAACAGACTTGCTGGAAAACGCATATATTCGGTTCGTGGAGTTTGACGCCGGGCGCAATTTCTTTCTCCTGCCGGGTCTCCGGGTCGAAGAACACAAACAAGGTGTCTTGCTTTGTGTTCCTAGGCCCGGCAGGCTGTATATGACAAAAATGGTTTTCGGGTTTATGGCTCTGACAGATCTTACAATAGATCTCCCCGCACACGTGGGCCTGGTTCCGGGTCATGAGGTTCACGGTCTTAAAACATCCCTCGCATTTCTGTACTTCCCGGTACATTTTACCCTCCTGATGATTGATAAAGCAGGCTTGACTTCTAAAATCTCGCCTGCAGTCCGAACACCTAATCAGCTGCGCTGTTCTTTCGCAGGGCGGAGAGCTACCGCAGCCTACGCAGGACTTTTTACAACGGTGATCTCCCTTGTTGTTATAGGGTACGTGGCAGTGCTCACAGAAATAACCGCAGGCAAAGGCCGCGGTCAACGATGTTATGACGTTGTAATGATGCTCGTGATACAGCAGATTGATGTTCTTTGTTGCGGCGGCATCATAAGCATCGTTATCAACGACTCCCTCAAAGATAAGTGAACGTCCTTTCGAGCCGTGGCTATACAGGACTATCTAGTAGTTGGGGGCCAGGAGCTTCTGGAACAACCTTAATTCATTGACCCCGGCTCCCTCCGGTGGAATGAAGGCTACACCTGCTTCCTGCATCATTTCCTCGGCCTTTATCTTTTGCACGCTCTGATTTTGTCGGATCTTCTTGTAATCAGTACTGTTATCTGAGTGAGCCCTGCCTACGACCAAAGCCCTGGGTAGGCATAGATTGTCACTGGTGTTGTTAATCGTGACAATCCCTCTGCGACGGCTACACTCTTCGGCAAAGGTGCTGAACGTACGGTAACGACAGCAACCTTGGCCGGCAGGTGGTGTTACGATTGTAGCTATTAGCCTGAAGGTGTCCGAACTCAGGGCTTCAGGATCGCTCTGTAAAATCGATTCTAGAATGCCCCAGACATCGCTGAAGGTGATTTCGTCTGCTCGTTTGAGGCTCATGTAGCCGGAAAGTTTTTGCTTGAAGCTATCGAATTCAAACGTAGCTCCAATTTTATCTGAAGACTGCGTGCGATTTAACAAATTCGATAAAATTTGATTAACGGCTGATTTAAAAAAGTCCAAATGATCTTCGCCGTCTGGTGCATCGTTGACTTTAAATACCACTCTCCGTTTCTGTGTGCCAAACTTCTTTATTGTGTACACGTTCTCATCGATAATTTACTGTGATAGTGATAATAATTATTATTATTATTGTTTGCTTCAACTAAACAGGTATGTTAAAACTAATTATTATTATTATTATTCTTGTGCGTGTTAAATTTTTTTTGCTACTATTTAAAATCTAACATGTGTGTGTGTGTATCTTTGTTTTGCGTAGAAAAATGGATTTGTTAAAACAATTGAACAAACTCTACACCAACAGCCGGAAACCTATCAAGAAATTGTGCGACTACGGGGTCAAAGAGTTTGTCGAAATACTACAATTCCAAAGAGTCGTTTGCCGTGATAAACGTCAAAGCGTGATTGTTGTTGGTGAAAACTACGTTACATTTCTACCCAAACGGATCAGCGACAAGTTAACAGATGAAAGGATTAAGGAAGTTAATGAGCAGATTGCAGCTAAAACGATTTCTCTGGGCCTAGTGTACTTGGGAAAAACAGGCTGCGGCTATAATGACTGCATATTTGTGGAAATAGATAAGGTATGGGGAAACATCAATTTTACAATAAACCCCTTTTTAATGTTCTATTGTTGTTGTTGTTACAGCCCCTGGAACCGCAAATAGAAAACAGAGGTCAGTCCTGAAGTCCTTAAGCTATCATCATCATCACCAGCAATCTATCAACATTTTATTATAAATTAAATGTAGTCATAACAATATATTAATAATAATAAACATAATTTTAATTCCTATCTGGCTTTATTATTTCTTCTAGAAAAGGCGGTGGTGGTGGTGGTAGAAAGAGTATAGGGTGCGTGAGAGAGAGAGAGCAAGGTAGCAGCAGAACTTGTAGGTCGTAGCGAGAAAAATTCAAATCTAGGGGAATCCAAGATGGCTGCTTTAAGAATGACAGATTTAAAATGACACGTGCAAAAATGACAGATTAAAATTGACAGACGCATAAATGACAGATGCAAAAATGACAGATGCAAAATGACAGATGCAAAATGACAGACGTATAAATGACATATGCAAAATGACAGAATTAAAATGACAGATGCAAAAATGACATATGCAAAAATGACAAATTTAAAATTTAGGCGGGTAGTTTCTCTTTTAAATGTATTTTAAAATCTAATAATTTTATATGAGACACCTACTAAGAGAGGGACCTACATGAGACACCTACTAAGAATGAATTTTTTTGGTGATTTTGTTAAAATGTTAAATGTTTTATTATTATTATTAATATAATAGATAATTATTAAAAAGATAATATGAAATTACTGTCGCGTGTTTGGACGAACCGCGGAATGTGTAAAGCGATGACCTTGATCGCGAGTCGGCGCACTATCATTTGTCACGTTTTCGGCGTTTTTGGACCTTCATAAGAAATAACATGGGATTTTGTGCTCGAATCGGTGTTGCCTATCTACTCCAGTTAATTCGAAGAAGATCACCTCGGAACGAATGGAGTGGTTGGCTACTTTATTGTTATACTCGTATGCATTTTTTATATAAATGTAATAAAAGTAATAAGTAGGTATATCCAGAGCAGGTCAAAACGCCGAATGCCAAAAAGGCCAAAGGTTCAAAACACCGAGAACAATTTGGCCGAAAATGAAATACATTACCTATAGAAATGTGGGAATACTAAATAGATAGTTTATTTAAGTTTAAATTTAATTTATACATTTTTTTGGTTTATGTTGATTGAGGACTGGCAGCCTTTAATAAAACAATTATTTTAAACACAAATTTGACGTTTCGCCCTTCAATCTGGGCTTTTTCAAAAAGATTCTCTTTATTATCTGTTATATGTATAAAATTTTGTTTTTTTTTATATTAATTGTTACCTATTTTAAAAGGTTAATCTGAAACATAAATCAAGCAATTAGATTTGTGAACGTGCTCAATTTTTTTTACCTTGCCTCACTTTTATATTTTTTTCCCTTTGATATATCTAAAATGTTAATATTAACCTTGTTTTTCCATTTGTTTTTTAATTTAGGAGTAAACATTTTGATAATTTATTGGATATCTTGAAATTTTTTAATTTGTTTATTAATTAATATTATGATAATTAAATGGTGAATTAAATTTATTTATCACTTTTACTTTACTACATTTATCTTTACGTAACGATATAATAGCAAAACACTAGATGGCGTAGTTTTGTTTTGTTTGTGGAATGTTTTCTACGCAGGTGTATAAGTATTTGAAATTAAAGAACGGGTATATATGTACTTATATTGAAAATAAAAATTTTTTAACAAACAGTTTTTATTATATTAGGTTATAGTATATTGAATTAAGGTTTCGTATATCAGATCTGTAATTTATTGAGTTGTTATGTTTTTTGATTTCAATCATTTCTAATATTATTCTATTTTTGTATTTTTTTTCTGTATGTAAAATTTTGGGTTTATTAAAATTAAAGTTGTGATTATTGTTTATACAGTGTACAGTTAAGGCAGTTGAGTTTTTTAGATTTTGTTTAATTGAATTTTTATGTTGTTGTATTCTTTTTTCTAACCATTGTTTACTTTGACCAATATATTGTGCATTGCAATTTTGACATTCTAGTTTGTATACAGTGTGAGTTTGTTTATTAATTGTTGTTTTATCTTTTAAGTTTGTGAAAATTTTTTTTGTTTTATTGTTATTTTTATATGAGATATTGAAATTTGCTTTTTTAAGGTTTTTCTAATTTTTCGGATAATACTGGAACATAAGGTAAAGTGATAATTTTATTTACTTGTGTTTGGTTATAAGTAGTTTCTATTGTAGTGTTGTTGAAAATGTTACCTAAAAAGTTTGGTTGTAAAGTATAAGGGTCAATTTGTTTATTCATAAAATTTTTCTTTTTTATTAGTTTTAATCTTTTATTGATATATTTCTCTCTGTAATGTACTGGATAATTATTTTCTTTTAGTATTTTTTTAATTTTTTCTAAATTTTCTTTATGAAATTCTTTTGAAGATAAATTAATTGCTCTATCTGTTAAGTTATTAATTACTGATATTTTATATTTACTTGATGTATCAGTGAAAATTTAAATAAGGATAGGAATGAATTTTTTTTTTGTAGTAATTAGTTTTAAAAGTACCATTCGTTTG
The DNA here is from genome assembly GCA_929113105.1 of Agrypnus murinus. NCBI lineage: Eukaryota > Metazoa > Arthropoda > Insecta > Coleoptera > Elateridae > Agrypnus > Agrypnus murinus. The sequence continues at coordinate 19,487,895 of OV816028.1, read as the reverse complement.
TCTGATTAATGTAATGTCTAGAAAGTTTAATGTATTATTTTCTTCTTTTTCTATAGTGTATTGTAATTTAGGGTGTAATTGGTTAAATTTGAGTAATATGTTATCGATACAATTTTTGTTTATTCCTAGGAAACAATCATCTACATATCTTTTATAGATGCTAACATTTGGTGCTAGTGTGGGTATTAATTCACTTTCTAATTTTTCTAATACAAGGTTGGCGACTACTGCTGATAGTGGTGATCCCATGGCACAACCATAAACTTGCGAAAATATTGTACCATTATATAAAAAATAGGTTGATTGTAAAACAAATTTAGTAGCTTTAATGAATTCGTCTTTAGGTATATTTGTATGCATTTTTATTTCATCCCATTTTTCATTTATAGTTTCAATAATTAAATTGATAGGGAGGTTGGTGTATAATCAAACAATGTCTAATGATATTATTATGTGATTAGGTGGTAATTTGAAATTATCTATATCTTTTTTAAATTCCCAAGAATCTTTGACAGTATGTAAGTTTTTACCTGTAATATTAGATAGTATATTTGCTAGTAATTTTGACAAATTGTATGTTGGTGATTGAATTGAACTAACTATCGGTTTAATTTAATTGTTTTAAGTTTAAAACATAAAAAATTAAATCTATTGAGTAAAGTTAAGTAAATTTAGCAACGCTGTAATGCTTAATTAAAATAATGCTGTTAATGCCATCTCCGAGACGTCTAAAATTAGAACGTCTGAAAGGCAAGGTTTTCGCGATTCCTCCGAGAATAGAGAATAGTCCAACGATAGATTCGGATAATCTTCCACGATTCTCCTAATACGATTGGCTGTTTCCGTCCATCACGTAGGTTTTGACTTGCCACATTGGTGGTACACTTGTTGGATGACTCGCTTCTACCGGGGAGTTAAGGGCGATGGCGTTCCTTCACCACCTTATTGGTCTTCGGAAGTCCATCCGAACTTGCACTGTGATAAATTCCGCCAAAATCTACCTTTAGGCTTTTTGAAAGTTAGGCCAAATTGTTTTACCTTCGTCGTTTTGACTTTGGCCAATTTGTTTTCGGGGTTTTTACTTGGTACTCTTAACCTGACACTTAAAAGTACCAATAGTAAGAGGCTTCTGTTTATTTAACAGCCAGAGCATCAAGCTCCATTAAACGATTTTTAAGGAAATCTCGGTTTGTTTCTTTAAGTTAAGTTTTTTAAACTTTTTAATAATGAGACATTTCCATACATTTCCAGTTTCTATTTGCTTAAAACAATCATAAGTTAGGACAAGAAAAAAAGTCTTAATTACCCCTATGTGTAAAGATAGGTACTATATTGCGGTGATATCAAATCACCTTTTTGAAAATTTTATTAACGACAGAACGGAAACGTGAAAACAAACATTTCATATAGTAAATTTAAATTAAAAGAGAGACATGCTATGTTATCGGCATAATTAATATAAAGGCTATATATAGGACCACAGTTAGGTTCATTAATATTTAAATTAAAATTTAAGAATAATAATTTCATGCAAACATAACCTAGATTTTATATGCATAATAATAGGTTTCATTTTTAGAAAAAGGATATCATTTAGTTAAACTGCTTGATTATAAATATGTTTATGCAACTCAAGTTACACATTGGGATGTTTTCCCCACTTGCTAGGAAGAAATAATTTTCTTATTCAAATTTACAGTTTACGATGTTCAACCTCAGATAAATTTTTCTATATTCCAGGAAACCAGCTCAGTTTCACGTTGTTAATTAACTGAAAATAGATTAATTAGGTCAATCTTGTTATGACTTATATAATACAATTAATTTTTGAATTTGGTTAAAAAAATAAAAAATTTAAAAAATATTTCGTAACATACCAGGTTAGTCATAATAAATGGTTTTCGATAAACTCATGAATAATAATGAACTTATAAAGTTTATCCTCAATATTATAAACTTATTTGGTTTAGTTTACAAGGTTCTTTTGAGAATTTATTTGTGTTCAAATAAATAAAACAATTTAATTTCTTTTATTTAAATTTATTTTTATTTGACGAACAGTTTTATTTCTAAATAAATTTTTGATTTGTGTTGGTCTGTTCAAATGAATGACCGTATTGGCCCTATGTCAGGCCATTACAACTATTACAAACATTTGAGCAAGCCTGAGAATTTATTTCTCAATTATTAATTGTATTAATTTAAATAACATTTTTTTCATTTAACATTTAAATAACTTTCCATTCGAATTTTTATTTCGTTCTTTAAATAAAGTTTATATGTTTTTTCAAATTTATATATGTGTTTAATTGATGCAAATACAAGCATCCAGTTTTCTTTTCTTTTGAATTCAAAGTTTAGCTGTGGTTGTCCAGCTTGCAGGAGCTTTAACGTTTACAACATAAGTTTTTCTTCTTTTCCAGGCATAAAAGTAAATAAGAGTCTCGTAATTCAAATAATTTATGCTTTACTGAGTAAACCTGAGCTAGCTGAGTGGAATAAAGAAAAATATCTGTGGTGTATTTTTATTATAGTCCACTGTATATAATTTATGTTTATATTTGGAACGGTGGACATATTTTATTTTAATTTTATAGATCATCGCATATGTTTTATGCTTGTCCCAAACGTGACGCAAATTTTATTAGTTAAATACACCGCAATATAGTAGAATAAATATCTCTGAAAATGTATTGCTTTATTAATTTACTATGTATTAATATATCGATTTTCTTCCTACATGTTCATAAGTATTGATTTATTTTCAGTAACTGTTGTAAGTAAACAGTGTTTAAGATAAACACCCTCACTATTTTATATAGTAAACTGTGAAAGATTTGTTCCTTTGGTGATCCTCGTCTAAGCCGAATTCATTATCAAAGTTGTTTTTTAATGTCTCACCACAAATTAGTGCCAAATCATAAAATATTTGCCAATGCTATGTATACACTACTGATGAACAAATATCCATATTTTGACATTGAAGAGAGGCGCCCATAAATATGCTTAGACAGAAGTTGATGCCTATTTAATATATGTAAGATGGTAATTCAAAGTGAAATACAGCTTTGATAGGATCTGATAATAGATCCGATTGGATCATATTCTGAATTTAAAACTAACATTTAAATCAACATTTCAATGATGAGTTTGGCCAGGAAGGTTTTGCAGATCTGCAAATAAAAAGGTATTATTACTGCTTTAGCAGTAATATAATATTTCTAATGATGTAGTATAAACTACAGTTACAATACACAAATATGTACATATATAGCTATAGTTATAAAGACAATTAAATCTTATAGGTACTATAAATAAATAAATCTATTTTTATCTTTAACAACAATTATACATAAATATGTTCTTCACTCCTTTTTTTCAATAGGTAAATACGTTTTTTCTGCCTTAGTATAAGCTACAGAATGTTTTCTAATAATAAAATAAAAAAAGATAGAGCTACATCCATTCATATGATATTTACATACAAGGAATAAAACAGAAAATCATTTTTAAAGTAAGTATTTACCGAACACTACTATATTGTACGCTTTTCGCAAAACTGGATGAATTTGTGAAAAGCCTCTACTTATAAAAGCTAAAATTGCTTTTGGATCAAATTTGATAAATGGTTGCAGCAATAGATACTATGGATCATTTCATAGATGGGTTCTGGCGTTTTTACTAACTAACTAACATAGTAGTCTTCAAATTTAAAAAGTAACGCAAACATAAATCTAAGCGTATTAACACTTTCTTGCAAGAATTACAACTTAACATTTCTAAATACAAACATTAAACAAATTTTAAATGTCTTTGACTCTAGATATGAAGTAAATAGTTGAAAACCTGTACCGTAAAGTTCTTTTATGTGTCGTCTTCTTTCCGTATGCAAACAAACGGCAAAGCTTTTATATTTTGTTCAGTTTTGTTAGAGAGATACTATAAAATAAGTAATACGTTTACATGCGGGTTGGAATACGTCTAATACCAGAGATTCCGTAGATTTCTTGTTTACCAATGTCAAACAAGAAGCTGCCTTGACCTTTCCTCATGTACAGATCGATTGCGGTGATGTTTGTGTAGATAATTAAACAAAATGCTGCATTAAAACAGGGTGTCCCGAATAATGTTTAATATCTCATTTAATAAATTTGGATTGCTTTTGTTTTTAGTAATTTCTAACGATTCTAAGGTTAAGGCTAAATTGTGTTTGTCACGAAAGTGTAAGAAATTCAACGTTATCACGGTTAAAGTCATGTGCAGATTCTAATATATGGCCTGCGAAATTTGATTTGGAGAAATGTTGTTTTACAATGGAAAAAAAATGTTCTTTGATTCTGACATCGAAATTCATTTTGGTCATACCCAAGTAAAATTTGTCACAACTTGAACAAATAATTTTATAAACACCATTTCTTGGCCATTCAGGAGTTGTATCTTTGTTTTTATTAAATAATTTGGTAAGGTTTATGTGGGTAGAGAAAGAACTATTAACCTTGTGTTGTTTAAAAATATTCATAAGGATCAGTGAGGGTCTTCCGAAAAATGTCATATTTGCAAAATTGTTCTTTAACGAAAGGGTGCTAACCCTTCAGAAGGCGCCAATCTGATGGAGATGTATTTGTAGTTTGTTCGTTAACGTGAAAGTTTTTTATGTGGAAGTGTTTTTTCATTGATTTCAATAATTTATAAAAACAGAATTGAAGTACTAAAAATTTTTATAAAGAGGTAAGTTCCCTTCTAATATAGAAAATGGCGATTTTTACTTTCCGGATAATAACTTTTTTATTTTGTTTTATAACTTACAAAGTTTGCAAAAGCTTGCGTTGTATTTTTAATATTTTTCTGCTATAAAGAATAACATATTTAAAAATAAATATTCATAATGACTCATAAACTGAAATACAATCGAAATGAACAGGGATATTTATTAAACGATTAGCAATACAATTTTTGCACGTTATTTCATTTAAATATTAAAGAAGCATTTTAAGTTGGGTAATATTTCTTAAAATAGAGAAGAATTCGTGTAAATGCTATTTATTTTACGTCTTTACCTTATTTTTTTAATAATATAATTATGTAAATAACTTTTTCTTGGGAAATGTATAAAAGTGTCAAACTGATCCAGTTCTAGTGGCTAAAAAGATTTTTTTTAATTTTTTTTTATTATTTTATTATTTTTATACTATTCCAGTCATTTCCTTTCAGTTAAGTATATAAAATAATTTTGATAGGCTAGAATCGGGTTTCAGCCCTGTGTGCGGCGGAAGGAAACCATTCGATAGAATTTCATGAAACTTGACATGAAATAAGAGTAAATGCAGTACTTCACTCTAACAACAAGAAACTGCTCATGTCCGAGTTCCACAAAATAAGGCTGGAAACAATAAACAAGTTTGTTAAATAGTTTATAGTTATAGTGTTTTTAATTAAGTGCATTGTAAATAATCTTCTCTTTATTAATAGACGAATTTAAACAGCATTTTGTTATTATTTTAAAAAGAACGTTACAGTATCTATCAAGTTGCATTACAAATGCTACTGCACCTTGTGCGTACAATCGCCAGTTCTCATACCAACCTGATGGAGACTTTTTCTGCTGAAAAACTAATGTCTTAATAATAATTAATATGTTAGTCATATTCAGAATTGAACGAAGTTTCAAAACAGCTAACACTTGACATTGAAGTATTAGATGTTTAATTATGATTTTTATTATTAATTTTTATTATTATTATTATTATTTTATCTAGTTACCTATTTTGTATCTACCTTAGCAACGTGTTTGTTTATAATTATATTACCTTTGATAATGACAGCATAGCTGTCGAAACAATATTGTCAGGTATATTTTAATAAAACTGTGAAACTTTTAATAATCTTTTTGGCCTCCTGTATTTTAAAACGTTTGTTTCAGTTTTGTTTACGTCAACTGTAGCTTCATATTTACGCATGATGTTGTAAAATGACAAGCGAATGTGGTAAAAATACTAAAAAACACTGGGCAATTAGAGATATTTAAGAAACCAACTATTCTTGTAATAATTAAGTTTATGTAATAAAATACATGTTACCTAAGTTATTATTAAAAATATTTCGGGCTTTAATAGAAAAAATTAAAATTTAATTAATTTAAATCGCCGCAGCGCCATCTATTGTACGTTTGGAAACTACAAATGTCATCCAAGAGCACACTATTATGTGCATGTTTTGAATTATTTTTTTTTATTTTCTATAAAACTTGTCGGCCAAAAAATCTTATACAAATCTCATGCGTCAAGTCATTTTACAGGGCTCCAACTAATAAGGCACTCGCCCTACGGGCTCGTGCCTTAAACAAAGTTGTCGCCCTGTAAAGTTCGACTTACCGCATTCGAGTGTAAATAGCTATTATTTATTTCATGATTATGGAGTTCCACAAAATAAGGCTGGAAACAATAAACAATAAACAAAGCTAACACTTGGTCATACGTGTAATTTTGATGTTTTTAGAGGGTGGCTGTCAGAAAATTAATCCTCCCTCAATATTCAAGTGTGCGTGTTTAGGATTTTTTTGAAAATTATCAGAAAGAAACATATTCACAATGAATCAGTGGGGCGCACTGTACATATCATTTTGTTATATTTTCACTGACGTTGACATTGAAACAGGTAAATTAATCATTTGGATATAACAAGAAAAAAGTTGAACACGCAACTTTTTTAATTATTGTTGTCTTCTCTCAGTATATATCAGAATATTATGTAGTAAAAGATATTACTATTGAAAAATGTTTAATTTCAATTCAAGAAGATTGGTCTGCAATATTTATTTTTTTCTATCAGTTTTAAAGTGACAGTTTTGTGTTCAGCAACACATTAATATGTTAAAATAGATCACTGTACGTTTAATAAAGGATACCTATTCTAAAAATTTAAGTTTAAGCGTAGTTTAAATACGTATTTATCGTAATTAACATAAATTTGAAATTAATGCGAAGTATTTTTATTTCTGGTAAAAAGATATTTTATTGTGTCCTAAGGTGATACTGATTTTAATTAACTGTTACACGTACTGACATCACGCCTATTAATCATTAGTTAAAATATAAAAAATGAAAGTTTTAGTATATTTTTGGTTGATTATTTGTATTATCTACTTAAAGACGAGATTCTTTTAATTAGTTTATGTATTAGATAATTTTGTTGTTATTGTAACTTTATTTATGAATAAGATCTACAAATGTTTTTATTGGTTCGAAAAACATTCGAAAAATAATACAAAGCAAACAATTCGATTATCCTCATAGCTGAATAAATAATACTTTAATAAATAAACAAATATTAATATTATTTTATAAATGAATAATAGTAAAAGTCGTTTATTACTATTTTATATTATATATACATTGTTTATTTATTTATTCGGTTATTACTTACACAAACACGAATACTTAATTAGTAATAATAGCAAAACCAGTTAAATCTATTTTACTTGAAGAGGTTTCAAGAAGAAATAGTAAAGTCAATCTACAATCAATTAACAATTTGAATTTGTAATTTTACTAAATATGTAATATTATTTATTGTTTTTAGCTTTATTTGATAAAACTCGATAATTGTGAAATGAATATTTAACTAATTAGTAAAAAGTTTCACAAAACTTATTTTAATCTACCTGACAATTGCTACTGCTGTCATTATCAAAGGTAACATAAATATAAACAAACAATCGCTAAGGTAAATATAAAAATTGATAACTAGATAAAAAGATAAAAATAATAGAGATTAAATAGTGTGATTATGTTCTAAAAGGTGTTTGGAATAGTTAGATCTTTCTGAAGTTTAATTCTGTAACAACTATCTCCGACTTTCTCTGACTATTTTAAGGTTCGAAGAACCGGCATGATTGGCTAGTCTATTCTGGAATTCCTAAAAGCTTTAAAATGAGAAATTAGGCCCTCACTAACTTATTTGATCGATCAGGGAATTTCTGCGTTCTGCGTTGCTGGAGTTTGGTCCGCACTTATATTAAAGTCTCCACGTTTATGGAAAACATCCTCAACTACTGCTTAAAACTAAAGTGGGTCTTCTTATCCACTTCTTCAAAACAACATTAAGGAAGGTAAAGGAAAATTAAAAAGGACTAAAGCAAAAAGCCCAAAAACTTCTCTTTCTGAAAAGTTTGGGTCCGTGCATTGTATCATCATGAAACAAAGCAAATAAAGCAAAATTCATCTTGGGAATGGACCTCCTGAGAAAATTTGGTTTTACGTTGGATTTGAAGGAGGGTGTTTTGAGGGTCGGTAACGAAGAACTTCCGTTGCACACGAGAAGATCCTGTTGTATGTAAGGGTTTTGCTGACAGAAGATGTGATATTGCCGGGTCAAAGCGAGATGGTTCTCGAGGCAGGTTTGGATGGAGATCTTCGGGTAGGATGTGTGCGAATGATGGAGCCTGTCTGTGATAAGAAGATCCATAGTGGCATGCTGGTGGGAAAAGCGCTGATCAAGGTTGGAAAGATAGTACCGGTGAGAATTATGAACATTAATATGGATCCGGTGACATTAAAGAAGAGCACCCTTGTGGGACAGTGTGTGCCAGTATTCTGAGTAGCCAGGTGTATGGCTGATGTTCCAAAACCAGTACCCAAAGAACGTGGTGGAAAATTAGTAGGTATGGTTACTAGTTCGTGCGAAGACCTTAATAGAACGAAAGTGAAAGAGGTACAGGGTTTCCTTCACCGATACCAAAATATCTTCGCTCTTGATGATACCCAGAAGGGACGAACCAATATTGTGCGGCAGAAAATCAATACAGGGAACTCTGGGCCAGTACAACAGCAACCGAGACGTCTACCTCTAGCAAGGCGAGCAGAAGCCGAGAAAATTATTACCGATATGGTAGAACAAGGGGTCATCGAGCCATCCAGCAGTCCATGGGCATCACCGGTGGTCCTGGTCAGTAGGAAGGACGGGTCAACGAGATTTTGTGTGGACTATCGTCAACTCAATAACGTGACCAAGAAACACAGCTATCCCTTACCACGCATCGACGGCACGTTAGATACCCTGTCTGGTTCACGATGGTTTTCGACCTTGGACTTAAAGAGTGGTTATTGGCAAGTTGAAATGGAACCTGAAGACCGCGTTTACTATTGGTTCCGGACTATGGCAGTTTACGGTTATGCCTTTCGGTCTATGTAACGCTCCGGCCACTTTTAAGCGTCTAATGGAGACCATCCTGAGGGGACTGTCGTGGAAGACTTGCCTGGTATATCTAGATGATGTGATTGCAGTTGGAAAATCATTCAAGGAGCATTTGAAAAATCTAAAGGAAGTGTTCCGAATATTCATAAAAGAAGTAAAATATCCACAAAGTGGAGTTGCCAACACCGAAAAATAAACACCAAGTTCGTAGTTTTCTTGGGTTATGTACCTACTACAGGCGTTTCGTTCCTGGGTTTGCCAATATAGCGAAGCCCCTGACAAGGTTAACTGAAGATGGGCGTATGTTTGGAGCGGAGAATGCGAAACAAATTTCCAACAGTTGAAGCGTGCCTTGACAACAGCACCAATATTGAGCTATCCACTGACAGAAGGAAAATTCATACTGGACACAGATGCAAGTAATCTGGCCATTGGGGGTGTACTTTCTCAGATACAGGATAGACAAGAAAAGGTCATCGGCTATTTTAGTAAGGTTTTGTCGAAAGCCGAAAGGAATTATTGTGTGGCCAGAAAAGAATTATTGGCTGTCGTGAAGTCCGTTGAGCACTTCTACAAGTACTTGTACGGACGGAAGTTTTTATTGAGGACGGACCATGCAGCGTTGAAATGGCTTCTACAATTCCGTAATCCTGAAGGCCAGGTCGCAAGGTGGATCGAACGATTACAAGGATACGATTTTGACACGGAACATCGAGCGGGCACTAGTCATCGAAATGCCGATGCTCTTTCAAGAAGACTCTGCCCAACGGATTGCCGTCATTGCTCTCGTTTGGAAGATCAGGTTTGCCAAGTATTAAGAACTACCATCGTCAACGACAATTAGTTGCCGGACGAATTGCAACGACAACAGCAGGCTGATCCCGAATTAAAAATGGTACTGGAATAGAAGCGTGTGGGAGAAAGGCCTGCCTGGGAAACCGTCAGCCCTTACTACAGAACCCTAGAAGCATATTGGGCCCAATGGGAGTCCTTGAAGGTGGAAAACGATCTCCTGAAGCGAGTGCTTGAGAGTGAAGATGGCAACACCATTAGGTCTCAGTGCGTGGTTACAAGGAGCCGAGTGGCTACAGTATTGCGGCATCTGCATGACATTGCCTCAGGAGGACACTTCGGCGTGAAGAAGACTCTGGAGAAAGTTAGGGAGCGTTTTTATTGGGTCAATTGTAAAGAAGACGTGAAAGAGTGGTGCCGGAAATGCGAATTATGTGCTACTAGTAACGGACCCTTGGGGAAACGAAGAGCACCTATGAGGCAGTACAATGTGGTTAGTCCTCTGGAAAGAATACCTATAGACATTGCCGGACCATTTCCCGAGACAGACGATGGGAATAAATACATCTTAGTGTCTATCTTTATGGACTATTTTACCAAATGGCCAGAAGCATATGCCCTACCAAACCAGGAAGCCGCGACTGTTGCTGACGTACTAGTCAAAGAGTTTTTCAGTCGGTTCGGAGTGCCCATGAAGCTGCATTCGGATCAAGGCCGCAATTTTGGGTCTGCCCTCTTTGGAGAAGTCTGCCGATTGTTGGGCATTCGCAAGACTCGGACCACACCGTTACATCCGCAGTCTGATGGAATGGTAGAACGCTTGAATCGAACAATGGGCAAATATTTGGCCAAAGTCGTCTCCGATCAGCAACGAGATTGTGATCAATACCTGCATCTGTTCCTGATGGCTTATCGTGCATCGGTTCACGAAACAACCGGACAGTCACCAGCGTCTGTGATGTTTGGACGCGAGTTACGGTTACCGTGTGATCTGGAATTTGGATCTCCACCTGCAGAGCAGGAGGTAGCCGGGAATGATTATGTCATCAACTTAAAGAAGAAGTTGGAGGATATTCATGACCGAACCCGAAACAATAATCGAATCGCGATTGACCGGATGAAGACTACGTACGATGTGAGAGCCCAAGAAGGAGGGTTTCAACCTGGAGAGCTTGTCTCCATTCCATTCCACCGATTTAAATCTTAAATAAATAATAACTAATAATTGCAACAATCTTAAAGTTGTGTTAACTACTATATTACTCCATCTTAAACAAACATGTAGGGAAGATTAAACATTTTGAATTTTAATCAGATTTAGTTTCGTTGGCCATTTTGTGACCGGCATTTTGCATCTGGGTCATTTCTTAGCTTAACATCACAATTTGCGACTTTAAAAAACCCATGGTACGATTTTTCATTCGATATTTCAAATATTAAAGTTTTGACACCGGCGGCCATTTTGTAGCCGCCATTTTGCACTTTGTACCAATTTGGATCCCGGATTCGTAATCTACGTCCCTAAAACCCTATAAGTACCCAACTTTATTCAATTATAATAAAAATCTGATGAAATTATTTAATTATTAATTAGCCCCTTATGGAAAAAGCAATAATTTGTTAATAACAATTAAACAGGGTATTAGCGGACAAATCTAACATTTAGACTTTGAAATATAGTCAATTACCTACAATTTAAAAAAATCATCAAAATCGGTGCGATTCTTTTTAGAAAAATTATAAAATAACATAGCGGAGAGGATACTTATCTTTTTATTACTTAAATTTTTATCACTATGATACATTTGAATGTTGCCTACAGGTTTTAATTTCTCATTAAGTAACATTGGCTTTGTAATTAATAAACATAAACAATTTTAAATTTAGTGATATGGTAACTTTCGATTATTTAGTATCTACCTATATATTATTTTTCTAAGTACCCCCTAACAAATTTTACTATTATATATATTTTATAGAAAGCATAACAATCCACATCGGCGGTACATGATTAGTAAATTGTTAAAATTTGGAATATTTCTGAATCAAAATAAAATAAATCGTTGTATGCACCACGGACAATACGGGCATAATTATAAATAATAACATTCCCTCATACTATAATTTATTAATTATGCCTTTAATATTAAGTGGCTAATATTAGAACGATTATCAAACGTCATACTTTACTAACCATTGTCATTATAAATAATAAAAACATCATTATACATAAGAACGTAATGCGAAACAAGCCTGGTTTGCTTCGCACTGACGTCACAAACCAGAGAAGGATAGACTATCGAGCTGAGCGTTGTCATACCGCTGTGGGTGTATCGTGAATACCAGGTATTATTTTCTATGAAATAGCAAAGCATGTAGGTTTGCAAGGATGAATGAATTTAAAACTTTGTTTATTTTGAAACTTCAAAGGAATTTTTGAAATTTTGTTATATTATGTATTACATTCTGAATTACATTAATAGCCATTTCAATAACGGGTGATACATGTTACAATATACTAAAACTAATCTTAAAGTGTCCCAGAAAGCCTGTTTCGTTTAATAATGAACTTTAGATAAATCTGGTGATTTTAACATGTTTTATTAAATAATATTTTAGGAGTAATTCGTGAACTCGATTAATTTCCATTTTCTAAATACACACATACTATGTGTTCAAAGTTTAAAATTTAAATCGTTTTTAGCAGCATCAACGCAGTGACGGCAAATTCAAATAATATTGACAACAAATAAACAAAACTCGGTTATAGAATGCAGTATCACACATTTACATTCTTAGTTCAGTGGGACAAGTATACATATACTGGGTGACAAAAGGCTAGGGCCAAACTTATATCTTCTTTTACCAATTTATATGAGATTTGGTACATATTCTGATATTCGATACAATTTAGGATTTATTGACAACTATAGTCAAAATGGCCGACTTTTGGTTTTGCTGGAAATATAAATAACTTAGATTTTCTAAATGTAACACTCTTATATCTTTTGGAATTTACAAATATTAGTTTTAACATTTGTCGACAATATTTAGTTTTTAATAAAAATGAAGTTGTACATGATGCATATCATTAAATTTGTAAAGTTCCTGCCTAATGGCAAAATGACCCAATAATGCATTCCTCCTGGATATTAAATTGATGAATAATATCAATTCCACTTGAATTGGGTTCCAAATTGGAAGCCACAACCTGTCAGCCAAGGACATCCTTTCTATTTTCGGAATCCACGGGCAGATCACAATCATATTCCCTTGCAAGCAAAAGATCGCCTCCCCTAGCAACCTCTAAACAAGTGGCAGCTTAAAATGTCAAATATTAATTATTAATATCTTGCGTTGTAATTACAAAATAAATTTTGATGGCAGTGAAAGTGAAATTTTGGAAACTGCAACATCTACCAATTTATTACCCGAGAAACCAAAAAACAGTACAATCAAATATACACAGATTTCATAGAATGATTTAAGTATGAATAACTTGAATTATTATTTTTCTAAAAACGTTATCTTAGTCGTTTTCACAAAACTTTCCGAAAAGTATAAGTTTTAAATGAAGTTAATTTTGATCAAGGGTCAACACTATCAGTAGTAAATGTTACCTATATAACTGCACTAATTTTACCATTAGTTTTGTCAGAAAGTAAATATAAACTTACTTACTATGTGTCTAATACATGTCTTGTTTAGCTGTTTTTTATAGTTAAAATTGTAACAAGCTTAATTAATGGTTGAGGTTATAAAAGTGAGTGTAATTTTCCTACAAAAAATAAATACATTTGAAAATCTGTTAAATTATTTTTTCAAATCTCAATTTTCTTTTGTATAGTCGTAGAGAAAGTATTGTCATCTACTCGCGTATAATGGCTGTTATTCACTTGGATGATTATGACACTCGCCTACGGCTCGTGACCTAATTTTTATACTCGTGAATAATAACCATCATTATACACTCGTTAAAGAATATACTATTACCCAATCATTACTTCTCACCTATTACCAATCATGTTAAAAAAGAAATGAAAAATATATTTTTTTTAGAAAAAAAAATAGAAATTTGCAACCTGCTCAGACGTAATTTAACTTATGTTTTCAAAAATGTAAATATGTAAATATATTATTGTATTGCATTTAAAAAATCAAAGTTATTGGTGTTTTCGTCGAAACTGGAGGTCGGCTATATTGGCTTTCAGTAAATTATAAATTGTATTTAATATCCCTGTACCAGATTTCACATATCGGTATATAAATAAAGAAAATATAAGCTTGTCCATAGTTTTGTTGTCGCCCGGTATGATATAATAATTAATAAACTACCATTGTAGTTATTACAACAATGGAAGAGTAGCCCTTATAAAAACAGTAAGTGGTTGGTACCTGTCAAACAAAACAAGGTTAGGAAACAAAGAAATGTTATTAAACTATTTAATTGTAGACAAAACAAAAAATTAGTGAACAATAAGAATGGTCAATATACTGATAGACATACTACTTAATTTATTAATAAACAACAAATGGTTAGTGAATAAAAAAAAGGTTAAGATATGCTTAATTTGTTGTTCTATTGAACTTTACGATTACTAAACAAAAAATGGTTTTGAACAAAAACATGGAGGCAAAGCAAAACAGACAATAAGGTCATATATACAAAAATTCATGGACTTCCTTCAGCGTTAAATCTCCCCTCCTAGAGGCCAAAATGGAAAAACTCCCCGCAGCGTGAGAATAATTCCAGCTCGTTCGTTTATAAAAGCTGATTACTGTAGTCCTTTTAAATTGAAAAGATGGAAAGTTACCAAATAATAAAATAATTACAGGTTACATATCATCGGCTTCGCATGAAAAGTGCGTAAGTCCGAAAAGACTGTTTATAAGAAATGTAACACTTTTCATGTGGCTGTCAATGCTTTTGCACATGGGTCTGATTTTATTTTTGCTATTTATGCGACATTTACTAATTATTTTCGAAATTTCTCACATTTATTTTATAAAAAAAGTAATATTTTAATAATATATGCCGCACCGAGCGGCAAGTAATAGCTATTTATGTAACAAGTACATAATTTAGAACTTTATAGACAAGCCCAGTTTATGTTCGAGCGAGCGAAGCGAGTATGTATAGTTCACGATTAACCCACAACGGTATGACAACGCGCAGCTCGATAGTCTATCCTTCTCTGGTTTGTGACGTCAGTGCGAAGCAAACCAGGCTTGTTTCGCATTACGTTCTTATGTATAATGATGTTTTTATCATTTATAATGACAATGGTTAGTAAAGTATGACGTTTGATAATCGTTCTAATATTAGCCACTTAATATTAAAGGCATAATTAATAAATTATAGTATGAGGGAATGTTATTATTTATAATATGCCCGTATTGTCCGTGGTGCATACAACGATTTATTTTATTTTGATTCAGAAATATTCCAAATTTTAACAATTTACTAATCATGTACCGCCGATGTGGATTGTTATGCTTTCTATAAAATATATATAATAGTAAAATTTGTTAGGGGGTACTTAGAAAAATAATATATAGGTAGATACTAAATAATCGAAAGTTACCATATCACTAAATTTAAAATTGTTTATGTTTATTAATTACAAAGCCAATGTTACTTAATGAGAAATTAAAACCTGTAGGCAACATTCAAATGTATCATAGTGATAGAAATTTGATTAATAATTGAAGTATCCTCTCCGCCATGTTATTTTATAATTTTTCTAAAAATTCTACCATTTTTTAGATTTATTTTAACATTTCTTCGACAAGCAATTTCCCAACGCTTTGAAAGTTCTTCGTTCTTTGGGAATCGAAAGTATTTTATACCAGTTCCTTTTGTATTCCTGTTATAATTGCAACAGTCAGTAACAGCACAACCAGGAATACTGTTCGATATATACCTGTGTAAGAACTTCACCTTGTTATCTTCGATATTTCACAAGTTTACACTCACCAAAACAAAAGGAATTTCAAAATTAATTATTTAAAGCCGCTTTTCCTAACATACACCCACCGTACTGTGTAGCTGGAAGAGATCAAATGGGAGGAAAGTTAGAGTCCTTGGAAAGTTGCTTCGCAGCGACGTCACATGCGCGCGGAGTACGAGTTTTGGTCGTGAAGCTGGCATACCGTTGTGGGTGTATCGTGCTGGTATTGCACCCACTACTTTTTATTATTCTGGTTTATTGAGTCATCATACATATTTCGCTAACTCAAATGAAACGAATCGGTGAAAACCAGGCGCGCTCGGTGCATACGAAAACACGGGATTGCGGAAATGCAGCGTAGATCGATATCATGCTGGTACGTTCACGTTAGAATGGAAGCTCTGAGTTTTCGTATGCAGCGGCCACGCTGCTATAAACAATTATAAAAGTACAATATAGTATCTACAAAAACTACCAAAACGTTCTTGATCCCTTTATATGTTAAAAACGACTGCTAGTTAACGTGATCAAGCATACTTCAATATACATTTTTAACTCAAAATATCCTGTTTAGGTATTTAGGAATATAAAATGCAGCAAAGATCATTTACAATTTTTACAACATTTAGAGATTTTAAGGGTTAGCTGCTATCCCATTAGCCCCTGCATTTCGCAAACTTAGAAAGATATCTGACTTCTTATACTATTTCACGCATCCCAATCAAATGTAAAGTACAACAAAAATCGTATACTATTTTTAACACTTTTAGAAATTTTAAGGGTTGCAACTACCTCCTTTAAATCCCGAATTTCGCAAAATTAGGAAAGTACGCGACTTTCTATATTATTTTACACCTTCCAATCAAATATGACATGCAGCAAAGATTGTGTACTATTTTTAATACTTTTAGAAACTTTAAGGGTTGGTAGCTTCCACCTTAGACCCTGAATTTCGCAAAATCCGAAAAGTATCCGAAAAATATGAAGTGCAACAAAAATTGCTTACTATTTTTATCACCTTTAGGAGTTTGAAGTGTTAGCTGCTACTTCCTTATACCCTAGTAGACCCTAAATTTTGAATAATCAAAAAAATTTATGCATTAGAAATTTAGCGTAGCATTTTAGATCTTCATACCAAATAGAAAACGAAACTACAATCATTAGTCGGTTTCCTAGAGAAAATACATCGGAATTCGCCTATTGGGCACCGATTTTGATGATTTTTTAAATTGTAGGTAATTGACTATATTTCAAAGTCTAAATGTTAGATTTGTCCGCTAATACCCTGTTTAATTGTTATTAACAAATTATTGCTTTTTCCATAAGGGGCTAATTAATAATTAAATAATTTCATCAGATTTTTATTATAATTGAATAAAGTTGGGTACTTATAGGGTTTTAGGGACGTAGATTACGAATCCGGGATCCAAATTGGTACAAAGTGCAAAATGGCGGCTACAAAATGGCCGCCGGTGTCAAAACTTTAATATTTGAAATATCGAATGAAAAATCGTACCATGGGTTTTTTAAAGTCGCAAATTGTGATGTTAAGCTAAGAAATGACCCAGATGCAAAATGCCGGTCACAAAATGGCCAACGAAACTAAATCTGATTAAAATTCAAAATGTTTAATCTTTCCTACATGTTGTAATATAGTAGTTAATACAATTTTAAGATTGTTGCAATTATTAGTTATTGTTTATTTAAGATTTAAATCGGTGGAATGGAATGGAGACAAGCTCTCCAGGTTGAAACCCTCCTTCTTGGACTCTCACATCGTACGTAGTCTTCATCCGGTCAATCGCGATTCGATTATTGTTTCGGGTTCGGTCATGAATATCCTCCAACTTCTTCTTTAAGTTGATGACATAATCATTCCCGGCTACCTCCTGCTCTGCAGGTGGAGATCCAAATTCCAGATCACACGGTAACCGTAACTCGCGTCCAAACATCACAGACGCTGGTGACTGTCTTGTTGTTTCGTGAACCGATGCACGATAAGCCATCAGGAACAGATGCAGGTATTGATCACAGTCTCGTTGCTGATCGGAGACGACTTTGGCCAAATATTTGCCCATTGTTCGATTCAAGCGTTCTACCATTCCATCAGACTGCGGATGTAACGGTGTGGTCCGAGTCTTGCGAATGCCCAACAATCGGCAGACTTCTCCAAAGAGGGCAGACCCAAAATTGCGGCCTTGATCCGAATGCAGCTTCATGGGCACTCCGAACCGACTGAAAAACTCTTTGACTAGTACGTCAGCAACAGTCGCGGCTTCCTGGTTTGGTAGGGCATATGCTTCTGGCCATTTGGTAAAATAGTCCATAAAGATAGACACTAAGATGTATTTATTCCCATCGTCTGTCTCGGGAAATGGTCCGGCAATGTCTATAGGTATTCTTTCCAGAGGACTAACCACATTGTACTGCCTCATAGGTGCTCTTCGTTTCCCCAAGGGTCCGTTACTAGTAGCACATAATTCGCATTTCCGGCACCACTCTTTCACGTCTTCTTTACAATTGACCCAATAAAAACGCTCCCTAACTTTCTCCAGAGTCTTCTTCACGCCGAAGTGTCCTCCTGAGGCAATGTCATGCAGATGCCGCAATACTGTAGCCACTCGGCTCCTTGTAACCACGCACTGAGACCTAATGGTGTTGCCATCTTCACTCTCAAGCACTCGCTTCAGGAGATCGTTTTCCACCTTCAAGGACTCCCATTGGGCCCAATATGCTTTTAGGGTTCTGTAGAAAGGGCTGACGGTTTCCCAGGCAGGCCTTTCTCCCACACGCTTCTATTTCAGTACCATTTTTAATTCGGGATCAGCCTGCTGTTGTCGTTGCAATTCTTCCGGCAACTAATTGTCGTTGACGATGGTAGTTCTTAATACTTGGCAAACCTGATCTTCCAAACGAGAGCAATGACGGCAATCCGTTGGGTAGAGTCTTCTTGAAAGAGCATCGGCGTTTCGATGACTAGTGCCCGCTCGATGTTCCGTGTCAAAATCGTATCCTTGTAATCGTTCGATCCACCTTGCGACCTGGCCTTCAGGATTACGGAATTGTAGAAGCCATTTAAACGCTGCATGGTCCGTCCTCAATAAAAACTTCCGTCCGTACAAGTACTTGTAGAAGTACTCAACGGACTTCACGACAGCCAATAATTCTTTTCTGGCCACACAATAATTCCTTTCGGCTTTCGACAAAACCTTACTAAAATAGCCGATGACCTTTTCTTGTCTATCCTGTATCTGAGAAAGTACACCCCCAATGCCCAGATTACTTGCATCTGTGTCCAGTATGAATTTTCCTTCTGTCAGTGGATAGCTCAATATTGGTGCTGTTGTCAAGGCACGCTTCAATTGTTGGAAAGCTGTTTCGCACTCTCCGCTCCAAACATACGCCCATCTTCAGTTAACCTTGTCAGGGGCTTCGCTATATTGGCAAACCCAGGAACGAAACGCCTGTAGTAGGTACATAACCCAAGAAAACTATGAACTTGGTGTTTATTTTTCGGTGTTGGCCACTCCACTTTGTGGATATTTTACTTCTTTTATGAATATTCGGAACACTTCCTTTAGATTTTTCAAATGCTCCTTGAATGATTTTCCAACTGCAATCACATCATCTAGATATACCAGGCAAGTCTTCCACGACAGTCCCCTCAGGATGGTCTCCATTAGACGCTCAAAAGTGGCCCGAGCGTTACATAGACCGAAAGGCATAACCGTAAACTGCCATAGTCCGGAACCAATAGTGAACGCGGTCTTCAGGTTCCATTTCAACTTGCCAATAACCACTCTTTAAGTCCAAGGTCGAAAACCATCGTGAACCAGACAGGGTATCTAACGTGCCGTCGATGCGTGGTAAGGGATAGCTGTGTTTCTT
Organism: Agrypnus murinus; assembly: GCA_929113105.1. NCBI lineage: Eukaryota > Metazoa > Arthropoda > Insecta > Coleoptera > Elateridae > Agrypnus > Agrypnus murinus. The sequence goes on along the minus strand of OV816028.1, from coordinate 19,468,072 downwards.
GGTCACGTTATTGAGTTGACGATAGTCCACACAAAATCTCGTTGACCCATCCTTCCTACTGACCAGAACCACCGGTGATGCCCATGGACTGCTGGATGGCTCGATGACCCCTTGTTCTTCCATATCGGTAATAATTTTCTCGGCTTCTGCTCGCCTTGCTAGAGGTAGACGTCTCGGTTGCTGTTGGACTGTCCCAGAGTTCCCTGTATTGATTTTCTGCCGCACAATATTGGTTCGTCCCTTCTGGGTATCATCAAGAGCGAAGATATTTTGGTATCGGTGAAGGAAACCCTGTACCTCTTTCACTTTCGTTCTATTAAGGTCTTCGCACGAACTAGTAACCATACCTACTAATTTTCCACCATGTTCTTTGGGTACTGGTTTTGGAACATCAGCCATACACCTGGCTACTCGGAATACTGGCACACACTGTCCCACAAGGGTGCTCTTCTTTAATGTCACCGGATCCATATTAATGTTCATAATTCTCACCGGTACTATCTTTCCAACCTTGATCAGCGCTTTTCCCACCAGTATGCCACTATGGATCTTCTTATCACAGACAGGCTCCATCATTCGCACACATCCTACCCGAAGATCTCCATCCAAACCTGCCTCGAGAACCATCTCGCTTTGACCCGGCAATATCACATCTTCTGTCAGCAAAACCCTTACGACAGGATCTTCTCGTGTGCAACGGAAGTTTTTCGTTACCGACCCTCAAAACACCCTCCTTCAAATCCAACGTAAAACCAAATTTTCTCAAGAGGTCCATTCCCAAGATGAAGTCAGTGACATGGGCTACCAGCACCTCATGATCGCGTTCTTCACTTCCAGTGCCAATCTTCATCTTCACCACTCCTCGTATTGGTATCACTTCACCTGTTGATGTACGGAGTTGGGTAGTTGTCTGTAACATATTCATACTTGTTCGTAGAATGTTAGGGCGTATGATGAATTTTGTCGCCCCCGTATCAATGAGTAGTGGAATAGTTCGATTATCAATTTTCCCATCTACGAACAAACTGCTGGTACTATTACTTGATGTTACAGCATGGACGGTGATCTCTGGGGCATCTTCACTCGCAGTCAACGTTCGCCTCCTCTTGCCAACCACCTTTAACATTTCCGACGGTTGTACTTGCTTTGGTTTAGGGCAACGGCGTCGTATGTGCCCTTGTTCGCCACAGTTCCAGCAACGGAACCCTTGAACGTCTTGAGGATTCTTCTTACGGTTCTCTTCCTTCTGAAGAACTCTCATTAATAAGTCTTCTAGGCGATCTTTGGAACCTTCCTCTTCTTCCGCAACGGTTCGAACTCGCCCGTGGCCTTGGGACGCTTGCTTTGCGGCTTCAAATTTTAAAGCGTGAGCAACCGCATTATCAGTTGTTCTTGGTCGTGCCAGCCTTAATGACTGCTGTGTTTCTCCGTCTCTTAGTCCATCAATGAAGGTCGGCACAGCGAGTTGTCTCAGAAATGAATCTGGTGCCGTAGGTTACGCCAATCGGGCAAGCCGCGCAACATCGGCTTCAAACTCCTGAAGGCTTTCTCCATTCTTCTGGACACGATTCTTGCGTGTGATACACTTGTTGAAGATGCGCGTCTCCATATCTCATCTCCAATCTAGACACTAACAACTGGTAATAATTTTTCTGTCCTACTGGGATCGTTTGCAGGACGTTCAACGCGTCTCCACGCAAAGCCACAGTTAACGAAACGGCGTTTTCCTTGCCTGTCCATCCGTTGGCTCCAGCCGCCTCAAATTCTTTGTAGTAGGTGGACCAAGGTATCTTTCCATCGAACGTGGGTGGTTTTAATTTTATCCCTACGGCAGGACCCTTTTCTTCTTTAAATTGTTTCTTTACTTCATTAAACGGCCACTCAGAGGTTGAGGGAAACCGTAGTTAACTCATTCTATCCCCCAACATTTTAGTTACGCTGTCTTTGTCAGTTGTTGGTGGTAATTGCATTTGGGCTATTTTCTCTTCTACTATCTTTATTACCCTATCCTGTTTCTCCAGTTTAATTTATAATAGTCCTAGCGCGCTTTAATTTTGCAACAATTCTTCGAAAACTTTATCTTCTAACGCTTTGACATTGTCCTGAAATTCTTCTTTAAACCTTCTGGTACTTTCTTCGGACTTTTCTAATAATTCTGCAAACCTTCTAGAATTCTCTTCGTGCTTTTCCAATAAATCTTCTTTAAGCATTCTAGAATTTTCATCGGACTTTTCCAGAAATTCTTCCTTTAGCATTCTAACATTTTCTTCAGAGTTTCTAGAATTTTCTTCGGCTTTTCTAGGACTTTCTTCCATTTTACTTAACACAAATTAGTATCAATTGCGGGTCCAGGTATTTCGAAGAGGAAACTTTCGGGGTCCGCGTTATGTTCTAGAAGCCATTTTTTTATCCGATTTATTAGAACCTCTTTCTTTCCATTAATATCTAAGTCTCTCTCACCCAATTCCCGTTTTAAATCTGTCACTAAGAGATCTTCTAACAATTTCATCGCCATTTTAATTATTCGTTGGAATTATTTTTAACGATTAAAGTCTATTCTCACAGCACTTTATTTATTACACGATTTTATTTATTTTAAAACCCGACACCTGTAGTAACACCACTGTAACGTTCTTTTTAAAATAATAACAAAAATGCTGTTTAAATCGTCTATTCACAAGAGACATATTATTTACATACACTTAATTAAAAACACTATAGTTATAAACTATTTAATGCACTATTTAAATGCTAGATATTTACAAACTTAAAGTAGGCTATTTATATAAGAACTATTTATGTATTATTACAACAATTATTAACATTTATTTATTCACTAACATTCGATTACTAATTTACACAAAGTACATTTCACTACGTCGGTTAAACGTTAACTGAGCTCCTTCTACCCGCGACCTCAATTGATATCTTCCATATAAAGTTACCGATGAATCATACATGCTGGTGTTGATGAATCGTACATGCAGGTGTTGATGAATCATACATGCAGCTGTTGATGAGTCATACATGCAGCTGTTGATGAGTCACGTCGATGAGTTGTGTCGATGAGTCATGCAGTCTCGAATATTCGACGGCGGTGAATAGGGAGTTTCCCCATTTGTTACATTAGTTTTTCTATGGAAGAAAGTTCTGGAGACTCATATTTTAAAAGCTTTGGAGATTTCAGATCCAAAATATTGAAAATATTGTTACAAATTTCCAAAAATGAAGTTCATATTTCTAAAGTTTAAACAATTTGAAGTTAGCATTTTCTAGAACAAAGTTTAAGCTGTTCAAGTTTTCTGTTCCTCAATGTTTCAAGCATCAAATCTTATTTTTTAATTTTAAGATTCTGTAACGGTTCGTTTTTGTCAGTAGATTTATCTTAAGTTATTTACCAATTTGCATTGATTTGAGCTTATAATTTATAGTACGAAAGCAATAAAATATTTTTCTTATATTTTCTTTATTGAAATATTTCAATTACACAATAAAATAAAATAAAATTAAATGTTGATGGTATAGGCAACTCTTCTTGCTTAGGTAAGAATCTTAGTTATGAGTTGGCATTTTTTGTTTTCAACTCTTTTATTAGCTAAAAAATTATTAGGTATTAACCATCAGTGAATTGGAACTTTCACTAGAGTTTCGTACTTACTTGAAAAAGAATTCTTCTCGTAGTCTTGTGGTTATTCCTAAAAGATAGAGATTATTAGTTCAAAATAAACAGTAATTAACTTGTTTTGTACTTACCCAACTTTCGAGTCATCTATTTAGCCTTAACGCTGGTGCTAACTTCTTCATGCATATTGCGGACAGCGCCTTGTAAACAATTTTGTCATATTTCAAAGTATTTTTAATAGAAATTATAAATTTCCATTTTGCATACGATATGTAAACAAACTTTATCTTGCAACTGTCTTTCTGTTGCGCCGTCTCGAATAATTCCCATTAATAAACAATGTTGCCGCAGTTATCTCTTCATGATACTTGAGACTACTGGTCATACATCTGCTTTGCGCAGAAGCTATCGCATTACGTAATAACTGCCGCGTGTTTTGAAACGTGTTGTGTTAATTATTTAACCCATTTGACATGGAATTTCTTAATTAGATTGGAATAATATTTGCGACGCTGCCCCTCGCGGACATACTTTGATATTTGAGATTGCGCATTTTTGCCGTCGACGGATATCCGGTGATAGGCTTTTAAAGAAAGGTCTGAACGACATTCTTCTTTTGGTTTAGTAGTAATCAACTACGATCGAATTTGATCTTGGTGAAATATTGTGGGTGCTATTTAAGAAACAAATCTCTGGAGCCATATATGAAGGTAATGGTGAGATTTTGTCTTCAATTACACTTCAGCGGATTATTAGCACCACATCAATAATAATCAAACTGGTAACTACCCTATTGGAATATTTGGAGGGAAGCCATTTTGTCGCACAAGAGGATTCATTAGACCAGATCAATTCCTTCGATCGATACGAATTAACCCCCACCCAATGCCTGAAGTTCTTCACAGGTAAAATTTTTAGATATTGGATTTACGTCCAAGAAGTTACATACAGTCTTATATTTTAGGATTACTAAATTATTCTTTGAATGTGGATGCATTTTGTTATCGAGTAGATACCGCCCTTTTACCTTTTAGCCGCCCACCATCCGAGGTATGAATTCTTAACATGTTTATGTATCGAACCATTTTCCTAGTCAGGAATTTTCTTTTAGGCTTCTTGGGAAAGGTGTACCCCATTAAGTATAGTAAGAAGACTATTTTTAACAGAAACTCAAACTGTAGTTCACCCCTACCTGGAAGTTTGGTAGTTAAGGAAATAAACCAGCGAGTAGCAGGGTTTGAAGAATCTTCTGGGTTTATTTCGGAATCAGCTAAGTTTATCATAAGAGATAACCTGTAATTTATTAACTAAGCCGTCAATCAATTATTGTTGAGGTCATTTATTAATTTAGTGATGATGAATCAGTCATTTGGACATTGAGTCCTTTCTGAACATAGCATTTAACTAGCCAACGTTAGGACTAGAATATAATTAATATTAATTAGATACATTATTTAGTTTATTCATTGGATTGGAAATTATCAATTGTATAAGTGTGTAATCTATTCATTGTCAAGTCTGTTAGTTGAACAAATGCGCAATTGCTCATAGTATTACTGCATTAACTTGCGAAGGAGTAAATCGTAAGCTTACGACGGCTAACCCCTCTCCCCTAATTTCATATTTTTTTGGGTTACTTCGTTTATAATTACATATTAGAATACCTACTATATTCAGCTCTCGATAGAACAATTACCAAGAACTTGATACTGACTGATATACAATAATATCATTCCTTTTTTTTAATCCTCTCAATAGGTTTTACAGTACAGTTAATATTTGTTTCAATATACAATTAATTACTCTCAATACTTATTATTATAATTATTTATGTTCAAGTATTTATTATATTAATTAAACGGAAATTTATGTTTATGAATGGGCCTTTTAATGGTATGATAAGCAAGCACTTACTTAGCCCCGAGACGGTAAGTATCTGGTGCCCTTTTCTTAATTTTGGTGGTTCGATGGTTGCTGTGTCCTTAGTTGGAAAATTAAGTGGCGCTCCCTTACAACTTGAATCCAGCCCTTCTCCACTGATAGCTGGTCCGGGAGGACACAACTTTAAGCCATCGTTTACTTTGGTAATTATCGTCGCTTTATCCTATGGTAAGGGTGCGTGACAATTCTCTTATGCAGTTCCTTTATTTCTACTGGCGAAACGTTTAGTTCTACTATTGTTCTTAATATAAGCCAGAATGAATGAAATACAAAAACTTTTTCTATAATTTTTAGTTTATAGAAATGATAATTATTGATCCGGCTGGTCTAGCGGTGAAGGTCCACGTCGTTCTACTCTTCTTTATAGTTATAGAGTACAATGACACTTAATGAGCGAAACAATCGAGTCTGAATCCGGGAAAAAACTTTTCGGTCCCAGGGTCGATCTATCGAGGCCATATGACCTTGATACCATACCTTGGTACCTGTAATCAAAAAAAGTGATAGATTTATATAATGAAATTCCTACTTCTGTCGGTGCGTTGAACTCTTTAGTTTAATTAGGTACTACTATTTAATGCCTTTTATATCATTTGACCGTTTAAATGCTGCTGAAGCCGATGATGAGGTAAGTTAACTTCTTTTCAATCTATGAATTTAAAATTAATTACATTTTCTAACAGATAATTATGAAGCCGCATACATATCATAAGGAATCCTTTACCCATACAGATTTTCCATTAAAGTTGGCAAAGGCGTTTAATTATTGGTTACAAGTACCAGAGAAAGACTTTAATATTATACACCAGTACACCAAAATGGCTATTGTTTCAATGCTTTTGTTAGTATAACCTTTGGATTTTTAGTATTTTTTACTTACTGTTTTATTTTAAAATGTTTCATAATTACATTAGGATGGCAGATTTGCTTGCTGATCGAGAAACCAGAGAGGGCAAATCAACAGCTCATGCTGTCTTTGGAAAACCGCACGTTATCAACACTTGCTTCTTTTGTGGTGTTGCAGTAGCGCATGTAAAATCTGAGGATCTTAAGAGGCTAATGTAAATTCTTATCAGAAAGTAGGTAATAAAATACACAAAGTTATGAAAGAGACAGAGCATGAGTAATCGATCTCCTATTTCCTCTGGCCACATACTAGACTGCTAATAGAGAAAGAAGCGGCAAAACTTTTATATAGAATAATAACAATGTAGTGAGACAAGCACTCCAAATCGGTCAAACATGTATTTAAAAGATCAGAGGGCATGCTATCCATTTTATATCAACATACTTTATCCTAAAAATAGATAATTATACTACAAAATCTTTGTATTACTAAATATTAATAAAAATTAATTTACTGTTAAACACTTTTTTATATTGTTATACTTGGTCATTTGGCAACCCTATTAATAGTGGAACGTTGTTATGTGTAATACATAATAATAAAAATAATTATAGAAATAATGAATATGACGAGATACCCTACAAATATAATTAAGTGTGTGCATTTTAGACAACCATTGGCCTTAGAAATTGTACCGCCAAATGGTATTGACGTATGGTAGGTACCTACTCCTTGGATTTGTAATGCTTTGTTAAAACCAGTTTCTTTCTGCCTTTCCTTCATTCTTCGATGCATTATAATATTGTAAGGCATCTTTTGGGCCGTGGCGAATCAATTAGTAATTAAAGCAATAACTTGTCACTTAGTCATTACAAACCTTAGGATTGTATGATCTCATTTGCGGCCCTTCAGTTAAGTATCTATTAGTTTACATATGAAACGCGATGTAGTAGTGAATTTCCCAAAATGGATAAGTCATCATTCACCTTACTCCACTTAGGAACGTCTGACGGTCTTAATACTAAAGCCCGCCTGATGGCCCTCAATTTTTAATTACACTGCGATTACAAAAGAAAAACACAAGGAGCACCTCTGTTATAACCACCACCAACATCACTGCCTTATTTCACTTTCTCAAACACACTCAGTAAATCATCATCAACACTCAGGTCTACTATCAAGTAAGGTTAGTAATGAAAGGAAAGTATAGTTTAAAATTAAGTAATAAAGAAAGGCTTGATACCTCACAGAACCGTCTCCGTGCTTCAAGACGAATTCAGACCTGAAACAAAGAAACGGGTAGTGCCTAAAAACACTCAGGACATGATGGATAAAAACATTTCAAAGCTTTATCCTAAATCCCGCAGAACTTAATGCCTGAAACTCTCAGGACTTCATAATGAAAAAGGCTCAAGGCCTTGTGCCTGAAACCCTCAGGACTTCATGGATGGAAAAAGCTCAAAGCTTTATTCCTGAAACCCTCAAGACTTCATGGGTGGAAAACGCTCAAGGCTTTATGCCTAAAACCAGGACTTCGTGCTTCAGAAGCTATAATGTTTTGCGTAAAATGAAAAATTTAGGGGCAGGATATATAGAAAGGATAGCTACTCCTTGCACTACACACGAATTCTGAAGCATGTATCTTCTCCAAATGTTATAGCATGCAAATTGCTTTATTATCAATGTTATTTTCTATAGGCGTAAACGAATGCCTTCTCTTAAATAACGTGCAACAGTCGAAGTTTGTTTATACCGTCGTCCAGATTAATTAATTGTTGTCTCGGTGCGAGTTACCGTTATCTTTATTTTGGAATGGATACAGTAAGATAGGAAGATATTTGTAAACCTTTGACTGTGATTGATATGTCTTTTGTTTTGGTATTTCTGTGCTGAGTTGTGTGATTTATTATTAAGTTACTATTTACTGCCTTGTGTATTATCTTCTCCTCATGTTTGTGAATGTTATTACTTTTGCTGTTGTACGGTATTTAAGGGATTGCACTTGTTTAAGCCTTATAGAAAATATTACTACTTAATGAGTACATTGATAATAAGGTAACTTACTATAAGATTTAGAGAAGCTATAAGTGCCTCAGAAGCTGTATGTAGAGTCAGGAATAGCTACTCTTCTTGTCTGTCCTAATTCTAACTATTCCATTTTATATAAGAAGGTGACGCTTCAGAAGCACTGAGACCTGAAGTTTTCAGGCACTCTAATCGTTGTTTGTTCCAGGCACACTAGCCATTCTTGGTTTCAGCCACGAAGTCCTGAGGATGTCAGGCACAAAGCCTTGAGATATTTCCATCATGAAGCCCTGATGGTTTCAAGCACGTAGTCCTGGTGGTTTCGGTCACAAAGCTTTGAGCTTTTTTCATCACGAAATCGTGACGGTTCAAGGCACACTAATCGTTTTGTTTCAGGTCCGAATTCGTCTATCTTGAAGCACGAAAACGCTTCCTTTGAGATATCAACCCTTTCTTTTTATTAGTTTATTATGAACTATACTTTTCTTTCATTACCTTTTTTGATAATAGACCTGAGTGACGATGATGATAGTATTGTTGATTACGTAAAATGAGGCAATGATGATGGCGGTTATGACAGTGGTGCTCCTTGTGTTTTTCTTTTGTAATCGCAGTGTAATTTAAAATTAAGGACCACCAAGGAGGAAGTTTGTTATTAAGACCGTGAGACGTTCCTAATTGGAGCAAGGTGAGTGATGCCATGCATTTTTCAGAAATTCGCAACTAAGTACATCCTAACATCAACACCCACATATAACTAAGGTCAATACTAATTGGGAACGCTAACCACAATTACAGTGTCGGTAGTGTTTTAGGAAGTTTCAAAGCAGTAACCTATTCAACTGCCTGGCGCCATCTGATCTCAAGCCGCTTAGAAAGTGAATACCTTAATTTTCTATTTTTTAAAAAGTATTATATGTGCATCTGGGCGTGATACCTAGATATACATTAAATGACACTATTATATCTGGATTTTATGGAACTGGCTCCCTTACAGTAGGTCGTCCGATTTTGACCAGGTAGCTCTAACAAGATTCAGATTATATTGAGCGGGAAACTAAAAGGACCAAATTTACAGATCCGACAGATAATGGCCAATTCAATAGAAAGCTGGCGTAAACCAATCTAAGGAAATTGATGACACGCAATCTTCTAATAGTTCCAAAATGGAATTCAAGCCGATACAGAAAGGTTGAGTATCATACTTGAACCTTCCCAACACCAGACATAGAAAGAAACATCGTAGTTGCACCAATATAAAATGTTGAGTCTATAAACAGTTCCAAAAACTATTTCTTGTGAAAGTGGAACCAATCCAAATATCCTAACACAAGAAAATGTTGAACCTAAGAAAAGTAGAATAGACTTTTTTATACACACTTTGAAATGTAACATGCAGAATTCCAAACCTCCTGAGCCTAAGGAAAAGCAAATAAGATTGAAACAACTCAAATATGGAGGACCGCTAAGAAAAGGAACGTCGCCAAAAAAATAAATGCACTAAGAGAAAAACAACCATAAAAAACAAAGAAACAAAGAAATTAGTTACTAAAAGTACAAAAAAAAACAGTGACAAAAAATAACAACCCAAAGGCTTGTTAGGAAAACTTCTAAAATCTAAAGTGATGGCAGTGATGAGTGGAAAGTCTCGACTAATGAGAAAATGAAATGCAAATGGTAATGGTAATGGAGAGTAGTGACAGTAGCATACGCTTTGGCCATAAAGACAGTCTTGATGGGCAACAAGGAAATGATGATCTAAAAAACCAATAACTCAGTAAATGAAGCAAAGAAAGCTAACAAGGAACTACCAAAAGAAACTAAATCACAAAAAAGACAAATCAAATGAAATGAAAGAAAGACAAGTTTCTGACAATGCAACAATAATTGAAAACAATGAACTAGGAAAGGAAATGACAAATGTTGCAAAAATAGTGACAGTGAAAATGAAAACACACCTACACATACGGTATAGATCTTTGCTGAAAATCTTGGAAATTCCTAGAAGGTATGCATTTTAAATACTTCTTCAAACGGAGATGTGTCCATGAAATTTCTGGAAAGAATAAGAAGCGTGTTTAGATGTCCACTGATGCGTGGTATCGCGACTGCTTCCACTGTTTCGTATTCACCGCACGCTGCTGAACGGGTGACACCTGAATTCATAACATCTATATTTCTTAAAGGTGAAGAAATTCAACATCGGTCCATCTGTCCATGTGATCAAAAAATTATGGAAGACAGCAAGACACTAATCTGTTCCTAATGTTTTTTATGTTACTCATGTTTTGTTTCAAATGTTCTTTTAGGTTATGGTATGTTTTACGTTATATTATTTTTTAAAGTCTTAAAATCACCTTAAGTAAACTTAATTGTTACTTCGAGCTTATTATGCTTTAATAGGGCGAAAAGAGGGTAATAATAATGTTATTAGCTTGTTAACAAAGTAGTAGTCTTATGTTCCTTAAATATAGCATTTTAACATTAAATTCTATTTATTTTTCTCCATGACTCTTTCAGTTGTTACTGTTTGATGTCCATTTGCCTCATATCAAATATAACACTGTTTTGTGTAAAATAATTAAGTGTTCTTTCAATTTCAAGTCTTCTTTGGAAATTTTAGAATTTGTTATTTCTCATTATGTCACCGTTTTGGCCTTTTATTTTTATCAATTTATTATATTATTACGGTATATTTATATTCATCATCACAATTATAAAATTATATTTTCATTAAGCACTCTCAGATTTTATTTGAATTCTTTGTGAATTCCAATAAATTTCTGACAATATTTATATGACCTTCCAAAATTATTTGTTTTTGATAAAGAATAAATAGTAAATAAAAAATAAATACTACACTACGAAGTCCGATCCGAATCCAATGAAATATTTATATATGCCGCTGCCCAGAAATCCCGAACGCACTAAGAGGCGGAATGTTGCTTCAAGATGTAAAATCTTGTAGTTTGCCCGGTGGTATATACAACCTGTAATAATGGAAATTAGGGAAACATACTTCCGTTGTTCATATGTTATTTCGTTAACTTTCGTATTTTTGCGAAAGTGCAGCTGATTATGCAAAGCTAAATAGTTTATCTACATGCAAACAGCAGAAAATTATGCTTTGAACAAACAATTCTTATTAGATTTTTTCAGTACATATAGACAAAATTATGAAATTTCGAATTTGGGTTTCGGTAATTATTTTTAAAAAAATCAAAAAGTCTTTGATGCTTGCATGTAGCTTGATATTTCATCTCTTAATTTATTGCAACAAATAGACGATTAGTTTCAAAATTAGGCTAAATCACTTGAACGCGTAAACCTCTGCAAAACCACTCTCTAGCCGACCGTACATTACCCTCTTAATCAGGTAAGGAGCTTATTGGGAGGATATTAACGAGGTAAACAATAGTTAAAGTATCTTAAGTTATTAAATATTCAGTGAACCTTTATTAAAATGATCACTCACAATAAGATAACTAATAAAATATTCAATTAAGCTTTACTTAGAGCATGGATATACTTATCGATTATTATATAAGAATTTTTCACATATAATAAAAGGGCTATTCCATGCGAAATTGATCACTAAAATGGGTCGATCTCACGGATTTGAATGAAAATCAATTATGAGGTAGCAATCAACTAAAGAACATAATTTTCATTCATCAATTTGCTAAATTAGTAGGAACTTTGGAAATATGCAAACTGAAAAAATTATCAAAACTGCTTGCACTTCTTTAAAGAAATATAAATATCCCGAAAAGTATTTACCTAATACATAAGCAATTAACTAATCTGCAGGTATAATCATATCCACACAGATATACGTTTATCTTATGCAGTGGCGTGCGGTTTATGTAAGCAAGGGAAGCAATGCTTCCCTTGAGAATTTATTCAAAATAAAAACCAATGCTAACAAAAATATTTTTTATAAAATTAAGGTTATCGTTTGTTTAAATTTGTAATATTTAATCAACTTAAAACTAAATATCAATTCCGTACAGCAAAATGTATAATTATTTAGAGTACTATTTTAAATTAGGCTTATTAAACTTGCACGGAAAGGTAATGCCGATTCAAATGTGCTACATACACTGCATATAAGCACTGATTTCCTTGCTTATAACTGCTGTTCTCCTAGCCTTGGCGTGGATCAGCGGACGTGTTGATGCAGACGATGCTGTTAGCATTGTTTGTTCGTTATTTTTAGTGTGCTTGATGCCCAAATGTTTATTTATTATAATTTGGTTATTTGTTCGATTCAGTTGGGTTAAAATCAGTTTTCAGACATTGTTTTAGAGTATGTTGCTAATACTACTACTACTACTCACACATAAGTAATTGAGACATCTTTCTTAAAAGATGATTGAACAATTTACAACAACAACAACTACCCATGTAACAATTATTGCATCCTTAAATAATTTCGAATATAGTATACACGGAGTGTAAACTTAGACATCATCACCTATTATAATAATAATTACATTATGTTGAAAGTCGATCTCTCTCTCGATAAACATTCCCCGTACTATGCGTTTATAACAACGACTACTACTACTACTATTACGAATGAACTTTACAATTATATGTACATTAATAATAATAATGGTAATCTTTAAACATAGACCTTCAGACTGTGTTGTTGTACTTATTGCAATACTATACAAATAGTATACTAGTTACATGCATACCTGGTATAACTAACATTTTGATACATATATATAAAGAGGTATATAGAATGATCGTGAATAATACATATATGTATAGAACATTACTATTTTATTCTATGACATCTTTCTCAAAAAGATGATTGAACAATTTACAACAACAACAACAACTAACTACCTGCGTAACAATTATTACATTCTTAAATAATTTCGAATATAGTATACACAAAGTATAAACCTAGACATCATCACTTATAATAATAATTACACCATGCCGAAGGTCGATCTCTCTCTCTCTCTCGATTAACATTCCCGTACTATGCGATTACAACAACCACTACTACTACTACGAATGAACTTTACATTTATATATATACATTAATAATACTAATAATAATGGTAATCTTTAAACATAGACCTTCAGACAATGCTGTACTTATTGCGCTACTATACAAATATTTTTATGATATACAGAAAAATTTACAAAACCTAAAAATACAACTATACTACTATACACATATATATACACACACACAAGGGGTTTAAATGTTTATACACGTGGTCGCTTGTTGTTATAACCGAACGGTACGGAATCAAAATCTTCTATACGCCGCCTCTTAGCGAACGTTATCTTGTAGGATTTTGATTCCGTTCGCGTTACAAGCTGATGGTCAACAGTTCGATTCATTTGTTCGATTGTTCATCGAACGATTGTCCTGAAAACAGGACATTTAGAAAGCACTTTCTGATCAGGTAGGCGAAAAATTACATTACGTATCTAAGGTAACAAATAAAAACTGCGTGGTAACTGGGAATATAGAAAATAGTTTCTTGTCCCCTCCAAGTAAAAACCGAAATGACGCCACCGGAGTTATAGCTTCTTAAAAGTGCAATTACTTGTTGCTTCTATTAACTAGAGCAGGTAAAGAGAGTTTAAAGTATTGTATTAAATAAAGCTGATTTCGAAATAATAACCAGACGAGATGTAATTTAATGACACTGAGATAGTTGGAGACCTTGAAAGCTCTGTCTGGTTAAGTAACCCTTTTGTTTTTTAACTAAATTTATAAAAGTTTTTTGTGTTTGTACTGAATTGTTTTCAAACAAAATTGTAAATAGTTTTAACTTTAGCTTTTTTCCCGAACGTATGCACTTTGTGTAAATTTTTCTCGGCTGCTATATGACCATTATATTTAATCTTCAAATTGTGATGTTAATGATACAAACGGACTTGTAGCCTCCATTCCAAAAAATAATCTGTAAAAAGTTATATAAGATTTTATTCAAACATAAAAAAATTAAAACTACAAATCCATCGGCCATTATTTATTTTTGATATTAAAAAAAAATAATTTCGATAGCCTAAGAAATAACCATAAAAAACGTACACAAAGTTATACTTCAACCAAACAAGCAAGAAATGAGTCATCACAAACACGTTGGTGAAAATGCATCTGGAATTACACAAAGGTCACTCTGTAATCTCAATGATAAAATAAACAATAAATGAGCTAGAAAGTTTCATAAGCGGAACAAACCCCATTTTAATTAAAAATAAATGTGAATGAAGCAATGAAAATCTGTTGGTTCTAGCGTACGTCACTGAATTCTTAGTAACGTGAATTTGCACTCTTACCTTATCTCACCTTGGGTCGCATTGCTTTATTCCGGTGTGATTACGAAGATGACTCATTTCTTGCTTGTTTGATTGAAGTATAGTATGAAAATTTTGCGATGCGAAGAAATTTTATAATGAAATGTGGTATATAAGATGGCAAGGCTACGTCATAGCTCCTCACCGTTGTTTAAAGTAAGCAAGGTTTGATAAGGTGAACATGTGTACATTTTTTGGTGGAGAAACGATTTATTTATTAGTTTGTCTTGTATAACAGCAACAGAAATTGAAATATTTATATATAATTTATATTGGAATGTTATATATATGATTTTATCGGAAATTTGTTTAGCGTGATCTGTCGAAATGACGAGAAAAAAAGATATGTACAAGAATTAAAAAATATATGATTGAATGATTAAAAGCAATCAGTTAAAAATATTTTTATTGTTCCTATAGTTATAAATATACAGTATGATCAAAATAACAAACAGTAGGTGGGCGGATATATCGTATGATCAAAAAGTCTTTGGATCGCAATAGCCATGGAATGTAAAAATCATCTATAGAATTATTTACTTCTACTGCCCGTAGTTTTTGTGAACTGTACAGAGTAGTGCCAATGTATCTTGAGTAGCGCAAATGAAGACACAGCCACCTGTGTCAAGACAATACGACGCGCTGACACCGCTAAACAGCCGCATAGTACACAGAAAATGTTAGGTTCGCGTACGCTATAGTTATTTCTTGTGGTTGCAGTTATTTTAAGTATTACTTAATAACATTTATAAAAAGAATACAGAATGGAATTTATTTGGACTATTATCTATTGACATGATAGTTGTAAAGTAAATGTCAAAAATAATAGAAATAAATAATTTTATAGATAGCTTGTTAATTTCATGGTAACCCTGATCCAAAGACTTTTTGATCATACTATACATTAACTAATTATGTTTTGACAGTTCTTTTGAGGTTATCAATGAATTTTTAATTCTTATAAACAATATCCATCCTAATATAAAATTTACACTAGAAATAGAACAAAACAGGGCTATAAACTTTCTAGACTTAAATATCAAGATTAACGCAGACAATCTTTTTGAATTTTCCATATACAGAAAACCAACACAAACAGACATAACAATACCAAATGAATCTTGTCACCACAATACACATAAAATAGCAGCATACAGATCATTAGTACACAGAGCTTTAACTATTCCACTAACAAAATCAGATTTTAGCAAAGAGATATCAACCATTAAACAACTAGCACATGCAAATCATTATAATCCGAACATGATTGATACTTTAATTAAACAAAAAGATTATAGGTTAGCTATCAAAAGAATATATCCCATTGACAATCAAACAGAAGACACAAATTACATATCTATACCATATTTTGGCAAAATATCAGAAAAAAAATTGCACATATACTAAGAAAAACCAACAATTATAAAATAACATTTAAAACCAACACTAACACTTTTTCATTTTTATTTAATGCTAAAGACAGAACACATGATATCATGAAATCGGGCATTTACCGTTTAAATTGTTCTTTTTGTAGTTCGGTATATATTGGACAAACACTTCGAAATTTTGACATAAGATATAAAGAACACGTACGTCATTACAAAAATAAACATCCTGAAAAATCGAATTACGCCAAACACCTTTTAGAACAAAATCACACAATGACTCCTCAAAATAATATTAAATTCCTACATTTTTGTAATAACAAACGCAAATTAGACATTTTAGAAGCCTTTGAGATATACAAACACAAACTCAGGGTACCTTTAATGAATGAACAACTTGAGCTCAGTAATTCTCCGTTACTGGAAGTATTAGATGTTTAATTATGATTTTTATTATTAATTTTTATTATTATTATTATTATTTTATCTAGTTACCTATTTTGTATCTACCTTAGCGACGTGTTTGTTTATAATTATATTACCTTTGATAATGACAGCATAGCTGTCGAAACAATATTGTCAGGTATATTTTAATAAAACTGTGAAACTTTTAATAATCTTTATTTATTTCATAACTAATTATGTAATTTTTCAATGCAAAATTGTATGAACTTGCTACATTTTTCGCCAAACTTCGGAATTCATCTACATTACTTTATTAATTATTATACATTAATAATTAATTTACATAAATGTTCGAAAACATGTTTTATTTCTTTATTAGTCAAAATTATCTCGTTGCTTTCCAGTGATTTTGGAATTTTGATAAATCATGAAAACATTGTTTGTTTTTGTTAATCTACGTGGAAAATATATCAAATATTTTGTATGTTTTTATTCAACGCGTACGTCCAAAAATTGGACCTCATTACATCTTGGTACTTTTTTTTTAGAAACTTAAAAATAAAAAAGGAAGCCGGCAAGTGCCAAAGAAAGGCCTATCACTTTAAATCCGATTACTTATCACTAAAATCGTTTTAAAATGAGACAACGACTCTTCAATCTTCTGACATGGTGTTGCTGTTTAGCTAGCTCTTCAAGACGTTTCGATATTTCTTCGTGTATGACATTTTTTATTAACGTGATGCCGAGGTTATCATCTTCATGTACCATTTGGCTGGTTATGGACCAAGGATCATCTACTATTAATCTTAGGATTTTGGATTGGCATCTTTGCATGATGATGATGATGTTCGCTTGCTGGGCACATCCCACTTTACTCCATAGATCCATATAGGATTGATGGTGATTTTATAAATCAGTTTTTGGTTGTCTGGGGAGAAATGTGATTTTCGGCCGATTAGCCAATGTGCATTTTTTGGTCTTAGTTCTATTTGTGTTTTTTTTTGTGTGTTCCTCCAGTTGAGCTTGTTGTCAAGATAGAAATCCAGATATTTCGTTGTAGTTGACTGAAATATTTCAATATTATTTAAGTGGATTGGTTAACACTGCTTTTTTAAGGTTAAGGTGAAGGTCACGTGACTTGACTTTGTTTTATTGACTCTTGTTTCCACTTTTTTAGCCAGTTTTTGAGTTGATTTAGATGATTTTGTGCAATTACAAGACTGACTATGCCATCAGGGCCTGTAGTTGTGCTTGGTAATGTTGGTAAATGATGTGAGCAAATTAAAAAATATAAAATAAAATGTCCCAAGACACTGCCCTGAAGTACTCTTGATTGGATAGGATCTACTGCTAAAATTCCATCGCTGACTTGTGAGCTTCTTAAGTACGATTGTAATAATTTGCAATATTGCGATCGTACAAGTTGTTTGATTTTATAAAGTACTTTATCAAGACTTTATCAAAAACCTGGCTAACGTCTAAGAAGCAGTGTGAATTTTACTAAAGCACTATTTGTTTTGTTTATATTTTATTTTATTTATACTGTTAGATGGTTTAATGTGAAGTGAAGTCATGGTCAGTATTGTTTGTAGTACTAACTCCTCGAATAGCACTGAATATAAGTAGATAGGACGGTAAGATGTTACGTTGCTGGGAATTAAGAATTATTTCAGGTTTTTTAAATTTATTGGGACAATAATGAAGTCTCAGCAGCATTGTCGTCCATCATCGAAAATGTAGGTAAAAGCACGATGTCATTTTTGGTACTTCTCTTAACATTTTGGATGTAATTTGGCGCGATCCTTGTGATTTCTTGACCTTTAGGTGCTATATCTTTTCTTTAATTTCCTTTGAAGTAATTTCCTTGATGATATGGGTGCTGAAAAGTTGTTGTGATTGATGTCAGGTATTCTAGGGCTGCATCATCGGTTATATCATCATGTAGTTAGAATACGTTAGAATAATCTGTTTTTCCTTTATCGCTCTTAGTACATTCTAATTCTAGAGGAAGGTAGCTTTGGGTTTTAAGGGTGATTCTATTGGTATCCAAATTTAGTTAACGTATCTGTTTAATCTCGATACGTAGCTTTTTAATGTCGTCCCTTAATGCGTCGAGTTAATTGTTTTATCCAACACCTCTATATAAATACGATGTTTACTATGATCATTTTAAATAAGGAAAGTGATTGTTTACTCTTATGTTACATTATAACCTACGTCGCCCCTAGCAACGTGGGTTATTTTTTAAAAAACTCACTCCTTCAAAGATAACAACCAATCACCAGCTTACTTTACTTAATATTATTAAAATCCAGTCGTCGTGCTAGAGTATTAAATTTATTACCGTCAAAACTACAGACTAACTATACATTGCAAATTCGATGTTTAAACTTAAATAAAGAGATGTTGGATAAAATTTTGTATGGCACGCGTGAGTTAAGGATATTATCTACTCAGAAAAATTAACAGTAAATCTTTCGTTCGTGGATAATATCTTACTTAACTCACGTGTACCATAAATAACTATAAGTTGTTCAGTCTCGTTTTAATGAGTAGTGAATTTTTTACAACAAGCCCTGATTTTTATTTTTTGATTGATTACAGTTTTAATGCCCAGAAGAAGTTAGTGAATTATGAAATTTGTTGACAGCTTCTTTTCTTTCCTTTCGACTTATGTTCAAATCTGTGCATTTATTTATTTTATGGCGATATAGTTTCTAGTTTGTTTATGGATTATGTGCTTTGTTAGAGGGTTTTTTATGTGTATTATGTAGTTTGCGATGCCACATTGACTTGACCAATATGTTTTCTTGGATAACTTTGTACAACCATTTACCTTTAGTGGTTACTTATCGAGATCCCAAGATGGTTGCTGTTGAAATATTCTCCGGAAATGACCTTAGGTTCCAATGCGCAAAAGAATTGTTTGTCTTTGCAGTCGTCAACAGCGAGTTCGTATGGTACTATGGGCACATTTGTAGATGTGATCTGAAGCATTTCTTCTTCATATTTAGGTAGATCATAGTGTTTTATGGTTTGTTTTAATAATGTAACCTTCTTTTTCTAATAATACCAAAAATTCTGTTCAATCGTCTATTAACAAGAGAAATATTATTTACATACACTAATTACAAACACTATAATTATAAACTGTTAACGAACTCAAATACTAGATATTTACAAACTTAAAATAGGTTAATAATTAATAAGGACTATTTATTTTGAATACAACATTTATTTAAAACTTTTATTTATTCACTGATATTTGACTACTAATTACACAAAGTACATATTTAATTTACCGGTTGAACAACAATTATTTCCCTTTCTTCGCGGCGGCCCTTATATATCCATACGGAAGTGTCGAGAACGTACTAGAAAGATCGGCCGTCGTACGTCATATATTACCCACGCGAGCTGCCGACTACTGTAGAAGGCGACGGAAGCTTCTCGCAAATTCGCCGCCCGTGTATAGGGGTTTTCCCATTCATTACAATAATATAACTGTTCCTGTTTGTCAGTTTTGTTTGGATGATTTGTGTAATAAAAATGATATTTTGGATTATTAAAATAGAATTTTTCTATAAAAGAGTCTGCTGATTATTCTTTTTACTCTCCTAACTTCTTCCAAGAATTTGCTAAGAGTAGAACTGACAGACTGTTCTGTATTATTTATAGTTTGTGGTTCTCGATTTTGGCTTCATCAGCACTATTGTGCTGATGAAGCCAAAATCGATGAAAGTTTTCTACAGAAACGTCGAAATTACGTGTTTCCAGAACTGCAACGCCATAGCTAGAATATAATTAATTGTAATTCAATGAAGATTGAAAACCTTAAACCGCTAGTACTATCAAACATAGAGATGGTTTACAAGTGGTTTGGGGTTGTGTATGGTGTAAAATGCTTGAAAAATTTAATATTTATTGATGGAATAATGCACAAATGGGGTTACCTTGACGTTACCTTAAAGAATAACCTCAAGGGTAGTGACGAAAAATTGGGCATTTTAGATACGTTTCACTTATATGCCAGTAACGATCCCAAGTATTCTTCTGCTATGGCCAAGGGATGGACACTCTTAACAGTTCTAGAGTTATAACACAACTTACTCAGTCGTTAGATCTAAATATAATAAAAAATATTTGAAACGATTTGGAAATAAAAATTAGGAATTGTGAAATGTCCAAACAATGAACAGCCCTTTTAAAAGAATATCCAGAACAAGATATCTCAAAAACCTAGTGAATCGATACCACGCCGATTACAAGCAGTACTGGATAAGGAGTTTAATTATATTCTGTGGCCGAAGCTTTTTTTTTAAACTTTATTGAATATAATAAAACACATTTATATATTTCGTTTGCAGTCGTAGAATATATTTTATTAATTTTTAATTAGTAGAAAACTATAATGATACAAATGTATTAATATTACTTTGTCTGTAATTATTTTAACGAAGTTTTAAGACGAGCTTAAAATAATTAAATTTGAATTAACACACTTAACAGAACAATTTTAAAATTCACATTTAAATGACATTAAGCAAAATAATTAATTAAAACTCGAATGAGCCTTTATGTTTTTACTAGTAGAACAATTTTAAAATTCACACCTAGTTTTTAATACTCACATTTATAAAGACTTGTGAGTTGGATGATGATTTATAAAGACTAAAGACTTAATATTAAAACAGAGGTATTTATACCTTATCGCCTACACAGTTTTCATGGTCATGAGAGAATAATTGCTACACAGGTTTCTCATAGAGATAACGCTCATTTATCAGAAGGCTGGTAATTTGATTATCGTGAGTTTTATTATCTTAAGCAATTCTCATGTAACATGATCTTATCTATAGTGCGATTCTACGTACGTTACTAAGGAAGGTTATCCAACTAAACATTACTTAATTCATTCTCTTCTGATTTTTAAATTTTTCAAACAATTAATTAAATAGACGATTTTGAGTGTGATGAAAAAATTTGTTAATCTTACTTAGATCTTGTTTTAATTTATAATTGAAAAAAGTCTACTTATTTTCTCAAATCATGTCTAATATTGTAGAGATTTCAAGGATTGTGGATCCATTATTCTTTGTCTTTGTATGCATACCTGGTGTGTTATCGATTTTGTTAATTATTTCAAAGGAAAAATCGGTGTACAGCAAAGTTTAAAATTTTTTGAGTACTGTTAAAAACGTGCCAATTTATCATTTTCTATTAAATAGCTTCCAAGATACAAGCGATTGTTATATGTAACACAATCACTAATCAGAATGTGCTACCAATGTGTAAGAAATAGATGAAAATTGTGCAAACAACTTATTTTTATAAAGTATTATTAGCTATGACAATAGCTTTCAAATTAATCTAAAGAATCACTACCAGGTTGATGTGTTTTTGTAATTTTACATCTAACGTCTAAATTCAACTTGGTAAATGTTTTAAGCGTATTTCCTATTTGCAATGTTAATTTTATATAACAGAAAATCGCTTATATCTTGGAAACTATCTAGCACATGCTACAGTTTTGAACAGCAATCAAAAAGATCTAAGACTTTGCCATACTGATTTTTCCTTTGAAATAATTAGGGAAGCCAATATCTCAGAAACATGTGTTTTACGTGTTGTGACATGCTAGTCGCCTATGTAACAAAACAGATAAAACACTCTGTAGGTATAGATATTATCTTCTGAATAAAATTTATTTAATATGTGGCTGTACGATTTTCACTGTGAGCAACTGTAGATACAATACATACATAAAACTAAATATCTAACATTTCTAGTAATGAAGAATTACTAATCTTACTATTGTAACGTTCCTTTTAAATAATACTAAAGGTGCTGTTTTAATCGTCTATTAACAAAAGAAGATAATTACACTAACACTAATTATAAACTGTTAACGAACTTAAACTAGATTACTTACAGACTATTTATTTACTATATTTACCTTGTACTTTCTATATTCTACTAATTCACCATGCGTGTATCCATTTAACTCGTTGACTAATCACTCCGTCTTGCTTTGCGGCACGTTATATATCTATAAGTCCACGTTCCAGAGCAATCCACCACCAGTCCCGAACATTCTCGCGAACATGTTCGCCGCCCGTGAGTAGGGGTTTCCCATTAATTACACTATCTTAGAAATTCTTATGCTTATAGAAATTATTCTTACAATAATATTTATTATTTCATTTCGTATTTCAAACAATTGTCTATATACTACAATTAGTAAAATAAAGTTTACCTTTATCTCCGTTGTCAATGACACCGGAGTTCAAGACGTTCTTGATCTCCGTTGTTGTTAGCAACGTAAAAATCATTTGATGTTGCATAACATCCAAACGTGACATGCTGCTTTTTATCTCCTTGGTTACGTGTATGATGACACAGACAAGGCAACTTGCTTCATTATACAATAAATTCGGATGAATTTTAAAAGGGAGAAATTAGGATTGAAATACGAAATAAAATAAAATAACTTATGCAATACGGAGATCAAGCTTCTTTAAATCCTCGAAGATGTTATAACGCCTCGGCTGGCGCCTCAGCGTTATAATAAATCTTCTCGGATTTAAAGTATCGCTTGATCTCCTAATTACATAATATATATTATTGTCTATAACCATTTTGGTGTGCAAATGAAATCTTTGATAAAAAAATGGTGTATCTTTTTTATTTATTTATTTTTTTTTGGTAGCGGTAGAACATACGGTATGCTGTGTGATAGGTTTTTAAAACTTCAGAAGTGCAATTTAGATTTAAACATTAATTAAAATATAAAAATTTCTCACGCTAAATAATGTATACTGAATTTTATAAAAACGGTTCTCAATTGGAAAACTAGATAACTAAAAATATTAATTGGAATGTTACAAATTCGCAACATTTGGTGATTATTATCGATTATATATCACTAGTCCACGTCGACTTGATAACATTCAACCTTTAAGCACTAAAATACAGCACGACAAATCAATTATTAGTTTTAGGTATAAATTGCCCCTTCCGCTGTTAACATGTTATTGAAATGTATTTGTGCTTTTTATACTTATTTGTCAGTAATAAATGACATTATTTTGACTCCTAAACAGTGGTACGCCCATGTCAGATACGGATAGTTGCAAATCGGTAAAACTGCCTTAGGCTAAGCACATACTGGAGCAGAGAGCAAAGTAGCAATGAAAGCGGAGAGCAAAGCGGTGATAGAGCAGCGAGTCGGCTATCACATACTGAGGAGTTCACAATCGATTATAGTCAATATACTCGTTTTAAAAAACTTGATTTCTTGTTAATGGAAAATTCTTCTTTGAAGAATTGGTATTCAGTGAATAAAAAAGTGCTAGACGTGCTAGGAACTGCAATGTTCATGGGATAAATAAAAGTAGACATATACTTGGTGAATTCCACCATTTATACATTCCACAGTTTATCTAAGATATAGTAGTTATGTTGAGGATCTTTTGATCCTTGAGAACAATTTTGAAGAAAACACAACTTATAAATTTCTCAATATTCCTTTTTGTCACAAAACTATAACAAATATGAAAGCATAGAAAACAAACTTGCTTGAACACTTCGCTTTGCTCTACTGCGGTACTGCATCTTCGCCCCATGCGTCAGTATGCGTGTTCTAATAGGAAACTACGTGTTTGTTTGCTCGCTGCTGAGCGCACTGCTTTGCACGCCGCAGGAGTACGTGTTCAACCTTAAACAAAAAGAAGTCCCTGCACTGTAACGGAAAGGATCACACCTGGAAATATCTCAAATCTATTATTGTGTAAAAAATATAATTAAATGAGTACGTAGGTTACATCAAGCCGCTGTACGTATACTTATGTGCATATATACGAAGTACGTTACTATAGTTACTATCTAAAATACTTAATTTCAGCTTATTTTCATTGGTGATAAGTTTACAAATTATATAAAGAACCAATCAAGTTCTACAAATACAGCTCTGACATTTAATTGACGTTTCATTATTGCCCGGCGGATCATAAAGAGGCCCTTGGGGCATAAAGAGACAGTTATGTTCCGATAAATCTAGCAATAATAGTCTAACTATAATGCATCTGTGCATAAAAGTATATTTTCACATTTTTATATATGTGGTTATATTTTTTATGTTATTTTTGTAGGTGTTTTGAGTTTTCTTATATCCGAAGTCCAAACTTTACAGGAAATCATAATAAACTATAAAATATAATTAAATATATTTATAGTAATATGGAACTCAAAGTGAGAATAAAGTGTTATCTTTCAATAAATAAATATCTCAAATTGAGATATTTATTTATTGAAAGTTTACAGGAAATATATAGCAAAAAACTATTGCCAGCATTTGAAAAATTTATTGATAACATAAGGATATTCTTTTCCATCATCATGGACTGCAAACACATTGTAGATGATGTAAGATAGAAAAACGTTGATATCTTATTAAACTTGGAAAACGCTATAAATATGAATGTTGTAGGATGACACTTACATAAGAGTTGGAGTTTTCTCCTTGCCAATTATTTACGCCATTCAGAGCAATGTGGAAACTGGTCGAACATTACTGAGTATCCTTTCTATTATATGCAGTTATTTTATTATGCTATTTTTTCAAAAAAAAAACACAACACCATGTGATAGAGTAGTTGATTAATTATTATTATGAAAAAAAGAAAAAAAATTTCTTATGAATATAAGAAATTTGGTGAAAATCCATTATTGGATGAATTTTTCGATAAATACTTGGTCGTTCCTGATTACTCTGAAGACGTTACATACATACTAGATTAATTATTTTACAATTATATAATTAATTATATACAACTAAATAATTAACGAAAGAATTAATTGAGTAGTTATTTAGTAAGTTAATTAAGTAATAATTTAGTTCCTATTATTAGTGTTACAGCATGTAACTTATGATTGAGTATAAAAATAGATGTTTCATTCCTGAATAGTTCCTATCGTTCCACAGGTTGAGATTGTATGTGACAGAACAACGTTTTAACATTGAAAAATATCAGTAAAAAGTTGACACTTTTGCTGAAAACTATTTTTGAAATTTTCAACAATCTTTAGGTACGCGTTTTCATTGCTATACTTCAACCATAAATACATGAAATGAGCCATTTTCGTAATCACATCGGAATAAACAAATACGACCAGAGGTGAGATAAGAGTGCAAACTGGCAAAAGGTGTTTGTTCCGCTTATGAATCTTTCTAGCTCATTTATTGTTTATTTTATCATTTAGATTACAGCGTGAGCTTCGTGTAATTCTAGATGCATTTTACATTTTCGCCCACGTGTTTGTGATGACTCATTTCTTGCAACTTTGGTTGAAGTATAGTTATTAATAGTTATTTAAACTAAATGTTTTTTTGACTAGTCGTCGAAGTGCAACGAAGTTTTCCAAGTCACACAAATACTACGCAAGAAAAAACACATTCTATAATCTGCTACGTTGATAAAATAGGGGATATTCTTGTTTCGTGCCTTGTGTTTCGTCCGGCAACGGTAATCTACCACAACTCTTATCATTTCATACGGAATAAAAATGTTGCCATTTATGATTTCTTATTTCTTGCGTTATTTACCTGCACATCTTTACCTGATCTTATCTGAATATCAAGTACGATAGTAAATTTAATATTCTACACTTCAGCCAACGCAGAGAAAGCTAAAAAGTAAAACAAATTTTCTCTCTTTGGTATGTAATTACGAAGTTTGAGAATTTTTGTAACATCAGAAAAAGTAATGAAGCAACTTTGGACTTACGTCTGCTGTTTTTCAAAACAGTCTTTTTGTCTTTGTTTTATTAGCTATACTGTTTATCTTTATACAATCAACACTTCTAATGAGTAAATTCGCTATAAAATGTAATGTGGCTCCTGTAGGATGAATTTATGGGTATAATTTGTTTATTCAAATTTAGTAACTTTACTCAATTTAGAATATTAATGGATAATGCAGATGTGTTGGAAAGTAGATAATCCAGGCTAAGTGTACTTTTTTACTTAATTTCTTTCAATTTAAAATTTGACTAAAAACCAAGAAAATTATTTTAATTATTTACTGACTTCAAATCTATAGTGCTTTTCTTTGTACAGAGCTATCGAATGCGTGCTATTCCATGCTAGAATTATGAGTGCATTTGTTTGTTTGGGAATGAGGCATATTGGCGAAGGGGGCGGTAAAGCTGGCTATGCGCCAAATATCACTTATTACTTAATGGAACAAGTGAAACAAACGTTTATCTACACGAGAACAGAACTATAAAATGCCCCGCGATTGGGCGCCAGTGAAACAAAGCTTTTTTCGCCAAGAAAAAATAACTATAAAAGCTATAAAAATTTATGAAAATACACTCATACTTACTGTAACTAAAAACTCATATGTCTGCCTCAGCTTGAGATTTAAACTCTTTCTTACAAATTAATTATTCAAGTCGTAGGTATTGGTTCCACAGCTGTATGAATTGTGAAAAGGAATAGATAAGGGTTTTAAACACAATTAAAAACTCAAAAAGGGCGCCATCTGGTTCTGATGCTTTAAATTAATTATAAATTAACCAATCAAAGATGTTATTTTGAATAAGCATTAAAATTTACTAAATCCATTAACCAGAAAATGAATAAAATATTTAGTTGGAACAAAAAAATTTTGTTTATTACAATTGTTGAAGAAATGAAACTAAGCTTTCATAACCAATATGGTTCCGTTTTATAGATCCATCAAGTTTGCAATAGTAACATTTATTATGAACAGAAGGGATAAAATACACATACAAAGATAAACAAATAAAACACACCTTGTATATTTATTACTAATCCAATCTAAATTTATTGGATTATAATTATGTCCAACAGTTAATCAATAAAAAAATTCACCAAGAACGTTTCGTTTAATAAAGAAAACAAACAGGAAAACTTATTGGAATGACCATAAAATTGTTAAAAACACCTTAATTTAAATATTAACCTTTGCATTGATTAAGCAAATTATATCAGTTCAACAGTATCAATATAAATGAATTGCAATTAAGTTAAAGCTTAAAGATTTTTAACTATCAAGGAGAGCTCTCCCTAAAGAAAATTCATTACCATGACATTCTTAATACTTGAATTACAAACAAATACCTATTTAATATTACAGTACCTTGCATTTTCCTTAATTAAACTCATAGAATACCATACATCAAGTCCAGTAGAAATTGGAAATTCGCTTTTCATTTGAGGAAATTGTGAAAAATCTCGGCGTTGCATCGAAGTATAGGTTCTGCATACCAAAACGTGATCCAATCTTAATTGATAATAACAGCTCATATAGTTTCATAAACCAGTAAAGTCGAGCACGAAAAATAACCAACATTTTAATTTGTGCTTAGTTAATAACGTCTTTAATTTTCACCCAGAAAAACTAATGGAACTGTTCTGAAGCATCCAGTTATATTAATTCACTGATTGCATTAACTGCACTCAAATTCTTTAAGAGGAATTTTAATTTCACAAAAGCACAGGAATCGGTCACTACATTTAGGATTTCTTTAAATAATTCTTCCTATAACGTGAAACGTATTTAACTTTAAAACTTTCACAAGTCACAAAAGATCGGTAAAACTATACGGAACGGTAAATAGAATTTCTCGCAATTCTTTAGGATTAAAGAACTGTAATCCATTGGCACTAATTTAAAAGCAATCAATCATTATTGATCGATAATATAACCGCGCACCCAGGTCGAATCATAATATCGACCGTTCGCTTGCAGGGTGCTGTTCACAAACTCCCCGTCTCAAAAATCTGTCTGTTTTATGTTTGTTCAGAACCGAGCGAAACCTTTTTATAAACTTCGATTCAAGCTACTCCGCGTCTCAACATCTGTTTTTAGACCGCAAGGGTGCTTGTTACTTGCCCTACTATAGGATTTTAGATCTTACGTGTAAAAAATAGTACCAAAATTCTTTCCCGCTGGAAAAGCACGTGTGCAATACTGCTACTGTCGAGACGAGAATTTCTACGCCGCATTGACTTAAAATTTTTAAAACGCAAATAACAGACAAAGGAAAGTGTATTTACGAATCGTATACACTTAAAATATTTACCGAAACATTTAAATGAGATGACGAAGCGCTTCTCATGGTTTCTTTTCAAGGTTTCTTTTTGAAGAAATTGATATTATTTTTTAAAATGCCAGGTTGCAAGATACAAAAAACGACATTAACATGACGTTACATTACTTCATTATAGCAAATATTAAACATTCCCTTCCTATAAATACTTTTTATTTAAAATGTTTATTTGATGACAGGCTAGTTTAAATTAAGCGACGTCCACAGGACCGAACTTAGGATTTTTAACCAGAATTAATACAAAATTCTATGTACTAAATACCGGTGAAAATGTACCCGTTACACAAGGTTGTTTAATATAGTATGATTTTATTATTATTAAAATGAAATGTAATTGAGGTACATATAATGGATAAATACATACATGCATATGCTCAGAATTATAAATAAATATATTGCATAGTAGTTTTACCCCTTAGAATTTTTTAAAAATTATTTATTGTCGTAAGCACATAAAATGCAACAAAAACTATTTACTATTTTTACCACATTTAGAAATCTGAAAGGTTGGCTGCTGACTTTATATTTATATTATTCCACACATTCCAAACAATTATGGAATGCAGCAAAAATCGTTTAGTATTTTAACCACATTCACTATATTTTATGGTATACTGACTGGTAAACATCTGTTTATTGAGCTCTGTTTCTATGGTAAAGATTCTTTTTAGAGGCTAGCCCGTTATGAAGCCCGTAATCGTTATTTACGTGCCAAGCTTTGTAAATTAATATTTACGGGCAAGCTGGAAAGTTTGTGGGGCGAGCGACGAAGGAGCGAGCCTCCATAATCCAGCGAGCCCAGTAACGATTAATTCCAAAGCGTGTCGCGTACACTTTTACACAACTTTTATTTCCACCTTCACCAGAATTTTTTTTATGAATTATATATTTTTTATAAAAAGACATTTTGGAATTTAAGGCGGTAGCACAATTTATAGCTAGGCGTTGCCATGGTGTTATGGTTAAGCAACACATTAGTTGCCATAGCTTCTTGTTGATGAGCATTGTAAAACTTTACAGGTCTCTTTTAGAAGCTCGTAAAGTTTTACAGGGCTGTAGCTGTAATTACTCATTTACTTAGTTACATAGAGTCCTGTAAAGTGTCATTTACATAGAAGGGGGAATAAAAATTATTTCGGGCTCCTTATCATTAATACCATAGCAATATACATATTTATTTAAAACGTTTAGATATATCTTACGTATTGTGCTGTACTACTTCAGTAAATGAAAGAATTATTTATTAAAGATTTACGAGTTAGTATACCATAAAACGTTGTACACTGCTCGACCGTTACACGAACCTTACGTGTTTGCACGGATAACAAGCTCGCTGATCGCTCGTTTATTAGGTTCTATGTTCTAAGTAACGATCTTGCAATGTAAAGAACTATTAAGGGTTGACTGCAAGCCCCTTTGACCCTAAATTATGCATTTTTCGAAAGGTATTCTGGTATTTTACTGCTTGTTAATTTCGTAATTAGTTTTTATTTTTGTCTTCAAATCGGTTAGTGTGATTATTTCATTTTCTTGTGTGCTTTGGTAGTTTCCTCCCTTTTATCAACTATTAATAATAATGGTTATTATTATTCTAATTGCTACAACACATTACCTGGCTAACCAGTAACCACACCCCATAAGCTAAAGCTTGTGCGGGAAGGAGGGGGTTATTAATATTATTACGCAGGCCCATAGTGCAGCCTTACAGTGCGGCCACTTACAGACGGTGTAGCCCAAACGCCTAAAATACTTAATTTCAGCTTATTTTCATTGGTGATAAGTTTACAAATTATATAAAGAACCAATCAAGTTCTACAAATACAGCTCTGACATTTAATTGACGTTTCATTATTGCCCGGCGGATCATAAAGAGGCCCTTGGGGCATAAAGAGACAGTTATGTTCCGATAAATCTAGCAATAATAGTCTAACTATAATGCATCTGTGCATAAAAGTATATTTTCACATTTTTATATATGTGGTTATATTTTTTATGTTATTTTTGTAGGTGTTTTGAGTTTTCTTATATCCGAAGTCCAAACTTTACAGGAAATCATAATAAACTATAAAATATAATTAAATATATTTATAGTAATATGGAACTCAAAGTGAGAATAAAGTGTTATCTTTCAATAAATAAATATCTCAAATTGAGATATTTATTTATTGAAAGTTTACAGGAAATATATAGCAAAAAACTATTGCCAGCATTTGAAAAATTTATTGATAACATAAGGATATTCTTTTCCATCATCATGGACTGCAAACACATTGTAGATGATGTAAGATAGAAAAACGTTGATATCTTATTAAACTTGGAAAACGCTATAAATATGAATGTTGTAGGATGACACTTACATAAGAGTTGGAGTTTTCTCCTTGCCAATTATTTACGCCATTCAGAGCAATGTGGAAACTGGTCGAACATTACTGAGTATCCTTTCTATTATATGCAGTTATTTTATTATGCTATTTTTTCAAAAAAAAAACACAACACCATGTGATAGAGTAGTTGATTAATTATTATTATGAAAAAAAGAAAAAAAATTTCTTATGAATATAAGAAATTTGGTGAAAATCCATTATTGGATGAATTTTTCGATAAATACTTGGTCGTTCCTGATTACTCTGAAGACGTTACATACATACTAGATTAATTATTTTACAATTATATAATTAATTATATACAACTAAATAATTAACGAAAGAATTAATTGAGTAGTTATTTAGTAAGTTAATTAAGTAATAATTTAGTTCCTATTATTAGTGTTACAGCATGTAACTTATGATTGAGTATAAAAATAGATGTTTCATTCCTGAATAGTTCCTATCGTTCCACAGGTTGAGATTGTATGTGACAGAACAACGTTTTAACATTGAAAAATATCAGTAAAAAGTTGACACTTTTGCTGAAAACTATTTTTGAAATTTTCAACAATCTTTAGGTACGCGTTTTCATTGCTATACTTCAACCATAAATACATGAAATGAGCCATTTTCGTAATCACATCGGAATAAACAAATACGACCAGAGGTGAGATAAGAGTGCAAACTGGCAAAAGGTGTTTGTTCCGCTTATGAATCTTTCTAGCTCATTTATTGTTTATTTTATCATTTAGATTACAGCGTGAGCTTCGTGTAATTCTAGATGCATTTTACATTTTCGCCCACGTGTTTGTGATGACTCATTTCTTGCAACTTTGGTTGAAGTATAGTTATTAATAGTTATTTAAACTAAATGTTTTTTTGACTAGTCGTCGAAGTGCAACGAAGTTTTCCAAGTCACACAAATACTACGCAAGAAAAAACACATTCTATAATCTGCTACGTTGATAAAATAGGGGATATTCTTGTTTCGTGCCTTGTGTTTCGTCCGGCAACGGTAATCTACCACAACTCTTATCATTTCATACGGAATAAAAATGTTGCCATTTATGATTTCTTATTTCTTGCGTTATTTACCTGCACATCTTTACCTGATCTTATCTGAATATCAAGTACGATAGTAAATTTAATATTCTACACTTCAGCCAACGCAGAGAAAGCTAAAAAGTAAAACAAATTTTCTCTCTTTGGTATGTAATTACGAAGTTTGAGAATTTTTGTAACATCAGAAAAAGTAATGAAGCAACTTTGGACTTACGTCTGCTGTTTTTCAAAACAGTCTTTTTGTCTTTGTTTTATTAGCTATACTGTTTATCTTTATACAATCAACACTTCTAATGAGTAAATTCGCTATAAAATGTAATGTGGCTCCTGTAGGATGAATTTATGGGTATAATTTGTTTATTCAAATTTAGTAACTTTACTCAATTTAGAATATTAATGGATAATGCAGATGTGTTGGAAAGTAGATAATCCAGGCTAAGTGTACTTTTTTACTTAATTTCTTTCAATTTAAAATTTGACTAAAAACCAAGAAAATTATTTTAATTATTTACTGACTTCAAATCTATAGTGCTTTTCTTTGTACAGAGCTATCGAATGCGTGCTATTCCATGCTAGAATTATGAGTGCATTTGTTTGTTTGGGAATGAGGCATATTGGCGAAGGGGGCGGTAAAGCTGGCTATGCGCCAAATATCACTTATTACTTAATGGAACAAGTGAAACAAACGTTTATCTACACGAGAACAGAACTATAAAATGCCCCGCGATTGGGCGCCAGTGAAACAAAGCTTTTTTCGCCAAGAAAAAATAACTATAAAAGCTATAAAAATTTATGAAAATACACTCATACTTACTGTAACTAAAAACTCATATGTCTGCCTCAGCTTGAGATTTAAACTCTTTCTTACAAATTAATTATTCAAGTCGTAGGTATTGGTTCCACAGCTGTATGAATTGTGAAAAGGAATAGATAAGGGTTTTAAACACAATTAAAAACTCAAAAAGGGCGCCATCTGGTTCTGATGCTTTAAATTAATTATAAATTAACCAATCAAAGATGTTATTTTGAATAAGCATTAAAATTTACTAAATCCATTAACCAGAAAATGAATAAAATATTTAGTTGGAACAAAAAAATTTTGTTTATTACAATTGTTGAAGAAATGAAACTAAGCTTTCATAACCAATATGGTTCCGTTTTATAGATCCATCAAGTTTGCAATAGTAACATTTATTATGAACAGAAGGGATAAAATACACATACAAAGATAAACAAATAAAACACACCTTGTATATTTATTACTAATCCAATCTAAATTTATTGGATTATAATTATGTCCAACAGTTAATCAATAAAAAAATTCACCAAGAACGTTTCGTTTAATAAAGAAAACAAACAGGAAAACTTATTGGAATGACCATAAAATTGTTAAAAACACCTTAATTTAAATATTAACCTTTGCATTGATTAAGCAAATTATATCAGTTCAACAGTATCAATATAAATGAATTGCAATTAAGTTAAAGCTTAAAGATTTTTAACTATCAAGGAGAGCTCTCCCTAAAGAAAATTCATTACCATGACATTCTTAATACTTGAATTACAAACAAATACCTATTTAATATTACAGTACCTTGCATTTTCCTTAATTAAACTCATAGAATACCATACATCAAGTCCAGTAGAAATTGGAAATTCGCTTTTCATTTGAGGAAATTGTGAAAAATCTCGGCGTTGCATCGAAGTATAGGTTCTGCATACCAAAACGTGATCCAATCTTAATTGATAATAACAGCTCATATAGTTTCATAAACCAGTAAAGTCGAGCACGAAAAATAACCAACATTTTAATTTGTGCTTAGTTAATAACGTCTTTAATTTTCACCCAGAAAAACTAATGGAACTGTTCTGAAGCATCCAGTTATATTAATTCACTGATTGCATTAACTGCACTCAAATTCTTTAAGAGGAATTTTAATTTCACAAAAGCACAGGAATCGGTCACTACATTTAGGATTTCTTTAAATAATTCTTCCTATAACGTGAAACGTATTTAACTTTAAAACTTTCACAAGTCACAAAAGATCGGTAAAACTATACGGAACGGTAAATAGAATTTCTCGCAATTCTTTAGGATTAAAGAACTGTAATCCATTGGCACTAATTTAAAAGCAATCAATCATTATTGATCGATAATATAACCGCGCACCCAGGTCGAATCATAATATCGACCGTTCGCTTGCAGGGTGCTGTTCACAAACTCCCCGTCTCAAAAATCTGTCTGTTTTATGTTTGTTCAGAACCGAGCGAAACCTTTTTATAAACTTCGATTCAAGCTACTCCGCGTCTCAACATCTGTTTTTAGACCGCAAGGGTGCTTGTTACTTGCCCTACTATAGGATTTTAGATCTTACGTGTAAAAAATAGTACCAAAATTCTTTCCCGCTGGAAAAGCACGTGTGCAATACTGCTACTGTCGAGACGAGAATTTCTACGCCGCATTGACTTAAAATTTTTAAAACGCAAATAACAGACAAAGGAAAGTGTATTTACGAATCGTATACACTTAAAATATTTACCGAAACATTTAAATGAGATGACGAAGCGCTTCTCATGGTTTCTTTTCAAGGTTTCTTTTTGAAGAAATTGATATTATTTTTTAAAATGCCAGGTTGCAAGATACAAAAAACGACATTAACATGACGTTACATTACTTCATTATAGCAAATATTAAACATTCCCTTCCTATAAATACTTTTTATTTAAAATGTTTATTTGATGACAGGCTAGTTTAAATTAAGCGACGTCCACAGGACCGAACTTAGGATTTTTAACCAGAATTAATACAAAATTCTATGTACTAAATACCGGTGAAAATGTACCCGTTACACAAGGTTGTTTAATATAGTATGATTTTATTATTATTAAAATGAAATGTAATTGAGGTACATATAATGGATAAATACATACATGCATATGCTCAGAATTATAAATAAATATATTGCATAGTAGTTTTACCCCTTAGAATTTTTTAAAAATTATTTATTGTCGTAAGCACATAAAATGCAACAAAAACTATTTACTATTTTTACCACATTTAGAAATCTGAAAGGTTGGCTGCTGACTTTATATTTATATTATTCCACACATTCCAAACAATTATGGAATGCAGCAAAAATCGTTTAGTATTTTAACCACATTCACTATATTTTATGGTATACTGACTGGTAAACATCTGTTTATTGAGCTCTGTTTCTATGGTAAAGATTCTTTTTAGAGGCTAGCCCGTTATGAAGCCCGTAATCGTTATTTACGTGCCAAGCTTTGTAAATTAATATTTACGGGCAAGCTGGAAAGTTTGTGGGGCGAGCGACGAAGGAGCGAGCCTCCATAATCCAGCGAGCCCAGTAACGATTAATTCCAAAGCGTGTCGCGTACACTTTTACACAACTTTTATTTCCACCTTCACCAGAATTTTTTTTATGAATTATATATTTTTTATAAAAAGACATTTTGGAATTTAAGGCGGTAGCACAATTTATAGCTAGGCGTTGCCATGGTGTTATGGTTAAGCAACACATTAGTTGCCATAGCTTCTTGTTGATGAGCATTGTAAAACTTTACAGGTCTCTTTTAGAAGCTCGTAAAGTTTTACAGGGCTGTAGCTGTAATTACTCATTTACTTAGTTACATAGAGTCCTGTAAAGTGTCATTTACATAGAAGGGGGAATAAAAATTATTTCGGGCTCCTTATCATTAATACCATAGCAATATACATATTTATTTAAAACGTTTAGATATATCTTACGTATTGTGCTGTACTACTTCAGTAAATGAAAGAATTATTTATTAAAGATTTACGAGTTAGTATACCATAAAACGTTGTACACTGCTCGACCGTTACACGAACCTTACGTGTTTGCACGGATAACAAGCTCGCTGATCGCTCGTTTATTAGGTTCTATGTTCTAAGTAACGATCTTGCAATGTAAAGAACTATTAAGGGTTGACTGCAAGCCCCTTTGACCCTAAATTATGCATTTTTCGAAAGGTATTCTGGTATTTTACTGCTTGTTAATTTCGTAATTAGTTTTTATTTTTGTCTTCAAATCGGTTAGTGTGATTATTTCATTTTCTTGTGTGCTTTGGTAGTTTCCTCCCTTTTATCAACTATTAATAATAATGGTTATTATTATTCTAATTGCTACAACACATTACCTGGCTAACCAGTAACCACACCCCATAAGCTAAAGCTTGTGCGGGAAGGAGGGGGTTATTAATATTATTACGCAGGCCCATAGTGCAGCCTTACAGTGCGGCCACTTACAGACGGTGTAGCCCAAACGCCACATTTGTGTTACATATAAGGAAAAACTGCAGAAAAATATCCAGATTTGTCGGTACCTGGGACTATTGCCACTAAATCGTTTTTTTTGCTGATTTCTTTTTTCTCTACTTTTCTTACAAATCTCTTATACTTCCTTTTTAAATTTCCTGGAGTTTTCAACTTTTATTTCATTAGCTGTTTACTTTCTTTAAAGTTCATGTTTATCAACTTTTCTAGTTTCTTTCCATCTTTCCTTCTGTCTTTGTTTCCTTCTTCTAATATCTCGAATTTTGTACTTGTGTTTCGTCAAGATTTCTTTCCAATTTCTGATTTGTTTCCCCAAGACTTTTGTTGTAATAACATTTAGTAGTTTTGAGGACTCGAAACATGCACAGTCAAAATATGTTGTAGATCGTCAAACAGCTGTTAAAGTATTTTTAAATTGATGGATTCCAATTTGTATGTTAAAAGTTTCGAGAATAAATTTTAAATTTTTAACACTTGTCACCTTTTACGATAGAAAATTCCGGATTCTCATATTTTAAAAGCTTAGGAGATTTGCATGTCCAAAATATCGAAGTTATTGTTTCAGATTTCCAAAAATTAACTCTATCTTCTAAGTTTTAAACAAGTGTTACGTGCTAATTTCGTAGCACCCTGTATAGATATGCTTTTGTGTTATATTGTGTTGCGTTTAGGGATTTTCGCATTTTCTCTGCGTTTAGTTGCCATTTTGTTTGGAACTAACTTCCTGTTGTTGATAAGAGACTTCGTTTTGATCGTTTGTGTGAAAAAAACTTTTTGAAGACATTTAGTGGGCATCTCCATTTAATTAATCTCTTCCTTTGTGTTGTGAATTGGGAATTGCATTGGTGCAGATCTATGGTTAGTTTGGGACGATGATTTCCAATTTTTATTGGAACCGTAAAGGTATTTTTCCACTACTTCTTTTTAGAGGTTATAGGATCACGTTCTCGTAAGTTTTTATTGTTTTAACTTTTCTATCATTCAGTCTCTTATACTTAGTTCTTTTGTTAGGTTTCGATATATAATCGTCGTTAGGAGGCGCATATGGAGGCGGTATACTAATCTCTTAAGGTCACATTTCCGACCTTTTTTTTGTATATTGATTACTAACTTCTTGGTTGACTAACCATAATTACATCCACTTCGTGTATGTGTGGGTTGTTAAAACACCATTACGTTCGTCCTGGTTGGAGGCGTACCCCTTCGGAGTGAAAGAAGACACTTGTATCGTGAGTCTGTTATATTATAGCAACTGGTTACATCAAAATTAACGTTTGAATATCTTTATTTTCTGTAATTAAAGCTTTACTGTATATATTTGTATATAATAACTTTCTGTGTTAATTGGTTTTCCGCCAGTGTGCGTGTAGCACTTATACCTACGTATCTATTTCATATATAATATTTTATCACATAACATTGTTACGAATATCTGGCGAGTGTGAAGACTTTGCTCCGTAATAGATGAATAGCTCACTACTGAGTTGCGGGTTGCTCAATCTGATTGGTACCTGTAGTCGCGATAATTTAAACGTGCCCTTTTGCTTTTTACATTTTGTGACTTGAAGTTTAGTCAAATTTAAAGTAACTAGTCACTCGCATGTATTCTCTTCTATGAACTTGTATTTGTATAATTAATTATATTATTTTTGCCAAGGCTATTATCATTGTTAACCACACTGGATAAGTTGTGTTAACTATTTTACCTGCTTATATATATTCATTTGATAATAAAGCATTGTATCTCTTATTGCAGGGTTATTATTTTTTTATGAAGGGTACTTGGGGTTTATCTTTACAGCTTCCGAGGAGCCATTATTGGGAAAAGTCGACCACATTGGTAGTAGTCGCAAATGTGTTGTTCTTTTCATATTTTGTCGGCAAACACTAAAGCTATTTTAGACGATTCTTCGCGCCCATTACAAAAGACCTTTAGTGAGACCCACGACCTCACACTAGTTAGCTGGCAGCCGACAGATTTAACTGCGGTTAAAGGTTGTTACCGTTTCCCAATAAGCAGTCCCCATTTTGTGGGTAACACAAGCCGAAGTTAGCATTTTTTAGAACAAAGTTTAGGCGGTACAAGTTTTTTGTTCTACATTGTTCAAGCATCAAACCTTATTTTTTGATTTTCTGTACTGTTTCCTTCTTTCGCTTATATTTGCTTCCTCTTTGTGTCGTTTCTCTGCGGATATTCTCTTATGCAGTTTCTTTATTTTCTACCGACGAATCTTTATGAAATTGTAGGCGAAACGTCGAGTTCTTCATTTGTTCTGAATCTAAAGCAGAATGAAATGGAATACAACAAATGATGGCAATTCTTCTGTATTATAATTTATAGAAACGATTACTGTCGGTCCGACTGGCCTAGCGGTAATGATCCACGTCGTTCTACTCGTCTCCATGGGTACAATGAGCGAAACCATCCGGATCGATTTGGAATCCGGGAGAAGATCTTTCGATGAGGTCATATGACTTTGATTTGGTACCATGGTGCATAAAACGAGAACTGATAAATTTCCACTGCTGTCTGTACGTTCTAACTAAACTCGTTAGTTTAGTTACAACTGTTTTTGTTTTTTCCATTCTTTTTATAAAACAAAACTTTTTGCAATGAGTTGTAACGTGTTTATTTATATGACGCGCATGGAAAAATTGGGAAAAGGTATAAAATCACGGTATAAAATCACATGCTGGGAGATCCTATAAGGTTAGTCGTCCTTACCGAAACTACCCGGATAGAACGATCCATTTTCAGTGTATTAGAAAGAATTGTGTTTTATAATTTCAACAGCAATGCTTGCTTATTACAATGATTTTTTTAATTGTTCAGTTTTAGGCGGTGAAGTTAAATTTAAAGATGGCCATTTAAATGCTGTTGCAGCTGATGAGGTAAGTTAACTTCTATATCAACCTACGAATTTTAATCTGATTAAATTTTTTAACAGATAATTATGAAGCCGCATACATATCATAAGGAAACCTTTACCTATACAAATTTTCCATTAAAGCTGGCAAAAGCGTTTAATTATTGGTTACAAGTACCAGAGGAGGACTTTAATATTTTGCACCAGCACATCGAAACAAATATTGTTTCTATGCTTTTGTTAGTATAAATTTCAGTTTTTTTAGTATTTTATATAATTAGTTGATTAGTATTGTTTACTTCCACTGTTTAACTTTAAAATATTTTTTATTACATTAGAATGGGAGATTTGCTTGCTAATCGAGAAACTAGAGAAGGAAAACCCACAGCTCACGTTGTCTTTGGGAAGCCGCTCGTTCTCAACAGTTGTTACTTTTGTAGTTGTTTAATAGAACAGATAAAACTTGAGGATCTTAACGAGGTAAAGTACGTACTTTAAGTTATTATTAAATATTTAGTAAAACTTTTTCAAAATGGAATATCATTCACAATTAGATAACAAAATATGTAATTAAGCTTTACCTAGGGTGTTCAGGATACTAGGGAAGGGGTACGCACCTTTCCCTTAAAAATCTTGCCCTTTCCAAGCAAAAACCGAAATGACGCTTCTGAGTTATAGCTTGTTCAACTTGTAGTTGCTTGTTGCTTCTATTATTAATCAGAAGAGGTAAAGCATTTAAAGTATTATATAAACAATGTTGATCTTAATTTCGAAATAAGAAGACATTATGTGATTTAATGATACTAAGATAATTGGAGTCCTTGAAAACTCTGTCTGGTTAAATAAAAACTCCGTTCTTTTAATTAAATTTTGAAAGTTGTCAGCGTCATTGGAGATGTTATCAAAACAAAATTGCAAATAGTTTTTATTTGAACAAAAAAAACGGGTAGAATCACACCTGGAAATATCGAAAAAGTATTTCTTGTATAATATGTTAATTAATTATTTTGTTGGGATTTTACGTTCACAAGACAAATAGGAAATAATGTTAATTTTATGAAGCCATAACACAAAGTTGCTAAAGAATTTCAATTGTACGAAGCAAAAAAAACTAAATTAATTGATATTGACTTAATTGTGAGATGCTTCAAACCGCAATGATTCATTATGTTCATTACAAAACTGGGCTCTTTTTTTACCGCAATGTATTAGATGTCGTTACTGTAAAAAATTATTTTTTTTCAGCATTAATCGCCACTACGGTTTCAGTTTAATGAGCCCCGAATTTAAGTTATAGCTTCTCAGAATATAAATGGAACTATAGGCTACATTGTACGTGATTTTTGTTAATTTTATAAAACATCAATATCACAAATATCAATATACCGAATTTCATTTCCATAGTGAAAATGAAGTGCACCTCATCCGCTATCATGTTTATTCCTGTTTTGTTTTTAAAAGGAGTATGTGGATTTTTTAAGTTTATATTCAGGTTTTTACTTTTTTTTACACAAATATTTAAGAAACGAAAATATTTAAGTGCCCTTCAAATAAAACTTGGCGTTTTTGCCCCTACTTGCAAATCTGGAAGGGAAGTTTTTTTTAATGAGTATGTACTAAATAGGAAAATCTGTTAGTCCGTCTAAAAGATCATTTTCGAAATTAAAATCAATAACTATTTAGGCAGTATTATATCACGACAAAGATTGTCAATCTTAGCCCTTATTGCTATTGAAAATAAAATAACACAGGACATTGATATGGAAAGTTTAGCAAAATCATTCTTATAAATGGACTTAGAATCAAATGTAAAATGAACTGACCTTAAAATGATGGCTGTAGAAATGAAAATCGTATATCATACAAATCTTGCAGAAGAAATTCGAACCGCTGCACCATCGGATCTGAAACTGAATGCAATATGAGTTATTCTATCTGTACATTTAAAAAAAACTAGATCTACCAGACTGCCAGGGCCGTCTTTAGTTCGGTGAACTATTGAGGGGTCCTAAGATTTAAAATGCAAAAATTTTTTGAGAGAAATATTTTTGCATTTTTTGTGATTTGTCCGCCTTCATGTTTCGCCCCATAAACCGGCGTGCATTTAAATTGAATCACCCTATATATTTCAAACTTATCATTTCAAAGCGTCTATGAACAATTGTCTTTTTAATGTAGTGGTTTCGGTGAAAAATATTATGAATGGGACACGCAACTTTTTTACATTATACATTGGGCTAATCCATAATTTGTCTGTATTTGGAATATATTCAAATTCGATTTACTCTTAGTTTAAAATTTGATTTAGGTGTTGAGGATAAATACAAAGAAAGTAGTAAAAGGAAGCAGGTTGGCCCAAATACAGATCAACTTCTCTGAGGAAGGAATTTGCCCAAGTGAAGAAATATATTTCGAAATGGCTGGTTATAAAAGTATGTTTTTAAATTTTTTGATAGTTATGCCATATTA
The DNA here is from genome assembly GCA_929113105.1 of Agrypnus murinus. Taxonomy (NCBI): domain Eukaryota; kingdom Metazoa; phylum Arthropoda; class Insecta; order Coleoptera; family Elateridae; genus Agrypnus; species Agrypnus murinus. Next base: position 19,426,294 of record OV816028.1, on the reverse strand, counting down.
ATGCTATTTTTGTAGCTGTCTTGGGTTTTATTACACCCGAAGTCTGTACTTTACAGGAAGTATATAGCAAAAAACGTTTGCCAGAGTTTGAGAAATTTATTGATAAGATAAGGATATTTTTTTCCATCATCATGGACTGCAAATATATTACAGATGATGTAAGATAGAAAAACATTGATATTTTATTAAACTTCAAAAACAATATAAATATGTTGCAGGATGACACTTACATAAGAGTTGGAGTTTTCTCCTTGCCAATCATTTACGCCATTCAGAGCAATGTGGAAACTGGTCGAACATTACTGAGTATCCTTTCTATTATATGTAGTTATTTTCTTATGCTATTTTTTTTAAAACCAAAATACCATTTGATAGATTAGTTGAATAGTTATTTGTTCTTTTACTTTAAAACGTTAATAACTTACTTTAGATCAGTTTCGATATCTAAAAGTATCTTCATGTATTAACTGTTCCTTAACTAAATCTTATAGACATTATACGCCAAAAGACGAGCAATACAGATCTGACAAAATACGCTTTATCACTAGTTAAGAACTCAGGTGCTTTGGATAAGTGCAAAGAGAAACTGTACAAAATTAGGTGTGATACATTGGCGGAATATAAGAAATTTGATGAAAATCCATTACTGGATGAATTTCTCAATAAATACTTGGTCGTTCCTGAAAACTTTGAAGACGTTACATACATACTAGAGTAATTATTTTACGTTAATTATGTACAACTAACTAAAAATAAATTAATTGAGTAGTTGTTAGTTCCTATTGTTAGCGTTACAGCAAGCAATTTATGATTTAGTATAAAAATAGATGTTTCATTCTAAAAATGAGCTGTGAATCGATGTGATCGATAATGAGTGTCCAATTTGACACTAATTTTGTAAATAAACGTAAAATATATATATACTTTCACTACAGAACATTATAGCAGTTGTTTACTAAACAACAAGATACAATTTTTACACCTCTAACAGTTTAAAAATTTTATTTAGTGCTTTTGTTGAGAAAGTAGAACTTCCATAATATCCTCACTCCTCACCTTCTACCATTTCTTTTTTTTAATCATTTATAGCAGCCATTTCTTCTTCTAAAACTTCTGTTTCGACAATTTCTTCTTGTGGCTTGGCTGAACAACTCGTATATTTCTTTTTGAATGAGAAAATTCTGGCAAATGTCTATTAAAGTTTCGAGTTTTTTGATTATTTATAAACATTTTCTCGTTGCTATGATTACAACACGATCATGGGGATGTGATAATTGTGATTGTTTAAAAAAGGGTAAGATCTCGAACTTCTCTTGTAATTTAATAATCTAACAATTGATTAATAATCCGATATCAGAATTAGAAGAAATATAAAATTATGATAGTAAATATATATGAATTTGCGAAAACTGGAGAGAAACACAGTTATTGTGTCTTATTTCCACATAAATATGTCTTTGGGGCCGTTTTGATCAATTGTGTCGGAAATGCTTGTTTATTAAGGGCATAAAGAAACTTTTCTGGCCGGAAGCGTTAATCGGCTAACGTCTCGGGTTAGGAAAAGGCTGTAGGTCCATAAAAGCAAGTTATGCCCGCTATACATACATTATTTTATGCACAGTTTAAGTTTTTATCTCAGATCTATTATTGTGTAAAAAATATAATTAAATGAGTAGATACGTCAAGCCGCTGTTCTTACACTTGAAGTATACGTTATTATAGTAAATATTCCAAAATATTTAGTTTCATTAAATAAATAAAGATTATTAAAAGTTTCACAGTTTTATTAAAATATACCTGACAATATTGTTTCGACAGCTATGCTGTCATTATCAAAGGTAAGGCATTATAAACAAACACGTCGCTAAGGTAGATACAAAATAGGTAACTAGATAAAATAATAATAATAATAATAAAAATTAACAATAAAAATCATAATTAAACATCTAATACTTCCAGTAGCGGAGAATTACTGAGCTCAAGTTGTTCATTCATTAAAGGTACCCTGAGTTTGTGTTTGTATATCTCAAAGGCTTCTAAAATGTCTAATTTGCGTTTGTTATTACAAAAATGTAGGAATTTAATATTATTTTGAGGAGTCATTGTGTGATTTTGTTCTAAAAGGTATTTGGCGTAATTCGATTTTTCAGGATGTTTATTTTTGTAATGACGTACGTGTTCTTTATATCTTATGTCAAAATTTCGAAGTGTTTGTCCAATATATACCGAACTACAAAAAGAACAATTTAAACGGTAAATGCCCGATTTCATGATATCATGTGTTCTGTCTTTAGCATTAAATAAAAATGAAAAAGTGTTAGTGTTGGTTTTAAATGTTATTTTATAATTGTTGGTTTTTCTTAGTATATGTGCAATTTTTTTCTGATATTTTGCCAAAATATGGTATAGATATGTAATTTGTGTCTTCTGTTTGATTGTCAATGGGATATATTCTTTTGAACATGATTGACACTTTAATTAAACAAAAAGATTATAGGTTAGCTATCAAAAGAATATATCCCATTGACAATCAAACAGAAGACACAAATTACATATGTATACCATATTTTGGCAAAATATCAGAAAAAATTGCACATATACTAAGAAAAACCAACAATTATAAAATAACATTTAAAACCAACACTAACACTTTTTCATTTTTATTTAATGCTAAAGACAGAACACATGATATCATGAAATCGGGCATTTACCGTTTAAATTGTTCTTTTTGTAGTTCGGTATATATTGGACAAACACTTCGAAATTTTGACATAAGATATAAAGAACACGTACGTCATTACAAAAATAAACATCCTGAAAAATCGAATTACGCCAAACACCTTTTAGAACAAAATCACACAATGACTCCTCAAAATAATATTAAATTCCTACATTTTTGTAATAACAAACGCAAATTAGACATTTTAGAAGCCTTTGAGATATACAAACACAAACTCAGGGTACCTTTAATGAATGAACAACTTGAGCTCAGTAATTCTCCGTTACTGGAAGTATTAGATGTTTAATTATGATTTTTATTGTTAATTTTTATTATTATTATTATTATTTTATCTAGTTACCTATTTTGTATCTACCTTAGCGACGTGTTTGTTTATAATGCCTTACCTTTGATAATGACAGCATAGCTGTCGAAACAATATTGTCAGGTATATTTTAATAAAACTGTGAAACTTTTAATAATCTTTATTTATTTCATGATTATGGAGTTCCACAAAATAAGGCTGGAAACAATAAACAAGATTATTTAGTTTCAATTTATTTTTATTGTTGACAAGGTTAAAAATTATATTAAAAACAAATCAAGCTCTACAAGAAATAGCTCTAACATTTGATGAGATATGATAGTTATTATCCCTAGAGAAAAAACTTTTTATCCCTAAAACTTAATGGCATTTTACTCACTTTTTTCAAGGGAAAAATAGTTATATCAGTCCCGGAAGTGCAAAAATTCTCACTGACAGGAAACACATGGGATTCTCTACCCTTAGTGTTTAAAATAAAAAAGTTTGTTGTTGTTTCAAATTTTAATATAAAAATCTAATGTGTTGGTGAACAACTAGTAGTTGTTTTTTCTGTGTGAATCTATAATTTAATAGTTAATCGAGTGCCATCGATAAAAGATGCCCAAATTTTGGATAGGACGCCATATCAACCCGTAAAGGTATTGTTATATACCCACTATAATACTACTAAAATTGCTACTAGTATTTTTTATTATATTATTTATTATCCTGTCTCATCTTCATCTTATATCATATATTGTATTATAACGTTTTAATATTAGTTATTTTTATTAGTTGCTGACTATAATGTTTATACATTAATTATCACTATTAGATTGTATTATTCATTTGTTTATATTGTTCACATTCATTTTCCATAGTTTACAAATTAACATTGCTTTTCTGATTCACCAACAAAAATATTTAAGTTCAATCATCGAAGTAATTGTTTGTATTTAATATGCATTACATACCAATAATACTTTTCTTTATAATTACATTTCCATAATGTAATCAGTACAAGGTGAGATCTAGAACTAGTAACATGATTATTCTTGCATTAGTATAATAAATATAATTTAAAAACGACAGTGATTTTTCTTTTTGCAAGAAACGTTGAGATTTGAAGGCAACTTTGAGAAACACGACAGTATGTTCAATCATGGGTACATTAGAATATTTCGTAACAGTTTTATATATTGTTACAGGGTCTGGTCGTATTGTGAAAAATTCACCATATAATATGATTACATTGAATCCTGATACTGTTGGCCATCCATTTTAATTGTTGGGGCTTATCTGTTTTATTATGCCAGGGTTTGACCATTGTACGTAGAGTAATAAAACCTACAATCGACAAATTACACCAGATCGCCTGTAAAAGAGAATAAAGTTGTGTGGACAGTATTGTTTCAGTTACTTATAATTGGCTTTGTTTTATTTTGTTTTATATAATTTTAAATTACCCAAAGTAATAGATTTTGCCTACTTTTATACGGTAGGACTTGATAACATTTAGTTGTACGTTAAATTTAAGGGGCGAGTAGATATCAGGATACTGCCTGGTTTTTTATATGTTTAGCATAGGTTTTTTTCTCTTATTCTAGGTATTACTTTATACTTAAATATATTTGTTTATTGTTAAGAGAGGTGTATATGTGTACCTTATATTCAGGACATATTTTAAAACTTTTTCCTTTTTGTATACATTTGAGGTATGAAATAAAAATAATTTTGCTGTTTATTAGAAGAAAAGAGATTCTTTTGTTTATCTGTCATGAACACACGTTTAAAAGTGGAGAGTTTTTAACTATGTTTTCTGTTTAACAGTTAAGTGTCATTTGATAATCTATTTGTTTTTATTGTTTTTTTCATATTTTGTTACTATATTTTTGTATAGTTTTGTTATTTTAATATATTTTTCATATTTTTTTTTCTTATTTTGTCTGTGATTTTGAAAATGTCAAGATTTCGTGTCATTTCACCGTCAAACTAAAAACAAATGTCAGATTCTTCGGAGAAAGAAAATGGATCCCCCACCAAATACTTACCCTCAAAATACCCTAAAACTAATATACCAAATCATGCGAGCATTATACCCAATCAACATAAATTCTCAGGACATTCGAGCAGCAGGGTTCATCACTTTGCAAAACACGTCGAAATTCTAATATTCTGGAAGAAAATCCTAACACAGACACAGCCAGGGGCGTGTTGGCCCACCGGGATACCGGGGCATTTCTCGTTGGCCTGAAGATTGGGATAGTAAAAAATTAAAAGAAAATTTATCTAAGTATTGTAATAAACAAATTTATAAAACAAAATTAAGACGTCTTGTTCCTTATTGTCGTTGCAAAACCGAAATGACATCAGGATCTATAAAATTTTCTTGGTGACTTTTTAATGCATTAAACCTAATTATTAATTCAAATACATTCCATACACTGATATTCCATACCGTGTTAGCAGTAACACATAAAATATAAGTTGGTATTAATTTCTGCTGTGGTGGGGCTTAAGCCCCATTAGCCCCCCCCCCCGTAGTGCGCGCCTGTCATAGGGTAATAAAGACATTTAAAGAAAAGTAATTGCAAAAATTTTAGTTATAACATTTATAACCTATTAGAATTTAAAAATAGGGAAGATAAAAACAAGTTAATAAGGATGAAAATAAATGTTATTATTATTACTAGATGAAATAGAATAATTTAATGTTTTCTTAAGGACTTTATGTCTCTGTTTTGATATATTCCTTTAGAAAACATTATCATAATGACAAACAACAGACGAAATTAAATTCTACTTAATCGTGGTAATATCTGGAAAATTTACACCACGAAGAAAACATCTTATCAAGAACAATGGAAAATAAATTGACTTGAAAAAGATCCAAACAGAAAGATGGAAACGTTGTCGTAATTGCATTAATAAATAAATTGATTTTATTATATTTGTCTGATATGTCTGTTTTGATATATGGGTTATCCTCCCCAGAAAAGGTAAAAAAACATGTTACTGGTAAATTGCGTATTTAGCACTGTACATATCAACAGAAACTTTGCAAGACTATTTTGTATGGTTACTTAAAAAAAAGGTCTTACCTAAAACTTGAAAAAAAAAAGTTTTTTTGTTAGTTTTGTTCATCAAGCTTTACTCCGAGGCTGCAACCAGCTGCTTTTACGAGTGTATATTTGTTACAATATTTTTATCTATTTCGAATAACTTTTAAATTGAAGCAGTGATACTTAAGCTTTTAACTAGTTTTTATAAAATGATTTATTTATTATATATTCTTTGAAGGTTTTTGAATTATAGCCATATTATAGGTGTTTTTATAGTTTTGGCGTCATGTTCGATGCACAAAACAAAAACGTAAAAATTTGGCAACGTGGTGTTGCATTTTGTCTGCACATACCGGGTGTGGATTCAGACATCTTTCTTTTAGCTGGCAGCAGTTAAAGTTGGCGGAAGTGGTTTGACTCCTAGAATAAGAAGTGTCTTGTTAATTGAAAAACACGTACGTACATTTAATAACCGTCATACCCGTAGATAGCTTAAACATATATAATTGATTTTATTTTTATAACTTATATAATTGATTCGGCTTTGTTATTAGCTGTGTTTGTGTTTCAGAAAGTTAGGTTAAGTTAGCATGCACCGTTTAGAGGAAATTATTTAAAAACTCTAAAATTGTCATTTCCGAAGTCGTCATCCTCGAAGCCTTTTCCAGCTTCGGTAATATAAGAATAACATTTTTATACTTAATAAATTAATAAAGACTGTGTACCTCGCAGTCCTCAACTTCTTAGAGAAAAAATCATTTCCGATGTTCTCCTTTACTTTTATAAAAATTACACTGGTTTTAACGGTTTTATGACTTTTTGAGTTAATTGACATTAATAGTGACTAGATGTTTATAAAAGTTGTTAGTTTTATAAATAAAATGTGTACTATTTTAAGAAACAATCCTTTTCATCAACTCCGTAGTTAATTAACATCATTACTATAGTACGCATGTTCAAAAATTGAAATTTTTAAGAAAATACTACAAAATTTTTACTGACAGGTGTTCGGCTGTTTTCAAAAGATATCAAAAAACCTAAAAGCAAAAACTTACAACTTTTTTATTTGTTTCTTTTGTTTCTTAAATTGTCCTTTTGTACGGAGAATGACCCATATTCCTTAAGAAAACATTATCATAATGATAAACAACAGACGACATTAAATTCTACTTAATCGTGGTAATATCTGTAAAATTTACACCACGAAGAAAACATCTTATCAAGAAAAATGGAAAATAAATTGACTTGAAAAAGATCCAAACAGAAGGATGGAAACGTCGTCGTAATTACATTAATAAATAAATTGATTTTATTATATTATACGTCTGTTTTGATATATCCTTAAGAAAACATTATCATAATGATAAACAACAAACGAAATTAAATTCTATTTACATTATAGAATAATTTAACGTCGACGTTAATAATAATTATTATTATAGCGTAAATTGATTTCATTTTCCCTATTTCGTGCGTATATTCGATTATAATTGAATATACATTAAAAGGGTAATGAGCGATCGGCTATAGAGTGATTTGCAGAAATTTACACGTTCAAGTGATTTAGCCTAATTTTTAAACTAATCGTCTATTTGTTGCAATAAATCAAGAGATGAAGTATCAAGCTTCATGCAAGAATTAAAGACTTTATTAGGTCTCTTACACGATCAATCGGATTGACAGTTCGGCCATGGATTGATAATCTGATTGACCGTGTAAGGTCAAGATTGATGGACTGATGAATGAGATTGATTTATTTTTGGATATTTTGAAATCCGAGCTTCAATAACGGGTAGTGGGGTACGATTGTCATTCTGATTGACGATGCTGTGTCTCGCGATCAATCTTTCCGCCAGTCTAGTACGTGAAGCGATGGAAAACGCTAGCCAGCCTTTTTTGTCTTCCAAGTCTCCTGATACCGGTGACAGCAATGGCCAAGTGTTGAGAAGATTGCCATCAAAGAAAGCAAAAACAGTTGGTGACATACCAAAACATAATCAACTGCTTCAGTTAGCGTGCGAATACCTGACTGCTAATTATATAAACACACCACATCCTGATGTACCTGAGTACCTCAACATAGCCTAGGTTTGAGCCAATAAAAAAGACTTCCTATAGACATCCCATGTCTATATCAATTATAAATACCGCACAGCATATTTAGGCTGAAATACAAACGCGGAATTAACATTAATTACAATAATAATAACCGTAGCGACATCTATACAATGCCAATCACATTTATCGGTAAACAAAAGTAAAATATGTAAAACAGAAGCCCACTCAATTAACAACAGGTGTTCTTAGTAGGGTATAGCGTAGGGTCTCTCGTGATTGAGCCCAGGAATGTCAGTATGATTGTTTCAGTGAGAATGTCAATCCGATTGATCGTGTAGGTTATGATTTTTTAAAATAATTACCGAAACCCCACTTCCAAATTTCGTAATTTGTCTATATGTACTAGAAAAGCTAGCATAACTGTCAGCTGTTTGCATGTAGATAAATTATTTAGCTCTGCATAATCAGCTGCACTTTCGCAAAAATACGAAACCTAACGGAATAACATATGAACAACGAAAGTAAGTTTCTCTAATTCTCATTATTACACGTTGCCTATACCACTGGGCAAACTACATGATTTTACATCTTGAAACAGCATACATTGAGAAATAACAAATTCTAAAATTTCCAAAGAAGTCTTAAAATTGAAACTGAGAGAACATTGAATTATTTTGCACAAAACATTGTTATATTGGATATGAGATAAATGGACATTAAACAGTATAAACTGCAATAGTCATCGTGAAAACGAAATATAATTTAATGTTAAAATGTTATTTTTATTAAGGAAGAGAAGATTAGTACTTTGTTAACAAGCTAATAACATTATTATTACCCTCTTTGAGCACTATTAAAGCATAATAAGCTAAAAGTAAAAATTAAGTTTCCTTAAGGTGATTTTAAGAACTTTAAAAAATAATATAGCGTAAAAATACCATAACCTAAAAAACATTTACTACTCATGTGGTATATAGTGAGACAACGAGGTTTTAGTAAGAACTTTTTTGGTATTGCATTATTTTGCTATGATACGTACTAAAAAGTATAGTTTCACTGTTTCAGTGAATTTCCGAAGAAAAGATAAAACTAAGTGGTTTGTTATAGTATAGATTAATATAATAATAATATAATGTTTATTCATAATAAAAATACAATTTTGTCTTATTATAAGTGATTACACTATAAATAAATAAACATAACAGAAATCGCAGAAACTGAAAAAATCTGCTTATAAGTGATTAAAATGAATAATTCGAAAACAACTTCTAAATGATTTTAAAATTCCGTAACTTTGTGATTATTATTAAGACGTTCTTGTCATTACCGCTTATAACTCTTAAAATCTCATTAACAGCAATCCTACATTAATCCTTTCTGACTATTAATTTAAAAAATTATATTTATATTTGCCATATGATATTAGCACTAGTACGCTTTTTCTACGAATTCCTTCATTTTAGAATTTCTTCTCAAGTTCTGATATTATTTTAACGCTGTTTTATAATATCCTTCTTTAAAGACACGCAAATAAAAATCTATAATATAATAATTACTGTCATATCAAATATGTTATAATTATTATGTATAATAATAATTATTGTCATTTGAATTCAGTTACTTCAGGCATAATCTAAAATTTTGGACCAGCTTCAATATTTTATAACAAAATATATTACATACAGAGTGTCCCACAGAAAAACGAAACGAGCTCGTTTTGAGGCACTAAACTGACTAAACCGCAATTTTTCGAAAAACGGCCGGACACGTCAAATTTATTAGGAAGGAATGCATGTCATATGACTATTTCCGTTCAGCCATTTTCAACTAAAATAGGGGTGAGGTGCACCCTAAAATCTTTAAATGGCATGGGATGGCAAAAGACATATCATTTGAAATCTCAATGAATTTGCTTTACAGTAGTCTTTTTTTGGATTCCGAGTTATTAGATTAGTATTAAAAGTACAAATACAAATTTAATTTCACATTCAGATCATTTGTCGAGTTATAACACGGCAGCAAAGGTTCTGCTCAAAATGTCGGCGCACGTTCTGAAGCATTTGTGGTGTGCTTAGACGGCATTCAGTAATTATAATTGCCGTAAATCTTCTAAAATGGGCGGTGTCGTTACGTAAATTTTATTCTTAAGATGACCCCACAAAAAGAAATCTAGTGAAGATAAATCTGGCGACCTTGGAGGCCATTCAAGAGCGCTCCTCCTTGCAATCCATTGACCCGCAATCCTTCGATCCAAATACTATCGAACAGGCAGAGCATAATGTGGAGGAGCTCCGTCCTGTAAATGCAAATGATCTGCGAGGTAATGATCATCATTTTCTACGAAATCAGATAATAATGGACCAATATTGTTATCTAATATTCAGGGTGACTGTCGTTCGAGGTGTCGGTCATGCACTAGTATCTGAGACTAGCCCAAGATGACAGAGATGCAGGCAGTCGTTTGAGGTGTCGGGCATAGACTAGCGTAGCCTGGTTGCAGACCACACGACGTTCACTCTTAGAACTGGCTGGTATGTATCCAATCCCAGGTTTGGAATGGAAACGTGCCACATGCCGTCATTAGGGGTGTCGAAGATTGTTGTACACTAGGATTCTAGACGAGATCTGGAGTGGTTAATCAAGCCGTCGCTAGAGGTATCCGATAAATCGACTCACTAGTATCCGAGGCGAGACCTGAGGAGGTACCTGCCAAAACGTGGGAACGTGGGTAACGAACGATACAGTCGGAAATAAAGTGATGTCTAGTAGAAATTCCCGAAAGCTGTTTTCGACGAAATACTTATTAACATTAAGGAGGAAACTCTGATACATGAAAACTGCATGCCACGAGGTAGATGTGTTTGGAGAAGAAAGTATGGGGATCATGCTATGACTGTGCAGTTCCAGTCGTATGATCCATATAAACCGTTGAGAACCACTACGCTTAAGGGGTGTTGATGCGAATAAATAGCCTCTCACGCTCAACTTCACACCTTAACGGGTACATACCGAGTTGTTGACAAAACAACGTTATCCGAGTTGCTGACTTAACTCACTAGTGATAGTTACAACAATGACTTCTAACAATTCCAAGTACATGTCTTCATTCAAATTACCAGGTAAGAAGTAAGGACCAACCAGACAATCATAAAAAATGCCAACCCAGACATTTAGTTTTTCGGGATATTGAGTATGTGTTTTATATACTCTCGGATTAGAAGTATGTGTTTCACGAAATATCCTCGGATTAGAATCTCCACCAATGTCGAACCAATAGCGACAATTATGGTGATTGACTACGATTTACGAAAAAACTGAATTTGTCGAAAAAGAAGATGTTAAAAAAGAAATTTATCGCTCGTTCACTTAAAGCCTCACAAAATTACAAACGGCGATCAAAGTTGTCTTCATTAAGTTCTTGTTGCAAATGAAGCTTGTAGGGCTGGAACTTATGGTGTTTTAAAATTCGTTAAATACTGGTTCGATTAATGCCCAATACTATAGTAAAGCCTATAGCCATGTGTCTTGTACTCAACATAGGATCGACAATAACGTGGTCCAGAACCGCCACTTCCACCACTTCATTTCTTACTGAATTTTCAACATTTCCCTTTTTATATGCCACAGACCTGGTCTCCCGGAATATTCTTACTAACTCCAGGACATACTTGCGATTCACGTGCTTATCTGGATGTCACTGGTTGAACAACTGCACGCTTCTTTCGTCTCAACTCGCATCAACTCTTTCTGTAATCGAATGATCCATATAAACCTTTTTAATCATTTGATCAAATAAATCATTTGAAATGTTGAATGTATAGTTACAACGAACACTTCGAAATACGGCGTTTAATTGCTTAACTTCTAATAGTTCATTTTTTGCTCTTACATAATCTTCTGGGTACATATCGGGTTTTTTGATTTTGGGCCATAGTCTATATCTGCTTCAATTTGGGTTGGTTGCCGGCATATTTTCTTATTTTTAAAATATCCGATCTCTTTTGCTCAATCTTTTTTGCGAACTTTCCAGGGCTCTGTCCAGCTAAATGTTTATAGAGATGATAAAATAATGGTCTTTTAGTATTTGCAGACAAAACTGTTTATTCTTTCCCCCCCCTATGAATTTACGAACTACACTGTTCAATTGTTCCATGTAGTTGCTATCTACGTCATACAAGTGTATGCGAATGTTTAAGGCCGTACAAAAGTTAATCTGGTGAACGAAACCATATAATAGTATTATTTCATTGAGTAATTAACTTTAAACTTGTGTACATTAAAATAAATAGTGTGCAACGAAATATACTGTTTATTAGTGAAGTGATTAGTGCAGTAGCAAACGTAATAAACACGATTAATTTCTTAACTTATAAAGTTAAAGTAAATGTATATAAGGTATAATGTGCGGTTGATAAGCTTGGTGAATAGAAACAGATATACAGCTAGCTAGAAGGTCAGTTTATGATAAATAATAATTCAATTTTTTGATATCTATTATGTTGACCTACCATACAAATAAGTATGCCTCCGTTTTGTTGCATTTGCAAAGAAAAGTTTTCTACTAATTCTCCTGGCCTACTATGCAGTGGCACTTGCGCAAATTCATTTCATTTAGCTTGTGTAAATTTACCAAATTCTCTATCAGCGATTCTAAAGTCCACTACTGGACTGATTTGGAGATGCACTGATTGCATAAATCGACCTACTTATTTGCCTAAATGTGAAGTGCTTGAGTTAATTAACCAGAAATTTACTGAAATAATAAATTCATTAAATAATACCTTTGAAGAATTTAAATCCGACTTTTCGAAAAACAGTATTGATAAACTTACTGAATTATTAAACCGCAATTCTTCTACCTCGACAAGCTTAGCTACTACTACATATGCTGCTATAACTGCCTCTACATCTACTTTATCTAATGTTCTCGTTAAGCCTAAGAATCAATCCCAAGACAAGACTACTACTAAGGCAGATATTCTAAAAAGTGTGGATCCTGTTTCATCCAATATACAAATCAGAAATATAAAATCTGTAAATAATGGTGGAATTGTTCTAAACCTGCGCGATGAATCAGATGCTGATAAGCTTAAATCTCTTGTTCAAGACAATATGTCTAATAATTATGATGTAAAGATACTTAAGCCCATTTTACCCCGCATTAAGATAGTAGGCTTGTCTCAAGATCTCGATGACTTCAATTTGTGTCGATTCTTATTTAAACAAAATCCGCATGTTGTACAAGAAGGTTCGACCTGTAATTTGCTTAAACATGGACCTACAAGAAAAAATAAAAATATATTCCAAGCTGTATTTCAAGTGGACTCTACGACGTACAAAAGAATGATTGAGACTGGCCGTGTCTTGATTGGTTTGGATTCGTGCAAAGTATATGACGCCATCGATATACTGCGATGTTTTCGTTGCAATGGTTACCACCATACATCGAAGAACTGCAAAAACAGCATCAAATGTCCCCTGTGTGCTGGCGAACATCTAATCAGTGATTGCAAGGCTGAAGTAATGTCATGCAGCAATTGTATTTCTGTAAAGAATAAGAGTAAAGGAGGGACCGACATCGATATACATCATGCTGCTTGGGATCACGATAAATGTTATGTTTATACTCAATTGCTAATTAAATTGAAACGTGATGTGTTACCTGCTCTACAATAGCAACTACAGTCGCCTTATATTAAGAAGAATGTGAATACACCTATTACTGTAAATAATTCAAATAGTTGTCCATGGAGTTCTTTGTCTTTATCTTTTGAGATTTATTATCAAAATACTAGAGGACTTAGGTCAAAAACAACTTCTATATACAATGAAATTATTTCTTGTCCATACAGTGTCATATGCCTCACTGAAACTTGGTTAACTGATGATATTTCTAGTTCTGAGTTATTTCCCTCTAATTTCTTAGTTTTTCGTAAAGATAGGGACCTAACTGTTTGTAATGTTTCTAAAGGCGGAGGGGTTTTAGTAGCTGTAAATGATAGTTCTGGCATTACTTATTCAATTAACGCTGTGAGATTGGATCTTTCTGTATTAGAACAAACTTTTCCCTTAATAGATATAGTTGGCATAAAATTATCTTTTAATGCCTTGCCATATTACGTCTTTGTGTTATATATACCCCCTTCATTGTCTCACACAGACTTAGAATGTTTTCTCGAAACCTTATCTGCAATGAACGTATCGCACGATGGTAACATAATTATTTTAGGTGATTTTAATATACCATCTTATGGACGTGATACCTCAGATAGATCTTCTCTGATACTCAGAAACTATGAACTCATTTTAGGACTTAATCAGTATAATAATATCACAAATATACTTAATCGAACCCTAGATCTAGTCCTATCTAATGTTATAACGTTCATTAGCAGAGATATATCTCCATTGACTGAAGAAGATAAATATCATCCTGCTCTCTGCATTTCTATAGAAGTACCCAAGCCCTTACAAAAATTTGTTAGTAATGTAAATAAGAAAGTTTACAATTTTAAAAAAGCTGACTTTCCTAAATTATACACTGCCTTACTTAATTATGGCTGGTCTTTCTTGGATAGTTATGATGATGTTAACAATGCCTGCTCCGAATTTTATCACCACCTATACAAAATTATGGACGAGTTCGTTCCATTAAAACATGCAAGTAGACGTCATCGCTTTCCACCATGGTATTCAAATCGAATTATTTCATTAATACGAAAAAAGAATAATGTTCATCGCTTATACAAAAAGTTTAATCTGACATTCCATTATTTACAATTTCGAAGCTTGCGTTCCACCATTAAACAAGAGTTATCAGTTGCATATAAGAATTACATTGATAATGTACAAAATGATATCCATAATGATCCTAAAAATTTCTGGTCTTTTATTAGAAATAAAAAAGGACAAACTAGAATCCCTGGCTCAATGGTTGCATCTGATGGCCAACAATTGGACACACCCGACGCCATTGTCAATGCTTTTTCTGAGTACTTCTCAAGTGTATATGTTCAATCAGATCCTGCTCTTGCTTCGAATTCTCCGACAATAAATACTAACTTGCCAATAATAAGCACTGACAATATTTCGGAATGTAGCGTCATTGCTGCTATTAAAAAATTAAAAAGCAAACAAACTGCCGGAGTTGATCTGATCCCTAGTTTTCTAGTACGTGATTGTTGTCCCATTTTTGCTAAACCTTTGCACAAGCTGTTTAATCTTATGTTAAGTACAAAAGTGTTTCCAGAAATTTGGAAGCAAGCACGTATTTGTCCAGTATTGAAAAGCGGCGATCCAAAGCTTATTAGCAACTATCGTCCAATATCTATTCTGTGTAATTTTGCAAAGGTATTTGAAACAATCATTTATAATACCATTTATACAAGTGTTAAACCTTATATCTCGCCTTACCAACATGGCTTTATGTCACAAAGATCTACTACAACTAACCTGGCTTGCTTTACGCAGTATGTCTCTGAAGCATTAGATTTGAAGGGGCAAATTGATGTTATATACACAGACATCTCAAAAGCGTTTGATCAAATTGATTTATATCTACTTCTTAATAAATTAAAATATATAGGTTTATCTGACTCCTTAATTCAAATATTTTCGTCATATTTGTTTAATCGTAACTTACAAGTTGAATATAAAGATGTACGCTCCATTTCGTTTATCCCAGGCTCAGGTGTACCACAGGGCTCGAATTTAGGGCCTCTTCTCTTCTTAATATTTATTAATGACCTTCCTTCAACTTTACATTGCGAGAAGTTACTTTTTGCCGACGATTTAAAAATATTCCATAGAGTACTTGATACGTCTGATTGTTTATATCTTCAAAGTAACATTGATATTTTATGTAGTTGGTGTAATGCCAATCGATTGAATCTAAATGTAGGAAAATGCTTTGTAATGTCTTTCACAAAAAAATTGAAACCTATAACTCACGACTACACTATTAACAATGAGATTTTAAAGCGATCAGATACAGCTAGGGATCTTGGAATCATATTCGATAGTAAACTTTGTTTTGTTGAACATGTCAATCAAATGGTGCTTAAAGCCAGTAAATCTTTTGGCTTTATTTATCGAAATTGTCGACACTTCTCAGAACCGCTCTGTTTAAGAACGTTATATATTACCTTTGTACGATCTCAATTAGAATATTGCTCTATTATTTGGTATCCCATTTACAATACCCATGTTAAACATGTGGAATCAGTTCAACGTCGATTTTTAAAATTTGCTATTTATGTTATGACTGATGTATATCCTACTCATGATTTTGATTATTCCAATGCTCTGAGTATGTTTAAAATGGATACTTTACAAATAAGGAGAATTCAAAGTAGCATAAAAGTTCTGTATAATTTACTCCATAACAACTTAGACTGTTCATACCTCTTAGACAAGATTAGGTTTAATGTACCAAGAGCAAATACCAGAAAGACTTTATTTTTTTATGTTCCATTTGCGAGAACCAATGTTATGGTAAGCAGTCCTATAACAATAATGTGCCATAACTTTAATTCTATATGTACAAATTGTGATATAATGAATGATAAATTATCAACAATATTACATGTTACAATTATTAATTACCAGGAGAATCTTATGTAAAATATATTTAGTTTATAAGTATTATTGTTTCTTTGCTTGTAACTTTTTTTTGTATACTTATTTTTTCCCGTTTATTGGGTATATGTAACCTGTTGGGAAATAAAGAATTATTATTATTATTATTATTATTATAAATTAGACTATTGCTGTGTTGAGCCAAATTTTGAAAAATGTGCAGTATGCTTTCATACAAAGGATATTTTTGCATTTCAGATATAGCATTACTTTTTTTAGGCGAATCTTTGGAGCAAAAATATTTACGGTTTATACAAATTTCAATTTTATACCTTTTACGTTTTCGGCCATATTAGCATTCTCCCAATGCCGAGTTTTTTCAGGCCTTTCCTACCGCAACTTTACATTTAGGATTTTACTGGCCACTGATTTTCTTAAATCTGGCGGTCCCATTTTTCGATCCAACAAATATGTTGTTTCTAACCATGAGTACAGAAACTTTCAACAATAAGAGAACAAGATCTTTAAAAAATGTATCTTTGAAATGTTTGGATCACAACCTAAAAAGTACGTTCTCAAGTTTTTTTCTTGAGGAAGGCTTTAATCGAAGAATTCTATATTATATGCTTCCAAGACTGTTTAACAATGGTAATTCAGAAAGCAGCAGAAAACCTGGTCGCAATTCGCAAAGCAATTTTTATTCGAAATAAATGGAGCTTATTGAAAAGTTGGTACGGAGACGAGATTAAAGCAAACATTAAGAACCTTGCTAAGAAATTTAATGTCTGAATTTATCAACTGGCACAATTTAATAAAGAAGAGACATGAGAAATGTTAAATGTTAAACCAAAAAATAGTGATCAAAAATACCCGGCAAGATTATACCAAAAAAACATTTTTAAATGCAGGAAGGTCATCAAAATGATGAAGTGAAGAATACTTCACATTCCTGATCTGCCCTGGTACTATAGCAACTAGGACTATGTATTATTCACGTATTATTATCTACGTATGCTGAATTTTTTATTATATGAGAAATACCGATTTGACAAAAATCCAACATGGTATGGGAGGGATTAGGGAAAAATAAAGAAAAAGTAGAGAAATTGCCGATTTTAAGTTCGACTACTATAATTTTAATTTATTTTACATGTTTAAAGGTTACCTTTAAACTTAAAATAAAACAAAACAAAACACAAAACAGCGAGTGTTAAATAAAATAAATAAATGTGTCAGAAACTGGTTGTACACTTTCTGCGCCAGTCCATTCTTACATACTAAGTTAATTATTTACAACTGGTTTATATGACGTTACAAACGGGGGGGACAACTGGACGAAAAAACCCCCGCCAAAATTATTTAATATTGCTTTACAAAGATATAAAATCAGTTGCTGTGAGATTTTATTAAGGTAGTGGTCCTTACCGAAACTGCGCGTGTAGAACGACCCCTTTTTTTGTATTTTAAATTAATAGTGTTTTATAATTTCAAAACAATGCTTGGTTGCAACGATTTTCTTAATTGTCTCGTTATAGGAGGTGAAGTTAAATTTAAAGATGACTCTTTAGATGCTACCGATGCTGATGATGAGGTAGGTTAACTTGTATCATAACCCATGAATTTATAACTAATTTAATTGTTTAATAGATAATTATAAAGCCGCATACATATCATAAGGATACTTTCACCTACACAGATTTCCCAACAATGCTAGCGAAGGCGTTTAATTATTGGTTGGAAGTACCAGAGGAAGACTTTAATAATCTTCACCACAATACCGAAATATCTATAATTTCGAAGCTTTTGTTAGTATCTTATATTTCTATTAGTTATTAATTTTAAAACGGTTTTCTTAATTATATTAGATTAGAAGATACTCTTGCTGATCGTAAAACCAGAGAAGGCAAACCAACAGCTCATGTTGTCTTTGGAAAACCGCACGTTATCAACACTTGCTTCTTTTGTGGTCTTGTAGTAGCGCAAGTAAAATCTGAGGATCTTAATCAGGTAAGGAGCTTAACTAGTTACGAGCTTTAAGTTATTAGAAAACGGTCATTAATATTTTTTATTAAACGATTTTTTAATTGAAACGTTACTCACAATCAATTGGTTTATTGGGATTTGTTATCAAAGAATTACAACGATTTATATTTTAATCTTTATTTCGAGGCATTTAACCTCTTGTCCGTGGTTTAGATTTTGCAGTTATTTTACATTATTTATCTAATTATCTTCAGTAATTTCAAACTTTATGAAATTTATTAAAAAATCGTAATAGACTACTTTAATGCACGGGTGCCGTAGAATATTACCCTTAACATCAAATTTGATAACACGAAAACTTTAGCAACGAACAATAATATAAAAAGAAAGACGCGTTTTGGAAATGTGTATCATAGATAAATTTAAGACGGAAAAATTCGGACATAAACATATGAGTAACTAAGTATTCAACTAACCTTGATGAGCAGACACATCGAAACGTGAACATTGAGCATATGAGCAGGATAATATTAACAAATACGTTAAAAAAAAAACAAAACGTTCGGTCCTTTTGTACTAAAACGTATAAATATACTAAAGATGGAAACCAACCTTCTCTTTCAAAAAAATCACCTACCTACGACTTCATCCCGTAATCATGATGACATTTAGCATAGGTACTAAGTAGGCATAACAAATAAAGTAAATGGTGATAGGACTAAAAGATATCCGACGTAATGTTATAGTTATCTAATTTAAAATTACCTAATTGCGGAAATTATTAACCTATTTTGTGTTATTGGAATTGTTTTTAAAAAGGTAGTTTAGAAACAGTAAAATATGCAAAAAAACTATATTTAAACTTTGTTATTGGATAAGGTAGAGATAAGGTAAGATAAGGTAGTAAGTAGTAGGTACATATTATTTTCATTATGTTATAACTTATAAAGGGTGTTCATTTAAATTCGTAATCTAGCAACCTTTGGATTATTGCCTGTCTCTATCTGCGACGTATTATATCTGTCGCTCTGCCTTCTTTCATTAAAATTCCAAAGGTTGCTAGATTACGAATGTAAATGAACACCCGTTATATTATTATACTATACCTTATTAAAATAGTAGTCGGGTGCCCCAATATATTTTGACCCTTTATAAATCTATATAACTTTTGAACTAATTAAGATAATGAAATGCGGTGTTATAAACAATAAATAACTAACTAATTAATTAAAATGAAACAAAATAAAAATTAATAAAAATAAAGCATTTTCCGTACACTGTTGCATTTAATCTCTGCACACTTTTAAGGAAAAACAAAAAAGCTACATGAACCTGTTTATCTATTACAGCAAATTCACAATACATTTTAGTATTGTGTTAGTTATTTTTGTATTTTTAAGCTTGTTTGCAAATGCAAGGTTAAAAATATTAATGTATATGAGACGTGATGAAAAATTTTTTATCTACGATCACACAAAAAGTGACCACTTTTTACACTGACTTTTGTGTAAAAAGTTAACGTTTATTGCGCTAGTGTTATAAAATTTTTATTGTATGCTAATGTCAACAAGAGTGTATAATAAATGAATGATGTTTTTGTCAGTCTCGGTGGATTAGAGGTTTGCATGTTTGCTTCATAATCCAAAGATCGCAGGTTCGATCTCCGGCCGAGCTGGTAATTTTTCACAGCGGAGAAAAATTTAAAACATGCCTTCTTCTCGGATAGGAAGTAAAACTGTAGGTCCCGTGTCAATGCGATGTTTGGCTAATACGATAAAAATCCCTACTGGGGGTGGAGTTACCCCAGATTCGGCTGAATTCTAGTAGGGTCGGCCAAATGAACATAGCAATCGGTGCCATGAGGTACGAAGGATGCTCCGCCATCCTGATTCCTCGCCCAAAAACAGAAACAAACAGAAATGAATGATTTATGAATATTTTACAAACTGGTTGATAAAACAACTTAGCATATAAAAATCTAAGCACGCTAATATATGTACACCTGACATAAGTCACAAATTAAAAAAATATATCAAATACAATGAATACTTTAGTAAGGCGTTATGTTATCGTAGATAAAACTTTGTAAGATATACGTGTAAAAAGTCTCTTCATTGCACTCACATCCTTTAAGTCACTCGCTCGCGCAATAAAGAATTTTTACACTACTTACACCTTCAATATCTATTGTTCAACTCAAATGGTGGACAACGGCAAAGGTACACCTTCAATAATTGTTATACGAATAACTATTACAGTTAAGCTTTATGATGAGAATATATTTTTTTAAAGATACCAGTTAAATATTTTGGAAGTTGACAGTGGACTAAAAATTAGCACCGCTAATTTTTTCTTCAAGGTGGCATTGTGACGCCTTACAATAACTTATTCGATTTGATGACTGAAAAATCCCAACACTCATTTAAAGAAAGATAGTTCTCTAAAGAAAACATTCAAAATATCTGATGTTATCTTAAATTACGCTTTTTTATAGTCCACTATTAATTCAGCGCTTACCTGGAATTTCTGATGGTTACATTAAAAACCGTGGGACATCCTCTAAATTATCCATTGGGATTGTGCATAAGTTTTCTGTATTATTATGCTGTTGCTTTCAATATCAAATATTGGGTTTGTCTTTTATCTATTGAAAATTTATTTTAGCTACTGAAAATAACCGCAAATGAATCAATAAAAGCAAGCAGATTGGTCCAAATACAACTGGGGTTCGTTGAAGAAGGAATCTGTCCAAGTGAAGAACTACACCTTGAAATGACAGGGTTTAAAAGTATGTTATCAAATGTTTGTATAAATGGTTTCTTTCTAATACTATCTCCTTAGCTATCTTGGGACTTCTTACATCCCAAATCCGTACGTTACAGGAACTATATAGTAAAAAAGTATTGCCAGGATTGGATAAATTTAGTGATGCCATAACGACATTTTTCGCTATCATAGCAGAATGCAAACGCATTGCTAATAATGTAAGATTGTAAAATACTCATATATAATAATTTATGCTTCGAAAGCAATACAAATATTAATGTTTCAGGATGATGCTGACATAAGACTTGCGTATTTCACCTTGCCAATTATTTACGCCATCCAGAGCAATGTAGACACTGGCCGAACATTACTGAGTATCCTTTTTATTATCATTATAACACTACATTATCTTTTGTAAAACAATATTATTGAAGCAGGTACCTGAGTATTACCCGTTTTCCTTAACTTAAACTGTTAGATATTATACGTCAAAAATCTAACAATACAGACCTGACAGCATTAGCATTATCAATAGTTAAACAGTCAAGCGCTTTGGAACAGTGCAAAAAGAAATTACACCATATTAGATCTGATATATTAACGCAATACAAGAAATTTGGTAAAAATCCATTATTAGATGATTTCTTCGATAAACACTTGGTCGTCCCTGATGATTTTAAAAACGTTACGTATATACTTACCTAGCTAAGATAGTGTTTTGGTTATACATATTGTCTTATACTAAGTGTTTAAAGACTTTTCTAGTTAAGTAGCCTTTGGAAACAAAATGTGTTGTCTATGATTAAGTCAGAAATTCATTCTGCATTATTTGTAATAATTACTGTGTATTCAAATTATCAGTTGGATATATTTGGACAAACATTTTTCGTTTCTCAGATCTCTGGATTAGAAAAGTATTTTATCACTTGACATTAATTTAGTTTGTTATTGTTAAAGTTTGTAATTTTTGCACACAAAATATTTTAATATAAACATAAAGATGGTTTTACATTCTTTCAAAGGTATGTAGCTCCTCAGTATAGCGATAGACGAAATATATTACAGGTTATAATCAGTCAATTGGAAGGTACCCAAGTATCAAGCTTATATTAGCCCAACGTTGGCATACGTAAACATAACATTCAAAGTGTTAACGCTTGACTATATTGTTCATGCATTGGCTGCCAAACATTTAGCCAACATGAAACCTCTGAATTGGTCCAACATTAGTTTAAAGATGAGCACACTATGTTGGTTTAAGAATATTGACCCTCTGTTTGTTTAAGGATGTTGGTGCTACGCTAGCTTAGTACACTGGGAAATGTTGCTTTAATGATGTTTGTCTTACATTGGCTGTCAACCTTTAACTAATATGAAAACCTGACAATAAAATGACGTTCCACAGATAGGTATTAGCAATCAATTACGCTGTAGCACACCTGTATATATGCAACATGTTAGGCTATTATTAGAAATCTTCTATAAAATTACAACAGTTGATAACACTATTTCTGATAATTACTGATAATAACCTTAGAATGCACGAGATTTTCATGTCAAAGCTCAATAAAAAATTTAAAAAATACTCTGTAGTATGTGTACAACATAAGATAGGCTAATTTAAAAGTATGTTTAATGTTTAAATTTTAGCTGTGAAATATATATAAAAAAATATTCAACATCAGAGGAACTAGAACCATCGTCACCACGTATTTGGCGCTGCATATATGTACAGTCTAGGATTTTAGTAATGATTCGAGTCTGAATCTAGCACCACATTTTACAAGTTTGCTTTATATTATTGTTTTTGTATATAATTTTTATATTATTTATATCTTTGCTAATAGTTGTAAAATTATACATTTCCTTCTAAAGTAATTTTTCTTTGCATAAAACTAGTTTCAGTTCTGAATCATTACTAAAGTCCCAGACTGTACTTATTACCTCTTTACCTCACTTATTATAGTTTTCAAAATCCCCCCAAAAATATTTGAAAGATGCAAACTAGTTACACATTAGACTAGTAGCCATAACTTGAGGGTAGGATAACTACTAAAGAAATCTTAAAAAGTGACAGAAAATGACCATATATTTAAAATATACATGGGTCATTCCTTCTGAATTCAACCACCGGTTAGATCCAAAAATTGGTGCAACTTAGAAAGGCCAGCAGGGAGTCATTTTCAAGCTTGAAACCTCTACTTTCGAATGTCACATGCCTCCTATATGAAAAAATTTATTTTTGACCCCTAAAAGAGGGTAAACACGTATGAAGTTCCAAAAGAAATTTTTAAAAGTTGAAGAAATTAGAAAAAGAAATATTTTTAAAACTTTTTTTACCGACATCGCATTCGTCGTCAAAGAATACATAAATTTTGTCCACTGCGTTTCTTTCCTAGAGTGCTTCAATTTCGTGCAAAATTGAGAAGAACGATTTGCCATGTTTGAAAGTTTATCATTTTTTTCATCGAAAATGGCGTTAGATAGAAAAATTTATAAGAGTAAAAATGCTTATTTTTACACTATAAATACGAAAAAAATATTACAGATTGATTTAAAGCGATTTTGAAACTTTTCATTATTTTAGAAGGTTTGAATTCTATTATTCAAGCCTATAGGCAGCACTACGGGGGACTCAACTGAGGAGACGAATCGGCAATAGGCGTTCCAAACATTTGCGTACCCAATGGCCTGTATTTTAAAAAATTTTCGTTAGAGGGCGCTTCGGTCCTTGACAACGCTCAGACCACGCTGGCCATTGTTGACAGTTCGCTGGAGTGCCATATGGGTCGCAATGTTTCATAAAAATTAGCCAGATTTGCGATAAAATTTGCGATAAATCGCATAATCTGTCAACACTGTCAGCGTTGTCCAGAATCGTAGCGCCATCTAGAAGTAACGTTCAAACTTGAATTAACGTTCAAGGTCGGGGACGCTTTATTTGACTCGTTTCGTCTCCTCAGTTGAGTCCCCCGTAGGCAGCACCTATAGCCGTAATTTTCAAAATCCTTTTAAATCGGTCTATAATTCATTCATGTAATTTTCTCGTATTCATTGAATAAAAATAAGCATTTTTTACTCTATCGTTTTTTTTCTATCTGACACCATTTTCGATGAAAAAAATTATAACTTCCAAAAATGGCAAATTGTTTTCAATTTTGCTCGAAATTGAAGCACTATAGGAAAAAACGCAGTGGACAAAATTTATGTATTCTTTGACGAAGAATGCGATGCCGTTAAAAAAAATTAAAAAATATTTTCATAAAGTTTTTCAACTTTAAAAAATTTTTGGAACTGGATACATGCTTACCCTGTTTTAGGAGTCAAATATAATTTTTCATATAGGAGACATGTGACATTCGAAAGTAGAGGTTTCAAGCTTTAAAATGAGCTCCCGCCGACCTTTCCAAGTTGTCCCAAGTTTTGGCTCTAGCCGGTGTTTGAATTCAGAAAGAATGACCCACATATGTACAATGTGCATGTTGTTTTATATATAAACTTATTTAAATAGCTCCGGGGCCCCGGGCATACGCCCGGCTGACCGACCTTAGGGACGCTTCTGGAGACCACCATCTGCATCATTCAATTATCCAGCCTTACTGACTTACAAAGTCATACGCAATTACAAATCAAAGCTAACGAAGTAGTCAACACTTACGCAATTATTTATTAAACAAAATAATGAAGTCACAAGCTCACTACCACTCTTTAAGAACTGTGAAATTTTGACGCACAAACAAACATGTACCCTAAATAACTGAGTTCTTAGAAATTTGCCTTTCTTGGATCAGGGGTTGGACTGCTGGAGCGTAACTAATCGCTTACAAAAAACGGATCTACTATTTTTAGTTTTGTTAAAATGCAACGTAACAATAAACTATTAATGTAGCTTAGGGTGGCCGTTATTTTGCAAAAGTTAAAAATCTTTAGGTCCCCCCACCTAGACCTCTTTAAATTGTCAATAAATGAGCTGTGCAAAATTTCAGTCGATTTGGTCAATATTAACCCGTGCCACCGAGAGGTTAAAGTTTAAATGGGATTTAACATGCGTTTGGTGCATTTCTAGAGACTTTGTGGCGTAACTTTTTATCTTTAAATTAATTTTAGACACATCTTATCCTCTTATTTTTCTCGTCCCTGATCACGACAATATAAAGAATGTACATAGTATTTTATTTTATTATATTAGCGATTAAGGGAACAAAATTAATAAACAACTTCGTTTTATTCGTATCATTTTACTATGCATACGTTAAGTACTACGTCCTCACGTCGACAACATATTCTAAGGACTGTGTAGAGTGTAAAAAATATGTTGGCAAAATATGGTTTTGAAAATATCTTCAAGGGTTGCATGTTGATTTGTAAACATATATCCAATATATCTCCTATATGTAAACAAATATGTGGAATCTCCAACGTTGGTAAGTTAAATATAATAGTTATTGTCAGAACAGTAAAACCTTTAGCCAACGTATTGTTTATAATATGTTGGCACAACGTTTGTACAATATTTTGTTCTACTTGGGTAACGTTTTTCGTTTGGAGTATATACAATATACATCCCCCTCCTCTCTGGTTTCGCCAAAATGATTTTGACGCCAGTTTGAATTATTTAAAGCAGGTTTAGATTTGATCAATTATAACATTGAAATTTACAACTCGTTGATTGTTTGACGGTTACTGTTTAAAACCAAGCTTCTTCGTTAGTTTGGTTGTCACTGGGTTTCCCTTTCTTTCTGTTTATCGTAAAGTCATATCTGCGCGGTTAAGCTCCTTCTCAATAGTAGAGTTGAGTAACAAAATGGCTGTCTGGCTTTAGAAGTTGAATGTGCGAGGTATATTAGGAAATTGGTTTTGGATATAATTCGCTTCAGCGGAGAAAATCTCGCATTCAACAGAATGATTGCTTGATTATTTATATGCGATGAATCGTCAAATTAGACCGATTACGTTCTAGTGCAAACCATTTACGTAAATTCTTTTTGTTTTCTCCAATGTGCTAAAATCTGAAAAAGTCTTTTTCTATTTTAGGTAATATTTCCCTATCAGTTACCTTGAGGGAATTGTATTGTAAAAGACCTTTCAGTTTATAGAAAGGTAAAATTCTTCAAATATTTAAAATTAATACAATATACAGGGTGATTTCTTTGTAGGTCTTTTCTTTTGGGTTTTGTTTGCTCGTTGTCTTTTATTCCTGTTCCTGCCCATCTGACCGTGGGTTTAATTAGAAGGTCCTTCCCCTTTGGGTCCGTACCTGCATCTATATATGTACCGGGTCGTAACAAAACAACAAAATATCGA
The DNA here is from genome assembly GCA_929113105.1 of Agrypnus murinus. Taxonomy (NCBI): domain Eukaryota; kingdom Metazoa; phylum Arthropoda; class Insecta; order Coleoptera; family Elateridae; genus Agrypnus; species Agrypnus murinus. The sequence continues at coordinate 19,399,521 of OV816028.1, read as the reverse complement.
AGGGTGAAGCGAAAACCCCTAAGCAAGGCTTTAAATTATACTAAAACAGCCGTGGGTCTTCGAATGGTGGGATGTTTGTCTAAAATTGTATGTATTCTGTGTCATTCTATTTATGTTTATATATATTTATTAAACGTGTATACAATTTATTCATGCATGTTAATTTTAAGAACTAGTTAACACGAGATCTCGAGTAGTGAAATTGTCCTAGGGTAGTTTTTAAGTTTACAACCTGCTGTGATACAAATCACCATTCATTCATTTTTTTTATTAGACATTAAAATTTTTGATCAGCACAATAATTACAATTTCAATAAAGCCATACTTAGAAAGTTTACATTTCACTACGTGTGTTTTATTTATTTAGTATTTATTTATTTGTGTGATTATAATATTGCTTTCCAGCTCGTCAATTGTAAGTATATATGCACTGTACGACCAAAATTGTGGAAGTTGCCCATATTTTAGTAAAAGATCTATTTCTTCGTTTATCTGATAAGCTTGAAGCTTTAGTAATAAGCATTGTTTTAAACGAAGTGGCGCTTGTTTTTTTCTTTTATATCTTGTATTACCCCGCCCCTCTCCGACTTATTGGGGTTAGCCGGCAATAACTAAAGCAGTGTTATTTAGATCAAGCTGATACTTCCAGCACAGCTATATTTTGGTAGGTTAGGTATTTATCTATATAAAAATAGCCTTTGTGTTTCTGTAGGTTATACTATATACACTTTAATATTTTTATTTCTATAACGTTGAAGGTTTCATTCAATTGTTAGGATTCATTAAAGCTAAAGGTGCATTTGAAATTATAGTAAAACATAAGGGATGTCAAAAAAAAGCTTTGTTATACAGTTGCTTTAAATACAATACGTAATATTTTTCTAAGCTCCCCAACAAAGCCATTTACAGGGGTTTTACAGCGACTTGCTTCCCAAAGTTTAGAAGCTGTAATTTGGACACATCAAACATCGTACCGAAGCAAGTCTCTCGATTGTGCTGTCGTTTGTTTGAAAACTTTTTTGCTCACTTCAGGGGGCAGATATGTTTTAGGGAATGTAAAAAATTCCTCAACATCATAATTGTCATTATTAGGTATAGGATTTCTATGCATTTGCATGTTTTTTCTGCTTATAGCAAACATATGCAGAGTTATATTTCTACATGTTTAAGCCACATATGAATCACATATGTCAATTTGAAAGTGCATATAAATGCATATTTATGTGTTTTTTATAAATGCATGCATATTTTAGAATTTTTGAACGAGTGTGCATATTTTACCACTTTTTGGGCGTTTTACATGCTTTAATTATGAAATTTTTAATATTTTTAAATAATTTTAGCATTTTGGACAACCAACCAAGGGCGGCTTAGTTGAGTCTAGGGGAAACCCATAATTTAAGCTTATTGTTAAATACTAGGCTTTAAAATATTTCACTGCCTTAACCATCTGTGTACTTGTTAATATTTTCTAAGAAAGAAAAAGTTTCAACTAAAATTTAAATACTTACATCCTGCGGTATTGTGATAAATAGGTATTAGGAAATTCCAAAGACCCTTTGACAACTTCCTGTTCATAGAAAAATTTGCCTGTACTTTTGTTTACTAATCTTGTAATCTTTCAATTCAGACAGTTCAGAAATTGCAAACTGCATTTCAGTTTGAAATTTTAGAGTGTAAATATGGGTAAAGAAAAACGGTCTGTGTCTGTTACACTTCGAAGTTATGTTAAGGAATTCAGTGTTCTTACAACTGACGATAAGGTGTTGTATTGTACAGTGTGCGACGATAAAGTGACTGCAACGAAACGCTTTCAAGTTACACAACATCTGAACACGGTTCGACATCAAAAGTGTGTTGCCCTGAAATCAGAAAAACAAACATTGTTACCGGGGTACCTTAATAATTCGCGCGGTGAGTCCAGCAAATCGATCGAATTTTATAAAAAACTATGTAGTGCATTAGTGGCTGCAGATATCCCGTTAAGTAAAATTAATCACTCAGCATTTCGTAATTTTCTGAAAGAAATTTCAAAAATGCCAATACCCGACGAGTCTACACTCAGGAAAAATTATTTACCTCGTTTATACGAAGAGACCATAAAATCAATTAGAAAACATGTAGCGAATAACTACATATGGGTTTCCATTGACGAATCTACTGACACTACTGGAAGGTGCGTAGAAACTTCATTTCCTTCGTTTAGTTAGTAAAATTTAACTAATTACAGACAGCAGAGCAATTTACGGATGTTTTATTTTCTATTTTGTTAGTTACATATTTAATCACTAAAGCTGGAGCAGGCTTACAAGTTCTGTACGAAAAAATGATCCACTTAACTTGTCTTGCCCATGCAATGCATAGAGTTGCGGAAAAAGTGCGGGAAATATATCCTAACGTAAATTCTATAATTTCAGATGTAAAGAAAATTGTTTGTAAAGCTCCATATCGCATACAAATATTTAGGGAAACTGCTGAAGAAGTGCCTCTCCCACCTGAGCCTGTAATAACAGGGTGGGGTACTTGGCTTTCTGCAGCAGAATATTATGCAACTTATTTTGATATTATTAAAGCATTTGTAAATAAACTTAATAAACACGATGCTCTATGCATACAAAGCGCACAGGATGCTTTTAATACTAAGGAGGTGAGGGCAGAATTATTGCTTGTTTTGACAAATTTTGTGCGTTTAGCTAAAGTAATTCAGAAATTCGAAAGTCACCGAAATTCATTAGATGAATCTCTTGAGCATGTAATATTGTTAAGTGTTTCTTTGAATAAAGTAAAAGGGCCAAAGGGTTTGACTATAAAACAAAAATTTTAATCCGTTATAGACAAAAATCCTGGTTTTCACTTAATTAAAAGCATAAACGATGCATTATCTGGCCAAGTCATTTTTTAGACGAGCTAAAACATTATTCGCTTGTAGAATTAAACAATTTTAAGTATGCCCCAATTACGTCTTTCGATGTGGAACGGAGTTTCTCAAAATATAAAACAATATTTAGGGATAATAGGCATATGTTTACTTTTGAAAATTTAAAAATGTACGTCTTTGTGAACTGTAACGCTCTATGTTTAGAAAATATAATTAAGGCTGTTTTACAGCTTTGCAAGAATCCGTATATGATATGGGCGTACCACTGTTTAGTAGTCAAAATCATTCCATCTATTAATGACAAATAAGTGCAAAAAGGACAGATACATTTCAATAACGTGTTAACAGTGGAAGGGATAATTTATACCTAAATCTAATATTTGATTTGTTGTACTGTATAAAAGGTGTTAAAAGTCCACGTGAACTAGAAAAATATAACCGATAATAATCACCAAATGTTGCGAATTTTTAACGGAGCCACAGTATGTATAACAATCAGTAGGTTCACTTGCATGCGACACCATTGGTTTTATTAATCCACCTTCGAATATCACGCCCATAAACGAAGTAGTGGACCGACGTTTATCGGTCGGGATCGCCGGTAAATAAAACGCAGAGCCGCATTCAATAAAATGTCTCGAACAGATATGTAAACAAAATCTCTTGTTATATAATAGTATAGTAAAATATGAAGTAGAATCAACCTTTATAGAATTATAATTTTATAATTCTTATTGTTTAAACTGATGTTATTAACAAATTAACCTCTTCAAATAATGAAAAATTAATAATCCGTATGAGACTATTTGTTTTAATAACTAGAAGAAATTTATAGCAATCAGAGGCCGTTTATTGAAGGTTAAATACAGATACACACATTTTAGTCGGATACCGCGCAGGCAGTCGTTTATACATGCACCCATAAACATATACCCATGTCGCTTACTCATACCTACATAAATATCCTCTAGACTGTTGCCGCTTACTGATACTGATACAATTATTGCGTATCTCAATGTCAAGATTTTTATGTAAAATATTGAATAAACATACGAATGTTTTGTAATACAATTCCTTGGAATTATTTATTTTAATTTCTTCAGAATAATTTATTTTCTTGAAAAAATCTTAGTACTCTCAGATGTCTGTTAATTTAAATTTCATTTATAAAAATGCAATGACTTATAATTTAAATTAATTTAAAACAGCTGGATAAAAAATTTTAAGTTGACATATGTGCAGTTTGTAACTCTATTAATGAATTTAGAAGTCTCTGTTGAATTGGAATATTTTTCAGAATGTTACTAGTGAACATTTTTATTCTAGCACCCCAAATGACTTGAAAGACATATCTCGCAAAACCACTCAATCCATAAGTGAAAAAATTGCCGACACTTACAAAAAGAACTTTACGACAAAAATTTCCAATCAGAGTACGGATGGTCAAGTGGAGTCTCTCAGACAAGCCATTTACTTCGCAGCGCGTTATGTCAACGGTAAAGCCGGAGATGGTAATGAAAAACTTGATAATTTAGATGATGACGATTTGACGATTGAAAAGCCCAAAGTTCAGGACGAGTATGGGTGCGTCGCTTATTTGCCAGCTCAACCCAAATCCGAAGTCTTGGCGTCGTTAGAAGATAAACGATTGAAATTAATTGATATTTTTATGGCCGAAGGACAAGATATCAATGATGAAATAGTTGAGTTAATGGACGAGTGCTACTATTTGCAGCGAAGAAAAATCCATCCAGTAAAGGAGTTATCGAAAATCTTTGAATACTGGCCGTACTTTCATCATAATAAATTAATTATAAAACGCCAATGAACTACTCGGAAAAAATGTCAATGCTTTATGGAAGTCATCGTTGAATAAACTATCAAAACCCATCAATCGTTATTCGAAAAATGAAGAAGTAGCTCGTGAAGTAACCGCCAAGAAAAAAAAGAGTAAAGCTAATGCTGATGCTGATGCAGATGCACAAAGTAAATATGTTCGTACGACATTAAAAACAGCTAAACAGTACAGCGATAATTTGAAAACTGAAGAGCCGTATAATGCAGTTGTTTTTGCATTTATTGCAAAATTCATGAAAGTTTAAATTCTCTTTACGTTTTAACTGATGTAAAAGTTATAAATATAGTAACTCATGATTGCAAAATATTGATAAATTGAACGAATGCCATTTCAATTTTGTATAATTTTTTCAATTTTCAAGAAGAATTGAATGACGACGAATTAGTTGAGCGTGTACCTGTTCCTAATTCAGTGATAATGATTGGAGGTATGTAACATTCATATATTTATATGAAACTAACCTTTTTCCTTTTTTTGGCCGTTGAATGCGAAACTATACTTAAGAAAGATCATAATAACTATGCAAAATTCCAAATTTCGAATTTGTTAAAAGAGATGTCTTTGAAACAGGACAAAATGTACAACACATCTAACATATCACTTCTTCAATCTATAAAACAGAAAATCACAGAGAACAATCTAATTTCTGTTAAAGCAGATAAGGGTAACACTTTGGTAATTCTTTCAAAAGATATTTACATACAAAAAGTTAATGAATTTATTAATAAAGAAAATTTAGAAACTTTAAACAAAAACCCAACCACAAAATTCCAAAAAGAAATAAAACAAGGTTTAGAAAACTACAATATCTCCTTTTCAGAATTAGAAAAGCAACAAATCATTAATAGAAACCCACAAATACCTAAACTATATGGATTGGTCAAGACGCACAAACAGAATATGCCAATAAGACCAGTTGTATCATACATCAATGCACCTAATCACATTTTATCCAAAAAACTGAACCAGATTATTAACACGATAGGTTAGAAATCGAAATACTCTGTTAGAAATTCATTAGAATTAGTAGATAAGCTGCAAAACATACATCTTCCACCACATTCAAAACTTGTTAGTTTTGATATTTGCAACATGTTCTCCAGAATACCTCCACAATAATGTATTCCTTTATTAGATAGTTTCTTGATCAATAGTAATATCGAATTAGTTAAAAGGTTAGAGTTAATTCAATTATTTGACCTTTGTATAAGTCAAAATTATTTCACTTTTAATAACATAATTTATTTACAAAAGGATGGTTTACCTATGGGTAATTCTCTAAGTCCTCTATTAGCTAACATATTTATGGACAAGTTTGAAGATCGAATATTTGAATTAAACCTCTCTAAACACATTATCTTCTAGTTTCGTTAAGTTGATGACATTTTAGCTTGTTTTGACAGTTCTTTTGAGGTTATCAATGAATTTTTAATTCTTATTAACATTATCCACCCTAATATAAAATTTACACTAGAAACAGAACAAAACAGGGCTATAAACTTTCTAGACTTAAATATCAAGATTAACGCAGACAATCTATTCGAATTTTCCATATACAGAAAACCAACACAAACAGACATAACAATACCAAATGGATCTTGTCACCATAATACACATAAAATAGCAGCCTACAGATCATTAGTACACAGAGCTTTAACTATTCCACTAACAAAATCAGATTTTAGCAAAGAGATATCAACCATTAAACAACTAGCACATGCAAATCATTACAATCCGAACATGATTGCCACTTTAATTAAACAAAAAGATTATAGGATAGCTATCAAAAGAATATATCCCGTTGACAATCAAACAGAAGACACAAATTACATATCTATACCATATTTCTAAATCAACTGTTTTTCTAATATGTTATAATTGTATTATCAGGCTATTTCGAGACTAGTAAAATTTGTATAAGTGACTTTCTAAATCATAAATCGTAAAATTATTTTAAGAAACTTGTTTTCAAATAATTACACTAGACTAACTTCTTTAAAAAACACAATAATTTTTCTTAATCAAGTTGTTTTTACTGTTGTATTATTTAGTTTGTAACGTTAAAAAGTTTTATTTATTCCTTATACCTTAATAAAATGATTTCCAATATACGTATTGGGTAAGGATTTTTTATTTGAGATTAATTTGTAATTGAATTTAAATTTCAGATTATTTTCTGAAATTAATCCTGAAAAAGGTACAAAACGAGGTGGAAAACGAAAGGGAACGAAAATTCATCCCAAAGTCTTAAAGCTAATGAAGGATATCGACCCTTATCTCGTTGATTAATCATATCCTTATACTACTACTATTTTAAAGTATATTTTTTTAAGTTATATTACATATTTATGATTACTCCTTTTTAATATTGTCAGTTTATATTTAATACATCTCCATACGTATATGCAATATAAAGTATAGATTGTAATACATTATTATTATCATGGATAATAACTTATACTTATATATTGTTAATTATTTATGTAGCATAAAAAAGAATCTAAAATAACTTTTCAATTATATTATCTAATAAAAGATCTTCTTGATTTAATAAACAGTAAACAATTAGAGTTTGATATCTGAACGAAAAACCTGTCAAGCCCTTTTTTCAACTACTAAATAATCTAGATTAGATCCTTCCAGGTAGTCCAGTGTGAATAAACATCTTAAATTATAATCCGACAAAATTATTATAATTGCGGTATTTAATTAGTTAAGCTTACAATAGATGTATTGTAATTCTCCTAAGCGAATTTTTGATAAGTGTTTACTAAATTTTAATAAATGTTTTGTAATTTTTTTAAGCTGAGTTGAAATAAATTGTATAGTAAATTTATAAAACATCATCTTGAAATTACAAACCATTTTCTATAAAAATTTGTTTGGTAAAAGTACAATATTTGTATCGTAATTTTATTAAGCGAATTTCCGATAGTTGTTTGGTAAATTTCCATAAATGTTATGTAATTTTTCAAAACTGAGTTGAAAATAATTGTTTAGTAAATTTACAATACATTATATTAAAATCACAAAGCATTTTTAACAGAATTTGTTCTGTTACATTTATTACAAATTACAACATTTGTATTGTAATTTTGCTAAGCAAATTTTAGATAGTTGTTTTGTAAAATTTCATAAATGTTGTGTAATTTTTCAAAACTGAGTTGAAATTAATTGTATAGTAAATTTACAATACATCATATTGAAATTACAAACCATTTGTAACAGAATTTGTTTAGTAAAATTACAATATTTGTATTGTAATTTTGCTAATCGAATTTCCAATAGTTGTTGGGTATATTTTCATAAATTTTATGTAATTTTTCGAAATTGAGTTGAAATTAATTGTATAGTAAATTTACAAAACGGAATTATATTATTATTCTATCGTTGTGCGTAAAAACTTCCAACACTTTTTTTGTAAAATTACTACAGAAATTTTTAACAGAGTACGCAATTTTTTGGGTTGCTCACATTCTGCGTAAGAGCGTTCTTTTACGAGTATTATACTTAAGTTAGTTAATTATTTACAACTTGTTTATATCACGTTACAAACGCGAGAGGCAACTGGATGAAAAAATTCCCCACCAAAATTATTATATATATAGTGTTCTACAAAGATATAAAATCAGTTGCTGCGAGATATTATTAAGGTAGTCGTCCTTAACGAAAGTGCGTGTGTAGAACGATCCACTTTTTGTGTTTTAAAAGTAATATTGCTTTATAATTTCAAAACAATGCTTGCTTGCAACGATTTCCTTAATTGTCTCGTTATAGGAGGTGAAGTTAAATTTAAAGATGAGTCTTTAGATGCTACCGATGCTGATGATGCGGTAGATTAACTTGTATCATACCCATGAATTTATAACTAATTTAATTGTTTAATAGATAATTATGAAGCCGCATACATATCATAAGGATACTTTCACCTATACAGATTTTCCAACAGTGCTAGCGAAGGCGTTTAATTATTGGTTGGAAGTACCAGAGGAAGATTTTAATACTCTTCACCGCAACACCGAAGTATCTATAATTTCGATGTTGATGTTAGTATGTTTTATTTCTATTAGTTATAAATTTTAAAACTATTTTCTTAATTATACTAGGATGGAAGATGTGCTTTCTGATCGTAAAACCAGAGAAGGCAAATCAACAGCTCATGTTGTCTTTGGAAAGCCGCACGTTATCAACACTTGTTTCTTTTGTGGTCTTATAGCAGCACAAGTAAAATCGGAGGATCTTCAACAGGTAAGGAGCTTAACTAGTTACGTGCTTTAAGTTTTCATAAAACTGGCATTATTACTTGTTAATTTTTATTAAACGATTTTCGTATTGAAATGTTACTAACGATTAATTGTTTTATTGGTATTTTTAATCGGTATTAATTAATTTATTTTAATGGATTTGTAATCATATAATTATAACAATTTATATTTTAATAATTATTATTTCAGGTTTCAGGTGAGTTACATTACTCACATTACCGTAAGCGGGAATTTTGCAGGTTAATTTTACTTTAATTGTGGGTATTTTTCCCTCTAGTTGTAAAATTGCTGGTAAAAATGTATATACTTGGTAATTTCTCTGGGTAACTTTACTTTCTGTTAGGAACTTTTTCTTGGCGTAGTCATTTTACCCTTTTTTATGATGAAAATACATTTAGAGAGAAGTTTGCCCTTATTATCCCTCGGGAAGTCGCGCTCTAAATGTTCCGTGGTAACTCGCGATGTATCTGGGAGATACATTTATTAAAAATGGCCCCTAAAGGCTAAACAAAAAATAAAAACACTTTTATTGTATAGAAAATGTTTATTTATATCAACGTATATATGTAATATATAATACATATAGTGCATAAAAAAATAAAAGAGTAGAATAATATTGAAAAACAAATGTTATCAAAAAATGAAATACTTTATATAGTCACAATAAACTATCAACCAAAATATATTTTTTTAATTCCTTGCAATAGGCTAATTTGAATCTTCAGATAAAGGATTTTGATCATAACATTCAGCACAAACAATAGTACTGTGTTCAAGACAAAGACACTTTTCACAAGATCTACAAAAATATTTGGAAAATCGTGTTTTTTTGTGCATAGCAAGGACAACACCTTTTTCTTTTATTACTTGTAGTTGGTACATCTTGAATTGTCTCCGGATTGTCTCCAATTTGGGGCTTCAGAAATTTTTGGAGCTTTAGTTGCAACGAGCTGTGAACCCCAATTGTAGCTTGTGACCGCCGATTTAGTTGTTCAGATAAGAGGTGTGTAACTAAATTCCTAATAAACAATCTACGACGAATTTTTACATTTTGATTGATCATATAAATAGTCTGTGCATTGATGGCTCCGATATTCAAAATCGTGTAAAATATAACCATTGGCCACCTTCTGGTATTTCTTGCGACATTATATGAACCAACCATTTGATCCACGGTATCTACTCCTGATTTAGTCTGATTATAATACTCAATTATTTCGGGCTTTTGTGAGTCTGGATTTATCGTATCGTCAACATGCACGCTAGACACTAAAATAACGTTTTTACCCTTTTTGGGCACATGAGAAACAAGTGTGCAGTCAGAACTGAAACCAAACAAGCTAGATTTTACAGGTCTGGTTTTTGTATTCACTAAGATAGGTGGAAGTTGACGTTTGTATTTTCTAACTGTGCCTACATATGACAGCTTCTTTCTCTTTAGTTCTGTCACAAAGGGTATGTCCGTGAACCAATTGTCAGCAGTTATGTTGCGTCCTGTATTGTAAATTGGCTCCGCAAGTCTTTTGACTACATCTGTTGGCTTGTTGCTAACAAAGTACGGGCCTTCTGGCTGCTTACCCGCATATATTTCGAGATTTCCTGTGTAAAAAAGTTTAGAATCAACCATTGCCATGATTTTAATTCCATATTTATTAGGTTTGGAAGGAATATACTGCCGAAATCCGCAACGGCCTCTAAAACCAGCGAGCATTTCATCTATAGTTACGTTTGGCCCCAAAGTATAACAAGACTTACAATTGTCTACAAATAAAGAGAATATATCTCTTACAGCTGCCAACTTATCAATTTTCACTCGTTCTGGACGTGTTGATTTATCGTCAAATCTGATACAGTTGTGAAGAAATTGGAATCTAAGTAAGGACATCGTCAGTCTAAACAATTCTATGCCAGTACCATCAGTAGTCCATAGATCCTTTAGATTCAGACGATTGTTGCGATGAAACCCGGCTAAATACAAAAGGCCCAAAAATGCCTTGAGCTCAATTTTGCCAGTTTCTCTTGAATCTCTTGCTCTTGAATACTGATTTTGTACTGAACGGATGTAGTTATTTGTATGAAGTAAAATTAAATCCAATATATCTTCTGACACAAAACAGTTCCAAGCCTCAACCTCCGTTTTTGCGTCTTTTGCTTTAGCGCAAACTTGAGCAGCTTCAGATAAAATATTATATGGGTGTCTTCGGATCTGGTATTTATTTATGGGCCTTTTCATCCATTTTGAAGTTTTATCTTTCCCCGAATAATAATTAATTTCATCTTCTTCATCACCTTCATTTTCAACTTCATTTGTAACTTCTTCATCACCTTCATTTTCAACTTCATTTGTAACTTCTTCAACATCCTGATTTTCAACTTCTTCAACATTCTGATTTTCATCTTCTTCATTCCCACTCAACGCACTTTGTTCGCTATCAGAATTTTCAGAACATATTTCAACGTTATCATTTTCGTCTAAATCACTTTCGTTTTCGAAGTCCATTATCTCCTGTTCATCCTCAGACTCTTGCAACATGCGTTGCATTTCTTCTATATGTTTTGGGTTGTCAAATCGAAACATTCTTTCCGCCATTTTCAGAAATAGAATAAAAAAATAGCAAAAAAATACTAAACAGCAACGCAATACTAAACGTACGTTGAAGGTCGCGGTATTTGTTAGTTACAAAATGCGTACGCCCCGCATCAAACTGCACTTTACGACAGGTTGGTGACAACTGGCGCCAAAAGCGTTATTGCACTCGATAGACAAAACATGCATGCACAGCTATTAGAAGCCGCGGGGTAAAGAAAGGCCTATTCCAAGAAATATTCAAGATTGAAATTCACATGTATCTGTCAGATATATCGCGAGTTCCCGAGAGTTATAGGGTGTAGAATAGTTTCCCCCCTTTTGTAAGGGTAAAATTCACCAGGAATTTTTTAGAGTGTATATGAACCGTTTATCTTTTAAAGCAAATTCACAACACATTTTATTATGAGTTATGAGTTATAATTATGTAATTGTTTCCACTTGGAACTATGTAATTCCATTACTTCTGAGTAACTATTAAAGTATGTGGAACGGTATTGCCACTTAGTATATTTACTTTAAAGTCGTTGCAACTTCAAAGTGGTATTGTGATTGTAGCAGTAACGTAGTATCAGTAAGCTACTATAAAGTTTTTAAAACTTTTGAAAAGTAGCACTGAAAGTTCCTGCTACCTGTCTGCAACCATTGCTTAGCCCTTTAAAGTAACGGTACCTTACAGTAGTATTGAAGGTAAAACTTACGTTTTTGCTACCAAGGAGAATCACTTTAATGTAATTTTTCGTAAACTATTCCATCTCCATATTTACTTGTAAAATGTTGGAGGCCATTGATAAATCTGCAATTTGTTATGATTGTTAATAGATGTTTCACTACATAGCCTTCAATAAAAATAACAAATTGGTGCCAAACTGTGCCTTAGGAATAATATATAAATGGTTTCTATCATGTGTATCAACTTATAAGTATTTTTGTCATATTTTATTAGATTTTCTATTAAAAAATATATTCGAAGAAAGCGCGTTGTTATTTATCGATCTATCAATGTCACATTTAGCAGAAAAGTGCAATGGTTTATAATTTTGGTATACTGGAATGACAAAATAATCAAACATGTCATCGTTCTTTGCATTATTAAGTACGTATTACAAATAAAATAGTAATCCATTTTGTGGCACGATCGCAGCATTAGTATAGAAAATGATAGAATATTTGTTAAGTCGCAAGAATAAGAGAGAGCAACCACGCGACACGATGTGTCAGAGAGAAAAGAATTCGACGAAAGTAGCAACTACTACGCCGCTTCCGCCACGTTTCCGCTAATTAGCCTAAACGTAACCGAAACGTCGCTGGACAAGTTCCAGAGAGGTTACTGCAACGTATCTGCTACCCAAAAATTGTTCTCCATTTTGGTTCCAGGCACGTAATAAAACTGTAGCAATTACGTGCTTGTGACTAGTGGCAAAAATTTAATAGTTCCACTGATAGTTCCTGTTACGTAGCGATAACTAAAAATGCTGCTTGGGACACCTTCAATACTTGTTATACAAATAACTATTACAGTTAAGATTTATGGAGGACGCCCCAACTACTATTTATGCAACCCGATGAGAATATATATATTTTTAAAGATATCGATTAAATATTTTGGAAGTTGACAGTGGAGTAAAAACTAGCACCACTAATTTTTTTCCGAACGTGGCTTTGTGATGCCTTACAATAACTTATTCGGTTTGATGACTGAAAAATTCCAACACCCATTTAATGAAAGTTAGTTCTCTAAGGAAAACATTCAAAATATCTGATGTTATCTTAAATTACGCTTTCTTATAGTGCACGTTAATCCAGTGCTTACCTGAAATTTTTAATTGATATTATTAAAACCGTGGGACACCCTCTAAATTATCCACTGGGATAGTCCATAAGTTTTTTGTATTAGAATAATGTTCCTTTCAATATCAAATACCAGGTTCTTTGGGTTTGTCTTTTGTTTATTGAAAATGTATTTCAGATACTGAGAAATTCTTCAAAGGCATCAGTAAAAGCAAGCAGATTGATGCAAATACAACTGGAGTTCAGTGATAAAGGAATCTGCCCAACTGAAGAAATACACCTCGAAACGGCAGGGTTACAAAGTATGTTTTCAAATTTTTGCATAATTGGTTTATTTCTAATACTATCTTTGTAGCTATTTTGGGTTTTCTTACACCCGAGATCCGTATATTACAAAAAGTATATAGTAAAAAAGTATTCCCAGAGCTGGAGAAATTTACTGATGCCATAACGACATTTTTCGGTATCATATCAGAATGCCAACGCATTGTTAATGATGTATGATTGGAAAATACTCGTATATAATTTATGCTTCGAAAACAATACAAATATTAATGTTTCAGGATGAAACTGACCTGAGACTTGCGTATTTCACCTTGCCAATCATTTACGCCATCCAGAGCAATGTAGAAACTGGCCGAACATTACTGAGTATCCTTTTTATTATAATTATAACACTATATTATCTTTTGAAAGAAACAATATTATTGAATCAAGTATGTAGGTATTTAAAACGCGGTTCCTTAGAGAATGAGACAGCTTGTCATCGCGCACTCATAAGAATAACATAGGAATTGATGACGTACCTGTCACCTTCACTAAGGTAGCGTACATTACCTGTTTCCTTAGCTTAAACTGTTAGACATTATACGTCAAAAGTCGAAAAATACAGACTTGACAGCATTCGCATTATCACTAGTTAAACAGTCAAGCGCTTTGGACCAGTGTAAAAAGAAGTTATACCATGTTAGACGTGATATACTAACGCAATACAAGAAATTTGGTGAAAATCCATTATTGGATGAATTCTTCGATAAACACTTGGTCGTCCCTGATGACTTTAAAAACGTTACGTATATACTTACCTAGATAAGATAATTTATTAGATATACAATGTACTATTCCGGCAGGAAAATTTAGCACGATTTTTATCAAGCAAGCTTATTTTTCTTAAAGTTTAGGTGAGTAAGAAAAACTTTTCATGAAATGGCACAACTTTGACAAAATATCATAGGCGCGTCAAAAATAACTGTTGCAATGAAAATAATATATACCACTGGATGTGAGACCGCTATACAAGGGAAAAAAATCGTGCGAAATTTTTCTGCCGAAATAGTACATAGCGTTTTATACCAAGTGTTTAAAAACTTCTCTAGTTAAGTAGCCTATGGAAACAAAATGTATTGTCTATGATTAGATCAGAAATACATTCTGCATTATTTGTAATAATTACTGTGTATTCAAATTATCAGTTGGATATATTTGGACAAACATTTTCCGTTTTCCAGATCTCTTGATTAGAAAAGTGTTTCATCACTTGATATTAATTTTATTTTTTATTGTTAAAGTTAGTTTGTGATTTTGTATAAAAAATATTTTGATATAAATATAAATAAAGATGGTGTTAGTAGATAAAAATTGAGAGTTCTGGAACCACCCCCACTCCTGGCCTTGACCTTGAACCCATCTCTCTCTAACACATGGTGACCTTGAACCTATCTCTGTTCCCTAAACGTGGCAACACCGCATTCTCAAGGTCAACAATATGACAACACCGCATTCTCAAGGTCATCAATACGACAACAATGTTATGACCTTGAACTCAAGGCCACTCTTCAAGGCCATCAATATGGCAACAATGCATTCAAGGCCATGTAGGTAACTAAATAAGGTATATTCAAGGTCATCAAACATTATTCAAGGTCAAGCTGTAGATATATAGCAGGTCGCATGTATTGAAAATTCAAAATGTGTGTAGAAGCGAGCTTACAGAATACGTGCTTGACAGAACTAGTGTTATCATTTCGTAATTGGAAGGGTATACAAACTCCAAAATCTTTAGCTGAGGCCGGATTTGTCTATACGGGGCGTGAAGATAGAGTAGAATGTTTTTATTGCCGAGTGAACATTTTCAAATGGGAACCGTCGGATAGTCCAATCGTAGAACACCTGAAATGGTCACCACACTGTGTGTTTGCAAACGTGTTAGCACCCATAAACATTGAAAGCGGTAGAGACGTTTGCCGTTAAAAGTATCCAGATACAACATAGAATATAACAAGAGGGAAGATGTTACCAATCAAGGCAGTAATATTATTGGCAACCTTGTACGAGGGCGTAGTGTACGTTGCAAAACTTCCAGACACAACAGCAGCCTTTATTTCATACGACTTCAACACGAGCGTTTGGTTTGGCATGCAACCGGTGACGTTGCAACAAATGGGAATGTTTAAACACGAAATCGGCAATAGAACGCAAGAAGTACGATTCAGGGTCAAATTCGTGTACCCAACATATACCATGGATAGCGAGTGGCAAACCCTCGGAAATAGTCCGGTAGAACAATGTAAAGTCAGCAGTGATACGTGTTACGCTTCCGTGGTGACCTTGGGCACCCTGTTAATCGCAGTAGTTGGTGTAAGCATGGGAAAATATTGTATCGCTCGTTATCGCTACCATTAAAGACCATGACCTTGGATCCCACCCGCCAACTTAGTGTATACCATGTCCTTGGATCACACCCCTCAACTCAGTATATACCATGACCTTGGATCCCACCCGTCAACTCAGTATATATAAACGCATACGCAAGAACACTTCAGTAGTACAACATCTACGCAAGAACACTTCAGTAGCACAGCATCATGAACGTGGTAGAGGCAACCGTTTTAGTAACATTCGATTTCGAGGACGACGACGATGAAATGCGAGACGAAGAACTATATGGTGGAAACGCGAGAAAACTTTAGACCACCACCAAGAAGCATTCGTTAAACTCGTCAAAGAGAAGCGTGTTCTTGAAGTTGGTTATCTGGTGTTTGCGCTAGTGACGTTTGCATATTCAATGGACTTAAATGGGGAAAGGATATGGTTTGACGGAAAAAGTGGGACAGCGTCGAAACAGTTGGAAGAGCCGTTGCACGAATGGTACGATGCAAATATAAAAATTCCTATTATGAGATGTATAGAGGAGTATAATTCGGATAAGTTTCGAACGGAACATTTGGGTCGTTTCACCATCTTAACAGCGGAGAGTTAGTGTTGTGCTGTTTATAGACAAGTATAAGCCGGATAAGTTTCGAGCGGAACATTTGTGTCGTTTCACCATTTTAACAGCGGAGAGTTAAAGTGTTGTGCTGTTTATATAAAGGCGCAAACCACATTTTACGCAATTTTTGCCATCGAATAAAAGAATTAAGCATCCGATCAAGAATAAATCCGCGTATAAAATCTTTATTAAAACAAAATACACTAAGATTCAGAACCGCCATTGTGGGTGCTGTAAAATACAGAAAAAAACAAAATACCTCGTTGACACAGAAAATAGCAGATCTGAAAACGGATTTCATCAACGGACCACGCCATATGTATATTAATTATAATTAATACCTATATACGTGTATTACTGACTTTGAATCTTTGAGTAAAATTTTTAAATTTCAAATTATAGGTTTCATTTATTACTTTGATTTTTACAAAATAGCTATACCGCCATAATACGCAATATGATGTAAGTATGTGTTTGAAATAGGGTCGTTTCACAATTTTGAAACCTAACGTTTGTATATTCTACAGAACTAGTAATAATTTTTTAACTAATAATAATAACTACGTAATTTTTTCAAAATTTTTAGCGCAGCCGTTAACGAGATATTCAATTAACAATTTTAAATATTCTTGCATGCATTGTATTTAATCGCGTTGCATCTTGAATAGTATGATGACGTCAGCGGTGTAGAAAAGAACGGAAAATATATAAACTTCGTATTATTAAGTTATCGTAATGCATTTATCGATTATATGTGGACCTGTTCATTAGATAACGATACTATACTAACAAAATCTACAAATTATGTCAAAATCTAAATTCCATGCAACGACCCTATTGACTTGATTTCAAACACGATTATTCGTTTCTAGTCTACAAACAGTAGATCTGCCGTGACTGGTACCCTAGTTTGTGCTGGATGCATTCTTATTTCTTCACTTTCTGTTTGATATCTGCAGCTATTTGTGTTACCTTATTTTCTAGAAAAAGCATAGTATAATATCAGCTGACGAGTTTGTTCGTAGCTGTACCAAAAAATTATATTTCGGATACTACTAATTCTTCGGTCAAATTCATTGAGTAGTATTTACATTTCCTTATTGTAAAAACCACAAACTGAAATGACAAATAGGGATTATCTTGTTATTGTCCGAAAAATTAAGTAAAGGTAAACCGACTACCTGCTACTTCTATTGTTCCCTATACCTATTCACTGTTCGTATTTCCTACTTTCAAATAACAGTATGATGAAGTGTTGGTTGCCTATACTTTAATTAATAAATCTCATTTACTCGCGAAGATATTGATGAGGAAAAAATTTCAAAACGATACAGTGTTAGAGCATTAAATTGTCTAACAGTTGCATAATACCTTTTGTTTTTAAACATAAAAGCAACAATATAATATGGCATAAACGTTTGCAGGTTTTTATTTAATTAGAGCAAATTCCTTCGTATTTTAGTTATTTGAACACGATTCCGAACTAAAGAATATTATCGAGAACCGTTTTATCTATCGACGTTTGTTTTAAAGCGAAGCCTAATCCTTAAATAATGTTTTTAAAAATCAGCATTTTTAATGGACTGTAGAAACAAGGACTGTAAAGCCTTAACAATTTCAACCAACTATCTTTTAGTTTATGAGAATGATTTTGTTTTGCCAGAGGTTTGTCATTATATGAAGTCGTTCTGTTTATATAAAAGCAACAATATTAGCAAAAGCAAATAAGAGATATTGCCTGGAAGTATTAAATTTTAATCTTGTTGCATATTTTTTAAGCACGTGATGTTAAAAGAGATGCTGCATATATTCTAAAAATTTATAAATCCATATATTTACACACATCTTTTCAATTATTATAACGAAATTTATAATTCGCCTTGTATAAAGTATTTTTATATTTTACACTATTTAATAAACGCTAATTAAGGCTTCAGATTCAGAGGCTAAAAAGTGCAGATATGCGATATTCTACATACAGTTACCAATACGCCATAGTTTCAGTTTTAAATCTTTTAGGAATTGTCATAATTATTTCCAAGTTGAGATATTATACATTCACCTTAGATTATAAAACTTTTGATGCTGTCATAGTTTTAGACTCAAAAACTTAAAGCTTCGTAACTTTTAGTTTAGTAGTTTATTTATCATTTTATAAATTAATTTATTATCTGTAGCAGTTTTTAATATAGAAGAAAACAATGGCGTCCTGGGTATATCAGACCTGGCCAGGAAAAAGCTTTACGTTCAGGCCACTTTAATTGCTATTTTCAGTAAAATTATTATTAGTATTATTTTACACCCAAAAGTAACGCCAAAATCTATTTTGAAATTGATTAGTCGTTTTAGACGTTAACACACACACGTTTAGCAACACGTTATGCCGAACTTGAATTAAAGACGCATTGCAATATGAACTTTGTGCATATCCAACATCTCTTTTCGAGTCCCCAGCAATTCTCAGAAAGGGCGAAAGTCGAAACTTGCACATTGCATCAACAAACACATTAAGAACATGACTGATGGATCACAGAGTTAGCAGACGTCAAGTGTATCTACAGAAGTATCGCAAGGGCCAACTAAGTATGTCTTAGATGGAGGATCATTACTTCATCGAATGCCTTGGAAGATTGGAATCACATTCGACTTTATCGAAAGATCTTATGCAGACATCACAGTGAAAAAGAATGACTCAGTCACAGTTGTTTTTGATGGATACAGTGTGAATATCCCAACCATCAAAGAATGCGCACATAGGAGACGAGGTATGAACTCAAAACTATCACCCACAGTGAACTTCTCTCCAGACACTATTTTTATTGGCAAGAACAAATAACTTTTGCATAATGCCGTGAACAAGACCAGGATGATACATCTCATTGGTAATCGCCTCGGTAGACAAGGATGCCATATTATTTATGCTTGACAATGTGCTAGGACAAGGATTTATCATCGTCTAAGTGTATACATAGATACAGTTGTGTTGGGAGAAAATGCTAACTTACTCATTCTGCTGTTGTTCCATTCTTCGGGCAGTGGTTTCCCCTTACATTTGAAAAGTGATATTTAAGTATTCGAGTCATTTTCGACAGTGTATGACATCCCTGCTATAAGAAATATTTTAGGAGTTGATATGTGCAAGTATTTGCTTTTCCTGCATGATTTTATGGGCTGTGATAGCACATCACACATACATGGAACCGGCAAGACCACTGCATTTAAAAAACTTCTTGTAGTAGTGACCTAAAACTACTAGCAGAGCTCTTCTGCTCAGAGAACAAACCTAAGGACGAAATTGAAGAAACTGGGAAGAAATCCATGTCATTACTTTATGGAGACAAGAAAGATGAAACATTACATGTGCTACGTGTCATGAAGTGGATAGGAAAGCAAGAAATGGTTGATGCCTGCTCTTGGGGATGGTTTGTGCGGAACAATGAGTATTTTCCAAAATTAAGTGATTTTCCTCCAGCTCCATGGGATCTCCTAACTATTATCCGCTGCAAGTGTACAAAGGAATGTGGAACAATACGATGTAGCTGCAGAAAAAATGGTCTACCTTCTAGAGATGCTTGTGGACAGTGTCAGGAATCTAGCTACGTTAACTTCATACAAGACCAATATCTTGATTCAGAAGACTCCGATATTGATGGATGAGTGTTCATATTACAGACTTAACACAATTCTTTGTTGCTCATTTTACTTCATTTTGTCCTTTTTGTCATTTTGGAAAATATAAATAAAAGTTCACTATTACAGGAGATTTGTCGTTAGCATGGAAAAGTAGACTAGAAACATATGTGTCACGTTCATTTACTTGTTGAATAATTAAAGTAAATTTTAAGTAATTTCCCGTAGATGAATTCTGGCGGATTTTCGATAGATATTGTAGCACATATTATTGAGACTAACCACGAAGAATTTGCTTCTGTTACAATTTTTTCAAGGTTAGCTCTATTTTTTCATAGTTTGACCTGACTAATATAATAAAATAACCTTTAGAACTGCTGTGCACCATTTTAATTTAAGATATAGAGTAAGCATAACCCCACCTGCTCATCGCACTGCACTTTTTGAACGTGCATTTTCTTTTAACATTTATAATAAACTATACTCAAACTCATGTCTGTCTGATTGATACCTTCAAGAATTATTCGGTGAATTCCTTCACGCAGCATCTGCGTAAGATCTTTTTTTAAATGCAATCAAAGTAAAAATAGAATGACTTTCTTTTCTTTTCCTATAATCTCGCCTTATTTATGCCTTTTGTATAAAAATATTAATTTTTAAATTTCTTGTAATAACATGCTCATCATAATCAACATCATGTTCTTTTATTTAATAAAATTACTAGTAAATTGATTACAAAGTACATTAATAGTACAATTTTCCTTCAATTTGTGTTTTAATCTCAACGCATTTCTTATATATAAGATTAACTGCAGAGCTTATTATTTATCAAAAATAGAAATATTTTTAAAACTATAAAATAAAAAATTTCAATCACTTTCGAAAAATGTTTAAAAGAATCACATTAAAGAAAATTCAAAAAAACACGTTGTTTATATCACGATATTTCGGAGACAACAACACTTTGGTAACAGGATCACATACGCTGCTGAAGGTTTAAACTACTAGAAATCATTTTTAATTAAAAAAACGTCGATATTGCAATACGTTCGCCATCTGCTGTTCACTATATAAAATCATACTTCATCTACTGCAACTGTGAAACTAAGATGATTGTGGATCCAAACCCCCCTACATTTATTTGTATTAGTTTGGCTAGTTAACAGCAGATGGCCACCGTATCGAAAATCAAAGTTTTTTTTATTAAAAATTATTTCTGTAGTTTAAATCTTCCGTAGCTGATGTGTTTCTGTTACGAAAATATTGTTCTGTCTCCAACATAGCGCAACGTATTTTTGTATTCGCTCTAATGTGATTTAACTTTTAAAAAAGTAATTTTTAAATAAATTGCATCTGCGTCATCTCCAACTGCAACTGTGAACTAGAATAATTGTAGATACAAACCCCCCTACATTTCCATGTATAAATTTATTTAACAAACAGCAGATGGCGACCGTATTGCAAAATCAAAGCTTTATTTAATCAAAATGATTTCTAGTAGTTTAAACCTTCAGCAGCTTATGTGATCCTGTTAGCAAAGAGTTGTTGTCTCGGAAATATCGCAACTTGTTTTTGAAATTTCTTTAATGTGATTTTTTTAACTTTTAAAAAATTTTCGCTAGGATTTCAATCTTTTATGTTATAGTTTTCAAAATACTTCTATTTTTGATAAATAATAACAAGCTGTGCAGGGACGTTAAAATTAACGTAGCCCAGGCACCAGAGCTCAAGATTTTGCAACCACCATCATATAAAGATTTCTTATTGGGAATCGCAGGGTCATAATTCAACTACATCAGTATTTGTAAAAAATAAAATATATAAAAATGCGCTGAGATTAACACACAAATTTAAGGAAAATTGTAGTATTAATGTACTTAATGTAATCACAATTTTCTATTAATTTTATTAGATAAAAGAACATATATTATGATCCCACGGCTAAAATTGATTGAGCAAGTTATTGTAAAACATTATTTTTTTATAAAACGGCATAATAAGGCGAAGTTATAGGCATAGAAAGGAACGTCATTATATTTTTGTTTAGTTTCCCAGCATTTTTCTAGTACATAGTTTTATTCCATAATTTACATTTAAAATTTAAAATCACTGCATCTTGAATTATTATATTTTTGTTAGGCATGTTAGGCACATTTTATGTACAAATGTAGAATAGGTTGCCTACACATTATTATCAAATAATATAATTTTCTTGAATTATTGCATTTCAAATAGATTTATGTTACAAATTACCTTTTAAAAAATTGCAATTAAGTATATCCAATAATTAAAATTCTTCAGGTTGCTGTTAATATGTATTGGACTTCATTATAGGAACTGTGAAACCTTCTTAACCTTTTCTAAACAAGTTTACCTATTACAATAATTATGCCTCAAAAGCAGCTATAAAATAAATAATTTTGTACGTACAAGTATTACATTCATGGAATATTTCTTAAGGTAAAAAAATGTAATATTTTTTGCAAAATAAATAAGTAAAGGTAATGTATCGAATAAATAAACAGTTAGTAAATAACTCTTTTTATGTTTTATTTGATTATTTGATTAGAATATTTAAAATGTCTATAAAGTTTATAAGCTTACCTTGTGATTTTTTTATTTTTCATAATGTACCCACCATACTATAACACAAAATATATCAAGACTATTAAATGGATTTTCGGCAAGTCTGTAGGTAAGTATAAAATAAATATATTATTGTGATTAGAGTGTTATAGCTAGACCATAATATCTCTTGAAATATTAAAATACAAATTTTCAACTTCAACAAATTCTTTTAAGTACTAATTTCAAGAAGGAATTCTTGTTGCTTGGTAAATAGTAATAAAGCTTAAAGCATGTAGTATGTTGCAGCTTTTAAACAGAGGTAATGGATTTATGTACTACTACAGGTACCACATCAGAATATATCAATAAAAAAATATTAACCTGACTAACCTTTTTTCCTTGTAATTTAAATCACCTGAATCGAATACAAAAAAAAAGGTAAATCGCTACCTGAAAACTCCTCTTTGAATTGACTCCTTGTCTTGAATTTACTCTTATAACTTGTTCGTCGAAAAATGCGCTAATTAACTGAAACCTATTTCAAGCCTAATTTATTACAGGTTCAGTTATCCAGTTTCTGAATAATTTTTCTTGTAATCTGGATTTTTGAAGCTCTCTTTAGAAATTCAAGTTTCTTTCAAATAATTTGTATTTTTTTTTTGATAAACCATAATTTTAATAATCCGGATTTACAAAAGAAATACATTCGGTAAAGGGAAAAACCGTAGCCGTTTGGTTTATATACTATGATAAATTCTTTCGAGGAAAATTTTGATGAGCAGAATAAATTTATCCATTAATTAAATGAAGTAAACGGAATCCATAAAGACAGATGACACAACTAAAGAAAATATTACGTTCCTAGTTTCTTCCTAATTTCTATGTGCTCAGACATTGTACAAAATAACACTTAAGGGGAAATACTAATCTGGTTTTCATGAACAGAAGGTAACAAAAAAGAAGTCGAACAGGAGAACCAAACTTACCTACTAATACCAGTCTATTTGTGATTCAATCAACTGAGTACATCGTCTTCTGTGACAGGAAACATGACAGTGACCAATGTGGAGAAACCAAAAGAATAGCATATGGTGATTACAACAGAGAAGAAAGTAAGCTTTTGCTGCCTTGTGTACTTAAGTGTGCTTACACCTAAGCGTGCTTAAGAGTTAACATAAAAACCTGCGATGTAGAGGTTTTATTTTGTATTTACTGTGCCAAAAGTGTCACGTGACTTCGTGACTATAGTGAGTACCTCTGTATGAAGATAGATTTTCATAGAAGGCTCAGGAATTCTCAAGAGAAACAGATGTAACAGTACTGCAACTACACACAGCGTTATACACTACACCTTCACAAGATTCTTCAGTGTACAGCAACAGCAACTCAGTTCAATACCAAGTGTACTGGAGATATTGACAACAATTATAGTGAATTAAATAATATTGATAGGTCTAAATATAGAACTGTAAGTTCACTGTGTTCTGATCTCTAGTGAGTGGCAAGCAATTGTGCGATTTGATGGGTATATTTAATATATAAGATCTACAAGCTTCGAGTTTTCCTCTTCAGTTTGCATAAGTAGATTAATCTTATTCTACGAGAAAGACTCCATCTGGCGATGGAATCTCCAGGAGTTCCAGTTAGTCCATGGGTAGTCCACCTTCAGTGTCAAGGTACATATATGACTGATGTCGAACAAAGGAAATCGAAACTAAGAGACATATGTAGATATACGTATTGAAAGTGATTATCGGAATACTGGTGTCATTTAGAAATTATAAAATGGAATGGATGCAACACGAACAGTTTTTGGTTGGTCATTTGGCGGTCTAGTTCCAGATATACAAACTTATGAGGGTGAGCCTATCTAATAGAAGCAGGAAGCGATAGGCATTAACGATTCAATTACATCATACTAACAGAGAAAGAAGAGGAACCGAATGCATTAGTTATTAGTTATTAGTTGTTATTTGAAGCAACGTTGATGGACGTTACTCAGTTAGGCTTTCATTGATCGATACACCTCAAAATCGCCCAACAAATTGATTTATAGCAGAAAAGAGACTTTATCCCACCAACTGAAGACTCGAACAAAAGGTCACTACGAAACCTACAGCAAGATTTGTTATGACTGAATGGACAAAGGAGATTCATCGTAAAAGTATCAGAGGACCATACTAATTGTTACGATCTTCCCCAGTAGCTATCTTTAAGAATAGTGAGCACTCCTATTAAACTGGTCTTTGACGACTATTATACGACAGGCAGGCATCTCTTACTAAACGATTTATTAAACAAGGGGCTTAACTTATATTTAATTGCTTTCCTCAACGATAATGACATTTGGGGACAGAGGACAGGTTGGAGTTTTTGTGAACATTCGCAAAACTTTCTAGATGATGGGAGTAAAGCAAGGGGATAAAAACTACCTGAAGTGCTTATGGTGGAAGAAGAAATACCAAAATATACTAGTCTTTCGTCGCAATCGTGTTACTTCAATCAATAAAAATGCGAATTTGAAGATTTTAAGACTAAAGCTATTCGAATTATGCACAAAGTAAGGATGGACTTGAGGCAGTGGGAGAAGTCTCTTGGAAACCGATCTGGAGTCAGACTGTCTATAAACGAAAAGTGCGAATAGGAACTAAAAAAACAAAGACGCCAGCAAAAGCCTTGGCATGATTTGGAACAATAGATGTAATACCATTGGATGCGTCCAACACACCGCTGGAAATGCATCGCTGCAGCAACTTTCACAGCCGTCTTAAATTTAAAAAATTACTGAAACAATAAAATCGTATAAAAATAACGTTTTTATTCCAAGTAAATACGTTGCGTCTTGCTTGTGTTAATTTGTTATTTTTTTAAATAAGCCGTATGAGATTAAATGCAGAAACACGTATTTCCTTTTTTTTTTTTACTTTTGATTAACTATGGATTTACTTATGATTTACTTTTATTTAAAAAAAGAATTTTTGATACGACCGACACGTCAGCTGTAAGCTTCCATTGTTAGTATAATAACTTTAAAGTATATATTTTTGTTCAACTAAAGTGACAATCATCTAAATCATTTAAAGTACTACTTTAAAGTAGTACTGAAAGTTCCTACCACCAGTCTAAAACCATTGCTTAGCCCTTTTTGCTACACAGGAGAATCACTTGAAAGTGATTTTTCGTAAACTACTCTATCTCCATATTTACTTGTAAAATGTTGGAAGCCATTAATCAATTTGCAATTTTTTATGATTGTTAATAGATGTTTTACTATATAACCTTCAATAAAAATAACAAATTGATGCCAAATTGTGCCTTGGGAATAATATATAAATGGTTTCTATCATGTGTATCAACTTATAAATATTTTTGTCATATTTTATTAGACATTTTTTATTAAAAAAAATATAATTAAAGAAGGCACGTTGTTATTTTTCGATCTATCATTATCACGTTTAACAGAAAAGTTGCAATGGTTTATAATTTTGATATACTGGATTGACAAAATAATTAAAAATTTCATCGCCTTTTGTATTATCAGGTACGTATTACAAATAAAATAGTAATCCATTTTGTGAGACGATCGCAGCATTAGTATAGAAATTCATACAATATTTGCTAAGTTACAAGAGTAAGAGAGCGACCACGCGGCACGATGTGTCAAAGAGAAAAGAAGTTCCACGAAAGTAGCAATTACTACGCCGCCACGTTTCAGCTACGTAGCTGGAGAAGTTCCAGAGAGGTTACTGCAACGTATCTGCTAGCTAAAAATTGTTCCCCATTTTGGTTCGAGGCACGTACCAAAACCGTAGCAATTACGTGCTTGCTACTAGTGGCAAAAACATAATAGTTCCACCGGTAGTTACTGGTACGTAGCGATGACTAAAATGCTGCTTGAGAAGAAACATAATAAAAAAATAGAAATTTTAAATGGTTAAAAGACGGCTGTTAAAGCTCCTGCAACGCTGCATTTCCAGCGGTGTGTTGGACGCATCCAATGAGTGCGCTTCTGCAACTTTCACAACCGTCTTAGATTTGAAAACCAACGTTTAAAATTTTTAGCTTTTTATTATATCTTTTATCTACTGTCGAAATGCTCTGACATTTTAATGATTGACATTTAGTAAATCAGTCGTCTAGTGTTACTTGTCAACGCTTTAAGCATTTTTTGCACGTCCTATATATAAGGCTCTACTTTAGTCCCCCAAAAGAGGGAGTAAAGTAGCACTTTTACTGCCTGAGGGAGTAAAGTGTTTCCATAACAACAACAGGTAAATAACAAAAAAAGTAATCGCGGTTAATGTTAGTATTTATTATCCTAAGACTATGTTATTTTGGCGTTTACAGAGTTTAATTGTCAGAATGACATGTAACGAAATTATCGGAAAAAACTTTTGAAATTTTGAATTTTTGCGATTATGTCCTTAAGGACGTGAAAGAGCGTATATACTACTGGTCTAAAGTGCCTGGGTATATAATATACTATTTTCTACTAATGACATTGAAATCACTCATTTTGCAATCGATAACAATGGTTGAAATCGCATTTCAACCTCTAGAGGTTGAAATAATCGGACTACCGCGATTTTGAATTTCAAACTGTTCGATATTCAATTGCTGACAAGAGAAATGTCACTTTAATGTCATATTTTGTCACTTAAATGTAATATTTTTTTCTAAAGTGCATTCATATACTAAAAATTCGAAGAAAAAATAGTATATGGAACGCGTGGCTGATAAAATTTCAACGTCTCGAGTTACTTTTTTCAACTCGCTATCGCTCGTTGAAAAAAACCACTCTCAACGTTGAGATTTTATTTCAACCACTTGTCCCATAATATACTAAAAAATTATATGTATAAAGCGATGATGTATTTCAAACGAGTTTATTGCTTCCGTGGTTTTAAATCTAAGACGGCTGTGAAAGCTGCTGCAGCGCTGTATTTCCAGCGGTGTGTTGGACGCACCCATTAGGTTGGCGAATATTCGTCGCCTCAACCATCAACGAGCGTTCACTTAGAACTGTTACAGAAAACCCAATGACCTTCAGCCTTTGTCTCCTACAATATTTATAAAAGGCACAAAGGGGGTCTTCATATCCTGAAGGCATTCTCATATCTTTTCAGGGACACTAAGCAAAGGTTAAAAAAACGAAAAATTCGAGTATATTAAAAATGAGACAGTTAAGCACTTGTGGGATCAGACGTTATAAGACTGCTCTTCTGGACACTTAGAAGAATCTGGCAATGGCAGCAGAATAAGGACGGTGAGAGTCAGGGCAAGTTGTGGCATAATCGTTTACTCCAACGTATTTACTGTCTTCCGGGCACAAGTCTGTTCCAACCTTGGATGTAATAGTTAAAAGTGAACTGATCCATATAAACATTTTAAATTTGGTAGAAAACGTAATAAACCTTTAAGATACAATTGAAGTGTAATTTGAGGACTGTTGGCTAAAGTCTATACGTTGTCGATTTAACAATGGGATATTATAATCAGATCTCGCAGATCTATTAATAATTTGTAGATGTATAGTTATTGGTCGAAGACAGTAGTCAGGAAGCCATATATAAGACCTGAGATCTGGACTATAAGCTGCAACTAAAGAACTCGGTGCATTGTATACTGGACATTGTAAGCTGTAAACTGTTCTATATATTGATAATTACAGACAGAAAATCGAGGGCTGTAGACTAATCGTTTACTCAGGTCTAGAATCGTAGATTGAGCATGGACCTTTACAGTGGAAGCATAAATTCCATTAAAACATTAATGTTCGTGTAGCTCCAGTACCGAAATGGTTCACTTTAGATACAACCTTAGAATACAACTGTCAAATTGTTGTTAAGTTGGTTATTATTATAAAATTTTGGAAGTGAATGTCAATTCTTGATATTGCCATATCTGGAGTTTTTGTAAATGTCACAAAACTATGAGAAAATAAAATACAGATTTATGTCCTCTTATTCGGTTTTTAAACTGTTTTATACATTTATTTTTATAAATAACACATAGAAATAACAAAAGTTAACAATATCAGCACGTAATGTTATAAAATATTACAGATACATGCAAATACTGACCAAAGCTTCTTATATTTTTGACAACTTAACCTAAAAACATTAGCAACTTGTTGTCACTAGAAAACTAGATATCTGGTATACTCACTACAAAAAGTATGTTTGTTATTGTACAGTCCCAGAATTCTATAAAAAAAATTCACATCTAAATTGAACGCATTGTCATTGCCATCTAAATATTAGATGGCATTGACAGTTGAGAACGATTTTACAATCAAACGGTTTTGTGGTAAAAATCATCTTTAGATTCTCAACAACCATCATATGGATTCTAACATTTTTTAAAAGTACAACAAAAATCACGATCACGGTACTCACGAGTTGACATAACGGTTTACATTTATTCTGAGGTTATGTAGTGATGTATTGGTTATGTTTACGTTTGGTTTATTTGCCCTCTAACTTGCTCGGACGTTTATGTTGGAGCAGAAAGAGCATGTTCTAACTGCATCTAGAACAACTTCTTTTCTACAAACAAACAACTTTGAAACGTGTTCTATCTTACTCTAGTTACAAACAAATAACAAAAAGTTTTAAGAAGACGTTAGAGCAGACAAACAAACCTAAATTGACACATCTGATTTGCGTGACGCTCGCGCCATCTGCTGGATGGCGGCGTAAGTAAGTCATATACATTTTTGTACGACCATGCTATTTCGGATTGTTTACCATACTTGGTTTTAGAACAGTAGGTTATATTTACTGGTTGCTAAGCAAAAACGCGTCGGTAAGTAATTACTTACCGTTCAGTTCTGTCAAAAACAGAACGGTAAGTAAATTATATGTAATTTATAAAAAAAATGCATGATCTTTAGATGTCTCTTTCGCGAGAAATCATTTATTTCCTAAATAATTGGACTATTTAAAAAAATCCATGTTGTTTATTTAAATTTGCTCAGGCCTCTTCAATATCCAAATTATATTCGTTTTCAGATTCACTCATTCTCACGAGTTTGACAAATATCGTGACATTCAAAAATAATAGTAATTACAAACGTCTCCATGGTAACGACAAAACCTACTTAATGTTTGGTGGATATACAGGGCAAAAATAAATTATCTTAAATCTATTTTTTTCGGGGATATTTCCTAGTTAATACCTTTGTATTCATAATGGTCGTACAAAAAATAGTATAAGCATCTCAAACAGTAAGGAGTTTACCGATCTCCTCCAATATTGGCGACTTCGCTTCTCTCAGTCGCCAAACATTTTCGTCGATCGGTAAACTGTCCTTACTGTTCTTGATACTTAATATACTATTGTGTCTCAAGGGCAGAAAATTAGCATTTGTAGCCCGCAGTTGTGTGATGCCCGAGCGAAGCGAAGCATAGCGAGGGCAGCGGACAACTTAGGGCTACAAATGCTTTTCGGTCCGAGTGACATGCAACAGTTTTTCGCCTACCTGTTTGAAAGTTTAAAAAAGAATTCCAAAAGTTAAACAGTAACGTAACTTATTAGTAAATTAAATAGGCATATGTTAGTGGGAATGAATGAAAATGAAAATAACGCTAGAGACGTTTTTAGTAGTATGTTAACTATATTAACATAATAATCATTACACTACATACAACACGGCCGTATAGTAAATGTTTTTACTATTATTAGTAAATAAAAGAAACAGGATATGATTTTTAATTAGTATGAATTAGGGTTCCTAAATATGAACTGAGCTGTGTGTTATTTAGAGTTAAGTCACACATGTCCAATTTTCCTAGTGACATTTCATGTTTTGAAACTATTTATTAGAAGGTTGGTAATCATGAAAATTGGTTTAATAAATTAAACTGTCAGTATGACAATTATATAAATCTGAAATTTGATACAATTAATACTTTATTAAAAACTGTCGTAAAATTGATATATGTACTATAGTAGTTTTAAAAATTCTCTACAATAACAATAAATAATGATAATGTGCACATTAAAACATTTTACATGCATAAAAATAAACATGACAGCTTAACCTAAAATTTATAACTGACAACTGCTGAATGTTGTCACTAAAATAAAAAGAGAGAAAAAAAGTATCTCTGTTTGAGACAGCCTAGTTTTGGCCTAGAAAGAGATAGAATTTGACACCCGTGTCCTAACTCTAAAATAACACAGTTGAAGTTTTCATTTAGGAACTCTAGTATGAATTAGATCAACTTATAGTAGACGCATTTGCTACATTTTATGCATACGGCGGACAGTCTCGCACGGTCGCACTGTTTTATGCTTTAGTCTTTAGTACTGGCTAGGCCGCTAGACAGGGTACTTGTTGCCCCAGGCCGCTCGCTCAACCGGCTTTACTTGTAAACACTAATAAATAATAATAAAAAAAGACAGTAGCTTGTTCTCGAAGTTCAGGTGGTGTACAGCTGAACTCATCACCTTCAATAATGTCGTTATTGTGGTCTATCATTGTATAATTTATTGAAATCACAATTTTCTTTTTATTAATTAATTGTCACAACCACCATTTATTGTGTTTGACACTGTGAAAAGAAAAAAACAAACGACAAATTTCTCGGCGAAGACATGAAAATTAAACTTATGATCTAAGAAGCCTCGAAAAATTTGACGTATGCTTTTTATATTTTTAAAGGTTAAGTAAAAATATGTTTGAGATTACATTTTCCGTCATATTCCGTTGCTAAAAGCTTTACGAATGAGTTATATTTTTAATGTTAAAAACTAATGATTTCATTTTTTGATTAAAAACTTTTTAGGATAATGCATAGGAGTGGTCAAAGTATGACAATTTAAAAAACAATTACAATTTTTACAGTATCTTCAACTTAACATAAATAAATCGTGCTTTCATCTGGTAGTAGTATAGAGGTTATATATTTGACATAAGAGGGCAGTAAAAAGTTTGACATAAGAGGCCCGCAAAGAAGCCTTAAATGCCCTCAAAATAGGACATTTAGAAAGCACTTTCTGATCAGGTAGGCGAAAAAAGCATTTCAAGCCCTTAGTTGTCTGCTGCCCTCGCTCCGCTCGGGCTTCAAACAACTGCCGGCTGCAAATGCTAACTTTCTGCCCTTGAGACACAAAATACTATTTCTATTTGAGTATCCAGATGAAAGCATTTGAACACGCATTTTGCGTATCTAAAAGAAATTTGGAAACAGTAACATTTTATTTTTTTAAATTTATTTTATTTACGCAACAACTGGAATGGTAACGCTCGCATAAGCAGCCGCGCGCCGTATTTAGCGCAGAGAGAGCTAGGGCTTAATAGAGGGATCTCTATTCTTGTCTGTTATAAATATGGTATGGCGGCTTGTTTTCTGTGAGTAACAGTTTTTATTTTGTTGTATTCTTTGATGAAAATACTCTATTTATTTGTGTCTCATTATTAAATATATTTTACCAAATATATTTATTCTATCAAATGAAATAT
Organism: Agrypnus murinus; assembly: GCA_929113105.1. Lineage (NCBI taxonomy): Eukaryota > Metazoa > Arthropoda > Insecta > Coleoptera > Elateridae > Agrypnus > Agrypnus murinus. Next base: position 19,367,207 of record OV816028.1, on the reverse strand, counting down.
GTTTTTCTTCCATCCAGTTTTTTAATTCATCATTAAGTATCAATTATCATTTATATCACAATCAAAAGTATTGGCATAGATTCTACTTTGAATTTATAATAATTTTTAAAGCACAAGAACTTTGTACCTATAATGCTATACTAATACACATGGCAAATTTGAACGGGTTCTTACTGCTTAATGGTCTTTGTGTGTATCAGACAAGGATGGAAATACCTACGAAGGGAGGTTAAGCTCAAATACAAAGCAGAATTAGAATCTTCAGTGTTGCCAACTGTCATTATACGTGCCAAAGTATCCCTAACAAATCTTATTTAAAACAAAGTTATTTTTTTAATGATTTATAATAATGAAATAACTCAAATAGAAAAATAGTGTAAGATATTCGTTTCATAAGGCGTTTTAGCGCACTATTCCTTGTAATATAGGCTGTGTAACACTTGAATTTTTAAGAACAATGCAATGGTTCTGAGAAAAACAGCCAACGAGTGCAAGCGTCCACTTGCTACCACTGATTATAAAAAGAACAGCTTACGTAAATGCTTGAAGAATCGATACCGACATAAAGTAGATGTTTCCAATAAATGATACTATGATCATTTCTGACATTATACCATTTAGATTTTTACAAAGTACAGATAGTTTATTGTAATGGTCTCGTAGTTCAGTCCATTGAACATTCCAGTAATTCTAGAAAAAAAATAGTAAATATTTATTATTTAAGCAATTAACTAGTTACTACTAACTGAAACTCTGTAGCTAAAATTTGCTTGGAAATACATACTTTAGTTTTGATCTTTTTGGCAATCTGTCGAAATCTTTCAGCAATAGCAGATGTAAGAAGAATAATTACTAGATCAAAAAATTGCCATGCAAATGTAGCAATTAAGGAAACCAGCTGTAAAAATTATAGTGAACAATTTGTGTGTTAGTTCTCGATCTATTGTTTGGTTATCTTACCTCGACCAGCGCACCTTTCCAGTGGGAATAGTCACAAACATTAAATAACTCTTCATATATTATTTCGAAATATCGTTCTAAGAAATCATCAGTTCCGTTCATTTTGGCTAAAACCTTTTTTGTTGCACCACCAACAAAGAGTAAATGCTCTACTACAATCAAAAGCAAGTATAAGAAATATAATTGTTTTTGTCTTTCTATTAAGTTCTTGGGTTTAGAAATATTTCCAAACATGGATCTTGATAGACCGACAGTATGTTGGTAGATAGGAGATCAATAAATGTCTAGAATATGTTAGAATCATTACAAGTCACAAAATGAGGAATCCTTAACTTTCAAACTCTATTACCCGAAGAGAGGTAACCTCCTACCTCTTCAAAGGTACCCTTCACCACCGCAGTTGTCGTTTAGAGGCATCAGTTTGTGTATTGTCATTGATAAGTTTATTCAGTATTTCCGACGTAGAAGTCTCAAGCTCTTTCGCCTTTTTATCTACCTTCACATTTTCTTATCTTTCATCTTTGCGTCGTCTGTCTTTGCATCTGCTGGCAGATACAAAATCTTGAATTGTTTCATTTAGGTTTGATATTAAACGCGATGCACCTTTAAAGTATCCTGAAGATCTTTTATCATGGTCTTTTATTTGCATAGTGTGTTGGTTCGCAATAACCCTGGCAAAGGTCCATACAAGGTTCTACTAATAGGAACCAGCTAGATTAAACTTTTTCGGGAGGTATCGATCACTCACCACTTTGTATTGGTCTGTCCACTTTGTTAATTCCCACATTGGGTTTAGGTTGGCCAACTGAATTTTGGACAGTAAGTAATGAATTTACAATTTTTTGACTGGAGCTATATAATGACCACTTGTTGTTGATTGGTTTGTCCCCAGTTTTTCAAAATAGAGGAGAAAGGGTAGTGAAGATGGCACCGAACATATTAATGACTCATTGTATTTAATAAAATCGAGAAAATTACAAAGTAAAGTCAAATTACTACTATACCCTGTCCAGCCAACAGAAATAGTTAAGCCACGCCCTACAACAGTGCGGTATATTTGAATAGAGCTTTTTTATTGGTCGGTTTTCTAAAACACGTATCACAAGCATGCGAATACGTTATTGTTGAGAGCTCCCAGTGATACCCATGTGTAAAAGAAGTTGCCTAATTACATTATCTAATAATTACTTTATTTTATAACTTTTTAATCAATTTTTACTTTTTATAGCAACACATTTAAATTATTTTAATAATCATTTATTAAAAGAAAAAATATATAGAAAATTTTTCTCTGAATTAGCGTCGCAGCACTAAGATTGCGTGTTTGCAACATGATTTTGTTGTGGTGGTTACAGTTGCTATTAGTTATTTACTTAGTCGTTGTTTTGCTCTTAATGTCACTTAAGTTATTTCAAATTTGCTTGAAGATTTCTAAGATTTTGTGCACATTTGTGTATATTAAGGTAAGTACTGAAAACGATTTATATTGATTGTCTTAAAATCACATTTTGCCATAAAGTGATAAAGTTACCAATAATAGATCAACCTGTTCTTTCTCCACCGAAAAAACCGATAGCCAGACATTTCTCGCTTGAAGAAAAAGAACGTGTCGTTGGTATCTGGCTTACGCTGGAGAGAACCCACACAACCCTAAAACGAAAAACGTCGAGTTTATTGCAACAGCAGCAAGTATGGTTTCACTTTATACATATTATTATGTACTTATATAAATTATGCATATTCATTTAGGCGTGAGCGTCTCGAGTGTGTTCAAGATTATCAGTGAATACAAGGAAACACACGAGCTGAATCCACCGAAATTGTACTACAGACAAAGACTAATTTTAGACAACATTGATGAGGGAACTAAAAGTGCTCTTAAGACGTTTAGTTCATTCCTTTTTTGAAAGAAATGAACCACCTACTCTACACAGAATATTAACGACTGTTCACGACAACGATGGTTTACCGCAACTCAAAAGGAGTATTTTATGGAAATTGCTAAAAGAAATTGGCTTTCGGTGAGAAAATAAACTTTTTATTTCTACATGTTGTAATCGAATTGGGTTTGGCTATATAGGTTTTCGAAAAGATCGCGCAATAGTGTCCTACGGGGAAAAGATGAGATTATCGCCTGGAGACGACGTTTTCTGCGACAGATCAGAAAGTACCGGGAGAAGGCAAGAATTGTATTTCTTAGACGAGACGTGAGTGAATGCTGGTCATACTATACATAAAGTATGGAAGGACTCGACAATTCTGACTCCGCGGCAAGCTTTCTTACAAGGACTAACGACTGGCTTAAAAGATCCATCTGGTAAGGGAAATCGTCTTATAGTCCTCCATATAGGATCCGAGGACGGTTTTGTTGAAGATGGTTTATTATGCTTCGCATCTCAGAAAACCGGAGATTACCACGAAGAAATGACAGGTGAAGTTTTCGAAAACTGGTTTACAAAAGTTCTGGGACACTTGGAAAAGCATTCTGTAGTTGTTATGGACAACACTTTCTATCACAGCCGAAAAACGGAAAAATTGCCAAATAATAGCACAAAAAAGTTGACAAGTAAGTCAATTACTTATGAACCAGACATGATAAAAGCCGAACTCCTGCATCTTGTACGACAGGCTGCCGTTACGCCAAATTATGTGATCGATGAGATGGCAAATGAATAGAATGTTATGGTTTTGCGATTGCCCACATATCTTTGTGAATACAACCCTATTAAATTAATATGGGGTCAAATAAAAGGGGAAGTAGCGCGAAACAATACTACTTTCAAAATAAAAGACAAAGAAATGAAAGAAGCAGTCAAAGATGTTTCTGCCGAAAATTGGAAGAATGCTATTTGTCATGCTCAAGGTGAAGAAGAAAAACTGTGGCAGCTTGACATTGCCATGGACCTAATAGTAGAACCGTTGATCATTAGTGTGAGGGACGACTTTTCTTTATCTGATTCTGATTTACAGTCTGATTAATTAGTCATATTACAATTTGGTATTCACTACTTATAATAGTTGTTATTTTATGTTATTTTGTTGTTTAATTTTATTTGTTAAGAAGAGCACGTTAAGCAGTCGGTCTAGAAAACCACATAACCATGTTTCGGTAGCTGTCGTTAAAATAAAACTTCCCTATGCGACGCACAAGTATATGTTTACCTCGGTGGTTTAATAATAATAATTTCTACAACCCATCACCTGTGAACCAGGCCCTAGAAGCTATGAAGTTTGTGCGGGAGGGAGGGGGCGATTATTATCATTACGCAAACCCAACGTGCGACTGCAGCGGATTTATGGACAGATGGAACAGCGTAAATCCCACATTTGTGTCACAGCTAAGGAAAACTGCAGAATACCTTAACCAGAACTGCCGATACCAGGAGTCAAACCTGCGTCGCTTGGGTGAAATGCCAGCACGCTAGACAATTCACTACCAAGGCTGTTTGGCAATGTTAATTTCAATTAACATTTATACAATACAATACAATTAATTAGTCTTACACATATTATAATTTTTAATGTGACAATTTGTATAGTATTCTGTAATAGTTATTTAAGATACAAGTGTAAAAACTCCTTTATTTCGCGAACGGGCTGGTTTAAACGGGAGCGAGGTACGAGCGAGCCAATAACCAAATGTAAAAATATATCTTAAGGGAGAAGTCATTGCATCGCAGCTTTAGAAACGTTACAAAAATCTTTAATGATTTCTAGTAGTACGATAAACAAGCAGAAGCTCGCCATCACCTAGTTCGAGTGCAGTGCAAGCAATTCCTTCAAATGGCTGTCAATATCTAATCTGAATTAAGTGTTCTTTACAATTTCATAACTTCTTGTCACACCAGCTGATACATATATCCATCTTGTTAAAATCAACTTATTGGTATTAGTAGCAAGGTAAAACAGACAGTTATTAAAACATGCATCCTTTGTTCTGAAATGATATTTAAAAAGCTGCTGACCAGTCAGTAGTTAGTTGATACTCGGCAAGTCAACTATTTAGTAAGCAGTATCCCTTAAGCACCAATCCTTGCAGGGGTTTTGTGCTTGACAGAAACATATCAAACTTTATGAGATGTGAATATTTCTATACTCTTAATGAACTCTCAAAAATCCCAAATCTCGACAGTATTTATACAGGGTCATTCATTATATTTTGGTCACTTCTTTATCTTTGTTATTATTGGAGATAAAAAAAAAGTTTCCTATAAAAGTTGTATTGTCCTACCTATATTTTTAAAAATATTATCAAACAAGCAATTGCATTTATAGGTCACATACATATTGTAGTGTAATGACTTTACAACTCGCGCTGCCACCCACGTTGGGCGACATTTTTATATGTGAAGTAATTTTGTATCTTGTCAATAAGTCTTGTCTTGCAAATTGACAATAAAACTTACATATCTCAGGGTCGAATTACTCGATGTTCCATCGTAAAGGTTACCTATAAAATTTTTTTATTATATACCTTAATATGAGACTCTTATTATAATCTTTCAATATTGGATTCGTTTATTGAAATATTAAACTTTATAAATAAATATCTAAAATTTTCCACACTCATGTAGTGGTTAGTATTTTTCAATAAATAAAGTTTGGTTATTACTAATAACCATTGACACATATATCTGAAATGTCAAACCTGATAGTTATCAATTAAAATATTTCTCAAGAAGGAATAAGTAAGTATAAGCATATATTTTTTTATTAGTTCTTTATTTTATAAATCTTTATTTTAGGATTTTCAATTGGAAAGAAATCTTACCCTTGTCAACTTACATGTAAAATTTTTCTTCAGGTAAGTCTTCCTTGTATGTCTATCCAATAGTTTCTTAAAATTTTGACATATGTATCTTTTACTCCTTTTTCAACAATGACCTCCACTTTCACAACCTACAATTTCCACAATATACACTTTCCACCAAGAACCGTGATCACAGCCGTCGATTCTGCAGACCTCACATCACCGGACTACTGGACTGCCTCATAAACTACTTTCATGGTTTTCTTCTTATCTAGGGCTCGAATGATGACTACCAGCTCCCCAACACCTCAGTAAGTATCATCAAATCTATTTCTTATGATTAAGTTACCTTAATAATTATTTTCTTTTACAGGAATATAATGAAGACTTCGGATCTTCCACACCTTGATGAATAACAAACCCAACTCAAAGACAGTTTTTTAAATTTTATTTTCTTGTATCCATTACACTTACTGTATCATAATACCCTTTAATTTTGCTTTCTGTAATTAATGCACTGACTCTTCTTTTTTTCAATAAAACGCTGGACTTTCTTTTTGTTTATGTTTATTAATTTAACAATTTTGCTTCTTGAACTTTGTCATTTTACATATTCTATATACACATTTATTTTATTTTCTATTATATAGACAAATTTCTTCTTTTAGTAAAATTTTATTTTTATTTTCTCACCTAACTCCCAATAAGATTTTTTATTATTCTCATCTCCCCGAGATACCCCTCTTTTCAACTATTTTATATGTTTTTTTTTTTATTAAAATACCCCTTATCTTTGGTAATTGTTTCAGTTTTCTTACTAACAATGTCTATAACCATAGAAGTGATTTATACCTTATTATTGAAGTACAGAGAGAATTTTAAATATGCTATAGAAAATCACTATACCTTTAAATTGTTTACATGATTTTTAATTTTCAGGTTGACTTATGGCTAGGATATCCTTTCCTTTTATTATCCTTGTTAATTTTTATATTGTATCAAAATACTATAATAAATATATGCTATTACATTCTGTTTTATTATTTTATAATTATATACTAAATTTCTGTATTCTTGGGATATCATTATGACTTTGTATGTAAGTTTATATGTTTTTATTTATTTATTTATTGATCCTTAATAACCACATCTGTGCAATAATGATTCTCTAAATTTTTCTTTATCTTATGTATATACATAAGATGGGAAAATTAATATGAGCATATGCTCATATTAATTTTCCCACCTCACATAAACGTGAACATCACAATATATATTTTTAAATAAAACCCTGTATATTATTGCATTTTCAAATAGCCCCTTTTCATCAGATTATAAATATATAATGTTATATAAGTCTACCATTAATACATACTTTTTGACATATTTGTCTTTAAGAGCAAAAAAACTGAAAACGCGCTGGACAACGCTGGCATAGAAGAATAACTGACTAGCTTAATATTAACCGTGAGTTGCTGCGCTTAATTGGTTTTTATAAAAAATGCTAGAACAAGCCTACAATCACCAAAACAATCGGCAATTGTTACCTAAGGAATCTGATAAATCGTCCCTGCGCGAAAGTGTTACCAGAACCTACTTTCCCGCTTCCGTAATGGTTTGGACCGGTATCTGCACCACTGGAAAGATACCACTAGGTTTTTTGGCGACCGGTGTTAACCTCAATGCTAAAGCGAGAAGACAGCTCAAGTCTTTTGTAAGGAGGTTTTCCGTGGGCTTGTCCTGGGACAGTAGTCGACTTGACAAAGGCTTTATTGAAGAGTTGGGAGGATATCTGGACAGAAATGTGTTCGAACATATGGATGCGTTCTCTAAACTTAAACGTTTGAGAGCCTGTATTAAAGCTAACGACGAACTCTTCGAGTGGTAAACTTTTAAAATTTAATTTAAAGGTAATTTAAAAATACTTACTTATAATAAAGAGTAGAATAGAAAAACCGTAAAAATTTATATGGTGTTCAATTTAAAATAAGAAAGTTGGTAGTAGCCGTAGCAAAACGACTCACCTTGCATAACACAGATATTATAAATTTTAAATTTGTTTTATACCAACCAACTTTGGTATTTAACTTTCATTTGTAACTCTTGCGGTTTCCAAGATAAGGTATAGGGTCATCTTACGTGAACCACCCTATATATACTAAATGCATGTTATCATTCTCGCATGTAGAACGTAGGGCTTTTACGAGATTCTTCCTTCTGATTCTGCATTCTGGCGAGTGGTTTGAGCTAGTTCCAAGATTTCCCTATTTTTATGCCTTCTTCATTGCTGTTCTTTTCAGGTGGTTTTTGGCCTACCTATTCCCCTGCTTTCCAAATGGTTCTAGTCATGGGCAGTTTTTGTCGTATCGGTGCTTTTCGAAGTGTGTGACGCAGCCTTCCCTATTTACGACGTCGCATTTCTAAGACAATTATTCGTGTGCTGATTCTAACTCGGGCGCCCTCGTTTGAAACCGGTTCGGTCAGTAAATATGTAAAATTCTATACAAGCACTTTGTAACGAAGGCAGAAGTTGGTGGAGAATAGTTATAATCGCAGACAGAATTCAACAGAAAGAATTCATGTTTTTGTTAAAAAGGCCACCTAGAGTTGCGGATTTACTGAGGGTTCTGATGGCTAATTGGTAATTCGGAATTCTGTGTGACACGTCTGCTTCCGTGCCGCCCCTTCTGTCTATTATGACATCGAGATACGTAAACTTGTCGTTTTACTGATGTATTTATTTTTTGCATATTGTTGATTTTCTGCTTCATCTCATTTAGAGACTGTACCTCTAGTTTTGAGATTAACTCCCACCTGATGAATGACCTTATTTTGGTTAGTATGGATCTATCGCGATGTTAAATAATACCGGGGACTAGACGCATCCCTGTTTGACTCCATTTCTTCCGATATCCGTTTGCTATGCGATTTCCTTTGTGTGTTAGTCTGCATTTAATTCGTGTATATTTTTCTGATGATTAATTGATTGATCTTGTATGGTATGCCTTTTTCACAGAGGGCCTTTCATACTGCTGTATGGACTACAATGCCCAAGGCTTTCGGAAAGTCACCGAATACCAGAAGAGGGGAGTCAGAAATTTGAGCAGTTGTGAATTGGCCGATTTTTCTATGATGATTCTGGTGTTAATTTGGCCAACACAGGATCGGTGGGGCATATAGAGTGGATCTACAGTCGTAGTCATAGGTATAGCTCAAGGTTTCATTCAAATGGGATCATTACTTTGTTAAGAACGCTTTCCAACCTCAAATTGTGGTTATAATCGTATATTAAAGATAAAGACCATGTAGAAAATAGTATAGAGAGTAGAATAATAGGAAAAAGACAAAGCTATAGACACTTAACTGACTGATAACTTTCATTAATGCATACTTACAAACTCCCAGGAAGAAGAATGCAGAACACAAAATTTTGAATCTTAGTTTTAACGTTGGTATAGGTCCATAGTTTACCATTTCTAATTCTACATCGCTCCACTGTCTAATAAAAGCAGGCCATTGCATGCCTACTTTCAAAATGATTAGCAACTCCAGTAAAGCTCTGACATTCCACATGATCACAACTTTAATAAGTCTGTTAGAAATCATTTTGTAGAACACATTTTTAATTTTATTACTCACCAAAATTAAAGAAATTCTGTAAATCAAGATCGGACCAAAGAACTATAATTGCAGTATATAGTATTTGAGATATTATAATAAAAATCGTATAAAGTGTATTAATAGATATCCAATGGAAGCAAACTTTGTCTTTTGTGACGCCATCTACAGGCCACATGGCAAAAAATTGTGCTACCAATATTACATTCTTCATTAAAAATCTTAAGTTACAATTATTATCATTATTTTGGGATTCACAACTATTTACGCTAGTTATTTTATTGTTGTTATAATATTTTATGATTCTTTGTAACCTAGTTTTATATTTCATTTTTAGAAATGTGTAGATATAAAAAGACTTTTTCTCAAAACATGTATATCCATCAATTTTGTTTATATTTCTATTAGTAGTTATCTCTAACTTAAAAAAAATATAATTGATTACTTGTTTTACATAAGTACTACCTAAAAAGAAAAGAAAGGATTAATTTTATTTACAGACGTCATAAAATAAAAGCATTCAATCTTTTTAGACGGTTATTTAAATATTTATTATTTACATACTTTCACTCACATCTAAAATTAAAAATAAAACTATTACATTACTATAATAAAGTGTATTGGTAAAAACGGCATTCATAACGTAAAGTAAATAAAAAGTTTTCTAGCTCCATTAGTTAATGAAGTTGACATACTGGGAAAACACTTTTCCTTTTACAAACATGAAATTACTTACTAATAGTGTTAATAAATAACGTGAAAATAATTGTAGTAGTTTTTGATTTCAGCGAATCAGTTTTGACACAATTTTAATTTGAAGGTGACTGTGTAGAGTTATCCAAACGTTTTTCACAGTACTGGCATTATAATTTTATAATATGGACCTTTTTGTGGTGAGATTAATATAAATACGAAGACTTTCACGCCCCGAGTCAATGGAAAAATAACTTTTCATCTACAATTGTATGGGGATTTCTTCAAAAGAGAAATAATACGTCTATGAAAGTATCCGCTGAGAAATGACACATAGACCGAAACAAAAGGGATACAAAATTAAGCGTAATAGTAAAGAAATTTTGAATAGTTATCAAATATAAACGCATAAGGCTAGCTACTAAATATTAAAGTAAACTTTCCTGATTTCTAACTGTTAAAACTACCGGAATTAGGGAGGATGTAAGGGAGATCCCGGCGATTCCCCGTACTATTTATTTATATAATTAATTATACATAGCTCAAGCTGAAATAAAAAAAATTAAACAACATAAGAGAGCATGGGGTGGGTAAAACAAACTCAATTCACACTTAACACTGTTTATATTGCAAAAAAGAAAAGAGATAAAGTTCCGATATAATTACATACAGTAATATTCAAAAACATAAAAGCCAACAGGATATAAGTAAACCCCAAATAATATGACCCCAATATAATAAAATTCGATGATTAAATGAAAAACAAAAATTATTTCAGAGGGAGAAAAATCTATATTTAGGCCTCTTTTGTTACTATAAAAACCTATTCGGTGATTTAATACAAATAGTATTCTTGCTGTACTCCTAATAATTCCATAAAATGAATAAACGTGATAATAATAAATCAAAACAGTTGAATATATATATATATATATATATATATATATATATATATATATATATATATATATATATATATATATATATATATATATATATATATATATATATATATATATATATATATATATATATATATATATATATATATATATATATATCAATGATTAGATTTATATATATAATAATATATAATATATATAACACTTTCTTGTATATATATATATATATATATATATATATATATATATATATATATATATATATATATATATATATATACACGCCCAACTATCCATACCAAGCCCGCTATGTTACGCAGGCACTCAGAAGCCCGGGCTTTCCTGTAGAGTTTCAGCTGTATATTCTACCTCAATCGAACCGATAATTTCATATTATTAAGCGCAACCTGCGAGGGGTAAGTTATTTTTACATACAAATGAATAATACTGTACAGCTTTTACGAGACCGCATATATTATTGGTACTGTAGCAGTCCTGTTTGTATAAAAATAGATATTTCACGCATTATACCAAGCCACGCAGGGTTGCCGCTACTGTTACCAGCAAAACGTAAGATTATTGATCGTGTAATTTGTCTCGCCGGCTGTGAATGTCGGACAAACCACGGTTAGTCACCGAGACTTCCCGAATGCTTTCGTTCTTATGTGATGGTAATGCCGAGTTGGGAGTATCCTAGCGGAACTTTTGTTCTCGCCAACAGCCTGAGTCAAGGTCGTAGGTACATCTGGTTATTATCGATTTTATTTTAGCTTTCTCGCGACATAGTAACACAGACAATTATATACAACGAACTTTATGAAAAGAAGATGGAATTTTAGATTTCAGATCATGTTCTACATGCATAATTAACTGAATATTAAGTTACCTCAGAATTCGCCTTTTGGCCACCGATTTTGATGATTTTTTTTTTAAATTGTAGGTAATCGACTATATTTCAAAGTCTAAATGTTAGATTTGTCCTGTAATGCCCTGTTTAATTGTTAATAACAAATTATTACTTTTTTCATAAGGGACTAACATTTAAATAATTTCATCAAATTTGTATTATAATTGCATAAAGTTGGGTACTTATAGGTTTTTAGGGTCGTAGATTCAAAATTTTAATAAAAATTTGATGAAATTATTTAATTATTAATTAGCCCCTTATGGAAAAAGTAATAATTTGTTAATAACAATTAAACAGTAATTTTCAAACCTTCGACAGTACAGACTTTACCAATTAAATATTTTAGTTTGAAAGAAAATGGCAAGAACAAAATTACAGTTTTCAATTAAATTAATATAAATAAAAATATTATTTCTAAAAAAAGATAAATCAATATTAGACGGTTTCCTAGAAAAAAAATACCTCGGAATTCGCCTTTTGGGCACCGATTTTGATGATTTTTTTAAAATAGTAGGTAATCGAATATATTTCAAAGTCTAAATGTTCGATTTGTCCGCTAATGCCCTGTTTAATTGTTATTAACAAATTATTATTTTTTCCATAGGGGGTTAATTAATAATTAAATCATTTCATCAAATTTTTATTATAATTGAATAAAGTTGGGTACTTATAAGTTTTTAGGGTCGTAGATTACGAATCCGGGGTCCAAATTGGTCTAAAATTCAAAATGGCCGCCGGTGTCAAAACTTTAATATATGAAATTTTGAATGAAAAATCGTACCAAGGGGTTTTTAAAGTAGCAAATTGTGCTGTTAAGCTAAAAAATGACCCAGATGTAAAATGCTTGTCACAAAATGGCCACCGAAACTAAATATGATTAAAATTCAAATTGTTTAATCTCTACTGTATGTTTGTTTAAGATGGATTAATATAGTAGTTAACACAATTTTAAGATTGTTGCAATTATTATTTATTTAAAATTCAAATTGATAGAATGGAGTTATTCCGTATGAATAGTGTTAAAATAAATTAATACTCCATTATTTAACCAGATTCCGTTTAAGTCTGAAACTTTATTTATCGTCAGATTTAAATAAAGGATATTGTGTTAATTATTATTTACTTGTGTTTCATGTAAAGCATTGTTAGTTTTTTCAGCTACTTCTGGCAACGTAGAAAAAGAATGTGCTCTTTACATTTTGAAACCTGATTAGTAAGCTTTTTTTTTGGGAAGAATAAATTCTTTTTTACATGCTCTTACTGGTTGCGACACTTCAACGGCGTTTTTCGGCAAAGGGGAAAATAAATTTTTCAAAACTTTTGAATGCAAAATTTTATAGGTGTTTTTATAATTTTTAGAAACAGTTAGGGTTACTGAAGACAAGATAAGATATATAGAAAATAAATAAAATGGAACTTTTTTATTAGAAATTGCATGAAAATACAACTAAAAGAAATTGATTTAATTTTATTTTATTCGACAAATCCCATATTGTATAATATCATCTTCAGAGTCATTGCGTTCTGTTTCTTCTTCTTGTTATTTTGAAAAGCATTCTTCATCAGAGAAGTTTTCATCTAAACTTCTTTTTCATTAATGTTTCCTACGTTTGGACATTTCCAAAACTTTAAAAGATTTGAGTTTTGTTTTCGACTATGCTTAAAAATTGGCTATAAGTGGATTCGAAGATGCCAAAAATAAGTTGAGAATTTTCTCATTAGTTTCTTCTCTGGAAGATTTGCATGGATGACCTCTTCTAAATTAACTAATCAACTTTATTTATTTCTTCTAAATAGCTTGAAATCTTTTTTCTCGCTTCTTCGCTAGCCGTTCATCTGTATCTTTTTGATGGACCAGCATGCCTCGAAGGTTAGTTAGAGTACCGTAGGTACATTTTACTAAAACATTTTCTGCAGCTTTTATGGTTGAATGGTCTTGAACTTTTCAATATTTATTTCATATCCACATACAACTGTTTGCATAATATCAAATCTATTAATAAATTATCTCTGACTTAATTTCTGTAATTTCTGCAGAAGTCGCAAGCGCTTTGAAAAAGCACATTGATTCATATTTTCTTTGTTTTTAAAACTGTAAACCATGTGGGAAAAAATCGTGAATCTGTGTATCAAACAATAAACAAGTAACTGTGATTCACTGGCAAACATTTTAAGAAAAAATGAATGAACTGGGTGTTTTGCAAACCTTACTGAGCTGAAAACATGTGAATACATGTCTGAGATACCTATTAGAGACCGCTAGTTTAGCCGTTTAATTCTTTCGACATTTTGTCAGCTTTTGAAGCAAAATCCCGTTACATGAGACGGTGGAATAGTCTAAATTTTTGACAGTATTGCCTTTTTGTCCGTTCCAAGTTTTGATGACTTTCGGATTTAGATTAATTTATTATGATATGAGCTTTCAATCAGTAAAGGTTTCATCTTGTAAATCCGTTTCCCCAAAAAGAACGACCTAAACAAATCCACAAACTGACAGAGGAACTAAGGGAAGACTGACAGATAGGTGCCCAGTTCGTGTTATGTTATTCACTAACCATGTACAGTGCCGCCCATTTGAAAGTGCACGACTCTTTATATGTAATATTCCAAAATGACATCGTGTAAGTCAGGATTCCATGGGCTGTGTTTATAACAGCTGCAGCGGAATGAAAGGTTTATTATTATTATTTTCAAATACTTGTTTAAAATAATTTATCAGCTTAGAGTAAGTTATAGAAAACATAACCGAGGTAAATCGGGTCTATCGTGTACTTTCAAATGGGCGGCAGTGTACCTCTAAGTTGCTATTTAATACTTCATAAAGAATTATGATATGACTTTTAAATTATTAGTCCAAGAGCAAGAGCAAAAAAGTAGGTTCATAATGCAATGAAATGTTTTCGTAGACAATAACATTTTCTACAACTTTTATTACAAATTTTTTTCTGTATAGTGTATAGCTTTATATTTAAAGCGCGCCAAACTTTCTCCAACATGGTTATTGCTAAATATATAGTTAACGGTTGATGATACATTAAAAATGGTAATAACCAAATTTGTAGAACACAAAATTTCTTATAGAATTTATTTGAAGTTTTTTTCTATAAAATTGATACTTTAAGAGCTATAGCTTGGTAAACTATTGCACCGCGTGAATTATCAGTGGTAATGTTGGTCATAGTACACGGTAAACATTTCATAACACATAAAACGGCGAAAAGTGTTCAGAAAAATGACAGTACTGTGTAGTGTGTAGTGAATGTAATGTATTAATCTTATAAATAGTGCCAAGAAGTACTCATAATTTATACATCTTTCTTAAATTGCATGGGTAGAACGTATTATCATAAAAAACTGTCAATGTAGCAAGATATAATAGTTTGTCACGTACATCACGTACACCATAAAAAATAATAATAATCATGATGATAATAATAATCATGAGAAGGGAAAGGTGGAGAAAAGGAAAACAGAGTTCAAAGAATGCAAATTAATTTTTTGAAATAAAAAACGGATTAAAACATTTATTTATACAAAAAGTGGCAAGTTATTTTACGTCATAAGTCTCAGCTGTTTCGATGATGAAGGAAGTCACTCATCGTCTTCCACATCCTTGTTTTCTGCCACCGATATATCCGTAGGAGGTGAATCGAAAATTTCATTTTCATCGACTTCGTCTTCGATGGTTTCCAATGTATCTGGCACATGTGCATCCACCACAATTCGAACAAATAATGGAACATTTTAAGCCAGCTTTTCGGCATACACAGGCAGCCCCGCAATTTGTTGTGCATTTGCAAGATATTATTTTCAGCAAACTTGAGGGTGCTGGAGCCATAGTAGTTCGAATTGGTTGAAGTCCATTTGTAGTCCGCTTCCAATCCCATTCTTCAGGATCATGGTAAAATCCAAGCCAAGTTTGAACCTGGTGGTAGGTTCTAAAAGAATGGTAACGTGCCGTATCTTGGGTTGGAGGTAGAAGTGAGAGGTTTAGTTTGGTGTTACTCGCCAAATTTGCGAAGCATTTTTAGCGAAGAGAGTTAATGGACGCATTGAGAGGCGCATGATTATATATAGTGTATAATTTCGTGGCTATTGTGCGTAAACTCGGCATTTACAGCGTTATAAGTCTTAAAGTATCAATTTTATAGAAAAAAACTTCAAATAAATTTTATCGGAAATTTTGTGTTCTACAAATTTATCATCAACCGTTAACTATATATTTAGCAATAACCATATTGAAAAAAGTTTGGCGCGCTATAAATATAAACTTATGCACTATACAGAAAAAAGTTTCAAATAAAAGTTGTAGAAAATGTTATTATCTACGAAAACGATTTTTTTACTATTTTTGTGGCACGATGCACAGTCACGAGATATTTGATAAAACGTGTTTTCCAAGATGGCTGCTAACGTTCATCTCTCCCGTCCCGCCAACTAGACGTTACATTCAGGGGACACCTACGAACATTTTCCAACAAGAAAATCAATTCTGTAGAAGATTGCAGAAATAAATTACCGGCCGATATTATTTATTTTCCAACTTGTTTACATGCAGGTTACTAACATTATTCCATTGTTATTTCTAAACTACTACTATTTAGTAAGCATTAATCCTACAGTTCGGACAGCTTTTTTAAGGAATTCTCTCGTGTAAAACAGCCAGCCTTCGCATTCAAATGAGACAGTGTTAAGATCTGCAGATGAGAACAACTTTGTTCTATTTCTTTCACCTAATGTAACTGCTATCACTCAACCAACGGACCAAGAATATATAAGAAACACCTAAGAGATTTTACAGACGTACCGTTTCGATTAATTTCTTGGAAACATTTGATATGATGCGATTTTGAAAGTTCTCTAATATCAAAGATGCAATTTTTGCTTTCGCTATTGCATGGATCAATGTTAAACAACTGACAATCGAGAAAACGTTTTTTACAATTATGAATAATGGAAAAGAAGTTAAAGGCGAAGATGTTACTGAAGACGTGATTTGTTCTAAAGGTATTGGTAGTTTGGCAAATCAGAGCGAGGATATGAAAGAGATAGAAGAGTCCGACATTGAAGCTTAAATGCATTGTGATCGTAAAAAACAAGGTTACCAAGTACTGACAGGAGATGCAATAATGGAGGAAGGGGAAATTCTACGCGACACCTCTCAAGTAGATCAAGAAATTCTAAGTGATGGTGATGATGATTTAAACATGAAGAAAGTACTTTATGGACAAACTGCTGAAGCCATAGGCGTGTCATTAAATTTTTTTGAACAACATAAGGATCCTGATGTAATACATATTTTACACTGGCAAAATATAAAACAAATGATAAAAAATAACACGGTATGCACAGAAGAAATTTTCAGATTTTCATATAGCTTTTCTAGAACTTTTTGGTATGAAGATTACGAATCTGATGTTGGTTGTTTCCATTCAGGTCAAATGTTGTTGTTTCGAATTTCATTCGTACGCCATGCAGCCAACCCATACCTGCCTCATGAATTTAACTCAAACCGGGTTTCTCAGGAATTGCTTTTTACCTTACGAATGCAAAACGCCAATAGAAGAATAGCATGCATACACCACATAAACAGGGTTGACAATTTTGGCGTTTCTTAATTCTACAGCTTTTTTGCTTTGGCGCTTGGTGCGTAAATTTTGCTATTAGTTTTTAGCTTTGCATCGTGTTTGACTACTATTGCATAATAAGTAGCGTGCCCCAACTTCACCTAACGATAGAAAAAATGTCAGGCGAGGCATCTGTGACTCTCGTTCAGAATTGGACTGGTCTAGTGCCCTCATGTCTCTGTGATTTGTGATTGCGCATTAAGTCTGGTTCCGTTACGGGTAAACTAGCTAGACATATGTTTCCGAACTATCGTTCTCAGATAGTTACGTCAAGGAACTTCAACGCTTTCTTGGATTAATTACTTATTTATCTAAGTTCTTTTAAGAACTTATCAGAATTATTAGCTCCACTTAGAGTGCCGTTAGAAAAAGATGATGAATGGAGATGGGAGAATGAACAAAAAGAAGCATTCTGTAAATTAAAAGAAATATTAAAAAACCCTCCAGTACTTGGTAATTTTAACCCAAATTTACCTATTTTATTATCTGTAGATGCTACTAGTACTGTATATGGTGGGACATTAATTCAGAATGGTCACCCAATAGCTTATTACTCCAAATCTTTAACTAAAACGCAGATCAATTATAGTCAAATTGAAAAAGAAGCATTGGCCATATTACTGGCTTGCAAGAAATTTCCTGTTTATATATGGGGAAACAAAAATTTGATAGTAGAATCAGATCATAAGCCGTTAGAAACCATATTCAGGAAGCCATTGACTGAAGCGCCTCCCAGACTACAGAGAATCCTATTTGAAATACTGCCATATCCCACAATTGTGTACAAAAAAGGAACGATGTTGTACATAGCTGATATACTGAGCAGAGACTGCGCAAAAAATGTTCATGATGACGAGGATGAAAACTCATTTGAGACATGTGTAATAATACCAATGAGTAAAACGAGATTGCAGCAGTTAAAACAAGAGACAAATACAGATATAGAATTGGTGGAATTAAAACAGCAAATACTTGTAGGATGGCCCGACAGAATAAGCGAAGTTCCGGCTTCTCTAAGAAAATACTGGTCTTACAGGCACCTAGCAACTTATGAAGATATCATATTCAAAAATGATAAAATAATGATACCTCCGAGACTACAAGAAGTTGTTCTCAAATGTTGTCACTTTAGTCACAAAGGTATCACTGGTACTCTCTGATTGGCCAGAGATTTTGCGTATTTTGGCCAAGAATGTCTGTAGACATTATTAAATTGGTGCAAAACTGCAAGATTGGTACGAAGGAACAAAAAGAGAATCCTAAAGAAAAAATTTTACTTCAAGAGTATCCAGAACGGCCATGGCAAATATTCGCTTCTGATATTTATCATTTGAAGGACAAGGAATACTTGCTAATGGCAGATAGCTATTCAGGTTATTTTGACTTCGTGCAATTATCAAGCTTAACCAGCAGGTCAATAACTCGAGCATTTAGATGTTGGTTTGCTACATTTGGAATACCTGATATTCTTCGTACAGATGGAGGAAAACAATATGTATCTGAAGAATTTAAAGAATCTGCTAGAAGATGGAGGTTTGAACATAGAGTTTCCAGTCCACAGTTTCCCAGACCGAATGGTTTAGCAGAGCGATATGTACAAGAAGCAAGATCGATACTAGATAAATGTATAGAAGAAGGTTCAGATATCCAGTTAGCCCTTTTACATCACAGAAACACACCAAGAGACACCCTAGGTTCTCCAATGCAAAGATTAATGGGTCGAAGAACTAAAACGTTCATTCCCATTAATACAAAGTTATTATTACCTGAAACAGTTAAAAATGTTTCTGAAAAGTTGAAAAATATTAAACTAAAAGAGAAGAAATGTGCAGGTAGAGCAAAAGCAAATTTACCAGAATTTTAAAATGATGAAAAAGTATTAATTAGAAAGAGACACAAGGAATGGACTCCTGCAACAGTTGTAAAGAAGGCAGAAGAACCAAGCTCGTGGATTGTACAATAGGGTGGTCCAACAAAAAAAGCAAAGTCGGAAATCTTATGTTCTCACCCCCTAGGATTATTGTATATCGAAAAAAAAAGTACCCCTATTTTTTATTTTGAAATCGGACAATGTTTAGGGGTGCCTCAAAGCCCTTAAAGGTTCCAATGTATTTTATATGGGAAAAAAAAACTCTTTCATAGGTTTGGTATAGAATTTTAGAAAATCAATATTTTTCAATGGGACTACTCTGTTTCTCTTCAGAAATGTTCAGAAAATGACATCCAATAATTTATTTATCAAAATATTTTATATTAAAAAATAGTAATAGATATTTTTTAACGATTTTTCTGTTTCTTTCATTTATGGGGTTTTTTGCGGGTCTGTAAAAAATAGTTAATATAAAAAATTTTACAAATAAATTATTGGATGTCATTCTCTAAACATTTCTGAAGAGAAACACAGTAGTCCGGTTGAAAAATATTGATTTTCTAGGATTCTATGCCAAATCTACGAAAACGTGTTTTTTTTCTCATATAAAATACATGGGAAACTTTAAGGGCTTTGAGGCACCCCTAAACATCGTTCGATTTCAAAATAAAAAATAGGGGTACTTCTTTTTTCGATATACAATAATCCTAGGGGGTGAGAGCATAGGATTTCCGACTTTGCTTTTTTGTTGGACCACCCTATTGTACAAACACCAGATGGTACACAATATCGAAGAAATTCATGGTTCATCAAAAGAAATCACCCAGAGCTACAATAAATAAATCATGGCGATGATGTTAAGCAGTTGACAGTAGTGTGTCAAATCAAGAACCAAAAGCACAAGCAACGAATGATCAATTTCTTCAACAACAATATACTTATATCAAGATATGGTAGAGTAATTAAGAAACCAAACAGACTGAATTTATAACTGCAGAATTAGTTGATGTGTTGTGATTGATATATGTTATTTGTTAAATGTATGATGTGTAATTTATTTATTTTATTAGTAAAAGAGAGATGTAATACAGGGATCTAGTTACAGATAGATAAACAAACATTGTACTAGTTTGACATTAGTAAATCGAACACGTTAATAAATTAATTATTTAAATAACATGTTTTATTGGGTAATTATTATTATAAATAATAACATAAAACATGACATTATTTAATGTCAATTCTACTGCTATTGAGAGACATAGTACCAACGACAGTAATACTGCCAGGTGCTTTTTCAAAGCGCTTGCGACTTCTGCAGAAATTACAGAAATTAAGACAGAGATAATTTATTAATAGATTTGATATTATGCAAACAGTTGCATGTTGATATGAAATAAATGTTGAAAAGCTCAAGACCATTCAACCAAGGAAACTGCAGAAAATGTTTATGGTACTCTAACTAACCTTCGAGGCATAAAATGCTGATCCATCAAAAAGATACAGATGAACAGTTAGCGAAGAAGCGAGAAAAAAGATTTCAAGCTATTTAGAAGAAATAAATAAAGCTGATTAGTTAATTTAGAACAGGTCATCCATGCAAATCTTCCAGATAAGAAACTAATGAGAAAATTCTCAACTTATGTTTGGCATCTTCGAATCCACTTATAGCCAATTTTGAAGCATAGTCGAAAACAAAACTGAAATCTTCAAATCTTTGGAAATATCCAAACGTAGGAAACATTAATGAAAAAGAAGATTTAGATGAAAATTTCTCTGATGAAGAATGCTTTTCAAAATAATAATAAGAAGAAACAGTTTTGCATTCAAAAAGTTTTTTTTAGGGGCAAAGAGAAAAATTTATTTTTCCCTTTGCCGAAAAACGCTGATAAAGTGTCGCAACTAGTAAGAGCACGTAATAAAGAATTTAGTCTTCCAAAAAAAAGCTTACTAATCAGTTTTCAAAAATTAAAGAGCACATTCTTTTTTTACGTTGCCAGAAGTAGATGAAGAAACTAACAGTGCTTTACACAAGAAACACAAGTAAATAATAATACAATATTCTTTATTTAAATCTGACGATAACTAAAGTTTCAGACTTAAACGGAATCTGGTTAAATTATGGAATTCCATTCCATCAATTTGACTTTTAACTAAATAATAATTGCAACAATCTTAAAATTGTAACTACTATATTAATCCATCTTAAACAAACTTGTAGTAGAGATTAAACATTTTGAATTTTATTCATATTTAGTTTCGGCGGCCATTTTGTGACAAGCATTTTGCATCTGGGTCAGTTTTTAGCTTAACAGTACAATTTGCTACTTTAAAAACCCCCTGGTACGATTTTTCATACGAAATTTCAAATATTAAGCTTTGACACCGGCGGCCATTTTATAGCCGCCATTTTGCACTTTGGACCAATTTGGACCACGGATTCGTAATCTACGACCCTAAAAACCTATAAGTAGCCAACTTTATTCAATTATAATAAAAAATATTTAATTATTAATTAGCCCCTTATGGAAAAAATAAAAATTTGTTAACAACAATTAAACAGGGCATTAGCGGACAAATCTAACATTTAGACTTTGAAATATAGTCGATTACCTACAATTTAAAAAAATCATCAAAATCGGTGCGCAAAAGGCGATTTCCTAGGTAACTTAATATTTATTTAATCACGCATGTAGAACATGATCTGAAATCTAAAATCTAATTAATGCGAATAAGATGTGGCAAAAGCTTTTATTTTACTATACATACATCTATTTTATTCTTAATAATTAAAAATCATAACTGTTATCTTTTATTAATAGTAAAAACACCTTACATTTTATTCACATGACCCATTATTTTGTAATCAATCTTTGAAACAAATTGCGTGTAGTTTCTTCAATTTTATTTCATAATTACCCATTTACCAATTTTCATAAATTATCAGGTATTTTTTTCAAATAAAAACATTTCAATCTTCACTTTATTATTTAAAAAGTTAATTACATGGAAAAATCTACGTAGCTAATTATAACTAATTATTGTAGAATTCTTACAAAAAGCCTACATCACCCTATTTTATGAGAGGTATTGTTCAAGAAATAAAATATGTACCTAATATCACCAAAAAATTAACGAAAATATAAAATGTATAATTAGAAATTTTAAAAATTCCCTATCTGCAACTACAAATACTATAGTGTGGGTTTTGTTTTTATAATAAATAGCTATACAAACTACCAAATTAATATAATAATAAATTAAACATTTTCATGAAGAAACGGAAACTTAGGAAATAATTTTAAAGAAAATACAAGTTTGTTACAAAAATCAATATTAAATGTGTGCAAATGTACAAATATGTAGGAAACGAATTTGCGCGGGAACCAGTCCCCCTACATACGTTAACCACTCTCATGGTATAAAAATGTGTAAAGTTATAGAAAAATCAATAATCCAAACACTTGACTTTCAAGCCCCATTGCCAGATCGCTGGGACTCGTATAATGCGTGTAATTTGCATCGCGCGTAAGGTCAGTTTGATGTCTACAGTATATATACAACACCGATCGTTGGCCCCCTATATTTATTTCCCTTGAACTAAACGTGTGTATTTTGAGATATATGACGGTCTTTACCCGCCATTTCGAAAATCGAGATTCCGCATCTCCTGATGATGCTTAATCAAGAAAACACTATTATACACATAAAATTTACGAAGCCCAGAACCGGGCTGCGTAAGTTGGTGCCGGGCTTCGTATAGATAGGAGAACACTCTGTTTTAGGCTTGGTAATGCCGCCTAATGTGTATATATATATATATATATATATATATATATATATATATATATATATATATATATATATATATATATATATATATATATATATATATATATATATATATATATATATATATATATATATATATATATATATATATATATATATATATATATATATATATATATATATATATATATATATATATATATATATATATATATATATATATATATATATATATATATATATATATATATATATATATATATATATATATATATATATATATATATGTTACATTTTAAGTTTCCGCGGATATTATATGATACTTCACTACTTTTCCGGGTTTCACTCCGCGTATTCACTATTCGGCTCCTAGAGGAACCAGACAATGGTTGACGACGTTTCGGCAAGATCACACTTGCCATCTTCAGGTCACTTCTAACTTCCTTCTGCTTCGCGTGGTTACACGATGTAGACTGACGTCTTGTTGCAGCGGTTGGTCTTTATATACGGTTACGGTGTTGCGCATGGTTGCGGTCGGCTGGTTTTTGGCGCGGCTGCGTGTCATTGGTCTCGCTTGATCCGGTGGCTTTCTCTCGCTTTCCCTTTTATCGTTCTGCTGTGCTGGTTTTCGCTTCTTGACGGTGATGCTGGTTATAGCTGGTTTCCAAGCTGATGGTAGTCGCTGTGTATCGTCCCTGGTATTAAGATTGTTCGGACGTTTCTCGATCTCAATGGCTTCTCTTATGGTTCGTCGGGTCTTATGTTGTATATTCGCTAAAACTTTTGTATTTTCGAAATCTATGTTATGAGATGTACCACTTACATGTTGTGCTAGTGAAGACGTTCTCTCATTTTTGTTGACTGCATTTCGGTGTTCTTCTCTTCTTACTTGAATTCTTCTGTTGGTCTGCCCTATGTAGGATTCCCCGCAGTCTTTACAAGGGATCTCGTATACTCCTTGGCTTTCTAGTGGTATTTTTGCTTTTGCGGATGGAAGCATGTTTCCAATCTTCTTGTCGGTGTTGAAGATGGTGTCGATGTTGTGTTTTCTCAGCACTCTACTTATTTTGTCCGCACTTACCGTACATCAAAGGGACCACGGACAAAATAAGTAGAGTGCTGAGAAAACACAACATCGACACCATCTTCAACACCGACAAGAAGATTGGAAACATGCTTCCATCCGCAAAAGCAAAAATACCACTAGAAAGCCAAGGAGTATACGAGATCCCTTGTAAAGACTGCGGGGAATCCTACATAGGGCAGACCAACAGAAGAATTCAAGTAAGAAGAGTATATATAAGTAGAGTATATATATATATATATATATATATATATATATATATATATATATATATATATATATATATATATATATATATATATGACATAAACATGTTTGGTTGTAAGCCGTACATGCGCGGCTTTTTTTTTTTATTTTATTAGTTTAAATTTGTAATTTTAACATATACTTACCGATTATTTTTTAACTTCTACTATAAAATAAAATTCTTCCCAGCTTGGGTCATACGTGTAAATATTTGCCTTTAATAAATCTGCACTACACTACAACAAAAAACAAAATATTAATGAGCAATGAACACTTCGTTCGATATCTATAGGGTACACCTCGCCGATTGCGAAACCTGTAACAAGAAATCATCCGACCATTCTCCAAAAGCCCAATTTGGACTGTTCATAATGGGTTTCTGAATGTTTTCACGAAACGAAGGTCACCACTCATCAACAAACAAGTGCAATCAGCGAAATAGTATCTCATCGGTTAAAAACATATTAAGGGTAAAATTACACTATACTTGTTCAAGTTCATCTTATCTTTAATATTACACTAAAAATGAATCAAGTTATTGAGTAATAATAAATTTCCAAGGAAAAGTTTCCTGAGTTATGTAAATTTACATTATGGATAGTGATTTTAGCCAGTTAAATGTAGTAGAATTACTTATATTTGTGTAATTTTACTCAATTAAAGAACATTTTACCACAAATAGTAAAACAACTATTAACGTATAAGTCAAGTTAAATTTTAGAGTAAAACTACCGCAAATAAGAGAGGTCTTCATTGTAAGTTTTTTTTCTTCCAGGTATAAGAATCAATAAGTTTTTATTATTTCAACTATTTCATACTTTATCGATTTAAACCTGAGTTAGCCGATTGAGAAAAGGAAATATATTTGGGGTGTATTTTTTTATTTTATTTTATCATTTAAATCACCGCATATATTTTATGACTTGCCCTGAACGTGGGGCATATTACATCAGTTAATTCACCTCAGTATTTACGAATGTTCAATCAATGATTTTTATTTAATTTATTTGTTTTGTTAATTAGATAGTATTATATTTTAAACGAGTATTTTTAACACACAAAAATATAAAATAAAACACATCGTGTTTTAATTCACAACTATAAAAGTTTTGAAAATTCCTTTAATGAACGACTATGCTAACAATTTCATAGTGATATGTGTGTAAATCACAGACGGCTCCCTAAGACAGACTGTTTCGATCTATTGGCTCTCTTCAGTTTTTCGCGAATTTCAGAGCGATTTCCATACACATCACTCGAGCTTATATACCAGCTCGGAAATAATGAAATTGTGGGCATAGTCGTCCATTATAGGAATTTTTAAAATACCAACAAATAATTGTGGTGCCTCCTGTAGGAATCAGACCGCACTATGCGGCTTCATCTGATTATCCAATACAGGATATACAAAATATAAAATAACAATTGTCAGGTTGTATTTTAATAAAACTGTGAAACTTTTAATAATCTTTATTTATTTCATAACATCGTGTTTTAATAATGTGAGTCTTCACAACTATAAAAGTTTTTAAAATTCCTTTAATGGACGACTATGCTCACAATTTCAGTATTTCCGAGCTGGTATATAAGTTCGAGTGATGTGTATGGAAATCGCAGGCGGCTACCCCTAACTGAAGATAGCCAATAGCTGGAAACAGTCTGTCTTAGGGTGCCGTCTGTGATTTACACACATATCACTATGAAATTGTGAGCCTAGTCGTCCATTAAAGGAATTTTTAAAACTTTTATAGTATTTTTAACTTTTTTCATTTCATATTTATACCATTTATGCCAAATATACAAGTAGTGGGAGCGGTTACTCAAGTGTTTACTTGGGAATGATGAACATAAGGCGAGCTATGAAGCGTTTAATTGACAAATTTCTAGTATTATTTTTTTGGCAAAATTAGCTTTAAATAAATTTACTAAATTTGAAACTTTAGCACCATAATCTTATATAACATTTATCTGAAATAATCCGTAAAGTAAACACTTTACGGACTCATCTGAGTCTGTAAAATAGTTCTTTTACTGACGTGCCTGTTACTTTTATTTGCTTTGTTTCACATGTATTTGACATATATCACACACAGTTACATTGACTTAGTTGCCTACACTACACACATTTTGTATTTTAATTCTTACTTTCACGATTTCAGCAATAAAACGTAATGAACACCTCAACACTAAAGTTGATTTTTTATCACATATTATGGTTGTTGTAACAATTTCCATATTCGTGATAAAAAACTACAACTTTAGTGCCTTTTGGAGTACAAATAACTATTTTACTTGTGTTAAAGCTTCTTCATTAATTTTTTATTATTATAATAAATGTGTTAACCACTTACTACTTTGCATAAGAACGCGTATCATTTTTAAATGTAATTTTTATATCAACAAACTTTCTATGCATTTACAAATTTTTAAACAAAGGTTTTTGTTCTTTAAAATCTATCAAATGTAATTATTTTTTACGTTTTCATTATTTTTCTCTACAGCTTCAACTTCCTTAATACAATAAAAACAGTTAATTTAGTATAGTTTGAGTTTATAATGTTTGAGCATTGTTCTTTCACAGCACTAACTAATAAATTCTGGTGTTGAAAGTGGCATTTTGTTTAAAAACCTCAACTCTCGAAAGAATCAGAGGTCTGAAAGAAATAACTCAGACAGATACAAACATGTAGTCAACTCCTGATTAATCAATTTCAAGAAACTATATTTACTAACTAGTTTCTTGTGTTTACTAACGCTAAAACTAACAAACTCATCTCATAGACAACAGTACCACGTTAAGATAAAAACCGTGTGACGTAATTAGTGTTAACATAAAAAGTAAAAGGCATTTTTGAATTCAACTCCAAAACACTAACCACTCGCCTACTTTGTTTTTTTTTCTGGCGAAACAAAAGTTTGTTTTGTTTTTCTTCCTCCTTCACCTATTTTTGAATGTGATTAGTAAGTTTCTCAACACAATTTTTTGTGTTGTTTACATTCTGCGTCAGAGCATTCTTATTATAGATAAGTATTTACAACTTGTTTATATGATATTTTAATAGTGACAGGTACGAACACCCTCCCCCCATATTATTAAATAGTGTGTTACAAAGATATAAAACCAGCTGCTACGATCTTATTAAGATAGTCGTCCTTAACGAAAGTGTTTTGTATTTTTTTTAGTAAAGTTTCTGTATTTTAAAAATAATTTCCAAAGCGATGCTTGCTTACGACGATTTATTTAATTGTTCCGTTATAGGAGGTGAAGTTAAATTTAAAGATGAGTCGTTAGATGCTTCCGTTGCTGATGATGAGGTAGTTTAACTTGTATCTCAACTGATGAATTTATAACTAATTAAATTGTTGAACAGATAATTATGAAGCCGTATTCATATTATAAGGATACTTTCACCTATACAGATTTTCCAACAGTGCTAGCGAAGGCGTTTAATTATTGGTTGGAAGTACCAGAGGAAGACTTTAATACTCTTCACCACAACACCGAAATATCTATAATTTCGAAGCTTTTGTTAGTATCTTTTATTTCTATAGTTATTAATTTTAAAACGATTTTCTTAATTGTATTAGATTAGAAGATATGCTTGCTGATCGTAAAACCAGAGAAGGCAAACCAACAGCTCATGTTGTCTTTGGGATGCCGCACGTTATGAATACTTATTTCTTTTGTAATATTGCTTTAGCACAGGTAAAATTGGGAGAGCTAAACCAGGTAAGGACTAATAATTAATTATTTTCCTTTTATTGAAATTTGTAATCAAATACTTATAATGGTTTATGTTTTAATCTTTATCTCGAAGTATTTAACCTTCGTCGTGGTTTACAAATTTGCAATGACTAAATTATTTATCAACTTATCTTCAATAATTTTAAACTTTGTGAAATTGCACGAGTGCGGTAAAATATCAATTTAATTTGAAATTTGACAACAAAATTTTAGCTATATAAATGGAATGATTATTGTTTTCGGAAATGTGTTTCATAAATAAATATAAAAATAAAATGAACTTTAACTGTGACATGTAAAGATTAAACACAAATTATAGTTGTACAAATAAATCAGTAATAAATAAATAATCAATTAAAATAAAATAAATTTTAAATTAAATTAAATAATAAACTTTTCCGCACACTGTTGCCTGCACACTTTTTTTTAAGAAAAATCAACAAAAGCTATATGAATCATTTATTTATTAAAAGCAAATTCAGAACACTTAAAATAATACCATTTTAATAGTTTTGTTATTTGCGTATTTTGAAGCCTGTTTTCAATGCAAGGTTATAAAAATTAGTTTGTATGAGATCTGCTGAACAACCTTTGTTTAACCTTAAATGATTGACTTTCGTTTTCGTTCGACAAAGGTACACCTTCATCGCTTGCTATACAAATAACTATTATTACAGTTAAGCTTTACATAGGATGTCCCATTTATTTATGTAACCCGCCGAGATACTTTTTTTAAAGATATTAATTAAATATTCTGTGACTGTGACAGTCGACAATGGACTAAAAATTAGCACGGCACTGCAATAACTTATTCGATGTGTTGACTGAAAAAGTTTACGCTCATCTGCTTTAGCCATTTAAAGAAAGAGAATTCTCTATGGGACATTTTTCTGATGTTATCTTAAATTACACTTTCTTGTAGTCCACTTTTAACCCAGCACTTACTTGAACATTTTGATTGATATTATTAAAAACAGCGACAATCTTGCAGGAAATCCAGAAATCATGGGACACCCACTAAATTATCTTTTTGTATTTTGTGTATTGAAAATTTATTTGAGGTACTGGGAATATCCGCAAATGAATCAATAAAAGAAAGCAGATTCTTCCAAGCACAACAGGGGTTCACCGATGAAGGAATCTGTCCAACTGAAGAAATATACCTCGAAGTGGCAGGGTTTAAAAGTATGTTTTCAAATTTGTGTTTGTTTTAGTTGTTTAATACCATGTTTGTAGCTGTCTTGGGTTTCCTTACATCCGAAATCCGTATCTTACAGGAATTATATAGCAAAAAAATATTTCCAGAGTTGGAAAAAATTACTAATGACATAAAGATATTTTTCGCTATCATAGCAGAATGCAAAAGCATTGTTAATGATGTAAGATAGGGAAACACTAGTATTTTATCTGTACTTCTAAAACAATACAAATATTAATGTTTCAGGATGATACTGACCTAAGACTTGGGAATTTCACGTTGCCAATTATTTACGCCATTCAGAGCAGTGTGGACACTGGTCGAACATTACTGAGTATCCTTTTTATTATAATTATAACATTATATTATATTATATATAAATAAATAATATTATTGGAGCTGGTATGTGAGTAGGCTCATACTGTATTAATTGTTTTCCTTAGTTGAAACTATTAGACATTATACGCCAAAAGACGAGCAATACAGACCTGACAGCATTTGCATTAGCACTAGTTAAAAAGTCAAGCGCTTTAGATCAGTGCAAAAAGAAGCTATACCATGTTAGATGTGCTATATTAGCGCAATACAAGAAATTTGATGAAAATCTATTATTAGAAGAATTCTTCGATAAGCACCTAATCGTCCCTGATAACTTTGAAGACGTTACGTATATACTCAGATAAGATATTGTCTTATACCAAGTGATCAAAAACTTTTTTAAGTAAGTAGCCTATGGAAACAAAATGATTTGTCTATGATTGAGTCAGAAATTTATTCTGTATCATTTATAACAATTACTGTTATATTCAAAATGTTAGTTGAACCTATATTTGGACAAATACTTCCCATTTCGCAGGTCTATTGATTAAAAAAGTATTGTATCACTTGATATTAATTAGTTTTTTTATTGTTGAACTTGGTTTGTAATTTTGTATACAAAATATTTTAAATATAGATACCTTAAATATAAAAACGATTTTACATTCTAACACAGTTATGTAGTTCCCCACTGTAGCGATAGACGAGAAATATATTACAGGTAATAAGCAGTCAATTAAAAGGTAACTTTTTTGTGTGTGGTATATCACCTCCCTCCTAGTTTCCCCAAAGTTAATTGAGGACCAAACACATACCTCAATGAAAAAGTATTGCAATGGCATATTAAATATTAAAAAAAAGGTATTTGAGTTTTGTTTACTAAAGATTACAAAGGCGTGAAGAAATCTTGTGGCTAACAGGCAGGGGAGAGTATCGTACCTTGGTCCAATACAATATGTTCTATATTAAATAGGAAATACATGTTTCTACTATACTTGCTTGACAATGTTTAGAATAGATATCGCTAGATTTAAATAGTTGTAAATGTAAATAGTAATAAATGTAAATAATCAGTCTGCAGCTTTTTGGTGTTTTCAAGCAGAGGAGTAAATATTTTTTGTTTATTTTTTTAAGTGTACAACGTTTATTTTTTGATAAATTCACGCCGCTTTGTCTGGTAAGTTGGTCTTTTTCCTCTTTAAAACGACATAATTTTTAAAACTGAATACATAACCTAAAAAAATGTCTAATGAATCTACCTAACGTGTACGTTGGACCAATAAAATGTTTGTAGCTTGAACCGCTCCAAGGTACATGCAAGCTGCGCTTATCATATATATATATATATACAAGGTTATACATCCTTTTCAGGATAGTAACCGCCTCTTCTTTGAGGCTCTCAGACGCATTTGCTTTGTGGTGCGTCACTCCACTTTTATTCTTCGCTTGTGCTTCTACGATTGTCTGTGTTTCTTTGCTTCCTCTCCTACTTTCTTCCACTCACTCCTGTCCTGTATTTTTCTTCCCCAATTTGTAATTCCCATTATCTTTATGTCTTTCTCGATTTGGTCGCTCCATCTGTTCTTCGGTCTTCCTTTCGGTCTGCTTGTATCTGGTTTCCATTCTGTAATCTTCTTAACCTCACTGCTATCCTTCATCCTTTTTACGTGACCATACCACTTCAGTCTTGCCGCTTTTATTGTTCTTACTATATTTTCATTCTGAAGTATCTATTCTATTTCAAAATTCATTAGTCGTTGGTATTCCCCTTCTCTTATCTTCTTTGGAGCTTATCATAGAAAGACTTAATTAGGAGTTATTATATATTTATTTCTAGATCATGCCACGTAGTAAGAGTGGCAAAATTCGTTCACTAGTAGATAAAGATGCGAGGGTGGTTTGATAAGTCAGCGACTTTTTGAATAAAAGATATTTATTTCGGCAAATAAGCGTTTTATTTCTCAACATAGTCTCCTTTTAGCTCAATACATTTAGTCCAGCGTTTTTCCAATTTTTTATTCCTTCCAAATAATAGGTTTTCTCAATGCCCTCAAAATGGGCGTTTGTTTCAGTGATAATCTCTTTATTCGACCCAAATCTCTTACCGACCAGCCATTTCTTTAGGTTTGGAAACAGGAAATAGTCACAATGGGGTAAATCTGGAGAATATGCTGGTTGGAGTAGCAGTTCGTAGCCCAATTTATGGATTTTTGCCATGGTGACTATACACGTGTGCACCCGTGCATTGTCTTAATGGAACAGCACTTTTTTCTTCGCCAAATGCGGACGTTTCTGCTTCAAATCAGTATCGAATCTGCCCAGAAACTCTAAATAATATTCGCCGGTGATCCTTTTACTCTTTTCATGGTAATCGATGTGAATGACATCGCGTGCATCCTAACAAACTGTGGGCACGACCTTGTTGGCCGACAGACCCACTTTGGCGTTCTTTGGTGCACGTTCACCCGGAGAAACCCACCGTCTTGATTGTTTTTTGGTCTCTGGTGTAGTGTGATGGATGCATGTTTCGTCTACGGTAAGAAAACGCCGCTAAAACTCGTTTGGATTGCGGCTGAACATCGCCAAACACTCTTTTGAACTGGTCAAACGGTTGCGCTTATGATCGAGTGTGAGCAATCGCGACACCCATCGCGCGGATACCTTTTTCATGTCCAAATATTCATGTAAAATGTGATGTACCCGCTCAGTAGAGATTCCTACAGCCTCAGCCACCTCACGCACTTTCATTCTCCGATCGTCCAATATCATTCCATGGATCTTATCGACGATTTCTGGCGTGACGACCTCTTTTGGGCTACCTGAACGTTCGGCGTCATTAGTGCTAGTACGACCACAACGGAACTCAGTAAGCCACTTCTTAACCATTGAAATTGATGGTGCAGAGTCCCCATAGTATTTATCAAGCCTTTTCTAGGTTTCGGTGATGTTTTTTTACCCAAAAAATAATGCTTAATCAGCACAAGAAATTCACTTTTTCCATTATCGTTAACATTCACGAGGTTGTTTGCTTTCAATGGTTGTCAAATACAAACTAAATGTAGCAGCATTATCAAAATTTTCTCAGTAGTCTGTTCAT
Source organism: Agrypnus murinus (assembly GCA_929113105.1). Taxonomy (NCBI): domain Eukaryota; kingdom Metazoa; phylum Arthropoda; class Insecta; order Coleoptera; family Elateridae; genus Agrypnus; species Agrypnus murinus. The sequence continues at coordinate 19,334,400 of OV816028.1, read as the reverse complement.
AGATAGTAGTTGACGGGAGCAGTGTTACGTTTAAAGTTACTGCGCAGGAAATTAAAAAAGTCACTGACTTATCAAGTCACCCTCGTATAATTTGAAAATGGACATAGATGTTGTATTGCGACAGTATGTTATATGTCAGACTGCGGAGAATAATCAAATTTCAAAAACAACCTTGTTTAGGTATTTGAAAATCCAAAGAAGAATGGGGTGGTACTACTATCATATCTACTCAATATCATATCCCATAAACTCACCTCTTATGTGACCGACCGCATGAGGAAAATGAACCTCCAAATGTTGTTATTGTTGGTAATTTTTCAATCAGCAACATTTTGGAGTGTGAGCAAATAATGTCGGTACCATCTACAAGTAGCTAAAAATTAGTCGTTGAGTATAGGACAAGCTCATGTCTTTACCATCTTCTACCTTAACATTTTCTCAGAAAGATTCATTAGACGATATACAGTTTTTTATTGTGCTAGATGTAGTAAATTTGTATTGGCAAGGTGATTTTTAGAGAATAAATTGTACTGGGGTTTCTTATCGAACCCAAACTGGAATACGTCGTTGGACTTTCGTGCGATAAAATTGATCTGAGTGTGTGTGGAGTTCGATAACGCAATTACCAATAATTACCATTATGCGATCACCAACCTTGCTGCAAGCCGGACAAGTGTAGTTAATTATTGAAAATGTATAATTTGACACTCACGAAGCTAGTAATTAAGCAAACAGCCCTGAAACTCAAATGAAGAGGACGAACTGGTATCTAGAGATACAACAGTAAAACTCTTAAAGACCAGAATCCTAAAGCCCTACAAAAATAAAACCTCCACCGATAATATCGAGTAATGTGGAAGATTTACAGCTCTATTAAAGAAACAATTAATTCAAAGAATTTAGAAAACAACGACATTATGTTAAGAGTTAAATAATAAACAATTAGAAATAAATGTCATCACAGACATAGTGTACAAAGATATGACTCAGCTTTAAATAAAACCAAATACGAATGTAATAATTACCGTATTTACTCGAAAATAAGACCCCCTCGATTATAATACCCCCCCTATATTTTGGAGCGAATTGTTAAAAAAAGCTTTTGTATGCGAATATTGGACCCCTAAAAATATAAGTAATATAAGATATTGAACATTTTTCAGTTTTATTTTGTTAACAAATTCCGTTAGTTATGTTCATGGAAAAAAATCTACCCTTTATCTCTTCGCGGAAACAATGCCTTTGTGGAAGCAGTTTACCTGAATTCCAGGAAAACTTCTAAAATTGTAGGCAGTTCATTAAAAAATGGTCAGATGTCACACCAATAGATAATAAGATTTTGCACGCTTACTGGAAGATTAAGGTGCTACTATTGTTAACAATTAGGGAGGTACTTAAGAGATTACAATTCTTCCGTCGGTACTATGAAAGGCTTAAATGAATTTCTTAGAAATGTTTTTGCCATCACTGGGTTTTTTTCACTAATCGACCCTGTCAGTTGTCAAGCTTAATTTGAAAAACCATTGTTATAAAAAAATATATAATAAAGGTTAATAACGATCTTACAGAGGGTAATGACGACAACGGCGATTCTGACTAGGTGCTAAGCTAACAATAATTGTACATGATTTCATAATTTTCGTAATTACTGTAGTTGTTGCAGTCAATAAACCTTGCTTATCGCGGGTTTCACAATGGCTTACGTGCATCAATATCGGCTAAAATGCAGACAACCGGGCGAGATGTTATATTATTAAACAACAGAACGCTATTTTAGATGTTATTGTATTGTAATGCAATTTTTGTTATAAATACTGTAAACATTACTCAGTTACACTCATTGTTTTCACATTTTATTGAATATCTTTTTATACTCGATTATAAGACCCGACTCGAATATAAGACCCTCCCACATTTTAGAGCAAAAATCTAAGAAAAAAAGGGGGTCTTATTTTCGAGTAAATACGGTAGTTGAGTTGTGAGAACGTGTATTTAAATTCTTCTAAGAATTTGCTAAGAGTTCCACTCCACTGACGGTCTGCATTGTTTATAGTTTGTAGTCCTCTGCTTCTAGCTGCATCAGCTCTTTAAACGATGAAAGTTTTTACAGAAACGGCAAAATTACTTTTCAATTTAAAAAATAAGATAAAAATGTTTTTTACCAGAGACGAGAAAGATTTGCTGATAAGCCTGTGCAATATGTCGGATCATTGGCGTATCAATAATCTTGTCTAATAATGTCTTTATGTGATTTAGATGGAATAAAAGTGTTATATAAAAGTTCCACGCCACTGCCTTAATTTTATTATATGCTTTAGCTAATTATGAGAAATTAAAAACGAACATGGGTTGCAGTGGAGCAGGTGGTAAGTCATGCGGTTTCTTTATAAATTAAATGAACATAAATATATAAAATTGTTTGGACGATTATCTAAATGTATCATTTCTTGATATTTGCCACTTTATTTACGAAACAAGTTTAGGGGTGTATAAAATTTCACATTTAAATTATTATTCACACGTGTTTATTCCATTTCTAAATAAATTGCTGCTTTGGACACACATTGCATTATTTCACATTTATTTCTTTATCAGTTTTTAAATCTCGTCTTTGTTTATTACAATGTTAGAAATTCGCAACATTTGGTGATTATTATCGTTTATTTTTCTAGTCCACGTGGACTTGATGACATGTTACAATTCAAATACTAATATTTGATTTGCAAACTAATTTCAGGTATAAATTACCCCTTCCATTGTTAAAATGTTATTCAGTCTATGTGGTTTTTTAAACATATTTGTCAGTAATAAATGGAATGATTTTGTCCACTAAACGCCCATCTCATCTACTGATTTTTGCAAAGCGGTAAAACAGCCTTAATCCTTTCTGTTTTCGCTCATACATATAAATGAGAATTTTGTAGATAAGATTTTAGAAATTATAGATTGTTGTAAACACTACAGTTACAAAACACAAATACATACATTCATTCATATGTAGCTATATAAAGATAGTTTAATTTTACAGTAAGTTCAACGAGCGTGTTATGATAGTAATAAGACAAGATAGTAATGATAGAGTAATAGCCATTGCGCTCGAGTAGAATACTGTACTTTTTCTAGGTCTATTCAATAGAAAATTGCACTTTGCTCTCAAGACAATTAATTATTTACTGTTTCGAGATTTATTTGGTTAAACACCATCATCATGAAATAAATAAATCAGTTTAAAATTATAATTAATTAATCGTAAGGTAGATTATAATAAATTTGTACAGTTTTGCATTATTTTTTATATTGATGTTATTTATGTTTAGTGTGTTTTACAACATAAAATAAAGCGCCCATAATGATGAAGATTTGTATACCTCTGATAATTTTTCAAAATAACCTATCAGAACGCTCAAAGAATTAATTGTTTATTAAATAAATGAACTTTGATGCTTTTGTAGGCGTAGCTTTTTTGTGGTTGGTATTAAGTTATTATTCACGGGCTGTGGGTAATCAATACTATTACTTATTAAAAAACGCATTTATAATTAATGTATTATTTATTAGTAGTAGAAAAACATCCATTTCTATGGTTTTTAATAGGTGGTCTCCTGTAAACATGTTTTTAACCTTTTTTAATAGGTTTTCCATACAACGACTTTAATTTAAAAAAAAAACTTTATTTCACTTATAAATATTTATGACATTCTTTATTCCGGGAATCACATGCAAATTAAGTTTTAAAATATGTATACGAGTTATTTATCTTATTAGTGGGATAAAGGCTTTATTAACATAGAATACGTTGAGTAGACTGGTTCAAAAAATTTTTTTTTTAATTTTAACGATGCTTGTGGAATTTTGTGTTCCTTTTTAGTAGAAAACATGCCAAAAAAATTCGAGCAATATCGGACAATATTTAGGACTGCCTCAAGAGCTTTGAAATTTAACTATATAAATCTTATATTGTACTAACAAAAATAATTACTTGTCAGTAGTCTAGTCCCTAGTCAGTACTCACTGCTCAGTGCTCATTCATACTATCACACATTCGATTTCTTATGTTTCTTATCGATCTATTTTTACACAGTACATAATTTAATTAGTTATTTTACTTACTGTAGGATCATAAATAAGTATTAATCATAATCACCATTAAGCAATAATAGGCTATATTTGTAGAATAAAACACTAAACAGAGTTCATAGCACACAACTGTTTAATTCATAAACAATTAAACACAGTCACTAAACACTACAGTTCACTAAACACTGTAAACACTAAACAGTTTATAAAACACTAAACAGTTCATAAAACACTAAACAGTTCATAGTTCAGCTTTCGGGAAAAAGCGTACCTTTATTAGGGTTCGGAAATCGCTTGCGGTGATTCTCCACCATTTGGTAGAGACATTGATTTTGTTCCTCGTGCTTTGTAACAGACATGTTGAATGTTTCTACTTCCTCATCCAGGAACCCTCTGTTCAATTGCAGGAAGTCGAAAAAAAACTGGGAGTCGGGGCCGAGGAAGTAGTCGAGGGTTACTTCACTAATGTCATCCTTCCCGACATATCTGACAGATCGGTCGTGTAATTCTTCGTCTGAGCATTCCCGAAGGCGCGCCGCCATTTCTTTTTTAATCTCGGGAGATACCAAATCAGAGAAGAGCCCAAGTGGGGCGAGTTCCTGACTCAGGTACCAAAGGTGACGATTAACTGCTTTGATCGCAGTTTTGGAGATTACTTCTGAGATTCGTGAGTAGTCAGATAGCTTTTTGATCTGACTTAGATCATTGGCGGGGGCATCAGATGAATTTGGGCAGGTAATCCAAGCTCTTGTGTAGATTAAGGAGACAAAAAGGCAGAATTCGAGGCAAGATGTGTTCTCTCGGGCTGTTAACTTAAACTGATCTTTGAAGAGATAAATCTTCAGTGAATAAATCAATTTAGCCATCCACCTTGCATGGTGGAAGGCTCCAGGACTCTGAAAACTAACTCCTCGCGGAGGTTGCTCTCCAAAAAAGATCAGAGTCAGCTCAAGTAATTCGCGATAGTCGTGTCTGGGAATATTCGTTTCTTCATTCGAGAGAACGCTCAAAGCGAAGCTAAGTACTTCATTCTTTAAAGTGTTCAATTCCAGATTAAGACGGCTGTCGGTGCAGGGTTTGTAGACTGTTTGCTTAATTTGAGGCCAAAATTCTTTAAACCGACCAAAAACCAGTACGTTCGGGCCAGATGTAGCACCAAATAAAGCCCTGAACACATCTCCGCACACAATTTCAAGGACATGGTGTCGACAAGCTAGCCAAAGCAGTTTTTTGTTCAGTTTTTCCTCTAGAAGTACGCAGGCTCCATTCAGTCTACCAGTGTTACTGGAAGTCGTATCGAAGAACATCCCTACGATTTCACTGCCAATGTTCCAGTCCGTAATCATTTCTACAACTACTTCAGATACTTTTTCTCCCGTACTTTTGTCAACCTTTGGGATCTCCACCTCGTAGCCAGATACTAAAACAGCTACGCGGTCTTTCTTGGATCCGCCGCCAGATATAGCAGGAAGCAGCTTTCCATCGAAATGGACAACCAAAGGTCCATCAGTGGAGAAAGAAGCCTTACACTCTTCAGTGTGCTCCAAGCGGTGCTTAATTCTGCTTCTTCTAATGCTGCTTCTTGAGAGCGGTAAACTTGATGCGTCCTGTCCAGTAGACTGGACTGCCGCGTTGAGGATATAGGTCGCGTTCCTATCACTGACGTTTGTGCGGTCTAAAACAGCTGCAAGATCGGGAGAAAGTACGTTCGAAGAATGACGCCTGGTGGACGCGAGTTGAACCCCTGGACGTGGATGGCGCGTCGATGTTCGGCTGTACAAAATCGCAGTCCGAGTCGGAATCGTCTGTTGCTAACGTCATGTCTTCGTCGTCCGAACTTAAATTACAGAGACAGGATAGCTGCATCAGTGGTTGTCTTTCGTTTTCGCTCACGTTCTCTCTGTTGTCTAGCAGCTTCTCTGCTTTCTTTTTGTAGTTTATTTTTCACTCTTTTAGCAAAATCTCTGTCAACACCACCCATCACAAATTTCCTGTCCGACCTTTGATCGAGTAGGAAATTTCTATCTTCTTCGATTGTAATAACGTTGAGCGCATCGCGATGTGCAATATCGAACAGCAGATTTATCGTCTTCACAAATTCGCTCTCTCTCTCGCTGTTTGGGCTGCTCCTCCACGCTTCTGATTCCGACAAATAGCTCGATACTTGTTCGTTAGTAATTCCAGCTTTACAATACTGTTCCGTTTTTCGGCAATCGGAATGTTAGCTTTAACCCATATCTCAGAGATTTCTTCGATGACAAGTTTAACAGCTTTACTTTGCATTAACTTTTCAACTTTGTGTTTGTAGAAATAGACTTTGAGTACCTCTAAACTTGTAGGCAAGACGTTTCCTTGGAATTGGTTGAGCGGCTCTCCAAGAAGAAACATCGCGGTTTTAGAACGAGTTGTTGCCATTTTCTTTTTAAAAATGAACTTTAAAAAAAGGTGCCGTACTGTTCGCGTTAGCAGCTAGACTGCTAGTGAGGAGTGAATGAACACTATTATCTGTTTAATCAAGTTTGCGCAATGCGCAAGTCTGTGCAGTGTGCATGTTTTTAAACGTTCGTACAGGCTTACAGAAAACGGGGTCTACACAAATGCACTCTTTGACTGCTTGCTTACGAGTAAGATATAGTCAGGCCTTTTCACGTTTTCGTAAGAAATAAAAATATAATTCCCAATTTTGAGAAGCGATGATGATTTATGATGTGACATTACGTATATGGCTTTTATTGTCTCTGTTACGGTAAAATATCTAAAATTCAACTGCGTTGAGGCAGTACTTATATTCGTCCGATTTTAAAAATATTTTAAGGGGATCTTCTCTTTATAGAAAGGAACACAAAAACCGAAAAGCGTTTGAAATTTCGTTGATTTGACTTTTTGCCATAAGACGTTGGACCAGGCTAACGTTGAGTTGTACGACAGTCGCGAGTTCGGTAAGAGCAGGAATATGTTAACAGGCCTTATCGCACGTGTTAAGATATAACTTCACCTAATTGAAAAAAACTGTATTATTTAATATGTTGAAACAGTTTTTTTTGACGAACATCATGAAATCTTTTATTTAAAATCAGAGCAGCATAGAACTCGAAGCCATAGCAACCAGGCAATTGTGATCATGATTTTATTATCCCACTCAGTTTGGTAATAAACTTTATTATCTACATAACTTAAATGAACCACCTAGTGAGGTCTTATCCAAACAGTCGTAAATAAAATAAAATAATTATTTCTTTACAATTAAAAATTATTTTCATTCGAACAATAAAAAAATGCAGAAAATTGTGAAAACAAATTAACTTTTCTTGACGTGGAAAGGCGTTTTTAAAAATAATACTTTATTTTTAAAATGCGAAAGACGGAGTCCAAGTCACAAAAATGAACACAGTTTACTGTTTAGTACAATAAGATATTTATTCGTCGTGCATTTACACAATATGCACTTGCATAATCACTTGAATACTATTATACAATTTCAACTTGAAACTGGTAATAATGATGTTCAGAAAGACCGAGGTAAACAGTAACCCTGGCTACCAGTTTCTACGGCTTTCTGGGTGAGTATGGCTTGAAGGAAGGTAAACAATGACTCTGGTCATCAGTTTCTATCCCTAAGCCAGTCGTAACTCGGACTGAAGGATCTCATCGAGATCCGGTGTTTATATACCATCCTATGGTCATAAAATGCGCCTACTTAGAATATATTAAGTCGACTTAGCATAATATTATGCAAATGCAAAATATGATTCTCAGTACCTTGCATACATTATGCAAATACAAAATACGATTAAGATAAGGTTTCTAAGTACGTTCGCATACATTATTTAAATGATAATAAATTATGTAAATGAGCATAATATTTATGAGAAGCGTTATCTAAAAATAGTTGATACATCGTCTTATGTGACTGACTGCATACAGGAATGTTAACTAACATTTAATTTGCAAAAACTAAATTCCTCCAGGACCAAACACGATAAATTATTGCAAAGAAGATAGATGTGATTGTGGTAGAATACAGATTATCTTTGCAGTAAGGTGTTATCCATGTCACAAACAAGTCTAGGAGTGTTATTATTTCGACAAACCAGAACTAAAGCAAGGACAAGAGAGATATTTAGTTATTTATTTACTTGATTTTTGTACAAATAATACTATAAATTAAATTTTTCGGAAAACATCGGTCAAATAAAGAATGCATGCATCACCTAAGATGACATTTAGAGCTCATACAGTAATAGACCTATTCGACTTTTCAAAAGGTCACGATCTATAAGAATAGGAAGTTTGGTAATGTTTATTCCTACGGGATTTTGTTACAATATTTTTGTGTAACCGAATGCCTACCAATTGTTACATTCGACATTTGGGTTTTTCAATCCGTATTCCTAAAATATCTTTTATTTCACAAACTTGTCTAAGCACTTTGATGCTATAATAGTATATTGTGTTACAAGTGCAGAATAGTACCAATTTCTCACGAGTGTGAAGTTCACTTCGACTTCATCTCATGCCGCAATTCCACGAGTGTGAAATTGGCGTTTTTGCACGTTTACACACTATCTACAACCACAAAAAAAGTAATAAAACACCAACAGCTAAGAAATATGTTTAACCTAAAATTTATACTCGCATTCATATTTTTTACATGAAATATCTGTTAATAAATTAAGAGACGTAATGTGAACAGCTTCCACGATATTTGGAAGTGTACAAGTATACACCCTATTTTCCCATTATCGGAGTCTTCTTCTTCAAGCTTCTCTGTACCTAAATACGGATATAGGCCTACTTGCTACCATTACTACTATTATCGGATTCACTTATGATAAATTTGATAAAATTTCAAAAACAACAAAGTAAATATTACGTTTTTAGTTGTTTATTAATTGATACACATGCAATGTTAAATTTTATACACAATATGTTTTTTTCTTATAGCTCTCGCCTTATTTAGAAACCAGGGCTTCTAATAAGGTGAGGAATGAGTTTCCTGTATGAGCAATTTTTGTTTCTATTGTGGTTTAGAAAATTCCCGAAAATTTCGTTTCGAAAGTATTTCGTGTTTAACTGTTTTTATCATGGTTATCAGCTTTTATACTTCCCTGCTTTTAGAGAAGAGATGTCTTACTTCTGAGGAGCTTGTCTGAAACTACTGTTTGGGATTAATCCTTACAGTAATCTGAAATTAGATTTAATTTTCTGTTCTGAACCAAATTCGGGTTCTTGTGAACTACTAAAGACACCTAAGAGCTATACCAAGTAAGACAACTAATAGGTTTTTTTATGTAAATAAATTCACTTTTCTGTCAAACAATATTAGTGAAATCGAGATTAATAGAGCTGGAATGTAAGGTGATTGTAATTAATAAAATAACCAAAAAGATACAATTATAATGTTTAAATATATTGAGGTTAGGTTTAGTAATTTAACAATATTTGTTAAAATTGGCCGGCGAGGTTTGGATGGGCATAATATTTGCAGCATTAGGGTAGGGATAGCTCATTTCACCTAACGTTCTCGTCCATTAAACATGTTACATTGATATACATATACATATACAATAACATTAAAATATGTTAAGAAACGACCTCTCATTTGATATTATGTTTCAAAAACGGTATTTTTTGTTTTGTGATTTCTGATTTGTAAGGCAATTTCAAATTCTTTTAATAAGCACTTTAACCCCACCACCATAACCATAACCACCTTAACTTTAACTGTGTACTGATACAAGTCTGTAGGTTTCTGAATATAAAATTACAATAGTGACACATATATTTTGAAGTTTAAGCATAGTTCAAGGAAACAGTACTAAGTATTTGGTTTCTCAAATAATAACAAATTGCAAACCCCTTACACTACAGTTTTTAGTGATAAAACAGTAACAGTACCTTTTTTACGTATTATTTTTATACTATGTAGACTATGTAAATAAATTACCATCCATCAGAATCGTTCTATCCAAACATAAAAGAGCATAAAGTTTTACACTAAAGGATCTTTATAAAATTCCAATAAAAAGTTACTCATGGATCGATTAAATTATCTAAACATGTCTTCACTGAATTAACTAATATCTGTTTATTAACGAGTAACAAATCAAATTTAATGATATCACTAAATGGGTCGGTATTAAAATTATGTTACATCTCGATTAGAACGTTTTAATTAATAGAACGTTATAAGTGTATTCAACAACATCCAAAATGGAATTTGCGCCTTCTGCGTCCTTGTTGTGCTCGTTCAACAGATTTTTACTGATGGTGTCAATTTCTAAAGATTTTGCATTTAATCCTATTCGACTTAACACTGACCTGCATCAATTATACGCACTTTTCTGAAAACGCCGGGCAAGATTTTCAAGTTCATTTAATCAAAAAATGTTACTAAGGTTTTACGATATGTGTCTAATGACCAGAGAAGCTTATCCTCAAAGTCCGATCATTAGGTAGTGACTGGCCGTGTATATAATTAGTATATTTTATATAATAAATATAATATTTATGTATTATGTTTTTATTTATTTATTCTGGCGCTAGAATTGGGATGGCGGAGAAATCTTTCGTACCTCATGATCATTACTATGATCAATCGGCCGACCCTACTAGAATTTTGCCAAATCTGGGGGAATTTCACTCCCAGAAGGGATGTTTGTAGTGCCAAACATCGCATTGACACGGGACCTATAGTTTTACTTCCTATCCGAGACGAAGGCATGCTTTTTAATTTCTTTCCGGTATGCGAAAGCCAGCTTGTCCAGGGATCAAGCCACTAATCCACCGAGGCTGGCTTATGTATTGTGTATTATCTAAATTGCATTTATAGGTATCTTTTACTGAGGAGATACATAATTATCATTACACGTTTTAATGTCTGTAAATGTAAATATATTCTACATACCTTGAATATCATTGGGATAACCTACTGAACTGAACAGGTCAACATTCAGTGAATTAAGCTGATTTTCGTAAGTTGTAATATAATAAAATGAGATTCTATTTAAAGATAGACCATATAATACATTACTTCGCCTTAACAATTTTATGACTTATCGAACTTCGTATTCTAAAGTTCTTACAGCAATATTTATTGCAAGTTCCTGGGGTGAAATCTGGTACATCCGTCGATCCCGCTAGAATTGCTAGAGTCTGGGCATTTCCAGTCCAATAGCGATTTTAATGTGCCAAACATTACAATGACACGGGGCCTGCTGTTTTACTTCTTTATCCGAGAAGAAAACACATTTTTAAATTTTTTTCGCCATGAAAAACTACAATACGGTGAATAGATTGACCCTTGGATTATGAGACCAACATTTTTACTACAAATCCACTGAAGCTAACTCGTCTTAGTATTATTAATCATTATTTCATTCATTAAACTGCTTATAAATATGCGCATTTTTAAAATTAATCACCATGCTTGCAAAAAGTGCTAATTAAGGAAAAAATTAGTAAGTTGTAAGGAATTCAAAAGAGGGAATCTCCATTACAAGTACAACGTTTAAATTACATTTTACGTGTGTAATGACGTAATGGGTGCAACTAACTTATTTAAAAACCGGATTTACGACAAATCTTTCTGAATTAACATTTCTGAAAGTTATTCTTTGCAACTTCAGCATAAGGTTTTATACCGTTCACGAAAGCTGTATCACGTATATGTAGCGAGCGACTTGTTTAAGCCGTTTCCGGTTGGCCTGGCATCTCGATAAATCATTTCGCTCGCTTCGGCAGTAGTAAATATGGATGTATTTACTATATTAGTTTCATAATGATCTATTACAGCAAGAGCAATATGATGTTATTTCTGTATTAAAAAAATCAGTAAAAAATAGCATCATGTTAGCTTTTCTGTTTTAGATCAGTATTAAACCAATGTTTGAGGCATGGTGTATTGCATACATTGAGAGAAGACGAATAAAATAAAAAGTCTTGTTCTTTTTTTAAATCCAAATGCTTTTATGTATATTTTACATAATGTCAAAAATATAACAAATAAAAATATATTATTTTTTTAGCTTAACAAAGTTTGTTTCAAATCAGTGTTTCACCACTAATATCTGTTGTTACTTATAATAATATATAAAGCTAACTCACTAAAACACAACTTACCACTGAGGATGTATGTGCAAGCATAATAATATAAATCTAACTCAATGTTTATAAGCCTAAAATTAATTAGGGAAGTGTAATGCCTAAATGAAATAGCTTAATCGCTTGAATCCATCGCTAAACAATCAACGTAAACAAAAAAATAAAAACATTAGAAATTAAGGCTTTGGCGTAAATAAAATAGTTCAATGGTACCAAACGTCGTACCCAATTTAACTACGACTCCAAAATCTTTTTGTTAAATGAATTAACACAAACCTGCTGATATTGCTGATATTGTTAATTTGTATTCTTATTTATGTATTATTTTTTCATTTTCCAATATCAAATAAAGGCAATTATTATTATTATTATTGTTGTATTTTACTCGTGTTTTATACACGGTTATATTTACTTTTCAAGCGTTTTTCCAACGAAAGTGAAGGTAAGTCTATTGTTTTTATGTGAATATATTATCTCCTAAGAATTTCCTTACTGTGTTACAGGTGCTAAGGATGACAGATTTTTGCATGGAAACATATAATAGATCTGGAATTTCTAGTCGTTTCAGGACTTCATGTAGCGTTCGAGGAATCACTCCTGTTGCAGAGATATTGATAGGTAAGATGTATGTAGTGTCTATTTGCCATAATTGCTTCACTTCTATGCTGAGTAAGGAATATTTTCTCAATTTTTCGGTGTATGCAGTTTGTATGTTGTCCGTGTTCGGTATAGATACGTCTATTAAGAAAACTGTTCTTGTACTTTTATCTAAAAGTGTAATATCCGGTCTACTATGCGGAATAGTACGATCGGTAAGTATTCCACGATCCCAGTATAGGCGGGCTAAATCGTTTTCTAAGACTCTCGCTGGAGTGTATTTATAGTAGGGAGTATCTTCGTGTATAAAACAATACTTTCGCGCCAGTTTCGTATGTACAATTTTTCCGACATTATCGTGCCTGCTTTATAGTCGGCCTGAGTTAGTGTTTGACATCCAGATATTATGTGTTGTATACTCTCCGCTGTTGAATTACATCGCCTACATAAGTCATTCTGTGTGCCATCCTTTATTATATATTTTCTGTAGTTTTTAGTTTTAATTACTTCATCTTGAATAGCACACATAAAACCTTCTGTTTCAAGGTACAGGCATGCCTTCGTCAACCAAGCATTAGAAGCGATAGTGTCTACATGTGGCTGACTCAGCGTATTATTATTATTATTATCATTTATGCTCTCGTTTTTTTTACGGGTGTTTGATGTTTATACACAAATAACGGACAGAAGACAAGTTATTCTGTGTATTTTTTTAATCTATAGTTAGAAAGCTTGTGACTATATGACATGTATCCAAAATTACAGCTTTTTGTATTTTTGGTATTAGATGTTCAATTTCGAAATATTTCATTTTATGTATTAATAAATGTGGTACTATCCCTGTTGCTGATATGATAATGGGTATTATGTTGACCTTTTTTGCTTTCCACATTTGTTTAATTTCAGCTGCGAGTTCTGTATATTTATTTACTTTTGTAGCATAGGTTGCTTGTAAGTTATTGATCAAGGGTACAGCTATGTCAATTATGTCCATTTCTTTCCGAATTTTATTGTACAAGAGGAGGTCCGGTCTATTGGCTTGTATTTTAATATCAGTTCTTACTTCACGGTCCCAATATATAGTAGAGTGCAATTTGCATCAAATTATGACTTTTGTGGGACTTCAAGGTAAAAATGTATCAATTACATAGAATTGTAGCTTTGGTTCTGTAGATTCTAAAACTGCAACTTGCCAAAAAGTTTTATGGTGCAAAAGGGCACTATTTAAAAATTTCGAGTTAAGTACGTAGTTGGGAAATAGAAGATATAAGCTACATCTGTAATAAAATTTTGTATATTTTTGTACAGATTCTTATTGATTTTAAAGTCTTAATAAGAGCTTCCGTTTGAAAATTCACGTAAATCCCATAAGCGAAAATTGAGAAGGTTTCACATTTATGCAGATTTCTCGTTTCAAGCACTGCACAAATCTAATTAAATTCGACTAGTTTTTGCTTTACACCGTTTTATCTCGGGAAAGGTAGCATTTAACAAAAAAATGTATTCTTGTGAAATTGTAACCACGTTCTTTGCAAATGCGAAGGTGCTTGATTTATAAATTTTAAATAAATATTAATAAAGATATGTAATAAAATGTAAAACATCATTCATTGTAATGTTCCACCGGCCCGCAGCCGTCTGTACAATCATAATATATAAGGCGTTCGCATCTCTCGTCTTACCGCGCCAGCCCCGCGTGTAGTACAAAAGTATTTATTTGTCTCTCATCATTTACTATAAATTCTCATTTTTGTTTTCTGCTTGCAATTATTCGTAACAAAAGTATATTGTATAACTAGCAAAATACTTTGTCTACATAATTAGTGGTAAAGTTACAAATCTACATACAGATTAGTAGGTATAAGACTGTCATAAAACTGTTCTCCCAAAATGTTTTTGTCACTCAAATTTACAAATAAATTTAACAAAAACAAGCAGGGAAAATACAGAACAAGGAAAGTAGAAAAACAACCAAATTTACCGTAAATACATAAATTGAAACTACTAAAGATCACGTTAACAGCTATCAGATAATCTTACAAAATATTTTAATCTATTTCTTGAGATGGAAATGATGGAGTTTCTATAGAATCTTTGCATGATTTCTGTACCATACACCGACTTGATCCAATGCAAGTAAAAAACAGTACCTAAATAACAGTCCATAATTTAAAATGAATTAATAGAATACTTTTACCTTTTTTAAACCCACATGCTATCAAAATATGTAAGTTTTCAGATAATGCCGATAATGTTTGTAAAATAGGTACCATTTTGTCGTCTACTACGGTCCATCCGACACAATTTAAATTTAAATAATAAAAATTAAAATAAAGGTGGCTGTGGATCAAGGAATCAGTTAGAAATATTTGATAACCGTCTGGTGTTGATATCTCGAATAGTTTGAGAGATATTAAAAGGGGGCTGTTGAAAAACTTTTCCCTTTATATCAGCAACCTATGGCCTGTTTTCATTTTTTTCTATCGTCGTCTACTACGGTCCATCCGACGTCTGTAACATACAGTCCAGTCAGGTTGAGTTGTGGATCAAAACTGTTACACCATATTTTGGCCTGGTAGTGAGCTCATAAGCAATCTTTGTTGTTGGTAACTTGTCAATCGTTTTAGAGGTCGCAAGAACTGTATGACATTACATGTCTTCCAACTACTCTTTTTCCGTAATCCCACAAACTAATTCATTAACCCGTAAATGTATGAAATGTCGGTAAGTTTTTTGAAACTGAAGGACTCATACCTATTTCCTGAACCGCAATATATCGAGAGACTTTTTGATCTCTAACTTTCATCCGAATACTTCGGTTTCAAAAAACTTACCGGCAATAATAACATGCATAGTCTGGTAACAAAAATGTATACAAACAATACCAACATCACATGTAGAAATTATTTATGAGGAGCTCTTGCGGCCTCTAAAACGATTGACAAGTTACCACCAGTAAAAGGCAGTTTAAGGTAACATTGCTTACGAGCTCACCACTAGGCCAAAATATGGTATAACAGTTTTGATCCACAACTCAGCCTGTTCGTACAATGTTACAGACGTCGCATTCTGTAAGATTTTCATGATCTGGCAGAACGAAATTATTTACACCCATAAGTGTACATGTTTTATTTTGCATTGTATCAGTTATAATTTTTTGTATAATTCTAAAACTTTGGTGCATTATTAGTCGCACTATCTAGAACAGATGAATGTTTGCACTTCTGGCCTGTTTAATAAATTCAGCACATCGCATCGTTATGAATGTAGTAAGTTTTTTTGGGGGATTCTCTCTGATAGCTGTTAATAAATAATAGAATCGGAAATTTTTAAAAATTAGTTCCAGACATTCTATTGGTTATTGTCGTGAAATTCTTCGGGCAAACTATTGTCGATACTAGCGATAATCTTTATTTCGGGATCCCTGAGTTTCTTCCGATAACCGTCCTAGAGGAAGAATACATCTATTTATAATACCTTTTATATGCATTAACAATATTTGCATGCTAGTTAAGCATCGCATAGTAATCAAGCATAATGATTGAAATATACAGTGTGTTCATTTGAAAAATTCCCATCTAAGTATCTCTTAAACTGTACACAATAGCAATTGTGACAAAAACAGGTCGATCGATTTTTCGAGGGGGACATTTAAATGTAGTATAGCAGTAAAGTTTTTGCATAAGGGGGTGGCCCCTTATCCCCAGCAATCTCAACTTTAAAATGCCAAATGACAATTGCATGTACATTTTTGTTCAAAAAAATTAAAGCAGGCCATGGGTTGCTGATATAAAGGGAAAAGTTTTTCAACAAGCCCCTTTTAATATCTCTCAAACTATTCGAGATGTCAACACCAGACAGTTATCAAATATTTCTAACTCATTCCTTGATCCACAACCACCTTTATTTTAATTTTTATTATTTAAATTTAAATTGTGTCGGATGGACCGTAGTAGACGACAAGATAGTACCTATTTTACAAACATTATCAGTAACCTACCTCAGCATCATTTGTCAAATTATTTGCTAGAGTCAGATCTAATCCTTGAACTGTTTTATCATACATATCACTCTGGTCGTAGTTATCACTTGTTTGAAATTCTTTACTTTCACAGCAAATTATACTATGTTTGTTAACTTGTTTCACATTTTTAATAAACTTAACACAGCTAGGATGATTTAAGGAATTACACTTTATGCAAATTATCCCTTGAAGGGGCTTATTTTTGCACCTAATACACGGTTTTAATTCGACATCATGTGAGACACATTTTGATTCATCCGCCATCTTGTACTCTCCTTTGACAACTTCCTGTTCATAGAAAAATTTGCCTGTACTTTTGTTTACTAATCTTGTAATCTTTCAATTAAGGCACTTCAGAAATTGCAAACTGCATTTCAGTTTGAAATTTTAGAGTGTAAAGATGGGTAAAGAAAAACGGTCTGTGCCTGTTACACTTCGAAGTTATGTTAAGGAATTCAGTGTTCTTACAACTGACGATAAGGTGTTGTATTGTACAGTGTGCGACGATAAAGTGACTGCAACAAAACGCTTTCAAGTTACACAACATCTGAACACATCAAAAGTGTGTTGCCCTAAAATCAAAAAAACAAACATTGTTACCGGGGTACCTCAATAATTCGCGCAGTGAGTCCAGCAAATCGATCGAATTTAATAAAAAACTATGTAGTGCATTAGTGGCTGCAGATATCCCGTTAAGTAAAATTAATCACTCAGCATTTCGTAATTGTCTGGAAGAAATTTCAAAAATGCCAATACCCGACGAGTCTACACTCAGGAAAAATTATTTACCTCGTTTATACGAAGAGACCATAAAATCAATTAGAAAACATGTAGCGAATAACTACATATGGGTTTCCATTGACGAATCTACTGACACTACTGGAAGGTGCGTAGAAACTTCATTTCCTTCGTTTTGTTAGTAAAATTTAACTAATTAAAGACAGCAGAGCAATTTACGGATGTTTTATTTTCTAGTGTTTACTGTCTCCAGCCTTACTTTGTGGAACTCCATAATCATGAAATATAATATAAATACAAAGATTAATTAAAGTTTTACAAAATAAATTTAATTAAAGTTTTTACAGTTTTATTTTCTATTTTGTTAGTTACATATTTAATCACAACAATATTTTTGCGTGATTAAAATATATTTTTTTTAAATAACTGTTTTGCGCTAATTGTTTGTAACCGACTAATTATGTAGTTCGATAAAATAAAAATCAAATTTTTGTTTTCAGATACGTGGCTAACGTTATAATTGGCGTTTTATATTCGGAGAACAATCCCAAATCCTATCTATTAGCAATGGACGTTTTCAAGAGCACCAATCATTGTTCTGTGGCAAAATTGTTTAATGATTCGATGGCTATTTTGTGGCCGGACGGCATACAGGTACAACAAAGTACTCCTGTTCGTCACCGACGCGGCACCGTACATGATCAAGGCTGGAGCAGGCTTACAAGTTCTGTACGAAAAAATGATCCACTTAACTTGTCTTGCCCATGCAATGCATAGAGTTGCGGAAAAAGTGCGGGAAATAATATATCCTAACGTAAACTCTATAATTTCAGATGTAAAAAAAATTGTTTGTAAAGCTCCACATCGCATACAAGTATTTAGGGAAAGTGCTCAAGAAGTGCCTCTCCCGCCTGAGCCTGTAATAACAAGGTGGGGTACTTGGCTTTCAGCAGCAGAATATTATGCAACTTATTTTGATATTATTAAAGCAATTTTAAATAAACATAATAAACACGATGCACTATGCATACAAAGCGCACAGGATGCTTTTAATACTAAGGAGGCGAGGGCAGAATTAT
This sequence comes from Agrypnus murinus, assembly GCA_929113105.1. NCBI lineage: Eukaryota > Metazoa > Arthropoda > Insecta > Coleoptera > Elateridae > Agrypnus > Agrypnus murinus. The sequence goes on along the minus strand of OV816028.1, from coordinate 19,315,782 downwards.
TGTTTGTTTTGACAAATTAGCGTGCGTTTAGCTAAAGTAATTCAGAAATTCAGAAATTAGAAAGTCAAGGAAATTCATTAGATGAATCTCTTGAGCATGTAAAATTGTTAGGTGTTTCCTTGAATAAAGTAAAAGGGCCAAAGGGTTAGACTATAAAACAAAAATTTAAATCCGTTATAGACAAAAATCCTGGTTTTCACTTAATTAAAGGCATAAACGATGCATTATCTGGCCAAGACATTTTAGACTAGCTAAAACATTATTCGCTTGTAGAATTAAAGAATTTTAAGTATGCCCCAATTACGTCTTGCGATGTGGAACGGAGTTTCTCAAAATATAAAACAATATTTAGGGATGAAATAAATAAAGATTATTAAAAGTTTCACAGTTTTATTAAAATATACCTGACAATATTGTTTCGACAGCTATGCTGTCATTATCAAAGGTAATATAATTATAAACAAACACGTTGCTAAGGTAGATACAAAATAGGTAACTAGATAAAATAATAATAATAATAATAAAAATTAATAATAAAAATCATAATTAAACATCTAATACTTCCAGTAACGGAGAATTACTGAGCTCAAGTTGTTCATTCATTAAAGGTACCCTGAGTTTGTGTTTGTATATCTCAGATATATCAAAATATCAGAAAAAATTGCACATATACTAAGAAAAACCAACAATTATAAAATAACATTTAAAACCAACACTAACACTTTTTCATTTTTATTTAATGCTAAAGACAGAACACATGATATCATGAAATCGGGCATTTACCGTTTAAATTGTTCTTTTTGTAGTTCGGTATATATTGGACAAACACTTCGAAATTTTGACATAAGATATAAAGAACACGTACGTCATTACAAAAATAAACATCCTGAAAAATCGAATTACGCCAAACACCTTTTAGAACAAAATCACACAATGACTCCTCAAAATAATATTAAATTCCTACATTTTTGTAATAACAAACGCAAATTAGACATTTTAGAAGCCTTTGAGATATACAAACACAAACTCAGGGTACCTTTAATGAATGAACAACTTGAGCTCAGTAATTCTCCGTTACTGGAAGTATTAGATGTTTAATTATGATTTTTATTATTAATTTTTATTATTATTATTATTATTTTATCTAGTTACCTATTTTGTATCTACCTTAGCGACGTGTTTGTTTATAATTATATTACCTTTGATAATGACAGCATAGCTGTCGAAACAATATTGTCAGGTATATTTTAATAAAACTGTGAAACTTTTAATAATCTTTATTTATTTCATGATTATGGAGTTCCACAAAATAAGGCTGGAAACAATAAACAATATTTAGGGATAATAGGCATATGTTTACTTTTGAAAATTTAAAAATGTACGTCATTATGAACTGTAACGCTCTATGTTTAGAAAATATAATTAATTAAATTATTGCATAGGATGTCTAATTAAAATAATTTCTGTAAATAACGCTAAACAGGTGTTTTTTTAATATTGAAAGTGCATATATTTATTAAAAATTTCTAATAAACGCATATTTCATGATTTTTAAGTGCATATTTAAGTGCATATTTCACGTTTTTATAGTGCATAAGTGCATGCATATTTCAGCATTTTTAAGTGCATACAAATCCTATACCTACTCATCACCCTCTATAATTAAATGCCGCTATTAACAGTAACCAAACAAATTACTAAATTATCGTTATTTATTCATCTCAGCCATACTTCTTTCTATTTTTCGTTCACTTTCATCTTCATCTTCACCATCGTCGCTTTCTCCAGGTTGTGCACTATGATATCGCCTAAGTCAATTGCCACTATCGCATTAAAGCTTTTATAGCCTCCCAGGGCTTTGACAGTACTGATATCAAATCGATTGTATGACAACATCCTTATGATGCGATAGGGTCCGTCATATTTGTTGATTATCTTCCTAATACCACTCCTCTCTCCAGAACACGTGTCGGCTTGACGCCAAAGCACGTGATCACCTTTCTTAAACGCCTCAGTTATAACCCTTCGCCTTTTATTTAATCGAGCTCGGTTATTTTCGCCTGCCTTGTTAAAATTATTAGACGCCCGTAATGGCCTTTCCAGCAATGTGTGCCCCAACGCTTGGTGCATTTCTTGTTCTCCAGATTGCCCGCCTATATCGCCATTATAGAATTCAATTTTCTCTGAGACCGTATGCTGCACGCCTGCTGAGAGATCAGCAACCACACTACTTTTATGAGTAAATAATAATTCTGCCGGGGAGAACTTAGGAATTAACGACGTTATTTAACTCCCAAGCTATGTCGGGCAGTTTCTCATCCCAATCATCTCATCTCCCCCTTGTCTCAATTCCGCTGTTTTTCTATTCTGGGTTGGCTTGGGTTCTATTCTGTCTCTCATGACATCTGACCTTGCATTTAGCACATGCTTAACACCTTTACTTCTTAAAAAAATAGCAAATTCCTTGCTGGTAAACGCCAACCCTCTATCGGATATTATTCACCATGGGTACACAAACTCGCCAAAAATTTCTCTAAGCACGCAGATGGCTTCGGAGAATTTCAAGGTCCTTGTTGACTTTGTCAATGTGTATTTAGTGAACCCGTCGTCCACCCCTATCAGTAAGTACTGGTTTTCCTTTGTACTTTCAGCAAAAGGCACTAAATGGTCGATATGCAGGGTGTCGAAAGGCACCTCTCGCCTTTCAATGGGATTCATTTGATCTGCTGCTGAACCATAATCGTCTTTTTCCATAAGCACAGTTTAAGCACGCATGCACATATTCTTTGACGAATCGCTTCATACCAAGGAACCAATAGGTATCTTGAATAAACCCCGAGACACATTAAAACTTCTATATTGCCAACATCGTCATGATATTTACGCACTAGGTTGAATCTTGCTATCGGCGGCACATACAGTGTCTCGCCGTTAGATGTTTTACAATACAATCGCCCATTAATCAATTTGTAATTCGCCGACATATCTTTCTCAGCCACGCTTTCGATTAGCGCTCTGACAATTGTTTGTGCATTTCGTCTTGTAATTGGACAGTTAAAAACCAATAGTTTTCTGTCAATGTCACCAGATGAACATCAACTGCATTTCGAGATAAGGCTTCGGCATGTTGCATCTTGGCACCTGGTCGGTATACCATCTCGATATCATAGCTGTGAAGCTCCATCCATCCTGAAATTGAGGTTAATAAAGTTGTAGGGCCGTTCTTCTTTGAAAATACTATGACTGGACCAGGCTTCTGCAGTTTGTCAAGAAGAACTGATACCTACTTTGGCTGTATTCTTTCTCAATAAAGAGAATCCTGGTCTGTCCCAAAATAATATGTGGTATCAGCAAGGTGGTGCTCCGTCGCATTATGCACTTAATGTTCCACGATACCTAAACGAAGTATTTCATAATCGATGGATATCGAAAGCCAGCGAGATCTTCAGATTTGAACCCGTTCAATTATTTCTTATGGTGTTACTTAAAAAGTGAAGTCTATAGGGATAAGCTAAATAATTTTGAAACTATAAAATCTTGATATACGATATGAAATGGTATCAATATATCAAAACGTCCAACAATAATTTATTCTCCATCTTGGGCATTTATTAAACATTTATTGTAATGTATTTTAATTTAGTTTTATTTAAGTTTAGAATAACCAGCAGATTTGCTTTTTGTATTCGTTTTTTGACTACGAACTACAGTTCTACTGCATTTAAACATTTAAAGTGTCTGTAACAATAATAAATTATTTCCAATAGCAATATAAAAAAATTGCCACTAATCCTTACAAATGCAAAAATCTAGACAAAAACGTGTATAGACAGTCGTATGGCGTCTAATAATCCGCAAAAATATTTGATGGACGCCATTAATCGTCATCCATCTAACAATACTGTCGTTATTGGCTGGTGAATGATGTTAAAAGATGAGCAAAAATTTAAATTATTCACATGTTTTGGGTTTTTCCTAAAATTGGTTATCTTCAAAAATCTTTATTTTATTCCATCCTTTATCAACACACTGTATATCAAAATGTTCAAGGTTTAAAAAATATTTAAATATTATTACAACACGTTTTTTTTGTAACAAGTTTTTCCATCTTTTTTTTGAATATGTACGTATTTTATAGTTAGTCAATAAAGAAACAACTTGACCTATAAGAACTTTTGGTTTGTCAAGGATATTTTCGATAAAACAATAATGTTCCATAAATAATACCAAACACTATCCTGTAAATTTATTTTTATTATTAAAAATAATTATTATTACTTAACAAATATATTTCTCCTACAAAGTAGGCATCATCAGTGTTGTAAACAAACTAAAAAGATTTAGTTTGTTTACAACACTGATGATGCCTACTTTGTAGGAGAAATATATTTGTTAAGTAATAATAATTATTTTTAATAATAAAAATAAATTTACAGGATAGTGTTTGGTATTATTTATTATAATCAATATACCTGTAGTGCACTAAAATGAAGCAATTAATAATGTTCCACTCTCCAAAAAGAAAAGATTGTAGCAATTGCGATAGATCACTGATTGAACAGAAAGAACTCTAACAACTATAATATGTTGTTAACGTCTATACAATGCCTACAAATTAAAAAAAATAGGAAGAAAATAATATTTAAATGCATAATTTTACTAAAAAATAATGTCGTGACAGATGGTAACTACAATTCAATTGAAACATGCAATTATATTTTTATTATTAGTATTCACATTCTAATGTCACTTTGAATTAAAGGAATTTTACAATCGATCATTAAAATGGGATTATGAACATTGCTCAAAAATTGGAACAGCTAGACTTAATATGTTCAAATGAGGAACGTAAACTTACAAAAACTTGAGACATAAGGTAAGGGACGATATACGAATGTTGCCTGACTTCATGGTCGAGAGTTTTGTCTGGTACTACGACTGGACTGGTCTTAGGTTCCCAACCTTTGGTTTGGAGATGTCCCCAAAACAAGGCTAGACTTAATTATGCCGTTTGCATACAAACGAGCACACAAATGCAACTCGTACAAATCGGTCTTATATAGACTCGCCCTTTGTATAAGCCTTGCTAACTTCGCGCGCCGTAGTCTGGGCTCGTGCACAAAGTTTCTTATGATACATATGTACTAGATACATATTAAATAGCTATTTCTGCCTGCTTAGGACGGCCATATAAATCCTCTTAGGCTTATTAATGAAAATGATCCTGGGTTTGGGAGAGAGTCATCTAGTCAACGAGTACGGCAGACGACGCAATGAGGGACGAAAGATAGCGAAGAGCTCGCAAACCCTACACAGAGAGAAATACTTCATAAGAGCTTTGCACAATGTTCAAAACGGTGTTGGAGAAATTTATATTATAATTGTAGAATCGTATTGTCCAGCGTTGTGTAGGATTTCGTTACTGAATTGTCTAACAGGAACTTACGACAATTATTTAACACCGTCAGATTTAGTTCTGCATTCTTTGGAACAATGTTGTAGAGGACACAAAACCGTGTCTAAATAGAAGAAAATAAAAAGAATGACATCTAACAGCGAAGAATTGAAGAGCCTTGTAAAAGAGAGCTAGCAACATTGTTATTTTTGTTAACTTGAAATATTTCCTTGCTCTATTAAGTCTTTTAATAAGTAATAGGAAAAACAAGGAGAAATTTATTTAAAAGAAATCAAAGATTTGTAAAGACTCGCTTTTTACTAAAGAACTAGATGAAGGACCATTTTCATAATGAATTTTAAAATTTCTTTAATTTAAACTGGCATTAGCATGTGAATTACTAATAACAAAAGTACAATAAATTGCATACATATAATCTGTCATAACGACTTTGTAATAAGATTTCGTTTTGTTTTATTAAGTGATAATCGTTTAATAAAGAGAAGTTTTAAGGCATAACCCAGATCAAGAAACAAAGTTTTAATTAATTCCATATGGAAAGATAGATTGCAGAAGAGTGTATTATTTATTTGGCTAATTAGCTATAAAAGGTAGGTATTAGCACTAAATTTATTAATTTTTCCTGAAAGCAATGAAAGCATACCATTTTTGTAATTTATTTTTAGCAACAAACTGTTGTAAGTGGATTCAAACAAATTATCCTCTTGACCTTTGAACCGGTTGCAGCAATGGACCGGGAGCAGCAACCAAGCATTTTTAATTAGTGTGATTGCTAATAGTTTTTAATAATCTTTCGAATAGGATAAAGTTTTTTAATACTCGTGAATACTCTCTGTAAAAGGTTTCCTTGTATTGTTTGCTAAAAGAAACTAACCATTGTCAATATTATTGAAGAACTTCGTGTTTTATTAGTGACCCTGACCGCCAGGTTTTTTATTAAAGTTGTTTGCTTTTTAACAACTTTTAACAACTTTTTAACAACTAACCGCAAATTAGTGTAATCATAAAAGACAGTAAATAACTGCCAATGTTATGTATACACAGTTCATGAATAAATATGTATTATGTACTGAATTTGAAGAATTTACATAAAAATGTTTGTTAATATACATTTTGAGGTACTTCGATGAAAGAGGTGTTTATACCCGAGACATGTTGATGGCTGTTTGACATATTTTTTTATAATCATAATTTTTATTTACACCCAATCTTACAAATGCTGTATAAACTACATTTCTTCTTCTTCATATCCATCAATCCGAAGATTGGTTGGCAGCTTTCCATCTGTTATTGTCGTAAGCTATTCTTTTCATTGCTGCATAGCTCCCGTGTTTCTTACGACTTGTTCTAACTATTGTAGTCGAGGCCTTTCCACGGCCCTTTTTCCGGGTATAGTTCCTTCCAGGATATTTGTCACATACTCATTGTGTCTAATTATATGCCCTATCCACGAATGTCGTCTACTTTTTAAAATTTTTAATAAAGTTCTTTCTTCTCCTGCTCTTTGAACACCTCTTCATTTGTTACTCTGTAAGTCCATTTCACTTTCAACATTCTTCTTCAGCACCATGTCCCAAATGCATTTATGGTTTTTTCTTCATTTTTCCCTATAGTCCACATTTCTAACCCATACAGGGCAATGATACAGATGCAACATTTCATAAGCTTTTTTTTGTTTCCAGACTGAAGTTGTTTGAGTAGAGCAGCTGCTTTTTATTGTTGAACATCACCTTGGCTTCTCTAATTCGTTGTTTTACATCTTCTTTGATTCTTCCATCCTCTGTGAATTTAATGTGAATAGAATAAACTACATTTACAAAACACGGATCATTACTTACCTACATACTATATAAAAATATAGTATTCTACTATAAATAAATGTAAAAATCTATTTTTATCTTTTCTAACAGATAGATTTATGTATACATGTTTTTTCTCTGTTTTTATTAAGTTTGACTCATCTAAAATAGCTCCAGTATTTGTCGACAAAATCTGAAAAGAACAACACATTTGCGACTACTACCAATGTGGTCGACTTTTCCTAATATTGATTCCTCGATGGCCGTAAATATAAACCCCAAATATCACACATATAAATAATAAATCTTCAAGTGAGATTATATTTTAATTAAGGATAATAGCCTTGGCAAAAATTAAATGTAAGTTATTAATTCTCATATATAAATTTAAACGGAGTGAGAATTCATGCGAGCGGGACCAATTACTCTAAATCTGACTAAAAGTTCCAGTCTCAAAAATGTAACTGGCACGGTAAATTAACGCGAATACCTGTGATGTAGATTAAGCAATCCTTAACCTCAGTTTTTAATTATTTAACAATTCCATTACGTTACGGACCAAAGTCATACGCATTCACTCGCAAATATTCATGACAATGTAAACTGATGAAATATATTGTAACGAATAGTAAACCCACATATGACGTCATCGAACATTCTAGATGTATGAGTCATCAACTGTATGACTCATCAATAACACCTGCATGTATGACTCATCAACACCTGCGTGTATGACTCATCGACGCGAATTATCGACGTGACTCATCAACAGCTGCATGTATAATTCATCGGTTATGTTCTAGAACTTATGAAAGATATAAATTGAGGTCGCGGGTAGAAGGAGGGCAGTTAATGTTCGACCGGCATAGTGAAATGTACTCTGAATAAGTAGTTAATAGTCGAATACTAGTGAATAGATAAATGTTAATAATTATTGTAATACATAAATAGTTTTTATATAAATAGTCCTCAAATAAATTTGTAAATACCTGGCATTTAAATAGTTTGTTAAATAGTTTATAGTTATAGTGTTTTTAATTAAGTTAAGTGTAAATAATATTTCTCTTATGAATAGACGATTTAAACAGCATTTTGGTTAATATTTTAAAAAGAACGTTACAATATATATGAAATAGATACTAAAATATAAGTGCTGCACGCACACTGAGGTAAAACCATTTCACACATGAAATTATAATATACAAATATACCTAATGTTTTACTTACAATAAAGGATTACCAAACGTTATTGTTGTTGTAAATAGTTGCTACAAGGTAAATGACTCACGATACAGGCGTGTGTTCTCCAAACAAAAGAGGAACGCCACCTACCAGATCGAACGTAGCGTGGTCCAACGAGGCAACAGCAACCAATTCAGCGTAATGGTCGTTTAACAACCTAAATATACAACGTAGTGTATGAAGTTAAGGTAAGATTAATTAAAGAAAATGAAAAAGGTCTGTAACAAACAAAATCAATTATCAGAATGCACCAAGCAAACATTGGATAAGTACCTTAGATAAAAGGTGACCTAGTGAACTAGTTATACCGCTTCCAAATGCAGCTAACGTCGATTAAATATCGAGTCCTGTCAAAAGAATTACAGTATAAGAGTCTGAATGTAAAGAAAAGCTTAAATTTACGAATCTCCAAGAACGTGCTACTAACCTTCAAAAGAAGTAGCGGAAATCCCTTATGGTTACCAATAAAATTGAAAATCATCACAAAAAATTAATTATGGATCTGCACAAATGCAATTTCCATTTCACAACATAAAGGGAAAATCAATTTCACGGCGATGTCACTAAAATATTCTTTTAAAAAAATCGCTTAACGGAGTTAAGTTAGCATATCAATAACAGGAAGTTAGTTCCAAACTACAATGGCAACTAAACGGAGAGAGAATACGAAAATTCCTAAACGTTATACAATATAACACAAAAGCATAGCTATACAGAGTGCTATGAAATTAGCACGTAACCAACGTTTATAATACCTATTGTTCGAGCAGGTAGTAACTCCTGATAGCGGTAGTAAAACAAAATTTCAAAACTTGCTGTTTATATGAGTTCACGCCAGTAATATTACAAAACTGTAAATTTTGAGTTTAATTAAAAGTTAATAATAATTAAATAATTTCAGTAAACACCGTATTATACCGTACAAATCGTATTATGTAGTTTCACGAAGTAAAAGTAAAAAAATCAAGCAGGGTTTATTATCTACTAAAATCCTTTGCATTTGCTGCTAATCTTAAATTTCCGTTTTTGCAAGTTTCTTTTTAAAGAAGTTGAACAAATGAATGATTATTGGTTGGTATATGGGTTGTAGCAATTATTATTATTATTATTATATCACGATGAATCATTTTACCATCAAGATTGCGTTTGAAACTGGGAATTACCCTTTCTTATCTGGGAATTAAAAGATTAAAAAGATCATACAGAAGGCAACCAGTTTATTTTTATTTTGAAAGAATTTGAAGATGAAAGATTGAACACAAAAGTATAAGTAATAAAATAACGAATATTTAGATACATCTACGATGTAAGAGTCCTAAGTAATGTTTAATAAAATAACAAATACATGTTAATAAAACTTTCTTTTAAAATTCTTCTTTGTGCGGTTACGATTAAATTTTTTGGGCTATATGTTTTCAAATGTTTAGAACTTCTGGAATATTAATCTATATTTCTAGAGATTCGTAAAGTGAAATAGGTGGCAACAACAAAGTACAAACTTTCCTAAGAAATACATTGGTTACCTTTCCTTTGCTGTAGTCCCAAAGTTCTTTTTTGAATTTAACTAGTTTGTTTAAATAATATTTATTTTTAATTGAAATAGTTTTCAGTGCTGTGAATTTTTATTAGTGGAATAATTTTTCTTTTTTGCAAAGAAAATTTTTATATGTTTTGAGAATATCAACTTTCTTGAGATTGTGGACGAATTTTCAACCATTTTAGTTATAAACCATATCAGTTGATAGTTGTAAAGGCGCCAATACAATAATATTATTTAAATATTTTAAGGTATTTAATTAGTTTAAGTTTAGTGTTTAAGATAATTAAAATGATAGAGATGTTACTCCTGGAGATAAAAAACAATATCTTTCTTTAATTTAGGGTATCCAAATTTCAGTTTTTTGTTATTATTTATTTAAATTTTTTTTGTTTATTCATTTGTTGCTTGAAGTATATTTTATCATTTCAATTTTAAAGAAACTTATGGTTTATTTTTTTGTTTTGTGTGTAGTTTAATTGTTTCATAGATTATTGAGTTGAGTCCACCTGTTGAGTCTCAGTTGTGATAAGATTCAAGCTTCACAACAATTATTTTAGCCGGAGCATTGTTCTTTTATGGTAAAGGTAGGTGGTTTATATTTTGTATATATGTTCACTGTGCTTTTACTGAAGTCTGTTTTATGTTTTGTTTGTACTCTTAGGGTCGATCTATTTACCTCCTTTTAAATTTATCTGGAAGTTAGTTGCTATAGTTACAATTGTTCCCACAATGGTATCCATGACAATTAACTAGCAGATAAATTTACAAGGAGGTGAATAGATCGGCCCTTAATTTCAATCAATTTTAACCAATTATGAATATCAATAGTAATAATATGTATATGATATGAAGACCCATACTCATTTCCTTTTTGGTCTGGTTGTAATAAGATTTCTTATTTGTTGTACTATATTGAAATTAAATAAACTTCAAAATTATAATAAATAGAACTGCTACAAATAATATTATATATAATAATATTCTTTCGCTTATAGTTTGCTATTATGTGTTTTTTAATGAATGTTGAATAGTGAACGAGTCTACTATTTACTGTTTATTTGGATATTTGAATATCTGAATGTAAAAAATCACTTAAAAGAAAAACTATAGCGAAATTCGTTATATTTATATTGTAATTTTAACCATAATAAAATAAACAATTTCGGAACAAAATCTGTATATACAGGCAACCCACAGTACACTCTTGAGTTGTGGAATGCTTACAAAATCGGACTTTTGATCGGTTTTTCAATTTCTGGACCACACTGACGTCTTATGTTGTACTGGATTTAATAAATATCTAATGTTGCTGTCTTTCTTTTATAAAATTACTTTTTAAAATATTTCATATTTATTTGAATCCACTTTTAAAAGGAGCAATAATTATAATTAAAGTAAGAACTTGACAAACAGTGGCAACTTACTATGTCCCTTTACTAGTCAACCAAACCAGGCTCATTTGCAGTAAGTAATTAATATGTCAACAAACTTGACTTCAAATTGTGATGCTTATCTCCCAGCTGTAACGCAAAATCTTTGTTGTACTTATAAAAAAAAAAATTTTTAATTTATAAAAAGCAAGAAAATCTTTTCCGGTACTATTATCATGTATGCCCGAGAGTCACTGTCACTCTTTATCGAATAGCACTAATATATTGCTAAGGTTTTGCCAATTTTTCCAGTGATAATTATTTGAATGACTTTGAAATTGTTATTTATAAATTATCATTTTAATTGCCAAATGTTGTTTATAAAATGTGTTCGATGCAAATCTAGAACTATCTTAATACTCTTGAAGTACATGCTTTGTGTTTTCATTCATTCATGTGTCTCGGTACATCTTTTCTGTGGAGACAGCCAGCGCTACCTAGCGCTGGATGACCCAAACCCTATTGAGCTACGCGATGTAAGAGAGAAAGAGGTGAGGATCCGAGCTTGAATTCTTTTTTCGTATTTCAACAAAAGCAACAAGTGGCGTGCAATCACCACGCTTTGCTTATTCCACTTTGACCTTTGGAGGAAAGAAACTCACAGTAAGGAGTTTCTTTCAACAATTTACAAGAAATACGTAAGAACAGCAGTGTTTTAAGAGTGCGTTAGTTACTAAAGCTTACCCATTAGTGCAAGCAGTTGGCACCTAGTTGATCATTAAGAAATTCCCCGTCTCTAGGGTCAGATACTTTTATCTTATATTGTTAATTTGCAGAATTCTTTGTATACTTATCATTTTAAATTTCTACTTTTCCCACTTTGATAACTAGTAACTATGGTAACTAAAAGTATTCCTATACACAAAAGAGTCTCAAATAGAATGTACTTGGATTCAGATTGTTTGAGCGTTTAAATAGTTATTTGTATTATAAGTAAAGAAAAGTATTGTATTTCTTTACGAATCGCGATCTTTCTAATCGAGGCATAGCCGAGATTAGAAAGGCGATGAGTAAAGAACTTACTTTTCTTTAAGAATAATACATGTTAGTTTTTCGGATACTTGATGAAGCAGACTAAAATCTAACAAAAACACTAACGTCAAATTATGTCAAAGTATGACAGCATACTCAGCATAGTGAAGGAAAGTGTTGCTAACGAGTAAAGCCACACAATTGTTTATTATTTGGACTAAGAGTAAAGAAATGGTTGCTATAAAGAAAAGAGATACGTTTCTTTACGATTTTGTAACAAGAAATGTAGTTAATTTCCATTGAGTGTCCGAAAAAAAATTGAAATTATATTAGGTACATAACTACGAGGGGAGTTTTTTAATATTTATATACCTAGCTATGAAAACAACGAGTTAGAGAACAGATAAAATTTTATTTTTCAACATAAGAACCATTAACGCTAACACACTTATTCCAGCGTTTTTCTAATAACGCTCTGCCTTCGAAAAAAAAAACTCTTTTAGTCATTCTGCAAAATATAACTCCACAGCGTTTTCCAAGTCATCATTCGATAAAAAGCGACGCCCTCACAAGTGTTTTTTGAGTTTTGGAAAAAGATAATAGTCAGAGGGGGCGAGATCGGGACTGTAAGGTGGATGTTGTAATTCCTCAAAACTGCATCATTGATTACTTCTTGAACAACTCGTGCTTTATGCACCCTGCAGTTGTCATGCAGAAGTTTTGCAGAAGTCGTTGCAGAGTTTTCTGAGCATAACTGTGGGGTCTTTTTTGCGTATAGCCGCTTTCAAGTTCCTAATTTTGTCTTTGTAGACATTTCCCGTTATTGAAGTCCCTTTTGGCATATACTCAATTAACAGAATCCCCTCAGCGTCCCAGAAAACTGTGGCCATCACTTTTCCTGCAGAAAATTGCTTCTTCACCTTCTTGGGTGGTGGAGAGCCCTTATGAATTGCATGGACTCTTGTTTCGTAGGAGGGTCCCAGTGGTATACCCAGGCCTCATCCCCGGTTATAATTTTATAGAAGAAGTCTTCATCTTGGGATAATGCAGTCAAATTCTCTTCGTCAAATTCGCAAATCTGTCGTCTACACAGTTTTTGTTCGGGACTGAGCAGCCTGGGAATCCATCGTGCCGACACTTTGCTCATTCCCAAATCTTCGTGTAGAATTTTAAAAACACTCGTTTCTGATGTTCCCATTTTTCTAGTAATAACTGAAACTTTTACTCGGTGGTCAGTCAACACCAAATCTTCAACTTTGTTGATGATTTCTTCAGTTCGTGCTTCCAGAGGTCTTCCACACTTTGGGTCATCATGAATTGATCCCCTGTCCCATTTAAACTGCTTGCACCAATATTTGGTGTGGCAATAGGACGGACTATTTTCTCCATATACTGCTACCATTCTCTTATAGATATTATTCGGTCTACTGCCTTCTTTCGTTAGAAATTTCATGACGCTTTTGTGTCCATGCTTCAAATCACTCATTTTCGCTTCTTTAAACTGATATATAAATGACAAATGTTAAGCGATTGAAATCAAACTTGGAGATGACACTATAAAATGGCACAGCAACTTGACATAAGATAATTGTCGCGGTAGTATATTGTTTTCATAGCTAGGTAGATAACTTAAAAAACTCCCCTCGTATTCATGTCTCCAGATTTCTAATCTAACCAATTCAACATGATGCTGTTATTAACAATAATTGGACAACTAAGTAAATTGACTCATAAGTCAAAGGTGCATAACCTTTTCTCAATATGTTGGAAGCATTGAAACTTACACTATGGTTTATTTAAACATTTTGTTACTGTAAATGTTGATCTGCTGCTTTAAAAATAATTGACACTTTTTGGGTTTAAAAGTAACCTGTTAAATATCTTGAAATTGTACTTGAAATTTTATAATGTGGTATACTTTTATTGAAACTTTTATCTATAAACATTTATTTAACATTTTACTATTAACAAAATCGTCGTAGAAAAAACATAACGTTGCAATTTTTCTTTTCATCCTTACCCAGGCGCGTGCTGGGTCAATTTTAGGGCCCGGGAAAATATTTTCTAAGAGGGCCCTACACCCCACTTCGGTTAATCTTTTAAGGATAATTTATTTATTTATATCAATTATTAGATAGTCTATTATATGGGATCAGTAACTGTCAATACAATTTTTACGTTCTTCTTGCGGAAAGAAACGTGCAGAGAATGAAGGTTGTAGTGGCTCCGAATCTAGCAGATGAGAGAGCCATGGAGGTCCCTTTCACCACAAACTATGATTTAGCAATTGTGATGGCAAAAGTTCGCGTGAGTCACTATTAACATAATTATCTGCTGACGGAGCGTAATATCACGACGAAGAAGCGATGATATCTTGAATGAAAGCTACTCGGTTGGTCGCAAATGTCATGATGTCTGGGAGTCTTGCAAGCGATCGTATCGCCAAACGTGATCTGCTTCTTCAAAGCATCAATAAGATTGTTTTGAGAGGTACAACTCTCGCACATCACGAAAACTCTGATAGCGTCGCCAGAATATTGTTATATAACACTTTAGTTACTCTAAATTATTCTGACTATAATACATAAAATACGCCGCGCGATAGACGTCACTGTAACCTCTATAAAAATTCAAATACTAAATAGTTACTGCAAAACTCATAAATACGATATTTACGTTATTTTATAATGCTACGGCTTTTAAGATCATTTATTAACAAATTTTCTTTTAGGCGTAAGTCTGATTTCCATGGCTTACGAATTGTTAAGAAAATATGGTTTAATAGACATAATAAAAGTATATGGCGCCATTTGCTAGAAGTCATTATTTTACCTGGTTTCCCAAGCAAAAACAAATCCAGAGAATATAGGTTAACAATAAATAATAAAAATACTAATCACCATTAGTTTAATTTACGTTAAGTCAGGTTAGGTAATTGAATAACTTTAATTTAATGGTAGGTCCATTATCATCATAGTAGGATTTATTTTAAATGTTCATTTATTTGCAAATAGAATATTCACTTGTCTCCCATGACAATAGTAATATTGTTTATTGTTTCCAGCCTTACTTTGTGGAACTCCATAATCATGAAATAAATAAAGATTAGTAAAAGTTTCACAGTTTTATTAAAATACAAACTGACAATATTGTTTCGACAGCTATGCTGTCATTATCAAAGGTAATATAATTATAAACAAACACGTCGCTAAAGTAGATACAAAAATAGGTAACTAGATAAAATAATAATAATAATCAGAATTAAATATCTAATACTTCTAGTAACGTAGAATTACTGAGCTCAAGTTGTTCATTCATTAAAGGTACCCTGAGTTTGTGTTTGTATATCTCAAAGGCTTCTAAAATGACTAATTTGCCTTTGTTATTACAAAAATGTACGAATTTAATATTATTTTGAGGAGTCATTGTGTGATTTTGTTCTAAAAGGTGTTTGGCGTAATTCGATTTTTCAGGATGTTTATTTTTGTAATGACGTACGTGTTCTTTATATCTTATGTCAAAATTTCGAAGTGTTTGCACAATATATACCGAACTACAAAAAGAACAATTCAAACGGTAAATGCCCGATTTCATGATATCATGATAGCATTAAATAAAAATGAAAAAGTGTTAGTGTTGGTTTTAAATGTTATTTTATAATTGTTGGTTTTTCTTAGTATATGTGCAATTTTTTCTGATATTTTGCCAAAATATGGTATAGATATATAATTTGTGTCTTCTGTTTGATTGTCAATTTGATATTGTCACAAACGGAAATATTTACACTTAAATAATTTATTCAAAACTCAACTTCTCTTCCGTTTGTACAACATAAAGCGTGCAAGGCCACATTCAGTTGTCTACGCTAGTTCAGCAGCTGCGGTCTCGCCACCGACAACTTGGTGCCACCTGCAAGGTCTTCTCAGAAGCGCGCTCGCTTCGCCCACCATTACGTCCGTTGGCATGCAATATCTACGCCTACTTACTCCGTATATGCGAGGCAGCCTACGCGATGTGCATGCAGGTGCACATTCCTTCAAGAGAATTCTCCAACACTTCCGCACAGCTGCAGGTTCGTGCCAGGCACCAGCAGCGCGCATGCAATCTACCCACAAACCTGCTTACTGAGAACTTCCGCCTACTGATACTAATTACTTCCTCGTTCGGCAGTATATAACCAGCTTGCTTGAGCTATTCAAACCAGTCAGTGTCCATGGCTCCAACGCAACAAGCAAGCTGGTGAGTACTCTTTTAATTATCTTATGCTTAGTGCCTAGTTGAGTGGGCGGCGCTAATCGCCCACTCTATGCAAATTATGGGTAGTTGTGTCCAGGCTACCCGGCTTAATTACCAGGAGGTTATCTCCTATGCTTAGTCTGTAGACCTAGTGCTAAACAGGGTTGGTTCCAACCTCCCCTGGATTGTATTAGTTATTGTATTAGTTTAGGAGGACATATTCGTCCTCACAATATGTCGACATGTAAACCTTTTGTACTCTATTTATTGTCTTAGTATATAGTTGTTTTTACAACTTGTGTTTGATTTCTTTCTACCTCTGATTACGTTCCCCAGTCACGAAACCCCCACGTGACATTGTGGTGGAGAGCCGTGCTTCTATTCCGAGATACCCTCTCGTACCCTCTTTGCACTACGTACTTTTTTTAACCACTCCACTGTGGTGGAGGCCTTACTCTCTTCCGGATAACCCTTCGGTATTTTCGCCTTATTTCCTCCCAGCAAGTTCTTTTTAACCACTCCAATTATGGTAGATACCAAGCTTCTGTACCGTTCTACCCCTTCGTATTCGGATCACCCCAATAATGGAGAGACATCAGCCCTTGCGAGTTGTCCCTATTGTCCCTTTTGATTACCCCATAATGATGCAATATTTTGATCACTGATTTTATGGTTTATGATTTTCTCTTTTATAATGACGTCTCTTTTTTACTCCTCCCGCGATGTTACAATGACTTTTCCCTGTTAGAAGAAACCCCGTTTTTAATTCTTTGTTAGCTACGATTCTTTCTATTTTCAAATCCCGTTTTTCTTTTCTCGAGCCATTTAAAATCTCATATTATACCAATATTAACGTTTCAACAACACCCTATAAATTTTCTTAAGTTTTTTCATAAAATTTTTGATCCTAACGATATTATGATGAATTTTCGCTAAGTCCTATTTCGGCTATTTTTACATTAATCTTTTAAAGACCCGTTTTATTTCTTTTTTCGCAAGATTTCAAAGCTAGGTTCAAAGCCCGTTATGATTATTTTAATCTATTTAAATTACCCCTTTTTCTTTATTTTTAGTATTAATTTTAAATTATGTATGTTGTACGCTTTCGACCTATACGAATATATTCCCTCTTGTTAAATATTTAATTAACACAAGCGACGCGACGCAACAGTTAATTAATGTTTTCTCTTGCATTCCCTCTTTGTCAATTTCGTCGCGCGGACATCCGCCGGGTGCGCTTTGACGATGCATACCGCAGACCGCTTCATTTATACACTTACTATCACAGCTATTCTTGCGAGACCTTATTACGAATTCCCTTCTTATCTCAATAACCGTTTGACTTCTTTTTCATTTATTACCGTTTATCTCTCTTCTTTCTTTTTGCTTAACTGTTTTTGTAAATTCTTTTTAAATTCCTGCAACTTACCTTACAGAGGGGGGAAAGACCCCTACTTATTGTTTTTGTGTACCCTTGTCTTCGGGATGTCTACAAATAAAGTTACGTTACAGTTCTTGCCTATTATCGCATTTATGGCTTAATAACTAAGCTTTTCTTTTCCTTCCATTAATAATTTTTACTTTTCGATATTAATAATGAATGATTTATTAAAACTTAAATTTTTCTTACGAACCCTAATTGCTATATTTCTCCCACAATCATGTTTTTTTAACAAGGGCCATTATTGTATTGTTCTTTTGTTATTAGCTATATTTGCTTATCACAAATATCTAAAAAAATTTCTTTTGATTATCCATCTTCAAACCATATATCACTTCCGCCTTCCCAGAAATTTCAAATATAAATTTCTGCAATCTACAAGGTCTCTTAAAACCGCCATTTCGTTCATCAGTTTTATCTGTTAACTGCGATCCAAAAACGGGCAGTCCTTTTGAGGTCAATTCTGGTTGTCATACATCAAGCCAAAATTGAGTAATTTTATTTATAACTACGATTGCATTCTAAAAACTTTTTCTCTTAATAAAGAACGCCGTAATTATGCAAGTTGCTCAAATGCAGCTGTGCGCGTACCAATGACATTGAAATGTTTTCCATTAAAATTCATATCACGTTCCGCCTAATCTAAAGTGCATTCCTTCGTTCAGTTGCATAGTCAGCCCAAGTAATATAAAGTTCCTTGACTATTTAATTAATTTTAACTTCTCTATTATGATGTTCACGATCGTATCTCTTTCTTTTTATTATCAATGTAATTAAAATATTCCTCCAAATATCTTTTTTTTATATATTTAATGCCTTTCGCGTTTTTCTTAATAAATCTTATCGTCATTTGACGCGTTCTCTGTCAACGTAAATAAATTCCGAACTAAAATTTATTATTTCTGTTGTGTAATAACTAGTAAGTGCAAGCGTTTAAATTTAACAACTATTTCAATCATTTTTAAATTCTTTTGTAATGAATATTTGTCCTGGTTTCTTTATTATTCCCAATTTTTCCTACTTTAATTTTCTTAAATATTGTTTTAATACGCGTAGTTATACTTAAACTTTCTTTGTTACTAATAAATAGTTGGTTTCTTTCGCTTTCTTGATGTTATTTGACCATGGACGGTAAAACCCAATCCTGTGACTATATAGACTCAACCTACATATTACAATATTTGAATCATTTTAAAATTTTCTTTTTGTTCTTCGTGATTGTCTATCTTTTTTTATTTACAATTTTTTCTACGGTAGTTTATGCATTATTTTGTTTCACCTAGTTTCTTTCGAATTTTTGTATTGTCTGACCTTACCTTACCACAAACAGTTTCCACTTATTCTTTGACGTGTTCTTTGTTGCCTACCCACTTAGGGTTAGCTTTTCTCTGCATTTCTCTGGAATATATTAATTTTGAGACGCATTTGTACTTTCATAAGTCCTAGTGCATCTCATAAAAACATGGTCACCCTAAAAAACCCTTCTTTTTCTTTCTTTTTATACCAGAAACCCTGGTTAACAACGATGGTTGTCGTCTTAACATTTTTCTTATACCTTTTAAGCACGTTCCCAACTGAATTTCTAGCAATGTAAAATTTATTCAAGTACTTAATGTTACTTTCCATTGAAGTTATTTCTTCCTTTTTTTTGAATATAATGAATTTTTATTATGAATTTCTTCGAACTAAAAACATTGTTCGCTCAGACATTATTAAGTAATGCTCTGTCTTTCTATACACACGTTTTATATATCGCCGTTTTCTTTTGTCTACGTAACCTTTTTGAACGTTTATACCGCAATTTTGAATTTATATAGTGAATTTAACGGTAATTTAACATTCTTGGTCACCTTCATAAAACCCCATTATGAAGTCCCTTTATTTACCAGGTTTATTCTGTTTTATTAATTAATTAATTTTTCCCAGGCCTAGGGTTTTCTTTTTTTTGTACTTTTTAATTTTTCGCCTGGAAGGGGAGATGTATATTATTATTATTATATTATTATTATTATTTTACCAAGCATACATAAATTACGTTGCTTGAAGGTCGGTTCCTTAAATTTTGGTTTTATTTATTCGCCTGAACCAGCCCTATTGGGGAATAGGACTATAATTGCGGGCTTGATTTTATATGTATTATTATTATTGTTTAAACTGCAGTTGCGATGAATGCATTATTTATTTATTGTTTTTTATTATTGTATTTATTTGCGGGTATTGATGTATTCTGCCCATGACAGGTCAGACTTCGTTGCCAGTTTTGACCTGGTGCATTCTCGTTTTTATTTTTTCTCGCTCTCATTTGAAGGTGTTTTTTCTATCCTCCGGGATTTGTATGTGAACGAGGCCTCAATGTATCACGTACCGGGAAAGCATCTGCGAATTTGTGTGAAGGGGTTCCGAGCCAGAACCGACGCTTATGGAGTATAAGTGGCTTAACTTTTATTTAAATATATATACTATGGGTGGTATTTAGCTTTCCTCCCGTTGGCAACACACAAGGCAACCTGGTAACCTACTTTTATGTATTGAATGTTTAATTTTGTTTTCCTTTTTACAGATTTTCCTAGCAGCGACCTAGCAGTCATATCTGTTGTGACCACGGAAATTGACTCTTATTCAGTGACAAAACTTCATCTGTCAACTGAAATTCACTTCGAATAAATCGGCACGGTACAACCCTGTATTGTTATTTAATTTACATTTTTAACTTATTGTTACAAATTGTTTACACTATTTGTTTCCGAAACTTATGGAACAAATGGAACTTTAATTTCTGTACTTTTTAGTCCCTTATTGGATATTCAGATTTTCATTTTTCCAAATTATGACCGTTGCCACTTTTTATAATTTTCATAATTTAAAATAAATAATTTTTCCATATATATATATTCTCTGTCTGTGACTATTAATACCTGCACCGAGTTTTATCTATTTGCTATCGCTGTTCATTTCCAAAAAATGCCTTGGTTATAAACCCTACAAAATTTTTCTTATCATCTATAAGCCTTATACTCTAATGGGAACACTTGCGTAAAATGCTTCGCATGTTCTCGATTCATATGCAAAATGAATCACAGAAATCCACCCTTTATTACTTTATATACCTTTGAATATTTCGATTTTTGTCAGCCCTTATTTTGACATCTTACCGTAACCAGTAAGACAATTTAATCACTGATCAAAGTTCACCACTTTCTTTTTTTGTCTTCACCGACATTACAATCGATCTAATTTTGATTGTTAAATCTTTCTTAATTTATCTTTTTTTCGTCGCAATTGCAAAGTATTAAATTTCATACATGTATTTTACAACTTTTTTTTATGTACTCTGACTCTCTTTAGGTCTTTTTTACTCAACTTAACTAACTTTTTATGTCGTTTATGAGTTTCACCTGTTTTATTATTATGTAAACTTTGCACTTGCCACGTTCAACTATTAAGCTCAACTATTAAGATTATTAAATTATTAAATTATATTCCTATTTTACATATTGTAATGCTGACACTTTCTTTCGCAATCTACGGTTTCTATTTTATATTATTATTACTTCTAAATTTGATTTTTTCCTTTTTTTTTTTACTTTATTGGTCATATTTTTTCCTTTATGAAAGTTATTGTCAGTGCTCTTTCTTTCTTTACACCTATGTATGCTGTGTTGCATATATCGCACCTAACTATGTAATTTTATTTTGTGTAACAAATGTAAAGTATAGTAACCATTTCTTTTTTTAAAATGTATTTCCTTTATTTATGACTATGTAAACTTTGCATTTGCTACCATAATTTGTTATTATTCTTATTATATTATTCACCTTTTATGAATTGCTATTTTTATCACTCTAGCTTTTAATCTTTTAATTACTTATTTGCCTACTATTTTTATTGTTACTTCAAGAATTACTTTTGATAATCGCTATGAAAACGGACCTATCTGTAGTTTTAATTAATTGTATTTTTAATTATTTTTATCTTTTTGCTTTGCTTCCTTTAGAGACTTATATTATATACTGTTCAAAGTACGTTCATTGAATTCCTCAGATATTCACTTTTCTAAATTTTCTGTTTTTGCATTGTTACTTACTACGAACTGTTTCTTTCTCCGCCTGCACAAATGGATCTTCCATCGGCATTGGCTAAATACTAAATGGTTTTCAACTGGATGAATACTATGGCTGTTCCAATTGCTTTCTACCGACCATCACCTATGGTTCGAATTTGAAAATAATCATCACCAGACCAATATTGCAATCAATTACCGCTGCAAACGAATAATTTGGTCAAGCAGAATAATTGTATGAGCATAAGCTCTCCAGATGTGTTACTTTATATAAACACATCCTACGCTATGACTATGGGTCAATAGCTTTTATGGAACCTTAACCAACAACCGACTCATCACGCCACTATGGTTGCATCAACTTGCTTCGCATCCATGCCATACAACTTTGAAATTCCAGGCACAACAGCTCTCATCTTTAATCCTGAAAATGTCTTTTGAAACAGTCAGTAACATTATTTTTACACTATTTATTTTCCTTTATGTTTAATATCTTTTGTACTCTGAATCAATCTTTAAACGTACTCTTACTTAGATATTAGTATCGACATTTTATTCTGTATTCTCCGAATTTGGGAATCACCATCTTTTGCTGCCAGTATGCTCATCTTCCTGGATACCTACCTCATCGACACTACCGCCTACACCGCTCTTCCGTCGAAGAGGGGGTTAGTGTCACAAACGGAAATATTTACACTTAAATATTTTATTCAAAACTCAACTTCTCTTCCGTTTGTACAACATAAAGCGTGCAAGGCCACATTCAGTTGTCTACGCTAGTTCAGCAGCTGCGGTCTCGCCACCGACAACTTGGTGCCACCTGCAAGGTCTTCTCAGAAGCGCGCTCGCTTCGCCCACCATTACGTCCGTTGGCATGCAATATCTACGCCTACTTACTCCGTATATGCGAGGCAGCCTACGCGATGTGCATGCAGGTGCACATTCCTTCAAGAGAATTCTCCAACACTTCCGCACAGCTGCAGGTTCGTGCCAGGCACCAGCAGCGCGCATGCAATCTACCCACAAGCCTGCTTACTGAGAACTTCCGCCTACTGATACTAATTACTTCCTCGTTCGGCAGTATATAACCAGCTTGCTTGAGCTATTCAAACCAGTCAGTGTCCATAGCTACAACACAACAAGCAAGCTGGTGAGTACTCTTTTAATTATCTTATGCTTAGTGCCTAGTTGAGTGGGCGGCGCTAATCGCCCACTCTATGCAAATTATGGGTAGTTGTGTCCAGGCTACCCGGCTTAGTTACCAGGAGGTTATCTCCTATGCTTAGTCTGTAGACCTAGTGCTAAACAGGGTTGGTTACAACCTCCCCTGGATTGTATTAGTTATTGTATTAGTTTAGGAGGACATATTCGTCCTCACAATATGTCGACATGTAAACCTTTTGTACTCTATTTATTGTCTTAGTATATAGTTGTTTTTACAACTTGTGTTTGATTTCTTTCTACCTCTGACTACGTTCCCCAGTCACGAAACCCCCACGTGACAATATATTCTTTTGATAGCTAACCTATAATCTTTTTGTTTAATTAAAGTGTCCATCATGTTCGCATTGTAATAATTTGCATGTGCTAGTTGTTTAATGGTTGATATCTCTTTGCTAAAATCTGATTTTGTTAGTGGAATAGTTAAAGCTCTGTGTACTAATGATCTGAAGGCTGCTATTTTATATGTAATATGGTGACAAGATTTATTTGGTATTGTTATGTCTGTTTGTGTTGGTTTTCTGTATATGGAAAATTCAAATAGATTGTCTGCGTTAATCTTGATATTTAAGTCTAGAAAGTTTATAGCCCTGTTTTGTTCTGTTTCTAGTGTAAATTTTATGTTAGGGTGGATACTGTTAATAAGAATTAAAAATTCACTGATAACCTCAAAAGAACTGTCAAAACAAGCTAAAATGTCATCAACATAACGAAACCAGAAGATAATGTGTTTAGAGAGGTTTAATTCAAATATTCGATCTTCGAACTTGTCCATAAATGTGTTATCTAATAGAGGACTTAGAGAATTACCCATAGGTAAGAGATTCCCGTGCGAGAGGAGATACTGAACGGACGTGTTTTGACTCTATCCCGTTATACTTCGTACTGTGCGGTTGCAGTTATTAATAAAGATTATTTTTAATACACATCTTATCAGTTACTTTAAATTCGAGCATTAACATAAGGTGAAAGGTTCGCGTAGCTATCGCCGATTACTATGAGTTCCGCTATCCCAACTGATAACCTATTCTCGCTTTCGTTTATTTCAAATAAACAATATCTCTCAACATACAAAAAAGATTGATCAACAAAAATTTATTTTAAAACCTCCAAACATAATCTACCAAGGATCTAATTCTAAAGCTACTCTCAACCCAACCGACATGAAACTCGAAAACATCTTAACAAAAGAGACAAATCCTAACAAACGAACTCTCTCCTCTCCTGAAGAACAGGACTTCAACAAAAAATACCTATTTACAAATGACTCACTGATTACCCAGAATAAATTATTTGCACTACAACCCAGTGAACAAAGTACCCCCTTATCACATACCCAAACAAAAATACCTTCCAAACCAAATATTTCCCCCCAATATTTTTACCGAACTACCAAAATATCATCACAGACATAAAAGCGACGGTCTCTGAAGACTTTACAACCACCTACAAAGGCAAGCAACTAAGAATTAACCTTAATACTTCTGACGATTAAAGAAAACTAACCAAATACTACGACAACTATACAGTAAACTATTATACCTACCGGAATCCTGAAGACAGCAACATCTCCGTTATAATTCGTAACGTCCCGATTTCCATAACGGGACAAGAAATTCAAGAGGAGTTAATCAATCTAAAATACCCTGCAACAAAAACCACCCGGTTATTAAATCACAAAAAAGATCCAATGCAAATTATTGCGGTAGAACTCAGTAAAAACGACAACGCAAAAGACATCTTTAACCTAAATAGATTGCTTTATTGCGTAGTAACAGTAGAACCAAGACGCAGAAACGGAGATACACCACAATGCTCCAACTGTCAACTCATACGGCACACCAAAAACTATTGCCACTTGCCCCCTAGATGTGTCAAGTGCACAGAGTCACATCATTATTCTCAGTGCAAAAGAACCAAACAAGCAGACAAACCCGCCTGCGTCAACTGTGGAGGGGAACATTCGGCAAATTACAGAGGTTGTCCATACATACAACGCTACAATAACAAACCATCACCTCCTCTCATTAAATCCCCTAATCTTAACTCCTTAATCAATGGTAAGATCATTTCTAATGCAACATATGCCTCATGCCTTCAAAATCATCCGTCCGCCCCCAAACCTACCGATTCAGCACAAACTAAATCAACCACCTCCAACTCTATTATCCCAAATATCCTTCAATCCATTTTGGAAATCATCACTCCTTATCTTGATCAAATCAAAAATTTTATCTTGTCTCTCATTCCCATGTTATTTGAAAATGACGCAAAATAATCAACATTCTATAAATGAGTTGACCCTCCTTAACTGGAACGCTAATGGACTAAAGCAACCTTTATAGCATTCTTAGCCCGAACATAATATTGATCTTGCATGTATCACAGAAACCCATCTTATCGAAAACGAAAAGTTTTCTATACCTGGCTATCAAATTTTTAGAAAAGATCTTATTTATTATAGATTATTATTATTATTATTATTATTATTATTATTATTATTATTATTATTATAGATTTTATTTAATGCTAAAGACAGAACACATGATATCATGAAATCGGGCATTTACCGTTTAAATTGTTCTTTTTGTAGTTCGGTATATATTGTGCAAACACTTCGAAATTTTGACATAAGATATAAATAACGCGTACGTCATTACAAAAATAAACATCCTGAAAAATCTAATTACGCCAAACACCTTTTAGAGCAAAATCACACAATGACTCCTCAAGATAATATTAAATTCCTACATTTTTGTAATAACAAACGCAAATTAGACATTTTAGAAGCCTTTGAGATATACAAACACAAACTCAGGGTACCTTTAATGAATGAACAACTTGAGCTCAGTAATTCTTCGTTACTGGAAGTATTAGATATTTAATTCTGATTATTATTATTATTTTATCTGGTTACCTATTTTTGTATCTACCTTAGCGACGTGTTTGTTTATAATTATATTACCTTTGATAATGGCAGCATAGCTGTCGAAACAAAATTGTCATGTTGTAGTTTAGCAAAACTGCGAAACTTTTACTAATCTTTATTTATTTCACAATAGTAATAGTTTTGGTAGTAATATTCTATTAAAAATTCTTATTAAAGGAAAATATGGACATACATTTACAAGACATAAAAATACAAGAAACAATCATTACAGAAAATGTTACAGATAATCTTCACATAAAACTTACTCTAATCAAACAAATTATCCTTTAGTCCTTGATACATTGGTAGAATTTTACAAATCTTTAAAATTTCACAAAGATCACTTGCACAATAATGGCATTGTTTCACTTAGCACTAGTTACCAAATAGCTCAGAGGTTATAGATAAAAAACAGTAAGAACTTGGAAAGTACAATCGTCGATGTAACTGTTACACCCAAGATTAGCGAACTGAAGTCTACCATAATTGTTTCATATTGTAGTTGCACTAACAATCTCTTAATGAAGAATTGAATCCAAATAATTTAAATAATTCGACTGTTAACTACCCGCTTTTCTTGTTAGCCAAATTTCGTTACCGAAAGGTTATATTGTTTCAGCGTAATAGTATCCTAGGCTGACACAAATACTGCAATTCCGAAGCTATTTTCAAGCTCTGTAATAATAGGAAGATGCAAATAACCAATACCGGCATACATTAGATTTTTAAGATCTAGTATTATAGAGACGAGAGTATTAACGACCCTTAAAGTGTGATTTAGATAAATGAATTGTTTTCTTAGAAATAACTTACATAAAAATAGATCGCTTTCAGTCCCTTTTCTCCGCGACCGTGATGTCCAGAGGTTATCTGTATGCATCCTTTGTTGTATTGAGGTAAAAAGGTTGATATAATATTATGATATCCGCCTACCTGCGTTATAAACATCTGTGTTAATGACAGCCTAATATCTTGTTCAGACAGGCAAAAATGTTAATCTATCTAAGAATTGTTTCGATAGCTTTATCGGTTATAGTTTTATTCACTAGTTTATCCTTTAAAAACGATCATATTTATTAGGCGTTACAAATTAATTATCATTATTATTTATCTCGTTAATAGACCCGTTGTATGTCCTCATAACACATATAATAATACGTTTTGTTTTCGTATTCGAACTAGAAATTAATAAATCTTTTTAAATCGTTGATACAAACTGATCACCTGGTGTTGAATGTATAATAGTATATAATAAATTATCCTTTATTAACGTGAAGAGTTGTCAAACTAATTAATTTTCTTTGTGGATAAACTGAATTTTACGAAATATATGTGGAAATGATATATGTAATATTGCAATTATTTAATAGTATTTGATAGACTGATGTGTTTTAAGATTACCGTAGTTATTACCTGCTTACAAATGTGACCCTTTTTATCTACCTGATACATATCGACTGAGAAACTTTAGTATATCTTGTTAGTTTTTGATAAGATGCAAGATCGAGTTTATGTACGATGTATATACCGAGGAGGTGTTATGATGAGAAATATCTGTTAATATTATTATTATTAAACTCCTGGGGATAGAAGAGAGTAGCTAACTATGCTGAAGTATTTTAATTAAATAATGTTTAGATTATCGTGTAGGTAAAAAGTTTGAAGGTCGCCCTCCGAATTGTGTCGATGCTTGATTGCCAAACGTAGTATTCATATATCGTCCGTATCGGTCAGTCGTGAAAGGTATTTTAAATTTGAATTGTGTATATTTTCAATTCATTATTAATAGAATGTTATTTATGGGTATTATATAATTAATTAGATTTATGTAATTAAAATAAAATGTTACGTTTTAATGGCAATATATGGGAAAAATGCGGGCCCTTCTAACTGCTGACCGTTATAGGTATATTAATGTTGAATTATGTTCAAATGTTTTCATGAATTTTTTAATTCGTTATTAATAAAAATTGTATCGATTATCTTAAATTATTATTATTGGCAGAACATTAGGTAATTACTTTATTTTTAACTTATATTTTTATATGAAATTACTGTCGCGTGTCTGGACGAACCGCGGAATGTGTAAAGCGATGACCTTGATCGCGAGTCGACGCACTATCATTTGTCACGTTTTCGGCGTTTTGGGATCTTCATAAGAAATAACATGGGATTTTCCGCTCGAATCGGTGTTGCCTATCTACTTTTAACAAAGAAGCTATTTTAGCCAATATACACGTGCATAAATAAAATACAGAAAGAAATAATTTATTGCCCAAATGTTTTTTATAATTCTAAGAAGATTTGAAACAGAACCTTTTTTAAAATAATTTTTATAGGATTATTTGTACCAAATGCTGACACAAGTTTATGTTTTAAGAAAAACGCAAATTTGCAAAACCGGACTTAAGATTTTTAGTAAATATGTAGACAAAACTACATTTATTCAGGACTGATAAAAATATACCGTTAAGTATTAAAGTTGACGATATGATTAGTTGTATTAATGAGTTCACCATTTCTTATGCTTCTAATTATTCTTACTTCAATAACACCTTTATGGTCCAGACTCTGTTTGATTTCTTCTAGATTGCAATTAAAAAAATCTTAACAGTAGTAAACTTCTGCTTTGCATATATTCAGTATCATTTATAGATATACGTTAACATCAAATCATCGAAACAAGTAACTTCCATCAGTCGCTGTAAGCGTGCATTATTTCCGGCCCACAAAGCCTGTGGGGGAATATTAGGAGGGAAGTCTGTAGAAATTGGGGTGGGAAGAACGAATGGGATAACCTAGGAGTTCCGTTAGCTGTACAAAATGTACACTTTTAGAACATTGCTTTCACTACTGTCATCCTTCATTAAATATTGTTGTTTGGGAATTATAAGTGTATGTATAATGTACGTGTTTTTAAAACGTTTGTTTTAATGTTTAATGGTTTTGGTAACCATCACAAGTCAAATGATTTTAAAGAGCCCAATCTTTGGTTGCCTCGAAATGACTCCCGAATTGGGAACTTTGCAGCATGGTTCCTTCCTGATCCGGCATTGCGACATAAGCGAGATTGCTGCAACGGATAGGCCAGTCAGGTCATATTAACTAGACCGACCAGGCTCCCTGTATTATCCGAAGCCTGGGAGGTAACACCCCAGACCTAGTTTTTTCATCAGTACCCTCCAGCAGGCAAACTCCTAGACCTCATGCTGTCGCTAGATCTTCACCCACCTACTAGGTATACTTATAAGTGTTGCAGATCTGTTGCTATGCAATGTGAATGTATATAGCACAACTGTTATTAGAGAAACGAACGAATGGTTTGCTCAGCTTTGAGAGAGGGTGCCAGAGATACAAACAGCCCCGCCCTGAATTTAAGGAATTATTTTAAAACTTCACCAAATATTGTTTATAATATTCAATAAGTGATGGTCTTTATTTACTTCACTGATTCCAATTTAATTAGTTTTAAGTTTATTAGATAGAATTATTTTAGTGTAGAAAAACGTTAGTACTATTTTGATTGAGTGATATCTAAATAAAATAACATAATTTTAAGCACTTCGGTACCTCAATAAAGTAACTGCGTGCACGACGAGCGAATAAAATCCAGCAGAAGGGAATACAATACCTCGAGTATTGTTTGTAACTTTGATACCTTCTCTCTACATTCGCAGAAAATGGTTCTATGTTTAACACTAATAGTCGTGTTGTATACAGAACGTATATTTGGGTTGATTTTAAGCTGTATGTGTGTCGGTACGGGGTGTACTGAGCTGGTTCTCGTGGAGTCGCTACTCCCCTATATCTGCTTGTTGCCAGGCACTCTGCTATTACTAATGTTTACACTATAAATTTTACGAATGCGTTTAATTTGATTTAAATTGATAAATGTCATTAACAAATTTTGCTCATTGTTTTCTATTAACACTTAAACAAAAAATTAAATATTAAAATTTATATTAAATTACAGTATTAACACAAGTTTCTAATTTCAGTGGTTACATGCTGTGTAATTATGATAATACTTTATAAATCTTAGTTGTCTTATTAGTATATATAAAATTTCCTTATTTCCTGTAAATGCTTTTTATTAAATTAGATCGCAGAACAACCTCAAAGTAGAAATATTAAATATAAAAAGGATGTTGAGCATAACTAACCTGAAATAAGAATAATCTAAATTAGTAACCCCAAGGACGACAGCAAAAGTTTCATACCTAAATAAATTCCCAAGTTTTTGCGAAGCGGCTAGAGCGAAGACAGTTAAACTAAACGAACTGTTACAAAAATTAATGTGCATTTAACTCTAGAATAATTGAGGCGTTAAGGTAACTTGTCGCACTAACATAATTAATAATTTTCATTATTAGTAAATCAATGTTAATTAAAAGAAACTTTGCTTTAATTCATTGCAGCAAGATATATTTACTAAAACAACACACATATATACAAAAACAATCATAAATCTCTATACAATACTAATAATTATATAGTCTAGACACTAGACAAGCGCTAAGAATGGTATAATGTGTAATGATGAATGACAGGTGACATGGCAGTTAACAAGATGATATGGCAAAATAACAGAACTAGACAAAAGACCTAATAGCCTCCTCCATGACCTCCTAATCCAATTCCTAGGCCTCCTAATCCGCCACCTAAGCCTCCTCCCAAACCACCTCCAAGACCACCACCGTGTCCAAGAGCGATGAAAGATGGTCTTGGGTGTACGGCTGGGTGAAGAGCGTGACCGTGTCTGATAACTTGGGCATTGAAACCATTGACTTTGTCAGCTGTGTATTTTACGGTACGAATAGTACCATCGGGTTCGGCAAGGGAATATTCACCTTTTACAACATCTCCATCTCGGACTTCATGTTGTTGTTTTCGGTCACCAGTTTTGTGGTCATCAATTCCGTAGTTAAATCCGTATTTGGGGTAGGCCTGTAATTATAGGAATTTAGCTACTTTGGAAATTTTGTGGAACAACATGGATTTGTAGGATTGGGTAGTAGTTTCCCATTTCTAACAGCTGGGTGAAAATTATGTTAAATGTCTAGAATACTTACATAGACATCCACAACGTGTCCTTCTAAACCGCCACCACGACTTCCGCCAAGTCCACCTCCAAGACCTCCACCAAGTCCTCCACCGATACCGATTCCTCCTAGATTAATATAAGAGGATCCTCCCTCAACTGCATTAAAGAATGCAATTGCGAAAACAGCCACTATTAACACCTGAAACTATTTATTGATTTTAGTGCCATATATTAATTAAAATTATATTACCCAGTCCGTTCTTACTTTGCTGACCATTTTGTGTATATTTGTTAGCATTTGAGATGCTGAATGCGTACTGATTATTCACGAAAACAAGGGCTCTTTTATATGAAACTAAACACGTTCACTTAAATCAATAGGAAGAAAAATCTACATGCCTATCTAGGCGTTTGTTTGTTTGCTACATTTATTTATCAATCGAACCCAATGTTGTTAATTTGAAAGTGAATATTTGAATGAATTTAAATTAATTGTGAACGCAGCAGATTTAAGGCGTTTTGTGGCTTCTTTAATAGTAACGAATTATTATCTGTATCGCTTGAAAATTAAGGAAAAGATGATAAAGTCATCTAAGTACATTAAAGGCATAGCCATCTAAAATAAAATCCAAGATATGCTTTGGGGTATGTTGTGTGTGTACCTGCCATGTGTAGTCTGATGACTTAAGATTTATGTAGATAGCATAACATATTGGAATCATCCCAAAGAAGTCTTCTGTCCAAAGTTGTTTTCAGGGGAGTTCTAAATCGAAATAAAATCCTGATCTAGGACGGGTTGGTGTTCTCAAATTTTTACTTATTCTAAAAATGATGCAATCCTTTCTCTTTGGGAGTCAGAGTACTTCATAGTCTATTTATCTAGAGGAATTTTGATAATAAATATATTAATAGAAAAGAACTATGAATTATGAGGACCTATCTAAAAGCGAAACTCTCTCGTCTGTGTGTAATTTTGTGACGTTTATCAAGAGTTGTGAATCTCAAAAAGTTATTAATAAAGACGGAATTGATGTAATCATATGGGACAGCAAAATGAATTTCTGTATACGGCTCACTTTAAATTTTCAATGTCAAGGTCAGCAGTGTGTTTTTGTCGTCAGCATCATTGTAAAACTTTTGCTCTTAATAACTACTTAAGATCATGTGGCTTATTTAATTGATCTGATAGGAAGTTGTAGGTAAGGATAATTTAAAGCAACGCATCCCAAATTATTAATAAAATGTAAAGTTCTCCTAAATTAAATTAAACTTTTGGTTTGAAGTTATGCTGAAACATTTTCAGACAATTTCAATCGTTTAAAATCCATTCGTCCTTGACGTCCACATCATATGCAGGATGTCAAGCAAGAGGATGTCCGACATTCCGCCATATTATATCATGCGTGTGTGTTGTCATATAGTAACTTTAAACTAAAGTTCTTCAAATTAAGCTAAACTTTCGGTTTGAGGCTTAAAAGAACTATAATGAAACATTTTTAGAAAATCTTAATTGTTTAAAATCTTTTCTTTGTGACGGCCACATCAAATGCAGGATTTCAAACAAACACAAGCTGAACTTTCCGCCATCTGTAAGAAATTTGTCATGTTGTACCATGCGTGTGTGTTGTCATATCCGTAAACTAAGTTTCTAAGAACTGTTCTGCAAATAATTGTAGTATTGTGTTGCAGTATTTCTGAAAAGGCTTTTCTTAACTAGTGAGAAGAAATGAAAATTGCTTCATCTCTATTGTTTTTGCTCTAGTCCATCACACTATCTAATGTGTTTAGAATATGTTTAGTGTGATTAGCATTAGATGTTTGATAGGTTGTTGCTGACTGTCTGCAGTTCTAATTTTTATGAACTATTTATACTGTATTTTGATTATTTTCTAGCAGATTTTTTATCGTGAAAATAGTAAGAAGACTCTAATAAAGACTCTGTTTTACTTTTTTGCTAGAATTAAAGGCTTTATTTATTGTTATTAGAATATATATATATGATAAAATCAAACAGATCATTTTAATTCATTGCAGGAACATTTATTTACTAAAAACAACTAATTACAAAACAAAAATATATACAACAGCAATAATAATATATTGTCTAGACACTAGACATGTGTTAAAGAATGATATAATGGTGTGATGATCGAGATGACAGGTAGAATGGCATGATATGGCAGAACAACAAACATGTTAAAATGATCTAATAACCTCCTCCAAGTCCTCCTCCTAAACCATGTCCTCCTAATCCACCGCCCAAGCCTCCTCCCAAACCGCCTCCAAGACCACCACCGTGTCCAAGAGCGATGAAGGCTGGTCTTGGGTGTACGGCTGGGTGAAGAGCGTGTCCGTGTCTGATAACTTGGGCGTTGAAACCATTTACTTTGTCAGCTGTGTATTTTACGGTACGAATAGTACCATCGGGTTCGGCAAGGGAATATTCTCCTTTCACAACATCTCCATCACGGACTTCATGTTGTTGTTTTCGGTCACCAGTTTTGTGGTCATCAATTCCATAGTTGAAGCCATATTTAGGATAGGCCTATAATTATTTTAATTTTTACACATGCTTTGGAGGTTTGTTGTACTACTTACGTATACATCAACAACGTGTCCGTGTTCCAATCCACCACCGCGGCCTCCACCGAGTCCACCTCCAAGACCTCCACCAAGTCCTCCTCCGATGCCTCCATGTCCTAGGTTAATGTATGAGGAGCCTCCTCCTCCACCAAGTGCTTGGCACGATGCAATTACGAATACTACAACTGCTAATACCTAAAAAATATTATGTTTTTTACATAAGAAGTTTGATTACATGGAAGTTCTTACTTTTGTGAACATTTTGAGTATTTGTTACTGTTGTTTATTTGTTATTATTTGAGATACTGAGTGCGTACTGAATATCCACCAAAACAGGGGCTCTTTTATATCAGACTGATCACGTTCACTTTAATTAACCAGAAGAAAAAATTATACATATCTATGTACGTATATTTGTTACGTTTATTATTATTAATACAACAAAATATTACCAATTTGAAAGTGCATTACTTGGTGCGAGGCTCCAATAATGAAACTGGAGCAAGTGTCAACTACACACTTTTTACTAGATTTCCGTATTGACCCCCTTATTAAGTTGTAAACACTAGAAATGTATAAACTGTAATTATCAAACAACAATAGTAATAAACCATATGCATGCTGCAACATCTTCGTGCGATAATGGAGCTACGCTGTACTGTGAAGGATCTGGCCGTGGAGAGGATTCTGTTACAACTGCAAGGTGTGTAAGTGTGGGGTAAACCGAACTAATACAATTATTGCATTGCAGAAACGGGTTTGTTTAAACGAGCATTGAAGTAGTAAAAATTACTTTGAGACAATTGTTATGACCACTGATAGTATCACTGATGCTTTTTTGGTTTGATTTTTGATATGCCAATCTTTAATATTTTTAATGTATTTATTTGTGTTAAATAGAGCGTTAATTAAGCAAAGTCATTTTCATTAAATAAATCCTTTTAAATTATGCAATTAAAATAGTTTTGATTGTTCTAAAAATGTGAGCGGTTTCATATACCCTTGTTACATTTAATTTTTGCTAAATTAGCTATTGACTTCGTTTATACCATACGTATTGCATTAAATAAAGATAAACATACCTACCTACATACATATACATTTATTAAATAATTTAACAAAAACAAATCGTAGTCTAATTTAACAATTATTTATTATTAATGTATCTCGCAGAAACTTGATATGGTTGAAATTTTTATCTTGTGCTTGTTTAAGCAATTTCTATGCTGTATTTTATTGTAAAAAAATCTGGAATACGAATGTTGGGTTTATGTTAAATTATTTAAATGCTGGTTTATAACACTTTCGTACAGTTTGCATCATTCGGGGTCGGAATATATAAAGGCTCGGTGTTTGTCATAATGGAGTTATTAAGTAAACAACAGTAAAAGCGAATAGAAGTTTAGGGTGCTATTGTTGTATTAACTTGACTCATATTAAATATTCTTTTTCTAAATAATCATTGAAGTGAAAAGTTATTAGTAGCTCAGAGTTATTATAGTCTTTTTTTAATGTCTTCTTTATAGTATTGTTTACTTGTTTACAATTAAGATTACTTTTTAATTTCATTGTATGTTACAGCACCATTGCAACATTGACAAAGTGGTGAGGTACATTGTTGCAGCCAATACTTCTTTTTCTATACTCGTATTATTTTTATTCCGTTCTGCTTTGTATGGCGAATATGTTCAGTTTCTGATATTCGATGTTGATTTACCTTACCTTACCTTACCTTACCATACATTGGTGAACTTTAAGACCGGTTGCTTTAATAATGCATAATTGCATTAATGCATGATTAATATTTGTATATTTTCATCGCCTACCATTCACTTTCGATCGTTTCCAGCAAGTAGTTTGGTGTTTGAACTACATCCTTACCAATTAATTAGTGTTTATCTTGTTTAAAATATTTTTCGCAAAATTTTTTGTGGTAAATGATACTTTTTTATTCAATGTCGAACTCTAGCGTATTTTTCTATCTGAAGTTGGAACAGATTTAAAATGTTTAAATTTCTAGCGTTTCTGAATTTTTAATTTCTGACTTTCAAATTATCAAGTCTCTATGATCAAGGCTTAAATTCCCATTATTTCTAATAATAATCAAACAATTTAAATTTTTTTGCACATTTTAAAACTTCTGTTTTAAAATGTTGAATCTTTGAGTCTCAGAGAATCTAACGATTCGGAGCTTCGGAAATTAACAGTTTCACATAACTTATTAACTTTTTAATGAATTGACCACATACATCCATCGAAGGACCATGTTCGCAGACCTTTAGTTATTCAGATATTCAATTATTCAGCGTTTCTAAGTTAACGAATGCGTTCTAGTTTCAGTTAGTTATTTTTGTTTAGTTTTGGAATTTTAATGCATAAAAGTCTTCCCAATATAAATAATAGTTTTTGAATTTGACACATATTGAATGCTTTATCTATTCGAGTTTAAAGTTCTATCTTCAAAAACATTGTGTGCTGTTAACTAAGAATTTACAATGAAGTTTTTTAAAGTTTAAATTTCCAAAACACCTAATAAGTGTGGAATGTTAGAATTTTTAGGTTTCGAAGTTTCAGAATTTTAAAATCTTTCAATGAAGCTTTCATAGTATCGAAACTTATCTTCAATTGAAGATAATTATGATAATTATCAAGAAGTTTCAGTTTCAGATTTTTTTGTTTACTAGGTTTAAAGTTTGGAACTTTATCGACCTGAAAGTTTTAAAATGTTTGAATTCGAAACTTTAAAGGAGGAGACCGTCGATTTGGGCGGTTTTTGCCCCAAATTATTTTTAGATGAAAAATTAAAAAACATTTTTTTAATGTCTACTAACA
Organism: Agrypnus murinus; assembly: GCA_929113105.1. Classification (NCBI taxonomy): domain Eukaryota; kingdom Metazoa; phylum Arthropoda; class Insecta; order Coleoptera; family Elateridae; genus Agrypnus; species Agrypnus murinus. Next base: position 19,279,036 of record OV816028.1, on the reverse strand, counting down.
ATAATAAGTCGATTTTGCCCTAAACTGACGATCTCCCACCCCCCTCAATCCTGAATATGCCATCACTTGCTAACTGCGTTCTTGGGGAGATATATCGCTTTAAAACTTATATTTTCTTGATAAAATACCAATCTAACTTCCTTTCAACTGTACCCGCTCTCATTTATTTTTTATGGGCTGGAGAGGGTGGATGTGGGAATGGTTGATTGAGAGCGAAATGCATTTGATATTGCGAGCAGAACAAAATGTGTGTTCACGTTTAAATAGCAACAATGAACCATTTTACCTTAAACACATCGTCCTTACCTTTTCCTAGTCTCTCCCTTTAACACCTAAAATGAAAAAGATGACACCACTCACTTACTGCATTTTATTTTACTAACAATAATAAGTTGGAAACAACCTGAATGGACCATCCTATCTCCTTATTTCCTCCTCCACATCATCAAATACAGAAAATGCAATTAGAGTGATTCGGAACTGTGCGAATCTTCTTCACATTCGGGGATTTATTACTTGTTTTAAAAAATGTATCTGCAATCTCTTCTCATGTATTTTATCCCATAAAAGGGCTGAGGAGAAAATTGGGAAGAATGGAAACGAAGGATGGGAGCTTTTACAGTTTTATCCTTAAGCATTGCAACTAATCAAATATCACATCATATTACATTATATGTAGTTTTACGTTAGTATGATGTAAAAGTTACCCTAGATATAACGATCTATACTTTGCGTTACCCAGGAACAACGAAGTGGACGTGGTAGATCAATTCGCAGCTTAGCTTCAGATGGTATGATAACAAGTTTTGCTGCGGAATAGCAAATAAGGCAAGGAGACTATGACTTACTGGTTCGACTGAAAGGTAATGTGATTTTTTCACTTGTAACATTTGACTCAACATTGACCAGCCACCGATACTGGGGTGTCCCTCCCCTGCATCGTAACACTTTTACGTGTGGTTGCCATGACAGCATGAATGCCGTAACCCAGGGACTCTGCCGGATAGTGGGACAACTCCGTTGCCTACCGTCACCACCCGTGGAGGTGCCCTGGTTGCAACCACACATTGCACATACGGTTAGAGTTAACATCATTTTAAACTCAAGTGAAAGTTATCGGATTGCAAGGTTTTTATAAATAAAGATATCGGATTACGAGCTCAAGGTATTCATTTGTGAGCCTGAAATGGTGAAAGTGATTGAGCTATTATGTGAAGATGTTAGCTGAAGAAGTTATTGGATGATGACTTTAATGTATTAAAAATTGTGCTTTAGGCTTAGAATGTTGAATATTACAGAGTTATGAGTTCTAGGTATGTAAGCTTAAAGTACCCTGAAACCTTTATTCCGAGCCGTAAAATAATCTACTACTGATCTTACAATGACCTCTATCAAACGTTACAAGGTTAAACGGGTTCTTTGTTTCAATTCAACAACCTTACAAAGGGTTCAACTAACAAATCACATGCGGTTGACCTTGAGACCCCTGATTTAAATCAACGATTCCAGATGCCTACATCTACTATTAAAATACAAAGCGTTTGTTAGCTCAATCATGAGATGTTAAGTTCATCTTGAAACTACGTCTAGCTGATCTCCTGATTCAGCTGCCTCAAAAACCTATACATAAAGTGATTCAAATTCATTACACGGCATTTTCTTCAGCTTCACTCTAGCATAATATTGATTTGACCTTGAAATGACCTCTAATTGACAGCGAGTAATTCAAGAAAGCCTGAAATCGAATTCAGAGACGCCAAAAACGTATTTATTTACTTTTCTGGATTTATTTGTCATCTTTTTTTCAATTTGACCTTCAAATGACCTTAGGCTTGATGTGAGGCAGGTTAACGGACTTCGGGTTCGAAATCAGCGATTCCAAAAACCCCAGGATACCCTGGTCAAGTCTGGTGAGCAAGCTTGTATATTTTGCATTTATATTTCCCGCAAACGAATAAATAGTAAAACCACACTCTTCGCCCCTCTAGTGGGGGAGGGGTAAAAAGGGGAAAAATGATAAATGAGAGCGGATACATTTAAAAGGGAGTTAGTATGGTATTTTATCAAGCAAATATAAGTTTGAAAGCGATATATCTCCCCAAGAACGCTGTTAGCAAGTGATGGCATATTCAGGATTGAAAGGGGCTAGGGGGTGGGGGATCGTCCGTTTAGGGTAAAATCGACTTATTATTGTTAGTAGACATTAAAAAAAATGTTTTCTGATTTTTTCATCCAATAATAATTTGGGACAAAAACCGCCCAAATCGACCTTCCTCTAAGATTTTAGAAATTCTAGAAACTTTAGAATTTTGTTTTTTAAAATTTATAGGTTAGGTTTACCAATTTTCACTAAAAATGTCCGATATTACAAAATCTGAAGTTGGATTACTAATGAACTCATGTAAGAATTAGTTAAAAAATAACCGTAGCATGAAATTTAAAGATCAGTTCAAAACACAGCATTCTTCACGTAGTTCAGAACGCTAAACAATCTATCTAGTTAATCTATCTAATCTAGTAAATTTATTCATATTTGCGCGAGTTTCTTAAAATACTGAGCGTCTTTTCTTTTGTGGTAAAAATCAGAAATTTGGGACAATAACGCATTTATTTAGTAGTGTCAAAATTTTCACATTTGAGCAGACAATCTTCCCATAGATCGTATATTTATCATATCCTGTGTGAAAGATAGCATTACTTTATTTTTTAGATGTTCCATAAAAACATACCTATCTCAAGATCTTAAAAATAAAAAAATGTCACATATTAAAAATGAGTTAGTTTAGAGAAAATTGTAGGTCAAGGATAGAATCGTAGAAGCTCTAATGGAACAAAGTTGTATAAAAAGAGTGTAGTACGATGTCTTTTTTATCGCTTATCTCTCATCTACGAAAAATATGGATTAATTATTTTACTGGGAGTTGGATTATTTCGCTCAGCAAGTCTTATTAGGTTTAATACCTTGTTTGTTTATTTTCATAATCATTCATTTAACAATATTCTTCCTCATTCTTCAATAAGAAATTACATTTTCATTTTTGGGCATTAACCTTACAATCATAGGTGATCAAAAAAGGTTTAATAGGATTTTTCATAATTCTCAACTCTGTCGTACACTATAGTGACAGTGTTTGAATGACGAATTTAAATCTAAAGTTAAAGTTTATTTTTAAATTAAATAAATTCCATTGTTCCATCACTGTTCCAATATAGAAATACATTTATGTATTAAATGAACTCGAAATTCTTCCTATTGAAGAATCTGCATACTATTCTGAACCAAAACTATAAAAATGTTATATACTTAGTACTGTCGATTTCTAAGGTCTTGTTGTATGAAAGCAAATTATATTTAAATTAGGGTCAACACGTTAGGCCCTCGGCAATAATTGTTCTATCAATCGTTACTGTACGTGGTAGCTGAATCAAGTTTAAAGTTAAACCACACTTATACAACTCACCCTAAGGATTGAACTACGGACCTGTTTTGTTTTAAGAATCTAATAAGCCAAATGTACTCAAAAATGAAAAATAAAGTTACAAAGTGATACCAAAACAAGGTTAACTTTTCAGTATTTAAAATGCCGATAAACCAGAAATAACAGCTTTCATAAATCGCATGTGTTTCGTTCCTTCTCTATTTTTGTAGAGCACATTTATATTGAAATAATAAAATGCAAGTAGAGTACTGTGAATGAAAAAGTGACAAATGATTACTCATAATTGTAAATTTATAGCTTATCAAACTTATGTGATTAGGAATATTGGTAATTATTATGATGTTTGTTTTTAAAAAGTGATGTTGTTCCAAGTAGCATCAACAACTATATAATTGCACAAACTTTTACAATTTTTTATTCATTTGTTTGTACAAATTAATTACAAAGCAAATGCAGAGCATTATCATTATCATCTAAAAGTGCTCTAATAAGAGACTACATTAACACACAGAATTAGGAACAATAAAAACACTCAAATTATTATTAGAGCAAATGTTCAAAATGTTCATTTGCGTTATTCGAAAATTACTTTGGACGTTATGTGAATGGTTTGCAATGCGAATTTTCCATTCCTAGTTCCAACAGTTGCATACTTAAAACTTGAAATGCTATGCAAAATGCGTTTCTCGAAAACTAGCAGAAATCGACAACATGTTGATAATTAAAACTATGTTCTAAATCATTATAGCTATACTCCCCATTGAGAAATTATTACTTATATTAGTTACACCCTGTATATTGTTTAAGTGTATGCGGTATTACTACGCCACTAATTTCTTTGAATTGTTTTATCACTTCAGCAATAAATCACTTAAAATACTGAACGGGAAATTTTTAAGACCGGAACACTTAATTCCCTATAAAGGTTTAAACAATAATAATAATAATTGCTACAACCCATAGCCTGGAAACCTAGGAAGGGAGGGAGCGATTATTATTATTACGTAGGCCCTAAGTGCGGCTACAGCCGACTTACTCACTATGGAGAGAGTTGCGATCCCAATCATTTTCATGTTCAAATTGTAAATCGTATCAAAGTGGTTCAACAGTAAAAGCGAACATTTGAATATAAAAAAGCTAATAGCAAATAGAATATTTTACTTGGGATAGCACAGTCCAGGTGACTGCAATTATTCTCCAACTCCCTAACCCAACGATGATCTAATTTTCAATTGTGTTTTGAAATGTCCATATGGGGCCCCAGATCACAAAGATCATTCATTTTTTCTTGTCCAAATAGCTACTTAGAATTTTCTAAATAGTTTCAATTTGTAAATTTCTTTTATTAAAACAGGCGAAACTACAAAGTGGTAACACAAACCCTATACTTCGACGACGAAAATAGTTGTTTATTTCATACTTTATCGTGTTATCCATGTTTAAGGTAGCAATTAAAGTCCGAAAAATGCTATTTTACGGTCTAGTATGACTGTAAAATTTTTTACCGGACTTAAATAAAATAAATAAATGCTTTAGTATTCAGTTACCATGAATACTCGTTCTATGTTTATAATTCAACTAATAGTTGCCGTCCATGCTCCTTGTTCATAGATGTCCATATTTTAAATTCGGAAATTTATTTTCTATAATTTTTTTTAAATGAAACCAATAATTGCAGTATGAAATAAAACGCATTACGTCATACGTCCTGGTAATGTTCTTACAGTCTCGTGTCGATGTTCCGGACTCGGCTCCTTCGTCGCCTTGTCCGTAACATCTTACTCGACTGTAAAATTTCATTTCCAGGACTTACAACGTAAATAACTATTACATTATTAGTGCTGGAAATGGAATTTCTTAGTCGACAACATTTTCAGGACGTATGACGTAATGCGTTTTATTTCATTCTGCAATTATTGGCTTATTTGTTTAATTTAAAAACAATTGTAGAAAATAAATTTCCGAATTCAAAATATGGACATCTTGAAGAACTTGTGTCCACGGTAACTGAATACTAAATCATTGTTGAGTTGATTTATTTTATTTAAATCCGGTATAATTTCTAGCTATACATTGTCCTACCACCTTTGATTACAAAATGTATTTTTATACAAAATATATAATTAATTAACTAATTTAATTAAACAATAAAACTTTGTACGCGACATGCTTTGCAACTAATCTTTACTGGGTTCACTGGATTATGGAGGCTCGCTTTTTTATCGCTCGCACCACAAACTTTGCAGCTCACCAGTAAAAATTCATTTCCAAGCTTACAATCATACCAGACTGTAAAACTGCATTTTCCGGACTGTAATCGGTAACGTAAACATGGCTAATAACAATACAGTATGAAATAAATATATTTATGGTATACTGACTCGTTAACTTCTGTTTATTGAGCTCTTTCTCTACGTTAACCTTAAACTTAACCTTAAAAAGATACCAATAAACGAAAAGTTAAAGTGAAATACATTTTTGTAGCCAGAAATGTGATCAAATAAAAGCTAAATATTTACATCATCAAGGTGAGCTCTTCTTATTTGCTTATGAAATCTGATGATTTCTATTAAATGACGTTTATTGTAGCCATAACTATACCATATCATGAGCCCATACAAGTAATATTTATTATAGATAGCCCAATACAATCAACTTTTAGATGTCGTGGTTTTGCATGTTGCAAAACACGTGTTAAGGTATTAAAGTTTAAATGTTGAAGTGTGACGTTTAAGATTAATACATATCCAACGTTAAGTAAATAAAAAATGTGTGTTACACAAACGTATTTATTAACGTTGTATTAATGTACGAACGGCCTGATATATATATTTTTTGATATTTTATATTATACTGATATTATTGAACACTTATAGAACGTTAACCACGTTATAGAAAACCATATGTAAAGGAACTGCACGTAACGTTATTATAACGTTAACGTATTGGCTGCTTAGGCTTTGGACGGAAAACTACGTAGCTACGTACATATAATGTTAGAAAAAGCCGGTGTTTTTCTAAACCAAAAATAAACAGTTGATTGTCTAACGTAAAATGGTTTATCAACCAATTACACGTTGATAATACGTTTAAAAAACGTAAGTGTGTTTACTGGGAGAAGGACACTTGTTCATGTTTAATATTCATTAATATTTATTAAAATAACAGCAGTAGCTTTTAAACTTCCATACAAAACGTATTGGTTATCTTATCTACTGTTATATGTAGCAATAAATTTAGTATTTGTTTGTTTTTAAATATTTAATTTGGTTCAGTAGTTTAGGAGCAATCCGCTTTCAAAGTCAGAGGACTAGAAAAAAAATGAATAGTAGACTAGCAAAAAACTCTGTAAAATTTTGTTTATATTAATTTTTAACGATAAGCATATTTCATTAATTTGTTTTTCCATTAAATGAATTAAAAAATAAAGATACATTTAAATAAAAGCAGCACTTTTGCTATTTAGAATTGTTTCGAAATGTTTTCAATATATCCACTTAAAATCTTGAACATAAAAAGCGTGAGTGGATTTCTGTTATCTAACAAATCACACGTCTCAATTATTTAGGGTTCAGGTAGAATTAAACTTTTTACAAATACATGTCGTAAAGCAATAACATAAAAAACCAGTTCTTACCTGTGATTAATTGCATGCAATTAATATCACTTAATAGAGGAATGGGAACAAGAATTTTTCGTTTCGTTTATTATTCACAAGCAAGTATTCACAAGCACATGATTTGAATCACCAAACTTAGGATTTTGTTGTATTTATAAAACTTTGATTTATAAACTAAAAACTGATAAAAATAAATAAATATTTTTATGAAAGATGAAGGATTTTGTGTTACTACGATTAAATTAATTCTCATTAATAAAAATAATGTTATGTTGTCAGAAGGAATAAGCTGTATCATGCTCTAGTTGAACTCACTTGAGAGTGTTGAAAATATACAAGTTGAAGGATAGTAGTTGGTTAATGCTTTTAGAAACATTACAAGATTTCATTTTTAGTCTTTTATATATGTAGATTGACGTGTTTCATGCTTTAGAGGCGTTGCTAATTATCCAAAGAGGTATGCGGTAGTTATATACTCATATTTGGATCAGTGAGCACATATGTACATATATGTAAGCAGGAGCAGGTGCTTTTTGTAAAGAACTTCATAAAAGATTTTTCATTTCCCTCAAGATATTATCTTAAAAGGATCGTATTAACCATCGATTAATGCTACCATTTACCAGTAGAACAAATTTTTATTTCTATTTAGCATGTAAATATGACAGAATGACTGAGCAGTGTCAGTAGCATGGGTTTTTGTGCAAGCATTTCTTTCTCTGTTTGGTTGTATTTTGTGTACGTAACCATTGATTGCTTTAGATTAATTTGAAAATCATGTTAAGGATCATTAAATTTAGCTATAAATAGCAACCGAGCCACTATAATACTACCTAACCACCTACACCTCGGGCTGAATAAATGTGAATTTCTAATAATTTGCATTGGAGATACTATGTAATAGCAATATCAGGCTGCTTTTTAAAAATTCTTGCTACGACAATATTTGCATAAAATTACAAAGCAGTATGATCTATCTAGATCACATCTTGTGAAATATTAAAGGTACTTAAACGGACATATGGTCATGCATTGCTGAACTTTTTTAAAGGTCTTTATTAAGTCTAGTTGACTTAAGGGGTTTGTACGTTTTTATTATGGCACTTCAGAAAAATCCAATTTAGTGTGGCGAGAACACTTTAAAAATGTGTGCTTATTTGTAAAGTTATTTACAATCATATACTGTATTTATATCCATAAGGTAAATAAATATTTTTGACATGGAGGGTCCTAGGTCCTCGCCCGACTAACATACGAGGGTCATTTTTTAAGTAAGAACCGTTTTATAATGGAGTAAAAGAAACTTTATTTAATAACACAAATTATATCAAACACTAAATATGAATGTAAAGATTATTAAAAGTTTCACAGTTTTATTAAAATATACCTGACAATATTGTTTCGACAGCTATGCTGTCATTATCAAAGGTAATATAATTATAAACAAACACGTCGCTAAGGTAGATACAAAATAGGTAACTAGATAAAATAATAATAATAATAATAATAAAATTAATAATAAAAATCATAATTAAACATCTAATACTTCCAGTAACGGAGAATTACTGAGCTCAAGTTGTTCATTCATTAAAGGTACCCTGAGTTTGTGTTTGTATATCTCAAAGGCTTTAATGAATGACTCAGGGTACCTTTAATGAATGAACAACTTGAGCTCAGTAATTCTCCGTTACTGGAAGTATTAGATGTTTAATTATGATTTTTATTATTAATTTTATTATTATTATTATTATTATTTTATCTAGTTACCTATTTTGTATCTACCTTAGCGACGTGTTTGTTTATAATTATATTACCTTTGATAATGACAGCATAGCTGTCGAAACAATATTGTCAGGTATATTTTAATAAAACTGTGAAACTTTTAATAATCTTTATTTATTTCATGATTATGGAGTTCCACAAAATAAGGCTGGAAACAATAAACAAGACTAAATATGAACATTTTTTTCACTTTTCAACATAGTCGCCATCAACGTTCAAGCATTTGTCAAGCCGTGGCACCAGCTTTTGGATCCCTTCATCAGAGAACTCTGTCGCCTGACTATTAAACCAGTTCGTAACTGTTTCTTTAAGCATGTCATCATTGTCCAAACGCTTCCCACCGAGAAATTCCTTAAGTTTTGGAAAGAGATGAAAGTCTGATTGTGCTAAGTCTGGGCTGTAAGTTTCTGTATGATTTTTCCTGTTGAAGGTTATTGTTTGAACTTCCGTGGGCGTGACGGGGAGTTTGAATGATGCCATTCATTGGATTGACGTTTTGTCTCTGGAGTGTAGTACGCAATCCACGTTTCATCTCCAGTCACAATGTGACTCAAAAAATTGTCACCACCCTTGTGGTAGCGCTCCAAAAAGGACAAAGAACGTACTATTCGCTTTTGTTTGTGTTCTTCTGTCAACATTTTTGGCATCCATCTCGCACACATTTTTTTGTAGTGAAGTTTATCACTAACAATGTGATAAATTACCGACCTTGAAACTTGAGGGAATTTCTGATGAAGCTCGTCAATTGTGAAGCGCCTGTTTCGGCGGATTTCCTCATCAACGTTTCCTCATCAACGTTTTCAACGTTTCAACGTTTTCAATTCTTCATTCATGACAGTTGGCCTTCCAGATCGTTCTTCATCATGAGCATTTGTCCTCCCTTCATGGAAACGCCTACACCATTTACGCACATTACCATCATTCATTACACCTTCACCATAAACTTCAACAAGCTGCCGGTGAAATAAATGTTAATAAATAAAGTGAGGCTAGAGTTAAATTAGGTTGCAGGCTAATTTAAAGATAAAGGTTAGGTAAGGGATTATATTTGCTTATAGTTTTGCTTGGATTTAGGTTAGGTTACAGTTACATGCCCTGTTAGACTTGAGGTTTAATTCAGGCCAGGGTAGGTAACTTTCGAGATTACGTTAGGTTAGCGACGGAGATAGGTGAGAGGTTAAGTTGAGTTAAAGCGTAGGCTAAAGTCAAAATTAGGATAGAAATTAGGTTAGTAAGATTAGTGGTTGTTAAATTAGGTGAAGATACAGTTTAAATTGGATCTGGTTAAGATCCAATAAGGTTAGGTTGCCTTCTGTTACATTTTAGATTTAGTTAAAGATTAGGTTGGAATACGTTTAGGTACGATCGGTGTTAGTTTAGTTGATAATTTATTAGATATTAGGTTAGAGGAAAGTTACGTTCAAGGTTACGTTAGAGGTTTTTATGTTACAGGTTAGGTCAAAAATAAATGGTAGCACTACAGTAAAGACCTAGTTAGAAGTTAATTTTGGTTGAAGGCGAGATAATGTAAAATAATAGAGGCTAGCTTAGCTCAAAGGACATTCTACGTTAGGACAAAATTAGAGGACATGTTAGCGATAGCTTAGGTGTGTTAGAGATTAAATTAAGTTAGAGACTGGTACAGATTAAACTATATGTTGGTGAATGGTTTAGGGTAGATTAAATTAGGTTATAGTTTATAACGGGAACTTTTTAACCGGCTAGCACGCGGTGTTAACAAGAAGTTCCAGCTATATTAAAATTTATTACACAAAACATTAATCTTGAACTGACTGAATCTTTGGGACCGGAAAACGTCTGCTTGAAAGATAGCAGCCACCGTTTGAACTCAGCACAAGCGTTGATAGAAATAAAAGACACAGATACAAAAGAAACAGAAAGTTATTTATTTTCAAAACACAAATATGAACAGTGAGGATTTATACCACACTCAATGTTTAGGGTAAAACAAAAAGCAATTATATCAATATAAGAAATATGACGAAATCAATGAGTCTTATACAGTTCTTACATACAATAAGTTCACATGATCAAAATAGAAAATTAATTATATATCTTAACAGAAATGAATAATTGAATAGTACTGTAGTGTGTTGAAGACCAATGTGGTAATACAGGTTGCTTGTGTGTGGTCTTGTACACTATCTTATGAGTTATCTCTTATAGAAGACAATAAAAGACATGTTTACTTATTATTAAAAAATAGCATACATTAATGTCGTACTTGTATGTATTGGCAAGTTTAATGTATACTAGCTACAAAAAAATTAAGGTCGTTTGCATCTTTTCAATGGTTCCTTACATACTACTACAATAAAACTTATGCTAAGTATTAGGTGCTAATAATCAAATAATTGAAAGGCCTTTGCTGCTGATAGCTAAGGGGCATCAATCGCTTAAGGCAAAAACGTGAGTTGCTTATTGCAAGGTATTGCCGCAAACTTAACCTAATTAAAATAAACTTGATGTACAGGAATCACTTGTTAGGACGTTCTGTAATTTTTACTAAAAAGAAAGAAATAAAATTTAGGAACGTGAACAAAACCAAGGAACAACATAATAAGTGTTTCGTGAACAAGTGATGCTTACGTTACGATTTATTTGTTGTAACTTTTAAAATTAAAAATAACTATGCTAATTGAATCTAAAAGCGTTAGCCTAAGTAGTAAGTTTGTGGTCAACATTGATAAACGTAGTTGTATTCATTTTGTCCGTAAGATTGGAAGAAGTGGGTTTGATCTCATAAAACGGAGGCAGTATTCATAGCATTGTCCTAATGTTGTAGGAATTACTAGGTAAAATTGCCCGTTGGAGAGTATGATTAAATCTTCTTGAATCCTATGATATTTGAGGAGAATGAATACTTGAAGCTTAATCCGGTAGCACATATATTTGGGAGGTCCAAATGCTATTCAGGATTGATTAGTTGAATGTTATCAATGTATGATATGATGTAATGTCGAGTTGACAAGGCTCACGTGGAAATTTATAAGTTATATGTATAAATTTTTGCACTTGTGTTTATGGTGTATAACTGGAAAGTTACACATGCACAGGAAACTGCACATAATGCCAAAGTTTATTAGCGAGATGGATTTTGATATTATGATAAGATAATTTGAGTTTGATCAATAGCAGTTACACTGTTGTAATTTTCTCGGTTAGCAAAACGTCGAATCTTCGCATTGTTCTAATTACGAGGTAATAAGGCTGTTTAATCGCATGACTTTTGCATAAAATTTCGCGTTTTGACATAACACAATTTTGTTGGTTGAGGTTAAGGTTGTTGCGAAGTTCGTTGATGGTTATCCGAGAAAATAACCTAAACATCAAAATTAAATAAAGAAAAAAAGATATTAATCCTGTTATATCCAAGAACAATCTCTTCTTATGGCATCGTTCCAATGGCGAAAACCGTCGGCCTTCGGAAGCTCTTGCAATTTCTGATTTAAAACACATTGGTTAGGATTCAATTTTAGCGGTATCCTAACTGACTGATGTTTTTTGAATGTTCGTAGGAGATTGTGATTCTGTTTGGTTGTGGAATAAATGCACTATTGAAATTAAATTATTTGTAATAGTTTCTGTAATGAAAGTATTAACCTGTGAAACGTGCTTTTCAATAATCGAATGTTCAGGTTTATCAAAACAGAAAGTATCAGTGGATGCAGGTGCGTCTGAAAGAGCATTGCATTGATAAATGACGTTTTGAGTATCGTCACTTAATTGGGGGTTAGAACACGGATCTTGCGATATTTGATTACAGTTTGTAGTTATGAAATTATGATGAGAAATGATTTCGTTTTTAAATAGGGTAACTAGACCAAAAAATTCAGGTAAATCATTTTGCTGTAACCAGAAATCTGTAATCTCTTTGGGAGAAGAGAAGAGATAGTATTTGATTTTGGGTTGTATGAAGTAGATTTATCTAAAGAAGAACCCAAGTAGTATTTTAATAGTTCGTTGATGAACGTGGTGTATGGTTCGAATGAAATAGTGTAGACATGTGTATATGTGAACTGTCAAAAATAGGAAATTTAACTAAATTTGCTTTTAACTGCGCCATATTGAAACGTAACCAATATAATATAGTTTACTTATCTTATTTAAATGATAAAAAAGGATATTTATAAACTTCTGAAAGTCGACTGCTTGCGTGAGATAATCAAATAACTAATTCAAGGAATTCCAGGTTGCAGGTTGCATTTGTCGGCAAAGACAGAAAACCAGAGCAATGGAATATTGAAGATATGGTGTTGATCGTCTAAGTTCTTCTTACGGGGTCACCAATGTGGTGTTTAGAAGATTAATGTAGTAATACAGGTTGCTTGTGTGTGGTCTTGTACACTACTTATATGTTATCTCTTGTAGAAGACAATAAAAACATGTTTACTTCTATGAGATATTTATTTATACTCTTGTTGTTGATTACTGTTGTCATGGCAATCACTTAGCATGCAATGCCTTCTTGAGGTAATATGGATGTAATGATATTCATCATAAAATCAGTCATTACATCCATATTACCTCAAGATGGCATTGCATGCTAAGTGATTGCCATGACAACAAGAGTATAAATAGATGTCTTATAAAAGTAAACATGTCTTTTATTGTCTTCTACAAGAGATAACATATAAGTAGTGTACAAGACTACACACAAGTAACCTGTATTACTACATTAATCTTCAAAACACTACAGTACTTACGCTTTCTGCAGAAAAGGTAATTGGTTTATAAGTGGCATTAGCGTCTGTAATATACTTGGAATTAGATAAAAAACGCAGCTAAAACCATGGAGTAATAAAGAAGGGGGTGAAGGTAGAAGCCGAAAGAAGAAGCCTAGAAAGAAATTCTACATACATTAACAGTTTATCAACATAAACAAAAGTGTACCGGAAAAGATGTTTTCATCGACTATCACCTCTTGATATTATATTGTTGAAAGGTATTCCTACAAAACAAGGAATTGTTAGAGATAACCATAATGATTAGAGTAATTAAAACGTGTACCTTGCAGCAGAGTTTAAAGACCAACGAGTTGGATTCCTGCCGCACTAACAATCACCACAGTGAAATAATTAATCACCAGGAATTAATTGTACTTTATCCACAATAAACTCATAAAGAAAATTAGCGAAATTTCCTAAAACTGGAATAAAACACGCACTCTATATGCAAGTCAAATTACAACTCACTTTTTAAAAGGAGTAAAAATGATTATCTTTCCGAGAGATTAAATTTCCTAAATTTGCTAGAAATTGAGATAAATCCGAAATTACCAATGATGAATCCTTAACAGAAACATCACCAAATAAGGAATAACCAATAAAAGGGTGTGTCCACAAACGCTTCTATATCTGGAATGACAAAATATGATATGATAAAATAAACACAGTGAAAAAAAACCTTTTAACAAGGAAGATTTTAGGTTAAACATTAAAGTGAAATTGAACTGGGGAAAAAAATTGTGACAAGTTAGAGTCAGTTAATTACAGTATCTAGGTTAAGCTAGGTTAAAGACTAGTTTAGTATATCTTATAGGTCATTAGCTGTTAGATTATAGGTTAGCTTAAAGGCTAAACTTAGTTTAGATTAAAATTTGTTAGCGGTTAGTTTAAGTTAGTGTAAAGGTTGTTTTAGGTTAAGTTGAAAATTAGGCTAAGATTAGCTTAGCTTTCGTTATATTAGGTTAGGTTATAAGTTAGATTAAACGTAAGGTTAACCTACTTTAGAAATTGTGCTGTTAGAAGTTAGCATATATTAGAAGTTAAACTACGTTAAAGATTAAAGGTTAAGTTAACTTAACTTAGGTTCGGTAAAGGATTAGATTAGGTTAGATCATTTTAGGTTGTGGTTGAAGGTAGGTTGACTTAAATTAGGTTAGTAAATAGGTCAAGTTAGCTTAGAAGTGTAAAGATTAGGTTAGAAGATTGACTGGATTTCAGATTTGGTTTAGTGGTTAGTTTATAGAACATTTTCGCTATTAATTTAGGTAAGTGGTTAGGTTGTCTTAGAAGCTTTGTTAGGATAGAGACTAGATTAGCTTAAGTAGTAATTGTGTTACATTAAATTAAGATAGAGGCAAGATTAGGTTGGGTTATCGGTAAAGTAACGTTAGAGATTAGTTTGAAAAGAGCTTTGGTTTGAGATCAAGTTAATGGTGACGTTAGATGATAGGTTAAGTTAGATGATAAATTAAGAAATTAAGATAGACGTTTGATTAGGTTAGCTTATATTTAGGAGTCTGGATCATGAAGTAGGTACGATAATCCGTACAATCAAGTCTGGATGCAGGGTGTCGAAGACTAGTGTTTTCCAAGAAAATCTCTGGCACCCTGCAAAGCCGTACAATCAAGACAATCTGCATGGTACCTCTACCTCTATCCACGTATGCTATCAGCTATGTGCTGAATCGCTTTTCTTCTACTGACAACGATGTTCTAACATCTAACATCTAACAATATCACTTAACATCTGTATTCTACCGACAATTATTCACAAATATTTGAAATAAAGATTTACATCTCTCCAGAAGATAGCGCTATTTACAGATTTTCTTCCGTACTAAAAGTTCACGGTTTTGTTGAGTAAGGATTCAATCCTTCTACCCCGAAGGTATGTGTTGGGTGTTAAAGCTACAACTCCACCGCAGGCAGGTTATCAGAATAATGAGTTCCAAAATAATGCGCTTTCGAAAAAGATTGCTTCAAAATTTTAATTTCCAAAAATATGTTTTTAGAATATCTAATTGTTCAAGAAAATATTATCCAAAAAAGAAATTTTTCTAAACCATGGCAGCCACAACCCGCTTGGCCAGTTTGCTTTGTCGTAAACTTGCCAAAAAACAAGTTGTTCTGGTCTTTATGTTGAACAATAATGTATATATTGTAGATAACATAACAAAGAATTTAGTCTGTTGTTAAAAAATGGTATCAGCACAACGTAACTGTAACATTACTTACCTTCTCAACACATGATCCAGTGCACATTTGCACTTAGAATATGGTTGAACACTTAAAAAATGTGTAGCTAAGTGAACAGTAGATTATGGTATAACACTAGATTCCAAGAGTGTTGTACGTGGAGCACCTGTCGTTAGACTTAATTTCCACGTTCCTTCCAAGATGAAGTAATTGAAATACGCTTAATCAGCGCTCATATTCTTAGCATATGCTCCCAGTTACTCACTGGTCGAAGCGAGGTTGCCTATCCATCCTCTACTAACTCTCCAGGTTAGTGCCGGAGCGATTAACTTAATACGTGCTTAACCGCTGGAACCCTTCCGTCCTCTTTCAGGGTCAAGTAGAGGTACTTGACCGATATACCTAGGTTAGGAAATAGTCCTAATGCTGGACGAGGGTCCAGCATTAGGACTATTTCCTAACCTAGGTTAGGTATATCGGAACCCTCCAGAGGGTTCTTTCGCCAAGCCTTAGTTGGAGCCACTGCCCGATCGAATCTAACCTCAGATGTGGCGGGACTTCTTTTAAGCGGCTTTACCACCCCGATCTCCCAGTTATAGGCCTGGTGTGCCGTTGACAGAGCTTCGTGTCGAGGCTACTTCATAGAGACCATCAAAGTAGCATCCCGGTGTGTACCCGTTAGAGTGAAGTTGTCCTGGATGTGAGAGGCTATGTATCTTCGCATCAATGCCCCTTAAGCGTAGGTATCTAGATGATTTCTGGGAATCCGACGACTGAAACTGGAAAGCCAAAGCCAGACCCCCGTACTGTCATCTCCGAAACGCTACCTGGTTGCATGCAGTTTCTCATAGGTCGGCGAGTGTACTCTCTGGCGGAGATAAACTTCACTGGTTTCTCCTCTATTTGTCTAGGTCATACAGCGGGATACTTATTTAGCTCCATAAAAAACCGTGACGTCCGGTAAAAATCCAACCATCCACACCGGACCCTCTTGTTAGCTTGGAGCTATACGAGCTCCTCTGTAACGTTTTTGAGTCATCGTCGAGAAACACTTGCGTGTAATTGCAACACACATTTGCTTCTGATTGCGTCATCCGTTATCCAGACAGTGCTACCCCGGATCCTAGTGCTCCCTGACACCTCTAACGACTGCTCACCCTCCGTCTTCGGGCTAGTCTCGGATACTAGTGGAGTCCGACACCTCGAGCGACTGCTTGTCCGTTCACCCTGTGGCATAACACCAGAATCAACATGATGATAAGGTGGAATAATTCGGAGTTACCCTGCTCTTTACGTTAGACAATAATGTTTGGGTTGTATATAGGTAACACAACAAATAATTTAGTCTGTTGTTAAAAAGTGTTGTCAACACAACGCAACTGAAGTGTTACTCACCTTATTAACACATGACCCAGTAAACATTTGCGCATCAGAATATAATTAAAAACTTTAAAAATGTGCTGCTAAGTGACCAGGAAGTTATGGTGCAAACATCAGAACCAACACGGCCATGCGTTGAATCATCACGCGATGAAACTTGTCAAACGCTATTGGTTTAGGCAAGAGAAGAAATTCGATGCACTGTTCACGTGTATCTAACGATAGAAAGGTTGTTTGCAAATTATGTATATTGTAGTGGTATTTTAGTTACATTCATTATTTAATTAAAAAGGATACAGTAAATTCTAATAATAAAAAGGGATTATAAAAAACGGAGTTATTATTGTTTATGTTCAGTTACAATGTATGGATTTTGATTGTTCTTAATATTGAAAATGTTTCTTTATAAAAGTAAAAAAGTAAACTTTTAAGTAACTTTTCTTTGAAAAGTTTCTTGGAAGTATGCAGCGAGCTAGAAAAATTGAAATTAAATGTTTTAGAATAAGTTTTGAATTTTGCAATAACATAAAATGACAATAAATGTCATAATGAAAATTTTGAGGTTATAAAAAAGGTGATAGGCATGGAAATTAAACTCTGTGTCTATTCCATTAAGAGCAAACAAACATGAAGAAGAGTTTTAGTTATCTTTTATACCATCGAAGAATGACACTACATGCTTCTAAGAGGTCAGCAATAATCGTTACCTTAACAACAAAAAAAAAAACAAAATGAAATAATAAAAATTTAATAAAACAGAAAAAACAGTTTTGTTAGTTTTAACGTTAGTTTTATCGTAATAATTTTTATTGAATTATTTAAAAGTCTACGAAAAGTACATAAAGATACTACGTTAACCACGCGGGCACCCTAAGGTCTATTGCGAGTAACGTTTTTATTCCAAGTAAATACGTTGCGTCTTGTTTTTGTTAATTTGTCATTTTTTTAAATAAGAGATTAAATGTAGAAACACGTATTTGTTTATTTTTTTAACTTAATTTACTTATGATTTACTTTTATTTAAAAAAGAATTTACGTACTGAAAGTTCCTGCCACCAGTTTGAAAGTGTAAGCTTCCATTGTTAGTATAATTACTTTAAAATCGTACTGAAAGTTCCTGCCACCAGTTTGAAACCATTGCTTAGCCCTTTAAAATCACGGAACCTTATAGTAGTATTGAATGTAGAACTTAGGTTTTTGCTACCCAAGAGAATCACTTCAAAGTGATTTTTTGTAAACTACTCCATATTTACTTGTAAAATGTAGGAGGCCATTAACCAATTTGCAATTTGCTATAATTGTTAATATACTATGTTTTGCTATATAACCTTCAATAATAATAACAAATTAGTGCCAAATTGTGCCTTAGGAATAATATAAAAATGGTTTGTATCAATTTCTATCAACTTATAAATATTTTTCCCATATCTTATTAAAGACATTTTTAATTAAAAAATATAATCATAGAAGGCGTGTTGTTATTTTTCGATCTATCATCACGTTTAACAGAAAAGTTACAATGGTTTATAATTTTGTTATACTGAAATGACAAAATGATTAAACATTTCATCGCTCTTTGTATTATTAAGTACGTATTACAAATAAAATAGTAATCTATTTTGTGACACGATTGCAGCATTAGTATAGAAAATGATAGAATATTTGCTAAGTTGTAAGAGTTAGGGAGAGCAACACGTGACCAACCACGATGTGTCAAAGAGAAAAGTTCAACGTAAGTAGCAATTACCATGTTCCCGCTATATAGTTGGACAAGTTCCACAGAGGTTACAGCAACGTATCTGTTACATAAAAATTATTGTTCCCGATTTTGGTTACAGGCACGTATAAAACCGTAGCAATTTAATTGCTTGTTATGAGCGGCAAAAACTTAAGTAAGCTCTCACACTAAGGCAATGCGCAACTAGCAACTAAAAACTGACAATAAGCAACAGACAATATTATTTTGACCGCCTCTCACACTGCAACAAGTGATTCCTTTTAATTTGTGTAGCAATCAATAATAAATCATTTTCTTTTTATGTTAAATTCTTTAATTACATCAGTCACTGACCTCATAACCTTGACTTATATTTCGGCCACAATCATAAAACTAATAATAAAAAATTAATATTTTACAAGTATTCGTAATATACTAACAGCATAAATAATAGTTTGTTATACACAAATGTCTTTGTTTCTAACAAATGCTGGATCGTCATGTTTGTTGTATAAAAATTCCACTCTCTATTTATAATAATAATGCAAGTATTGCTCTATATTGACACCATAAAATCGGCTTTCGACATGCAGCGCATATCGCCGGCCACAAATATTAACGCAACCGGCAACGTTTTTGTAGAAGCGATAATAAGTTGCTCCAATGTTAGACTTCTGATTAAATTCAATGTAAACAACCCGATGGCAATAATATTGCGTGTTTCCAATTGCTAGTTGCTGATTGCTTATCAGTGTGAAAGCCGCCTAATAGTTTCACCGGTAGTTGCTGGTACGTAGCAATGACTAAAAATGCTGCTTAGGCTGGTATCAGTATATGAAATATTTATTATAAAATTTACATTGCGCCAGTAACGAAATGGTAAACCATATGTTACGCGACTAGTAACATCATATACGTTAACCGTACACATTTAATAAATAAAACCATAACTAAAAAGAAAAACAATATGCACTATAATTCAGGCTCACGTGTTACTGGAGTAATTTAACTTTCGAACACCCAAAAATTTTGCTCAAAATATATAGTAAAGGAAATCTAAATCTTTTTCGAACATCATGTAGGTACCCATTCTTACAAGATAATTAAATTTTATTATTTAAAAGCACGTGTTTTATTTTATTAACTCTCACCATAAAAAGTTTGTTCGTCATTAGAAATATTGAACTTTATAAAAAAGACATTAATCATGCTAGTAATAATAATAGCATGTAAGGATCATTAGCGCTGGAAGAATAAACTTTACGAAAACAACCAGGAAGTATAAATAATTAATATAAAACATAGTGAACACTACTTACACATGAGAAGTACGTACGCGGATATACATATCTGGATTGAACAAAAAAAGTGCTCATTTGACTATCTAAGAAATATTCTATACTACTGTAATTAGGCTGGATTTTTAAAATTTTTGCCTTCAAACTAAACCATAAATATATAATTTAGGCAACATGAAAGGCATAAGAGGTTAAAATGTACCTTAGGCCAAAGTTCCAAGGTCAAATAAAAGTTTTATACAATTTGAAAGACTACTGAAAAATGTTTGAGGGAATATAATAGTGAAATTCCTTATTAATTGGCAGCAGCATATTTTATCATTAGCTTGTTATTAAACTACTGACCTGCACGAAATGACATTACGGTGAAAGGTATCTTAAAAAATAGCATTTTTATTCTTAATAGTAGTGTAAAATAGTTTCATTTACTATACTACTCAATGAAAGTAAATAATAAATTCAATTTAATTCAAATACTACATTTATGTTAATATTTGTAAATTCCGTAACTAATAATAAGTACAAATAACTACAAGGATTTAATTTAAAAGTTAAATTTGTTCCACTTGTAAGTTAATTCTTCAGTACCTGTTATTAACTTCATTTGCACCACCACAGGATATTGCATAAAAGTGTCGGCAAATTTTTAAGTCACAATTGACTTCACGACTGTCGATCTAATTTTTTTTCTGAATTGCATTCTTCAACCGTGAGATTTTAGTATTTTTTCTTCTCTATATTGCATTACTATGATTACCTTATTGTTGTGATTTATTTACTTTTAATTATCTTTTAAAAAATTTACCCAGTTATAACATCACATCCTTTGTTGTGCCTTAATTATAGTTGTCTTGATTATTACATTGTTTTGCCTTTTAAGAAGTTAATTAACTTCCCGTAAATTAGTGATATCTTAATTAATTAGAGGATTATGCGTAATGTTTTGAAATTTTTGAAACATAAAAATTTGGTTTAATTAATTTACACATGCACATTTATCAATATGTGCTCTAGAAACCTTTGCAAATTAATAAAAACAGTTTTACACTTTCCGCATTCAGTATTCCTGGCATTTTGATTTTTATAAATTTCACAAGTGCTTATTTTTACGTTTACCGCCAAAAATTGTGAAACACATTTTTAAGATTTCTTAATATAATATCGATTAGCGCTAATTGAAGTTGAGTGTCGCATTTCGCAATGCGATTAATAAGAAAACATAAATATAAGGATATATATTTATTTTATAAAAATAAATATACAAAAATTGCACATATACATTTGTTTTTTATGAACGCAAAAGACGCGCGAAATAGAAAAGGATAATAATAAAAAACATGAAAGAGAGACAAAAATGAAAGAAGGATGAGGTATATATACAACATGGAGACAGTCTAATAATAATAAAAATAGCTTAATAAAACACACATAAATAAAAAGAGATCAGTTTAAAGATGAGTTAGTAATGACCGCCCAAATGCCCTCCGTATCCACCATCAAGAGCATATCCGCCATAATGTCCTCCACCAAGACCGATGCCTGCATGTCCAACAGCGATAGCGGGGGCGGCTACGACGGCTTTAGCGATGGTTTGTGGGTGAACGGCGTGTCCGGATCTGGATACTACAGCGTTGAATCCGTTGTGGTCATCGGCGGTATAATGGACAGTACGGATGGTACCATCGGGTTCGTGGACGGAATAAGAGCCCTTTACTACATCCCCATCACGGACTTCATGTTGAGTTTTGTGGTCACCAGTGTGGCCATCAGCGACTCCGTAATTGAATTCGTATTTGGGATGAGCCTGGAAATTTGGAAAATTTGATAAGAATTGGGGGGATAATGATTGATCTTGTGGATCTTACGTAATAGTCAACAGCATGGCCAACAGCAGGGGCGGCGATGGCAATACCATGACCACCTCCGATGACACCAGCGTTGACGTAGGCCACAAGTGCGCAAAGGGCTAAAATCTAAAACAAAAAGTTAAATTTGTTTAAATTATTAAAAACTGTAATTCTTATGTTTAGTAATTATTTAATTCACTTGTCTGGTAGATTTATTAACATGATATCCTGTAAATTCCAGGAATATAATAATCCTTTTATAAAAATCACTATTGCATTAACTTTTAGTAGATTTCTGTTTAAGCGTTAGGATTAGTTAATTTTAAATCAACCCTTAACGTCCTATTATCACTAAAAGCACCTAAACACACCTTAGAGAACATATTTGCTGTATTATCACTGTAGACTACAGGAGGATACTGACTTTGGGATGGAATATAGCAGCTTTTATACTTAACCCAGGCCACGAAACGTTCACTATAATTAATAAAAAACAACCTTACAGTACTGCTATTATGTATACAAAGCGTAATTTGAAAGTGTATTACGACAAACGCGTGCCAATGTGGAGCAAGTACAAGTTCTTTTTTGCTTCCTTTAAGACACTATGGTCACTACAACCACCTACAACTACAAATACTTTTAGGACTCTTAACTACTGACCTAAAAATGGTAAATAATATGTAAATCTTTCGTCCACCGATTCAAGTTTTGTGATCAAAAGATAAATTTCTTAAGTGTGGCCACACTAAAAATTCTGTCTCGTTTTTAGAGAGGTGCACACACATACACATACTACAGTGTGCTTGGAATGTTTTCATGCTTCACTGAGTTTTTAACTTGGACGCAATCTGTGTATGTTACCACATCAACAAAATATTTTTTTATATATACACTTAGAGATAATTTTAAACCTTGACTTAATTTTTTCAAACGCCGTCGGCTGCTTAATAAAAATGATTATTACATTTTGTTTGGTTTAAATCAGACAAAGGCAAATGCAATCTTTATTGTTGCAATTTAGAGAATTCTCTTTTATAGCCATAGAGACAAATATAATTATAATATATTTTTTATTTATTTATATCAGATAAATTGTGTTCCTGGTAGCATATTACAATTTAAGTCTCAGATAAGATTTCGGTTATTTATTTATAAGTTATACACTGTTAAAATTACTCAAGTATTTCTTCCTTATTAGATGTCATCAGTAAAGGTCGCATACCTAATAACACGTTTAAATCGCCCAGGCTTGAAGATTTAATTTTAGTTTATATTTTAAAATCGTTTAACTTTTTATTATACTGAATATTATGTATTTACGACTGAAGGAAAACCAAAAATTAAAAAACGCATTTTTCTAATTGCATCTTGTAAAAACGAAAAAACTTATTAGATTAGTGGAAGATTAACCAAATAATTAAAGGCTTAGGAAAAATTCTTATGGTTCAGAAGCCACCTTGCAGATCTTCCACTATTTAACATTTGTTAAAAGCCAGATGACTCCAGAAGTGAGCAAAAGTCATCTCAACTCATCTTCAAGCAACTGGGATGTCTTTGATTCCTTATCCAAATATCCAATTTTTGTTTAACGTGGCCAACCTGCGTTGAGCTTATGACTACGGTCTCCCTTAGGGGACTACGAATTGAGTTACGCTCAATTAGCGCGTCAGTTATATTTGTAAGAGCTACCAGTACTCACTGGTAGTAGCGAGGTGGCCTATCCACCCTCTACTAGCTCTCAAGGTTAGTGCTGGAGTTATTAACATACTCACCCGTCAGGATCCATCTACGAGAGTGTCCCATTACCCCTAGTGCAGCTGACGGACTTTCACAGCCCAGACGAGTCCAACCTCAAGTGCAGCTAGGACTTGGAAACTGGGCCTGCCTAGGATATTTGCCATACCTATAGATCTTAAGTCAGCGAAGTAGCTCAAACTACTGGTCCACCGCAAGGTTTTCCTCGCGGCATACAATATACAGTGCAATGCGACTACCCTGTAAGAAGCATATGTCGATACAGTCTCCACTAACACAGCGAGCTGGGGGTCGCTGTCGGGATAGGCTTTGCTGGTATCGACTCGGACCCCAGTTTTGGGCTTGCCCCCAAACCAAAGGACGCGTCCTGAGACCAGTCTAATCAAAGTGTAGCGATACCAAACTCCGGCGTGATTCCTTATCCAGTAGGGGGCCTGAAAAATAGTTTTTGCTTAGGCAACTAGTTCCATTTAAAGATCTAGGCAAGTAAGGCGTCCTTTGACTCTATCACTATAGACCAAATATTAGAAGTTGGCAAAATAAATCAGAACTGAAGTTAATATACATAGGCCTACAGTACTATTAAATGTCTGATAAGTTGCACCCTCTCCGATGGCACCTTTATTATTTTTCATCATGATGCTCTGATTAAAAATAAACCTTTTTTCTTGTCCAACTAAGCTCTTTCTGTTGTCATTTGAATTGAAAATTTACATTTTCTGAGTAAAAAGCACAATTGTCATTCTTTTCTTAATTTTTTTTTACTCCACGCTGTCTGCTTCCATCTTCTATTTTCGTCCAGCCCTTTCAGTTCAGTATACCTGTTGTAATGTATGTCTTTTACTAACTGAGATGTACAGGCGAGGATTTTAAAGTTACACGGCAATATCTCAAAAATGACTCGGACTATCTGAATGAAATTCGAAACAGGTATCTGGTAGAACTGGAGACACATTTTAATATGGCTTTAAAATTTCCTCCTCCCATTTCTAAGGAATGGGGGAGGGGGTAACTTCGGGATTGCAAATCAAATGATACATTTTTCTTTTTGAAATTCAAATTCACGTAAAAAAACTTCGCAGGTTTACGCAAAATTTGCTCGACTGGTTATTATTGTTCGCATTACAAAAAGAAAGATATGCCATCCTTTTTAAAATTCAAAAGTTAACCCCCACCCCTTAGCAGTATGTCCACTTGGTATAGTTTTAGACTGATTTATCTCTTATAAGTATATTGTCCATTTTATTTAACGCCGTTTCAAGGTTTTGTGAACTTTCTCCTCGTATAGCAATATCGTCCGCTGTCTCTATCTTACCATCTTTATTTTCTCTACTTGTATTTTGACCCTTATATTTACTTTCTCCCTGAATTTATTCAATGCGTCTTATATGTACAGGTTGAATAACGGTGGCTATAATAATCTGCTCTGCGCATGACTTCAAACCTCAAAGGGTACCTCGCACCTTACTCTGTCGAATGCATTTTCAATGTTGACAAAGGGTTTTTTCTTTTCTCAGTCTCTTTCCTACTAATAATTTTAGAGCTACTATCGCTTCTCTTGTACCCGAGTTTGTCTTGAACCCAAACTGATCTCCTGTGAGGTGTTCTTCCACTATCCGTTGTATTTTTCTGTATACTATATGCGTGTGTTATTAAGCTGATTATCCGATGGTTTTTACGTTTATCACTCTTTTCTGTTTTAGGATCATTATTATTATGTTGTTAGTACAGTCTTCGGGTGTGTTTCGTAGAAGTAGCATACACTGAGAAAAATATCACTAACTATATTATAATAAACCGATTTTTTGTTGTTCTAAGCTAATTTTAGCAGCGTTAACTAAAAATCTTGGCAGATTTTACTCGGCTTCTAGTAAAATCAACCATTAGTGTGGGTAACGTCAGCTTAACTAGGAGTTTACGTTAATTGGGTTAAATCTACACCATTCGAAATAGTAGGATTCACCTTATACTCAAGTTGTATTTACCATACGATGTTGTCATACATACGTACATAAACAAAAGTGGCTTTGTTATTTGATATCCAAAGCATTTATCAAGCACGTATAATGGATTTATGTTTTGATAAAACGTCTCTGGAATTAAATTTTATTTTCGAGTTTTAAATATACAGCTTATATTGCGTATTTGTGAAGCTGCTATATCAGACTTAGCCTGCGAAAATTAAAAGACATTTTATATTATGTCTTTCAAACGGAGTTCAGTTTACCGAGTGTGTGCTGTCTGTCACAAGTGAAGAGAGCCTTAATTACGATTGATTCCGATTAAGTTTATTGGAATGGGCTTTAGGAGTACTAGACACCTTCAAAGATAAGTTACTATATTTGTTCATGATACGAATAATATTCAACTGTCTTGCAATGACAAGAAAAAAAAAACAAAGTTGCAGAAAGTTTTTGTTTTATTGCTCAAGATTGTAATATTTATTTTAGCGATTTGAATTTTTATTTGTAAATTCCGAACACTTTCGTGAATTAAAATATTCAGTCAGCAGCAAAACTGATTTTATTGTTAAGATTCTAAAAAAGAAATATCCCGGTTTCATTTTTTAATGCTTTTGAAACATGGAAATAACTACTTGCAGAACCTATTTAAAACTTTAAAATCAAATTTTAGGGATTGCCAGAAGACACCCACAACATTATTGTAAACTAATTTTTGTGTTTTCAAAACTACTATCATTGAAAAAGATTTTTGCATCTTTTGGAGTTTAACGTTACTTGTACTTACTACATATTGATTTGTTACCTATATAGTAATATTCAAAAAATTTAAATATGTTTTAATTTATAGGTTTTTTTAAGTAAAACGCAGAATTTATTGCATTCGTTTTAAAAAATATGTTTTTTGATGAATATACGTATTGTAGAAAATCGGTTTTTTACATATATACTTAGGTTGTCTTTTTTAAAAATATATATGATATTGTCTTTCACCTCATAAGGACACCCAATGCAAAGAAACGTCTAAAAACGTTGTTGTTGTGATTGACACCAATTTGCGGGGGAATCGCAACAGAGCATTAAATAATTTTTTTCCTACATTTAACTAATACAGAAAAAGTTCGTAATCTGCAGTATTAACCCTCAAGATAAGATCAGACTTTTGGCTATTTTAGTAAATACAACAAAAATTCGGTTTCCGAATTAAAAAAAACCGAATGGTTAGAAAGTGTTGTTATTTCACTCCATTTTACGCTAATTTATGTACGTTAATAACTTGTTCCACTGTTTCAGAATTCATAAATTTTTAAAGAGCAAACCCATCGAATTTCTAGGTGTAAAGATGGATTCTTCGGAATTATCTTGCATCTGTTTTTAAGCATAATTTTAACGTATTTCATTCTTTATAAGTTGAACTTCTCACTACTTCATTGTTATTGAAAATTAATTCTGCCGTCTATTGTTACTAGAAAAATGCCTGACAGCAGATATGGTTAGCAGTGGAAATTTACATTCCAACGGACAGCAATAAGGAAGGTTAGTACGCTTTAAAGTATAGTTAGTACGTTTGAAATTTAAATATCTACAACGTAAAAACTGGACCTGTTCTCTGCAAGGGGGGGCTCTAGAAATGTTGCCATAAGAAATGTATTATAGACTGAACTTCAAGAACTAATAATTACTATTTATTACAGTAACAGAATTACATTGTTCTTTTTCCTCCAGTTGGTTCAACTGTTTCATGATCACTGTATAACGATCTAAACCTCTCTTAAACAGAAATACATATCTTAGAAAATTCCATACTAGTATTTCTTGACCCTAGGATAGTCTTATTTTGATTGACAGGAGGTAATTACACTGGAAATTTGTTGACAATTTATTTTCATATTGATTTTTTTGAATTTGAAGTTTGTGTGAAATTTTCGTACCGAATCTCACACGCGCTTGAATTAGTAACCAGAAATTCTGTCTCGATCAGGAATGTTTAAAGAAAATTATTCCTCATCTGTGACTGGGGACACTTTTCAAAATATTCCTGACCTCGAGATTATAAGAGACACCTGTAGGTGGTGAGCTTGAAGAGATAAGGGTAAACCACGCCCCCTAATGGTTTTTGTTGTTTTCCTCGAAAACTATTAGGTTTATCGAGATGAAGGAGATTAGGTAAAATAAAGCTTATTTAAATCCCTTTGTCAAAACCCATGAGGCGAGATTATAATTATTCTTGGTGCCAGTTGGCTGAAAAATTCGTTTTGGCAAGTTAATTCTAAGGAGAGTACACTGTACTAGTCAATTTTTTTTATTCAACCCATTATGTAAAGGTGTTTCGCTTGTTTTGAAATCCTAACCTCCTTTATTTTTAAGATCAGTAAATCCTTTTCTCGAATGATTTTTGGTGTAAAACTGAAATATACGATTTAAAACAAAACTGTTGCCTTGCTGTGGCGCCCGTACAATAAGAGCAAGTCAGGAATTAAATCGTGTATTTCAATTTTACATCAAAAATCATTCAAGAAAGAAATTTACTCGATACTAAGGTCTTATAAATAAAGAAAATTCGGATTTCAAAATAGGCGAAACACCCTGTACGTATTGGGTTGGATACAAAAATTAACTGGTACAGTGTACTCTCCTAAGAATTAACTTGCTAATACGAATTTTTCAGCCGACTGGCACCAAGAATATCGATAATCTCGCCTGATGGGTTTTGACGAAGAGATGCTAAGGTAAAAGATGACTGGACCATGATCGCGTCCGGATCTTAACAAATTTTTCTTAGCTACTTCATGACGAATATGAGACCGTAAAAAGTTACGCCCTAAAGTTTCTTGAGCAAATTTACTGGTGCAAATTGCAGATCCATGTATGACATACCTTCTTTCTTCGAATGCACAAAACATAGGCGAGGTACAAAAAAGCATTTTTGGTAGGGATTTAAAAAAGCATTATGTTACCTAATCTGCAGCTCAATAAACCTAATAGTTTTCGAGAAAAACAACAAAAACCGGTAGGGGGCGTGGTTTATCCTCATTATCTCTTCGAGTTCACCACTTACAGGTATTGACTTTGAGGGGGTGATTTAACAACCCACAAGGGAGCCCTATGAAAAAATTCACGGACTTACCTCCACTTTCGGCTATTTTTTCTAATTTGACTGTACTATAGTGATTTGACTATTATTTTTTACTTCAATATTTTTTACATACCTATCATTTCTGAAATTTGAATAATGTTCTCTTTTCGTTGCAGGAAGTGTATGCTGTAACACTGCAACTAACCCCATAGGGCAGAGCCTTATTAGATCTGTACTTCGAGAAAGGTATCCTAGATCAGACAGCCAGAAGAGGTTGTGCCACCTTATGGGACGAAGAGCAAGAGAGGAACCAAGGAAAAAAGTCGCGTCTTTAGGTTTAGATTTTTATTAGAATCTTTAATTTGTACTTATAATTGTCACATGTTATCATAATTATAATTATTTGCATAAGTATTTCAGGGTGTTGACTATAATGAATACAATATAATTAATTGTTCTAATGTAAGTTTTTAACAATAAGCTGAGTTGTGAATGACATCTTTTTTTTTCTTGTAGACGTTTAAATATGGATGCGACGAGAGGTAAGTGTTACGAGTTCAGTTGCTGCACTGAGACTGAAATCTAGAGTTAGAACTTCGTTCTATATCCCGTTTACACGTACCGCCGAGAAAACAGCTGAAAGCTGAGAAAAATTACCGAGTTACTGGATGTAATAAGGTGGAATCTAAATAATACGATACATAAATCAGTTCAGTTCATATATTAAAATGCTATGCGGAAACCTTATTTTAACACCTTTTTATGAATTTAAAAAATGGGGAAAAGATAAAGGTTCGAAGGGGATATAGTCTAGCGCTACCTGAATGCAAGAGGCTTTTATACCTGTTAAATATATAAATTAATCAGATTGTTTTAATAGAAAGTGAACATATTTTGTCCGAAATATAGATTCCTTCATGGCTTCATCTTTTAGACCTATTTCATTTCATCGATCGGCTGTGAAAGAGAAAATGTAGCTAATTAATATATCAACTATATAATCAATCAATCTCATATTACTGTGTTGACGTAAATATTTATTATTCCTGTAAAGTTGCCATTTTTAAGACGGTCAATCCGTTTGACGAGTGTATCAAATCTCGTTAGAACTCAACGGTTAAAATGAGTTTTGAAATAAAAAATGCTATAAATTATAAAGAATGTTCATTTATTAACTAGTAAATTGAAAAAAATATAGAACACCGGTAACAACAATTTTAATTTTATAGGAAAGTAATTTGGAAATGTTCGTAGTAGTAGTAAATGTTCAACGTTAGAACAAAAGGTACAAACATTAATATTCCATAATTCTTGCATATGAGATATCTTTCATGTGATGTAAATATGAATAAAGGCCCGGAATTCACGGAAAGTTATTTTATTTGATTAATCATATTATCTGAAACATTTTAGGACATATTTATATAGTTTTAGAAACAATATACACACTTTTCACTTTGTTAATAATATTTCAATACAATTTAGACACTAACTTGCTGTATTTATAATAGCTCTACAAGCTTGTCTTAACATGATATCGCGTAGATGTCAAGATCTTACACAGGTGTGCGCTGTCGCGTGCCGGACCGAGTCGCGGATGACCTCGAGTCTCGAGCCGACGCCATCTTGGATTTGTGATCTTTTCGCTAACTTTGAGGCCCCTTTAAAATAACATGGGATTTTGCCGCATAATCGGTGTTGCCTATCTACTGAGACAGTTAGAAGAAAAGCTCATATAGTTAAATCAACCTAGTAGACTAGTAAAAGCAACTCACGATGTAGTGGCATTAGCTTGGATTTTCTGGCTGATGTAATAATATTGGATAGTAAAAATATCTATATGTCAAGATAAGTCAGCATCTTTCAAAGGTGGAATCAGCTACATATGATAGCAGTCATGACCATTTGCATATAAGTAAAATACCATTCTGTTTAGTTGATTTTACCCATCGATTTAAGTTCACATTACTATATTTTCTGGTCGTTTCTACCAGATGACATTGGTGATTTCAACTCACTATTTTTGGTAGTTTGCCTAATTTTCTATTCATAATCTCCAAATTTCCACCACTACCTGAAAATCCTATTTTAAGCTAATTCTAGGAGAAACCCTGTAATGAGATGGGAGGAAAATGTACATTGAAAATATGAATCTTTTCAATTTTTACACCTTTACTACATTCCAATGTGTATTACCTTCATCTGCTATATAAGCTTTTAACAGCTTTTACTATGTTAATGAAATAATAAAAAGTTATTTTATTTGATTAATCATATTATCTGAAACATTTTAGGACATATTTATATGGTTTTAGAAACAATAGACACGCTTTTCACTTTGTTAATAATATAAAGAATTTCAATAAATTTAAACACGTTCGAAGTTTAAGATAACACTGCTTCAAATCCCTCTAACTTGCTGTAATATTATTTCATTCATAAATAGTCTCCATTTTAGGGTTTCAATCATGCTGTTTGTTATGATGCTTTCAGCTTCGTTAAATTTTTATTACAGTTATTAGAAAACCCCATTTCTGCGTAGGTAGGGGTCACGGTAAAACTTAAAAAAAGTCAACTTCTTTAGGGATCGTATTTAGTTGTTTTTAATAGGTGAGATAAACAGATTATGATATACGGGTTAATATTTCATAGAAATATGAAAAATGCGTTTCGTTTTAAAACTATAAAATATGTATAGTATGAATTGTTCCATTATGATTTTTCATGTTTGATGATTTCGTTGGATTATATATGAGGTTAACGTCTTTTCTAGACAAAACCGTGATAAACAGAATAGATCTTACTGGTTCTAGACGTTAAAAGGTATACAATTTATAATGATAAGCTGCTAGATACACAAATGCGTTGACCTACCTAATGATATCCTGTTCTGATAGGCAAATTCTACGGGAGGCCATATTTGACTACATATATCCCGTGTTGTGTTATTTATTAAAAAGGTTGTTATAATATTATGGCATGCTAGATACACAAATGCGTTAATGACCTACCTAATGTTATCTTGTTCTGACAGGCAAATTCTACAGGTAAATGCTAATCTATCTGAGAAACAATATACACACTTTTCACTTTGTTAATAATATAAACAATTTCAATACAATTTAGACACTAACTTGCTTTATAATAGCTATTTATAATAGCTCTACAAGCTTGTCTTAACCGAGTCGCGGATGACCTCGAGTCGCGAGCCGACGCCATCTTGGATTTGTGATCTTTTCGCTAACTTTGAGGCCCCTATAAAATAATATGGCATTTTGCCGCAGAATCGGTTTTGCCTATCTACTTGTCTCATTTCGTATATCTAACTATACTATTAAGACTGTTTCAACTATATGCAAGGGTGAAACAACCTAACACGGTTGGTGGTAAATGGTAAATTTAACTATTTATCGATTGTTTCTACCATATGGGAGTGTGATTGATTTAATCTTATTGGGTAAATTTAACCGAACCCATTTTACTAAAATCATATAGTTCGTGTTACCCACAAGTATTGTTGTTACTTTTTGTACCATATTTTCGGGTTGCTGCAACTACGTTACTATATCTCCCATCTAGTCATCATCTATTTCCCCTTTGGGTTCTACTACCTCGTATTCTTCTCTTTCTTCGTCTTTATATAATTGTTAGAGCTACTGTTTTCACCTTTCTGCTATTTACTCTTGTTCCAGGTTCCGGTATGATTTTTTTGTGTGTCTTAAATAAATTTTTTGCTGTTTTATATGCCGTGTTTATTTTCTCGGTTCTAAGTAATTCGTATACTCCTCCACTTATTTTTTCTATGTACTGTTCTTTTACTTTTATCAAGTCTTCGTTAATTCTGTTTTTAGTTCTTTATAGCGCTGTTGTCCCTCTTTTGTTCTGATGTTCTTGAATTTCTTTATTTTTTTTATCACCTATATTATCTAACTTGATATGCACGGTTTCCTTTTCTCTCCTTCTTTTTTTCTGCAGAGTACCTAATCTGCTATGTTATGTTATAATGCTCTTCTCTCTTCTTTATGTTTTTTATTATTGTTCTACGTTGCTCTGTTCTATTCTTGTCCGTGCAAACTCTTGTGTGTTCTAGGTGTTCTCCTATTTTTCCCTCTTTTAATTTTTCCAGCTGTCTTGCAGTTTCAGTTGCCAGAATATGCTTCGTCTCCAATTTTTTAAATTTCAATTCGCATGTCACCATGAATGAATGTTAGCACCTAGAAAACTCCTGCAGTTTTTTATTTCATTTTTAAATATATGCTTCGCTAAGATGTAGTCTAATTGGTATCTTTTATTGTCACTCGTCATTTTTCATGTGTACATTCTGCGCATGTGATGTTCGAAAAGTGTGTTGGCGATGATTGGGCGTTATCATTTTTTTCTACTATTGCATTCTAGTCTTCTATTATTATTAGGTTCTGTTCTTATTCTATATATTATATTACTTATTCTATTTTTTCAAATATTCTTTGTATTATCTAGTCCTCATGCTTATACCTTAATTATAATTGTGTCTCTTGATCTAGTTGCTAGTTTTCCTTTATTATTCTTTCGTGATATAGCAGATATACTTTTACTCTCTTGTCTATCTCTTTTCTCGTGACTATTAATAGCCTTGGTAGTGTATTATCTAGGGTGCTGGACTTTCGCTCAAGCGGACCAGATTCAATTGCTGGTATCGGCAGATTTGGTTAAGGTTTTCTGCAGTTTTTCCTTAGCTGCGGCACAAATGTGGGATTTGCACTGTTCCATCTGTAAGTCGGCTGCAGCCGCACGTTAGGCCTACTTAATAATAGTCGCCCCCTCCTTCCCGCACAAGCTTCATAGCGTCTGGGGCCTGGTTTCCAGGTTATGGGTTGTAACAATTATTATTATTATTATTATATTGTAACTCCTATGGTTCGATTTGTTGCTGATGTATTGATTACCCTGTATTCGCAGCCCCATACACCTTCTTCTGGGCACCTTATTCCCAGTAGTCCCTAGAGTCCCAGTATATCTAGTTTATTTCATCAGGGTTTTAACATTCCATATTCACTCTCTTTTCAGCTTTGATGTTTTCCTATCTTCGTTAGTTGTTCCCATCCGGTGATCCGATCGTGGGACTATTTTAACTCCGTAGTATTTTACTTCCGAAGACTTTATCATAGTGTGTTGACGACATCTTAGGAAAGGTGCTACCAAGTGATTTCCGGTTGCTATCCGCGTGATGCCTCATATGGCAACGCGAGGAGAACTTATTTATTAAACGATAAATAAATAATTTATTTAATTTTGTTCCACTTTAGCACACACAGTAAATACTGCGGTGTTATTCCCTTGAAAACTTTATGAATTGGCTAGTTAGATTAACATGAAACACCCCAATATTTCTTAATAAGCTAACTCAATCTTGTTTTTCTTTGTTTGAGCATGAAACAATAATTGTATACGCCAATAAATAAGTTTACCCATTTTTATACTTTTATTCTTATTCCCAAAATCAGCAGTTGGGCGAGAACTATTTGAATAATGTCTTATGATATACATATAAATTGATAAAATAAAATATATAAAAAAAGTTTTATTTATTACACCGAAAAACTAAGATAACACCGAATATTAAGATAAAAAATCAAAGGTTCATTTATGATTGGTAGGTTAGCTTTGCATAAGTTATAACAAAACCTTTAAGGTTCAGCAATAAAAAGAATAGAAGACGTGTAATTAATAACGCCGTTTATTAATAATAGAAATTAATGAGTATACCACTACAATATACTACCTTAACATTTAATTGTAATAATATTTTCATTCATTAATGATGTTACCTTAAACTGGAACTTAGCAGTATGTTTGCTTAAAGAATAGCCCAAAGGATTTGTTAATAAAGTCCTATAAATACACATTTTGGAAATGAAAATTAAAATCCAACGTGTCTATTATTAATAAATGTTTAAAAATAAAGTTTGTGAACCGCTGATCACTGCGCCACTTAATTTACCTTTTGAAAGCGTTGTTGCCATTGTAACATAAGGACTAAAGTCGTATTCAATGTCGTTTCAATTGACTTGCTTCTTGCAGTTTTGAAGACTGGACTTAAGCTGCATTTAAAGCTGTGTGATAGAGAGTGATGCAACGACGTTCCGTCTTTGTTACACAATTTAAAAAAACTGATTAGCCTACGATGAACGCTTACGTTAATCATGATGTGATTCCTTTTCTTAATGACAATTGTGCCACCTAGTAATTAATACATTAAATAGGACACGTGTTTTACTTTTTAACCCTCTTAGAAATTGTAACAGTTTCAAATGAATATTCTTTAATCAGAATTTCGAATGAGCGATATTAATACTCTATAGGAACTGCCTTATTTTCAAGCCTTGAGTACTTCAAGTATTGAAAATTTTCGACACAAACAGTTACAGGAATTTGGATTTTAAAAGTCCCATAAGACAATGTTCAGATTCTTAACTTTTAATCAATTTATAGACCTTGGGTGTGTATTTCGTAGTTTCGTAGTAGTTGTTTTTATTAAATAACGCCTTGTATAAAATAGTATATTAAGAAACACCATCATAGGACATAAATAACGAACATGAATTTCATTGTCAAAATATAATTATTTCAAAAAGGAAATTGCAACAAATAAATTATTGCGGGATGTTAGTAATTTTGCCCCATTTCTAGTATCTTGTCTCGAGTTGCCTAAGAACTCATTTTGTTACATTCTTTGTGTGCATATTTATGCAACAGTTTTACTGTTTGTTATTTGAGAATCTAATATATAAGAGAGTAATTTGAGGACAGATACTAAGATATCCTTTTTCCTTATCGATATTATCGATTACTTTCTAACCGCGATTTTTTCTATAATTTATCAGAAATTTACTTCGCTGAAGATGATTGCAACAGATTAAGCAAATTACAGAGGCCTTTTTAAAAAAATAGTTTGCCCAATAGTAATTATGTAGGAGGAAAGATAATAAAATAAAAATTAATGTTTAGGAACAGAGCCAACGACTTCTCTTTCATTAATTATAAAATTGAATAAAATGTGTATTAAGTACACATTATTTAATGTGTACCTATTAAAAGTGACTTTTATGATTCTTATAATAATAATTTGTTGCAGAAATATGCACAAATTCTTTACATACATATAACTGTTAATTATTTGAGGAATTCTAAAATTTTAATCTTACACAGGAAACGGAAGAATACAAAAAAAGTTATGTGTTTGGACATTTTTCTCCATTCTCTACAATAAATTGCATACACTATTATTTTACACAATTGCGTATTTCCTACGTGCAAAATAGTACAAATAACCCGGTAATAAAGTTCTAAGTTGTTTATTGTTTTTACACTAAAATCTTGAATGAGTTTTCTCTTTTACAACAATAAAAAATCTAATTATTTCAGCTACAACAACTACAGTTAAGAAAAACGAGTTTGTTATAAAATTGTTGCGCTTCCAAGTCAAGTGACTGTAACGGACGTCATTCTTTTTACATGTAAATAAAAGTGTGATTTTGTAACAATTTGTAGTAACATTAGTCTATTAATTTAATATTACAGTTCTTTAGCTTTAGTTAGTTATGCTAATATGATCAGAGACGGACTAAAAACACATATAACTGTAAATTTTACCTGCATAAAATCCATGTACTTTTTCTATCCACTCTTTTTCAGTCCCTTTATCACACTTTTAACTTCCTTATTGATTATTCTGTGTTTTAGAGATTTAAAGACTTAAGAAATATTATTACCACTTCACTTCAAATTTTGAATGAAAATTTTGAAAATGTCATGACATTTTTCACTCAACATTTGAAGTTTCAAAGTATTACAAATCGAATGCTATGCTTCGAAGTTTTATTTTTTACTGTTTCCTTATTTTTAAGCTTTAATGGTTACAAGCTGAAATGATTACGCAGTAAACATCTTGGAATTCCAAGGTTTCAGATAAAGGTCGCAGGTCCAAGACGAACTAAATCCAACTAAAAATAATATTCTGAACTGCTGCTGCTAGATGATAGTATTCTCAATGTAACATATACTGTACAAATTTGATACCTTGTAGCATGCTAATTTCCTGCATATAAACTCGCATGTTCATTTATTAAACTAACACGTCAAATGCATTGTCACCCCTGCAAGATGCAACCTATTTAAAAAACGACAACAAGAATTTAATAAATTCCTTCATAAAAACTTGTATTATTTCGTAAATGAGTTTATTTAATAATAATAATTAAAAATCTTACACTTTTGTAGGTATTTATTTTGAGCAAATAGAGGTTTATTAGAATAAAGAGTAAGATATTTTTAATACCTCTTGTAAATTGTTTTTGTCTGGGTTCAGGGTTGTGATTCATATTCAGTGTTATGTTAACTTTGTAAAATCATGTTTTTTGCCTATTTGGGTGATAATGAAATGAGCTTAATAACTTCATTAAATGGGTGGAACCTCTTATTTCACTTTTATTAAAATAGTAGTAAAAAATAAATCTAACAGGCACGTACTTAAAGGGCGAAGTGTACTGAGGCTTTACATCGACGAGAAAAATTCTTGCGTCGGTTCCGCGGAGCGAACCCGGACTGCCTGAGTAAGGGTTGGACTCTTCACCGCGAGGCTACCCACTTCATTCCACATATTCAACGCTTTATCATAATTTTCATTTGAAATCTTGTCCTCCGAATTAATTTTAGCGACTCCTAATTGAGACAAGACTTTATGAATGTTTGTGCTTCTAGTAACCGAGAGTCTGACTAAAGCACTAAAGAAATGGTCTCAAAGATAAGAATATTTAATGTAGATCAATTTATTTTAGACCTGTTATTGTTGGTATCTGGTGATTGCTTTTTTTTAATTTGGGATTCTTGCTTATCACTGTATTTTTAAAAATTTTGTAAAAAGCTTAATTTTTCATTTTTACCAGTTTGGGTGTGATTTCTCTTGGAAGATATAAGTAGTGTGCATTCCTTTCACTTGTGAAGTTTTTAATATAATTTCCCTCTTAGAGGTTTTTAAGTAAGTGGAAATTTAAACACATGTGAATTTAGTTTTACATAGGTGAACATTTAACACACCAAAAATCTATGTTATATGCGTTTCAAGGAAAACCACATCTAAGACACAAAAGGCAATGCCTACTCTTCTTGGACGGTTTTGAAACCGAATCCTTCTCTGTTTTGGCTCTTCGTTACCATTACTCGAATTACTTTTCTGAAGCTTTGGGGTTTTATCTGCTACCTTTTTGAAAACAATTGGCGCAGCTTTTTAAACATAAAGTGTTTTTAATGAAGTAGTTCAAGATAGCATCAGAAGAAGAACAAACTTACACGCTTTTATTCACAAACTCTTGTTAATCTTTTTAATCCTTAATTATAAAATTTATGCTGTGGCTTGTAGGTTATGTGTTAACTATACAAACTTTTGTTATCGTATTTGGTTTGGACGTAATCGAACATTTCCATGGTTGCAAGATTTAATTAAAATTTGAATGCTACCTTTTCTGCAGAAATTGTATTGTCTAAGTCTAACATTTTGGGAATATCTTCGTGCAAACTTTAAAATAGATTTGATTGATTGGTACTGTTCGAGTTTAGTGATTCAAGAACTATTTACTTATTGTTATAAAATACTGGTTGATTTTAATTTAATTGGTTAAATTATTTAAAGGATTCATTTTAAGAATTTAGGAACTGATTATTTATTGCTTATATTGATTTATTGTTATAGGGGATTATTTATATTCTGATTTTGTATGAACTATTGTCACTTTGTTTATTACTTTGTTACAGGTTAAATACATCGTTTCCGGTTTCTTCTGTAACATATTTCTATTTTTGCTTAAGTTGAGTTTAAACGGCGGCTGTTACTTTGTATCAGACGTTTGCTGGATCCAACAAATTAGAAACAGTTTTAGGTTAATGTTTTCTTTTATAAATCTAATATAGCGGGTCTCTTTATTAACACCGTCAGCTAGCCGGTCAGAAAGTTCCGTTTCTGATTTTTCATCGATATTCTTAGACTTAATACATTTGGTTAGAACTGGCAACAAATTATGTCATTCATGTTTTTTCTTTCTGACAGCTGGTTACCATTTTCTTCGATAGCTGCGGATGTTTTTAATAAAAGGCTACTTTCAACATCACAATTTAATTAGTAAAGTATGTGTCAAAACAATGTTATTATTTTTTTTCTTTTAACTATTAAGTTCTTGCAGCTTTAATAAATTGTGGTGTAGGACGGGGGCGTAATTCAATAATTTAAATTTTATTAAAAAGTACTTTCGGCATATTTATTTTAAAGATTTCTAATTCTCACAAATCAAAGTTAATCCTAGCTATAAATATGACATTTAATAGGTCCTTCTAGGTCGTGTGACTGCTTGCTCCCTTGTGGGCATGTCGGTTGTTGATATGCTTCACTTGCGGTAACTTATTTCAGTGGTGAGACCCAAACATAAAATACTACAGGACCGGATTTAGGGAAACATGAAAAGATAATTTCATATTAGTGACTTACCCTTTAAATGAAAATAGGAGTACTTACGGGGGGATTATGGGTCCCCCGTGTATTCCACGTTGCTTCTGAATGATTGGAGCCTTGGAGAGTGAAAATCTTCAGTGCACTGTCACGATCATGGCGACCTGAAACAAATGCTTGTCGCATCGGGCGCCCTCCAGCGGAATGCTAGAGGACCAGGTGTACACCGTTATGTACACCGTCATGCACCATAATACATGGTTGTAGGAGGGAACGGGCACCCTCCCAGTGCCGCCCGGTGATGTCGGCCGGGACCACTGGTGTGACTTTATCTGTCACCCAGGTAGAGGGTCAACTGAAAGCTTCGCCGATCCTCCAGTCTCCCAAGTACACAGCTAGCTCTTTAAGCTCCTTTCAGCTTATTAAATAGCAACCATTAT
This sequence comes from Agrypnus murinus, assembly GCA_929113105.1. Lineage (NCBI taxonomy): Eukaryota > Metazoa > Arthropoda > Insecta > Coleoptera > Elateridae > Agrypnus > Agrypnus murinus. The sequence goes on along the minus strand of OV816028.1, from coordinate 19,239,297 downwards.
TGCCAATAACAGAGGATAGCAACCATTATTGCTAATAGCACACAATATCACATGTTATATCAAATAACATACAATAGCAATCATTATTGTTAATAACATACAATAGCTACCATTATTGCTAATAACCATAATGCAACCATAATTGCATCAACAACAACCACAAACAATTATCACTTCATAATCAAAACGCACAATAAGAAATATTACAAATTCCACATCTGCATCTTTTGGTCTTTACACCACTTTTTACCCGACTGCTAACTGTACCTTTCGCATTACCACCGACCGACCGACTGCCTTCTTTTCTATACATTTGGATATTCGTTTCTTGAGTGAGGGGTGTAATAGTGTTAAAGGGACTAATAATTTATCGCCCAGCATTCCTTTCGTTCTGTTATAATACATTTGAGGTTTTTACAGAGAATTCAAAGCTTTAATGATTTAAGTTAAACATAATAAGCTGTTCTCACTTGCTATTTAATCAATACCTAATACTAATCTACGTAAGGAAAATACGACATCCCACAGTGGGATGAAAACAGAAGCACAAAAGTAAATTTTTTTGCAAGTTTGCAATAGAGGTGAATTTAATAATGAAGAAATGGAAGAGCCAACAAGACAGACAAAAGGTAGAAGAAATATTGAAGCTTTCAGTTTTTTTTATAATATACAGTAAATCAGGCAACAAAACCGCCATTTTGAGTCTACCACTTTGATTTTGACCCCAAATTCGTAATTATCGACGACAGCCGACGAGTATCCATTTTTTCTTCATATGAGTCCGCTATTTTAAATTTATAATTTTGGATAAAATCAGACTTTTGCCACTTGCAAATAACTGAAATAATTTGTCACAGTTTGCACTAAAAATTATGTAGATGACGAATTTCAAATTTGAAATAACCCAAATGGAGTTGAGTCTCAGGTTTTGTTATTTGGCAAAAGAGTTGCCATATTACCATATTATCAAATAGTGTTATATTTTTTATATTTAGCGACTATTCTTGTTTAATTCTTTTTATTTTAATTATGTAGCAGCCAACATTCAAGGTTCTTTATTTTCTTAACTTATACAATGTTATCGTATATCTCTAAACATTCAGATTTTCATTGTATATGTTCAATTATTAAAGTAACACGTCAAACGCATTACTTCCTTGACAATTATGCAACCAATTCTGCGTAGCAATGTGAGTACAGTGAAGTTGGAAGCTGTGCTCATTTGGTGTGAATTGTTAAATACATGTATTTGGTTACTGCGTGATACACAACGATAGAAATTAGGTATTGTAACGAGTGCAACGCATCGTCTGGTCCGGCCGTCAATGGGTCGTGGAACATTCCGGAGCGGCAGCGCAATGCACTCAACCTTCTAGTGTATTCTAGCAATATACCGGTATGTTCGAGCGATTTCTGGAAGATTTGTATGGTGGTATAAAAGCGACTTTGCGGATAAAAAGATCAGTCAACTGCAAGTCATTAACTGGGTATTACAAAATAAATAGTGAATATAAATGTTGTATTAGAAATTCATAGTCTGTAAATAATAGTTTTTAATGGTTTATAATCATAGCGTTAATTTATAGTGTATTCATTAGTGTATATAAATAAATATTTGTTTGTGAATAGACGATTTAAACAGCACTTGTGTTATTATTTGAAAAAGAACGTTACAGTGGAGTCAGGTGTGGTGTTTTAAAATAAATAAAATCGCGTAATAATTAATTAAAGTGCTGTGAGAATAAAATTTTTGGTGTTAAAACATAATTTCAACAAACAATTAAAATGGTGATGAAACTATTAAAGGATCTCTTAGTAATAGATTTGAAACGGGAATTGGACGAGAGGGACTTGGATAGTAATGGAAAGAAAGAAGTTTTGATAAATCGGCTAAGAGAATGGCTTTTAGAACAGAAGGAAGATCCTGAAAATTACCACTTCGAAATACCTGGACCCGCAATTGATACTAGTTTGTTGTTAAGTAAAATGGAAGAAAGTTCTAGAAAAGCCGAAGAAAATTCTAGAAAGTCCGAAGAGAATTCTAGAATTTTAAAAGAAGAATTATTGGAAAAGCACGAAGAGAGTTCTAGAAAGTCCGAAGAGAATTCTAGAATTTTAAAAGAAGAATTACTGCAAAAGTCCGAAGAGAATTCCAGAATGCTTAAACAAGAATTACTTGAAAATACTAAAGCACTGGAAGAAAATGTTAAAATGCTTAAAGAAGATTTACTGGAAAGTTCTAGAAGGCTTAAAGGAGAATTGTTGGAAAATGTCAAAGCGTTGGAAGATAAAGTTTTCGAAGAATTTTTGGAGAATGCCAGTGCGTTAGGACTATTGGAAGGTAGATTGGCGGAACAAGATAGGGTAATAAAGATGGTAGAAGAGAAAATAGCCCAAATGCAATTACCACCAACAACTAAGAAAGACGATATGATCGAAATGCTGGAAGATAGAATGAGGCAACTACGGTTTCCCTCAACTTCTGAGTGGCCGTTTAATGAAGTAAAGAAACAATTTAAAGAAGAAAAGGTTCCTGCCGTAGGGATAAAAGTAAAACCACCCACGTTCGATGGAAAGATACCTTGGTCCACCTACTACAAACAATTTGAGGCGGCCGCTGGGGCCAACGGATGGACAGGCAAGGAAAAGGCCGTTTCTTTAACTGTGGCTTTGCGTGGAGACGCGTTGAACGTCCTGCAAACAATCCCAGTAGGACAGGAAAATGATTATCAATTGTTAGTGTCTAGATTGGAGATGAGATATGGAGACGCGCATCTTCAACAAGTGTATCACGCGCAAGTGAAGAATCGTATCCAGAAGAATGGAGAAAGCCTGCAGGAGTTTGAAGCCGATGTTGCGCGGCTTGTCCGATTGGCGTACCCTACGGCACCCGATTCATTTTTGGGACAGCTCTCTGTGCAGACCTTCATTGATGGGTTAAGAGACGGGGAAACACAACAATCATTGAGGCTAGCACGACCAAGAACAACTGATGATGCGCTTGCTCACGCTTTAGAATTTGAAGCTGCAAAACAAGCGTCCCGAGGTCACGGGCGTGTTCGGGCCGTTGTGGAGGAAGAAGAAGGTTCTAAAGATCACCTAGAAGAGTTAGTACTGAGAGTTCTTCGGAAGGAAGAAAGCCGTAAGAAGAATCATCAAGAAGTTCGAGGGCCTCGTTGTTGGAACTGCGGCGAACAAGGACATGTAGAACGCCGCTGTCCCAAAATAAGAAAAGTACAACCGTCGGAAAAGTTAAAGGTGGTTGGCAAGAGGGGGCGAACGTTAACGGCGAGTGAAGATGCCCCGGAGATCACGATCCATGCCGTAACATCGAAGAATGGTAACGGCAGTTTGTTTGTAGATGGGAAGATTGCTAATCGTACTGTTCCACTACTTATTGATACGGGGGCGACAAAATCCATCGTACGCCCTGATGTTCTACGATCAAGTATTAAGTTGTTATCCACAGCTACTCAACTCCGTACAGCAACAGGTGAAGTGATACCAACACGCGGAGTGGTGAAGATGAAGATTGGCATTGGAAGTGAAGAACGTGATCATGAGGCGCTGGTAGCCGATATCACTGATGACTTCATCTTGGGAATGGACCTCCTGAGAAAATTTGGTTTTACGTTGGATTTGAAAGAGGGTGTTTTGAAGGTCGGTAACGAAGAACTTCCGTTGCACCCACGAGAAGATCCGGTTGTAAGGGTTTTGCTGACTGAAGATGTGATATTGCCGGGTCAAAGCGAGATGGTTGTCGAGGCGGGTTTGGATGGAGATCTTCGGGTAGGATGTGTGCGAATGATGGAGCCTGTTTGTGATAAGAAGATCCATAGTGGCATACTGGTGGGAAAAGCGCTGATCAAGGTTGGAAAGAGAGTACCGGTGAGAATTATGAATGTTAATGTGGATCCGGTGACATTGAAGAAGAGTACCCTTGTGGGACAGTGTGTGCCAGTATTCCGAGTAGCCAGGTGTATGGCTGATGTTCCAAAACCAGCGCCCAAAGACCATGGTGGAAAATTAGTGGGCATGGTTACTAGTTCGTGCGAAGACCTTAACAGAACAGAAGTGAAAGAGGTACAGGGTTTGGTTCACCGATACCAAGATATCTTCGCTCTTGACGATAGCCAGAAGGGACGAACAAATATAGTAAAACATAAAATCAATACAGGCAACTCTATGCCTGTCCGTCAGCAGCCGAGGCGTCTACCTCTAGCAAGGCGAGCAGAAGCCGAAAAGATTATTACTGATATGGAAGAACAAGGGGTCATCGAGCCATCCAGCAGTCCATGGGCATCACCGGTGGTCCTGGTCAGTAAGAAGGACGGGTCAACGAGATTTTGTGTGGACTATCGGCAGCTTAATGACGCGACCAAGAAAGACAGCTATCCCTTACCACGCATCGACGACACGTTAGATACCCTGTCTGGTTCACGATGGTTTTCGACTTTGGACTTGAAGAGTGGTTATTGGCAAGTTGAAATGGAACCTGAAGACCGGGAGAAAACCGCGTTCACTATTGGTTCCGGACTATGGCAGTTTACGGTTATGCCTTTTGGTCTATGTAACGCTCCGGCCACCTTTGAGCGTCTAATGGAGACCATCCTGAGAGGGCTGTCGTGGAAGACCTGCCTGGTATATCTAGATGATGTGATTGTAGTCGGAAAATCATTCAACAAACATTTGAAAAACCTAGAGGAAGTGTTCCGAAGACTACGCGGAGCCAATCTGAAACTGAGTCCGAAAAAGTGCCACATATTCAGAAGGGAAGTGAAATATCTCGGGCACGTCGTATCACAAAATGGAGTGGCAGCCGACCCCGATAAGATTCGTGCAGTTCAAGAGTGGCCAACACCGAAAGATAAACACCAAGTTCGTAGTTTTCTTGGGTTATGTACCTACTATAGGCGTTTCGTTCCTGGGTTTGCCAATATAGCGAAGCCTCTGACAAGGCTAACTGAAGATGGACGCGAGTATGTTTGGAGCGGAGAGTGTGAAACAGCTTTCCAACAGCTGAAGCGTGCCCTGACAACCGCACCAATATTGAGCTATCCACGGACAGAAGGGAAATTCATACTTGACACAGATGCAAGTAATCTGGCCATTGGGGGTGTACTTTCTCAGATACAGGATGGACAAGAAAAGGTCATCGGCTATTTTAGTAAGGTTTTGTCTAAAGCCGAAAGGAATTATTGTGTGACCAGAAAAGAACTATTGGCCGTCGTGAAGTCCGTTGAGCACTTTTACAAATACTTGTACGGACGGAAGTTTTTATTGAGGACGGACCATGCAGCGTTGAAATGGCTTCTACAATTCCGTAATCCTGAAGGCCAGGTCGCAAGGTGGATCGAACGATTACAAGGATACGACTTTGACACCGAACATCGAGCGGGCACTAGTCATCGAAATGCCGATGCTCTTTCAAGAAGACCCTGTCCAACGGATTGCCGTCATTGCTCTCGTTTGGAAGAGAGGGTTTGCCAAGTATTAAGGACTACCATCGTCAACGACAATTGGTTGCCGGAAGAATTGCAACGACAGCAGGAGGCTGATCCCGAACTAAAAATGGTACTGGAATGGAAGCGCGTGGGAGAAAGGCCTGCCTGGGAGGCCGTCAGCCCTTTCAACAGAACGCTCAAAGCATATTGGGCCCAATGGGAGTCCTTGAAGGTGGAAGACGATCTCCTGAAGCGAGTACTGGAGAGTGAAGATGGCACCACCATTAGGTCTCAGTTCGTGGTTCCAAGAAGCCGAGTGGCTACAGTATTGCGACATCTCCATGACGGTGCCTCAGGAGGACACTTCGGTGTGAAAAAGACTTTGGAGAAAGTTAAGGAGCGTTTTTATTGGGTCAACTGTAAAGAAGACGTGAAGGAGTGGTGCCGGAAATGTGAACTATGTGCCACTGGTAACGGACCCTTCGGGAAACGAAGAGCACCTATGAGGCAGTACAATGTGGGTAGTCCTCTGGAAAGAATAGCCATAGATATTGCCGGACCATTTCCCGAAACCGACGATGGGAATAAATACATATTAGTGGCAATGGACTATTTTACCAAATGGCCAGAAGCATATGCCCTACCAAACCAGGAAGCTGCGACTGTTGCTGACGTACTAGTCAAAGAGTTTTTCAGTCGCTTCGGAGTGCCCATGGAGCTGCATTCGGATCAAGGCCGCAATTTCGAATCTGTACTCTTTGGAGAAGTCTGTCGATTGTTGGGCATTCGCAAGACTCGGACCACACCGTTACATCCGCAGTCCGATGGAATGGTAGAACGCATGAATCGGACAATGGGCAAATATTTGGCCAAGGTCGTCTCCGATCATCAACGAGACTGGGACCAATACCTGCATCTGTTCCTGATGGCTTATCGTGCATCGGTCCACGAAACAACCGGTCAGTCACCAGCGTCTGTAATGTTTGGACGCGAGTTACGGTTACCGTGTGATCTGGAATTTGGGTCTCCACCTATAGAGCAGGAGGTAGCCGGGAATGATTATGTCATCAACTTAAAGAAGAAGTTGGAGGATATTCACGACCGAACCCGAAATAATAGTCGAATCGCGAGTGACCGGATGAAGGCTACGTACGATGTGAGAGCCCAAGAAGGAGGGTTTCAACCTGGAGAGCTTGTCTGGTTATACAACCCGCAAAGGCGTCGTGGCTATTCTCCAAAGTTACAGCGAAATTGGGAGGGTCCATACCAGGTGAAGAAACGAATAAATGACTTGATTTATCGCATCCAGAAGTTGCCAAGGGGGAAACCAAAGGTGGTACACTCCAATCGTCTGGCGCACTATGAGGGAAATAATGACGCAGTCCCGGATCGGAAAGATGAGGCTGAGGTGACTATCAATACCGTAAGGCCTGAAGATGATCAACCAACCTTTAGAGAATTTATGGCTGCGTTCTCTGGAACTAGAAAAGCGCGATTCGGAGTCACGACTGAGATGCAACAAGATCTCTTCCGGGTCCCTGGTAATCATTCCATTGCCCACTGTGTCTCCGCGGATCTCCGTATGTCCAGGGGGATCGCAGTAGTGTTTAGAAATAAATTTGGTCGGCTGAATGAACTTCGAGAACAAAATCCCTCTGTTGGTAAATCCTTACGCTTGTCTGATCATGACCGATCCATTTACTACTTGGTAACCAAGCAGTTTTACTACCAGAAACCGAGTTACGCCGACTTGTGGAGGGCACTATGGAATTTGAGGATCGAGTTGCTTACCAGGGGAATTAACAAATTGGCAGTTCCCAAACTCGGCTGTGGGCGGGACCAGCTGGATTGGAGAATCGTTAGAAACATGCTGGAAGTTGTCTTTAGAGGTACTGACGTCAAGATCTTCGTCTGCAGTTTTGACCCACAGCCCGCATTAAGGCCAACGAAGAGTGTAGACTGTTATTTCTACCGTAATGGAACGTGTAGTCGAGGTGAAGACTGTCGATATCGTCATGACCCATTTTACAGGAACCAGAGCATAAAACCTGTTCTGGGACAGAACAGACTTGAAGAGGGGGGCAGTGTAACGAGTGCAACGCATCGTCTGGTCCGGCCGTCAATGGGTCGTGGAACATTCCGGAGCGGCAGCGCAATGCACTCAACCTTCTAGTGTATTCTAGCAATATACCGGTATGTTCGAGCGATTTCTGGAAGATTTGTATGGTGGTATAAAAGCGACTTTGCGGATAAAAAGATCAGTCAACTGCAAGTCATTAACTGGGTATTACAAAATAAATAGTGAATATAAATGTTGTATTAGAAATTCATAGTCTGTAAATAATAGTTTTTAATGGTTTATAATCATAGCGTTAATTTATAGTGTATTCATTAGTGTATATAAATAAATATTTGTTTGTGAATAGACGATTTAAACAGCACTTGTGTTATTATTTGAAAAAGAACGTTACAGTATTCTATTAATGGAAATGCCTAAATATTTTAACAATAATATAATCGTTATTATTATTTCCTACACTGCAATAGGCAAAAACATGATTTTACGAACTCAACACAATATTAATGAATATGAATAACAATCCTGAACCTAGACAAAACAATATACAAGAGATATTTAAAATGTCTTCTTTGTTCTAAACAACTGTAAAAGAGATTAAGAGTACATTTCTAGAACTTTTTAGGTATATTTGGAAGTATTTTTGGGTAATTGTTATTTAGTATTGATATACTAAAATTTTTTAAGACTGTAGTCTTCTTAATTCAATTTTTCCAGAAAAGAAATCAAGTTGATATTCAATTACATCAGTTTCATTGGCTTTAGCTGTTTTCATTTTGGTAACCTACCAACATTATTTCCCTTTTACTGCACATAAGTATAGTTCACAGTTACGACTGTTGACCGCACTATCATTTGGAATTTGTCGAGCCGGTGGTTGCAGGAAAGGGTTAAAATTAGATTTCTGTCTTCTATTCGATTTTATTCTAAGATTTTATTAGAAATGTTCTAAAAGGTCGGTCATTATTTTACTTACAGCTTATACAACCTCTTCTTGGGCGATTAATTTTTACGACTTCTTTGCATAAAATGTGTATAATTAAATTTTGATAAACTCATTATTGCATCTTCTTTTGTGTTGCGTATTTGACTTTAATTAATCAAAACAAGTGTACCGTAGCCCCTATTTACTATAAAAGGTCCTATTATTTCACATCAAAGTCAGTATCCTCCTACAGTCCACAGTGATAAAAAAGCAACCATGTTCTCTAAGGTGCGTTGAATGTTTAGTGATTAACCAGGATTAAATTTTCATTAAGTGATTTACAAAATTAAGATTGTGTTAAAAAGGAAATTTCTTAATGATCTTAATTTCTGTAAAATGTAGTGTAAGAATGAATATGAAGTTGATAAAATCTTTAAATCGAGGATTATGGTTTGAACTTTAATTTATTTTTATAAAAAATAATTTTACTTTTACAGATTAGCCTTGTTGCCCTTTGTGCTCTCTCAGCCTACGTCAATGCTGGTATACTCGCTGGTGGTTATGGGTTAGCTGCTGCCCCATTAGCTATCTCATCCTCTGGTGTAGGCCATGGTGTTGATTACTACGTGAGACATTTAATAATTAGAAACTATTTGTTGGAGTTAATTATATTTCAAACCTACAGGCTTATCCCAAATACCAATTCAACTACGGAGTCTCTGACGGTTCCACTGGTGACCATAAAAGTCAGCAAGAAGTCCGTGATGGGGATGTAGTAAAGGGCTCATATACCGTCGCTGAACCCGACGGCACCATTCGCACTGTTAAATACTCCGCCGATGATCACAACGGTTTCAACGCTGTAGTGTCCAGAGCTGGAACTGCCGTCCATCCTCCAACCATTTCTGCCGCTTCAGCTATAGGTGTTGGACATGCCGGCCTTGGAGGACATGGTTACGCTGCTGGACTTGGAGGATATTCGGGGCATTATTAATTCTTTCAAACTTATTTGACCTGCTTTTAGTTCTCTTTTTATAATTTTTCTCCTAAATGTTCGATATTCTTCAATAAAGGCGCCTTTTTTGTTTATTTATGTAGTTTTATTAAAATACTGATACCCAGGTATCAAAGGTACGTCGTAATGACATCAACATCTAGTGATAACTCGTCAGTTTACCAAAATCTGACGACATAATAACGTCCAGTAAATGATATTAAAATGATGTGACAGATATTACGTCACATTGTCGTCTTTTTTAAGTAAGAAATTTATTTATACGGATTTATTTATAGATTATTATTCTACCGGTTTTCGAAGTCAAAACTAAATGTTGCGATATAGCATTTTGTATCGTAACCTTTCAATATATGTTTTTGTTAATTTTTTGAATATATAACCTTAAAAAGTTTTAGTAGCTTCATATATATTCATTAAAATCTGGAGGAAGAAGGGTTCCAAATATAGCTTGAAAAAGACGTCAAATTAGCGTGTTTGTAAGACGTGAAATTACCGTTTAGCATATGACGTCATTGGTCTGAGAAATTAGGAAGTCATTACCACGTTATATTTACGTCATACAACAACGACATTTACGTCACTCAGTGGCCAGTTTTTCACGTGCCTTTACTACCTGGGTATATATGACGTGATCAGTAAACCACCCCTAGGGAGTCTCTTATCTATAGGTAAAAATTAAATTTTACATCGAAATACAAATTTATTAACTGGAATGTTACTAGAACCTTTGAATACCGCACAGTTTAAATATTAATGAAAATAATAGTTAATTACACGTTGCGTAGCATAAACAATCATACAGTATACCTATCTTTGGATAAATTTTTATTGAACTTAATACATTTTTAATAAAAAGACATAAAGATGTCTATATCAACTTTTATAAGAAACATTTAAGATTTAAAATTAAAAAAAACTAACAAAAATTAATATCAAAGAAAATCAAAAAATCAAAGGAAAGTAGGACAAAAGCAACACGATTTCTGTAGAAAAGGTAGCATTTAAACTTAATCTCGTAACCGTGTAAAAGTTCAGTTATACCAAATCAGGCACAACAATAAATTTTGTACATTTACCAAATAATCTAAAAATTAACAGTAAAGGTTTGATTATTTACAAAAATTTTGGTAACAAAAATAGTTTTAGGAAACAACAGACTCAGTAGTTTCTAGATAAAAGTGGTTAGTCTCGCCTTCTCCTGGTATTGATGTTTAAGATGTTGCCCCAATGGTTTTTAAAGGGGTAATACATAAAACCACAGAGAAATAACTCCAGAGAAATAACTAAAGTAAGGGCAGCTAAGAAGTTTAAAAAGAAAATTTTGCAATTAATTAAAAGGTTTTTGCCATAAACTGAGGCATACCGAACAGATGCTTTTGGCTACAAAATAGAGGTCCGAAAGGGTACGCGTTGCCTTTTGGGTTTTAACTCAGGGTTTCCTAGAAACCTCAAGAACCTCAAAGAAGAAAATTATATTAAAACAAGTGAATCGAATATACACTACTACATGTTCTAAGAAAAAATACAACTAAACGGGTAAGAAAGAAGAACTATATATTTCTAAATTTTCCTAAAACCAATTATAGACAGAATTTACCAATTACCCAAGCAGCATCTAAGTAGCGGTAACTGAGATCGGAACTTTGATTGAGTAGCTGTTACGTAACTACAACTAAATTTATGACTTTATAGCTTTAATTACTTCAATTTGGAATATTTTAGTAATTATGTAGTTACTTCTACTATTTATTAGAACTATGTAGTTACATTACTTCTAAGTAGCTTTTTAAAGTATGTGGAACGGTATTGCTACTTAGTATAATTACCTTAATGATGTTGCAACTTCAAGTGATATCATGATTGTAGCAGTAACTTGCCCGAAGCTACTTTTAAGTTTTTATAACTTTAAAGTAGCACCGAAAGTTCCTGCCACTGGTCTGAAACCATTGCTTAACCTTTAAAGTAACTGAACTATACAGTAGCATTGAAAGTAAAACTTACGTTTATGCTACCCAGGAGAATCACTTGAAAGTAATTTTAGTTTGGAATTCGGAGGTTAATTGTGTTTTCGCAGTGGTAGTAGTTTTGCAAGTTTTTAATAAAAATGTCAAAGGCAAATGCAATAAGAAAAAAAAAAGAATTTTAGATATACGTCCACCTTTTATAGAAAATTAGAACAGCAGTTAGGTGAAATCAGTGGAAACAAAATCAACTGTTTACAATACAAAATAGAAAAAAATAGGAATGAGATCACTGATAAACCATCATGCAGTAAACAAGGGTGAAATATATTCCCCTTTTTTCTTTCGTCGCTACAACTTTAAAATGAGCCATAATTTAATAATTAAGCCGTAATAATTGTTATTAAGTAGCAAACAGTATAAAAATATTGGTTGTTTGTTTACGATTGACGTTTAAATTTGAGGTTAAGTTCCAATGGGAATTTTGCAGTGACATTAGGAGCTAGAAAGTGGCTACGGAAACCGTATTTTATACTTCGTGATAACAACAACCTAGAAGTAGAATTTGTTTAGTTCCCGTTACTGTTTATAAAGCGACACAAACTTTAGACACACATTTTACAGTTAATACTACTTTAAGGTGACATTTTCAAAACAAATCCATATTTACTTGTAAAATGTTGAAGGCTATTAATCAATTTGCAATTTGTTGCAATTGTTAAAAAGTCTTTTACTTTAACTCTCAATAAAGATAACAAATCGAAGTCAAATTGTGCCTTGGGAATAAAATAAAAATGGTTTCTATCATGTTTATCAATTTATAAGTATTTTTGTCATATTTTATCCAAGACATTTTATATTAAAAAATATATTTAAAGTAGCTATTTTGCGATCTATCATTATCGCATTTAACAGAAAAGTTGCGATGGTTTATAATTTTGGTATGCTAGATTGACAAAATAACGAAACATTTCATCTCTTTATGTATTATGTACGTATTACAAATTAAATAGTAATCCATTTTGTGACACGACCGCGGCATTAGTAGAGAAAGTGAAAGAATATTTGTTAAGTTGCAAGAGTAAGAGAGAACAACGACGCGACACGATGTGTCAAAGAGAAAAAAAGTTCCACGAAAGTAGCAATTACTACGCCGCCACGTTCCCGCTACCCGAGAATTGTTCCCCATTTTGGTTCCAGGCACGTAACAATACCGTTGCAATTACGTTCTTGTGACTAACGGCAAAAACTTTATAGTGGTTGCTGGTACGTAGCGGTGACTGAAAATGCTGCTTGGGTAAGAATTCCAAATCTAAGCATTGACAAATATGAAATAGCCAATAAAAAAACTTAATTAAGAACAGGACCAAATTAAAAATTACACAAAAAGATAACACAGTGGGGAAAAGTTTTTTAAGATGAAAATTTTTTTGAATTTTTTTGCAGGTAAAATGTAGCAGGGGACCGCCAAAAAATTTGTAATAGTCTTTGAGAATGGTCGAAACCTTTTCATTAGTCAGAGGAAAACGAGAAGAGCGATTGAAAAGATGAAAATGGCAGACAAATATCCTTGATATGGACTGAAACCAATAACTCCAGTCATCAGCAGCTAGAAGTAATAATTTATTTTTCACTGTCATCTTTGACGCAAATCGAAAACTCTCGTATTATCCATCAGAAAATAAGGGAGCAATCTTAATATTGTAATTCTTTACGGCAGTCAGTAATTTTTGTAATAACCACCAGAAGTCTGCCCACCAAACAGCAGCTGCTCCTTATATGGCAATTTTGCAGCAAGCGGCAACTATCCGCTTTTTTAATATTTAATATCCACCTTTAGTTAAACTTAGCTAACTCTTGGTATCAGCTATAAAAAGCCGACGAACAAGTTCTAATATTGTCTCAGCAGTAATTTTCATTTTAGGCATGAGAAGTCAAGGATGTTTAATAGCTGATTCTTACGTAGTTGCCAGTGGATTGTTATGGATCATCCGAAATTGAAAAAGCTTTTAATATTTCCGGTATTTATAATACCAAATTTTAATCACATTCTAACTCTTCTGATTACGAAATTGTCTTTTAATTCTATAACTAGCAAAAATTATAATGCCATGTCTTAAGAAAACACGTAAGTAAACAAAAAAGGCGCCTTTATTGTAAAAAAATAAACTACAAATATGCAAACCAAGGATGTAAATAAAATAAAATAAAGAAAATGAGGTACATTACAGATTGTAAAATAAGAAAAGGTCAAGTTTAATAGTGCCCCGAATATCCTCCAAGTCCAGCAGCATAACCAAGTCCGCCAAGATGTCCTGCACCAAGACCGGCACCACCATGTCCAAGAGCGGAAGCGGCGGAGACAGTTGGAGGATGGATAGAATCTCCAGATCTGGTTACTACAGCGTTGAAACCGTTGTGGTCATCGGCAGTATATTGGACAGTGCGGGTGTTGCCATCGGGTTCCTGGAGGGAGTAAGTGCCCTTTACTACGTCCCCATCACGGACTTCATGCTGACTTTTGTGGTCCCCAGTGGAACCGTCAGAGACTCCGTAGCTGAATGAGTATCTGGGATAAGCCTAGATGTTTTAGATTAGATTAGATTCAACAATTAGTTTAAATTAGATTCTAGATGTCTTACGTAGTAATCACCGCCATGTCCACCAGCAGGATAGGAAATAGCTAATGGGGCTGCAGCTAATCCATAATTGCCTGCAAGGATACCAGCGTTGGCATAGGCTGCAAGAGCGCAGAGGGCAATGGCGCAAACCTAGAATGAGAAAGATTTTGATAGTATTCTACTTTATATTAATATAAACAATTAATTTAACATTTTTTAAGTATTTTTGTCTAACACTTTTTTTTACAATTATTCTTTTAATTAAAGATTAATCCATATTGACACTAAACACTAAACGCACCTTAGAGAACATGTTTGCTTTGTTATCACTGTGAACTGTAGGAGGATACTGATTTTAGCTATGAAATATAGGTCCTTTTATACCTAGTTTTGGCTACGCTACACTTGTTTTATGTTATAAATTAAAGTCGAATACGCAGCACAGAAGAAGCCGCAAAATGATAATTAAACCATTTGAAATAATAACCGAACTTTGCTAAATATTATACAAATTTTATTCAATGTAAAAAGGAATTCCGAAATCGTAAAAATTAATTATCAGTAAAGCTGAAGTTGTACAATAACTTTTGATTATACTTTATAAAAGGAGAAGTTAAAAAAAATCTATTTCCACATATACAGGATGTAGTATCTCTTCACGCACAATACAGTTTTATCTTCCCTAATTATTTTACAGTAGAGATATTCCGAAGTACAAGAAAAAGTTACCAATCGAAACATGATGCCCTTGGTTACAGATTGAGTTTGATTGCAACCGAAGAAATTAAAGAAAATAGAATAGAGCAAAATGTATTTCGTAGATGGAAATATCACGCTCGTTATTAGGGATTTATTTGCCGTGCTGTATCCAACTTGGGTTACGATCAAAGGAAATCCGTAACCAAGGGCATCATTCAATCCCTATTTTTTTTTCTTTACAGTAAGTACCCGAGAAAATATTTGCTTTAAAATAATTAGTGTAGATAATATTAAGGTTTGAGAAAAAATGCACGTAAAATCGTATTGTGCGGATAAGTAGCGGTTATACACCCAGTATGTGTGATAGGTAAAGATTCCAAAAATTGAACGTAATGTTGCAGCAAAGACTTGTACTTCATGACATGCCCTCTGCATTCTGCTTCCTTTGTCTTTACATACTTAAGTATACTTCTACCATAAATACATTAAATGAATTATTTTCGTAATCACACCGGAATAAACAAATACGACCCGAAGTGAGATAAGAGTGCAAATTTCACGTTGCTAAGAATTCAGTGACGTACGCTAGAACCAACAGATTTTCATTACTTCATTCACATTTATTTTTAATTAAAAAGGGGTTTGTTCCGCTAATGAATCTTTCTAGCTCATTTATAGTTTATTTTATCATTTAGATTACAGCGTGGCATTCGCGTAATTCTAAGTGCATTTTACATTTTCGCCCACGTGTTTGTGATGACTCATTTCTTGTGATCTTTGGTTGAACTATAGTTTTATCTATGATATGGCTCTTGCAAGCACTTCTTTATTTGTTACTTTTTGTACCCAGCAGATTTTTAATAAGTGTCTGAGTGGCCACATTTTGAATGCTTGCAGTTTTCTGCTGTAATTTCTTTCAAAATTCATGCTTATTTTAGTATACATTTTATTATTTATTCTTAATCTTAACTATCTGCTCAGATTCCTATCTACGATTAATTTCTTCGCTGCGAGTTTTCGTGTTTTCTAATATTATTGTAAGGTCTAGGTAGTTATACTATAATGAAATGACATAAATATTGCCAACAGCATCTTATAAAATTTATAGAAACCATTATCTTAATATTTTAACAAATTTATATAAAGTTTGCATTGCCTCATTATAAAATTAATATTTGTTATATAGCGATGTCGCCAATTACGTTGATAAATACTAGATACCTACTATAATAAAATATGGCTGCAATATGTCATACATGTTTTTGTTCATCAACTTTATTATTTGTTGAATGTTCCAATTTAAATTATGGATAGAAGCTTAGTAAAAACTTGGTAAAAACGAAAAGTTTTAAAAGATTATTCCTTCTTTCTTTTTGCAGGAGACAAAAACCGTATTTTTAACACGCTAAAAACATAATTATTGGTAAGGACGAATGGATACGCCCCGGCTCTTTCGTCTGTACAATTTTAAATGATATTATCAAAAGACCGCACAAGATACAAAATACTAAAAATTGAGGTTAGACCACATTTCTATGTATCACAAGTTTTACAATGTGGTAAACTTTTATTATAACTTTTATTTATAAACTTCTATTTAGCATTTTACCATTAAAAAAGTACATATTGTAGAAAAAACATAACGCTGCCATTTTTCACTTCATCCTTTTTATATAATATGACCAGCTAAGGTGATGACTTTTTTACAACCTCGTTTCCCTGTATCATAATTTGATGAGCTTTCATTAAAGATTTGATAAAATTTTACTTTTAAGATGATTTGATAAAAAAAAACACCACGCAGAAAATGATTTGAAAACTTTTAATTATCAGCGTTATTGTCCAGTTTTTGAAGTCACTGTAATCTATATATTTAAAACACAAGGCTTATTTTTGTTCCAGTTTGTTTGAGAGATCCACCAGGCCGATTTACGCGTTTCTTTTTTTTAAATTAAACCTTTTGCTGTGAAGATTAGTCAACATTACTTAATTTTTATATTTTTTTAATGTTTATATTTTTAATTTGAAAAACTCTAAAATGTTTAATTTGAGACGGGCGAATCGGACATTCACTAGGGGCGCCCTCTCACCTTCCACGGTGGTGAGTTTCGTAAGTACTCTTCGCATATAAATATAAGGGGTAATGCGGTCGTCCACTTCCATCATTAATAAACGTAGACAAAACTTTCATGGTTGAAAATTATGAACACACGAATTATGCAAATAATAGCTGATGGCAATTGCTTATTCAGAGCAGTTTCATATTGTTTGTATAAAATGCAGGGAATTTGCCAACACTATGTTTATGTCATGTTTTTGAAATATCTACTAATAAGACGTTTTTAAGAATGTTTTAAACAAGATCGATTTTTGATTTTATTCTTATCATTTCGTAAGGTAGAATTTCCGTATGTATGTATTTATGTTGAATAAACCGGCAGGGAGGGGTAAGCCAGAGAGGAATATATGTCGGAAGAGAGGGGGGTAAGCTAGGGGAGAGGAGTGCTCGACTTAGAATTTTTAACTGATTATGTTTGGTTGCGTTTATTTAAATAATCACTCATGAAAATCCAAAGGATTGTAATCACACATCGAATGTTGTATATAGGGAAGACCTTCAATGCTTTTGACCGTCATGTCTTGACGAGGTTACTTCGGGCAATGTTGATTGGAGATTCATCTGTTTTCCAGTGGGTTTTCAAGAATTTGAGACCGTTTGGGTATTAATTCAGAGCTGCAGATAGTTCATTAAAATCTTCAGCGTGGATCAATTGGCTGCTGAGCCAATAGTCAGCCCATGAGTAAGAAATGAATGAACAGATTCTACGCAGCCTGCTCCGGGTTTCATGCATCAGAATAAACTCAAGAAGGGCTAGAATGTCACGAGAGTTCCAGCGTGCATTGCTGATGTTTGGGATATTTTGAAACTTCACGAATGAGATCTCATTCCTCTCAGTGAAGTGACGGAAGACACGCGTGAGGTAGTAGAGAAACTTCACGTCGTCTCTCCAGCCGCTTGTTTCCTTGATCTCAGTTTTACCGTTGCTGAAGGCTGCTTTCAATTTATCATAATTGCTCATCAAATCCTGCACAAAGGAGTACTCGATGTTTGGTGATTTAGTCGACCCGACAACGCGAAGAATGCGATCCAGTACATGGTGCTGGCAACTGATCAACTTGGGTTTGGGGTGACCTTTCTCTTCGAACATTTTCTGCAGCCGAACAACAACGCCTGTCTTCTTGACGGGATTCACGCTTGTTGTGCCCGAAACAATCATCACAATTGATTCCCACAGGTTGAACTCCTCTAATACATCCTGGAGTCCTTCTGCAGCTTTTCCATCCTTCAATTTGAGCGCAGTCAACTTAATTTCTTTTGCTTCATTCTTGAGGACCACGGCCTGATATTCAAAGCCCTTAATGTGTTTGCCGTCAAAGTGTATGCTCCAATGCTCCAGATGAAGCGTACTCACCAAGTGCTTCTTCAACTGAGCAGCTCTCGTGTAGATAGCCTTGTGGATTGCTGACTGACATTGGGTTGGGATTTCAATGCCCTCACCAGAAAGCTGGCAGCACACCTCTGCTGCTCCGTGTAACAACAGATTGGAGCTTGTAACAAGGCTTCTTGCAACGCCTGTTAGGTTATGCTTCCTTGCGCTCGTTAATGTTGCATTCTCATCCTCCCAAGGACTGTCTTTGCTGTTGTCGGATGATTCCGTGCTACTTTCGGAACAATCAGTTGGCGCTGAGCTGATCATTGTGGACACAGTCGCTTCCATTGCCTTATCACACATCAGCGCATGTACATCCATTCCATGGAGTTTCATTGCACATCCATTCGTCTTTCACCTTGGTCACGTGAAACAGTTCATTCAATGAATCAAAGTTTTGTTCTGCAGCGCTCATAGTCTTTCAGAAGGTTTTTTAGTTTTGCCCAAACGGCTTGATCAGATATCTGCGGGAAGTTCAATGTTTTGCTCCATAGGGCTTTAAGCTACACAGCAATTAGACCGATCCTCTCTCTCCGTTCTTTGGCAGTGGATTCAAAAAATTTGAAGGGTCCAATGACGTGGTTTTTCAACGGCATGCGACTCCGTTCATTCAAGGGTGCTTCATAAATTGCCACGTTGCCTCTTCTTGATGGCGCTTGAAGCTGGACTAAGATCTTTGTCCAGGTTTACTCTTCTCCGTGTTAGTACTTAGAGCTTTTCTTGAACGACATGTTGCATTCTACTCAGCAACTGAAATAGAAAAGGCAATACCCACTGGACTGACAACTTACAATCTTTATAACTAAAACATAACCTTTTAGTTAAAGCAGGAAATTTAAAAACTGAAATCAAAGTGCTGCAATAACAACACTTTCAGTAACGTTATATCACTTCAAAGATGTAAAGTGTTACTTTTTATTCATGGGAGATATTACAGTTTTCAGTGCTTATAAAAGTATTTATTGCGTTCCGCGATGACAGCATACGCAAAAATTTAAGAGGCGCTTTAATGGGTACTATTTAATATTAAATATTTAACTTATTATAACAAAGTTCAGCTTAAAATTAGCATTCTTTCAACATAGGTAGTGTAATAGTGCAAAGCATTTTCAAATCGCTAAATTAAAATTAACTATTACTGGATGTTTTAAGGGTCGCTTTAGTTTTTGACGGTAACTTGTTCATGTTTTCAGTAAACAAATCTTCCGCAATATAATTTTGATCTATACTTGTGCGAGAATTTCACAAATAAACTAGGTCTTCATGTACGTATTACGCGCCTACTTATTACTATAATATTAAACCGGCAAGATGCCAACTAAACATTTTAAGGAGAAGGTCTGAAAGTGAGATAATATAATATTACAAATAAGTGTTCAAGAGAAAAAGAAAGATGTGATTGCGTAACAGAAAGAGTAATGCGGCTATATAGGAGTTGTATAGTGGTAACAAAAATATTTCTGTTGTTATTGTTTATAGACTCTGAAGTTACACACCTTTACTACACCAAGGTTTTTGAAACCTTTGTAAATCACTGCGTTTAAGTTCTTTAAAGGGTTTATAAGGGAAACCGAAATGTTACCGTTACCAAGTTTTATAAACTTAATGATCGTAAGGTTGTGGTTCCTATTTTATAAATGAAAATGCTTATTGGGTTTTTGTCTGCATTTATAAATTATCGGTCTCGCCAACCACAGAAACGTCTTTCTGTAGTTGTCATTAAAAATGACACCTCCCTATACTACGCACAAATATGTATTTACTTCAGTGGTTTGGCAATGTTAATTACAATCAGCAGTGATACATATACATATCGTTCTTTACTTGAGAATTTTGCATCTCTTTCTCATTTAAGAAACTACGTTCTGGAGGATTAAAAGGATGGATTAGATTGCCTAGCAGATCTCTCCGTTGTTGTCATTTTGACGATACACTGGCTGTCGGTAATACAGATTCCCGTAATGGCGGGCGTGGTAAAAGGGCGACGAGTTTCAAAATGGCTGCCTTCAGCCAATCACAGAACAGCAGGCGTGGCTACTGGAGTGGGGGTAACCAATCCCAGCAAAGGGGGAGGAGCTACAGGAGTGGGAGTAACCAATCACGGGCGTGGGGAGGAGCCTGGAGGGGAAGGGGCGTGGCTAAATGTAGTAGGAGTGGGGGTGTGCCAAGCGACGGTATACCTAGTGTAGGGATGTAAAATGGAAAGGGGTAGTCTTGGGAGTCTATGAAAAAGGAGAGAGAGAAGTTATGTCAATTTGTAAAAATACATAAAACGTCGTCACATAAAGTGTCAAAGTTTTCTATGCTTCTGAAATAAATATTGGACTTACTAATCATTGGAATCTTATATTATTCAAGTTTGATTGTGGGTGTTTACGCATCATACTAAAGAGTTACTATACTAAATGAACTTTGATCTTTAGGCTCCTTATTTTATGATAAGTGAGTATCTCCACCAATTCCTCCTTTTTCTGTGATATTATAGACGGTTAGTCTATTCTGATCATAACAGAAGGAGGACATAATCGTAGAGTCGAATAATGACGATGATGACCATTTGACTGGGTATGGTTACTTTATTGTTCTGAATCAGAAGATGTTGACGAAGAAGACTGTTTATAAAAATCCAAATCCGACCGTTAAATCTTCGGATTTGGTGGAGTTCGAAGCGAGGTAGAAATGTAAGTTATTCTATACAGGACAGGTGATGAACATCAACTTTTTAAAAAAAGGAAAGAAACAATACGCCATTCCTGATGTCCGTCCAGGACGATGAGAATTTCAGAAGTGGTAAGATTTTATGCTCCAACCAGAAATCCAAAGAGGGTAGATACATTCAAACTTAATTTCTTTAGTTCTTCTAACTTAGTCTAAAATTTCTAAAATACGCCAAGTTAGCTCCTGGTAATTGCGTTCTTAATCATAAAACCCTCCAAATCCGCATTGTACTGACTTTCCCATTGTTGACTTTATTGTGTCGCACTGTGCACTATTATAATTACTCAGTGAGTCACTTGTAAGATGGTTTGAAAGAACTTATTTAAAACTAAAGTTAGTTAACGACAAATTGATTTGAGGTATAGTGTTGAACTGAGCACTTGTCTTTTATCAATTTTTAAAAATGTCTCTTAAAAATTTTTTTTCCCACTGACCCTTCCCTACACTAGCAGAATAAACATTAATGGTCTAGTAGCAAACTATTTTAAATAGATGATATTTGTTAAATTTATTTTAAATATTAAATGTTTAATGATATAAAAAATATTTATTAAATCTGTATTCTACAACAAGTGATTTATATTTGAATCTTTATATGTCATTCATATTTATTACATATTTATACAGGGTGCCCATTATGTATGGAATATAGTATATATCTCGGTAAATATCGACTTTATAAAAAAAATTTTTATATAAAAGTTGTTTAACATTTTATTTTCCATACTAAGATAGCATTCAATTGTTTTTATTTCAGAAAATAAATGAGTAATGAATAACACTTTAATTTTTTTAAATAGGCTCATTTGATAGAGATTTATTTCTCTTTTCGATGACCTAAAATCTTAGTACCCTTATATCAGAAAATTTTTCGAAAAAACGAAAAAATGTTTATCAAGTTAATTTCACCAATAACATGAATCTATATATCCGAGATCTCTTTCATTTGTCTTAACAATTGATTGTAGGCTTTTATTGTGACAGAAGTTTGTTTATTTAATTAAGTTGTTGGTACATGGAAAAATAAAAATGGTTCATTTAACAGAAACTGAACGTATAGAAATTTTAATTATGGTCGGTTATGGGGATCGCAAACGAACACAATTAGAAGTATGTGAAATTTTTAATGAGCGTTATCCACATCGAGAACCAATCACCCAGTCAGTAGTTAGCAAAACCTGGAGACGGTTTAGGGAAACTGGCAATGTTAAAGATCTGGTGAAGACTGGTCCGCAGAGGTCTGCGACAAATGGAGATAAAAAGCTCGAAGTTTTAATAGAAATCGAAAAAAATCCAAACATTTCAACTCGTCAGTTAAGTTTAAACCATGCCGTAAGTAAAGGTTCAATACAGAAAATATTACATTCAGAAAAATTACATCCGTACAAGCCGACTTTATTGCAAGAATTATCCGAAGATGACTACGATCGACGGTGTTGAATTTTGTGAATTTATGATGGAGCGAATCAACAACAATCCAAATTTTCTTAATAATATTGTTTTTTCTGACGAGGCTACGTTTTGTTTAAATGGAAATGTAAATAGGCATAATTGTTGCTATTGGGCCGCTGAAAATTCCCATTGGATGATCCAAAATCATACTCAAACACCACAAAAATTAAACGTATGGGTGGGAATTTGTGCAGATCACATAATTGGACATTTCTTTATTCGTGGTACTGTAACTGGTGACCGTTATTCGCAATTATTGCAACAGCAGATTATTCCAGCTTGCCAAGCAAATCTTGATGATCTTTGGTTTCAACAAGATGGAGCACCGCCCCACTATCATTTAGATGTACGCCGATATTTAAATATGGTATCTCCGGCCCGTTGGATAGGCAGAAGAGGATCTGTGGAGTGGCCTCCCCGATCTCCGGATCTTACACCTTGCAATTTCTTCTTCTGGTGATATTTAAAATCAAAAGTGTATACAAACCGACCCCAGAATCTGGCCGAATTAGAGCAAAGAATACAAAATAAAGCTGCAGCAATTTCTCCCAGATCGCTCAGAAATTCTTTTCAAGCTTTTCGTGTTATGTTGGGCCACTGCCTTGCAGTTAATGGTAAACATTTTGAACACTTATTGCCATGAAAACCATTTTATTGCTAATTTCGTTTTGTCTTCAAGCTTTATAAGAGACGTACATAATTTTCTGTTCATTTGTTTTATTTTGTTTTTTGTTCATTCGTTTTGTTTTGTACATTATGTAGATGCACATCTGTTTATTTTAGGGTAATAATTCGAGATACTTTACGATCTCGGATATCTAGATTCATGTTATTGGTGAAATTAACTTAATAAACATTTTTTTTTTTAATTTTCTGATATAAGGGTACTAAGATTTTAGGTCACCGAAAAGAGAAAAAAAAATCTCTATCAACTGAGCCTAATGAAAGGGTACATTGCTATTTAAAAAAATTAAAGTGTTATTCATTACTCATTTGTTTTCTGAAATAAAAACAATTGAATGCTATCTTAGTATGGAAAATAAAATGTTAAACAACTTTTATATAACAATTTTTTTTATAAAGTCGATATTTACCGAGATATATACTATATTCCATACATAATGGGCACCCTGTATACAATTTATCATGATTAGAAGCATTTACTAAATGTTTCATTTTTAACAAAAATTGCATTTCAATCTTCATATTTTATAAATATTTATCATACATTTTAAAAATATTTCCAACTTAGGATACCTATTCTATTTTTGGGCGAAGAATTGGGAGCAATAGATTGTATAGATTATGTAAATATTACATAGTTCTTTAATGTTTAACTTTATAATCTAAAACGCGTGTTAAAGTGTGAAAATCCCTGAAAACATTCATTTCATTTCCGAAAATGTTTTATAACGTTTTAAAGAATTTTTGTGTTTTTTCTTATATATAGGATATAATATAGTTTAATATATTTTTATACCTTTTTATATTTGAAGCTCTCAAATCGGTAACGACCGGTCTTTTTGTTAAATTAGCTTTAGCTGAATAATTTTTTAAATTCTTTTAATACAGATTTCAGTCAGATAAATATTCACTTATTATATATGAAATATATCATATATTCAGGTACTTAAAAGTACAATATCTATATTTAAGTAAAATCTCAAAAGATTTTTAAATACAATAAATCTATCGTTTTCCATGTTTGAGAAACATTAAGAATTAGATATTTTCATTTATGTACGATGCTACCTAGTGGATAAGGTGTTACAGACCAAACGCAACAAAGCCTTTAGCGTTTATCTTCTTTTTGTTTTGTAGCGTATAATCTTAAAGTTAGTATTTTGAACTTCACCTATTCGTCTATAAACAATTCGACCTTGCTTTTCCAAATACCTAATACGCATTCTTGAATCTTAAGTTCTTTCACTTTTAAGCAATACTTTAAATTGCTTTAATAACTCTACGTGAGTAAGGAATTTCGTTTCAAGAGCAACAGTATTTCCATTCAAAGAAAATGTTTATATATACGAAAAACAAACCAAATGTTACTTATTTTGCTAGAAAAACTCAAAAATAAAGAAACTCATTTATTTTATAAAAAATAAATATACAAAAATTGCATATCAACACACACACAAGGGAGAAAAATGAAAGGAGGATGAGGTATATTTACAACATGGACCGACGATAAGCTTAAGACTCATAAAGAGATAAAGTCAAATTAAGATTTAGTAATGTCCTAAATGTCCTCCAAGTCCACCAGCATAACCGAGTCCGCCAAGATGTCCTGCAGCAAGACCTACACCACCATAGTGTCCACCAGCAAGAGCTACACCACCATAGTGTCCTCCAGCAAGACCGAGACCTCCAAGATGTCCTCCAGCAAGACCGAGACCTGCATGTCCAACAGCAATGGCGGGAGCTGCTACGACGGCTTTAGCTACAGGGGCAACAGCGACTGTTTGTGGGTGAACAGCATGTCCAGATCTGGATACTACGGCGTTGAATCCGTTGTGGTCGTCGGCGGTGTAATGGACAGTGCGGATGGTACCGTCGGGTTCAGCAACGGAATAAGAGCCCTTTACTACATCTCCATCACGGACTTCGTGCTGATTTTTGTGGTCTCCGGTGTGACCATCAGCGACTCCGTAGTTGAATTCGTATTTGGGATGAGCCTAGAAATTTGAAAAAATTTGATTGAAATCTAAAATAATGATTATTTTTTTTCTGTCTTACATAATAGTCAACAGCGTGGGCAGCAGGGGCAGCGATGGCATAACCATGACCACCGATGACACCAGCGCTGGCGTAGGCCACAAGAGCGCAAAGGGCTACAATCTAAAACAAAGAAGCGATTTATATATGTATAACCTTCACTAAATAGAAATAATTAATTCTAATAAGTTCACTTCTTAATTAAATATAAAATTTTGCGTTTAAAAAAATAAATGTAACACTTTAGTTTAAAACATGATTTTAATTAATTTTCCATTGAACTAATTATTGTAAATAAATCCTTATTGTCACTAATAAACACTTAACGCACCTTAGAGAACATGCTTGCTTTATTATCTATCACTGTAGACTACAGGAGGATACTGATTTTGACATGAAATATTGCAGCTTTTATACTCCACCCGGGCCACCGTACGTTCACTATGATCAATGAAATACAAGTACACGGCGCGTAAAAAGAAGGGGGAAAGAGGTGTTAATCGAACCATTTAGGATAAGGTAACAACAGGATTGAGATAAAATACATTCGAAGTTCATATACGAAAAAGAATGTTTGGTAATAATTACAAGACAAAGTATCTGTTACCAGAAGGTGATATGTTTTTTATAATACGTTATACACATTTATTGCTTTGTGAAAAAATACTTTCTGTGTAGTACTTTTGTGTGCTGTTGCTCTTTGACTTTATCTTAAGCGCCAGTGGACTCAATTTCGAAGGTTCATAACACCAAGGTTTAGTTGAATAAAAATCATTTGTATGTCGGCGTATACGTATCACTGTATCTGATTGATCTGATTAATTGATAGATATGAGATTGATTTTATCGAAATTAATACTGAAACTTATTCTTAATTGTTTTTGTTAAGCAACATCCACAGCTTCAAATCTGGACATAAAAATCATTGGAGTTTTTCCCGCATTGTAGTCTACTGCCAGTTTATGTTCGAACACTTTTTTCTCTTTTCTATCATGGTTACTACTTCGTTTGCGTGTTTGTTGACAACATTAAGACATCCCTCTAGTCTTTCCACTTTAAAACACTTTAATGTAATTATTTCCATCCTTTTCCTTTTTTTGGGTTAATTCTTTCCTATTTTCATCTGAAATTGGTAGGTACCCTTTTTTCACAATTTTTTAGCTAAATCAGTTTAAATTGTCAAAAGTAATTCTAGGGGTTTTTTTTTGGTCTAGCAATTCATGAAAAATTGAAATGAAAAAAAAGTCAAGACTTACTATGTGGCCGGAACTCCGGTGACCCTGTCAACGACATCATCGGTCAATCGCGAATCCAGGTACCTGGAAACTAAAAACATCAATTATTTCATCATCATTCAAACATCATTGTGATGCACCAGCAAGCAATAGACGCATCCCGATAGTCGCTTGTGTGTTATTTCATGCAATTTTAATTACATACTTTAAACTGTGTGAGATAATAATATTCAAAGAGGCGACCAATGGCCTCACCAAGCTAAAACCAGATGGTTTGAAAGTTTGGCTCGCCTGTAAGTAGTAGGAACTAAAGTATTTTTTTTGCAGCGTTTTTAGGGAAGTTTAGATGTCGAAGGGTAAACTACAATTCCTAGGCTTTATAACCATATTCTACGTCCAATGACACGCACGGTAGTTGATGCGTAATTTTGTAATCTGCTAACTACTTGATGGAAGCATGGTAAGTTTCATGTTTTCTTGATATTGACTTCACCACCACACTCTGGCGTATTTAATAAAACGCAATTTCTTCAAATTTTGTCCCATTGTAAAAATGCAAACTAAATTGTTGTTTAGCTGACGCCACTTCGTCGTAAGTATTGCGCGGATCATTCAAGGTCCTCCTCTCTTATTGCTTCCACGATGTACCAAACATTGCTTGAAAGTAAGAATTACGTTTTTAATCCTATGGTCACGCAAATAATGAGGAAACATTCTTGGAACCACCAATAGCTGATGATGTCGTTAAAGGGATCATAATTCCAGGATACAAACAAGTCGGAGCGATAATGAATCCTTCGAACCTAAAGTAAAACTCCTGATCAAGTTTGAGTATTCTAAATAACAAAGGTACTTCCATTCTAGTACTTAGAAACGGTGCAAAGAATTCCAAGGCTCAGATAACTATGGGTTTTTTTTTTCTGGTGGTAAGTCGCTCTGGAAATTTCATATGGTTTAGCCCCTGAAATCGTAGTGGTCTATGCAGTTTATTTGCAATACTAATTTCTAAAATAATTTTGTATTGAACAAAAGCTTGTGACAAGTGTTGTAGATAACAAAATTCTTAATTCGTAAAAGAAACAGCTTTTTCCCAAGTTCGAACCATTCTTTTCAACATCCAGAGAAAAATAACGTAAATTTACTATTTTGCAGAACGTTAGTCTAGTCAACCATATTTTGAGGAATACAGAATTACCTGTTTCTGTCCCAGGTTTAACTTTTAGGTTCTACCAGTTCAGAGAGCTTTCAGCAACTTAAATTCTCTCTTGGGTCTTCGAGTTCATAGAATATATCTTTCACAACTTCAAAACTTTAACGGAGGTAAAATCAAATCAAATAACTGGTTCAGTGCCGTTTTCGGACAAGACACATGTTACCGCTATGGATTTGACAGGGGAAGTAGAAGTACGAAGAACGTATTAGAACAATTTTTAGAACAGCCCCTTAAACCTGAGAGATGTTATCGGACACTTTTCGAAGTATTATGTGATTCTGAATAGAATAGAGTACTACAGATCTAGAATTTATAATAATGGAGGTAGAACCAACTAACTAGTATATTCGACTATTACAATGAAAGCAATCGGGAAATGTTCTTCGACCTCTAGTTTGCAAAAAAAGTTATTACAGTATCACAACACTCTAAAATATTCTCGGTTATTATGGAAAGTAGGCATTAATGATATTCAGCTTTTTTGGTGCCTTTTTATGTGTCCTATCACCTGTTCAGAGGATACGAATATTTAGTGAAACACCATGTATATTTCGAGAAAGTTGTTCTGTATTTTTTGTTTTACCTTGTTCTTGCCAGAGTCAAGGAAAAATTTCGAAACATAAAAATTAGTTGGTGCTAATAAAAATTAAGTTTTGAGTAAACTTGGCAGTACAAATAATTGACTCCTTCACTTCAGCAAAAACACTGAATGCCATATCATTTATTAAAAAAAAATTAACGACGCATGTAGCAGTGAAGCTCTGGTACACGCCTGTATTCAATACAGCTTTAGAACTATGGTACTTCAACCTTAATAAGTTTTTATTTCTAATTATACTGATTTAGAATTCCCAATAGGTTGGTTCCATGCTAAAAAAATCCAGACGACATCACTTCCGGTTCAAGTAGATATTCTAAGAATTATTCTAATACTGTTTTTGTCGACTAGAAATTGAATTCTACTACGCCTGTTAATTTCATTGTGATAGCCTATATTTTTCCCATAGCATAGAACCTTAGACGCGACGGAACCCGTTGTTCGGTTCTATCTCCGTTATTAGTTTTAGTTTTGGATCTATGGTACCTCAATACTTTATTTTATTAAAAATCATACGCACTATCGAGTGACATACCGACAACCTAATAGTTCCGTTTAAACAATTTTCGATACGTCAGTTCCGGGTTAAGCGGATATTCTAAAAATTGTTCTAAGACTTTTTCGTCAACTACAGATTGGATTATACATGGTCCGGCAGGGAGATGTTACGTATTTGAGACTGGTATAACATTGGTGGTAGGGAAACTAGCGCATGCGCAATGGTTGATATACACTCGTTAGTTTCCATTTCAGTAGCGATGGAGCCGCTGACGAGCTGAGTCTGCAACAATATCTTGACAAGAACGGTTGATACTTGGATTGCGTCATGTTTCAAATCTGAATCACATTATTTTTGTTTGTGCTTTATGTATCTTAATGGTATTATTAAATATGCAATCTTTGGAAAAATAAAAATGGAATTTTTATAAAAATGGAAAAACATCTGTGCTAGAGTGTTTTGAAAAACGTAATACTTCCCTAACGGAGCCTGTACTAATTTCTGCCTACATCATGCCTAAATGAATGAACCGAATTTTGCCGTACATCTTCGATGTAGATCGTTAAACGACAGAACTAGTTACTAGGTTCTATCTCCGTTATTATGTATTTTAGACCTATGATACCTAATACTTTTTCTTTAGAATTCTATTTTAAAAAATCTAGCTATCTTCGATACCAGAGACACTAAGTTGCAATAGCCCGAATGATTGACTGTAGAACGTTATAATGTGAAACTAGACAGCTTTTTTATTCAGAGTCATATCTACTATCTACTGGCATTCTTGAAACGAGTTGTTATATTTAAAAAAATCGGATGACGTCTGTTATCTGTTACAAAGAATGTTCTAAAAATTGTTCTAGTGCTGTTTTCGTAATCTAAAGTATCTTTTGACATGAGAAATAAATTTTTATCATTTCCGACCTCAACTTTTGATTCTTAAATAGATCTTACATTTAACACCCTGTAGATTTTTAGTGATTTCGGTTCAGGATTAAATTCTGAGTTCAAGAATTCCTCAATTGTCGAAAAATTGACAAGTCCAGTGTATTTTCTTAAAAATAAAGTGCAAGTATGATACCATGCGATTACCATACATGGTTTTCCCTTACTGACTCTTTCGGATTCACATCAGGACGGATTCATGAATCCTGTAAAAGCAGCCGCAACGATTTCGAAGAATCTCGTTTATGTATCTTTGCAAAATCAAAGTAGTACATCGTCGACAAAAACAATTTGGGTACTATAAGAAACAGATTTTCCATAGAAGCTCAACCTCCCCTCTTATGTTACTCTGCACATATATTTTATACATTCCTTCGTGGCCTTCTGGAAACCTTCTGGAAACCAAAGTATAAATCTCGATTTATTTGAGAATAATAAGAGGCTCAACTGTACTCTATCCCAGTTTAATGACATTAATACACAATGTTTGCTTAGAAGTTTCTGAAGTTTTCTTCCAACTGTTCATCACTGACGCTTGTATGGCGTACTTGTTAGAGTTCGATTCTCGTTTCAACTGCAGCCATATTCCGACTTAATGACATTGCTAAATAAAAAAAACTATAGTTTAAGATACTAAATAATTCCTTCAATACCAAAAACTCAACTTACTTGAGATTAATAGTAAGTCAGGGTGAAGGAATAAACTGGGTATGTCTTTCTTTCTTCAAATGTGACAATTGATAATGCAAATTAACAAATAAATAAAACATTGTAAACACATTCTATAAAAGCATAAAGCGCATTGAATACGTGATACACAACAAGATTTTTAACTGCCTTACTGTTTTTGTTTTATAAGTGCTTCCGGAATAAATTACACAAGGCGGGATATGTCCACGGGTCATTTATCATATAGTTATTTTGTAAATTGTCATCTTTAAAGTAGTAGTATACAAGAGAACGAAAATATTTTAAGTTTTAAAAGCTAACCTGATTTTATAAAAAAATCTCAAGCACGTTGAATAATATAACCGGTCTCTATACGTATTTTCGTATAGTAGGCGGCATTTTCCCATCATTGCTCAAACTTCACTTAAAATAAATAAAGCTATTAAATGTCAACCACCTTCTCAATCCATTACTATGCTAAAACGTACTGATCATGTGAATCTTAATCGTTACTCCGGTAGCACAACATCTAACTATAACTGAAATATTTAATTCTGAGTGTTTATCAAACATAGAAAACGTATATATTTGTTTATTTTAAAAAAACTTTGATATTTATTATTATTTAGTATTTTTAGATATTGAAATTAGAATGTTATCTAAATACATTTGTATCAGATATTACCAATCTGAAAGCTTCAAATAATTTATATAAGGTAGTATATCCTAAATTATTAATCTTTTACAAAATGTATGTTAAATACTTACAAAATATGAAGATACAAATGTAAATCTTTGAAATATGAAATATTTAATCAATATTTCTAATTACGCTAAATTTTATTTTAAGTTTTATTTAGATATTAAAAGTCTAAGATTTATTATAAACGTGAAACTTTTATGAATGTGTCCAAACATATATGAAATATCAATATTCAAATATAAATTATTTGCTGTAAAATAAAAATTTAATTTAACAATCATCGAACAAATATCTACTGCATGCTACTCGGGTTTATTGATTAAAGACCTTGTTTTTGTCTAATTTTAATTTGATTCAATGCATTTTTATTTTTTCGTGATCTTTTTTGTGCGTTCTCATTTCCTTCTTCCTCATGAAAGGCTCCGCACTATAACAAAATTAATAGCAACTTTTTCTTTCCTATACGAAACCAAACGGATTTGACATTACGAAATTTCTAGCTTAATATTCACGGTCAAGTTAGTGTTTTATGATATTAATAAAATATAATTATCCTTGACCGAAACTTGACATGACTGAAACGGAATTAACTTTCACCCCTTCCTTATTTTGTATATGTATTATCGACTGAACCGAACGTTACGAACCTGTCAATTATCTTGAGAAATATTTTGCACTTTGTTTTAAATTGTATTTCGTGCAACATTTATTGTGCAATAATTAAAATACATAGCTGAATAGAAAAATTCATTAAAATTTATTAGCTATGCACGAGTTATCTTTAATAGGTGTTTGCTAATTAATTCGTGGCTTTGATATTATCGTTTATTTATTACTGTGGCAGTACTAGTACATTCCTATTTAGTTCAATTATAAATAATATTGATTTATCTGTCAACAATTACTACTATTGTGTTTAAATGGTAACGTACGCATTCTGTGGCTTATGTGGTGCTAAGAGTGGTGTACTAATTTAAAAATAGGGCCAGTACGCATAAAAGCGCCAAGTAGCTAGTAATTACATGTATGAGTTACAAACTTATTTACAGTAAATCAGCTCTTGATTTTTTTTCTTAAGTTCTTAATAATACAGTTAATAAGTAACGATTGTATATTTTAATTGTGACAAATTATATATAGCTCAAATTCTTATCGTTTATTTAGATAAATACTAATTTATTAGTCAGTTACAAATAGATAACTAATTTAGTACAAGTGTTATTGCGATACGCAACTAGAAAATTTATTTCATTGCATTTATACTAATTTGTTACCTAATTTTTATAGTTATTATTCATGAACTTTTAATGTTCGTACTTAAATAGAACCGTCTGAATGATTTGTTATGTTTTACGAGCACTCGTGCTTTTCAGTCAGCTGAAAGCTCCACAGCTTAACACTACAATTGACATAACATGTTACTACTACCAACTGCCCTAGCGGTCATTTTTTCCGATCAGAAAAAAAACTATTTTTTTAAGTATTTATTATTCAAATGCAAAGTAAGTAAAATATAAAAATAAAAACTAAATTCTTAGAGTCACAAAACAAAGTTACTAACAGCAGGTTTTATAACCTCTTACTGACGGTTCTTTCAGAAACTTTATAACCGCACTTACCTGTGTGAAATTACCGTCTTATCGACAAAAAACTCACAATGACTAAAAACGACAGGTTGCATAATAGTAACAATAATATTTTATAGCAAAATAGACTTTGCAGGGACGTTTAACATGCAAACCACCCACAGGTGAAAATGATCAGGGCAGTCATTGAGAAATTATAATTTTAATTTTTTAGTATTATTATATGAATTAGCATTCTTTATTATCAAATGTCACCACATAGCAACAATGCGTTGTGTGTATTTATGTTAAAAGTTCAAGCTCTTTATTCTGAGGGTACTATATCCAAGTTTAAGTCTTCCAAACTTGAATATCAGAATTACTGAAAAATCTAGATCATAATCTTAAATTCTATATTTCTGAAAATTTATAACTCTAGGTACTGGAGTGGAAGTAACATAGAAGTTCTGAGACTTTAAAATATATCAATTCCACCATTTGAAGCTATGAAAATCTAAATTCCTAGTTTCAATTTGTTAATCTTCGATATTAATTCTAATATTAATCATTTTGATTAATTTCTTTTAATCTTATTCTGTTATTTCTTCTAAAATTCTTAACTTCAAAATTATACAATATCTGAAAGTTGTCCGTTTAAAGCCCTGAAAATCTCAAGGTTTTCCAAAGCACGGTTTGGCACTGCACGGGGACTGAAGGAATTGGAAGGACGTTGAAGTAAATATTAGAATTCCATATACTTAAGAATGCTAAAGCTTTACCTAAACCTAAAGCCAATCAACTACACTACCGTTCATTTGAAATGGGTCACTACAGAAACTGGCGATTTTGTAATGTCGAAATAATTATTTGTGTATCCACTGAAGTAGTAATGTTGTTGTACTATTTTAATTTAATTCCATGCTAAAAAATGTCTAATGTTAAAAATGAATAATCTACAGAAAAAGAAAAAAAATAGGTTTTCACATTGACAGCGGTTATGCATACTAGTTATGAAATTATCAATTGCTGCTTGTGGTATAGCGTTCCATTCTTCAACAATTGCTTCACTTAACTCGTCTAGCGTTCTTGGTGGTATATTTAGCTTTTTGTATCTTCTATGTTAATATAGACCAAGCATTTTCAATTGGATTTAGTGAAGGAGAAAGTGCCGGCCAATCAATTCGGGCAATGTTGGCGTTTTCTAGGAATTCGTTAACTACTGCAGCTCTATGAGGTCATCCATCAAAAAAAGATTTCACCTACAGCTGCTGCGTGTAGTAGCACGATGGGTTCAAGGATGTTATTGACATACCGATGAGCAGTTACCGTAGTATTTCTAAACTGCACCACTTCTGTACGTAAGCCGAGCAGTATACCAGCCCAGATCATAATGGACACTCCGCCGAAAGAAGCAGTCGGCAATATACAGTCTTCGTTATAACGCTGTCCTTGTTGCCCTCACACTCTAATGCATCCATCATTACCATTCAAACGTGTTTTTCTAGACTCATCCGTAAATAAACGATGAAATCAATTTTCAACAGTCCAATCGGGATGTTCCCTAGCAAAATTTAATCAGTCTTTACGGTAAGCTATGGTAAGAAGGGGATGACGTGCGGGTTTTCTGGCGTTAAGCCCAGCTTCATAAAGCCTCTTCTTCACAGTAGAAACTGCGCGATTCAGCATCCCCACTGCTTTTCTTAGAGCAGTAGCCGTGACTGTACGGTTTTGGCGTGCTACTCTGACAAAAAATCTGTCATTAGTTTATTTGTTGATAAGTATATTTGCCAGGCTCTACCAGTAACACTTTGACTCACATTAAAATGGTGAGCCACTCTTCGTTGTGATAAACCACTTTCCCATATTCCAACAGCGCGATTGAGCTCTGAAGCTTCCAAGCGTCTACAAGGCATTCTTTCTTGTATTTAATTGTTGTAACCTGGCACAAATTATTGTAGTACCTGGTAATCAATAAGTTACAAATATTGTCAGCAAAATAAGACAAAATACTAATATAATAATTTGGGGACAGATAAATTGATATAAGTTTATTTAGATATTTTAGGGTAAAATAAAAACATAATCGTTACCACAATATTACAACAAACGTGAACACAAACAATACTTTCCACGGTATAACATTGCCATTTTTTTAGTGGCTCATTTGAAATAAACGGTAGTGTAGTTACCTAAGGTATGTATCAAAATTGCGAATTCGTTTTGTCATCAAATCGTAAAATTTTCTGCAAGTTTGCAATAATGTGCATCATTTTTTTGTCATTTACGGATTTAGTGACTCATCTGCCTTCTAGGCACGGCTCCCTTTTGGTTAAGGAATTGAGATACGCTGAATTCGCGCGTCATTCTCTTAAGTGATTACTGCCAGATCTGACTGCCAGGGGCGAGGTTGCTATCCACCCTCTACTAGCTTTCCAGAATAGTGCCGTAGCAATAAACGTTCTCACCTGTTAGGGTCTCTCGAAGAAAGAGTCCCTTTGCCTATAGTCCAGCATGCTGACTTTCACTGCCCGGCCGAATCTAACCGCAAGTGTGATTAGGCTCCACTTCTTCAACTTCAACTCCAGCCTACCATAATAAAAGCTAAGTAATGCTACATGTACAGTATTAATTGTACCACGTAATTTTGTAGCTGAAAAAAGTTATTAAGTATAAAGTAAAAGGTAGAGAAATGCATAATTTTTCTCGAGATTTAAGTTTGAAGCGGGCTACAAATATACTACGGGAAAATAGCATATGGAAAATGTCACAAAGTAGCACATAATTAAAAAAAATTACGACATAAATTAATAACGATGCAGTCGATAAAACGATGATTTGGAAAGGGGCAGCGCTTTACAATTAAAAACACAACTGCCAAGACGAAACAATTGTATTTTAGTACCTAAACTTAGACTAAATTTAAGAACTACGGAAATTAAGTTTGAATGCTTAATGATCTTTATGCACAGATACATTATAATTATCCTATTATTGCTAGATTAATCTAAACATAATCGTCTCTTTATGGCCCAAGGGCCTCTTTATGGCCCAAGGGCCTCTTTATGGTCCGATGAGCAATAAAGAAACGTCAATTAAATGTCAGAGCTGTTTTTGTAGAACTTGATTGGTTCTTAATATAATTTGTAAACTTATCACCAATGAAAATAAGCTGAAATTAAATATTTTGGAATAGTAACTATAGTAACGTACTTCGTATAAGCACATAAGTATACGCACAGCTGCTTGATGTACCTACGTACTCATTTAATTATATTTTTTACGCAATAATAGATTTGAGATAAAAACTCAATCTGTGCATAAAATAGTGTATGTATAGCGGACATAACTTGCTTTTATGGCCCTACAGCCTTTTCCTAACCCTCGGCTGACGCCTCGGGCTAGAAATAACGCTTCTGGCCATAAAAGCCTCTTTATGCCCTTAATACATAAATAACTATTTCGGATTTCTGGTTAAAACAAACTTTTTTTCACCCTTTGTTTCAGCCTTGTCTTTGTCATGAATGAAAAGCGTATTTCTTGCTCTCTTGGTTGGTTGGAGACTTTTCTTCGTTTTTTAACATTCTTTATCTCGTTTTTTTAGCATTTTTTCTCTTTCAGTCTTTTACAAGTGTGTTGGCGATGACAGCTGATTTCTTATTTCGGAGTCTCCTTCCGTTTCGTGAAATAAATTCTACACCGAGTAACTTATACTTGATAGATATGACGTGGTGGATTATAAATAACTGTGCCATCTAGTTCTCTGTTTCTAGGTATGGTAGAGGCCTATCAGTTACCAATGTCTTAAGAAAATTGGTATGTAAGAATATTTGTCCATTGAAGAGATAAATCCGTTTTTTAGCAAATCCAGACTTTTTATTTTTGGGGTGAAGGATGTGTGAAAAAATTCACTAGTTCATCACTATTATAAATTTTTATGCAGCATTGCGCTCTGTTTTGAACAAGAAGAACACTGTCTGCTGCAAGGTTGCAACTTATGTCTGAAATGAGATGAAAACGTCACAATGGATACCCTGCTGCATGAGCTTTTTCTGCTGCCGCGGAAAGACGCATGAGCTTTGAGATTATCGAATAAGAGCAGTAATGGGATTTCCTTAATGCTGTAGGGAAGGTTAATGAAGTGACTCAGCACTTCCGGAAACAGCCCTGCGCACATCCAACCTGAGGGACTGACCAAACCCAATGCTGAGCAAGTAATCCGCTCCGCTCGTGAAGAATTTACCTGCTCAACTATCTTGGGCTTCTGAACGATGGTTGTAGCTGTCTCATTCAAGTGTGTCAGATGATTCGAGAAGGATCCGCTAGCTAAAAATGTTGTTCTTTTGTTTCTCTTAGGAAGAGAGTAAAGCCAAACAAACTGCTGGTTTGTATTTTCTTATTAGCATAACTCAACTACTATTATTGGCTAACTCAAACGCCATCTCTTTTACCATTTGTATGTTGAGTCTTTGATCGTAACTTTCTCCGCCTTTGAAAATACTCTATTGACAGCACATTCAATGGTGGGTCTGTATCATCTACTCAAGTCTTCTTCTTATTCATGCAACTTTGCAGAGTCGATTTCGAAAATCCAAAACGTACTTTTGCTTATTTGAGGGATTCACCCTTTAATAAGACAAATCAGTATTTGAAAAAGAGAATCAGTATCACGAGAAAAAGTACGAAGCAGGCAGTGCCTGCTTCGTACTTTTTCTCGTGAAAATGACTAATTTCTGCTTTCTCACCTTTCATGACATCTAAAATTTAAAAATAGTTTGATAACTTAACAGGTGAGAATGCAGGTAACATGATAATTTCACAGTTACCATGGCAGTAGTTGGAGAAGTTCCATTGTCTACTGTAACATGCTGTCCCACTGTATACTTTTCGCATGGCGATGATTTGTCAACTACTACAAAACTCATTGTTAATCACAACAATAGAATTTTAACAGCATAGAAAACAAAAAATTAATCAGTGCACTCACTTCTTGAATAATGCTATTTCTTGTATATTGAACTGTCGGTATAGTTTATTACAAGTTTATTTCACAGTCACTTAACAAAATCTTGATCAAGATCTGCCGTTTTTCTAATTAGATTTTCAGATCATCTCCTTCGGTTTCTTCTTGCCACCAATTTTCTTTTAATTGCACTGTAGTGCATCTTAGGAAAAGAAAGCCAGTTGATTTGACGTTGTGATCCGTAAACTTAGCAGTAGTAACTCCTGCAGGCATGCAAGATAAGGGCCTTTTAGATTTTTACTGGTTTGGTTTTTAGTTTTTTTAATAGTGCATTAATGTTACCAAAACATAAGATTTCTTCGACTATGTGTCATATCATACCCTAATTTTGTTACACACGCTCCCGTAGGGCGGGATTGTCACTTGTCCGACCAACGAAAATTGAATTCTACTGCTTCTAGTGCAGTGTTCTATCTTTCAAATTATTTCACATCGTATTCACCTCACTAAACTTCTATTTAGTATTCTTAATTAAAAACATCTCAGCAATGTTGACTATACTAATTTGAGTGTCAGTTTTCTTCAGATACAGAAACTAAAAATAAAATAAGTGTAGAGGAACCACTTGCTTACAAATCCCATGCTATCACCTAATTATCATTAAAGTTCTTGTCTACAACATAGTACACTTTGTATATGCCTCTTTGAAGTTAATGCTGCCAAAAATATGTTTTACCTCTTTTTTCGACTACATCTTCTGATCAGTGACAATATGACAAGTGATACATTTGCTCCAGGGACAAGATACCAAATTCGCGGAAAATTGCTTTTTAACATGATGCTGTGGTTTTTTATTTGTATTATTATCATTTTCTTTGAAGAGAACCCACTTGGGTTGTTCATGTAAACACTCCTTCTTTACTTAACTACATGATCATAAAACCAGTCATGCTACATTTCTACGTTTCTCTACAGATGTCCGGACGTGATTCCATTTTCGAATCAAGCTAAAAGTATCAAAAGTAATTTACGTACCTACTATATTGGCACCATTTACTGTCTACAGTGGTCAGCACTGCGGGCCAAAGGCTATATAACATGTTCTTGTACTTGTTTTAATCCTGTTGTAATAATATTTAGGTTTTCTTGTGTGGATCCGGATGGTACTCAAGGTATTGCGACAGGTACTGTACAGTTAATTTGCAACTTGTTGAATCAGTCAATATTTATTTAGGCCTGCATTAATTTGTGTCTAACTTCATAGATGACAGATATTTCAGTAATGTGAAAGCTCGTACAGTTTAATACAACAAATTTAACATTGTTAATAATTATTTGACACTGTTTTTCATTTTTATAATGACCATCTACAGTTTGGTTGAATGCTTTGATCATTGTATTCTAAAACTTTCCGTATTTATTAATAATTTAATTGATAGTTAAATGTTGTTGAATCTTTTTACGTATAAAAGATTTTTTTTGAAAAAATTATCTTACTTATGATCTATTGCGACTACGTGCGATGAAAATGCATTGTAGGCAACAGTTAGTTTCACCATTTCCGGTCAAACTTGCGTTCAGACAGAAAGCTTCATCAAAGATCATTATGTTGTAAAATGTTCTTTTTTCATTAGTAATTCCACTGATGTCTGCGTTTCACACTAACTGTCCCAATGGCACGTCGGCAATTTGAAACTATTTCAAGGTATATATGACCTAAAACAGGCAAGGTACATGGTTGTGATGATGTATGCAAATGCTTGCTACCTACCTGCATGTTTAATTTAAAAAAAATGTTTCAAATTAACGATTTGGTGAATTCGTTAGATACTTCTTCTGTAGTAAGATTATCATTGCGTTGTTGTCAAGCAGTTCTTTGAGCACAATCCTGACATAAATGTAAATGTGAGGATTATTTTTTATAGAAGATATCTTTAAAATAAGATACAATTTTTTGCGGTTTTGCCATATCAATCTAAGATAATGTAATTTGGTTGTTATTTCATGGTTGGATATCTTAAAAATATCTAACTAATGTTAAATAAGTTGTAAGGATGGATTTTGTAAAGATTAGTTATTAATAATTGCATTTGAAAAATGATTTGGCCTACAAGTTCCAGTGAATTGTTATGCTAATACAGTAGGGTATCATTGAAAAGGAAGTTTTTCAAGCTATCTATTAATTGAAATTGTTTAAACAGTAGTTAATAGCTATAAACAAACATGTGGTTATGTAGTATTTAGTTCCAAATTGGCTTTTGTTTACAATCACCATAGTAGTGTTTTGTTTTCAAAAGGATATAAAAACAGCAGCCATTTTGGTGACCAACTCACTGTTAATTTCAACATTTCAAGCAGTGCACTTGTGTTCAGCGCAAAATTTTTAAATTTGAAGGTTATGTTGTGTTGAAAAATGTAAACAATCCCAAACATCAAAATGTTAAGTTATACTTTGGTGAAATGTCAAAGTGATTAATAATTGTTGAAGTCCTTTAAATTTGAATTTTTAAATTTAAATTTGTGTTTTAATAATAATTACTTTTAATTAAATCAATATTCAGTGCTGTGAATTTTATAAGTGAAATAATTTTCTTTTTCGAGAAGAATTTTTTTTTAGTTTATTAGAATGTTAACCTTCGTTCTAAATTGTATAATGGAAGGGAATAATTAATATAAATAAATAATACATTAATTCATTGAAGGGACTTACATTATCTCAAGAAAGCAGCTTGTTTTTAATTATTTTATTATTACCATTTAAATTGGAATAGAGATGAATTTCAGAGAGATGTATTCCAACTATAAACCATATGGAAGAAAGTGGATTTCTGTTTTAATACTACATCAGTTGGTAATTTTAAAAGGCGCCAAAACTTTTATATTATTTAAATATTTTAAGGTGTTTAATTAGTTATAATCTAGTGTTTAAGATAATGGGAATGACAGCGATATTACTCCTGAAGGTAAAGGCATTAATTTTCTTAGGATTGATTTTACTTTTATTCATGGTTTCAAAATTTCATTTTTTATTGTTCTATTTTAATTATTAGTTGCTTTATTTTCTGTGTTCTTTGTTAAATGAATTTTGTCATTTCAATTTTAAAGAAGTTTTTGGAATATTGTTTGTGTACTTTAATTATGTTTTTTAGATTCGTTAGTATTTAGTGCCCTATATTAAAGCGACCCTCCTGTGAGTTTCAGTTGTGGTAAGATTCAAGCTTCACAACAGTTATTTTAGCCAGAGCATTTTCTTTTATGATAAAGGTAGGTGGTTTATATTTTGGTACATATCATCACTGTGCTTTTACAGAAGTCTGTTGCTATATAGCTTGTTTGTATGGTCATATCAGTCAATCATTTTCTTTTTATCTTTATACAATCATAATAATTTGTCGGCAACATAAGCCTTTAACTCCCCCCCCCCCATATTATAGTAATGTATACCTAATCTGAAATCTATATTTTGAATACAATTTTTATTAAATTTTATTTTAAGGACCAATTTTCTTTTCTTATCGCTTCAACCGTAAGATTGTCTAAATCTAAACCCACTTTATATATGAACTCTACTGAATCGCTGATGTTAGTTGCAAATTACTATTTAAAACTTAAGGGAAAATTAATGTAACAGTTAGCTAAATTAACATATTAAGTAAATTAATTGGTGTAGAAAGGAATTTATGTCATAGTAGTACACGTTATTAAAAACAGTATTGTATATCTAAAATACTTTGAAAGATCAAAGGTTATGAACACTTTTAATTTCGTTAATTGAAATACATATACGTGTTATTGTCCAAATTTAATAATCTTAGCTGCTTTCATAAAAAAATAACATAAGTATATATAAATCAGGTTCTTGGCAACCTTAAACCAGTTCTAATTATTATTATTGGCAATCAAAGTCAAATGAAACGCATTCTTGTTAAGTTTCGCAAAATCCGCTATTTAGGCGGTGGCGGTGACACATAGTATATAAACATTTAAATTATGTAATGATGAATTTAATGAAAATCTTATTAAAGCATTTTATCAAACTTTGCTATCGGCAATTAAAGTTTAAAGTTGCGCTCTTATTACAGAGTCCTTGTTTGAAGGATGTGAAGGGGTTGAAATTGAACTTTTCCAAAGTGAAAACCTTCAGGTGTTATGAGCAACCGTGGATAGTTCGCTTGTACAGGAAGCGAATGTGCGGTTTTTAAGTAGAAGGTTAATAATTTTGCTCTATTTAATTAAAAATTTTATATTTTATGTAGTTTTTTAAAAACAAAAAGTTGTAATTACCTACAATGCATTGTATTAATTTAGAAAATTAACAACAAACTTAAGAGGTGATTGCAATAAAAACATTAAATGGTCTAGAAATTTAGAACAAAAATGTTAATGTGAGACTTCCTGCAAAATAAATTACTAGTATTTGTTACATGATTCTCTCCTGTGGTGGAATTTACAACTATATTTTGTGTGGCTAATTATTAATAAATAATAAGTATTTGTGCCACATGCTGCTTTATAGTAGGTGGAATAAATAAAATGATTATTATATCATGTTTGTTTAGATGTAGAAGTATTAGTTTTGAATTATTTCTAATTCGTTTATGTAGTAATTTAATTTAATTGCGAAATTTATTTTCATAAAAAACAAATGGAATGCAGAATTTCTGTAAATGAAAATCATTTATCAAATAACTGAAACGTACCAAAAAACATTTTTCAGATATATAATTATGATTATTTATTAGTTACAGAATATTACTTACTTTATGGAATGTAAGGTACATATGTATGCACTTCTCTTACTTTATGAATTATAAAGTCTATAACTTAAAACTTACACAAATTATTAATGTTGTTTACCTAAATACTGAATAGTAGCTTAATATGGTTACACGTAGGGAAACATTCAAGTGTTAAAATTTCTAAGTAATGTAATGTCTTAATAAAAACGAGTATGTCATCAAATAAAAAAAATGCTTTAATATACCCTTATCAAGCATTGTTGCACATGTGTAATATTTTTTTAATTAAGTTACTATTATCCTAATAAGACGTCACTTACAAGGTTACTTTCTAAATCCCAAGCAAATGATTCATCTATGAAGAAATTAGTGTCAAATTCTTACTACTGTGTTTACTACAGTTAATGATGTACTTTATATTATAATTATTTTTTATTTTATGAATTATTTGTAAAATGTACCGTACAAGCACTAATTTTAATTCAAATTAGAAATAATTAGTTTTGTGGCCTCTTAGTTGTAAGTTCAGAATTCTATATTGTAAATTCAAATTTGAAAAGCATTGAATTCTGTCAATGTTATTTTTTAGTTGTCTCTAATTTAAGTTTAGGAGCTGTTTTACGCATACGAAAATTTATGCTAAATTCTTTACCAAATTGTTGCTAAAATTTTTCAACAAAGTTTTGGTAAAGAAACTTTGGCGTTTATCTATTTTACACATAGCAATAAAAATATCCTCAAATTTATTGTCATACGCACGCGTATTTGCAAAGCAGCTGGGCGTTCATTGTAAACAAAGAATGATGTATAAAAATAGTTGGTGTATTGAGAAAATTTTTTTTAACTACTTTGTAAACCTTGTAATAAAAATATTGTTGATAAATATGCGTGATGGTTTCATGCTAATTGTTTTAAAAGTTTTAAATATATTGTATATAGAATTATAAATAGTTAATTAACCTTTCTTTTAGACTACAGTACAATTTATTAACTTATAACATACAATAACAAATTTAACGAATTCCGGACCTGTTACTGTAAAAGCAATATGGCCGTTCGCATTTTGTTCGCTTCAATAAATAAAATAAAACTAAAGAAATTTTGCGTACCTAGCGATAAAAATGTTACTTGATTTTTAGCTTTATTATAATTGCATGGTTATTTTAATAATAAGTTTTATTGCGAAATTATTCACAATAAATTCCGGAATCAAAAATACTGTATAACACGTCAACGTTTCTTTGCCAAAATTTTGTTGACGAATTTCAGTAAAAAGTTGGTTAAGAATTTCGCATAAATTCTCGTATGTGTAATACAGCTCTAAGATCAGAATTCTAAACTATATATTTTATTTAAAAAGTAATTTGATTTTGTTAATGTTAATTTATTGTTTTTTCTCTCTATTTAGTTTAAATTTAAGGTCAGAATTTTGAACTACAGATTTAAATTGAAAAATCGATTGAATTTTATTAACAATAATTTCGTTTTATTGTTACTAATTTAAGATTAGAATTCGGAAATATAGATTTAAATTAAGAAAATTATTTCTCTACAAATCCTGTAAACTAACGGACGCGAAATACTGATGAATTAACCTTAATTAGGCCATTAACTGCAGTCGTGCCAGGATTTTCTTAGAGGCCTATACTGTCAATTTCTACATTTTTCATAATTTATCTGTATGTTCGTCGACGGTCAAAATCTTGCAGTCGCCACTTGGTCTAATAGAATCAGTAGTAGACAATTTGGTATCTTTTCTAGTGAGAATTATAGAATAGATCAGTGTTAACATAAAAATACAAAGAAGAATAATATACTATATAAATAAAAATAAAATAACTAAACCTTTAGAATTGGCGGTACATATTTACGATAAGAAACGAAAGGAGCAGAAAAAGGATAATCGAGTTACGATAAGTGATAAAATAAAGGTGTAAATCATTAATTACACATAATAAAAATTAACCTTCATCTTGTAACAACTAAAATTATTATACACACAAAATGAAACCCCTCTAAACAAAATATTTAAGTCCCACACTTGGGCGCCAATGTAACATTTAAACTTCAAACTTAAACTTC
This sequence comes from Agrypnus murinus, assembly GCA_929113105.1. Taxonomy (NCBI): domain Eukaryota; kingdom Metazoa; phylum Arthropoda; class Insecta; order Coleoptera; family Elateridae; genus Agrypnus; species Agrypnus murinus. Next base: position 19,194,965 of record OV816028.1, on the reverse strand, counting down.
ATACTTACTGAAAAACTCAAATACGATACTTATTACGGTACATAATTGATCATACTTAAGACTTCTCATGACAAATTATAACTAAGGACGCAGGTACTGATTTCCATAGCTTATTAATTGTAAAGAAAAATAAGGTTTTGTAGACATAACAAAAGGATATAGGCGCCATTTATTCGAAATCATTACAATTCTGGTCTTTACCCCCGAATAAAAAAGGGTTCAGATTATATTGATTAAGATTAATAAAAAAAACTAATCACCATTAGTTTAATTTACGTTAAGGCAAGTTAGATACTTGAATAACTTCAATTAATGCTTGGTCCATTATCATCATAATAGAATTTAATTGAACTACTCATTTATTTGTAAATAAAGCATTCGTTTGTCTCAACTGACAATAATAATAGTTTTGGTAGTAATGTCCTAATAAGAATTCTTATTAAAAAAATATGGGCTTAAATTTACAAGAAATATTCATAACAATACAAATGAATTTTAAATCTCCACTTACATCTATAATACAAATTGTTTGTTAATCCTTGATAATTCACAATTAAAAACTTCCGTCAGTTATGAAAAATTACTAAAAAACACGAGTTTACGTTCTAGAATATGGTAACATTATTGCATTATTGATTATACAATTACACAGTGTCCTAACTTATTACGGCAAAACAGAATTCGAAAGATTAATTCTTTAGTTTCCAAATTAACTAACCCTTGAATGATAATTAAATTCGCTTTAAATTATATTTAAATTTTAAATTATAACTGATTGGAATAATTTTATTTGTTACTAAAACATTTCGTTACGCGTTTTAATTTTAAACTTTTTCTCAAATTTCGATATTTTACTAGAAAGACTTTGGTTTACTAGTTAAATCCATTGACTCGAAGAATTAAACTGCATTAACAACCACTTGCTACACTTAACGGTAAATTCACGAGCTTTCTTGTACTATTTACTTGGCAGAACTTATTTTAAACCTCGCGTGCGATTCACTTAACGAATTATTTTAAACTTTTTTTAATCAGTTTTCTAATCGTTTGATTACTGTACTGTACTGAATTAACGTTAACAGACCCCTGTACTGTATTCAACCCTATGTGTCTAACTGATACTTGTACTGTATTCAATTGCCTTTGTAGGCTGACTCTTTGGGTGCAAAATTATTGTAGCGTTTATATTTTTTTAAGAAATGGAAATTCAAACCAGCCTATTTGAATGAGACTAACACATCTTAAACCAATAGGAAATAACCACCTCAAATATTTCTGGAACATTCTAAATCTTCGAAGGGGATTCCAACGACCAAAATCCTAAACGTGGCTTCAGACCGTTTTTTATTTGTTTGTGTTCAGAAAAATCTATTAATCCAAATTAAAGATAAACATGCACAGAACTATAAATTTGAGCTAAATGTGTTTTTAGACATATTATTCAGTAAAAGGATATATTTTTATTTCTATATTGCTTTTAAGAAAGGAAATTTCATATCGTTAGAATGTTCAACTTCCAGGGGGGAGGGCAAGTGCAAGGGCTTGCCCCCCCTTCCTGGCGCCTATGGTTATATCGTAGATAAAACGTTGTAAGATCTACCTCAGTGTGCAAATTGTGGACATGGCATGTTTAATGAAACAACAGGTGACTTCTAAGGAGGTTACTTTTGGGAAAAAGTATGTTATCTTAGCATACTACAACCGCACACCGATTTTAATTTGGAAAGGATGACGCCTTCACATTTAAATTATTTTTTTAGCTAGGGGTTGATGGCAGCTATCCTTCGACGGCTTCTAAGGGGTTGAACTTTGGGCAAATGATGTGTTACCTTATCATGTATTCCCACACCAATTTTAAATTGTAAAGGATGACGCCTTCACATTTAAATTATTTTTTTTAGTTAGGGGTTGATGGCAACTAGCCTTAGACGGCTTCTAAGGGGTTGACCTTTGTGCAAATGATGTGTTACCTTATCGTGTATTCCCACGCCAATTTTAAATTGGAAATGATGACGCTTTGATGTGTTAATTATTATTATTAAATGCTGCTATTTAATATTTATTTAAAACCTCCGCCTATGGACGTTCGGGTACTTTCGGGAAATTGGGTGCTACCGTTTAGCTGCTAACTTCACGTCGGTAAAAGGTTTTAGTATTTTATGCACAGATGCATTATAATTAGACTATTATTGCTAGATTTATCGGAACATAACTGTCTCTTTATGCCCCAAGGGCCTCTTTATGATCCGACGGGCAATAATGAAACGTCAATTAAATGTCAGAGCTGTATTTGTAGAACTTGATTGGTTCTTAATATAATTTGTAAACTTATCACCAATGAAAATAAGCTGAAATTAAGTATTTTAGATAGTAACTATAGTAACGTACTTCGTATATATGCACATAAGTATACGTACAGCGGCTTGATGTAACCTACGTACTCATTTAATTATATTTTTTTACACAATAATAGATTTGAGATAAAAACAATCTGCATAAAATAGAGTATGCATTTCGGGCATAACTTGCTTTTATGGCCCTACAGCCTTTTCCTAGCCCTCGGCTGACGCCTCGGGCTAGAAATAACGCTTCTGGCCATAAAAGCTTCTTTATGCCCTTAATACATAATAGTTATTTATGTATTAAGGGCATAAAGAAGCTTTTATGGCCAGAAGCGTTATTTCTAGCCCGAGGCGTCAGCCGAGGCCTAGGAAAAGGCTGTAGGGCCATAAAAGCAAGTTATGCCCGAAATGCATACACTATTTTATGCAGATTGTTTTTATCTCAAATCTATTGTGTAAAAAATATAATTAAATGAGTACGTAGGTTACATCAAGCCGCTGTACGTATACTTATGTGCATATATACGAAGTACGTTACCATAGTTACTATCTAAAAAACTTAATTTCAGCTTATTTTCATTGGTGATAAGTTTACAAATTATATTAAGAACCAATCAAGTTCTACAAATACAGCTCTGACATTTAATTGACGTTTCATTATTGCCCGTCGGATCATAAAGAGGCCCTTGGGGCATAAAGAGACAGTTATGTTTAGATAGATCTATCAATAATAGTCTAATTATAATGCATCTGTGCATAAATAACTATTATATTTACAAGATTTAAAAAAAATAATAAAATCCAACTAGTTTCTACCGATACCGAGATAAAAACGTAAGGGTACTCCACTACTAGTTTTCCATTTAATTTCATGAGAATGTATGATTTACGGGTTTAGCGAATTTGAATTTTAAGTTTCGCGGCACAATGCAGATTATTTGTCGCGCTCTCAGAAAAAGCTGTATTAAAAGAGGTGTTCTGCGCATGCGTCCTCGAGGGCGGTCACATACGAAAGTCGTCTTGACAATCCTGACAGCCGGACGGAAATTTTTAATTAAAACGTTCAAAATAATTTTTACAATTATATCTTAAATAAGTATTAACTAAAAGTGAAGAGTGATTTTATTCAAAGAAGATAGGAAATAAAACCGCGTGTCTTCCCGGAAATCTTTAACATTTAATGTGTATTCGAAATAATATTGTTGCGACATTTTGGTAATTCGTAGTCAGATGTTCACCAGCTTTTGTTAAAATTCTCATTTTTCCAGATTTTACCAAAAACAATTACATAAACGAAAAATATATTTTGATTTATGGAAAGTTTCATTTACCTTTCTAATATATTTAATATGTAATATTTAATAAAATAAATGTTATAATAAATCTTATCTTTGGGCAGGCGGTGGACGAGTGGTGTCAGTGCATCACTCGTGTTCCAAGGGTCGTTGGTTCGAATCCCACTTGGGGCGGCGGGATTTTTCTGATTGGAAAATTCTGCCACCTCAACTATGGATGTGTGTATTCGTGTTGCATGTTAGATGGGGGACAAATGACCTTAGATGTTGGTTCCCCCGTAGTGTAGGCGTGAAATAAGAAAAAACAAAATCTTATCTTGTAACGGGTACATTTTCCACTGGCATTTAGTATGCAGAATTTTGTATTTATTCTCATTAAAAATCTTAAGTTCGGTCCTGTAGGGCTGCGTTTTATTTAAACAAGCATTTTAAGAAAAAATTGTTTCATATTTGAGGTAATTAATGAATGTAGCGTCATAAAGATGTTGTCTTTTTCGTATCTTGCTAAATTGCATTTTGGTATAATATCAATTACTTCAGGAGAGACCTTGATAAAAATATAGAAGTTGAAAATATAATTCCCTTTGTTAGTGATTTGCGTTTTAAATCGGCGTAGGAATATTCGTCTAGGCACGCCAGAAGCTGCACTATTCCGTATCAGTTTGGCGCGCAATTTTAGGTGATTCTATTCTTTGTACTTAGAGTCGAGAATCCTATAGAAGGTCAAGTAAAAAGCGTCCTTGCTGCATAAAAACAGATGTATTCACGCGTAGTTACGGGACCGGAGTTAATAAAAGCTCTCGTTGGGGTTGGCGCGGGGACTTTTACGATAAAACCCTGACAGCGAACGGTCGATATGCGAGATTGACCACTGTACTTGTGCTGCTTCATAGTTTGAGTCCCGATCAATATTGATTGATCGATTTTGAATCAATATTACCGGATTACAGTTTATTAATCCTTTAGAATTGAAAGATATTCTACATATAGTGGTTACAGTTTTAATGTTCTTTCGGTATAAAGTGCAAATCCTTTTTGAAAAGATTACGTTCCGTTAAGTGGTGTTTAATAATTTTTGTGGATAAACAATAGCGGGTTTGTTCTTTGGTGAAGAACCTGTAATCACAATTACTGTGTTTCGCCTGTTCTTAAGAGAAGTGCTGTTTGTTAATGAAAGAAAAACCATTTAAAGCGATCTCGAATTTAATGATCGACTCCTGTGCTTTTGTAAATTAAAATTCCGCTTAAAGAATTTAAACGCATTTAGTGCTACAAGTGGTTAAAAACAATTTAACTTTCCGAAACATTATCGTTATTTCCTAAAGGAAAGTAAATACGTTATTACGTATGAACAATTTAAAATCTTGGTTTTTTGCGTGCTCGACCCAATTAGTTTATGAAACCATATGGGCTGATGACAATAATTAAAATGAATCGTATTTCTGGTACTGAAATTCAACCCTTCAAGACATCGCCGAATTTAACAACAATTTTCCGAAATAGAGGCCAATTTCCAATTTCTACTGGACGGTATCTGTTCGTATTCCATGAGTTTGGTGGATATAATTAAAGGTACCGTATTTTTAAGGACTGTTTTATAATGCAGTTAGTTAAGAATCTTTTAGTTAAAGAATGTTGCAATTTTTCTTTAGGAAGAGAGCTCTCTACTTTATTCAGAAATCTTTAAATTTTAATGTATTTTAAAATCATTCAATCTGATAATAGTCGAATTAATCTAATTGGCTTAACCTCATTTAGATATTTGTTTATAGATTTTATCAACAAAGTCAAGTCAATACAAATTTAAAAATCTGAATTAATGTTTTTGAATAATTTTTGTGGTCGATCTCATAAACTTTTAGGTTATTCTTGTTATTTCATGAACGGTCTTAGATGAATTTTTATTGATTTACTCTGGTATAATTATGATCTAAAGACTATAGATTAGACTTATAATAAATATATGAGGTGTGTTTTATTTCCTAATTATATGTACTGTTGTGTCTTAAACATTTTTTCTCCTTTAAATAAAGTTATTAATTCAAAACTAAGGATCTAGAAAACGGAACCATATTAGTTATGAATGCCTTGCTTCATTTTACTTCAAAATTTTAAATAAACAATATTTTTGATTCAACTAAATATTTTATTCATTTTCTGGTTAATGAATTTAATAATTTTTAATGCTTATTCAATTTACATCTTTGATTGGTTATCTATAATTAATAACTTAAGCTTCATAACCAGATGGCGCCCTTTTGTGAGTGTTTATGTGTGTTTTGAGACCTTCATCTATTCCTTTTCACAATTTATACAGCTGTGGAACCAATACCTACGACTTGAATAATTAATTTGTAAGAGAGAGTTTAAATCTCAAGCTGTGTCAGATATTTTGAGTTTTCAGTTACAGTAAGTATGAATCATTTTATATCAATTTTATAGTTTTTATTGTTTATTTTGAGGAAAAAAAGAACGAATGTTTCAATCTTAATCAATTATATATGTGGCCTAATTTGTGGCAGTTCCACCTGCGATATTCAAAACCTTGAACAGAGCGCTTATTTTCGATATTGGTGTGGTAGTTAACCACAGGGCCGTAGCCAGAAATTTATTTCCGGGGGGTTCTAGGAAATTTACTTTCGGGGGGGGGGAACAGAATAAAAAAATAATTTTAATTTGTCGTCATTTTATTAGTATTAAGTTTAGTTTTGGGGTGTGGGGGGTCAGACATACTTTTGTTATAAATATAACTATTAATTAAGGTGACCAAGTTTTTGAAATTGGAAAGCAGTACATCAAGAAACCAGCATGTTGTGGAGTTTAGCGGGCTGAAAGAATATATGTAAAAAGTATTTTTATATTTATATTGTTAGATAAAGAAGGTTTTTAACATAACAATTCAACTTTGTCGATATACTTTACTTTTTGCAATATAGTTTTTATTTTATCATAAATATATTTTTTATTTGACTGGATATTTTCAAAAGTACTATTGGTTCCACCACGATCTAGACAGCAAGGCAAATACGATACTATTTTTTATACAGAGTGATCAAAGTTGTTCCGCATCCTCTTAAAGCCGTATTCCTCTTATGAAAATAAGAAGAAAAGTTTATATTAACAAGGTTTCAGAAATGCATTCTTATCGAGATACAGGGTGTTAAAGATCTCAACAAAAAAATGATTTCTTTAAATTACGGGAAACTGATTGCGAATTAAATTCTGAAAATTACACATTATGTTTGTATATCTATGTACCATAATATGGACCAGAGCAAGCTGGCTATGTACATAATTAGTATATTTTACATAACGAGAGTGGAAAGTGGTATTTTTCGCACGAGTGTGAACATTTACAAAAATGCCAATCAGTAGTTTTTCATGAAGTAAATGAAGCTAGAATTAATTAATTATTGTGTTAATAGATGATTAAAGTATCAAAAAAGTCCAGAAATACAAGTAGATTCTTATTATTTATATTATTTGCTATTTACTGCATATATCACGGCCGTGAGATTTGCGAAAAAAATCGCATAGGCGAAAGTAAAACGCACTAGTGTATAATATTCGGATTTCTAGGCAACTAGAATTTACGATATGAGCTACTTTCTGACCTTCCGATATTGTCGTAGGAAATAGTATATTACATTACAAGTGTGAAATATTCTTCTGTTGTGAATTTATTGTATTTAGCAGCATCCATTCTTTCTTCCAATTATGTGTAACGGGTTATTTTAATTTTGATTATTTCTTGTATTTTAAAATAAGATCCCTCAACCCGGTCCTGTATTTTCTAAAATTTCCTAATACATTATTTTAACATTTTTAGGCGAGAAAATGTTTTCAATTGAAATCCGGTTATCTTTTTTTATTTCGGCAGATGTGTAGGAACAACGAACGCCTAGGGCATTCGAGCATTGAGTCTTGATCGCAGATTATCGTTATTTAGGTGAACACTTGCGAATTGTGTTGATTTTATTAAGTAAATTGTAATTACACCTCGCAGTTTTGTGGAATTAAATTAATAATAATTTAAATTGTTATTTGAATAATTCTGTTGTGGTGGATTCCTAAGAAATGGGGTTTTTCATATCAACACAGTTTTAAATTTAGCTGGAGCTAAATTCGACGTTGTCGGTTCTTATTCGCATTTTTATGTTCCCAAACATGTCGCTTGTTTTCAAGCACTAAGCCTTCTCCAGCAAGGTAAAACTTTACTTTAATTTACTATAAATTAATTACTTTTATTAGCACCAATCATTTATTTTAGGCTTTTAGTTTATGGCAACGTTTTTCCGATAAGTTGCAATATCTCGGCAGTGTTGCAAATCTAGTCTATTTTAAAATTAAAAATAACCACTTTCGCTGTAAAACACATCGTTTACAAGATATTTTTAGAAAACCGAAGAAATGTCAAAATTTTCATTTGTTTTTCAATATGGCGGTGGTGTGCCAATGTCGTAAACTTGGATTTTTAATAAGGACCCCAACATACAAAACATATCCAAAACTCAGAACTACCCGATCTTTTACAAGGTAAGGCCTGTTTTTCTGACAAATTGACTTGACTATTAATACAAATTTATGTTTTTCTAAAAATATTTGATGGATTCATCACTAAAACATGAAGAATTTCTGAAAATATTATATGCCAATGAACTAAAGTGCATCTTTTAATCCTGAATGTGAAGTTTATTTTCCCGAGCGTAAGCCAGGGCACTAAACACACGCGAGATTGAAAGGCTCTTTAGTTCTGTGGTGTATACGCTATTTTTGCACGATCTAAAGGACTTAATCGCAAAATCCTCGAAATTTTCGAAAATACTGTTAAATGTCATTGACAATTGAAATTTTTTAACACCAAAATCACATAATTTTAGCATAGTAGGTTAGGTTTCCTTGGATATAACGCGATTACTTTACTTTACTCCATAGAGAGTAAAACAGCTACTTTACACCCTCTTTTGGGGGAGTGAAGTAGAGCTTTACATATAGGCTGTACAAAAAAGTTTTTTCTTATTTTTTTAACTTCCTTAAGTTCTAACTTTTTTAAGTTCTTTACCGATATTCATTATTTCTGAACTTTTGTAAAGCAACACTTCTTCTCTTCCCAGTAGAAAAGAGATTTCCAAAATGTGACAATAAATGGCTAAGCTCTAGTTTTTAGAGAAGTGCAAGGTACGAAAACTGGAGAGGCACATTCATAAATGGATGGAAAAAGCTTGAATTTCTAATAAGGGTCCCAACATGCAAAACATATCCAAAAACCAAAACTACTTGATTGACTGGACACTGGACTATAATGACAGATTAAAATAATGAAACGAAATTGTTGTATTGCATATTATCGGCCATAATTCGGTCATTTGTCTTTAATAAATGAAGAGAAAGAAATTTTATTTGTTGAGTAAATATCATTTTGAACCGCTGAAACTTTTTTCGTGACCGTTTCAGGCTATAACTCAGTCACTTCTTTGCCGATTTTTATTATTTTTGAACTTTTGTACAGCTACACTTCTTATCTTCCCAGTAGAGAAATGATTTCCAAAATGTAACAAGAAATGGCTGAGTTTTGGTCATTAGAGTAGTGCAAGGCACCAAAACTGGGTGAGGTACATTCTGGGGGCTGGGAAAAAAACTCGAAGTGATGGGAAAATTCTTCAAGTATGAAAAGTTTTTATTCTTCAATATCAAACCGTTTATATACAGTGTGTTTTTTGTAAACGATAATATAGGTAATCCAATGGAATTTTATCATTTTCCTGGTAAGTTTGTACCCTTGCAAATGTAAGTAGAAATTTTGGTATCAATCGAAAGAAGAATTCATTTTACGTCAAAAAAATATTAAACTTTATGAAGAAAACCAAAATCGATTTAGAAAAAGACTTAAAAAGCTTATGGATTTATTGCTTTTTGTAATAAGCTATTAAAAAAAGCTGGAAGCTGAACGCCGATTGATGTAGCGGTTAACGCTTCAGATTTCTAATCAAAAATCGCGAGTTCAAACCCCATCATCGTATACTTTTTTTTTTAATTGTATTGCTTACTAATTATTATTTTTAGTACTTTATTACAACGATTATTAGTTTTATGCCCTTTTTCATTTGCCTTTTTGATGGGTAGTTAAAATTGTACAAAAAATAACGGTAAACCCCCGTAGCAAAAATATCTAACAATAAAAAAAATTAATAATCGTTGTAATAAAGTTCTCAAAATAATAATTAGTAAGCAATACAATTTAAAAAAAAGTATACGATGATGGAGTTTGAACTCGCGATTCTTGATTAGGAATCTAAAGCGTTAAACATTACACCAATCGGCGTTCAGCTTCCAGGTTTTTTTTAATAACTTATTACCAAAAGCAGTAAATCAATAAGCTTTTTAAGTCCTTTTCTAAATCGATTTTGGTTTTCTTCATAAAGTTTAATATTTTTTTGACGTAAAATGAATTCTTCTTTTGATTGATACCAGAATTTCTACTTACATTTGCAAGGGTACAAACTTAAGAGGAAAATGATAAAATTCCATTGGATTTCCTATATTATCCTTTACAAAAAACACACTGTAGGTAGGAGGTCTTGTGTATTTCATGTGTAGCACAGTGTAATTAATTTAAAACATATATAAACTAAACTCTTTTCACATGCATTCTGATCAAATTAGTATCGCTTGAGCCACTATTTGAAGCAAAACTACATAATTACATCTATTTGTCAAAATAGCGCACCTCCATAACTTTTGGCTCAGACTACACCACCACAACTTTTCCTTAAACGGTACTGTTTCTGTTGAAGCTAATTAAATCAGTTTTCATATTTGTGAGACAAAAAATGATATAAAAATAATAAATGTTCTCATGCTCATGAGTTCTGTAATGCTGCTGAGTTTCCTCACTTGATGTTGTTGAAGTAAAGCCAGAAGACTTTATCAAAATTACTATTGGAAAACTACTAAAGATTGATAAAAAACTTTCTCGTATCTGTGGTTATCGTTAAGAATAACACAAGTCTATTTTCAAACTTCAGCGGTTTGGCAATGTTAATTACAATTAATATTTATACATAATATTATTACTTTGTTTAATTTGGTGGTCAGTCATGAGCGGCAATCACGGACGAAAATATCCATAACTGTTAAGTAAATATATCTACAAATTATTTGATTAGTTGTTTCTTAGACGTTAATAGTTGCAGAAAATTTTGAAGTACCTGATGAAATACTGTGGCAATTATATTCATAGGAAAAGTAACAAAAAGTCAAATTGCAAAAAACAATTTTCAAAATTTTGTATTGTCACTACAAAAGCTTTAAATATTTTCTTGGAATTAAAATATGTAAAACTAAAATAAATACTAAACAATAGCCATTTCTATAATCTATAAAAGGGCCTACAGTTTAAATTTAAATTGTCTATAATAACAGTCACGTTCTGATCACAGCCGTTATGTTATAATATAATGTATAGTAAATTAAAATACAAATATTAGAGGCATACGTTTATTTTATAAAAATAAACAAATAAAATCTTTACAGTAACATAAACACGAGTTAAATAATAAATGACAAGAGAATGCAGTATATATACATAACATGGACAGTTCGAAATGTTTAAGACGATAAGTAAACAAAGAATTTCAAGATTTAATAGTGACCATAGTGTCCTCCAAGTCCACCAGCATATCCAAGTCCACCAAGATGTCCTCCAAGACCGAGACCAAGACCAAGACCGGCATGTCCTACAGCGATAGCGGGTGCAGCTACGACGGCTTTAGCGATGGGGGCAACGGCGATGGTTTGAGGGTGAACAGCGTGTCCAGATCTGGATACGACAGCATTGAAACCGTTGTGGTCGTCAGCAGTGTAGTGGACGGTGCGGATGGTGCCATCGGGTTCGGCGACGGAATAAGAGCCCTTTACTACATCTCCATCACGGACTTCATGCTGACTTTTGTGGTCACCAGTGTGGCCATCAGCGACTCCGTAATTGAATTCGTATTTAGGATAAGCCTAAAAATCGTTTTACAATTATTAATTATAAAAGGTTAATATTTGCGTAAATATCTTACATAGTAGTCAACAGCTTGGTGAACAGCAGGGGCAGCGATAGCTAATCCATGACCGCCTGCGATTAACCCAGCGTTTGCGTAGGCTACGATAGCGCAAAGGGCTACAATCTGAAAAAAATAATTACATTTGTATCATTAATTTAAAATTTTTATCAGATCATAAACTACTGATCTTAATATAGTATTGAAGAATTTTTAGTAAGTAATAGTAATAGTAAGTAATTTTTAGTAGGGGAAGTTAGTGAAAAAATGCACACTCATTTTAGATAAACTTTAAATTTCATATGCACACTTGTATAAATAATGATTGCTTTAGTTGTTATAATTCACTAAGTTAACTAATAAAAGATATGTAGAACTAGGTTAAAATTTTCAAGCACTTATAATTTTATATAGGTCCTATAATTATCACTTAAGTCACTAAACACACCTTAGAGAACATATTTGCTGTGTTATCACTGTAGACTACAGGAGGATACTAATTTTGGTAGGTAAACACCACCTTTTATACTATACCCGGGCCATGATACGTTCACTATCTTATTAACAAAAGAATAGTAAAGCGCGTGCACTAAGGTGGGGGAGAAGGACTTCATTGAACCATTTAAGATAACAACAGGATTCAGGTAAAGAGGTATAAAATTTATTGGAATATAAACAAGAATGTTGAAATAATGAAAACTCAAGTACATATTATAAACATGATTGCGCAGTCTGCAAGTTATGCGTAACTAATTTGTTCGAACTGAAAAAACTAAAAGACAAAAAGTTCAAGAAATAAAAGAAACAAAGGTTACTGCAATATTTAATGTATGTAGTATTTAAATATATATATAGTAATCAACATAAATGCATTGATGTATTCATTAGCAACGAACTTTTCGAGAAAACTCATAATCGTTAAAAAACATTTATCTGCAGAAAGTGACTACCTACCTACCTAGTGTGATAACCTAATTAAAAAATGTGAAAAAAGAACAATGAAAATATAGAAATCTCAAATAAACGTAACGGTAACGCTGTATATACATAACAAAGTTACAATTGGGAAACTCGTAACATTTAACATTAAGAAGGAACATTGACTCTGAAGGAACATGCAAAGCGGAAGTTGATTCGGATTGTTTTCCTGTCTTTATTTATTATAATTATTATTTCCTTTTTTTATAGTTTAATGTTGGATTTTTTGTAAGCTAACAGCCCAGTTAAAACTCAAGCTATCTATTTTGGATTACTGGTGGCTCGTCCTTAAGTTCTGCAGAACAAGCAAAGATATCTCAAAAATTATCCATTATTAATCATTATAAGTAATAAGTGTTAAGTTGTATGATTTCTGCTTCAACATGCCAGTGGCGGCTCGTGGCTTCCTAGGAAGGTGAGGCTCGAAAAAAAAAACTCCTGCTGCAAAACCAAATTTAATCTGTGGGTGGTGCAATGTGTAAATAATGCTAAAGGTGCACCAGATCCAATTTCATGCAGTTTAACTCACCGGCCATAACGCTAGCATCATCGTAACATTGAGCAACTAATTTTTGTTTAAAATTAAAGGGTTATAAAACGTTAGCTATTAGGTCAAATAATGCATTTGCAGTTCTATCAGCACTTGTTTTCATCAGCACAATGTTTTTAACTTCTTCAGCATGTTCGCTGATTTCTACATTGAGCTTAATCAAGCACTCAATTATTTATTTAAAATTGCCACGATTATCTAAAGTAGTCGATTCATCGTAGCCCCGAAATGGCAATTTCTGAGTGCCTAATAAAATTGTAACGGCAATTAAATAACACATAAGTTGCCGATTTTCTTTACATTCTCATTGTATAAAATTGTATTTAAATATGCGTGTTCTTGCGAAGCTTCTATAACTGTAGAAGCATTACGTTCAATAATCTTTAGACCTAGAAATTTTTTATTTATATTGTTATATTTTTTACGCCTCTGGAAAATGTTTTTCATATTTTAATCATTATAACCTGTACTGTTTTAACCATACATTTTTAACAGTTCTCAATCATTACTGACACAGAGCCACTTATGCATTGCATACCAAAAATTATGAAAAGTCAGATTATGTAATTTGTCAGCAGACATAACATCGGTTTTTGGCGTCGGACGTTGTTCTAAAATGTATTGCTATTCTATTTCATTATGCCTTAAAAATAGTGTTTCTAGTAAACACATCACGCGATCATATTGTGGATTATTTCCTTGCATCTAAAACAATCATTTGTTACTTAGCTGCTTAATTAAAATCCCCGATACTATATAACAATTATGAACAATAGCCATTTTTTCTAAACAGATTATTAAATTAAAATAACTGCGGAATTAACAAACGAAAATAAATGCAGAATTTTTGATTACACGTTGTGGTTTCAAAGCACGCTAACTACATACGAGTAGATAATACTCTCTACTAGCGCGATACCGGGAACATTGATGTGTATTACGGTGTTCAGTAAATTTTGTTAGTTGTTACCCAAACCAAAACAAATAATGGATAAAGCGCTTTTCCCAAATTTTCTTAACTACCAAATTTGTATGATAACCAGAACTGAAATAACTAAAAACTACAATTACACTTTGGAAAGTAGGGAAAGTAAATCAATCAGAATCTGCATAATTATTAAAAACCATTTAAACTTAAAGAATCACAACTGAATAACAAATTTTAAACATTCGCTAAAGAGTAGGTATAAGCATCTCAAAGTGCACCAACGTGCACATATAATAATATATAATAATAATAATAATAATTACTACAACCCATAACCTTAACCAAGGCCCCAGAAGCTATAAGCTTGTGCGGGAGGGAGGGGGCGATTATTATTATTATGTAGGCCCAATGTGCGGCTGCAGCCGACTTATAGATGGAACAGCGCAAATCTCACATTTGTGTTACAGCTAAGGGAAACTGCAGAAAACCTTAACCAGATCTGCCAGCGCCGGGAGTCGAACCCGGGCCGCTTGGGTGAAAGTCCGGCACGCCAGACATATACCGAATATATACCTGCATATATTCGAACGGTACGGTAAATTTTGGCGGAATCCTCACTTAATTCGAATTTGTTTAAACTTAACCAATCTTGAAACTTAAAAGTTTATCCATTTCTACAAAATTGACTCAAACTTGATGAAAGACTGCACCGTAACGCTGTCTCTGGTGACAAATATGGTGAGATATAATAAACATCCTTTGGGATTAAACAAAGAAAGGTAGATGCATCGGAAACGATGAATAAACAAGATTTGCCTCTTGCATTTAATATTTCTATTTCGACTTAAATGAATTCTTAGAATAAAGCATTTTTGCTCTCAACAAAGGATGTTATTTTCTCTGGCCACTAAACTTTTATTACAATGAAACTGAGACCTAACATATTCTTTATATGTCAAATAGAGTCATAAATAAATCCATAAATTCGCTTAACTTTAAATTTATTAAAAACGGCAAATGATAAGTTTGAAATATTATAATACAAGTTTTGTATTTTAAGTTTATTTTAAAGTGCGAGGAATAAATTTGAAATACCATAATGCAGGGCAGTATTAAGTGTATTTTAGCAATCGGAACATAAATTTGAAAAAATATAATACGCTCGGTTCATTTAAGAAACGCCAAACATTTTAAATTTGTTAACCAAGTAACACCTTTATAGTAAATTGAAGCCAGTATCTGTGGATTTGATCTAGACCTGAAGATCTACAATTGTAAGCTGTTTCTACTCTGTTTTACTCATTTCAATGACTTTCAGATTAGATATATTTTCTGAATACTTTGTTTCTTCGCTAATCTGAAATCTAAATCTAAAAATCTATGGGTCATTTTTTTATTTGTACGTTGTCACTGTTTACGGGTTTGTAAAATTCTTTAGAAACAAACACTTCGAAATTTTGACATAAGATATAAATTATTGGTTTTTGGCGGACATCTGTGTTCATATTGATCCTACAACGAAAAATATCCAAAAAATCATGAAGATTATTCTTTATCGAAAACGTCTTATTAAAAAATGGCATCCCTTGTGGCCCTAATTTAATTAACCCTAAAATTCGAAAAAGATTTTTTTTTGTAATTTTGGATTAAAATATATTTTTTTAAATGTTTGTTTATTTTTTAAATTTGAAATTACGTTTCATCTTTCTCATCTTCATCGTCTTTCTGAACTATAAATGAAAATCGTTTCCCCCGTATTCTGCTTCATCGTTATTTTCCTCATCTTCTATTTGCATGTTATTTTCACTTTCGCTTGAAGCACTTTGCCAGTCTCGGTGGATTAGTGGTTTGCATGTTTGCTTCATAATCCAAAGATCGCAGGTTCGATCCCCGGCCGAACTGGTAATTTTTCATAGCGAAGAAAAATTTAAAACATGCCTTCTTTTCGGATAGGAAATAAAACTGTAGGTCCCGTGTCAATGCGATGTTTGGCACGATAAATATCCCTACTGGGAGTGGAATTCTCCCAGATTCGGCTAAATTCTAGTAGGGTCGGCCAAATGATCATAGCAATCGGTGCCATGAGGTACGACGGATGCTCGGCCATCCTGATTCCTCGCCCAAACACAAACAAACAAACAAACTTGAAGCACTTAGCCTTGCTGTCCTAGATCATCTTGAAATCAATAGTACATAGGTTAATTAAGCATTTGACATTTTGCAACGATTGTGAAATTGAGTTAAATACGTTTGGCATTCTGATCTAGAGCACTTCGTAGAGTCGTCTAATGACGTAGTTAGAGTAAATCGTGCATACAAGAATATTCGAACTTAATAAATTGATCACATGGGGCTGTATTTTGCTTACGTAACTTTGGAGGTTACCCTTTAGTTTTTAACAATTGTTAATAACAATTATGATTTTTCTAATTCAAAGAAATAAATAAGCAACAGAATATGAAAGAACTAATATTAATTCGTAAATTAATCAGTTCTGTTAATCTGTTTATTTCTTTAGTCCATAGAAAGGAGTTTATAGAAATGACTTAATAAAATAAGAATTCTGTAAGATGAAACTTTTTTTTCTTGTATTTTATTATTTTTAAAATATATTAAGAAAGTTATTTAATAGTAATAATTAGAAATATTTAAGTAAAAAAAAATATATGTCATAAAAGAGACACAGCCAAGCATCTTCGCTGCTTTTTTTTACAACAAATTGAATTGTGATACACAGAGCAATGGAGTTAGTTATGTTAATCGAGAGTAGTTAGAGTTCACGCCAATTGCTCTGATCGGGTAATGTAGAACGCGGCATGGTTAAGAAGCGAGCACTAAGAAAACGATCCATAGTCGATAGTGTACTCTGGATCAGAATGCCGGACGCACACATATTGAGTAATTAAAACAATACATTGTTGTAAATACTTGTAACTATAGCAACAGAGCTTTAATAATTAATAATTGCTACAACCCATAGCCTGGAAACCAGGCCCCAGAAGCTATAAGATTGTGCGGGAGGGAGGGGGCGATTATTATTATTACGTAGGCCCTAAGTGCGGTTGCAGCCGACTTACAGATGGAACAGCGCAAATCCCACATTTGTGTCAGAGCTAAGGAAAACTGCAGAAAACCTTAACCAGATCTGCCGACACCGGAAATCGACCTCGGGCCGCTTGGGTGAAAGTCCAGCACTCTAGACATTATACTACCAAGGCTGTTTTGAGACTAAAAATAGTTGAAATACCAAATGCAGCACAAGTTTCAATATAATGAAGTATGCAGTCATACAATCCAATTAATTGACATCATGGTTGATGGACTGCGTAGCAAAAGAAAATAGCATGCTTGTTATATGTACAAGAAAAATCACTATATTTCAATAATGGTTCTCCTGCATGGTGAATGGTAAATAAAGAAAACGAAGCTTTATTCTAGCAAGCGATATATTGCGTAAATTAATGTAAAAGTCTAATTTAAAACTAATAAAGGTATAAGCTTTACAAAGTGGTATCCTGTGCAATAAGAAGTAACAGAAATAAATGGTTTTATCTAACACCTCTAAATAAAAAGAGTATTATCTTAATGTTTTTAAACAATTAAAGTTGAAGTTTACTCACTAGTGAGTAGAAAAACTCTTTATCCACTGTAGAATGGTGACTGACTGCTATTGTAGGTAGCAACTAATCACGTTGTATGGCACACATGAGTTAATGATATCGTACACTGAGAAAAATTAACAATTTTCAAATCATATTTTAAATGCAAATCCATCTAGAAAAAGTATCAGGGGGTACTCTACTAACTGAGCTACATTGATTGATGATTGCCAACAGAATGACAATTTCTCCATGCGCGCTACATAATTGCAAACATACAAAGTGTACTAGAGATATTTGCTTCATTTAGTTAATTGAACGACAATATGAATTAAATTATTAAATTTATCATTTGTAATTAAGTCTGCTGCCATTTCAAAATTCATTCCATTTTTTCCAGTAACTAAACAAACTGTTGCTTTAGTGTATGGTGGTCGGTTTTAGAAGCTAGATTATACTTTGAACTGGTTAGAGACTGGATTAACGATGGGTTAAAAATAAGATTAGGTTAAAGGGTTCAGTGTTTTATTTCAAGCCAGTATACATATGAAGAAGCTGAAAAACTAGAAGTAAAATAGCAAAAGTTTCCATTACTTGTAACAGCACATGAAAAAAGATTTAAATAAATACGTTACCAAACAAAAAACCTGAAACATGAAGCAATCACCAAATACTAAAGCATACCAAGCAACACTGAAACGAACCTTATGTAACTTAACCTATCTAGTGTATATTATATCCTATTGTACGACTATTAAACATCTTTGTTTAAAACGCTTTAGTATATCAAGTGTTTAATATATTTACTATGTAACGAAATATATTTGATATACTAATAGATAAGTATCTGTAATTAAGAAAAAAACTTTAAAGAAAATCAGGTCATTATTTATAAATAATATATAATATATACATAAGTGGATACTTATTTACATATTACTAACAAATATCAACTTAGTTTGCAGTAATTATATTAATGTATAGTTATGTGAAGAGTTTATTAAAACAGTTTACTGCTTTCATTTGTTAATTTTAGATATTTAATTAATTTTAATTCACTTTTTTAATTAATTCTTGTATTTGATGCCAAATGATACTAAATTAATTAAAGAGTACTTTATATTACTTTTACTTTAACAGCTTGCGTTTACTGTAAACTGTTTTATTTATTATATAATGTAATACTTTATACATTCATAGTGCCTTGAAAATAGAAATAGAAACAATATTTTTTGCGAAATCCTGGCCTATTGATATTGAATCAATCATATTACGATACATACCACAATATTGTGTCATTGACCTATTCCAATTCATATTTTATAGAAAATATGCATGTATTTATATAAACTGCAACAAGACAAACATCCTGATGGTCATTTGGTTAATAGTGACATGGATTATTTCTTAGATTCGTTATCTCATATTTTAATGAAGTCAAGTTCAATAGTAGATACGCAGTAAACATGCATTTGATTAACGTCTGTGCGTTAGTAAACATCTGTGACAAAACACACGAATTTAGTGTTGAAAATATTACCTCAGTTACGCCTTTCGATTTTTATACTCACTACTTACTACATCATTATTAAACCAGATCTAATTAGATGGAGTGTGGCATACTTAACGCGTCCTCTTGCATGCACTTTCTCAAGAAACCTACAGTTATAATAGTTTGCTCTAGGAGTCTAGGGATTTAGGTGCTGTGAAAAGGGTCAGAACTATTAAGCTCGTCCTGGGGTGTACTACAACTCACCTTGTCTCTAACTTAACTAAAATAAATGTATCCTGGTGTACAGTGGCGTATTTAACACTTAAGGGGCCTGAAGCGTTACAAATTGTTGGGGCCCCATAGTATAAATCAATTACTACAATTTATATGCCTTTTATTTTTTTATCAAAAATTAAGTACATATAATTATTGATATAAGGCGCGAATTCACGGGCGGGGGGGGGGAGGAAATTGTCTCCGTAAGATGTTTTAAATCCGACTTCGTCTCATGCCGCAGTCACACGAGTGTGAAATTGGCGTTTTTGTACGTGTTACACACTATACTTTATCTATGATCACAAAACCGTAATAGACACCAAAAGGTAGGAAAAATATTTAACCTAGAATATGATTTGAGATTGAGATGCTGGATTGTCAAAAGTAGACAATGCCCACAGTTTGTGGAAAACAGGTGTTGTAAAAATTAAGAAATGCGTATAACTCAATGCAATAATCGTTTACTATTTAAAATTAATACTGAAATTTAAACAATTATTTAAATTAATAATAGTAGTTTTGTTGGTGTTTTCAATTTTTTAAAAGTCATAGACACATTTTTAAATGTATTTTGGACGTCGTGTTGTTCCGCCGCTGCTTTTTTGTTAATGTAAGTAAATCATAACCTTAATTTTACAAATACATTAAATGCCTAATGCTTCATTTGAATGTAATTTGATATAATAAATTCCAAAACATTTTTAGATTTTCATGTAATAGCTCGGTTATTCTAAATGTATGGATTAAAGCCATCAGAAGGATATATCGTTAAATCAATTTTACGTTAATTCAATAACAATTTTTGTAATAACTTTATCTGGTAATAATAACTTTATATGCTCGTAGTCGACAAAGAACTCAGAGGTAGAGATGTCGCTCAGAAAGTGGAAGACTCAGGGTTTGATTTGAAAAATGAAACACAAACGTGTTTTAATAAAGTGAGTTTTGTTGATGAACGGCTATTATACTCACAATTTTATAGTGTTATGTGTATAAATCACAGACGAGCTGCCCCTAACTGAGGAGAACCAAAAGCTCGAAACAGGTGTCTTAAGGTGACGTGTGTGATTTATCACCTTATTTTTTAATATTGTCTTTCCCTGTTAATTTTTCCTAATTACTTAGACTTATATTTTTGATTTATGCGTTAACTAGTTATAATTATTTAACTCCCAGTGGAATTAAACCAGATCCTTATAGGGTCACTCTTACTAATTTCCCAAGTTTAATCCTGGTAGATTTCTGTAATTCGGCCATATGTAATAGGACTTGTGATATCATATAGGGCTTCATTTACATAATTTGTTTTAAATACACATGCCATCTCTATCCTCAATGTCAAAACATAAATTTTGCGCAATTTCAACAATACTGATAAATATTTTAAATGACTTTGTCCAAGATTATTTCTTAAATAATTTTCTACACGTTTAAGAACGAATATTGATCGTTCTCCAGTTACATTACATATGGTACGATTTTTTTATAATTGTTTCAACATTGGAAAATGTTGACAAATGACATTAAGGAATTTCACACATTCGAAACCATGGTGCTGTAGCTTGGTTAACACTGAGGTGGAGTGTTAGGGCTACTTTTATTAATTCTTGTAGAAGGAAATAAAACGCAAGTTTACTTCTATGAATTATTTATTTGACTCTACTAGTTTATTGATTCGCATTGCCTAGTACCATTTCGTATCTATGCAAAAAATATATGAGTTGTGAGTCGTTCACAAAATTACCCCGCCCGGTCTGAAACGTGGGTAATACATACACGAAAAAGAAAGAAATACGGAATGGTATTTTGGAGAAAAAATTGAGTATTTTAAAGGAACTTGAACAAAGTTGTAAAATGCTACAGCTACAAAAACCTCCACTAGGTAGTATAGGTAGGTACAATAAAAAAACTTAAGCTAACTAACAATACGGAACTTGCGACGGAAACTCTTGGAACCTGTAAACAGAAAAAAAAACAGAAAAGTGTTCCAATTTTCAAAGTCAACAGGTAAAAGGTTTTCAAAAGATGCCTTCGCGTAGCATTTGAAATCAGTTAATTGTTGGCTTAACATTATAAAGTAATTAATCTAAAAAATATGCAGGCTTTAGCCTATCTGAAGAGATAGGGCCAGTGTGATTTTCTAAAGTGGCGTATTTAACTGTCCGTTGTAACACTTTATAGGGAAACACATCCGTTTGAACTCAAAAAGTCCCAGAGGTGTGATAATAGCAGTCTTGTGAATGTCCTCTGTCGCTATTGGTATTGCGAAGTAGGCCTTTCGGATATCTAACTTCGAAAATATGGTTGCGCCAGCAAGCTTTCTTGTAAAGTCCGATAAAAAGGAATCGGATAACGATCTGGTACTGTCACTGAATTAAGTTTTCTATAATCGCCAACCAAGCGATAACTGTCTGTTGGGGCGATAGGGGCTGTGATGTCTTGGTCGTCACCAGGAGGTTGCGTCTCTGCTGTGCTTACTGCTCGCTTCCCGACGACGTCAATTGGCGTGGCGTAGTTAGATGATGACCGTTGTACTACGTCAGCCTCCAAGAGCTCATTAAGATGATCTTCTAGAAAAGAAAGATGATTAGGGTTTAGTTTGCGACAGCGTGTTTTAACTGGAGGGCCGGTCGTGTCAATGTGATGGACTACAGTATGTTTTACGGGTTGATGGTAGTCGAACTTACGTAAAAGTTTCGGGAAGTGTGTGTTTAGCATCTTGCTATAAACATCAAGATTGCTAGACATGTTGTTAACAGTACCTGAAGAGTGTACGTTAATGTTTGAAGGTAAGGGAAGAAGAGGGTAAGAAATCGCAGGAGTAACGATTGACTCAGAAGGAGGTGTCAAAACATTAGCCTGAGCAGAAAATAGTTTTCGTTTAGTGCCAGTCTTAACTTGGTGGGTTGTGGAACCTCGACTGCGAGTTCGGGCGGGCTGGACATCTGCCGTGCAAATGACCCGCTGAGAAGAGCAGTCAGTGAGAGGATTCACTGTTGTAGCTGGAAATTGACAACCTTGGCTGCGGGTTTGAGCGAGCTTGACATCTGTCTTGCAAATGACTCGTCGAGAAAAGCAGTCAATGGTTAGGTTGTGCTGCTGTAAAAAATCCAGGCCTAGAATGGCTGTAGATATGTCAGCGACATAAGATTCCCAGGGGCATGGCTGTAGGCCAGGAATCGGGAAATGTAACCTCAAAGTTACAATACCTGTCACAGGAATTGACGTGTTGTTCACTGCCATAAATGAAAGGTTGGCAGGTGTGATGTTTTGGTTACAGGAAACTGCAATGTGGGTTGGTAAAATGGAGTAATCTGCACCACTGTCAACCACAAAATTAATTTTGTAGGTTAGGTCCTGTAAAAAAATTAAATTAGAAGTTGGAGGGATTGAATTAATCCTGCATTGCCCTCCCTGGAGGCCAGGAGAGTGCGAAGTTAGTTTTTGTGTTTGGTATGAACAATTTCCCGTACAATTACGTGCATTATATTGAAAGTGTTTGTGAAAATAGCACGGCTGTAATTGTGAATTGGTTTTGCCTGAAGGCATGGAACGATGTTTATTGAAATGCTGAGGAATTTGGGGTTTCGGAGAGAATGTAGTAGTTACAGGGGATTGTCGCTTATTCATGGTAGAAAGCTCATTGGAAATGGTAGTAAGATTGGTCGTCTAACTGTCCAGCTTAGCTTCTAATGCAGGAGTAGTCAAAGGTTTTGGTGCCTTTTGCATAGAATAAATTAAATCTAATCTTTCTACAAAAGATATTAACGGTAAGTCATTGAAATTTAAGGATTCAATTTTAAGTTCTGGTGGTAGTTTAGCTATTAAGAAGTCTTTGGTTAATTCTTCAGTTAGATTTAGATCGATAGCTAACTTCTGAATGTTAAAAAGCAATTCTTTGACACTGCCAGAGATTTGAAGAGTCTCCAAAAGATTATTAATGCAAGATTCTCGTGGTCCTAGAATAGATTTTATTACTGCCCGTTTCAAGGTAGCATATGGTCTTTGTCTCGGGGGATTAATGGATAGGTCGCGATGAGCTCCTAAAATGTCGAAAGGTAAGTTTAGGGTTAATAAGTTATATTTGGCTAGTTCATCGTTGATCAGCATACGAGTAAAGTATCTCTCTGCCAAAATAAAATACAGGTCGATATCGTTACTCGTAAAAACTGGAAATGGAACTTTGACAGTCGCCATTTTAAATATTAATTAAGTAAATAAAATGATTTGAACTTATCGGATATGAGAAGGAGCACTAGTTCTGGTTCCAACGGTCACCTTCAGCCAGCCACGACACGTCACGCAAGTGAAGCAGTAGCAGGATCTTCCGACGACAGAAGTCGAGTAGCAGCTGATGACAGATGATGAAGGTAGAGCTAGCAGTTGTTCACCTGGAGAATTCAGTGCAGCAGGAAAAAGACCAGTACTGTTAAATTCTTCTTCAGGAACGTCGGGATCACCAAATGTAGCGAGGTTTAACACTGGTGGAGTGTTAGGGCTACTTCTAATTAATTCTTGTAGAAGGAAATAAAACGCAAGTTTACTTCTATGAATTATTTATTTGACTCTACTAGTTTATAGATTCGCGTTGCCTAGTACCATTTCGTATCTATGCAAAAAATATATGAGTTGTGAGTCGTTCACAACAGTGCAATTCCCCTTTTCCGAATGTAAGTCGTACGACCGCACAGATTTTGCTAGAAGACATTCGGAGCGACAGAGATGATACATTCCATGCAGGTCTGCTGTGAAACTGTATATTCCGTTACAAAATTTTACCTATCACTCTGACCGCTTGCCTTTCACACAAAACTCTACATTGTGTTGACCGTAAACCTTTTTTTACCCTGTACACGATATGAACTTTTGTTCTCACATGTTTCATTATTCTCGGTAAAGTGAATCCCATGCCAATAATTTTTATTTGTCGCATGTCCAATGCGGTCCTTGGCAGAAAGCCTCTGCGGGGCCCCCTGACTTGTGGGGCCTGAAGCGGCCGCTTCCAACACTTGTGCATAAATCCGCCACTGCTGGTGTAGCGTATTTTTATTTGTTTTTGATGCACATGCGCAACGAAAGTGAATAAAAATCTAATATTGGCTATGTAGAAGAAATCGACAAATTAAAGTGAGGTAGAAATTTCTTGGGCACCACTGGATTCAGTACAATTTAAGTAATTGTAATAACGATTAATATTAATCATCTATTGATTTCAAAGTTGTTGTTGTATAACTAAAATAAACTAAAACAAGATGAATATTTTAAATTTTACTATTGATGGTTTTTTTTGGAAACTACATAGGTAAGAGTCGAATAAAAATTATTTACTTAAAACAGTAAATATTAATTTCGAATTTTCTATCTTGGCCTGGCAGTTATCTAAAAGACCGTAAATGGTTGTTGTTGAAATCTCCCACTATCCTCCAAAAACTATCTTGTTGTAACATATCTATTGGCTCTAATAATTTCTCGATATAAGTTTTGTATTTAACGAAATTAACTGTAAGTTGCTCAACAGCTTAATGTTCTTTCAAATTTCACACTTTTTTAAAATATCACTGATTTGTAACGGTTCTCTGCTGTACTCTTCTTTTTACGAAACTAAGACAGAGGGAAGGAACAGGTAATGAGGTTTAATGTAAGTACAACAGTAGGTGGGTTGCCTAATAAGTTCATAGGCAGCGTCGATAAAGTACAAAATCTATTGCTTTTTGAATGCAAACTTGCATATAGTTCATAAGATTAAACAAAGAAATATTACAGTATAAACTGAAGTCACAGAATGAATGTCACTTTTGCAAATCCTCGAGGTGGTAGCGACAATGGTTGGAGAGAGCAGTCTTCTGCGCAAATCGATGACGCATTCTCTAATACCTCATCAATAGAGGAAACCATATGTGCTACCAAATGAAAACTAATCTTAACTTTATAATAGATTTAAAAATTTATTCGCCTGCTGCGAGCAGCAGATGATGATACAAGGTCAACTCAGTTAACACGTTACATTAACTCACCATTGAGGCGGTCGCATTTTCCTATGTACAAAATGTGCTGCCGCTCCAAATGAAGTTTGAGCTCTAACCTTTGATTTAGTTGCAATATATCGCCAGCTTTAAATAATAGTTTAATATTAATAAATCGGGAACTTCAAGTAGTTACCGTATATACTGAGATGATATGAAATCATCTGATTGAAAATTTATTGGACGGTTTGATCTTATACACAAAAATAATTATTTCACGCAATAAAATAAAGTATAGACATGCTAGGATAATAGGTTTATTTAATCTAAAAGCTACATGTTGGGTTACAGATAGATTTATCAATTTTAAAATAGAAATTAAAGAAGGATAAATTTCATGAATACGTAACCTTAACTCTTATATAAAAATATGCCTTTTTATTATAAAAAGGCATATCAATCATTTAGATTGTTTTCATAGTAATACATGTTTTATGCAACCCAAGTCACATGTTAGAATGGTTTTTCCATTTTCCTGGAAGATTTTATTTTTATTTTTAAACCTGAGTTTAACGATGGAAAACGTAGGGAGTTTCTTTCGATTTCCCATGCGATCTATTCAGTTTCGGGATTATATTTCACTAAAAAAATGGAAGTTAGGTCAATGTTATAATGATTACATTAGCACATTAAACTTACAATATCCTAAATACTAATAAAGAGCATTTTTATCCTTATGAAGGTTTCGGCTTGCTGATATGCTTCGATTTTTTTAAATATTGATTTTAATATAACATTTGACACCGTTGTTTGAACACAAGCACTTGGAGGACTGTATGCTGTCCAAGTTTGACTATAATTTAAGTTCATTTAAGTTGATTTTGGTGTAGGAGGCTGTATAGCATCATTGAATTCATGGATCGTAAAAACGAATCTTTATTTTTGTTCTTCTTCTATTGTAAACATGTTCTTATGTAAATTTTATATGTATCTGTTACATAGTGTAGTTAGGTATTCATTTTTGTAAAGGTAGAGCTGGATTTAGTGGGTTTTGTAATTTTAGGCTATAAGTGTCTTATATTGTTTTGATCGTTATTTTGCCAGCTACAATTCTATCTTTTTAGATTTAAGATTAGTGTTAATTATAAACATCTGTTTCTGTGAAGTGACGTCATAAATGTAGCGTGTGGATGATGTTTTTCAAAAATTTGACGTAGTCATCAATTGTTTTGCTAAATCGTATAAAAAGGCCGTAGAAAAATTAACAAAGTCAGTCGATAAAACGCTTTGGGTGAATCCATGCTCGACTCAAGATCAAAAATCTGAAAAATAAGTGAGGTTAAGTGATAACCATATGTTTGTATGTCAGCAAACGAAAATTCAACAAAGTATAAGGAATAGTTACCTGAATATTTGAAACAAAGAAGATTTATATTCGTTCTTCGACAATTGTATGGAATTGTGAACGACTTATTTATTAAATTAAATCAAGAAGATTTTTATGTCTATTATTGATTTGGATAATTGACGCATTTACATTATAAAGATCATCTGTCTGAATTAAATGCAGTATTACCAATTGTAAAAGATTGAAGTGGATCTCGACGCACTTTATATACAAGGTTGGTCAAGATAAAAGGATTTGGTTAAATTTAATATAACAAAATCATAAAGACAATCTTAATAAATTTAGCATTTATTTTTTTTCATTTTAAAAGTTTTTCAATTATAAAACTTTACCAAATAAACAATTTAAATTTGTTTAAAAAATTTTTATTGTCATTAGATAAATTTATTTTGGCAATTGTAAATATTTTCAACTGATAATTTTAATTGATGTCAGTTTGCTCAAATGGAGTACAGTTATAACCCTGTGTCAGGTTAATAACGATTAATTTACACATTTGAGCAAGCTCAAGGAAGATTTTCCTATACTTTTTACTGTTCTGTTTAAATAATTTTTTATTTTTTTAATTAGATTTAAGTTCTTTTATTCCAGGTATAAGAATCAATAAGATTTTATTATTTCATTTATTTTATGCCCTATCGAATTAAACCTGAGTCAGCCCGTTGGGAAAAAGAAAAAATATTGAGGTTATAATTTTTTATTTTATTAAATTTCATCTCAATACATTTTAATTCAAATAATTAATATGTAATTATTTATACAGATTTTTATAGAATACAAAAGCACGAAATTCTGCAGTTACCAAAATAAAGTAATTAAAATTAAAAACAATTTTTAAAATAAAATATTAAGTCTTACGGTAATAAATAATTCATTGAATATGTATGCAAAACCAGGAAACCTGTTACCCACGAATGGGTTGTTTATTGGGTAATCAATCCATATTCAATTATTAATTTTGTCGGCTCTCGACTAACTAGCGTGAGGGTGGAGCTCTTACAAGATGTCTTTTCCAATTGGCAGCAGGAGACAATCTCAATAACACTTGAATCCAACGTTAACAACACCTGCAGAGTTCCAAAACACATTTGTGACTGCTACCAATGCGCTAAGCTATGACAAACCTAAAAGCTTTCTGTGCAAGAACAAAACTTCAATAAATACAAATAATATCCACAATAAGATACAAAGTGCTTTATTTTATCCAAGTGCTTTTTTAAACAATTTTGCGCGTAAATGGCCTGTGTTTATGATTTAAGTTTTTTAACAGACTTATGCAGAAAGACTGTCAAGTTAATACCAACCTACCAAAATTTTTCTGTTTTTTTATTGATATATATTTTTTAGGAAATGAAGTTTAAAAATAATATACATAGTTTGGTTTTTGTTGCAGGAACACCGACTTCTTTAAAAACTCTGACTTTGGTAAGTAACAAATATGCTAATTAATTTATTAATAAATATTTAGCACTGCATAGGTTACCCTTGTTCAATTAAGGTACTTCACGATGAACTGGCATAATTAATAACTACTAGCTCAATAATTGACAGGTTGAGGAGTTAAGAAGGTTTTAATGGTAAAATGCTTATTTTATTCATATTATATCATTCATATTTGTGTAAAATGATTTTGATCACTAAAATCCGCTTGATCTTTCTTCAACCAGTTATATTCACTTGGGATCAATTTCTATCACTTTTGAAAAGTTGCAAAAGGTGATTTAAGTTAATGGTTAGTAACTAAATTATTTTTAAGTGTCTTACAATATTTGGGCTAACGCTAGTAATCAACTACTAAGTATTTTAATATTTCGTTTGATTTATTTTGAGCTTTTATTAAATTACATCGGGTTATGAAGATTTAACTTGTATTTTGTTACTTCTAATTGCATATTTCTTCAGATTATTATTATACAATTATGTAATTAACAACCGACATTTTTTTAAATTAATTATATTAAAAATTAATTATCGGTTTAACGAGGCATGACTTTCTTTAAACGAACGTGTAAATTAAATCCTTGATTTAAGTAAATAGTTTAAAGCTGCAGATTAAAAATAACTCGCTACAGAGTATTTCAAAACAGGTGCACTGGAACACTTTTATTTACTTAATATCATGGTTTGAGGTTAAGTAGAAAATTATTGTTGCGCACGATTTCAGATTAAACTACATTTGCGGTTTTAAAAATATTTAAGCTGTTTTATTTAAACATTTCAATTAACACATGTGGAATTGAAATAAAAAGAAAAAAAATCAAACACTCGTATATGATGACAAAAACGATATATTTTTATGGTTTTATGAAGATGAGAACAATATTGCATGCTATACACAGAAACGTAGAACTAAGTACAGTATTTACAACAATACATACAAGATAAGCAAAAGAAGAAAGATAGAACTAATATAGAACACAGAGTAGTCACTAAACAAGAGTCTCAATTTGGCATGGCAGTCAGCTTTCCCAACATTTTAAAATCTCACCACAAACGTAAATGTATAATAAATAACGGTTAAATGTGTTTGTGAAGATTTTTAAAATAGAGGAATTTGAACTTTCATCTCCGAGTAATACATTCTATATTGATTTTATCTGGTTAGTTAATACTAATACATAAATTAAGCGTATCGTAACTGCAAAATAATATCAATATAATACGATAAAAGTTTTCATAGGTTATGATACAGTCTAAGAAATACTAAATATAAAAATATAAATATATAAAAACTCAGTTCCCATTAAAAAGACTCGCATCCTAACCGCTCGTCTAACTTTTACCGCAGCTGACTGATCGTTACCAGTCAACACTGCATTACTAACTTATCAGCAATAAAACAAAATAATTTAGCCTTTGAGTCCCAATCCGTATCCGCCCAATCCCAATCCGCCTAATGCCAATCCGCCATGTCCTAAACCTAGACCATAAGCGGGAGCGGCAATTGCAGCATGTCCATATGCAGGTGCAGCATATGCAGGAGCAGCGTATGCAGGCGCAGCAATGAGAGTTTTAGCGACGGGAGCAGCGATGGCTACGGGTGCTACAGCTTTAGCAACAACAGCTGGATGTACAGCATGTCCCGATCTAGTCACAACAGCGTTGAATCCATTGTGGTCATCAGCAGTGTAGTGGACAGTACGGACGGTACCATCGGGTTCGTGAAGGGAATAAGATCCCTTTACGACATCACCATCGCGGATTTCTTGTTGGGTTTTCTGATCACCGGTGTGAGCGTCAGCTACTCCATAGTTGAATGCGTATTTGGGATAGGCCTAAAAAGGAATTTTCGTAATTAGAAATCTAAATATGGTTCAGTATAAGTAGTTTAAGGTTGCAACCCAAGTTCAATTGAGTTGAAATTGAGTTTAAAATAATAACAATGTAATAATACTAACAATAATAACTAGGAAAAAATTGCTTTTAGAATGAAATAATTGGTGCATAATTTAAGGTTGGTTAAAAGATACAGATCTAAATAGCTTACGGCAAGGACGTACGTGAACTGCGTGAAAAAAAAACGAGTCGGCAATATTAAAATTTTTTTTAGTGTTTTATTAACAGTCTTACTTTCGTTGGAAGATAAAAAACTGTTCCGGTAGATTAATTGGCAAAAATTTAAGTTAAATTTAAGTTTTAATTAAGTTTGAAGCTAAACTTAGTTATGTGTTTCAAAAGTGAAACCTGGCAAATACTATAATGGGTACAAACAAAATGAAGATAAGAATGCAAATAGAGAATATAAATAAATAAATAAAAATGGAAAGAATAAAACAAGAACTATCATCAAACATAAATTTGAAAATTTTGAATACTTAAGAAAGAAATTAGAAACACAAGAACTGAAAAACTTCTAAATTCCTATTCTGTTAAAATTAATCGTGTGCATCTGCTAATTATTATTAATTTACAAATCTACCAATATTAAAATGATAAACAGACAGATGATACTCCATTTTATGAATAATGCAACCGTGTAAAGATTTCAGAATCTTCATTTGATAATAAAAATAAAATAAACAAACAAGAAAATTTTCATAGTAAATCTTCAGATAGAAACCAACACAACACAAAAGTGAAACTCGCTTTATTTAAAGCAGCTCATCTACCAGATGTGTTCGACATATAAGGAAAAGTGAATATAATTAATTGTTTGTCAAAGAGCATGGCCATCAACATCTTTATAAAAGTCAAGTTGCAAGTGCAAGGACGGCGTTGAATTTATAATAATGTACTACAATTTACGTGATTTTCATTTCAATTAAAAAAGGAATTTCTTGAAGACACTTGAAATTTAAATTTTGGCGGAAAAGTGTAACAATTACCGTTGTTGTATAATAAACTATAACAAACTAACGCACAAAAGTTTGTTATAAATTTCGAAATATGTAACTCTTGGTGAAAATAACTAAAAATAAGTTAAAAATTTAAATTGTTACCTAACATTATTAAATCACATCCTGAATTTTCACGTGAGAATATTTAAAAATGGACATTATAGTTATGGCTATCTAGCTTAATTAAAGTTCATGATTTATTTATTATTAACCTGTATCACGAGACCTACAATGAATGAAACAATAAATTGCACAAGAAATATTGCATTATTATATTATATTGTACACATAATACGGGTTTCAGTTACAAAACTGTTGTGCAATGTTTATTTAAGAAAAATATGTATTTATTAAAAGTTAAGAAATATCTAAGTCTTATTATTAAGGAAATCACAAAAGCTTTTTAATATTAAACGTTTACTAGCATTAAAACCTGAAAAATCTTACTTATTGGCTAAAAAACGTGGAGACTTCAACGTGCGGTGAAGACACAAACCTGCAAGATTTATTATTTTTTTTATTGTTCTATATTGATTTGTTGATTTTTGCTAAATAAATACAATTAATGAAAATTCTAAGCATAATTGCAAATGGTTATAAATTAAAAAAGAGTTGGGCCCAGAAACAAATGTAGTATACAGTTAATATTGTTTATTAATATTATTATTCCCAGGAACTTTTCGCGAGAACAATGCGGATGGGGATCTAAACGTATTTGAGATTTTTTATTTATCATTTATTTCTATAAACAAAGCCTAGCTTAAACGCGAATGATCTAAATGTATTCAATTATATTTCTAACTAGTTTTCGAATAGCTATAAAGTTCAAAAATCTAAGAGACTTCAATGAGCAGTTAGATGACAAACCCTAGAATTGTATCAGAAATAACACAACTATCCATGCTTTCAGAATCAAATCTAATTTAATAAAAGAAATTGAAATATAAAAATTAATCCCTGATTAGCTAATTGTAATTCTAATTTAGATGGGTAAATTTAACTTACAACATAGTCTACAGCAGGAGCAGCAGCTTTAACGATAGCTGGGGCAGCGATGGGTGCTTTAAGGATAGCGGGGGCAGCGTAGGCTGGTGCAGCATAGGCTGGTGCAGCAGCGATAGCTGGTGCAGCGTAGGCTGCATGTCCATATCCGAATCCTAGGGCGGGTGCCACTCCTAATCCAAGCCTATGTCCTGCGATTGCTGGTGCTGCAAGGCTAATAGTTGAAACGGCAGGGGCTCCAATTAATCCTGCCCGTGCGTACGCTACCAACGTCACTAATGCTATGACCTAAAAAATTATGATAAAAAAATATTATGTAACATTCAGGATTCATAATCGTTTACGATAATAATTACTAGATGTGGAGTAAACTATAAATAGCTGATCGGTAATGGAAACTGGTTCGAAAGAATTTATGAATGACACTCTATTGGGATTTGCGGAATAATAATAATAATAATTATTATTATTACCTATTTAATATTTATTGTCAAGTTACATCATGCACAAAAGTGATCTAATTTCCCTTTTTCGAACTTCTGTAAATGGTAATGGTCATGAAAGTGGAATAACAAGAAAATTAAATTCTGGTACTAAAAAATTGCATTGACCGTTTGTTGACATTAACATAGAAAATTAGAAATAAAAATAAAAATATTAAATAAGTACCTATCGGCAAGGTAACATTATTATGTAAATACAAAGGCAATGTTAATTTATAAATAGTTAATTAGTAGTAGTTAATACATTCTTATGTATGTCTATTAGTGTCGGTCAATGATCTAGATTTTTTATTATTTACAATTATGTCATGCTATTGATTGGTTTGCTTTGTAGTAATAGTATTTGTTAAAAATAATATAAGTTTGAAAATCAATAAAAAAAATTGTTGTCAATTAAAAGAGTTGGAATTGCAAAGTTTTTAATATAAATTATGTTTTAGATTAATAAAACTGTTTCTGATGCAAGATTGCTCCAAACTTACATTTTTAAATAAAAAAAATGGTTCACTGAAATAAAAATAATTAAATAGAAAATGACAGTCTATAATTTAAAATTTTAACCCTTAAGCCAAACTACTCGATAAAGTATCGAAAACCCCTTACAGGTCAAAAATAGAATAATTATTCCGAATTATCACCAATAATTCTATCTTTTTTAAATCATCCAGTTAGAGACTGTACCCATCAAGCCCGAAATTTATACTTATAATATTTCCTTTTGTTTAAGAGCTTTAAAGATTTGGATCTAGAATTGAGAAAATCTTTTTAAAAATATCTAAAAGGGTATTTTAGAATTTCAAATTTGAGCCCTCCATCCACTAACAAGATACAAAAATTCTAATCACTATCTCACAGATCTCCTATGAATGAATTTAAACCCTCTTAAACTTAACCCACACTACCACACTTAGAAATAAAACCCTCTCAACCCTTAATCTATTATCTTAACTCGTACCTTGTTGAACATTATTTGTTATTATTTTACACTTTACTATGCTTATTCTATGAGGTATTGAACTGTACTGGCCCTGCACCCAGAAAAGGTGATCTTTTATAGTGATACGCGACTTCGACCACCAATGTGCTCGATTAATTAAATAAGAAAAGAAAAAAAAAACACGAATACCACTTTACGGAAAAAATATGGTGTATGAGCTTGAGTAAGTGGTGGTGTGCCCCGCGTGCAATACTAGTTCTAGAAAATAGAAGCAAGGTCAGTTACACCATCGTTTAGCTGCGGTATTCCATTGTGTGCATTGTCAATGCATGAAGTGCGATCATCAATGCGAGAAGTCATTATTTGGTTAGTGGGTGTGTACTGCAACAAGGCGACCTTCTTTGTTTCTAGTTTGAAATATTATGTAGTCGGGTATACACTATATTGTTCTAAGTACCTACACCTACCTAAACGTGCATTGCATGATTTGAACCTATACAATCAAAGGTATCCAATTTTTTTCTAGGTAATAGATGATTTTTATAATTGTTTATATTCATAAATGTGTTGTTCTAATTTTTATATCTGTATACATACGCACATTCATACGAATCTGATGTAATCTTGCACGCGTTTTACAAGCGGCAGGTAAAAATTTCGAAATTAGAACTTTCAAAAAATTATTGAATAATGCATACTAACACATAAATACATAAACGTCTTTATGATTGTTAAGCAACAATCAATCACAATCGTCTATCTGAAACAGAGAAAGGAAAAAGCTATGTAGTACTATATCGAGAATATGACCTCCAAAAATTTAATTCACATAATATTGACTGTTAAGGTCATGGGTGTCTTAGTCGGTTTTCAGGAACCACAAAAACGGTTTCATTAACAGAACCTGTTTAATAATTAATTTTATTTAATTTAAAGCAAAAGAAAAAAAATAGAATGTACACATAACATGCGTAACTGAAAGTGAAATTATTATAAACGACGCATACAAATCATTACTAAGTATAGATCGTGTTGAAATCGAATGTTTTTTTAATACTTAATCAACAAAAGGTTATAAGAATACTTACTGACATTATTATTAATTTCCGACTGATTTACTATTAATTTAATTATATACAGTTTGACGGAAATTTTGAGGTTGTATTATTAAAATTATAGGTTAGCTCTGTAATAATTACGTTTATTAAAATGTTAAGTGTAAAAAGCTTATTACAAATTTACCACTGCTTTATTATTATCCATAGTATTTTAGTATTACCTTAGATTTCTAATATAAAAGTAGCTATATTTTTTATTATTTATAGCATTTGTTCATTAATAATCATTAATATTTGCAACGGACACAATAGAAGATATAATTAATCAACTCAACAATGATATAAATTTAACTTTTAGACGCCTATTTTAAAATTATTCCGCTTCAAGATTTTTTTTATAAAAGAGCTTAGCAATTATTTACCTTTCCGTTAGCATTTTTTGTATTTCGTGAATTCTTTACAACAACTTTTGATACATGAATTATTAAAAATAATTATTTATGAATACGTAAAAGATAAAATACAGCTTCTAAATCTAATGAAGTAATCTGTTCAATTACTAAGCTAAAACAATTTAAATTAGTGATCAAACTGAACTAATCTGCCTGTTGGAGGTTTTCACTCAGGATTTACGGGATTCTTCTTCTTCTGCGTGCCGTGCTCTATTGCAGAGCGTTGGCATTTCCCTCCTATACTTTGTTGTGCTTGTTCGGTGCTTACAAGTATAGGGGACCTACAGCTTAAGGTGGACTCCGAACCACCCCAAGTACATTAACTGCTCCAAAAACATTCTTGAAAATTTAAACGGCAGTAATTTAGACTTTTATGAAGATTTTCAAATATATTTAAAAATTTAGTTTTTTTATGGAAAATATTTCAGTTGTTATATCAAGAGCTTTCAATAAAATGTTCGTACTAATTAATAACATTGCACTGTACTGTGATGATGAAGAATTCCCGAGAATTTCCGAAATATTGGAGCACGAGTAAGCATAATCAGAATAAACCACAAAATTGAAAATCGGTAATTTTTCTTTAAAAACTGAAGCGTTTATTAAACGGTACGGCTTATTATCATTAAGTTACTGTTACGCGGGTTGTCTTTTTAGTTTTAAATATAGATGGTACACTAGGCATAGAGGGCATAGAGGGTGCCACTATTAAAACGTGAATATTTACAATTATCCTCGATATTTAGTTAATCTAAATCCAAAGTTTCATCAAGATACGGCAAGTTATTTAGTCGCAGTGAATTTTTAAAGTTGACGAGTCGCCCGAAATAATGTAATTGGGTCGAGAATATTTTCGCGCAATAATTTCTTACAAGCTTTGGAGAGGATTATCTCAATAACAATACCTCTCAGACTTAGTTTCTGTTTTTGGTGATGAAGCACCACATCAATCGACAACTTTCCGATGGTACAGCGAATTTCAACGTGTTGTGCGTAAGGTTTCTGGGTTTCGACAATTTTGCTATTCCCCGGGACTCGAGAATTGTTTTTTCGAAAGTCCCGGGAATTCCGGATAGTAATTTCACATAGGTACCTAACACAAAAATCCAAATATTCATTTTTAAAATTGCTTTAATTATTCCTCTAATCACTTTCTTCTAGAAGTTCTCATTGGAAAATAACTAAGTATTTAATGAAAAGCACGGCAGTACATAAATAAATTCTTATATCATAAAATTATTGTTTCTCTCTCTTTTATGCCAAAACCTTTCCTGCTTAGTATTGTATTGTTTGTCGGTAAGTCTTAAGTTATTCATAGCTTTTTTAAGGAAGTTTCTTCCTGAATATGAACACAATAAATATTATTAGCAATAGTTGGATTTGATATTCCATCTTCTGCAACCTATTGAGATATGTACAATGTCACTCAAATTCCTTGTTTTGCAAAATTTTGAAATGAATTGTTAATTTTTAATATCTTTTGAGGTACAAGGTACAATATCTTTTTCACTATTTTTTTTTCAATGCAATCCGTGCATGCATTCTAAATGCTGCATGCGGCCTCTAGAATTCCAACCTTACACGAAATTTGTTTGAGGTAATAATTACATTGGGCCGTTTCGACATTTTTAAAACAATTTCAAACTACGATTTGGTTTATTTTCACCTTGAAGCTAAATAGAAAACATTTTATTTCTAGATTTAATAGGTAAAAGTAAATAAAAGTCAGATGAAACAAATTCAGAAATATAGTAAATACGCAATTCATTATGAAAGCGAACTATTGTCATTACAAAAACTTTTAAAATTTTCTTAGAACCCTTTACCTATTGAAAACGACCGGTTCATACTTCAATATGAATTTTTAAGTAAAAACATTCTGTTTAGGCTTTAAGAAGAATACCTTATCTGTTTATAAATAAGAGAGGGAATTCCGGATGGAGGCCTTTTTTGGATGTATAAGTTCACTTATGAAAAATGCTCTGACGAGGCATCATACCTAACTGTACTTTCTTACTGAAACTAATCCCTTTTACCTTTATTGATTATTTATAGACAGGTTGCAAATTTGTATGTGTTTCTAAAGACTATTTAGTACTTAAAAAAAACTGGTTAAGAAAAACATACGTGCGCAAAGCAACACTCTTGTTCAGAATTATCTTTTTTTAACTAATAATATTTTGTTCAAGAAATTGAAACAAATAAAACCTTAGTTCTAAAGTAAGAATTTTAATTGAACACCTTGTATACAAAAGTCCCGTGTCTCGAATGATTTTTCCCGGGACTCGAGACAAGAAAAAACAGATTAATTCCCGGGACTTGGGCCCCGTGAATTTCCCGAGTCAGAAACCTTAGTTGTGCGCCAGCTGATCAAGGTTGACATGTCACACATCGCGAGATTTGGACATCCTTAAGGTAAGTACTCACAGCAGTGGATCCGCAGGCGGATGTCATATGATTGCTCGGTTTGAGTCAAATCGACTCAAACCGACCAATACCTTTAGACATTTCCACCGCCTCTTTGGATTTCGACCTTAATCCAAAAGGTCATACAATATTTGAGTGTGAGAAAGTTTAGTTTTCCGTTGCATGTGGTTTCTCGGTTTTAGTCTTTTTGGTTTTGCTTTCTCGGTAGTTGTATTTCTCGGTGTTTGCTTTGTCAGTTATAATGGTATTTGGTTTTTTAAGGATTATAGGAAAAATAAGTTCTTTTGCTGACATATTTTCTGGCAATACAAAAAAAAAACAACTGGAAGAAAATTCTTAGAAAAGTCACCTACGCTAAAAGATCTAACTTAACGTTGGCTCGTGCATAATGGATTGTCTAGCCACATGAATATGTTTAAACTACAAAGACAATATTTGAAATAAAAATATGATTGTAACAACGATTGTTACGTTTTTCGGGACACATTAGATTTTCTCGGGACATTCCAATCTACTAATTCAATATCAATTATCTATTGAAATTCAAAATTAAAAATTCACTTATCTCGGAAACTACTGAAAATACGTAGATCCCAATTGTGTGGTACTCGTATTTACTACGTAATACGGTACGGTACTCGGCAGCGGTGCTAACGCAAGCACAGATCAGTGAATACGCGTCCCGTAGCAGGTGTTATGACCCGCTGAATAAATCTTTGAGCAAATGTCATGGCACACTCGACGTGTCATGCAGCAAGTATTAAGACGCGCTAGATGCGTCTTTGCTAGGAAAAGTTATAACGTACTCGACGTATTCCGTAGCAAGTACTATGACGTGCTGAACATGTCTTTGTCAGCGTATGTTATGAAGCTAGGCGGGCCCGAGCTTTGAACGTGGAAACGAAATCGACATATCCTGTAAATAAAATGTTGACAAATGTTTGTATAGTTTAAACAGTATTGTAGTTTTTATAATTTTTGTATTTTGCATTTTGGAGCTTTTGTGGAAACAATTAAGCTCTGCGATATAAGATTTATAAAAACTTTGTACTAAAAATGTTTTCTCGGCAGCAATTTTATAGAACTTTGGCGACAATTAAAAATAATAATTCCGGTGTATAGAAATTGTGGCTGCAGAAAAGTTTAATCTAATAAATACATCGAGAAATATTTACGACTACTCAATAAATAACAAAATTGTGGGTGCAGTACCAAGTACCTTTCCTAGTAAGTAGCAAAAAAGACATACTTGCTTGAACCATTATATTCAGGAAAATTTTTTTTCGTAAAAGCTACGACGGATTTCAAACTTGCCGACAAACAATTAACACTAAAGTGAAATGATTTCCATAAATAAAAGCTGTGGGTTTCGTGAGGTATGAGGAATGTTCCACCACCTGATTCCATGCCAGAAATATATAAAAAAAGATAAAAATGTTTTTTCAAATATAAGCTTTCAAAATTTCAAAATAAAACTTAATGCGTACCTTGGCAATTAATAGTAAGGCAATTTGAATAATATTTACTTTAATTTATAGGACCTACTTCCTTCACACTTAGTACAAACAAATCCAATTTCAAATCACTAGCACAAAGACAAAAGCTAATGATATCTAAATATTAACAAAAAAAGTAGTAGGAGTATTGCAAAAATAATGTAAGAAACAATTGCAAATGTTAATAATACTTTTACTATAATTAAAAATTACAGTTAACTACTTAAAGAAGAAACAATAAAAAATGTTAAATTACAGTCAAGGATTTAAATTCAGGATAATTAAGAATAGATAATTTGATAATTTAGTTGAAATTACTATATAATTGCAGTAATGTTCTCCTAATTAAGAAATTAAATGTCAAAACATTTATGGCTATATTAATTTTATTTAAATATAATAATAAGCAGATACTTTTTATACATTTTAAATAATAACAGGAAATTAACAAATTTTTATTATACTTTTTTTGCACATGAATGTAATTTCATGCTGATTAATTGACAGGAATTTGCAAATTTTAAGTGATCAACAGTTACTTCGATGATTAATAGCTATTGTGAAATTCTTTTTAAATGTACTTCGATTGCATAAATATACTCCCGTATAAAAAATGGTAAACGGATATATGACCAAAACTAGAAGAGGAGATGTCAAAATAGTTTGGAGTTGTAATATGAATAATTAAATTTTCAGTGTATGACTTAAGTATACTACCATTTATTGAAAATGGCAAAAACAAGTAGAACTTATAATACTTGCACAGCTCGCTAAGCAATCCTAAGATTTGATGAACTACTGATGATGAATTTTTAAAAGCAACATGTCATTTGTACTAATGTTACTGGATTTTCAAACTGGTGGTGATGGAAATATGGAGTCTCTTTCACCTTATAGGTCAAGGATCATAAATGTTCATATGTAATTGTTCAATACTTCAATGTCATATCTTTGTGAGGACTTTAAAGCATCATAATTTGATCCTTTTAAGATTTCATTATATCAAAGCGTTTTTATGTATCAAGATATTTATCTACCTTTGGAATACTGCAAGTAATTAATAAGAGCTTCAATGGTACAGAACTCTCTAGTACTGTAAATTTTTATTTTATTCTTATTTCCTTTATAATTTTTAAACCACCGATTTTAGAATTTTGAAATTTTCTGTCTCTATGATTTTAAACATAGAAATGCTAAGAGTCTGTTTGGAACTTTCAGTATTTCAGAAGCAAATAATTAACATCTCAAGATATCATATTAATTACTTATCAAAGTTTTTTCGCTTTAATTTTTAAAGTTTTCATAATATCGCGCATTCCGCGGTTACGTATCGTGACGCGTTCCGACGCATTTTTATGCTTAACGAATTTCCAGAAATTATTTTTGAGCAACTAAACTTCTACTTTGATGCATTTCTTTGCTCTTAATAAAAATACATTTGGTTTTTTCTATATCTGGTGCCGTTTACGAGCAAATCAGGCTAAAACGTGCGTTACGTACAAGTGACAAAATGGAGACATGAAATACTAGGTAATTATAAGTTTTACAATGGTTCTGCGAATTATTCATAAAAAACCTACAAGTTGATTGGACAACGCCAAATGTGGGTAAAAAGCTTCGAAGGACCAATCAATATAGATATAGTTGTATTTCCATAAGTGCTGGAGTATGTAAGAATAATTAATGTAGACGACAGCGTAATGATCGTAATAAACTTGTATTAATAACTTTTACAAAGTATCAATAAAAAGGAATAAAAAAATCATTGATGTAACTAACGAAATTCTTAATATATGATAATAACATAAACCAAAACTCTACTGCTACTTAGCTTGAGCCTTAACACTTCCCACCTTGAAACAACTGGAGGTGGTTTCAACATATAACAGGTATAAAGAACATTATGTGAAATAAATATTTAACAATAATAAATCTAGGAAATATAAATATAGCAAATATTAATCAACTTCAAAGTAGTTCTCTATCAAAGTCAGAGTCGTATACAAATCTTCAAAAACTAAATTTGCATTATCGAGAATACGCCGTAAGTGATTTTTGACAGACAACTGCACCTTCCCAGATTCCGTCTTCATGAGGAGATCTAGGATTTATAAATTCCCATTTAATCTTGATCGAATTAGAAGTTACATAAGAGATAATTTTGTCGTGGGAATCTTTATTGTGTAAAACATTATATAATGAATTTAATTTGTTTTTAGCGCCACGAAAAGTGGTGACATTATCACTAGATATACAATACTGTTTGCCTCTTCGGGAAACAAAACGTTTTAGTGTACTGATAAAAGCATCAGTAGATAAAGAAGTTACAAGTTCAAGATGTATTGCTCTAGTAACCATACAAACAAAAACGCAAATATAAGCTTTTGAAAGGCGGGAACCTCTTGTTCGTTTGTCTTTGATAGCAATTGGGCTAGCAAAATCTAAACCAACGTTAAAAAAATGGATAAACTGGAGTTAAACGGGTTTTAGGCAAATTACCCATAAGAGGATGCCCGATAATTGGTTTTGCTCTAATGCATTTAATACAATTGCGAATATGCTTCTTAATTGCATTTTGGCCATCAATGGGCTAATAATTTTCTCTCATAACCGAGAGTAACTGATGAGGACCACAATGCAGTAGTCCTCTGTGATATTTAATAATTAATAGTTCAGTGAATTTATGATTTTTTGGAAGTAATAAAGGAAACTTCTTATCATAACAAAATTCTGAATTGGTTAATCTACCCGCAACACGAAGGCAACTTTGATTATCGATGAATGGATTCAGGGCTTGAATACGAGTTTTTTTAATATTTTGTTTATTTTTAACGGCCTTTATCTCTTCCTTAAAGCAATCATGTTGGTAGTAATCATAATTTTGTTAAAAGTGTTAAGGAATTTCTTAACTCAGTAATATTTAACTCTCCTGTAAAGCGGGAGAAATGTTTTTGCAAATGTTTTTTTTGAAAATTGTTACTGAACCTCAATATGTATGCAAAACTCGTTGAAGTTTAGTCAGCGACGAGTATTTATTGAACAGTTCATCACCAAGTTTGATATCTGCTGTAATGTTCGACAAAGTAATATTTTTTATTTCTGTGGGTTCGTTCAAAACAATCGGGACATCGTAGAGCTTCCATTTAGTGTGATCATGCAGAAGAAATTCTGGACCTTTAAGCCATATGACATTATTTCTCAAATCAGTAAGATCAGATCCACGGGAGATCAAATCCGCGGGATTCTCTGAACTACTAATGTGATGCCAATATTTGGTATTGGTTAACTCTTTAATCGTTGCAATTCTATTTGCTACAAAGACCTTGTATTTATTTGGACACGAATTAATCCAGTTTAAAACGACTTGAGAATCTGTCCAAAAAAATACTTCATGGAATTTGATTTTAAAAATGTTAATGACTTTATCATATAACTCTGCTAACATTACTGCAGCGCAAAGCTCCAATCTAGGAATAGTGATGGTGCGCAAAGGGGAAACTTTAGATTTTGAAACAAGTAAATTAACAACGATGCGATTATCAGAAGTACAACAACGTACATAAAAGCAACAACCGTAAGCAAAAGAACTACTGCGCAAAACCCATGCAACTGGATTGAGATTGATACAACAGGAATGACGCAACGAGGGATTTTGAAACTACTCAATTCAGAAAGTTGGCATCTAAAAGTAGACCATTCTTTTTGAAGTTCAGGGGATACGGGATCATCCCAGCCGAAGTGGGATTGCTACAGTCTCTGCATTAATAATTTCCCTTTTGTAATCAGAGGTGAAAAAATTCTCAAAGGATCGAAAACCTTGGCTATGGTAGATAAAATTTTCCTTTTAGTGAACAAAGAATCCTCATCTGATAGATCGATTTTGCAAAATAAAAAATCACCATTCGAGTCCCAATGAAGACCCAAAGTTTTAGAATCGCAGCGTTCATCAATGGGAACTGTGGCAAATTCAACGTCGTTAACAGTAGAAGAAACTTTAAGAACTTCGATCTTGTTAGAGAGAAACTTACGTATAATAAAACCTGCTGAAGCAAGTATTGATAATACCTCGCTCTTAATCTTTAGAGCCTGTTCTACAGAATCGGCACAGAAAAGAAGATTATCCATATAAAAATCATTCGCGATGACATCGGAAGCTTCGGGAAAGGAATCTTTATTTATCTCGGAAAGATAAAGCAAGCATCTCGTAGCCAAGTAGCTAGCAGAAGCGGTACCATAGGTTACGGTATTGAGACGGAAAATAAAAGTGGTTTCTGGGGATCTTCCTTCCAAAGATTGTGCTGAAATTTTCTCTCAGCGGGATGAATATTGATCATAAGATACATGTTAGTGATATCTCCGCAGAGAGCTACTTTATGAGTGCGAAAACGCAGCAAAATATCAAACAAATTGTCCTAAACTTGAGGACCAACTATCTGGGTATCATTTACAGAAATATTAGAAGAAGATTTTGCGCTGGCATCAAAGACCACGCGTAACTTTGTAGTAAGAGAAGAGCTATTGATGACAGCATGATGAGGGAAAAACTGCGGAGGAATATCTGCAATATCTACCGAATGTATGTGGAAACAGAGCAGAAGTTATTGGGATATGAGCTTTCAATTTCTGAAATTTTAGTCATATGGCCCATCTGTTCATACTCGAAAATGAATGAATGAATGGAGTATTGACGAAGTAACTCAGGATTCTTATGCAGACGCTTTTCTAAATGAAGAAAGCGTGTTTTAGCAATCTGCATAGATTCGCCTAAAAGGGGTAACTTCGAATTGAAAGGTATGAAAACAGTAAGGCGACCTGTCTCATCACGTTGAATCGTATCAACGAAATGCTTCTTGCAAAAGCTTTCCTCTAGAGAAAGTAAAGATAATTTAGAAATAAGCTTAGAATTATCTAATTCCCAAAATCTAGTCAAGAACCGATGAATTTCTATATCGGATTCGTTTCTTTGAATCGCGGAATGACAGCTAACAGCGTTCAAGTGAGAAATACTTGAATCTGAGGCTGCGATACAATAAATTGGCAAATCTCCTGAAATTACCCAACCTAATAGGGTTTTCTGTAAAGTGGGCATTGTAGAACCCAAAGAGATTTTTTGCGGAAGCATCAACTTGAAAAAGGTTGATGCACCGATTAGAACATCTATGTTACTTGATGTATTAAATGAGTTATTCGCTAAGCGAACGTTAATAGGAATATTAAGAATGTTTTAGTGAAAGGAGACCCTAGGTAACTTCTCTGTAATCCGAGGGATGACTAGACAAGTAATTTCAGATTCATACCTGCCTGTCATAGAACAAATCTTTAGCTTTGTATACTTGGAACAAGTGGATGTGGAACAATTAACACCTTTAAGAGTCAAATTTACAGAAGAGCAACGTAAATAAAAT
The DNA here is from genome assembly GCA_929113105.1 of Agrypnus murinus. Taxonomy (NCBI): domain Eukaryota; kingdom Metazoa; phylum Arthropoda; class Insecta; order Coleoptera; family Elateridae; genus Agrypnus; species Agrypnus murinus. The sequence goes on along the minus strand of OV816028.1, from coordinate 19,150,469 downwards.
TTAATTTATGACAAGGGTTATTTTGAGAACCACTATCAAGAAGGGCTCGAATTGTGAAACATTTTTTACCATTAATTGCTTTAATTTGAGCTGTAGACAATAACACCTCTGAAGAACCAGAAAAGTTGTAAACAGATTCGCTTGAAGTTTCAGAAGTGTTTGGTCTGGTCTCAGACTGAGGAATCGAATCATTATTCGAGGATGACTTGCTAGATGATTGATGATTGTTATCCATGATCTTTTGAATGGAGTTATTGGAATTAGTATTAGTCTGTAGGCAAAGTAGATGGTTATGTCTTTTTTGACAAAATTTACAGTTTAAAATGGAAACACATTTCGACTTATTATCATGTCTAAGGCAAACGGTACAAAATTTTAAAGATCTCACTTTATTAAAACGCATCCTAGTGGACATATCTAAAAACTTAGGGCAGTTATTGAGGAAATGCTCGCCTTGGCACACAACACAGGTGCGTGTGATTTGGGGTAAAGTGTAAATGTTTCAGTTTCACTACTTAAAGTTCATTTAAATTTAGATTTTAAAAATTTTAGAAATTTATTATACGTAGATTAGATATTCCGTCCTTCTCTTTTAAGTTCTGAAGTTCCTACAGTTAATACATTTATAATTCTTTAATTCATAAAATTAATAAGTGTCTTATACGAGTTTCGCTTTCGGTAATTAAAAATGTTGCAATGCTGTTTTTAAGAGGTGGAGAAAGTTAGATTTTAAAAACTTCAAAGCTTGACATATTTCCTATTTCAAATATATCGAACATTGCAGTTTTACCCAATTTTAAAATTTTCCAGTTTGGAGTATTGGCTAATTTCATGCCAAATCAACTAGAGCCATGTGCTGCAATGTCTCAGATTTTGTTAAATTTTTTTCCTTGCATAGATACATATGAAATGACATACTTTTCCATATTTTTTGGATTAAAAATAGCGGAGGTAGAAGTTTTTGAAAATTTTTACTTTTTGCAAATTCTTCTGCCCGACACTCTACATCTTCTACCTAAACTTGTCATGACTCCCTTATTTTCTGAGTTATCTGACTCATTCAGGTGTCAAATTAAAACTAGTTCTTGGATCAATCAGAGCATATCAAAAACGTGCAAAGACATTGCACACTAGTAAAGTAGCAAGCTTCGAATGCAAATTTTAGTATTTTCACAAATTTTGACATTGCTCCTGTGTTACAACTATCACCCTTTTGAAACTTTTTTTATAGAATCATCTTAATATATGTATGCTTGGTATAGTTAAAAAATAAAAAGGGTGTTTTTTGTAGTTTTGGAAAAGAATTATTTTTCTCAGAATTATGCTACTTTTCTACTGTGCAATGTATTTGCACGTTTCTGCATATACGCTGGAAGATCCAAAAACTAGCTTCAATCTAAGTCTGAATGAGCTAAATAACTAAAAAAATAAGAGGGTTATGACAATTTTAGTTAGATGATGCAAAGTGTCGGATAGTAGTATTTGCATTTGAAATTCTGTTATGCAACACTGCATTATTTAACTGAAATTGTCATAACTCCCTCATTGTTTAAGTTGTGTGACTCATTTAGGTGTCAGATTAAAGGTAGTTTTTGGATCTTTCAGAGTACAACAAACGTGCAAAGACAATGCACAGTAAATAAGTAGCAGGCTCCAAAGGCAAATTTAAAAAAAAATTTCCAAAAACTACAAAAAGCGCCCTTTTTATTTTAAATATACCAAGTATATACTAACATAATTCTACAAAAAAAGTTTCAAAAAGGTGATACTTGTATCACAGAACAAACTCAGAATTTGTAAAAACAGTAAAACTTGCTTTCACAGACCGGTTGTTTTCAACTGCTTTTTGCACGTTTCTTGATATACTCTAAAAGAGCAAAAAACTAGCCCTAATCTGACACCTGGATGAGCCATAACTCAAGAAATAAGGGAGTTATGACAATTTTAGTTAGATGATGTAAAGTGTCGGGTAGTAGAATTTGCATCAACATCGAGATTTTTCAAAATTGCTACTTCGGCCATGTTTCATCCAAAAAATCTCAAAATAGTAATTTAATGTTATTTTATTCGTATATTTGCAAGGAAAAAGATTGAACACAATCTGAGATATCGAAGCACGGTCATGTTTTTAAATTATGTGATTTGGCATGGAATGAGCCTATTTAATTTTATAAATACTATAACGGCTTTTGTTCGATAAGCTTTCAAAATAATTGGAATGGTGGCGGTTTTGTGGAAGTGGATACAATCCAGCCAATGATGTCTATAATAATAATTGTTGAGAGCGATGATTTTCCAATAAGAAAAATTGAACCCACAAGCCTTGGAGCACGAGCGATGCGCTAACACCAATCGTAAATCGCCAACCCAAAAATATACGGCAGTTATTAAATATTCAAAAATAATCTCTACCGTCACTTAACAAAATTATATGCAATGAACATATCCAGATTATTTAGCGAAGTCGCTTCCCTATTTTGAATTCTCGATCAAAATATCTTACTACACTAATTTGCTTACTAATTAACTATCTATCGAGTTATTAACAGATAATTTCGTGAAGGCTTTGACGTTACTCTAAATATTTCACAGTATCATAGGGTATAATTGTCAGCTATCAAAATCCGTTTGCTATTAATAATTATTCAAATATTCATAAAAAATCAAATAATTATATTAATTGTAATTAAACAAATTCATTATTTATGAAATCAATCAACTAAACTGGTATTACCACACGTGGTATCTATATCAGTGACCAGAATTAAAATTGACCATAATCGTGCTACTGACGGTATATGCTATCAGGTATTAAATTTATTTCTGTTAACAATTATTAATAAACAGGTTAACCTCACTTATTTACAAGCTTATTAAAAGATCTTGCAAATAATCAATTATATGTAAGTACATCCTTAATCCTTAGGGAATATGCATTTTAGCTTAAATACGAGGATGAATTGATAAATCTCCGGCCTAACCCATATGGGATACAAATTTTTGCAATGTTTTTACGGCATTTTATTTTTTCATAATTTATCAGTATGGCTGTGAAATAACAAAAATTTCTGTCAAACAATAATTGTTTGGCAAGTTGTCAAAGTCGATAAAGTTTTGTGTGGTGTTAAAATGGAAAAAGCTGAAATTCGTGCGGTTATTAAATATTTTCACATTAAGGGTTTATCCCCAAAAGAAATCAAAGCTGAGCTAGACGGGACATTAGGCGAATCTTCTCCTTCCTATAGCACAGTTAAAACCTGGGTTGCGGACTTTAAACGGGGTCGCAAAAGCACAGATGACGCACCGCGTTCAGGAAGACCGAAAACTGCCACCACAACGGAAATTGTCGAAAAAGTCCATAGAGTTGTGTTGAATGATCGGCGATTGAAGTTGGCTGAAATAGCAGATACCCTGGGCATTTCAACGGAACGAACATATCATATCCTAACCGAAATTTTGGGAATGAGAAAGTTATCGGCACGTTGGGTGCCGCGGCTGCTCACAGTGGAACAAAAGCTGACTCGCAAAACAGTTTCAAGTGAGTGTTTAGACTTGTTTAATCGAAATTCAGTGGACTTTCTGCGACGGTTTGTAACAATGGATGAGACGTGGATTCATCACTACACACCCGAAACAAAGCAGCAATCAAAACAGTGGACTGCCAAAGGAGAACCTGCTCCGAAGAAAGCCAAAACAGTTCCGTCAGCCGGAAAAGTTTTGGCTTCAGTCTTTTGGGACGCCAAGGGAGTACTTTTCGTTGATTATCTTCAAAAAGGTAAAACAATCAACGGAGTATACTATGCTACCTTACTGGATGAATTAAAAAAAAATATTGAAGAAAAACGACCTGGATTAGCAAAGAAAAAAATTCTGTTTCACCAGGACAATGCACCTTGTCACAAGTCGGCAATTGCCATGGCAAAAATCAATGAATTGCAATTTGAATTGTTACCCCATGCCCCTTATTCAGCAGACTTAGCCCCATCGGATTTTTATTTATTTCCAAACCTAAAAAAATTTCACGCTGGAAAGAAATACGAGTCCGATGAAGAAGTGATTGCTGCCACAAACGCCTATTTTGACGAGTTAGAAGAAAAGGCTTATAGGGACGGTATAAGAGCACTTGAACAAAGGTGGACCAAGTGCATTGAACTCGATGGGGACTACGTAGAAAAATAAAATTTTTGTTAACCTGATATTCTTTTGTTTTATTGCCTAGGCCGGAGACTTTTCAATTTATCCTCGTAATATTTACAACAGGTAATAATTACGAACAATACTAAGGAGTGAAGAAATTGATCATTATTAAAATTAATAATTATCACATTGGAGGTACTCGAAATCTGTTTGGATTGACTTCAATTTCCAAGGTAAGGGTCGCAGACAAATTTCTTCCCACTATCGTTTGCTTGTAGGTTCCATACAAAAGGCGCGCAGGTTTAATGTTCCAGTACCAACAATTATAGATCTCGTACTAAGGTATAAAGTTTGGTAGTAAAGTAAAAAGGGCCTAACGAGGCATGCGATGCTACCATGGTGAGATGCTGCTTTGGATGGATACGCATTAAATCCTAGCAATTCCAGACACTCGCTGAAAACTATTAGATCTTCATAAAGTTTTAAATGTTTAATCCACAAGTGACAAAATGGAAATTCTTTAAAAATATGAGTATTACCTCAAAAAGCAGAAGTTAAAAGACTAGAGTGACTTTATAAAAAAGAAACAGGAAATGTGAAAAATTTAGTCATATAGCTAACATACCAACCAATAATTCCAAAAATGGTCACCACAAAGTTCTTCAAAAAGAAACCCAAATCACTTAGGCAATCCACCATTCCCGAAAACTGTTAGAACTTAGACCCTATCCTCACGACGCTACACGACACGATACTACAAAAACAAATGTATCCAACACCTATGTATTCACACGTCAAGACACGCGTACGATAAAAATGGTCAGTCATAATAATAATAATAGTCGAGACTTCTAGTGAAGAAGATCACTTTTCCAGTGAAGAGGAAGTGGATTTTGTAATGTACGTGTATTTACGAAATCGACGGAAAAGACGATTGGGTGCATCCATACCATACCATTTTTTCGCAACTTCATTCCACGCCTTCTCTGTTAAATCTTTCCGGGTATATTCTGCTATTTTAAAATTAAATAGACATTGGTATTTTTCAATCTGCAGTGCAATTTTTAAATCGATGCCGCGTTCTTGCGTTGCCATTTTTGCTCAAATCTGGGAATAGGTCAGTAAATCACCCTACAAATGTCGGGCGGCTACTGATTGAAAATGTTGACGTGCAACATGTAGCTTGGATATCGTGCTGCCTCCGTGTCGTGTACATTTTCCTATTAAAATATATAGTGGCAACATCGACATGTCACTTGAATATCGTGTTGATGACGTGTAGCGTCGCGTCGTGTGGATAGATCCTTAAACTTTTTTAACCATAATAATACAAAATTTTAGTTTGTTCTTTTAGTTCGGATTTTGAAACATTTAGAATTTATTTTCAAAACTTTCCTTGAAATGTGCAAGATTCAAATAGTGGAGATTTTATTTTGGTGTTTACCTTTCTAATATGTACTTTATAACTTTCTATTTCTTGAAATTCTATTGTATAAAATTTACTTCTATAATGTTTTAAAATTTTAGTTTTACATTTACACGAATTAAGAGCTTCTTTTGTAAATTTTAGTAATCCAATGGTCGGTTTTAAAGTTTTATTGCGTTAAAGTGCTGAAATGTCAATTCAGGCCTAAATTGACTCAAAAGAGCTTTTCTATAGTTATTACTTGACATCATTGTATGCGATGCTGTTAATCTTGTACATTATCTCTTTAAACAAAAAATAGTAAATGATAATAGTAAGATTTTACAAAGTATCCCGCACTAATAAAATGTATTTTGGTTCCCCGTCAGAATGGTTGAAAATTTGGTAACTTCTAGCTTATGTCATGCTAATCAAAAGTGTCAATAGCCCCAACCTTCCAAATTAAGTTGTTTCGCGGATTAAATCAGATTTTTGCTTTATTTCCATGAAAACGATAAAAGTTACTTTTATTATGTAAATTCATGTTTCTGATTGAAAAAATAAATAGCTTTTCATAGTCCAGTCGATAGAGATGTGAAGAGTGTATTTTCGTGTTAACAGCTATTTTATTGCACAAACCTATTCAGAATAGTGTGTAGAATAATATATGTCCTTGCGTACTAAATCGTAGTGACAGCAGAAAAGTTATTAACAACTTAAGACGCCATCAACCGTTTTTGAGGTGTTTTTCTTCCGTAATTCATCAGGATGGCTTACTATGAAAAAACGTTTAGTATATGATTTGTTTATAATTAGACTAAGTAGGCGATTGTCTGATTTTTGAGCGCGCGTTTCACTCTGTTGCAATAATTTCTATTAGAAATATCCAACTAATAATTTTGGGCAATTGCATACCTATTCTACAAGGTTCACACCATACACACGATTTTGATTCATTTCAATATGGTAAACAGGAACCCCTATGGGATCGTATTTTCGCCACGTCCACGTCGTTAATCTGAGTAACGGTAAGCGCGAAATGTACTCAAATAAGTCATATTATGATGATAGTCCAGTCGGCAGGGAACCAAAAATATCTGTTTTTGGTTCCTTTAGGTTCACAGCTAGTTTATTGTACAAATCTATTCAGAATAGTGGGTAGAGCAATATATGTAGTTGCGTACTAAATCGTAGTAAATTATTTTAAAAGGCTGTGTTTCAAATCTTCTTAGAATTACAAAAACATTTGGGCAATAAATTATTCCTTTCTGTATTTTATCTACCCACGTGTATATTGATTAAAATGGCTTCTTTGTTAAAACCTTGAAAATTATTAAATATGGTGCATGATAAATCTAACTTTGTTTGGTTCTCATAGATATTGCAGTTTGGTGTTCCGTGAAAATATTATAAAAAAATCTCCTTTATCTATTAAATTATGTTTGCTACGTGTTAACAATCTCTTTCGATTATTTACATTTGCGCCTAAAAATATCCGTAAAAAATACCTTCATAAATTATAAAAAGGTATATAGGTAAAAAGGGAACAATTATCCCTCATACATACAAGTTCAAATATAGTGTAAGTCTATATAAGGTTGTAATCAACAGATAACAAAGAAGAAAAGACTTATCAAGAAGCAATTTACTTACTTGGTTAGAAGTTTAAATTGCAAAGTGCTGGTTGGTATTTTATCCTGAAATCTAGAATACCAATTATTATCATTAATAAATATCCTTTTACCTTATTTAAGTAAAATCTTACCTGCTCATATAATCTAGTGGTTTAACCTCAGCTGTGATTGACGTTTGTCATTAGTATATTTTGACATATCATAAATAAATTTCTCATTGTGACAAACTGTTAACTAACACAAAGAAAAAACATGGGATATCCAATTCTTTTTTATGGGATTTTAAGCATAGAACCCAGCATTGAAATTTCTCTAAAATACTAATAATAAAATATAACAGCTAAGTTTAGCTAAACCATTATATAAACGTAACACCCAACGTTAGTGCAATTTAAGCCTGAATCATTACATTATATATGTTTAAGTAAACAGAAAAATGGCAAATATTGTGGTTAGTTTCTGTTAGTCGAAACAACTAACAATACAATTTTATAAACTTAATCAATATTGTACAAAAAATTCAATCGTGATGTTTTTTAAAATTGTCGTGATTAACTCTAAAAGTAAAACCCATAGGTTAATGTTTATATACTAGAATGTGTTAATTTTATTGTCATTCTTAGAATTTATAAGTTACTCCTGTAATAACATAACAATGCTATTATTAATAAAAAAACTATTATCTAAACCAACATACGTGCGATTGCCACATCAATCATTGACTTGCCTCATGTGCCCTATTACAATTGTAAGTCGATAGTGAACAATGTTTTTCAGCTCCCATTCTGAGCTAAACGAATTTAATTTATCAATTAATTTTTGTATACACTTAATGTTATGTTACCTTCAAGTATTTTTTTATGTCAGTGGCGCCCAACAAGTTTTATTCATCATTTAAGTTGTCAATTATCATGTATTATGTCAGATCATGCTGACAAATAAAAATAATTCAAAGAGTTTTGCAATACTATTTTTTTTGTAGTAATAAATAAGTACAATTTTTGTGGTTACCATTGGTACTGATTTCACTTGGTTTATTTCCAAAAAATGAAAGAAATTGGCATTACCACCTATTATGAAATAACATCATTAAATTCTTTTTATAACCATACAAAGACATAGGAAGAATTCTGTCTTAGTACTATGTTACAATTTTAAGGTGATTATTCAGTTATTCTAAAAGTGTGCGTACTTTCTAGGACGTTCTTATGCAGAAACATAATAAAATAAAATAAATTCATCACCGGAACAGGTTTATAACTTTACCAGATTACGTTATTGCATATATTTATGCTGTAATACAAAAACATGTTAAAAATGCAAAAACATGCATTTCGAAAAATGTTCTCAAAAACCTTAAAGCGGTATGTAACATGATATGTATACGCAGAGCAAGTCGTTACTGTCGCATAAGCACGCAAATAAAATTTAATTTACTCTCTTGTTATAAAAAGCACTTACGCGACACTAAATAGATACAATTAATCAAAAAGTGGTTATATAGATCGTATGTCACTGATAAAGTATTGTTAGATGTGGTGTTCACAAATCACTTGAAAATGAACTCAATTAAAATAGCTCAAATACCGGAAAAAAATAATATTTACACTATTGTAAAACTTGTGAAACAAGATATTAAGTACAATTAAAAAATTGCATGAAAACTGCATTCACAAAACAGTTAAGAGCAGTGAAAGTGAAGCAATGCGCTCTTTGTATTGTATAATCGTGCATACGAGTACACATACACCACGCCCGTTCCAGAATGTTAAACTTGTTGACAACTCTTAACGGACAATAAATAGAGTAATGTACCTATCTATGCATAAGTGAGCAGTTTAACAATTATTATATAAACGTATAGTGTTATTATTTCCACAGCAATTATTGAGTTTTATGGGACATTATAGCTGTCGCCTGCATAATAATAACGCCCTACCGGATTATCAATAACTGTTAATTGATAGTTAGACAGATATCCATAAAATTGGAGATTAAAGTAGTAACAAAAAAGTAAGCTTAGGAGCAGTCTGTTAATTAAATAAAGTTATACATCAACATGTTAACCTAGCAGATAGTAATAAACATACAAATGTCTGTAGATGGCCTCTCTTCAGACTCGACATCTAAACTTATCCAACTAATATATTTATTGATGTGATATTCAATTTTCTTGATATTATCTGTATATTCATTATCTTTGGCTTATTTTCCCAGCTGTACTATACATAATCACCTATCAAACTTAAAATAAAATAAAATTACCGAGTCGCAAGAAATATTATTTTAGGCATAATACTGAGTTATTATATCTCATTGTATAGTGCTGCAATCTGTAACTTGTAAAATAGCTAAAACCCCTTCTCGTATTTCTGTACGTTCAACGTATTATTTTTAATGAAGTCTTTATATAAGGCTGTATTAGATAGGAAATATTCTTTGTATTTCAATGAACAAACATATGAATAATGTTTCATTTTCTCTTTTAATTTATAGAAGCTGTTAACATAATATTATTGCAGTTTTTTCTTGGAAATATTTAAAAATTTCTTTACAGCGCCTCTTAAGTCTTTAAAAGGTTTCAAGTTTCGCGTCGCCATATAAGGTAAGATTATGTCCATATTTTTTGATAACGGTAATTAGATCAGTAAATCATTGATCATTAAAATCGACTCGTCGTAGGGCGCCAATATTCAGCTACTTTTCACTTTAAGAAGGTTTGTTAGTCAATCTGATGTAAATTCGTTTTTATAAGTATTTTCCTTGGGGTTTTGTTCCGCACCTAGCACATTGTTTTTGAGATCGTACCCTTAAATAAATCCTGATTGTATCGTTTGCAAGTTGGATTGCTGTATAAAATCTATATGACACCAAAAATCTTGAATTTGAGATTTAAACCAAATTTGTGGTAACTTGTGGAACGAATTGTTTTCAGTAGTTATTTAAGCTATTATATTATTGTTATTTGCTTACGAATAGAAAACGTTCAGTGTCAGCCTTTAAATTGTTTCAACTTATATTGTAGGTTATACAAAAATTTAAGGCGATTGGTTTGCAAGCGTTACCGAATAAATGTTTCAAAGAAATTAATCTAATGTCATAAAATCATAAAAGTTTATTTGAATTAAAATAATTTCCAACATTTAAACAATCTAGGAATAATCTTTGTAATACTCCCAGTGGGGCAAAATAAGCTTGTATAAAGTTTTGCCTTATTATACATTTATTAATACATCTGAAGGCTTTAAAGACATTTTTTATTAATTAACAACTATAATCGATTTATTGGAAAATAGCATTAGATTATTTTACCTATCTCAGCAACAACACTTAGTAAGCCGATTTCATTGTTGATATATTTCATAATTTTTTATGCAAAACAAATGAAAAATTGCTTTTTATTAATGTGGTGTTTATGTATGTGCTACTTAGGGTGGCTTCTGAAACATTTCCTCGCTTTAATTTAGAATCTACCGTTTGAAATTATGTTCCCATGTTGGCGAAACTTAGAATAAATTAAAGAATTGACAGAGTTAGATTCATACAAAGTGGCACTCATGGGCAACCATAGTTCAAATTGGAATAAATCATCCGTTCAATTTTCCCATACCCAAAAACATTTTTATGATAATTTGTTTCTTATTTACTTTGACTAGCTCAGCTGTGGAAATTAACTGTTAACGCAACTGCTAACGTCAGTATTAAAATTGTAATCCGAGACGAGGAACTTTGACTGAATTTGAATTTTGACAAATTTTGTTTGTTACAATAAGGAATACAGTAAACATATATTTTGTACGTATCTCCTAACATCTCAACGGCTGACTAAGAACCCTTTTTTTGAGACTCTGAAGCGTTTTCTGACGAATATTCCTACTTTGCTTGCCGGTGACTTCAATATTCTTATCTATCTTTACAAATTCTAGTAACTTTAACAGTTCAATAATCTTTTAATACCAATAGAAGATTAATAGATTTATTGGCGTTTTCACGTTTAGGCGCAAAAGTATCACACGATGAACCTGCACTTATCCAGCCAGATTGGTCCATACAATTTTCGAAAAGCTGACTCCAGGTTTTTGTCCTCTTCTATGTTTCACGGATTGTACCTTTATTTGTTATATTGATGATACTCTACCTATATAACAGCTATAGATGCTTTTTATTCCGCCATATATACTTGAATTTTTTGTTCCGCGGTGTTCATTTAGCTATATCTGATTTCCTCTTTGGTTAAATAGAGAAACTAGGTGGAACATTTAGAAATCAGTTCCAGAGAGTTTCAAATGGGACAGGTAGCCCGGTATGTGAATTAAATTTCCAATCGCTCAGCTTCAATGCAATCTTTCCTTAAAAACAGAGCTGAAACGGATGTGACCACCAAATTATGACGATTATGTTATTCTACTTCGTTTTTGACCAATCGCAAGGCTTTATTTTTTGGATTACAGCGATAATTCGATAATTTTTTATTGTCCTTTTCGACTGTTTTTATCTTCGTGACAACGCTGAAAACTAGTGTCACATGTGTCCCATTTTTTACTTTCATGTCAAATACTAATCTTTATGTTAATAAGTAGATGCTTAAATAAACAACTGTATCATGAAATAATCTTACCGAATTACATGCTCGTGCTTCTGAAATTATCTGTTGTAATACTCAAGTTGATTAAAACGCTACACTCGTGTCATTTTTTGACAGATTTCCCTCCGTTGCACGTCGGGAAATTAAAACGTCAAAAAATGACACTCGTGGTTGCTAATCAACGTTCGTATTACAAATCGATAATTTCGAAGCACTCGTGTAATTACAAGTGAATAGTTACTTTTAGACTAGAACAGTTATTAGAACTAGAATAGTTACTTACTCAGACTGTTCAATCTTTTTGATTTGGTAGCTTTATTGAATTGGTTTTAGTGATTTTAATTGGTGTTAAATTTGATTGAGTATTATAAAAAATATTACTTCAGATCTAGGGGACAAAGTTATAATCCACAAAATATCAAAGTTGAAAACTGAAAATCTCTAGTTTATAGTTGCAACGGCTTGCATGACTAAGAAAGAATTTTGTTTAAGCATAACTCATCAGTTATTGGAAAATTGATATTTCTACCTGTCAAATGGCCTAATCGCGAAATCTACAGTATTTTCACGACACGTGACAGACCTATGAAAAAAAATTCAAATTCACGCCATAAGTTTGTTATATCTGAATACGTCACGTCACCTAAATACGTTTATTAGTTTCAAAGATATGAGCACTAAAACCTTTTAAAAAAACTATCTGGTCCTATATCTTTAGACAGCGGTATGTATAAAAAATAATTTTATATACAGCGTGTGCGTAAATTCTCTTGCCAAATGGCAAACGGTTTTAGTAATAATTTTTTGAAAAAGAGTCACTCTTTAAAAATAATTTTACTTCACTTAAAATATTGTTTAAAGGCAGGTGGTAAATAATTTGAATATGTTTAAAATGGGTAATTAAAAAAATTCTTTAAAAAAAACACCTATGTAAAGCGACACTTTTGTTCAGAACTACCTTTTCTAACTGATAATTGGGTCAAGAAATTGAAACAAATAAAACCTTAATTCTAAAGCAAGAATTTCCCGAATCAGAGAAACTATATGGTCATGATATCCATAAGATGATTGAATAGAGAATATTAATACAAAATATAACAGTAAAAAACACTAGGAACGTTTAAAACAATCCTTAGCCAAATAACACATAACACAAGCAAGACCCAACCCTACTTATCTAATACATCACCGAATACCTGTCAACAGAAAGTATCTTCAAAGTTACTCTAGTCGTAAAGGAGGATCTGATGCACAATAACATTAAGTCATTCACGACAGGGATTAAATATTAAGAAACCTAAATCTGAATTGTTTAAACTAGATTAATAACTATAATGAGACATTTTTGTTGCGGTTTCATATTCGTAAGACTGGGTATTGATAAGGGCAGGAAAGAATAGAAAAAATGAATTAAATATTTAATAATATTACATTAATTTAAATTAATTTTGCTGAATTAATAATCCAATAAAGCCTGCGAATTTATCGTTCAAGTGTAATAACGGTTTTTATCGTAACTTCATTTTGAAGTTAATAGAATTAACCAAGAAAGCAAATATTAAGAGACTTTCTAATACAATTTTGAAGTTTAAGTGACAGTTTAAAAATAAACCAACCTAATATGGCATCATTAGTAATAATAAAAAAATTACTCAGTTTTACTAGAGTTTTAATTTAAAATTTACAAAGAAAACTAAAGGATTAGTTACCTTCAATAATAAAAAATTAATCTTCCCGGTTTTGTTTTGTTGTACTAATTTGGGATACTAACTTGTTTGTTTCAATAATTTTTTATAACTAACGGAAGTTTCTTTCACTTCATATGGTTTTAGTTAATCATTAAGAGTTTGCTAATGAAATTGCTATTAAGTGACAATTATTGTGACTTTGGTTCGTCGATCTTGGGTAAAAAACAGTATCAGCGACTATACTTTTTAAGTTCTTCCTGCTTCATATCTACAATTTGTGAAGTGTTGTGTATCTTGTGATTAAGTAAAATCAGGGCCATCGTTATGTGAGTGTATCCCTTTGAAAGTCCAAAGAATTACAATATTTGAACAATGTATCAAGGACTAATGGATAACTTCTTTAATTATAGTAAGTTTTAAAAATTATCTGACTTTGTTTATGTTAATGATTGTTCATTTATTAAGAATTCTTATTAGGGTATATTTTTCTTTAAAAACTATTACCTTCAAAAGTATCAGTATTGTCTTTCCAAACAATCAAATATTTTATTTACAAATAAATTTACATTTAAATCAAACCCTACTGTGATGTGGGACCATTTACTTGCAAAAGTTAATGAAATAAGTAATCCTGCCTAACAATAATTCAACTAATAATGATTAGTTATTGAATTCTATCAATGCATTCAGTATTTCTTTTTGGTTGCAAAAGCTGACGTTACAACTAGTGATTTGCAATCAAATGACACCCAACTTTTCTTTTATTATGTCTATAACACCCTTATTTCTCTTTATAATTAGTTTGCTGTGGAAATCAGACCTACGCCCGTTATAATTTGTAATTAAGATGTTCTCAGCCGGAGCATTAGAAAGTAACGTAAGTATCGTCTTTATGAGCTTTATAGTAAGTATTGTGTTTATAGAATCTAAACTTTTTAAATGTTACAGCACATGAAAAAAAAATTTAAGCAGAGAACCCCACATTAATTCGTCAAATTAATATAATAACAATAATCAAACGACTGAGCATAGCATTTAGGGGGGAATGGAAGAACAACATTGTTGAATTCCCTCCTTGAGATACATTATTATAACAAATGAATTAATATTGTAATTTTATTGTATTATATGTTTTTGTAATCTCAGAATAATAAATTAAATTAAATTAAATTAACATTTATTTAGATTTGATACTCAACGTGAAAGACAATTTAAACCTACATCATTAAAATATGTAACGTTAAAAAACTAATCGGGCTAATTTAGAGTTGTTTTAAATTGGAAACATTAATATTTAACCTTACGTTAATTTAAAGTAATGTAGAAGGAAATATACTTTGATAGTTAAAGGTGCAATAAAATCTGCATATAAATGTAAAATCCTCATACAATAATTACAATAATAAATTCCAATATTATAAGTACCTAAGTACACCTGCTTATACATAAATACATAGAGCTATAACTTTTACTATTTTACAGTATGTAATACTAAACGTATAATTACTCTACCAATTAAACTTTTTTGATAATCTTTTATTTAAAGTCCTTTTAATTCTTTATAATTGTATTTCTGTGTCATGCAGAATACATTTTATTGCACTATTATGTAAATTAAATTGCTTTAAATATTTATGTACATATTTATCAGATAATTATCATACTACATTTGTAATTACTAGGTTTAGGAGTACTGTATCTTACATTTCTTGAATACACTAAACAAATTGTAACTGCAATACACTGAAAAGAATAAAGCTAAAAGCACCGACCTTGCGGTGGTCTCGTCAATATCTCACAAATTTATTCGAATTTTGTGCAGTGTTAATTTATGCATACCTATTTAAGATAGATGCAAATAACAATACGTATTATTACATCTTGCAATTAAAGATGGCAATTTCTTATACCGTGCAATTTATTTTTTTTCTATTATCCAAATTGAGATACGGAATAAAAAGCTAACAGTACCTGCCAAAATTCCTAGCATCATATCTTTTATGGAAAAATCGAAAATTCTTTTTTATTTGAGAGCCCTTATCAATCACTAATTATCTCCTGAATCTAATTTTTAGAGAAAACTGATGGAACTATTAAAATATTACATGAATGTAGTTACTTCTGCAGCATCGTCTGGTTTTGTAATCTGTTCATTCACTGAAGATTTATTTCTAGTACTAATTAATAACTTATTCATTATTTCATCAAAGGTCAGCTCATCCTCTTGATAAATGGTATTGATCTGTGGATTCGCAGAGAGTTAAGAAAGCTGCGTTAAGAGTTTCTAGCTTCTATGATAATCTGTCAAGTAATAAATTGAAAGAGGTTGGCGGAATGGGATTTTCTTCAGCCTGTAATCTGGCTGGGAGATGTTTGTTGTCCACTCTACGAGATGAAGATGTATTGCTCATGCAAAACCTTTATGTATTCTTGTATTCAATTGTACTAGCGGACTGTTAAAGTTCGAGGGTAATGCCTTGATTCCAAAAAGAAGAGGTGAAGATCTCCTTAGAAGAATTTCTATCATACCTATGAGTTAAAGTTGGTTCGGTTTCTTAGTATCGATACGAATGAATAAAGATCTTTGCAATCTTTAAGTACATTTATTGATATTAAACATAATCATGAATAAAAACATTTTTGAATTTGAAATTTTCTTTTATAGATAACATCTACTGCTTCCCTCCTCAAAGTCGAACAAAGTTTGTCGCCAAGAATTGTGCTTCATGCTGTAACGGTATATTTTTGTCAGTCCTGAACAAATGTAGTTTTGTCTACATATTTACTGAAAAATCTTAAGTCCGATTCTTCTTAAAATATAAGCTTGTGTTAGTATTTGGTACAAATAAACTTATAAAATATTATTTTAAAAAAGGCTGCGTTTCAAACTTTCTTAGAATTATAAAAATACTTGGGTAATATTCCTTTCTGTATTTTATTTATGCACGTGTACATTGGTTGAAATACTTCTTTGTTAAGACTTTAAAAAATAATAATATGTTTCGTGGCAAATCTAACTTTATTTAGTTCCCATAGATATTGTAGTTTGGGTTCCGTGAAAATATTATAAGGCCTTATCTACCTTTATCTAATTTTTATGTTTGCTACGTGTTTAAAATCTCCTTTGGTAACTTACATATGCGTTTAAAAACAACTTGATTAATTGCTAGTTTTATTAAAATAACATCTGTGTGCACAATTCGTCCGCGGAAACACAAAATGCGTAGTATCTAGTCTTTTAAGGTCAAAGTCTAGTAGCAAAATTAAGAAAATTTTCTCTATTGACTCCACGTGGACTACACAGCCCTGATTTGTTCAGATCGGGACAGGCGTTGTTTTGATTGGTGTACGCAGATCTGCACCCTTCAGAATCCTGAGTATATAATAAAATAACCTTCAGTTCAGTTGCTGGTCCGAGACACTGCAGTTTAAGTTTCGATACAGTACAGTTGACAGAAAACGACCGGGGTCGGATGCCCGTGCCTAATTATTTGAAAATTTGCAGTTAATACAAAAATACCGTTGTGTAATTAGTTTCCCGGATATTAATTATGAATGTGTGGTTAATAAAAGTACCGTTATACACTTAAATATTTTTCCGGATGTTTGTGTTTTTAAAGAATGGGAAATCTAGTTTTTCCTATTAAAAAGTGTAATAGCTTTATTACAGTTTACCGATAAAAATAAATACCCTACAGTATATCGATACAAATAATTCTCGTACCGAAATACCGATAAAAAAATCAATAACTACAGAATTTATCTTCAGTGATCGAAATCTCGGTTCAATAATGAAATCCAAGTTATGTGCCTTATGACTTCAGTTCAGATTTAAATAATAAGTGGGTTGTTTTAAAGAAAAACAACGAACATTTGCCGATGGTTCTTAAAATTAATTTAATAACCAAATCTTATGGAAGTTTTATGGTTGCAGTCAGTTACTTTATTCTGGGTGAATTCGTGATTAATAATTCACCTCATACAGGCATTACGAAGGTTACTTCATTGCATCCTTGAATAATGTGAAAGCAAAAATCTACGAACATTCCAGTTTCTCCATTCGTCCAGCAGTAATTATTTTGGTGTGTGCAAGAGTCATTTTTGTGCAATTTAGCGTTAACTTGGTTTGCAAATTATTGACAACTACAGGTACAGTGAATTATGTATTTTTTTGAATGTTAAATATTTATGTGAATTTCTTTGGATCTTTGTAAAGTTTCTACAGTCTTTTTTCTATTTATACGTAATCTGTATAAATAGACAGTAGTAGTAGTAGTATTTAAGTAGTAGTTATACGTAATTTTCATTGATTTTAATAGTCAAGAGCTCTTAGGTAGGGAATTATTATTTGGAATTTTGAGTTTAAAATTTGTAATCCTTTTATATCTTACTTTGCTTTGTGTTTTCCAAAATAAATATGATTTTAAAGTTAATTAAAACCAGTAAGACAGAACCATATAATTATGAAAGTTTTTATTCATCATTATTAAACTAAATTTTTGATTTTGTTGAAATTTCTCTAATATTCTGCACTAAATTTATATCGGTCTGATTTCATTTCATTTATCCCTAACCATTTTCCACGAATTTACTTTTTTCAGTTACACGAATAGTTAACTGGCATAAAATAATTGAAAGTTTTCTATTACAAGTTACAGCTGCCGAATATCGTTTCACTGAAGTTACTGAACTTCATAGTACATTAACAAGGTTTAAAACTATCCTGTTATCATGTTGATTATGCGCGAATAGCTTAAAGATGTTTGGTTTGTAAGTTGTGAAAAAATTGTGCATATTATTAAAGATATATGTTCTTTAAATTCGTTCATTTCATATGTGTTAGGTAAAGCGATTAATTTCTAAAGCTTGTGGAGTTCTGATAGAAACCTGTTGTAATGTTACCATAGGGAGAGTTTAGGAGACAAGTACTTCTGAGTAACACATAGTAACACGTTATTCATTTTATATTCAGTGTTTCATCTACAATCAACATGACCAAACATCGCAGCCCCTTTTTTCCCTTTTTTAAAGTAATTTCAATTTTTCTAAGGTAATGTATCAAAATGTACACTTTGAAAACAGTTACGAAATGTGAGAAAACTTCAACCCACTACTCCAAAATCAAGAAGCTTTTTACTAAATTATGTTATATGTGACCACGAAGGTTCTTTTTCCTGTACATCTACAGACCATAAGTAAGATAACAGTAAGATAACAGCGCAAATACACGATATACAGAACATTTTCTGCATGTTTTCCAGCACTTTCATTTAAACACCTTTCGGACTGGTTACACACAACCACGAAAGTTGTCTTTTGTTTCTTGCACATGTATAGATCACTAGTAGCAACATACAAAACATTCCATGGTAATTTCTTACATCATCTGCAAGATATGGCGCGAATAAACAAACTAAAAAATATATTGTAAATATGACAATTTTAGGGTTCCGGTCGGAAATGAGTCTTTTTGTTGACGTTCCAAAGCCCCGGTCAGTGTTTCTAACAATGGAAACACTGCCCGCAGACTTTTCAAAAATCCCAAACTGGCTGTTCAAATTAAATTGTTAGATAGCAACTTGATTTATAGAAATAATGTTATGTTAGTTGTAACTATGTACGATAATAACGTTAATCATTTTAAACAGTACGCAGACCCAACTGCAAATAGTTATACTTGTTAAACTGTTCAGATGATATCCAATGCCACCTACAGCTACAATCCCTAAAACATTAATACACCCAGAATTTGTAATAGAGTCATTTCTTCTATATATCGGACAGTTATCTGAGGATTCCCAAGAATGACGCCACAAGGGTGTAAAAATTATAGAAAACTAACACAAGGAAGGTGAGTCGTAACGCAACAAATAAAGATTTGTTAAAACTTTCTAATGGTATCTCAGATTCACTGATATCAAGTATGAGAATGTTACCCGAAAGGAAGAGTGGTGTTTTATATCGAGATGTAATAAATCTCTTTAATATTAAAGCCACCTGAATACTTTTCAAGTGAGATGAAAAATCAGTTTAGAATAAATTTTATATTTAAACATATATAGCTTAAGTTAGTATTAAATTGTTAAAATTTTAGTATATATCTTAAATAACCTAATAAACTAATAACCTAACTATTTCGATTGGACCACCTAAGTTGTGCATCAGCACATTTCATAATCTGTTTCACATCGAATAGAAAGTATTGGCTATCAACGTTTTAATCAAAAGATGTCGTGATGATGATAAAACTAATATTTCTACTTAAGGAAAAGGGCATCGAAGAACGTAAAGTAAATATAATTGAAAATTTGTATTAGAATCAGAAAAGAAATAATTCGCATTGAAAGGGAAACATTAAAAGAAATCGCTATTTGTAAGTGAGTTAGACAAGAGAGTATCCTTTCACCTATTTTATTTAACTTCTACGCCGAGGAAATTTTTCGACAAGCTCTCTCAGATGTCATAACGGCAGTTATAGTCAATGGAAGATCCAATATTAACTTCAGGTATGCTGATGATACCACGACAATTGAATGCTTTACAAATAATGATGGAAAGGGCTAATGCATGCAGTAATTATCGTGGTCTTAATATGAAGCTTCAGAAAGCTTAACAAAGTAAATGCTAATTAACAAAGCACTGTTCAACGTACTGCAACCGCTGATAATAATCACCTTCGTCGAGCGAGTTAGTATCAATATTTAGGAACAACTTTGCATCACGAATTAATAAGCGTAGCAAGATCAGCATTCAAAAAAAAGTTAATCACTGCTCGTTAAAAGCCTAAATTTGAGAATTTGCATCGAACTCTGTTAGTTCTTTCGAGCTTACTCTGTGGTGCAGAGTCACGGACACTAAAGGAAAACAATACTAAGAAAATTAGATCTTTCGAACTATAGATTTACCAAAGGCTTCTCAAAGTAGTGGATGGCAAAAGGCTTGTTTAGAGTAGCAGGCTCAGA
The DNA here is from genome assembly GCA_929113105.1 of Agrypnus murinus. NCBI lineage: Eukaryota > Metazoa > Arthropoda > Insecta > Coleoptera > Elateridae > Agrypnus > Agrypnus murinus. The sequence goes on along the minus strand of OV816028.1, from coordinate 19,130,058 downwards.
ATTCCAAATACACACTATAATTGGCAACCTCCGTAAAGAGACGACACTCTAATAAGAATAATAAGAGAAGTAAGCTGTTAACTTAAGTAACTCAACACGCTTTATAAATTTAATACTGATTGATTTAAGGTTAAATACAGATCATAAAATGTAGATCGATGTGTGGATTAAAATGTGTAAGAGCTCTTTTCCATGTATTACCGTTGATTTTATTAACGCAACTTTTCATGAAGAAATCTTGTGGCTCTGGAGTATGTTATCATTAATTATTTTTGATCACTGATAGTACTAATTTGGGTAACAGTATACCAGTGCAATCTGTACTGTTGCGATCTTGCAGTATTTCAATTGGAAATACTGCATTTATTGTCATCCGACATTTGTTTTGGCCAAATATGTTTCTAATGTATCTTATTTTCACACAAATGACTTAATCAAATAGTTCCAGATGCAGCGATAAGAGTATACCAAAAATTGATTGATAGATTCCCATTTCACAAGCACGTACGGATCCTGTTCTTTAACGTGGGAGTCTAGAACAGGTACAACACGGAAGTACGCTCGAACAGACTATATCGATGGGCACTCTGGGGGGGGGGGACTTCTGCATTTAACACTTAAAACAAGTGTTAACGGATATAATACGCAATGAAAGTATACTCAATCTTTACACGCAATTTTAGTTCGACGTACATTAAAACATGTCTTACGAGTTTCTAAAAAATCGAAATCATATAGCAAAGGAATACTTATTACAAAAAAAAACGCAAGGAGTTCTTTTTTAGTCGCACAAGTTGTTACTTCATCATACAGGTCAAAAATTACATTTCTTTTATTTACATCGTCATGCTTAAATACATTTGTAATTTTATTCTGCAATACGTGACAAACTAATTGTATACTTAATGCATTAAACTAGAACACTTTCTTTTTAACAACTGTAAAACTCTTTTAGCGCCACCTTGAAAATCCGGGTTTTTCTGACGTCTCCCCTTTAGTCATAGAATTCAAAAAATCCTAGACCGTTTTAAATCGTCGATCATTTGTGCAGAAAGTATATTAGAAATATTAGAAAAGAAAGGTCAAACAATTCATTCTATAAACCTTGCATAGAATTAAATTAGAATTAAAAATTAATAATAAATTACAATGTCGAATTCGTATTATTAATACCTTGACTTAATTTTTTTCATTATTAAAATATGATTATGTAAGGTAATGCATTTTAAGTTTAACATTATTAAATAATTTTTTGCTGTTTCGGTTTATAAACTAGTAAATAACCAAATCGTATGTATGTAGGTTGTCAAGCAACTTCTCGTGCGGTTTAATTGAAGAAAAATTATTCACTTTTTTAAAGCTGCATCTATATAAATATTTGTGAAGCACTTGAACGGGGATTAGTTCAAATAGACACTTCATTTAACACAAGTTATTTTTTCATTGCAAACAACCAGACATTGATATTAGTAATTAATTTGTTAAATGACATAGAAAAAATTACTAGAGTATAATTAAAGACTTTTTTTATGTAAAGTCCCAAGGCTATTATTTAATAACATAATTTTTTGTCAGTTCAACATGTGCACTATTTAAAAAGAGAGGTATTTTTTTAAATGAGTGCAACTTGTCACACAACTTTTATTAGATACGGTTTTCGATAATCGAACAGTTGCCACAGAGCATAAATCAATGCAGTAATAACTCAGTTAATGTAAATTAAATCAACAAACTTATTAATAATATAAGTTCAATAGTCTTTTAGAATAGGCAATGTGAATATTTTGCAACCGCGGGTCTGTACTGTATGTAGGTATCGCCATAAATCGCTTATTTTTATTGATTCGTATTGTAGAAATTGACACACCCTACATTTTTACTACCACTGGTTTAAGATATGCAATAGCGGATCTGGTCTACATAGACCACAGAAAGTGAATGTTTTTGCTCTAGAATTTCAATCTACGGGATATTTATTATTTCAGAAACACGCAAGAGTCTTTGTGTGGGCATTTTTGTAACCGTGTAACGACTTCACGTTATCTTATATATAGTTTTCTTTTACGTAAACAATAATAGCACAGAATAATAATGCATTTGGGATCAATATTGATGTAGTAAAACCATGACATAGTGCTTTTACCACTAGCAGACATTCCTTTCTATTTACGGCAATTTGCTATCTCACGTAAAATAAGTTAGATACAGTATATGAAGGAATTATGAAAAGGATTCTAATTTATCGATAAGATTGTTGTAAATAGATAAACGAAGAGATATAAATTGCGCTTGCTAATCAAATTTCGAAGATTTTAAATATCTAGGTTGGTGATTTTGATGGGCGATTAAGCGAGTAGCCCGAATTAAAGATAAATTCGGTTCTGCTTGCATGATTTTGTGTAGCAACACCATTACAGCTTTTTTGTGTAATTACTTGAAAATGACTTTAGGATACAAATAAATTCAAGTTATAAAGTACTGTTTAGCTTTCTGAATTATGAGACGTCTTTATTACATATTTTTTGACATTAAGTCATTAACAAGTGTTTTGAAATACCTGTAATTATTTATTATTGAAACAGATTTACAGACTAACGTGTAAATACTTAACATTGGTTTATATTTTATCAATATATTAAAACATAAATGAATGTAATTAATTATATGGAACTGAAAATTACAATATTCTAAACAATGACCTTTTAAAGTTGTGTCTTTGATTTCCTAGCTAAAACAACACTTCGAGGAGGAATATGCATGTCTTTTACCTAATAAAACTTAGCTAAATTTGAGTGAGGTTTGGCGCAATACGATCCATCAATTTTAACTATCGATTTACCATTTAGGAAAAATATTACCTTAAATAGAGGCGTACTGTTTGATAGCATTTTAGTACCTTCTGAAGGTTTAGGGGGCGTTATAAATAAACTTTTAAAAATTTAACCATAGGATAATTATAATACGTAAATTGTTAATAGCTGCTATAATGTAAAAGATGGAATAGACAATTCTTAAAATATTTAGCCATCAAAATAACAAGGTCGATAAAACACAGCCTCATATAAGTAACTTTTATGGTGTTTGTTTCTTTGAAGTTTTGAAACACTTCAAAGCTGTCCAACACGTGCTTAATTTCTTCTAACTAAAATTATAATAATCTTAGTCAAAACTTGGTTTTTGTTTAAATACTTGGTATTTAATTAATAATTGTTGCTAAACATTAATTTGGTATCTACTGTTCATCCGTAATCATCAACTTAAGATAAAACAATTTCTTTCCCTATTATTTACAGACTAAATATGTACTGGGTGACAATCAGGATAGGGCCAAGCTTATATCACCTGTATTTAAGAGCCGCTTTATGTGAAATTTCATAGAGAATTATTAAAAACAATTTCGGATATACTGCAAATATCGTATTACTGCAGTTTTAAAGTTGATTTTCCTCTTAAATTTGATGATTTTTCTTAGTAAAACGACGTAGCACTGCCGATGATGTTTTTTTTTAATTAACTAGGTTTTAAAGCCATTTCAAGGCTTGGTTACACCTGATACAAACACAAGGCATGTTCGTGGACAAGTATGCACAGGTTGATTGCCTTACCTGAGAGTTTAGTCCTCCGAATTTGTGAAGTTGCCTTGTATGTCAACAATTTCAGTAAATTTTTTATTATTTTGTTTTGTGCCAAGTTTAATTAATCTATAAGGGCATATATTTTATTATATTATTGTTAAGTAGGTTCTAGCGCACATTTGAGATATAAATGTTCATATTTGTATCATGTCATAGAGAAGATCTATGGGATTAAAGATCACCTTTGGCGGCGGATTTATACAGTAATCTAAAAATATGAAATTTAATGTTATTTGGTAGTTTGGATACCTAAAAAATTGTAAATATTGTGCTGTAGGTTCTAAGGAAAGATTCTATAAAAGCAAAGATAGATGGAATTAACTATTTTAAATTAATTATTTTATATTTTAATATGTAACTGAATGCATTCGAGATGGACGCCATTGTCAAGCTAAAACAATCTTTTTTTTTACTAAATTAACATTATAATATGTCTTTTTGAAGAGGAAGATTTCCTTTACTAAACTATAACGTTAGTTTTGGGATGTATTAATAGTTATAAATAACGTTTGGTTAAAAAGTATTTAGTTTGAAAGAATGCCTTTGTTTCTGGTGGAATACACCAAATAAGTGTAAGTTTATTCTTTTGTTTATGAAAAAAGGTATAAAAGAAGATCAAAATCTGATGACTTTCTCTGTAATTTTGCATTGTTCATCGAATATGTACGTTCACGGAGCAAATTTCAAAAATTTTAAGGATAAGCGCGAAAATGTATAACCGTTGACATGTGTCAAATTTTGAGGTTATAATTTTGTTATGTAAAGTGATTGTCATTTATGAAAGTTTTTTAAAAGTTAGTGAGTGACAACAACAATAAACAATTGGAATTTAATTAATTAAACAATGTGGTGAATTTAACTTGGACTTAAAGATTTATTTTGAAAAAAATATTACCTGCAGTTATAAATGTTTTTAAGTTGGTGTTTGGAACTTAGTGGGAATTTAATTTGTTTCTCACTGCTTTTTTTAAGTGGATGTACCAAATGGAAAAGAAGCATCTGCTGTTATTAATAATGGATTGGTCCAGAATCACAAATAATTTTTCTTTCAAAAGACAACAAATTTTGGAACTTTGCGGCCATGTTGTAAATAAACTAATGACAGTTACACTTTTAAAAGACATCTACTAGTACAGGTCGGTAATTAAAATAAGGCATCAAGATTAAGTAGTTTGAATTTGAGTTGTGTGTTAATAAGTAAATTAATTCATTTGAATTTTCTTTGTAAACTTAGATTTTTTATTTATTTGTTTGTATGGGGTCAGTTAATAATGTTTTGCAGATGTAATTTAAGTAGTGTCTCATTTATATCGACCCGACTCAAAGAGCTCAAGTTAATTTTGAAACTTGCTTTCCAATTAAAAAAAATTAGAATAGCCGCTGCATTTTTCTTCAATGATGAAGGTAGGTGGTTTTTGCTTTGTGTATATATCCACTGTTATTTATTTTGTCGGATGTTTATTCCATGTGTTAAGGAGCATTTCAAAAGTCTCCACAACGTGGGGCTTTTCCCAATATGTTTCTTATTATTAACCCCAAGAACATAAATACCATCTCAATATGTTTGCAGGTGTTATTTGAGATGTCACAATTGGTTTCAAATCTACGTTTGATCATATGATCTACTTGAAAGTCACAATTCACCGCAAGTTAAATTTCAAAATTTTTAAGAAATTGTGCATGCTTTAGTATTTTTATGTTGGTATAGTTGACGTTACAATATTTCTTGACCCTGTCACCAGCCAAGCTACATGTCTAGTGTTGCCAAGCAACCTTTTTTAAGTTCGTAGTGACATCTGCTGCTGATTGAGCCCAAAATAATGATATTTGTCATTTTTATATGAATATGAACATTTTTCATACGAATATAAAACCTTTAGATGGCCCTCGTCAATGTGAATTTAATTTATAAACTTGTATATAATTTAAGAGGGCATCCTAACTTCACGACGAGCTAGCTGGCAGTCCACATAATTAATTGCAATTAATAGTACATACTTTCTCAATTAACAACCCATTTCATACCGTAATATAATAAAGTGTCGCTTTTACTGCCTAGGTAGTAAAAAACTGCTTGTCGATTGTCAATAAAGTCAACTTATATTGTCAATCAGGAATAAAATTTAAATTCCCCAAATTTCTGAATCCTTACGCTCCTCTTCAAAAAGTCCTCCGAAAACTCAAAACTGTGGAACGAAGCCAAAAATATGGAATGCAAAATTTGCAAACTTGAAATATAAGGCTTTGAGACTCTGGAAGTTAAAGTTTTGAAGATATTGCAACTTTCAATTTCTAACTAACCATCTAAGAAAGTTCTGAATACCTAAATAGTTCTGGAAATATCTAATTTTTGTACCTATAAATTTCGATAACTAGAAAGAGAAATTAAAAACTACTTTAAAGATGCTTAAAGTAATTTCAGTTTGTTGCAATTGAACGTAAATAATTTTATAAATCAAGTAGATCCCTACGTCTACGTCTCAAAATTCAAAAAGTAAGATTTGTTTCGTATACGATATACGAAGGTATGCTTTACTTATGTGTCATTTTATAGAGTCGAAATGGATAGAAAAAAATTATTTCATAGTTATCTTATGCAAACTACTAGTTATTTAAAAATAAATTTCCAAAGGTTTACCTGTGTAACAAAACTCTTGTAGTTTGTTCGTCCAAGTCGGAGAGAATTTATAAAGACAATAAATGTCACTAATGTTACCGTTCCAACTATAGTTGCAATCGTTCGCTAAAGAACGATGAACAAATGAAAACAAAGTTAGAAAGAAATATTGTGGACGATTCTACAAGAGATCTGTTTTTCCGATCTGCGATTACAGTACCCATTCTTTTTAGAAAACAACTTCGATACGAATTTGCATTTATAAATTGATTTAACGTAAAACATTAATAAATAGTAAATATTTACATTATTAAAATAATAAATTATAAAAATCTGGAATAGTTGTGATGGTTTGATGTGTTGTCGACGAACTGCCGATCCATCAAACTTGTTAAAGCAAAAATATATCTAGTACACATTGTAAGATTACAATTATTTACTTCGTATGGAAAACATTATCATTTTACTGTAGGTTGATCCTGATAACTTATTCGCAGAGGGCGATACCACAGACCCACAGAGAGGCAGATACCGATTAATTACGTTTAATTCTTGTAAGCTTTAAATGACTCTTTAATGATTAATGATTATTGACACTTTGTATATAGTTTTCAGTTTTATTTTTATTTACACAGATTCTTACGAGTTGTCCACAACTTTTCTTTCTAATTTTTAATTTTGGCAAAGAAGGATAAACAAAAATTTCAAAAAACTAAAAAATTCGGAATTCTGAAAATCTAATTAAAATTACAAATTAAAATTAACCAAAAATAAATAATAATAATAAATAATCCAAAAAGCCAAAAAAACAAATTCAAAATCAAAAAATTGAAAAAATGTTAGTAGTCAGTGAGCCCTGATGAACAGTCGTCACACTGATTGAACAGGTCCGATCAGGGTCAAACAATGAAGTTCAAGTTCTGGAACAGCGAGAATCATGATAATTCATTAACAACGATTATTTGATCGATTAATTCTTCTCAAGTCAGTTTTATTAACGTTGCATAATCTATGATGCAGAAGCTTTGATTTGAATTTTTGTGTCTGGTATTGTCGTTTGTCTCTGTCAGAGTTACAAGGTTGAGTTTAACGTTTACAATAACATTACTTTTGCGATAAGTAGTTTTTTTAAGTTATTCGTTTGAATATGTTCAGGGTCAAGTTCAATTAATACAAAATGATGTTACATCAGTTCTCATGTTGTAAACTACTCATTAATTGATGATTTTTCTTGAAAATGGACAATTATAAATTTACAGTTTGAGAAAGTTTTATAAATAATGCAAATTGCTACTGGAGGGACTGTAAGAATATTAAATTCAGTTGGTATTATGCAATAGCGCCCAAATGTGGAATAACCTAGATCAATAGATTCTAGAATACCTCATTACCAACAACTTATTTATTTAATAACGTTCATTTAGCTTTATTTTTTAATTTAACTTATTGCTTTTATATTCACGTAATAAGCAATAACACTACAATAAAGTTAACAACACAAAAGTAAATCAGTCAAGTTTACTATAATAACAATAAGTGAAGGTGTTATTAATGGTTTTGAGCTTTTGAACTTTATCGATCGATTTATTTTTGTTTCTTCATCCAATTCGATATGCTTTGGCCTTGATGTTATTAATAAATAAGTAAAAAAGAAATGATTGTAAACAGTTCACTGACTCGACAAGCTCCGCATTTCATGCAAGGACGCTTACAATAGTGACTGTTGCCTCTAGTATTTTGACTGACTACGGTATAGTTTTTTGTACTTTTAACAAGCTTCGGGAAATAATTGTTAAACGTGACCGCCTTCCATTCATTATTATCTACGGCTTTATGTTTTAACTTCCGCGAATTAGTCTATGAAGTTCTGACCTTCTAACCTTCTCATTCTCCCATTACCATCTTTTACCAGAACGCCCGATTTAAAAATTTCAAATTGCCTTACCATACTAGGAAACATTATTTGCATATCGTTTAAGATTATTTCATAACCAATTCCATATATAATGAAATCTTTTGATCCATAGTGTGCACACACACTTTATCTTGTCGATCTAAAAACATTATTAAAACGTTGTGTGTGGTGGTAATTCAGGGACTATTACAAGTTGTATGAGTCACCATTCACCTAATAATTATTACCTACTGTAAAGAATATTAATTGCCTTTTAAGGATACTGTAGAAATAGTTATTGCCTGTGCTGTGTTCGTATAATCATATGATATTAAAGTCGTTTTTGTAAAATTTGATATGTAATTGGAAAGGGCGTTTGCACTGCTTTCAGTGTCTGACTAAGATATTTTGTAGTAATAACTTTCAGAACGGTAGTGGTGGATGTCTTATAAATATACACTTGTCTTATTTACTTACGAACGTCATTCTCAGACTGGTGTCTTACTGAAAGGAAGAAACAGAAAAGAATTAATTTTTATTCCCAGTCATTAAGTGACACAACTCATCTATTAATATATATGTCACATGAGACTAGTCTTTGATAAATTCTTTTTGGGACAAAACATTGCGCATGGTATAGGGTGGTATTTTTAACGACAACCACAGAAAGATGTTTATGTTATTATCGAGACCGGCTGCTTAACGTGCCCGTCTGACAGCACGGTGAAGTGTACTAATGCTATATCGACGAGAAAAATCCTCTCGCCGGTTCCGGGGATCGAACCCGTAGTAAGAGTTGGGGTCTTTATCGCGCGACCATCCACTTCCACTACACATACAACACATGTTACAACAATAATAACAATAATCAACAATTCAGTAAATAAAAATATTTGCTTTTATTCCATTAAGAAATATTTCTACTTTGCTTTTGTATTTTTGTTTAGCTTTAAATTAAACAACTGCAAGAATGGTTTGGAATGGGATAATGAATATTTAGTACTTCATTATGTGGGATAGATTCCACCCTTAACAAACATTCCAAACGTGCTTGGTTGAATATTTTATTGGTTTATTACATCATTAATAGTTTATAAAATGGAAAACAAGATTCTCACTAGAATTAACACATCGCAGTAAAATTTACCAGATAAAACATACAAGTATAAAATAAAAAACAGGTAGTTCCACAATTTAACGATAACAAAAAGCACGAGTTGATAACAGGGTTAAATAACAATCTTATAAGATAAAATCAAATAACAAAGTAATAATAATAAGTGATAACAAAATATATAGAAACAATAACAATAAAACGCATAGTTACAAAAAAAGATCACAAAAATGTATTGCACACAAAAGTATCGAAAGTAGTAGGTACTAACATATTATAATTATTTATATTGCTGCAATCTGATAAGAAGTTGAGTAGGTTTTTGTGCATCTACTTAAGAGGGAACCTTTCGTACTATGAACTTCTTCTTGTGAGATGAAGGTGCACCTCTCTTTCTTAAGGGCTCTTAAAGTTCCGAATTCCTTTTTCTAATTTTACAATAAATTATAAATTAATTTTGATATTAAATTTTTATAATAAACGTCATAATAGTATCCAAAATCCACAAATTCATCTCTTCTGGTTTGCATTATCAGAAAGTCAGTTAACGTTGTCATTAACTTTATAAGAGTTATATGAATATTCCCATTGCTAATAGAAGTAAACAGAAAATGTATTTTTCATAATAAGATTTTAACCAAGGAGAGCCAATCAATCACCGATGGTGTAGTCGACCACATACGTTCCATGCAGCCACATGCATACAGCTTGAATCACTCTTCGCAACTCCATGCGTATAACTGCACATAACTGTATGATGCGTATTTTCCGTTGGTTATAATCTTGTCATAGTATAGTATTGATCTTATTTCACGCCCCGCCTGCGAGGGAACCAACAGTTAAGGTCATATGTCCCCCATCTAACATGCATCACAAGTTAATAAACCCTCAGTTGAGATGGCGGAATTTTCCTGCTCCTCCAAGTGGAATTCGAACCCACGACCCTTGAAACACGAGTAACGCTCTGACACCACTGGTCCATCTCCGGCCCATAGGATACTAATTAACTTTTTTAGTAGGAATATTCTAATAATCCTTTTAAAGTTAATGATAAGTACACTGTACATTTTAATTCATTTAATTAGATAAGCAATAAATACTGTAAGCTAAGGGGTTGGGCAACTCTAATTAAACTCCAACTTGGATGCTATTATCAATACGAGGGTAGATTGAAAAGTTTCCGGAATGGGCAAGAGATGGCGCGCGTATCGTGAAATTGTTATGATGGTTGTCAAGGCTAACCTATTTTAGGAAAGCTGTCAAATTTTCAGACACGTGCGTCGTTCCGTTTATGTTTACTAGGATATCTTGTGAAGCAATTCAGGCACTTTTGCAAAAATGGATAAAAACGAATTTCGTGCAGTCATCAAACATTTCTGGATGGACGGGAAAACGGCGACGGAGATACGAGATATTTTGCAGAAAGTTCATGGCACATCCACACCTTCATTTTCGACTATTAGTTTCTGGGTGAGCGAGTTCAAACGTGGCCGTACGAGCACCAAGGATGAACCACGCAGTGGACGTCCAAAAACGGCCACAAATGAAGAAATGGTCGATAAAGTCCATGATCTCGTGTTAGCCGATCGACGAGTGAAGTTGCGCGAAATAGTAGAGACCACGGGCATCTCATATGAACGTGTGCAAAATATCGTGCACGAACATTTGGGCATGAGGAAGCTCTCGGCGCGATGGGTGCCGCGTTTGCTGACTATGGACAACAAGCGAAATCGTGTGACCACTTCGAAAGAGTGTTTGGCCTTGTTAAATCGTAATCCAACGGATTTTTTTCGCCGATTCGTGACCGTGGACGAAACATGGATCCACCACTACACACCAGAAACCAAGCAGCAGTCGAAACAGTGGATTTCTCCAGGCGAATCTGCTCCGAAGAAGGCAAAGACTGTCCCATCTGCTGGAAAGGTCATGGCCACCGTTTTTTGGGATTCGCAAGGTGTGATACACATCGACTTTTTGCAGAAGGGAAGAACTATCACGGGACAATACTACAGCGATTTATTGGATCAATTCAACGGCATTTTGAAGGAGAAACGGCCTCATTTGCAGCGAAAAAAAGTGCTCTTCCATCACGACAACGCGCCGGCCCATTCATCCCGAATCGCCAATGCTAAATTGGTTGAATTGGGCTACGAGGTGGTGCCGCATATCCCGTACTCTCCAGACCTGGCCCCGTGCGACTTCTTTTTGTTCACAAACATGAAGACTTGGCTCGGAGGCAAGCGCTTTACGTCAAATGAGGAGGTCATCGCCGCCACTAAAGCTTATTTTGCAGAGTTCCCGAAATCATATTTTTCTGAAGGCTTAAAAAAGTTGGAGCACCGCTGGGAAAAGTGTATCGCCCTGCAAGGATATTATGTTGAAAAAGAAAAACAAAAACCTGTTCAATTACTGCGTTTTCTTGCCCATTCCGGAAACTTTTCAATCTACCCTCGTACCTTATAAAAGTATCAATATCAAGTTTATATATTATATGGTAAATAAAAAATTAGAAAAACAAGAAAAAGTTAAAGAAAAACTGCTCAATCTTTGAAGTTTAAAGGGCCATGCAATCCTTAAACAAAGTAGGTGCCCACTTTTTCCTATGGTCTAAGCCTCTAGTTTATAAGCTCTGTTAAGAGAGCAATGACACTCTAAGACAAGAGTGTCCTATAAAGCAACCTTTTGAAATATTGAATTATTTTAAGATTGAAGCTTTCAAGCCATTTCAAAGAAAGTTTGTGTGTTTTCAAAGAAAGACAGCTTTCGAGTAAGGACTGCCGAAAATAATTTGTTTTTATTTATAATTATTTATATTTATAAGTTTTTTTCCAGAAAAGCTCATTTTAAAAGAACGGTGTTTCAGCAGATATGCTTTTAGAAAGTAAGATATTCAATAATCGAATTCTTTATTCAGCGACCTTATTGGAAAATAAATTTGTAGAAGCAGGCTGAGATCAAAGACCAATTAGAAAGTACCGGGTATGTACTACTATGGAAGCATTTTTCTGATCCCCCCGGATCTATTCATCTGCTGGCTATCTCAAAAATTTCCATTATATGTCTAAAGTAAGAATTTCACAATAGAAGCAATTATTAATTAAATCATTAAATCAAAGATTCTTCCCGTTGCTTTTGGACTACAAGTCTCGCATAGGAACGCCTAAAAACCTTAATCATTTTAGATCTTTCATCTCACAGTTGCTAAAAGATGTATTTTTATTTATCGATCGTCTGGCACGTAATCTCAACTATTCGCTTGTCTTCTCCCATTCGGTGTCATCTTCCAAAATATAGAAAAGTTTCCTAATAAATATAAGAGTTATACAAAGTGAATCAAGCAGTCTGAGGTGAGTTTCCGGCATATTGGAGGTCGAAATCGGCCAAGATAGGACTAAAAAGCTTGTTGGGATCATGTGCGAGACTATCCTATTATAAAAAAGCCACACTCTTCTAGTAAAGCTGCGGGACCAAACATAGTGTGATCTAAATAAAAGCAAAAATGAGAAAAGTTCCTATGGGAAACCATAAGTCCATAAGCAACGAAGAAAATCTTAAATTTTTTTCAAATTTTTCAAGGACTTCTGTTGTAAAATCCTTATTTTAAACACCAAATTGAAAAAGCTTTTGAGCTAGCAAAGAAACCGGCGAGAAAGCGCGGGGAGAGAAAAATTCTGCGACAGTCTTTATACTACGCAGTTTCTAATTGACCTCTGACCTTATAGACAAATGTATGTTGGCGAATCGGCATTAAATTACTTGTTAAATGACATATTATTGTGTCTGTTAGTGGAAAAGTTATGATCGTGTTTCTATTTCAACAATTCGATTCAACAAATGGGTAATTTGGAAGAGAGATTCATAAGAAACAACTTGAATGGGACTCCAAAATTTTAGGAATTGAAATTTTAATAGCATTTACTGTTTTTGTCTTTTAAATTTGTTCCTTTATGGTTCATGTATTGATACCTGATGATTATGTTCTTTGCTCTATAATTGTTTAAAAAAAATGGCTAAAGATTTAGATAAAACTTTTTAAACTACGAACTAGAGGGTAGTAACACAGGATCGTAACTGTAAGTGTTTTGTATTATTAAATATCCAGTATTAATCTGAGGATCTAGAATGAGTGATACTATCCTGAGTCCGTACTGAGTCCATACTTCTGAACCTATATGACATTGAAAAACTAAATTTGTAGAAATTCAATAGCTTGAAATTTTCATCTCTGTTTATTTAAACTACTACAACTCAAGAAATCATCCAATCATTGAATCATCAAATCACTCACATTTTTATATGGGGTAGCTTTTCTTGACTTTTCCAAAACGCTAACTTTTGATAGAATTGAGATATCCTTCAATTTTGTTTCTTAAACATTGAACGTTAAACATTACAAGTCTTTGAAAACTTAATGATAATGAAACAATGAGAATCTAAAATTTTAAAGTTCTCAAGATCCTTATTAGTGTATTGTGAAATCCTGAAAAACTAATACAGTATGATTCTTCAAGTGTACATTTGAATCTCCTTTTGAATCCGTTCGTTGAGTACTCTAAATTAAGTAGGAGATCGGAGATTTAGAAAACTTTGAAGCTTCACAGCCTTGTACTTCAAAATATAAGAGAAAATTTGGAACTGTAGAAATCACATGGTAAATGTGATGTAACTAGAACACTTTTGAAAGGTAAAATACAACTTCTAAAAATAACGTGCAATTTTGGAGCTTTTATACTTAAGATTTGAATTTCCAAAGATTGAATAGAATTAAACCTTTGAAACGCTGAATTTCGCTTTTCGAACTTTACAACTATTTTTTCACAACAGTCAGACTTACAAGCTCCAATACTCCATACAATTTTACAACTCCGTAGTTTGATAAATATCAAGATTCCCGGTTGTGATACTATTTTCAGTTTTTAATACTTAATAATAATACACTAAGCGCTTGGATATCGCACCAAAATTATATAAATTTTACAGTTCTCTCACTCTAGAACTTGAAATTCCGAGTTTTTGAAGCTTCATCTTTGAAACTATAAAATATCAAGTCGTTTAGAATATAAATTTGAACTTGTAAGGCTCTTCATCTTTGAGTACCATAAAATGAAATTTTGGGAATTATAGACCTTTTAAGTTGTGTGAATCTCTGAAAATTTGGACACCTATGTTTCTTTAATCCTTCTTTGAGCCTTTTTTTGAGCTTTAAGTTAATCTTGGAAAATCTTAATTCAGCTACATGTTTTAAAAAGTCGTTAAAATGTCTGAGACTAAAACCTTAAAATAATGAAACTTAAAAATTGATGAAATTTTAAAAATCTAGATTTCTATGAAATCTAGAAATCCTGAACCTGAAATTTTAAAATTTTCAAGTTCTGAAACTTTCAAAGCATTCTCAAGCAGCATTCTTAGTCATCGCTACGTACCAGCAACTACCGGTGCAGCTATTAAGATTTTGACACTAGTCTAATGTTCCTGAAACCAAAATGGGGAACAATTTTTGGGTAGCAGATACGTTGCAGTAACCTCTCTGGAACTTGTCCGACTACGTTTCGGTTACCTTTAGGCTACGTGACGGGAACGTGGCAGAGTAGTAATTGCTACTATCGTGGAACTCCTTTTCTCTCTGACACATCGTGTCGCGTGGTTGCTCTCTTTTACTGTAACTTGTAACTTTAAACAAACACAAAACTACATTAAGTAAATATGGAGTAGTTTACGAAAAATCACTTTAAAGTAATTCTCCTGGGTAGCAAGAATGTAAGTTTTACATTCAATAGTACTGTAAGGTTCTGTTACCTTAAAGGGTTAAGCAATGGTTTCGAACAGATGGCAGGAACTTCAGTACTACTTTAAAGTAGCTTTGGGCAAGTTACTGCTACAATCACAATACCACTTTAAAGTTGCAACGGCTTTAAAGTAATTATACTAAGTGGCAATACTGTTACACATACTTTAAAAGTTACTCAGAAGTAATGGAACTACATAGTTCCAATACATAGTAGAAACAACCTACATAATTACTAACATATTCTCAACTGAAGTAATTAAACCTATAAAATCATAAATTTGGTTGTAGTTACGTAACAACTACTCAATCAAAGTTCCGATCTAGTTACTGCTACTTAGATGCTGCTTGTGTTTGCAAATTGTAGGTTTAATTATTATTGACTAATTCGAAACATCTCCAAACATAGAATTAGAATATCTTAATCAGTCATTGCAGCAATATACTACTTAAAACGTAACTAAATATCTAGTAGGTACAGTACAATCAAGAATAAATAACATTAATTGTAATTAATTAAAACTAGTTATACTACCACAGATTACTTTTATTTATCCTCCTCGATAACCCTTAAATGGGTAGCATACCTAACAAATCCATTCTTCGACTTCGTTGGATGCAATCTAATAACTTCAGCTTTTTGTAATATTTCCTGATTATTATTAACATTAGCTAACTGCTTAGCAAAAATCAAAGGCATTAATCGTGTATGAACTGAATCAAAAGTTTGAGTTTGAGGTTTAACTGGTGGAGGTTTTAACAGAGTTTGTTTTGTTTTTGTCGAATAATGTCTTAAACCTGGTGTAGTTTTAGGTTTCTTTCCTGATTTAAATGTATTTGGTGTCTTATTTTGTGTATTAATACCTTTTGGTGTTGTCGATACTATTGGTTTAAAACCCTTCTCCAGTTGTGGTTCATTAATTTTGCTGTAGTCTCTAAAATATATTCCCAGTTCATGTTCTGGAGATGGATGTAAAGGAAGACTGTTAGTTGTTTGGAAGTTGATTGGATTTTCTAATTTTGCTTCCGTCAAACTGATTTCAACCGGGTTTATTTGGCTAATGTCAACAGGTATAATCTCTTCTGCGCCTGATAACAAACTTAAATCGATTGGAAGTTTGGGCATTGTTGGTATTCGTTGGTAATTTACAGAATATTTTATTGGCGTTTTTTCATAACGTATTTCTGTTGATGGTTTGAAAGTATGTGTAATCACTTGTTCAACTGGTTTAATATTGAAGTATTTTGATGATGCGCTTATTTCATTATTTTCCTGTTGAGGATTCTTTCTCTTATCATAAGTAAATGCAGATATCCCAGGACTAGATTCTTTATATGCATAAGAATGTCCTGATTCATCGGCATATTCTTTGAATTCAGTTTGTATAGGCTGAGATAGAATATGATTCACTTCTTGGTTGGTTTCTTTATGAGTGGACGTATAAGGAACTGGTGGATGTTGAGATTTCCCGTTGTGCTTAACAACCGCATTGAAACCATTTACTTCATCAGCTGTGTACTCTACTGTCCTTAGGGAACCGTCTGCTTCCAATACGGAATAGTGACCTGTGACGACATTCCCTTCCTTTTTCTCCCATTGGGTTTTAACATCACCTGTATGCATGTCTTTGACGCCGTAGCTAAAGCTGTAGTCTTGCTCTTTCTGAAACAGGAAAGAAACATGTTAAAAAATAATTTAGAAAACTGCTGATATTGTTTGATATTTGAAATCCGTACGGCTAAGGATAAGAAGCAGTTACACTTCGAAACACATGAGTATTCAATATTTTAAAACTTTGAGGTTTGAGTCGCTACATTCCTTAAAGGTTAATTTTCTAATTATTTTAAACATGAACAAAACTCAATTTCTTTAAGTTTCAAACTTTGTCACATTAAATGTTTGATGTTATGAAATTTGAAATCCAGAAAAGAATTTGAATCTTTGAACCTGGTTATGCGGAAACCGAATATATGAAAATCTTAACTTTGAAAATTATAACGACCTAAATTATTAGCGATTTCAAAGCTCAGAAGCTTTAGTACCGCGGTTACACTAGATCTGAGGTGAATGTTTTATTCTATTATTATAGGAATGTATTTATACTCAGCATGAACTAAATCGTATTGACTATATTGCACACAGTCAAGAAGTTCGGTTTGGGTTCTTAAATTCCAAAAAACTTATTTATATCCAGTTTATCTAAAAATGATGTTTAGATGGTCGAAACCATAAATATCTGAAGCTTTACATCACTAAAACCTGGAAACTATGAGTTTAAAATATTGTGTCTATGAATTATCAATCTTAAAGATTGGGTTAATCTAAATTTTTGCACTAAAATCTTGAGACATTCACATCTCTCACAAATTTTGTTACGTGAAAATTCGGGGGGGAATAAAGCCGGACGGGGAGTCGTGGTGTGTATAAGTTGCGGAAGGAGAAAGTTGATGGCGGTAAGTCTGGAAATAAGTCGGGAGTGTGTAAGGTGGTGAGGGTTGTGAGTCGGTGTGAGTTGATGTATGGATAGGTCGGAGGTGAGTGGGTATAAGTCTGGGAGGGTAAGTCCGGGAGTCGCTGAATGGGTAAGGTGAGGCTAAGTCAAATTGGGTGGATGGGTAACTCGGAGGTTGGGTGGGTAAATCGGTTGTGTTGTGAAGTACTGTAACCGTCAATAAAGCTATAAGCTATTATAAAGCCTTAAGATAAATAAAAGCTCAGTAGAGTGGGCAAGACAAAATGTCAAGAATTCCTTGTTACTCGTATATGACTATGAGATTATTATTCAACTCTTATTCTATACGACTATCACTCAGGACTATTATTATAGGCCTCTTATTTGTATAACTATAACTCGGAGGCATCATTGTAATTAATTTAATTGTCAAAATAGTTAGCTAATGCAAACTGTCAGAAATTTCTTGTTATAAGACCAGTATTATATGACTATGATTATTATTAGATAAATCTTGATATATGACTATGACGCAGGATATTGAAGGTAATCAACTTGATTGTCAAAATTACTACCTAGCACAAAATGTCAAAAATTACTTATATGACTATGACTAAAAAGTAATCAATTTAATTGTCACATTAGCCACCTTTCCCAAAATTTCAAAAAGTGCTTGTTATATGGCTCTTAGCATATGTCCATAACTATTATAATATGACTCTTGTTACACAACTATGACTCGGGGGCATCGAATGTAATAAATTGTCAAAATAGTCACAAACCAAACGTCAAGAATTTTTTGTTGTGTGACTCTTATTGTATGACTATAACTATTATTATATACATAAATCTCGTTATATGTCTATGACTCAGGGACAACGAATCTAATCAATTTAATTGCCTCATCACCTATCCCGAAATGTCAAAAATTTCTTGTTATCTGACTCTTTCTATATGACTAATTATTATATGACTCTTGTTTGTATGACTTCACTTGAACTACGACTCGGAGCATAGAATGTAATGAATTTCTTGTTATATGACTCTTATTGTATGACTATACTATATAAATCTCGTTATATGACTATGACTCAGGGACAACGAACGTAATCAATTTAATTGTCACGTTAGTCACCTATCCCAAAATTTCAAAAAGTTCTTGTTGTATGACTCTTACTACCTAAGTATGAATATTATTATATGACTTGTTGCATGAATATGACCCAGTGGCATCGAATGTAATCAATTTGATTGTCGAAATAGTCACCTAACCCACACTGTCAAGACTTTCTTGTTATACGACTCTTATTGTATATGTTTATGACTATTATTATATAAATCTTTTTATATGACTATGACTCAGGGACAGTGAAGGTAATCAATTTGATTGTCAAAATTGTCACCTAGCTCAAAATGTCAAAAATTCCTTGTTATATTTCTCTTATTATATGACTATAACTGGTATTATTTGATTTTTCTTGCATGACTATGACTCGGGAGCATCGAATGTAATCAATTTGATTGTCAAAATAGTTACCTAATTAAAACTGTCAAGAATTTTTTGTGATATGACTTTTATTATATGACTATTATTATATACGTAGATCTCATTATATGACTATGTCTCAGGGAGTTATCCCTGATCGTTAGAACATAATCAATTTGATTGCCTCATTAATCACGTATCCCAAAATGTCAAAAATTGCTTGTTATATTACTCTTTCTATATGACTGACTATTATTATACGACTCTAGTTTGTATGACTTGACTTGAACTATAACGCAGAGGCATCGAATGTAATCATTTTGATTGTCAAGATAATCATCTAGTCCAAACTGCCAAGAATTTATTGTTATATGACTCTTTTTGTATGACTATGACTATTATTATATAAATAACATATATGCCTATGACTTAGGGACAATGAACGTAATCAATTTAATTTCACGTTAGTCACCCATTCTAAAACTTTTTTTATATGACTCTTACTACATGAGTATGATTATTTTTATATGACTCTTGTTATATGGGTATGACTTGGGAGCATCGAATGTAATCAATTTGATTATCGAAATAGTCACCGAACCCAAACTGCCAAGAATTTGTTGTTATATAACTCGTATTGTATGTATATGATTTTATTATATAAATCTTGTTATATGACTATGACTCAGGGACAGCGAAGGTAATCAATTTGATTGTCAAAATTGTCACCTAGCCCAAAATGTCTAAAATTTCTTGTTATATTACTCTTATTATATGACTGGTATTATATGACCCTTCTTACATAACTATGACTCGGGAGCATCGAATATAATCAATTTGATTGTCAAAATAGTCACCTATAACCCAAGCGGTCAACAATTTCTTTTTATATGACTCTTATTATATGGCTGACTATTATTATGCAACCATTTTCACATGATTATAACTCAGAATTAATGAATTTAATGGTCACGGTAGTCACCTACCCCAAAGTTTCAAAAATTCTTTGTTATATGACTCTCTATATGACTATGACTCGGAGGAATCGAATGTAATCAATTTGATTGTCAAAATAGTCACCTATAACCCAAGCCGTCAAGAATTTCTTATTATATGACTCTTATTATGTGACTATTTCTCAAAGCTCAGAGTGTGAACTTTAAATATGCCGTTGGAAGATGTTCAGCAAACCTTTTAGCTCTTCATTCAGTGTTGCTCGCCTTTTATCATCAGTTTTCACCTGCATAACAGGTCTATTAATTTGATTGCCTTCCAGAGGGACGAATCAGTACCGTTATCAGTGGTTAATTTTCTCAGAGAAAGGTCAATTAAGTCATTCTTTAGTGCTTTAACTTTTTCCCAATTATTGAACGAGATTGTTTGTTCAGTTTTTATGTCTTGTGGGGCTGTTATCTGGTTTCAGTTAATTCTTGCTTTTCTTCTCTTATTATCAGATCATTGATCTTCTTAAGATAGTTAGTCCCTTTTACTCCTCTTTTGATTTCTAGGACATTTTCCCATGCTGACTGCTATATCAATTAAGAGTTTTTCTACTTTTCTATCTGTTTTCACATTTCGTAATGCCACCATTAAATTTTTATTTTCTTCGGACAATTGGTTGACTTTTCAGTTACTCCTCTTTTGATTTCTGGGACATTTTCGCATGCTGACTGCTATATCAATTAAGAATTTTTGTACTTTTCTATCTGTTTACACGTTTTGTAATGCCACCATCAAGTTTTTATTTTCTTCGGACAATTGGTTGGCTTTTCAGTTAGTACAGTTTCACTATTCCCGTTTTTTTTAGTAGCTATCTGGCTTTTGCTGTGGTTATCTAGATCCTCAATGGGTGTCCTAAATATTAAAATCGCCCACTAATATAAATTATTTCTCCAATTGCGCATGGAATTCTAAGTGGTTGTCTTTTAGCATTGAGTGTTTAGGAGGGAAATATTTTCGGCTACAATACAACTATTGTATTGATAGTAGTATTGATATTGTAGATTGTTCAACAACAATCTTGATTCTTCATATACTTTATGTTCTCCTCAATAATGAGAGTGCTTAGCAGTGTCTTCAGAATGGATAGTATGATATATGAGAGTGGTCTGAGACATTCGCCAAATGGACTATACTATATAGCAGATTGAAATGAAACATCTGATTTTAGTTTGACACCTCACACGACTATCAATTAATGACGTTTGAAATTCGAAGAGCTTACGTTAAAAAGTTGTTCCTTTTGAGCTCTGTGGTTACTTACCATTAGTAAGTTTAATGAAAAATGGACAAAATCCAAGTGTGATCAGTTAAACAATACTTTGTTAAAAAGGTTTAATCGCAATGGTTACACTATGAAAAACTCTAGATGATGGTACTTCTTCATTTTCGACGGTACGTAAGTGGACCAACAGATTTAAACGTGGTCGTCAAAGTGTTGTATAAATGTTAATTGTACTTAGCATTGCCAAACCACAAGTAAATACATAATTGTGCGTGGTATAGGGCGGTTATTTTTAACGACAACCACAGAAACATGTTCATGTGATTGTCGAGACCGACTGCTTAACGTACACATCTGAGAGCACGGTGAAGTGTACTGAGACTTTATCAAAGAGAAAAGCTCTCTCGACGGTTCCGGGGATCGAACCCGTGCCGCCTGAGTAAGAGTTGAACTCTTTACCGCGCGACCACCCACTTCACGATTGTTGCGGATGCTCTTTGTTGTGAACGCCCAAAAACTCCTGCAATACATGAGATGGTCCAATAGTCGATTGAAATTAAGAGAAATAGTTAAAACTGTTCGTATTTCAAAAGAATGAGTAGGCGATATTTTGCACGAAGAACTTCATGTGTAATAGCTTTCTGCTGCAATTGTGATGTTTCGTGGTCGCAGAAAGTCGACCCGATTGACATTCAACCGCTCCAAATTCTCCTGACATGTTCGCATACGAACACGCTTTTGGTCGCATGCAAAGGAAGTGATACTGCATCGCGATAATGCACGTCCGCATACACGTCGATGAAAACATTGTTACTCCAACCACCCTATTCGCCAGATTTGCTTTGGCATCGCCCGACTTTTCGACGATCAGTTTTTTGAGGGACAACAATGTATTTCCCAAGCATGCTTTTATTTTTAGTTTTTTTCAGTCCTACAGGTGCGCTACATCCTCAGTAGTTAGAGGGTGTATTTTTCTCTAAAATACACGCATTTTGGTTTGACTTGATCAGGTTTCATGCATCTCTGGTATGATATTTTTCTGCTCATTTGACACATTTTTGGGTCTATATTGCAGTATCTCTGAAAGTATTCGTATATTTTGACATTGTTTGCATTGTGGCACCTACTTGTATTTTCTAAGTAGTTGGATCTTCATTTTACAAATGAATATGCTGAATATGAAGAGATTTCATATAACTTAGCTAAATTTTTGAAGAGTTTCGCTTTTTATCTATTTTCAGCTTTAATTAACTGAATTAAGTCTCTTTCGCAAATAAGAGTTAAATTCCTATTCATTAAATATAAAATATTTTGAAACATTTTGTGTTCATTCTTCCTATTGAGATTTCCGTAAGGTTTTAGTTTCTTTTGGTAATATGCTGACCAATCATAAGTAATATTATTAGCCACTTGTGGTAATGCTACCTCAACAGAAGGTTTTTCATATATTAGATTCCATAGTTCATGTCATAAGTTCATTAAAATAATAATCAATAATATTGTAATCTTGATACTTATTATTGTACTCTGCATATCAGGGGAATCTTGACAAACCATCAGCTGGGATGCTATCTTTTTCTTTAAGATAAACAACTATTTATTTCATAGTCAAATCCAAACAACCAAATGTCCAACGTTGAAATCTGTAAAATGTAGGCATTTCTCGATTTAAATATAGTATTCGATGCATGATGGTCGGTTTGGATTAATTTTTTTTGGCCATATTACTGCTAAAGCTTCACGCTCTATGTTTGAATAATTTTTTTCAGTATCATTTAGCAATTTTGAAATAATATTGAAATGTCTAGATTTCATCTCATTGAAGATTTATTGAACGATTCAATCGTAAACATAAAAATAATTATTTCATGCAATAAAATAAAATAAAGGATAGACATGCTAGGATGTGAGGTCTAATTAATTTAAAGGGTACATGTTAGGTCACAGATAGATTCATCAATTTTTAAAACTGAAATCAAGAAGGATAAAATCTCATGCAAACATAAGCTCAATTTTTATATGTAAAACGTTTGATTTTTAAAAAGGATATCAATCATTTAGTTGTTTCTTGATAATACATGTTTTATGCAACGCAAGTCACATATTAGGATGGTTTTTCCATTTGTATGGAAGATTTAATTTTCCTGGTTAAATTCAAGTTTTATGATTATTAACGTAGGAAGAATTTTTCTGTTTTCCATGAGACTGACTTAGTTTTGGGCTGATATTTAACTAAAAATATGTAAATTAGGTCAATCTTGTAAAGTCTAATCTAGCACAATAAATTTACAAACTCCTATATAATGATACAGAGCATTTCTTGTAATGAAGGTTTCGGCTTTGTTGATATGCTTCGTGTTTTACAAATATTGATTCTTATACAACATTTTTTACCATTGTTTCAATGCAAACACTTGGAGGACTGTATGCTGGACAATTTGACTTCATCTAAGTTGATTTGAAAATGGATTTTGTATAAAGCATCGTTGGGTTTATCTGATCGTACAGAGGAATCTTAATTTGTGTTTTTCTTTTATTGTAAAGATGTCCTTGTGTAAATTTTATATGTATTAGTTATATAGTGTAATTATTTATTCATTTTGTAAAGGATGAAGCTGAATTTATTGAGTTTTGTGTATAATTAGGTCATAATGAGATTTGTTCATCGTCAATCGTTTTTGTCAATTATCTTAGTTATGGTAGACTTTGGAATATGAGTGTCTGATATTGTTTTAATCGTTATTTTGCCAGCTACAATCCTATCTTTGTAGAATTAAGATCCGTTGTAATTATAATCAGAGGTGTCGGAATAGTGACGTCACGTAAAACTTTCGCGAGGCGGTTGTTTGGAAAAATTGACAGAATCTTCATTTGTTTTGCCAAAGCATATATAAAACCCAGCTAAAATTAACAAATTCAGTCGATCAAAAGCACTTGGGGAATCCATACTCGACTCGAGACCCAAAATCTGTAAATTAAGTGAGGTTAAAAATGTTGACCATATGGTTTATGGTTTATTAAATTTGTTTATTAAAATTTAATTATCGTAAATTAAATTTATTTGAACATTTGTCAATATTTTTATTTGATTGCATTGATTGATGTTAATTTGCTTAAGTGGAGAACTGTTATAGCCCTATGTCAAGTTATTAACGACTAATTAACGCACTTGAGCAAGCTTAGGAATTAATTTCCTATTTTACTTTATTTTTCTATTTTTAAATAATTTTCCTTTATTTTTCTTTGAATTTGATTTTCATTTATTTTCATTAATAAAATAAAGACTGTGTTTTCAATTTATCTATGTGTTTATTTGATGTGTATACAAGCATCCATTTCTTTTCATATTTAGAGTTTAGCTTGCTGTTGTCCAGTTGCGGAAGTCCAAGTGTCTTCATAGTAAGTTCTTTTCTTCCAGGTATAAGAATCAATAAGTTTTTATTATTTCAACTATTTCATGCTCTATCGAATTAAACCTGAGTTAGCCGATTGGAAAAAAGAAAAATATTGGGGTGTATTTAATTTTATTTAATTAGATATCACCGCAGATATTTGATGGGTTACCCTGATTGTGGCGCAGATTAAAAATCACCTCAATATCTTTAAGTAAGCGATTGGTATTTCACCCCTATTTAGACAAACTATATCTTAAAGCATTAGTTGCTGATTATGCCATTCGAAAGAAAAATATTTTTATTAATAATAGACGCCTATGTAGACGTGTCTTTTGACTATGATTGGTTTGGGTTAGAGACTACCCGTTATTGATGGAGTGGTGTAAGTATCAAAAATAATTATTTTCTCTCAAACCTGCTTAACCTCTTCTTCGAGTCTTCTTACTCTTCAAAACCTCTAAAACAAGTAAACCAGGCTGAGCATAAACATTTATTAAAATATTTACTTATAGTACAGAAATAAATAAATATCAATAAATTTAAATTTAATATTGTTGATACATCACTTTTATAGAAGAAAGTAAACACACGCACACTTGATTCGAATCTGGCTCATTGAACGCGAAAGGAAAATTAATCATCATGAAAACGATCTCTAAAATTTCCCATTAAATGCTCAACATATGCTCAAAAGTTGAGTATTAAAAATTGATCAGACGGGATGTTTGAACTTCCACAATAGAAGTTAATTGGCGTGAAAGTTTATGTTTAACTAACAATTAAGAGTTTGAAAAATGTTCTATAGAAATCACAATAGCTACCTAGCGAGAAGAAATGCTACTGCAACAATAGATGCAGAAGCAATTTCCTACATTATTATACTTATTTATAGGAAAAGGAAAACAATGTGCACGAATTAATAAATGTCCAATAATAAATATCTCAGTTGCTGTTTCATAATAACAGTAATTGCATATAGTATACATGGTTGATTCCGTTAATGAAAAGGTGTTAATGTTTGCAAGTGAATTTTATTATCATTCTCGTCAATTGGGTGTTTCAGCAAAGTGCATTGCAGAACAGTCGTAAACATTCTTATATCTTGAAAGTTATCGATTTCTATAGACTGCGAAAGTTGATCTGTTGACCTGATTCAATTACAGTCGTGATTAACCTATTTGCTATATTCGAAGACAATATTAGTAATTTATTAAAATAACGTTACAAGTGTATAGATTGAACATTTTATTGAAACTGATATATTGCATAAGTGATTGATAGGAAATAATAACTCGATATTAATTTATATGATGTACATGACATAATGACTTCATCAATCATTGTTGAAATTGCTTAAGGTATATGTATTAATGTTTGAGCCCTTTCACAACGTTATTGAGTAAGTAGACTGAAAATTTTAATTTCTCAGTCGGTATAAAGTCAAGACCGCCATTAATTTATTATTAAAGATATCAAGGCATTGTGCTATTTGCAATTACAAAAAACAACCAATACATTAGTAGTGAATTGTCTTAAAAGGCTAACATCGAAAGTACGATGCAGAACACTTTTTCATTACCATCTAAGATCTTACTTTTCCTATTCTTCGTGCTGTGTGCAGCATCCGGGGCGTCTTTTCTTATTTTCCCCCAGACACACAGACATTCTTTCTGATCATCCTAATTTCTTTGCTTTTTCTTGTTTTCTTTCTTTTACTCTTTTTTTATTACGCCTACACTACGGTGAATGTGAACCAACATCAAATGTCCTATGTCCTTCATCTTGATACCCCGCGTAGTAGTTAAGGTGGTCGGATTTTCCAATTTAGAAAAACCCTACCGTTCCAAGTGTAAACTGGGGGCTTTTCTGTTTCATTTCCTTTTGGTTATATCGTTTTAATCTAGAAGCGTTACGCAAAAATGCGCATAAAATGATCCAAAGGTATTTCGTATAAAATTTTGACAACTGGTATTTCTTTGCTAATTCGACCTCTTTGAATCCGAAAATCGAGAAATTGACCGGAAGTCCAGAATTTAAAATAACATACAAATTAACTTGTATACAAATTGTTTGGATACGGTGACAGGTAGCCTCAGATGGCGGTATGGATATACTGCTACTTCTCATCTACTTGTACTCTTGCATAAAATGGAAATGGCTGTGGATAAAAGTAAGTTCATCTAAGGCAAGAGTGCATGTCCTCGTCCATGCTATTTAGGAAAAGCTTTCTTCCACTAAGAAGGTTAATCTCCATGCTCTAAATTAGTGGTTTGAACGACACTTCCCACATCCATTCCATCTCTAAGCAGATTACGTGGAATATGTTCAAAACACGTCGGACTTCTGTCAGATTTGGAGAGAGTTTTTCTAACTGCGAATGTTTTAGTCAGCGGAGAAGTTTCTAACAAAAATAAACAAGTTGCGTCTGGGCTGAAGACGGGCTTACTCTTTTCGGGAAAGTCATCATCCATTAGTAATGGTATTCAACTTCACATCAAGCGAGCTTACTATGTAGCAGTAATTTAGAAGTCAATCCACCTAACAAAAACTAGCAGCCTGATGCCGCTTCTGATGATCATCCATGCTATGTTAAAACCTTATTTTGATATGGTTGCGTGTGAGCGCAATTTGGGATGTTCAACGTAGGCAAAATCAAAATGATTTGACCTACTCCATCATGTGGTAATTGTGCAGCAACAACAGTACTAACGATAACTTCAATTGAATCTTATCTATCTACTTAGTCTATATTACCCAGGCACTTATCTTTAATTATTTTGAATACCTTTTCAAATGGGGTTTTATTTGAGATCAGACTATTTAAACTACTTAAAATATTTGTCAGATAATTTTGTTATGTAAATCCTGATAAGAATAATAAACAGAAGAAATTTTTTTAGTGAATTGGTCATAGCAAGCATTACATGAAATGGCTTAATACTGGTACAATCCTGCCAAAAGTACAGTAACTGTGCTGTGAAGTTATCTATCAGTAATAATAGAACAAATGCAAATTCTAAAATTGTCTTTAAAACATTGCTCAAAAAAGTAATACTTTTCTTCGTTTCACTTTTATTCTTCCGCAATGCTTGAAATTATTTACCCTCCCACCCTCCGTTTTATCCACCCGGATGGAAAATACTGTAAATAGAAATTGTTCAACCGTCTGATGATTCTGAAAAGAAATTTCAAATTGATCAATTTTCTAGTGCCTTTAAATAATTTCAGTATCATAACTATTTTTCAATTTGTTCCACTGTTACTTCCATACATGTGTCGTGTGTTGAAATATATTGTAGGTAATAGCACTTCACTTGTATTTTTTTGGTTGCCTATCCATTGCCTTGCTAGTTTTACTATAGTTTAGCTGTGTAAAAAAGGGCTGGGTCTGGCAAAAGAAAAATGAAGTTGCAATTACCCAAAGATATAATAACGGAAGAAACTAACGTAAATATAATGTAAATAAATACCCGGATGAAATATTTATACTATTGCAGCATAAATGTTCAATTTTGCATACTGTATTATGCATAAAATAACATGCAGGGAACTTAAGCTCCAATCACTTTTGCCTATCTATTGTCCTGCTAGTTTTACAATAATTTAGCTGTTTAAAAAAGGGCTTAAAGAAGAGCCAACGTAAATATACCGTAAATAAATATCCGCATCAAATTTCGCACTGTTGTTGCACATAAAATTCACTGCAGAAACAAAAGACACTAAATCTTAGACAACAGACACATCCAATTCTGCAAACTTCTGTATACTACATTTTGCATAAAATGACATGCAGGAGATTTGAGCATCCAATCACTTTTGCCGATCCATTGCCCTGCTAATTTTACAATAATTTAGCTGTATAAAAAAGGGGTGTGTGTGTCAGGAAAAAACACGAAGTATAGACGTTAATTACCCAAGGATATAAACGGAAGATACTAACATAAATATAACGCAAATAAATAAAAATTTCGTACTGTTGCTGAATGAAATTCCTTACACGCTAAATTTTAGACAATAGGCATGTCCAATTCTGCAGAATTCTACATACTATATTGCATATAAAATGACATGCACAACTTGAGCATCCAACCACTTTTGCCTATCCATTGATCGTCCTGCTAATTTTATAATAATTTAACTGTGTAAAATAAGGGCTTGGTTTGGCAGAAAAAAATCTTTTTTAGTTTGGGTTATTATTTGGGAGGTAACGTCTCCGACGTTAGAAATTCTGGAGCAACACCTCTTCTGTTTAATAGTAAATAACTCCTATCTTGATTCCAGGATTATTTCAGAATCCTTGTCGAAACTGTCTTTGATATAATCACTCCTCGTTTGTTATTTCGTGTCTTTTGTATTAATTAAGTTTCCAAAGAGAATTTCTACGTGGAACAACGGAAAAAACTTGTAGCAGAGTCGAAGCTTACAGATAGGTATGCCATTGATTGCAAACCATTGTAAAATTAAAGCTTTTAAGTAGTTTATAACTGTTTTTTTATATCAAGGATTCGTTATGTTTGGTTCATTTATTACTAACAGTAGATTTAAAGGTTATCCCCTAGCATATCGTGGCTACATATGCAATATCCTCCTACTTAGATTTACATATATTTGTCATGGCCGAACTATTATGGGTTTGGGCTCGTATAGACTAGAATCCAAAATATTTGCCAGTTTGTTTGTCACTTTCTATATTCGGCTCTTGTAAGTCCCATTTCCAAACCACTTATACGGTTGGACTCACGAGCACGAAGCAAAGGAATACAATGGGTGGATGTGCTGGGCGTGACTTCATGTTAGTGGTCGTGGTAGATGTGTATGTCAGTATGCTGTATGACCATTTATATAATCCGCATACATTTGTTTGACTAAGCAAAAACCAAGGAGGTGAAATGTGTGCGTCAGATGAGCGTTGTTTAATATTCATGGGCGGGGCAGAATTGTTTGTCAGTGTGTTTGTCTCTGTATGGAATCCACATATGTATATATGGTTAAAGTAGGCAAGGACTGTAGAAGTTTAATGGGCTGGTCTGGTAAGTATGCGTGTGGTAACTATGCAAGGACCAGAGAGGTGCAATGGGTGATTCGGGTAGGCGTGGTATCAAGATTTGTTTATCAGTATGTTAGCCTCTTTATAGAACCGAGGTGAAATGTGCGAGTCTGATAATAATTGTGGCTTTATATTAGGCGTGGAAAAATTGTTTGTCAGTGTGTTTGTCTATAGAATCTACATATTCTATATGGTTAAACTAAGCAAGGATGGGAACGGTTTAGTGGGCGTGGCTATCAGGCACGGTTTATGTTAGCGAGCGTGGTAACTGTGCAAGGACCAGAGAGATGCAATAGGTGATTCTGGTGGTCGTGGCATCATGCTAGTAGGCGTAGATTTATTTATCAGTATGCTAGACCTTTACAGAATCTACATACATATGGTTGGACTAAGTAAGGACCAAAGGGATGAGGGAAATGTGTGCGTAGCTGAATCGTTTGTCAGAGTGTTTGTCTCTTTATAGAATCACATTATATACCTACATATGGGTAAACTAGGCAAGGACCGGACAGGTTTAATGGGCTGGTCTGGTAGTATGGTTTCATGTTAGAGGGCGTGGTAACTATGCAAGGCCCAAAAAGATGCAATGGGTGATTTGGGTGGTATCATGTTAGTGGGCGTGATAGATTTTTTTATCAGTATGTTAGCCCCTTTATAAAATCCACATACATATGGTTAGACTAAGCAAGGATCAAATAGGTGAAATGTGTGCGTCTGGTGAGCATGGCTTTGTATTGGTGAGCGTTGTAAAATTGTTTATCAGTGTGTTTGTCTCTTTATTATAGAATCTACATATATCTGGTTAAACTAAGCAAGGATCGGAGAGGTTTAGTGGGTGGGTCTGGTAGGTGTGGTAACTATGCAAGGACCAGCGAGATGCAATGAGTGATTCTGGTAGGCGTGGCATCATGTTACTAGGTGTAGATTTGTTTATCGATATACTAGCCAATTTATAGAATCCACATACATATGGTTGAACTAATCAAGAAGTTGAAATGTGTGCGTCTGGTAGGCGTAGCAGAATTGTTTTCCAGTGTGTTTGTCTCTTTATAGAATCCACATATATATTTCTATAGTTAAACTAAGCAAGGACCGGAAACGTTTAATGGGTGGATCCGGTAGGCGTGGTTTCATGTTAGTGAGCGTAGTAAGTTAGTAAACTAAATACTAAAAGTATTCTGTAGGAGTGAGTAATAAGTGTAATAGAAAACAATATTATTTTAACTTGTCATATACTTTTTTATCTTGGTTAGTGAATTGTGTTTCAGATGTTAATCATCTTATAACTATTAAATAAATATCTTATTAAATAAAGTGAATTAACTATTAATTCCAGTACTAAAGGTTGGGTGTTGGAAAGTTAGTTAATGTTAAGTTAAAAGAATTAGCAATTAATCTGTTTTACTAATTCTTGATCATAGATTCTAGAATTTATTTCATTTTCTAAATCGTGTTTCCCTTTTACGTGTTAAATAATTTGTTGAAGTGACGATCCTTCTGTTCGAAAGACGGGCTGAAACCTAGTTAAGCATTACATTTTGAAATTTTAAAGATATCTAACCTTTTAATTTACATAATAAATATATACACCTACGACATAAAAAAGCTATAAAATCGTGGAAATTGGCTAGGAATTTAAAAGAATTTTGGGAAATTTATAAATATTGAAAGATACTTGAAAAAGTGTAGAATTGTAAAGTAAGTATGAATTGAAAATAAAATGAATGAAATAAATTAAAATTATTTTAAGGAGCTAAGAACTAAGGAAAAAGAAGAACCATGAAACAAATAATAGTATTGCACAAGTTTGGATAATAGAGATTCCTCTTCATTAAGAACCTAATTTAGTTCTTTTATATTTCTATTTTTATGAAAACATCCGTGATTAAAGGAAGGCGATCGCTTTAGAAAGAGTTGTTGCTTAGTGGAGTTTGCAACCTTTCGGCGATGGCGTTTTCGGCGAAAGTACGTTTCGGCACCAGTTCTGTTATTTGCGTTATTTTTATATAGGTATGTATTTATAATTTTGTAAATGTTGCTTTACTTAAAAAATATAAGTAATTTGATGATAGTGTAACATTTTTGTTGGACACCTACAGTCGTGAAAGTGCGAGTTTTATGTACCTAGTTCTTAAAATTAATTTCCGTAATTAATTTTTTTAATTTTTGTATTGCGGATAAGATATTTTTGACATAATCCGAAATTACTATATGCATTTTTATGTGCTTGAATAACATAACAGCAACGTACAACTTCTAAATTATACACCTTTACGTATAGGCCAGTAAAATAGAATCCGTTGGTGGAAATAAATGTTGGAAAGCGGGAGATCGTTTCGATCGCTTCGTTTGAGGTCAAATATAACTATCCTAGGTTTGCACGGTCCCTCGACTTGAGCTTACCTGAGGGCATCAAAAGAACCACGAAATCTTCAGACCTTTTTTAGTTTTTCGCTTATAACTCCAAAGCGGTGCTTTCCAACAAAAACTTTACTATTACAAGAATTAAAAAGCATTAAATTCTGCGCCGGATGAGTATGCAACACTTCAAAATCAGTCCAGTGGTATGGTCGAAATCGACGGTCGAGAAACAACAATTTTACAAATTTTCGTTTTTGCGTCAGACCGGACGCCCAGAGGCTTTCCGTATAAAAAAACCCGTTGGACTCATTCTAATTGTTAATATAAGTCGAGAAATATCTAACCTTTGATATTATACAGGTTGCCGGATTAAATTAATGGCCATTTTTCATCATTCCCCATCATAGCAATTAGAATCAATCCATATGAAGTAGTGCAGTACTGGTCGCTCGATCATTTCGAAAAAAGATAATTTTTTGTGTGTTATCACCCCTAAGTATTGGTAGATAAAAACCACTGTCATTTTATTTTTATTCCATTTGATTGAAATATGGCAGCCATATTTGTTTCGTGGTGCACGACGTTGCTTGCAGTTTCTTGATGTAAACGTAACTCTTGATATCTCAAGAACGGTTGATCCTAGAGACCTGCGGTAAAAATTATTGTATTGCTCACATGTCGGACTACATTTTTTAATCATAAGCATAATTCTTGTAGGACACTTACTTATGGGTGTGATTTAATCCCGAAGATTAAAGTTTTTACAAAGATTTCCGCTTTTATTGGGGCATATTTCATATATCCAGATAAAAATGAAGTCTTAGGACGGATTTTCTATTTAAACGTACACGGTTAGAGGTAGTCTATGTATAAAATATTTTAAATCTGAAATTTTACTATTTTTGTATTATATGGGCTTTGAAGTTCTCGTTATGATACGTCATATCAATATTATGTTTATGATTAAAAAATGTAGTCTGACATGTGAGCAATACAATCATTTTTACCGCAGATCTTTAGGATCAACCGTTCTTCAGATATCAAGAGTTACGTTTACATCCAAAAACTGCAAGTAACGTCGTGCACCACGAAACAAATATGGCTGCCATATTTCAGTCAAATATAATA
This sequence comes from Agrypnus murinus, assembly GCA_929113105.1. Classification (NCBI taxonomy): domain Eukaryota; kingdom Metazoa; phylum Arthropoda; class Insecta; order Coleoptera; family Elateridae; genus Agrypnus; species Agrypnus murinus. The sequence continues at coordinate 19,096,919 of OV816028.1, read as the reverse complement.
AAAATAAAATAACAGCGGTCTTGATCTACTAATACTTAGGATGTGATAACACAAAAAAAATTTTTTTTCGAAATGATCGAGCGATCAGTACTGCAGCACTTCATATGGATTGATCCCAATTGCTTTGATGGGGGATGACAAAGAAATGGCCATTAGTTTAATACGGCAACCTCTACAATATCAAAAGCTTAGGTATTTCTCGACTTATATTAACAATCAGAATGAGTCCAACGGGTTTTTCTATACGGAAAGCTTCAGATAGTCCGGTCTGACGAAAAATAAAAAATTTGTAAAATTGTCGTTTCTCGGACGTCGATTCCGACCATACCACTGGACCGAACTTAAAGTGTTGGATACTCATCCGACGCAGAATTTAATGCTCTTTAGTTTTTGTAATAGTGAGGTTTTCGTTGGAAAGCACCGCTTTGGAGTTATAAGCGAAAAACTAAAAAAGGTCCGAAGATTTCGTGGTTCTTTTGATGCCCTCAGGTAAGCTCGAGTCGAGGGACCGTGCAAACCTAGGATACTTATATTTGACCTCAAACGAAGCGATCGAAACGATCTCCCGCTTTCCAACATTTATTTCCACCAACGGTCCAAAATGGGTCTAATTTTACTGGCCTAATAGTTTTGTAGTTGTTGCCGCACTCCCCCCGACTTCTCTAATTTCCCAATTCTGATTTAAAATTTCAAGATTTTCTGCTAAAAAATTTAACTTAACCTGAAACGAACGACTTGAAAAGAAACCTGTCCCCATTTTCACAAAATTCTGGATTCACTACTGTCTGCAAATGTTTGCCGTATTTATATTGTTAATAAAATACAACATAACGTATTTTTTTCAAATTGATTTTAAGAAAACTGTGCACCTTGCTCAACAACATGCTCCCCTATTGATAACTAATTTCTTTTCCGATAGGTGATGTAGATTTGGATAGGTTAGACCTTGAGAATTGTAAAATTCCCAAACATAAGTTTTTTCTAAATGTTTAATGAAAACATGAAAAAATTAAAGCATTATTGGTTATCTGAAGCATTTACTACTATGTCACTGTTAGCACAGATATTATGACTGTTGACGCCGAAAAGATCATCACTGAAACGATCCCTCGCCGAAACGTTTTGGCGCCAAAAGGGCATCACCGAAAACGTGACTAAACCGTGCTTAGTGTCCATTGTAGGAAGAAAAGTTTTCGTCATTGAACTTCTAAACTACTATCTAGAAAGCTTTCAAAATTTAGGCTGTAAAAACGAGGCAGAAAACTTTTTTAAAGTTACTGAAAATTGGCTTTTAAAAGTTGAACAGTCGAGTGATAAATTTCACAAATTTACTAATTGAAAACTAGAATAATTTGAGCTAAAAGTAACATACTTTCCGTGTCTATTTTGCTAAGAATTAACAATGAATGTATTGAATTATGTAGTAAACCTTAAAAATTCAATGCCGAATACTTTCATTGCCTCTATTTTCTATCTACTATGTGTAGTATGTGTAATCGATGGTTAAAAGCATTCTTGAACTTCGAAACGCTTCTATAAGGTTAGAAAGCTTGTTAGGGAACTATCAATAGTATAATAAAAAGAAATATTTAATTGCAAACTATCAATAAAAGACCTTTCAGAAAGTATACTTCTGCGCTACTTTATAAGATTCACATAGTTTACGTAGGAAGCAACTTATTAATTAGCGTGATGAACCTATCGACACCTTTCATCTCAACAACTGAAAGCTTTAGTAATAGGTTTTAAAAAATAAAGATAAATAAATAATCATTACACATATTAATTGCGAAAACTGAAATAAATATGTAAGCTAAATCCACAGTCGACTGATTTAATGCATTTTAACTTTTAATTCTGATTATTTAAAACTGTCTGTTACATAAGAACAACGTGACACAACATAAACACAACATGCAGCTAAATTCACTTAAATGCAATATGACAATGCAGTTATGCAGATTTCTCGTTTTAAAACACAACAAAAATATAAAATAATATTCTTTATGATAAAAGCGTCAAGATTATTTGGAACGTACTTAATTATTCGTGTTTTGTAATTGTTTAAATACTGGAGCAAATAAATAGAGCACAACACGGTACGAGTAGTTGCAGTTTTAAAAGCATGTTTCACAATTACTCATATAAATACACTACATGTTACATAACAGAAAGAAAAATGCTCGAAGTAAATTATAAGTAAGTACCTTAAACGTAATTACAAAACTTACGTATTCATGGGCCGGAGCATAGTTAGTCTCGTAGTTATTTATAGGACTACTTTTAATTGCTGAAGCTGCTACAATCAGGAGCAAAGATACTGTCAGTTTCTGAAAAAGGAAAAATAAAATAATTTATTGCACTAAACTGTTTTTTTAATATTGCAATAATTTCAAAAGTGATTTATACAGTTGTAGAATTTGAACATATGTATAAAAATAAAACAGAAATCTTTTATTACACAATAATATTAATTTATCTAAATGAGTTTCAAGAGCCATATTATTACATAAAAGTGGAAAGGTTATGATTTAAATCGTTACTACTAGTAGGCGGACATAATAGGGAACGAATGCATTTCCTAGAGCAGTCTTATAATAATAAAATTACATTCAATATAATTACGCAACTAAAAAACTCCCTTCTAGTAACTCCCTACAATAGTTAATTTTAGATTTCAAATTCATCACTGCTACTTGAAGTTCAATGCTTTATAGACGTACGTTCAAAACATTAGACGTACATAAAACATAAACAGTTATCTTATTAAAATCTATCTAGGCTTTAGAAAATAGAAAAACTAGATGCAGTCAGGTTGTTTTTATAATTCCCTACCTTATTTCCACGCATTTCGAAATCCCTTCATGCACACCAACTCAAAACAACAAACAATCCAACAGCACTACCTACTTTCACAAACTGATGCACGAAGAATCCTCAAGCATCATTTATAACATCTTCTATAGATCCCTTCCATTTTAAAGAATTTTAATGTGAAGAATCCGCTGTTTGTTTTGTGTTATTTTTCTCTATATTTACAAACTTTAATGAAATGTTAATTTTATGTGCAAGTATGCATTTCACAATTATTGCACTAAATAGGGTACCAGGAAACATCAAAGAAACTCCAAGAGTGTCCCTTTGCTCAGAAGACCACAACGATTACGATCATTATCAGTATATATATATTTATAACAACGAGTTATTTATTTTATTTAGACCAGCAACGTAATAATGCTAAATAACTAAAATGTAGTCAATAAGTGATCTAAACACCAAGTTTAAGTAATAAGAAACATGTGGGCCACTTTCAGAAAACAGTTTTAGTTTTCATGCAAGAGTAAAAGTAGAATCTCTGACCGTATCGTCTGCGTAACTGTAAATTATCTCCTGAAATGAAAGTGTATTCTAACTACACACACTAGTTAATTAAATATTATCAAGATTTTTAACAGTAATGCTTCGTGTTTTGCTCTTTAATTGCGAAAATGAACCTGGAAATTAATAACTAAATTTCTAATTTGGACCAGAAAGTTATACAACTTCTGTTAAAATTGTAATAAACGTTTATGTACTCTAACACAATGATGCTTTATGGTGTTTGCATACACATTTTTATATCTTGCAGTAGTTTGCACTTAGAGAAATTGAATGCTTATATTGTATTGATTCTTATGATTTAAACTCCCTTCTTTGTGGGATCATGAATCTTTACTGTATTTTAAATAAAAATATTTAAATTTACATTAAAACAAATATAAATACTCATGGTTATAAATTAAAGACATTTTAATTGTTAACTTTCATTAAATTGTAAATGATTATAAAAGAGAAAAACTGTTGGATTGTAGATGAGGGTTATTTCTCTACAATCCCCTTGTATTTGAATTTGAAATACTACCCCTAAATTTAGAAATATCATAAGCACCTTGGATATGTCTCTTTTACAACAGAAATCTGCTTTATCTGCCAGAAGAATAATAACATAACCTAGTGTTTATATTTTCTATGCTCTAATGTATTCGAAAGTGAATTCACTATTATTTTATAATTATTAAAAGAATTATTTTCCAAGAACAATGTTCTATTATAAAACACAGGCCATATAATCAGAAAAACTACTTTATTTAATGTTGTGTCTGTTTTACAGCCAGTTTAATTAATTTTTGAGGAGCGTTTAGATTTAGAATTTGCTACATTTTTGTATATAATCTTTTTACAACTCTTATTTCTTATTTTCCAGATATCACTAACATTAAACTATTTATCGTCTACACGATTAATTGTATGCATTATGATGCAAACATCTTAATTATCAGTGCCTTTATTATAAACACTAACTATGTTATTTTCTTCTTTCTTGCGTTACACACTATTTTCTAGTTCTTCTAATTAAACTACTGCATTTTCATCTTTGTTACAGTAAGTTACTTTTTGTATTTTTGTTAAAATGTTTAATTTCCTACTAGTGTTCGCGGAAATACAATGTTACATACAAATTAATTATCATATTTTAAATTATTAAACATTTCCCTTCTATTTTATTATTGAATATGAATTATTTTTCTTTTTAAATCAAAATAATTTTTTTAGAAAGCTTTTTATAAAATTTGTTTACCAAAGGTATTTATGAATCTAGCGGGACACGCATGTCAAGACAAGCGAAAACGTACTATAAAATATATTTGTTCATTACACATGATACATTACACATGACATATCACAAATCACACATCACACAACACAGATGACACAACCCACATAACATATCACTCATTACACATTAAACATTAAACAATTGTCAAATTCAAACAATAGAATTATATTGCCAAAAAAACAATATTTAAGAAAAGTACAAGTGTTCAATGTTAGCTAAAACTACAGGAGATACATGCATTATATTCTAATTCGTTTTGAACATCTTCAACACTATTTGGGCGTGTTCGGTAAACTCGACTAATATCGTCCAGGCTCTTCTTCCCATATTGGGAAAGGTTTTATTCAGACAGTCACAAACAGGTTGAGCATAATGAGCTAGCGCCCCATCATGTTGCAACCACATTGTTAAATAAACGACCCTTTGGGTTATCAGGACAAAAATTAGCTAATGCTGGCACAAGTTCTTCCCAAAGGAGATTCGAATGCAAATGGTTAGTCAAGTTGCCTTGAATGAAGAAGGGTTCATTATTCTGTTGCCAATGATATTGATTTCTGTCCAGATACTTACTATTTCTGGTCTTTGAGTGTGACTTTCACGAATCCAATGAAGATTATTTGCTTATCTATTTAGCCTATTCATCTACATCGATATACCACTTGAAATCATTTTGTGAAAACAGCCTCGAGTTTTTGAATGTATTCAATGAGAAAAGCTTACTCTGTGTATAATTAATTTATTTAGTCGATAGACGTAATCAAACACAAGTTAAATTGGAGGAGGGTCGATTTGCGCGGTTTTTGTTCCAAATTGTTTTTGGATGAAAAAATCAGAAAACATTTTTTTTAAAGTCTACTAACAATAATAAGTCGATTTTACCCTAAACGGATGATCCCCCACCCCCTAGACCCCCTCAATCCTAAATATGCCATCACTTGCTAACGGCGTTCTTGGGGAGATATATCGCTTTCAAACTTATATTTGCTTGATAAAATACCATACTAACTCCCTTTTAACTATATCCGCTCTCATTTATAATTTTTTCCCTTTTTAGCCCCCCCCCCTAGAGGGTTGGAGAGGGTGGTTTTACTATTTATTCGTTTGCGGGAAATATAAGTGCAAAAAAATTTCTAAGCTTGCTCACCAGACTTGACCAGGGTATCCTGGGGTTTTTGGGGTCGCTGATTCCGAACACGAAGTCCGTTAACCTGTATTACATCAAGTTTAAGGTCATTTGAAGGTCTAATTGAAAAAAGATGACAAAGAAAGCTAGAAAAATATATAAATACGTTTTTGGCGTCTCTGAATTCGATTTCAGGCTTTCTTGAATCGCTCGATGTCAATTAGAGGTCATTTCAAGGTCAAATCAATATTATGCTAGAGTGAAGCTGAAGAAAATGCCGTGTAATAAATTTGAATCACTTTGTGTATAGGTTTTTGAAGTAGCTGATCAGGGATCAGCTAGATGTAGTTTCAAGGTGAGCTTAACATCTCAAGATTGAGCTAAAAAACGCTTTGTATTTTCATACAATAGATGTAGGCATATGGAATCATTGATTTAAATCAGGGGTCTCAAGGTCAACCAGATGTGATTTGTTAGTTGAACCCTTTGTGAGGTTGTTGAATTGAAACAAAGAACCCGTTTAACCTTATAACGTTTGATAGAGGTCATTGTAAGATCAGTAGTAGATTACTTTACGGCTCGAAATAAAGGTCTCAGGGTATTTAAGCTTACATACCTCGAACTCATAACTCTGTAATATTCAACATTCTAAGCCTAAAATGCAATAAAAACATTAAACTGTTATAAGTGAGAGGCAAGGGGACTCACGTTAAGCAAGCACCCCAGTGAGAGGCAAGGGAACTCACGCTAACAAGGCACCCTAAAGGGAGCATTGATCTACCACGTCCACTTCGTTGTTCCTGGGTAACGCAAATTGTAGATCATTATACCTAGGGTAACTTTTACATCATACTAACGTAAAACTACATATAATGTACATATAAAGTGATATTTGATTAGTTACAATGCTCAAGGATAAAACTGTAAAAGCCCCCATTCTTCGTTCCCGTTCTTCCCAATTTTCCCCTCGACCCTTTTATGGGATAAAATAAATGAGAAGAGATTGACAGTATACATTTTTTAAAACAAGTAATATATCCGCGAATGTGTAGAAGATTCTCAGCTCCGAACCACTCCAATTGCATTTTCTGTAATTGAGGATGTGGAGGGGGAAATAAGAAAAGGGGATGGCTCATTCAAGTTGTTTCCAAAATTTTAGAGGTTAAAGGGAGAGACTAGGAAAAGGTGAGGATGATATGTTTAAGGTAAAATGGTTCATTGTAGCTATTTAAACGTAAACACACATTTTGTTCTGCTCGCAATATCAAATGAATTTCGCTCTCAATGAACCATTCTCACATCCACCTCCTCCAGCCCATAAAAAACCTCTAGATAATCATAAGAAATGAAAAGATCTCCTGAGTTGGCTTCAGCAGCTACCTTGAGATGTTAAGTTCACCTTCAAAATACCTCTAGCTGATCCCCTGATTCAGCTACCTCAAAAACCTATACATAAAGTGATTCAAATTCATTACACGGCATTTTCTTCAGCTTCACTTTAGCATAATATTGATTTGACCTTGAAATGATCTCTAATTAACAGCGAGCAATTCAAGAAGCCTGAAATCGAATTCAGAGACGCCAAAAACGTATTTATCTATTTTTCTGGATTTCTTTGTCATATTTTTTCAATTTGATCTTCAAATGACCTTAAACTTGATGTGATACAGGTTAACGGACTTCGGGTTCGGAATCAGCGATCCCAAAAACCCCAGGATACCCTGGTCTGGTCTGGTGAGCAAGCTTGGATATTTTACATTTATATTTCCCGCAAACGAATAAATAGTAAATAGTTACCCCGCCCCTCTAGGGGGGGAGGGGTAAAAAGGAAAAAAATTATAAATGAGAGCGGATACAGTTAAAAGGGAGTCAGAATGGTATTTAATCAAGCAAATATAAGTTTGAAAGCAAGAACGCTGTTAGCAAGTGATGGCATATTCAGGATTGAGGGGGGGCTTGGGGGGTGGGGGATCGTCCGTTTAGGGTAAAATCGACTTATTATTGTTAGTAGGTATTAAAAAAATGTTTTCTGATTTTTTCATCCAAAAACAATTTGGGGCAAAAACCGCCCAAATCGACCCTCCCCTCCTTAAGAAAATAAACTTAGCTGATGTAACTAAATAGTTGGCTACAATAGGATTTAAATAAAAGGATAGGTAGCATAAATCATACGAATTTCAGATGAACCATGTGGTGAACTTTTGCAGGATACTACCTCTGGGTCAATAGGAAGGAATTCCAAGTTTTTTTGAATTGTAGCGTAGACTTTCGAAGAAATGCCTGGAAATTAAATAAATAAATTAGAGAGATTACCTATTTTTGTTTGCAGTAATTATCCATAGCACACTGTTTTAAAATATTTGAAAATTGAAAATTATGATGTGTGATTAATTACAATCCAACACAAAGTTGCAAATTTTTAGTTTACATATAAAGAATTTTTGGGCAGTTTCAGGTTCAACGAATCAAGTTAATTGTCAATGAATAATAAGTTGCCTTTGATTTTGCATTGAATATACTTTAGATTATATTACATAATTGTAAAATATATAAACCAACTTTTCTAATAAATAATCAGATTCAATCAATGCGTTGCGTCTCAACAGTTCCGCATAGAGCCATTTTTATTAAATTTTAGGTAAGCAATTAGTACATTTAACTGTATAATATTCGGTACCTTCTATATGTATATCAGTTATGTTATGTCCGTACCTATGCTGCGATCATTCAACGCTCAATGGTTCTCCTACATTGTAGGTCATTCAGCTACTATATGTCGTACTATTTTATAGTTATGCATATAGTAGTTGCGTATCGACCATGAATTTGATCGTGCATTGGTTTATTGCACCTATTTATTAAGGGTCTGTAGAATTTATGAAGGATCAGTTGTGTTTAGTTTTCATTAACATTTATTGAATCTTCTTACAACACAACACAAGTTAAAAGGCAATTATAACCTGTGGATCAAGTGAGGAGAGTGCAAATACAAAAGATTATATGCATAAATGGGTTCTCGTCACTAGAAAGTTATATTTTACTTGAATACTTGAATATTGAACATTAAATTAATAACTAGTAAGATAAATCCTGTATTTGCAACATTAATTTACAACTGTCACACAATGATATAATAAAAATTGTAAGTAGCACTCTGTTTTTCCAACATCCTCCCCACCCCGAAGCGTAGCTTCAGAACTACCTTTCAAGTGGTAATGGACAATTAGTAATAAGACGTCTAAATAAACCTTTTAATGTTTTTATGTTAACTAAACGAAATGTTTTCTGATCAAGTCCAGTAACGACCTCGGTAATCTTAGCTAAAGGGCACTTTAGTGTAGGTGTATTATCCTCCTTTAATAATACTATCATATCGTACTCAAGATTGCTTTGAGTTTTATACCATTTGGGTCGACTTTGAAGATCTATGTCGATTTAAATAATCAACTCTCCACCGTTTCCAGAATGATAGTCGTATTTTAGTGTATCGAATCTAAAATAATAAACAAGGCTCAGAAATTTCAGAACCATCTTTCTCAAGATATTTTGTTAGCTCCAAAAAATTTATATCAGTGCGTTTATTGGAGAGAAAACAAACCGGCCGTCAGTTTAACGTTGCTTTGATCTGCGCGAGAACATGAAGGTCAAGTTTGTTTTACGTGGGGTACCTGTGTGAACTTACCCCCACGTTCCTTCCAGAAGGAAGTGATTGGGATACGACCAATCAGCGCGCAAGTTGCATAACCGGCAGTCGTGCAATTGCTACCAGATTGACTCACTGGTAGGAGCGAGGTTGTCTATCCACCCTCTACTAGCTAAGTCGCGCATAGTGACCGAGCAGTTGACTTAACACGCTGCTCACCCTCCCGTCCTCTTTCATACGGGGAGAAGTACCTCGTCTAGCAATAGGACTATTCCCCAACTTGACGCTGTTATCAAGAGGGACCACTGCCCGATCGAATCCAACTTCAAATTTGGCAGGACTTGGTTTTTAAGCGGTTTTGCCACCCCGATCTATCAATTTTAGGCTTGGTGGGCCATCGACAGAGCTTGTTTTAAGTCTACACGTTATAGACTCCCGGTGCGTACCCGAATTTGGTGAAGTTGTCTTGATAGTGAGAGGCTATATATTTGCTTCAACTATCCTTAAGTGTAATAGCTTTCAGAGCTTCTCGCAATCACTGTGCCCAGCTGCAGTCCGGATCATAGGGTGGTCAGGATAGCTCCTAAGCACATTTACCTGGTGGCATGCAGTTTCCCATTAAGAACAGCGCGAGAACAGTGGCTAGTTCTTCTAAAGTTAAATGTGCATTACGAACTACTCTGTCAAAGCGATATTTAGTGGACTTGATTGCAGTCTCCCACAATCCGCCCCAATGCGGACTACGAGGTAGTATACATTTCCACTGTGTTATCAAAGTGTTGCAAAACTCTTTAACTTCGTTAGTATTTAGAGAATTATGGAAAAATTGATAAATTGTTTTCGTAGTTTATTAAATGCACCTTTAAAATTTGTTGCGTTATCGCTATAGATGATTGAGGGGTTACCTCTTCTTGACAAAAAGCGTTTCAAGGTTAGAAGAAAAGCAACAGGTGAAAGACTAGTAACTGGTTCGTAATGAAGAGCTTTCATGACCGTACAAATTGCAACGTAGCATTTAGTAAGTGGTGCTCGTATAAGTCGAAGTATAAGTTTAATAAAGAGAAGGCCAGCAAAATCTACACCGACCTATGAAAATGGCCGTTACGAGATAACCCTATTTTGAGGCAAATTCTGATGCTTTGAATCTGTGACAGTAGACAGTATTCTTTGATAATCTTCTTGATCTCTCTAAGACCTTGTATAGGCCAATATCTTAAGCGAATACTACATAAAACTGTTTGTGCACTTGCGTGATATAATTTGAGACGTTCAAGTCGTAAAAGTAAGCGTGTGACATGATGTTTTGCGGATAATATGATCGGATCCTTCTGACCAACGATGATGTCAGCATCGATGATGTCTTCCTCCTACTCGTTACAACTCTGAGTGATCAAGGAAAGGATTAAAGAGTTAAGTAAAATTATGTTACTATCAGGAACATGACCTTCAGATTTAAGTTGAGAAATTTCTCAACTTAACTTCTAACTCAGGGTTTATTCAATAGAGCATGAATTGTTTGAATTATTAAAATCTTATTGATTCTTATACCTGAAAGAAAAGAAAAACTTATATTGCAGACACTTGGGCTTCTGCAACTGGACAACCACTGGCAAAACTCTAATATGAAGAGAAAAAGAAATGGATGCTTGTATGTACATCAATTAAACACATGAATAACTTGAAAAACACAATCTTTATTTAATTTAAGAAAATAAATGGAAATTCAAATTAAAAGGAAATAAAAAGAAAAATTATTCAAAATAGAACAATAAATCAATTATGAAATTAATTCCCAAGCTTGCTCAATTGTGTTAAATAGTCGTAATAACCTGACATAGGGCTATTACAGTTCTTCACTTAAACAAACTAACACAAATAAAAAATCAAATAAAATATTCACAAATGTTCAAATACTTTATGAAAAATAAATTTTAATAAAAGAGAAATTGAATTGTTTTATTTATGAAAACTAAATTCTCTTAAAAACCTTTAAGGTTAAACAATATGATTCTGAAATTATTCAGATAAACTTTATAAATTTTATAATTGGCAAATCAAATTAAAAACCTTTTATTTCGACAAACCTGGTATATAATGTAAATAGAATTTCCTTCAAATTCTATTCGCTATTGGTATCACTGCATTTACATCTGTCAGATGATTTCTTATTGTAAAAACGTCAATTCAAGAAATCGATAATGGAAAATAAATTCTCCCAGAATTTATTTAAAAATAACACGTTCACACTTCCATATAGTTGTTGAACAATAATAAAATCTTCTTTAACTTTTTAAATTGTTTAGGTAAACACTTAGAACTTATTTCAATCTTCCTTATGTTTTGTTTGACATGACACACGGTCAAACATATGATAACATAACCCAACTTAATTTACAAGTTTTCAATCCGGACTCAAGCATAGATTTACGAAGTGCTTTTGATTGACTCACTTTGTTAAATTTGGCTCCAGTTTATATAGGTTTAGTGAAAACAAATGCCGACACTGACACATTTTCAAAATAATCGCAACGCGGAAGATATTTATGACGTCACAATTTCCACTCAGCTCTTCACTTTGCTCGCGGATTTTAATTTCATAATAACAGACTTATAACTGGTAAAACAAGGATCAATACAATATAACACACTTATGTCCTAAAATACATCGTAACGAAGATATTAGGCAAAAACGATTGACAATGAACAAATCTCATTATGACCTAATTACATACAAAATTCAATAAATCCAGGTTTATCCTTTACAAAATAGATACATAATTACACAATATAGCTAATACATATTAAATTTTCACAGGAACATCTTTACAATTTAAGAAAAACATAAATTACGATTCATTACAACAATCGGATAAACTAAATGATGCATATACAAGTTCCACCTTTAACATTAATTCAAATGAAGTCAATTTATAGTCAAATTGTCCAGCATACAGTCCTCCAAGTGCTTGCATTAAAACAATGGTGAGAAAAATAGTATATAAGAATCAATGTCAACCAAACTTAAGCATAACAACAAAATCAAAACTATCCGTAATAAAAATGCTCAGGATTATTATATAAGAGTTTAAAAGCTTATTGTGCTATTTTGGTTATTACAAGATTGACCTAATTTATTTGTTTTTAACTGGCAGCCCGAAGCTAAGTTAGTCTCTTGAAAAATAGAAAAGTTCATTCTGCGTTAATAATCGTAGACTCTATATTTAAACAAGAAGATTACATCTTCTCTACAAATGAAAAAACCATCCCAATATGCAACTTGGATTGTATAAACATGTATTATCATAAAACAATCTAAATGATTGATATCCTTTTTTAAAGATCAAACCTTTCATTACATATACAAAAACTGAGTTTATGTTTGCATGATTTTATTCTTGATTCTTAATTTAAATATTGATGAGCCTAACTGTGACCCAATATGTAGCCTTTAGATTAATTATGCCTAACACCTAGCATATCCATCTTTTATTTTAATTTGATAAGTGAAATAATTGACTTCACATTTACGATCTTATCGTTCAATAAAATTTTCAATGAAATGGACTTATTACATCTCAATATATATTTTTGTAAAATGAAGTTTTTAGTAATAAAATAATAATAACCTGCCATAAATTGAAGAGATGCACAATAATTTCAATATTATTTATTACAAAACCAAGACGTAAACGTGCAGGTTTTTTACTTTGGATGTATTTTTATTATACATTTAAAAGGTTTAAGACCAGGATTGCAAGGGTAAACCTACAACTTTTAAACACCTTATAGTATACGACAAATGGCACCCACCACAGCCATTTGTCGCTATCAATGTTAATTCTACGAACGAATATATAGTGGATCGACACGAGATGCACGCATTCAAATATGGCCTCCCCTACTGATGAGTCTAGGTAAAGGCAAAACAATATTGTCTAGGGGTAATTGTGTTCGAAATCCTACATCTCTAGTAATATATTTTTGGAACCTTATATCCAAGAGTCTGACATCTTATGTATTTTTAATATACATTTAAAAGTTCAAGACCATGATCATAGATAGTTAGTTATAATGTGGATGTCCGTAATACTTAAGTATTCTGTTTTCATAGCAAAAGAAAGCTGCTTTTATGTCAGGTTTTTCTCCGCTAGAATGCACGTTTTCACTTAAACATTGCACCGCGCAGTGACACCTGCTGTAACGCCGTTATAAAGACCACTACCTCGTAGTTGCGCCTGCAGTTGCTCAATTTCCAAAGTAGGACACATGTTCCGAGAAAGCTCGTTATATCATATATAGATGGATGGATTCTTAGGTAAAAAAAAGATTAAGTTATGTTTATTAGTTACTGCACTGGCTATGCCTGCTCGGGGATTCTTCATATTTTCAACACACAACGTTTACTTAATTTATTAATGACCTCTAATTGGATTTTGTCCTGTTGATTGATTTACTCTCGATGTACAAAAAACTATTACTTTATAAAATTATTATTTAATAACAAGTAAATAGATTAATTTTATTTCATTCACGGGATTATTGAATTGAAATTAACCTAATTAGTTTTAACTATTTGGAATAAAAATTTGTTAAAAAACATCAAGAGCCGTATGGTTGTCACTATATCTTACAAATAATAAACTGCTGCATTAATTAATGATTTACTAACCTTGACCCAGATAATATTTTTTTACTTTATTACATTTATCCTATTAAATTAATTTTAATTTTATATAAAAAATATATATTTATATGGTGTCAGCTGTCAAGTGAATGTATTATTAATACCCGAGCAAGAAACAAAAAGAAAACTACTTCTTCTTCGAAACACTTTTTCACATCAGTTACTTTATTTAATACTATTTCGCATATGAGAATATAATTACACGAATAAATTAATTTTCTTCTCGCCTTACATTCCATGAAGTATACTCGTACATATACAGATAGTGAAGATACGTAACTAATTTCTCTTCTACCAATCGGGTCATATTCTATTTTTATGGGTGTAACAATCTTCATTTTTATTAATCAATTCGAAATCTGATCTACTCAATTAGGAGCTGTTAGAAATTTATTACCAACCAGGGAACAGCTGTTGAGAATGACATTGCATTCTAAGATGCCAATTAAATTGAAATAATTAACGGACACTGTTGTGATGCTTGTATATTTAGAAAATCGAGAAACCAATATACTAACATGAATGGATAAATCGTGAGAAATTTGAGCGGTTTAATTTTTCTTTTATTTTTCGATAAATTTTGAAAGCATTATTTGAATTGAAGTAGAAAGTGAAATTAAATTAAATCGAGAAAAGTAATTACGATAAATATTGTATTTTGCGTTTTGTTTATCTCAATCTTTATATATGTATATAAATCAATAGCAAAACTAGTAAAAACTAATATTTACTTGGCAAATACAGCCTTGGTAGTGTAATGTCTGGCGTGCCGGACTTTCACCCAGGCGGCCCGGGTTCGATTCCCGGTCCCGGCAGATCTGGTTAAGGTTTTCTGCAGTTTCCCTTAGCTGTGACACAAATGTGGGATTTGCGCTGTTCCATCTGTAAGTCGGCTGCAGCCGCACATAGGGCCTACGTAATAATAATAATCGCCCCCTCCCTCCCGCACAAGCTTATAGCTTCTGGGGCCTGGTTTCCAGGTTATGGGTTGTAGCAATTATTATTTATTATTATTATAAATGCTTATTATAATTGCAGAAGCGTATTACTGTCAAGTTTGTATAAGTAAGTTTATGTGTTTTATGTGAAATGAGGAAGTTGGATTTTTTTAGAGAAAATTAATCGAAATTCAAAATAAAATTTTAAATATACCTTAGTTAATCATTTTTGACAAGGTGGTACCTCTCTAAAATCAATATAGGTGGTGCATATCCAGGAAATACAGGAAGTGTAATAACTAATAAGTTATAGCTGTATCTACATTAAGAATTGAAAGTGAATGAAGAGCAAGTATAAGCATTTTGAAGCAACCTTGATCACGTCCAGGGCTATAAGTTATGGTAATATCTGACAAAATGTAAATTCGAATCTAATGTTATTATAAATATATGGTAGTCTTAAAAGTAACGCAATTTTATTAATTTGCTAAAGATTTCAAAAGGTTTAATTAGCTAAATTGTAGAGTCTTTATAGATAAAATTATTAAATTGCATTAAATTGAATACAAATAAAGTTGAAGGATACATCCTTAGTTTCCACTTAGTCTCAAGCGTAATAGGTTACATCATATGCAACTTTTATTAAGTGCAGAAAAACATGAAGATCATGTTCGCCAGCATGTTCTCCATTTGTATATCTTCTATAACACAATTTAATTGGATTAGTTTGATTGTTTGTATGTTCGCACTGTATTTTGCATTCGATATGAGATACTCACGTGCAACCTCTTGGATGTTGTTATTGGTAGCCTGGAGTGTAGAGAATTTCAAGACTAAGCAATGCAATGAAACGAACTAAATGATGACTAATGTAATAATTCTCCATCATGATATTACTACTAGAATAATTGCCTCAGCTGTTGAAATTTAAAATCATGACTTCTTATTGATACCCAACAAAGAAATGTTAAGTGTTGACTGTTTTGGTTTATTATTAATAATTGTTAATTGAACATTTATAAAAAATTTACTAGAAAACGATTCAAGTTTGAGCTGATTTTATTGATTTGGCACATGTACAAACAAGATTTGGTTAAGGGAATTATGATGGGTTAATGGGAATTTCACTTGCAGTTACATCTGAAAAAAAGAGAATGTATTAGTTTAGTAAAATTATAAAGCATTCCATATCTCATTGGTAATAATATAACAATACAAACATAGCTTTGACTACGGTTATTAAGAAACCAATATCTGTCTTAATGCAGTTACATAGTTGACAATACTCATGCTATTAAAATAATGACCAAAGGCAATCTATTTTGAATTGAAATATAAACAACAGTAAGATTTATATATCTGTAAAGAAATGTTCCAAAAACGAGAAAAATAATTAAGTTTCATTCAACTAGACCCGCTAGACCCGAAGAAACTGATACCCGAGAAAACAAGAAAGAAATTAAAATTTTTTCTTGAACATTGTTTAGTACAAAAAGAATTAAGTGCGATTTACGCCAAAGTTTTAGCTTCGGCTGAGCATCCAATCCTGAGGGGAGTTCAAAAGTTGTGACAAGTAAAAAAAATATGTTAATAAAAGTATAGGTTGTGCTCTTCTAAAGGAAGAGAAAAAGTGTGATAATTTTAATATCAGATTAGATAAGATCAAAAGAACTCATCATAATTCCTTAGTAGATTTGTTTGTAAATCATCAAGTGACACGCCACATAATCTAAAAGTAATAAAAGTTAATTATAATTTTGAAATTTTATTAAGGAAATAAAAATTTACTTGATCGAGTCATCACAATAATTGTGTTATGCACATTTTGGGGTTATGTTATGAACGAAACGTCAAAATAGACGTTTCGAGATAATGAGGAATTTCCTGTTTAACCAAACCATCATAAAATCAAAGAGAGATAAAAATAAAACCTCATTTTATCAAAACCGCAAATTCTCAGGAAGGAACCCAATTGAGGATTCATTATTCAAGGTTGGTCTCAAAAAGGGCATAATTAATAATAAGGTTAGAAGATTATTTGCAATCATAAATGCGACCTGAGATCGACATTGTGTACAGTATTATTCTATGTACTAGCTGCAAATTAATAAACAAAATAAAATTTCCTATTAATAATTAAAAGTCTGCAATATTACACTGGATTAATGATGCATCCTGTAGAAATTATGATTTCATTGAACCGGGTTAGAATTTCACAGAATTATTTTTAGAAAAAGAATATAAATCTTATTTCATTTACATGCATCTGCGATTTTCGTCGACATGATAAAATACAATATTTTATTTTCAAACGATTCATTTTATAACGCGCGATATTAAAAAAAAGAAAAGAAAACGTAAATACGGGTAAGTTGCTTTGCGTCCATAATGGTCGGTAGTTGCTATGGACGACATCTTTGAAGATAACAATGTTTTATACTCCGCCGGAGTATAAAACACGTCAAAAAAAAGGTAAAGCTAAAAAGACTCGTTAAAGTCGATCATTTTCGGAAGAAATTTTGTTAGTTTCAACTTTCTACCAGTAACGGTATGTTTTTGCTAGCTTCGAAATAATGAAATTTCATGTATAAAGTTGCTAGAAAATCTTAAATGCGGTCCTGTAAATTTGCGTTCTTCTTGCAATTTAAAATTATATCGGCATGCGGTACAAATAAACCTCATGAAAATTGTTAAAGGTAATCTGTTAAAATCCTTCCAGACTAGTGGAGTCGTTTCGCATAATAAAATAATAAACAATTCTAGACCCCATCGTAAACAAGGATATTGTTTAGACAGGTACTTGCAGCGTCAAATCATTCTATTGTTAAAATCTAAAAGATTGACATTTTGATTAGTGTAAATTCATTCTATTGTTAAAATCTAAAAAATTGACATTTTGATTAGTGTAAATTCATGTTCTTAAACTTTCTCATATACGTTTCAATTTTTTATTCCCCGAAAATATTATAAAAAACCTATTTCGTTTTAAGAAATAATCGTTTGTACGTGCTAAATGGCAATTTTTAAAGAAACCATCTGCATTTCAAAATACATTTTGTTTGCAATTTATGTTGCAAGGCGTATTGCGTTTCAGACTTCTTTGTGTTGGAAATATTAATTTTGATTCGCTTAAAATAAAATCATGCGATAGCTATTGGCCAATGTCCACACGCACCCCGCTAGAAAACATTTTGACATAGAAATTAACCCTGAGTTTTTAGTTCAGTTGATATTAAGTCTTCAGACAGCGCAGTTAACGCCAAGTCTTAGGCAGGTGACGTACAGTCTCAACTAAGTCGAGCTACCGTGTAGTCCGTTTGACTTAAGATAATGAAGTCGACTGCTTTGAGGAAGAAAAACTTCGATTTCGTTCGATGAGATTGAAATTGTGTTTAGTAAAAGTTTCGTTGTGCTTATAATTTTTCGGACTTCTGTGCTATTAAATAGTTGGAAATTCATTTCCTTACCGAAAGTATAGTTTATTTTTATACAGTTTAACTACAAAGAGTTAATTCTCGTACAGTATTTCGACAATAATAATAAATAATTACAGATTTTATCCTAAGTGATTGAACTATTAAATAATATTGAAATTCTGATCGAAGCAAAGACTAAAATTACAATTAACTACCGAATTTCAGTTAAAACTTGTATTAAAATTCTAGTGCTTGATAAAATTCAGTCTGGATTTAAGTGATACACGGATCATACTAAAACATAATAATGAAAAGCAGTGGGTTGCTTCCAATAATAATTTAATAACCAATGTTTTCTAAGTTATGTGGTTGTATTAGAAGTTTTGCTAGGGTGAATTTAATCATAAATAATTCATCTTGACACAGTGTTACGAAGGTTAATCCATCGTAGGTTCTAATTATGTAACTGCCGCCCTATATGAATTCGTTCCAGTTTCTATCATTCAGCAGTAATGGTTCCTGTGTGTTACAAAAGGCAATATCGTGCTATTTAATATTGGTTTTGTTTGCAACTTATTAAAATAATTAAGGTATTGTGAAATATGATTTCTCTGTTTTACTGTGTAACATTTTTGTTAGTTATTTTTTTTTCTATATGTTGATTATATATTATATTTATTGTATTATCACTGTTTGGAAGAAAAGCGCGCACACGTCAATTTTATTTTTTTCCTGTAGATTTTATGGTCGTCAATTTTAATTTTTTTAGTTTACTACTATTGGGGCCTATGACGTCATCGACTTTTTCTTTAAATGAAACTCCCTTATTTTTTTGCTAGAAATGAAAAATATATTTTTTTCTGAGTTCAGCAATACCCCATATGTGGGGTATTTAAAATTAGTATTTTTTGAAATATCAAGGACCAAATGTGATAACTTTCATGAAAATAATCGTTAGACTTGAAAGATTAAGTATTATTTTCGTGAAAAGTTATCACATTTGGTCCTCCATATTTCAGGAAATACTAATTTTAAATACCACATATGGGGTATGTATTGCTGAACTCAGAAAAAAATATACTTTTCATTTCTAGCAAAGAAATAAGGGGGTTCCATTTAAAAAAAAGTCGATGACGTCATAGGCCCCATAGTAGTAAACTAAAAAATTAAAATTGACGACCATAAAATCCACAGGAAAAAAATAAAATTGACGTGTCCGAGCTTTTCTTCCAAACAGTGATAATACAAAGAATATGAATTTTATTCCTTACTTTATTTACACGTTGTATATTTCTTTGTATATAAACGTTCCCTACAGCTAAGAGCTCTTATGCCGGGTACTAATACCAGAACCTTTAAGTTCGATAAATATATGCCCATGTTTTATTTTTTTATTCATATAATAAATATGTTTTCAAGTTTAACTAAAATGAGTAACATTGACCCATATAATTATGAACATTTTATTTATATTTTTTCCAGCCTAATTTTGATACTATTGAGTATAGTTAATTATTTGTTCAAAATTTTTTGGATCTGATTTCATTTTCTGATTAATATCTCAGCTCTTTGTTTAATTATCGTTATCAAGTTTCATAATTAGATGGCGCCCAGTTAGTGTATTTTATTGAGTTTTGAAACCTTTATCTATCCCCTTTAATAATTAGACAACTGCAGAACCAATACCTACGACCTGACATTCAAATTTATAATAAAGAGCGAGATCTCAAACTGAGGCAATCTTGAGCATCACAGTAAAGTAAGTATAAATATTTAGATATATTTAAAATTTGTATTATTGTGTTCTTGTAAAGAAAATTAAGTCTTTCATTGGCGGTCCAATGTGGACCTAGCTTTGTAGTCTTTCATTGGCGCCCAATCGCGGAGCCTTGCATTGTTGTTTTATCGTGCAGAAAAAGAGGTCTTTCACTGGCGCCCATCGCGGGGCTTTGTGTAGTTTACTTTAGAGTAAGAAAACCTCTCTTACACACCCCGATTTCGATTTATTTTTTCTGAAAAAGCAATGCTTCTTTTAGGGATTTACGAAGGGATTTATTTACATAAAGATTTTTCGAAATATTCACCACAGGATCTGCACAGAGATTTTTTTGTCAAATATTTGGTAATCTATACCGACCAACTTTTTCGTGCATTTGTAGAAGACGCCTTTTTTTGGTTGAATTAGTAATTTACATATTACCGATGTAGGAGTGCCGTACCCTGTCGTTATATCGAGTGTGTATCCCATTCTACCCAAGTTTCGTTACCGCCATCACGTCTATATAAATAGAGAAAACAACCTGTCATGCGAATAATTAAAAAAACTTCATGAAAATATTACCCGCTATAAAAAGAAAGCTAGTTCAATTTTTTTTAGACATTTACAAAACGATGTTCGCTTTCATACTCTATATTGTCAGAACTGCGAGTGACATAATTTTCTTTCTTTGGTTTATTTAAAAACAAAAAGCCGTTTGTTGAAGTCCGGCGGGTGTATTTCTTCCTTCGTTCACATTGGGAACTAACTGATTAAACAGTTTCCTTCGATGTAATGACTGTTGCTGGTAGGATGGGTTTAAACAAACCCATTTTTACACTACAACCAAACTACAGCCTTTTTCATAGTTTAATGATATGGGTTTGTAGAATTGGAAATTTACATATAACTGATTGTAAAGGGTTACAAGTTTCCTTCGATAAGACCACCTCTAAATAATAATTATTCGTAGCGGTCCGATATTCTATTTCTATAAAAGTTCACACTGGGTTTTCCCGTTTTAGTAAATCTATTATCTTCTACTTACAGATTTAATGACATTCCACATATTTTATCTCAATAAATGAGTTTACAATACTTCTTTCTGGATCTACTAAAAAGTTATCCTATTCACTGGCACTGAAATTCACATATGAATTTAATTTTTTCACATTTAATACGGTTTATAACCGATTTTTTGGAAAGGACAGGATTGTGCTTTTGCACTAACAAGATTGAAAGGTTTTACTGTAATTGTATAAGTAATGAATTAGGACTCTTTGTTCAATTGTATTTGACAAGAATTATGCAAAAAGATGTAATAAACTATCAACAACTTGTAACTATAAACATTATTTCCACCGACTCGGTAAATCTATTCTTTAGCAACCACAAACAAATAACCAATCCAGTATTGGACTGGGGAGACTTTCTTGTTGTAAAAATAATTTACAACACCCTTAATTTATCAATTTATAGATACTGTATTATTGTCTTGTTTTTACAATTAATGTGTATTAACTTTACTCCAAATATCAGCTCGCATACATTACCAATATAGAACAGTGTACCTGATTGCAATAAATATTGAGCACTATTAAACCCTGTGGTTCTTTTAGTGATGATAGCCTGAGTAATTGATAGTTATTTACCATAACATTAAGTAAACGGGTTCCAGTGTTTTTCAAAATAAATATTGTGGCGTCCGTTATACACCCTCAATATTGTTGTTGTTAAACCACACTCTCTAGAGCATCGTTTCCCTACCGCCGGGCCGCGGACCGGTGCCGGCCCGTCATAGTATATTACGTTATAAGTCCGGTAAACCCAAGTTTACAGTAGCTCGTTGAAAACGTTTCGGGACGAGGCGACGAAGGAGCCGAGTCTCGAATGTTGAAACGAGCTACTGTAATGGTTTACCGGAAGTATGACGTAAGGCGTTTTATTTCATACTGCCTCACATTGTTCATTTTTAAAAAAAATGCATTTAAAATTTTCAGTCCGGTAAAATTTTTTACCGGACTCAAATTAGATTTTCAGTCCGGTAAAATTTTTTACCGGACTCAAATTGGATTTTCAGTCCGGTAAAATTTTTTACCGGCCTTGTAACGTAATAATTCATTTACCGGACTCAAATGAGTCCGGTAAATACCCTTTTACCGGACAGTATGAAATAAAATATTTTTATTTCATACTGTCCGGGAGATACTAATTTCCCGGCTCCATTTGAGTCCGGGAAATGAGACATTACAGTAC
Organism: Agrypnus murinus; assembly: GCA_929113105.1. Taxonomy (NCBI): domain Eukaryota; kingdom Metazoa; phylum Arthropoda; class Insecta; order Coleoptera; family Elateridae; genus Agrypnus; species Agrypnus murinus. The sequence goes on along the minus strand of OV816028.1, from coordinate 19,074,446 downwards.
TAGGCCGGGAAATGTTGCCTGGTAATATTTCCCGGACTCATGAACTAAAACAAATGAAGCCCTTTTTTTTAACAAATTTATTGAAAACGACAAACTTTAAAACTTATTAATGATTAATAGTGATATTAATGGAACAACAAGAATTTTCATTAATGTTAATACTTGGCATGACCCCGTCGGTGGTAATTCTGGGGTTGGAAACTTCTTTTTTTTGTTGAAGCACCTCTACAAAAGTTTCTCCGCCTTGGATCATTCTTGCTACTTTTCCCTTCATTGCATTCTTCTACATATTTCTCTGCTACCGAAGAACTCTTCCAGCCCCCATGACGCTTTAAAACGTTAATGTCGGCCCCAGCGTTAGCCAAAAGAGTCGCCGACGTACGGCGAAAGCAATGGCCTGTATATTTTTCGGGGTGTTCCAACTTAAGATATTCAGCGATTTTTTTTGGTATCCCTCCAATGGTGTGGATACCAACTCTTTGAGAAACACACCTTCCTTGTCTATACGCTATAAAGAGCGCTTTTCCAGTCATAGTTTTAGGGCGCAAATGTCGGTAGTTTCTATAGAGCTCCAAAAAGTTAATTCCATCGCATTCATTAAGCACCGTAAACACCCGTTTAACATAAGTTTTTGTTTGATTAATATTGACAACCAATTGGGATCCACTGTCCACCACGTCGTCAATACTCAAGTTGTACAGTTCATCTCGCCTGCAACCACCGGCAATGCCTAGCATTGCAATTACCTATAACAAAAATAAAACCCTTGTAACTTATTTAAAAAATTTACGACCAAAATTATAGTTATTCTTACAACCGTGGTGATGACAAAGCAAAGATGTCGGTAATATCCTACCTTTATCAAAAGAAAATCCTTGGTGGGTGCTTCCTTCATAAATCTATTAACTTCTTCCCGACTAAGAACTTTGGATTGATTTGGATGATGACCTACCGACTCCCTTTTGAGAAAAGCTGTCAACTTGCAATATTTGGAGATGTTCACATTTTCATTTACCAACAGCGTGGATTTAACCATTGAATATTTAGCCCACTAAGTAGAGCTATTACATTTTTTGGACTAAAAATAATGTTTTTATTAAAAACATTCTTTGATAAAACATATTTTCTTACCGCATCTAAAAAGTAAGCCAACATAATGTCTTCGTTGACATTCTTTTCCGCCTTGTGATCTTTTCGCCAATCGCAAAATAACCGGTATTCTTTTTCGTATCTTCCTATCGACTTGGTGGGAATAAGCTTCGCCGTAGCTTCGGCACATTTCGAAACTATTTCATCCAAACCATAATTACTTGACGAACATGCAGCTTCCATTTTTGACAGGAGTTTTGAAAACAAGAAAATTTTCAAACATTTCGTTGCTACCGTTACTATAAATAAGGCGACCAGATTATCCTTAATAATTTAACTGATTAAAATTATTCTCTATTTCAAAATTAAAAAAGCGATACAGCATGAAATAAAATGTTATACGTCACATGGCCGTGAGATGATCTTACAGTACTCATTTCGAAATACCTGACTCGGCTCCTTTGTCGCCTCGTCCGTTAACTTCTCATTCGTACTGTAATAAAACATCTCCCGGCCTTATAACGTAAATAACTATTGCCGGCCTGCAGAAAAATACAGTATTTTCAAAACTTTACTGAAAAATTTTGTTAATTCGTGTTAAGTAATCTTTGTTAGTTTTTCCAACATTTGTAACATAGGATACTATCTGAGTTTTTAACAATTTTTGACTTTTCTCAAAGTCGATTGTATTAATTTTTTTTTTCAAAAAAAAATACAACTATTGTACGCAATTTTCTTATCATTGCGTTAAAATCTCAATTTGGTATCTCTGTGGAATCAGAAGTTATGAATTTTCTTCTATAGTCGTGCGACTAAAATGTTCTAAAATGACATGCACATGTATTAAAAACCGCGAATATGACTACCAAGTATATGTATATGACTACCAAGTAAGAATATGACAAAAATACCAAGTTGAAACTTTAACGCAATTATAAGAACATTACGTACAATAGTTGTAATTTCTTTGAAAAAAATTAATAGAACCGATTTTAAGAAAAGTCAGAATCTGTTAAAAACTCAGATAATGTACTATGTTACAAATGTTGGAAAAACGAACAACGATTATTGTAGGTAGTACATTTCATTCTCTTTCAAATGCAGAAAACCCGACCTTCCTAACTGATACGAAAGTCGAGTAAATGGCATTTGAATATAGGAATGTACGTTTAAAACTGAAAAATAAACCTGGATATCTCGCGAACGGTGTATTAATGGGCAGTAATATTTGAGCTTTATATAAGACTTGGAAAGGGTATTACGTAAATAAAATATAAAGAAAATCTATGAGGGTACCGCGCCAACTTTGGTCGAATCGGCGTGGAATGTATCACATACGGGATATTTTGTCTTGCGTCCCCGATTAATGCGAACGCTTAAAATCCGGGTTTCTCGGTTCCGAGGGGCCGCAAAAGCTTCTTGGATCCGGATTGTTTATGTGTGTCGATGCGTTCGTTGTGTAGTCTCAGATTTGAAGTCTGCGGTATATCGTTTAGAGCGGTTTAGGCGAAGGCGGCAAAAAAACTGCCTCCGTCTTACTGCAGGTCGGAGCAAAAATTTGAGAACGGAATCTTTGCCAGCGCAGTACCCCAATCGTTTCTACCGGAAAAGTCTGTTTTGCCAACACTCTTCCGGGTGCGGGGGCTAGAGGTGACATGGGGTTTTTGGGAGTAAACGAACATGTGTTGGCGGCATTCGATGCGCGGCCTGCTACGAGCGGTGCATCAATTGGTTTTTACGTATCTCTGCTCGAGGAAGCTCTGCCCGTTTTCGAGAAGCGGTATCTCGGAAACTATAGGATCCAAAACGAATATCTTCGCATCAAACGATGGGCAATCTCAAAATGTTTCCCCTTCAAATGCCGTAACAGCCGAAAAACTCGAACATCTTTATTTGTTTTTCGCCCGATAATCGTACTAAAGTAATATCGCCGGCCTCAGCCTAATCGGGTTCCTAGGTGGAAATCACTTCTGGGGGTCTTATATGATTGCCTCCTGGGTCATTCGAGCCCATCCCCGTTTTTGAAATCCTGAAATCCACTCGCCGGCGTTTTCGATTATTCCGGTTATTCGGTGCTCCCTGTCCAGCTACCTTGCTCTGATTTTGAACGATAGACCGTTCTACGTGTCTAAAACCCGTATATCCTTTTTTCGCCTAACGAATGAAAAAAACGATCGTTTGGAGAAAAGAGAAAAACTCCAGCCTTTCGCCGATTTCGGGACGGTCCCCGTTTTGGTCGTTCAAGGTTTGGTATGCGGGAAGCGAATGATGTACAAAAACCGACTTTTGTTATTACAAAGAATGGATATTTATTTATTTTAGATTGTTCTTGGAAAGTGTAAAAGTAAATTTATTATTATAAGATATATTTTGCGAAACGTTTTCTTTAATTTTTTTACCTTACCGGCCGCAAGCAAATGCTACGTCGTTTGGCGGTCTGCGAACGAAAAAAGTTGGAAACCGCTGCTCTAGAGCAGTCCGAGGCTACAGTTGTCAATATTTTGGTTAGCGCTACTTTGACCTTTGACTATTGGACCCTATAGGGAATTTGTTAAGATCGTTGAGCGTTTTTGTAAGGTGATGAGAGATTGAAATTGGGACATTAGGGATGCTCCCTCCCATAAATAATTTCTTTTCGAACAATTTTTGAATGATTTTTTTGTGCAATCCATTGACCGAAAACTCTGAGTTTTATTAATAGTATATGAAATTCAAGCAGTCCTTCAGCTGACGCTAATTGATTTTCTTTTGTTTCCAGAATTACTTTTACGGAAAAAATCTTGTAACTTAGAAGAACAGGCAGCAACATTTAAATATCGTTTATGCTTATCGGTAGCCAGATGCTTTGTGTCCAAATAGTGCTGGAATAGAAATTCATATGAAAATTACGTGCCTCTAATTCTTTTTGCATTTGCACAATTAATATTCTAAAGTGATGATTAATGACATGTGATAATTAGGTGCTTCTCGGTATATTTTTGGCGGGTTACAATTAATACTTAAAAATACATCTTTTTCGTGTCTACGTCATTGCCAAGAACACCTGTTGTTAGTTGCGTAGGCTTCCCCAATTTTACAGATTTTACTTTTGTTTGATAAAAGTGTGATTGGCATTACATAGAAGCCGCTACGGTTATTTGTTGTAATTAATATTTATAACTGGCACAGTCAAGTTAAAATAATAAATAGATAATGATATCTAGTCTTTAAAAAGAAGTATAACTCCGTTGGATAGCACTATTAAATATAGTTTACTGCAACTTAGAATTTAAAAGAAAATTAATTGAAAAGTTCTCACTTATTGGTTGAAACAATAAACGTAATGTTTTGCTGTCTGTGTCCGTAAAATCGTGATTATCCATAAAAAAAAAGCGGGACGTCTGGTTACCTTAGTTTTTGTCTTTTGTCATTATTGAGTTTTATTATACATCATAGCGGGATATTACTAGCTATCCATCAGTTTTTCTTTCTTTTTATTTTATAACATAAGCTAAAATTCTGGCAATTATTCAAACAATAATGAATTAATTTTAACTTTTTATTGACATTACATTTTCAGAACTGATTGAGTATAGTTTTAACAATTATATTTGCGAAAGTTACTTTTTCAGTCTACAAAATTTAAAATGTTATGATAAACATTTTCGCTTTTTATTTTGTACTTAATGGTTATTTGTAACATTGCAGCGACACACAACGTCAATCGTACAGGGTAACATCACTACAAAATTTTATTGCAAAACTAAAATCTTAACTCTACTATACATAATAAACACAAATATAGATGGCGACTGCATATACCTGTTACGGTAACCTCTTTTATCTCTCGACTATAACGCAAAACTGTTACTTTTCTTTTCAGCGAATGATGTCAGTACATGTACCTAAATGTTGTATTGTAATTTATGAGAAAATAGAAACGGCTTGGATAAGGCTGTAATAATTTTGATAATAATGAACTGATAATAAATTTACTTTTAATATATAGAAATAATAATATGAATAATGCCTGCCCTACTGCATTTCTTATTAGTGTACACAAACGTATACAAAGGAACACATCAATTTTTTTGTATACATTGCAGCTTTGATTACTTATTTATTATTTAAATAAATTAAATAAAATACTAAAAAGATGTATTTGTTACCAGTAATTTTTTCATAGAAACGCGTTTTTAATGAACTCTAAAAATAACAACAAAAGTTTTCTTCATTAGTATAACAGACACCTTTCTTTTCATTTCGTATATTTTAAGTGGAATATATTTTATCACTCAATAGATGTCGATCTTACTGCAACAAATTTAAAATTGAATACTTATTTACTAGTTTTCATAAAATCGATCCATATGAAACAATTTACAGGAAAACTAATAATAATAATAATCGACGAAATTCCTTACATCATGAAATACAATATTCAGCATACCTAACGTGATAAGGAAAACTTTTAAAATCTCTCATTTCAAAATAATATTTCCATAAAAATACTCCATAATTTAAAATTTAGAAATTATTATATAAAACCATAACCTTTAAAAGTTTCAGAACAACCTGATGAAATTTAGTTTTTTATTGTATCACTTTTGCTGACACCATCAGCAGGGGACTGATTTCTTAAAAACAAGTAGTATGTTGACTGAATTTTATTACATAGTCTGCAAAATAATAATGTATATAATTATGTTATCGTTTTATCAGATTTATCGTTTTGCATCTAGACGCGAAATGAAGTCCTTAATCTTTGTACTTATCTCGTTGAAAAATCGAACATAAATTCACTAAATGTTGTGGTAATTATAGTTTCGAATATGTATCTCAATATTCATGAATTTATCCCTAAAGCAATGAAGGACCATATTAAGAAATTTTTATATAATATATATCCTTTTATGAAAATAAAAAAGTAATTTTCTTTAATAAATTGCAAAGATCATATTTGTTTAATATATAAACGTTGTTTTAAGAACCAATACATAATTAATAACAATTATTGTAGCTTTCAAATATAATTCTTTGAAAGTTTCAAATTTCAGTTTGGCTTTTATTAAACTGAATATCGGAAGGGATAGAAGTTACCGAACTTCTAAATTTCCGAATAGTAATGTTCTGAAACGACATAGCTATTCATCTCTAAGTCTATGAAAATAAAAATTTAAGAAAACTCAACATCAATATTCAAAGCATCTAGATTATTTTGAATCATCCTACAAGGAAATTAATTATGTATAGTGATGGACTCGAGCCGAGTCAAGCCGAGCTTTCCTAGAAAACTCGACTCGATTCGAAAAAAAAAATCAAATTCTACTCGAAATAACCTGTTTCAACTCGACTCGAAATCGAGTCGAGTCGAGCCGGCTTGTTTTGGAATCATAGTTATGTTCCAAATTTATATAGCAGTCGCGAAAACTTTTTTTCCCTCTTAGTCAGAAAACGAGCCGCTTGCGTCGAGTTTTCTAAAAGACTAGTGCAATAATGACTTATGAAACGAGCTTTTTATGCTATTTTTTTTCTATTTTGCCTCTTTTATTCCCTTTTTAAATAAGAAAAATCGCTATTTTAAAATTTAGGAAATTTTGTGGTAGTTGACAATACTGATGTGACATTTGAAAATTCAAATTTTTAGGGTAAGGTTTTTGTCAATTTTCTGTTTTTTAATTTTATTTACAATGTTACCAACTTTGGAAAAGTCGGGCTATTAAAGCACTCAACTGAACTATTAACGCACTGTTTTGGGTGCTTTAACAGCCTTATTATAGACGCAAAATAGAAAACTGTAGTTATGGATAGACTAGGTTTTTTCCAAATTGATTATAGAAAATAAAAAAATTTGACGACAAAAAAATCATAGCAAATTTAAGTAAATCGCCGTATTCCCAAATCGTTGGCACTGGAAGCATCGTAGAGGCGCGGGTATATATGGTCGAACCGTCAACGAATAAAAAGCCACTTTTATGCATTCTGACAAACGGGTTCCGATAAATGTTAGGAGATATGAGGCTGTCTCTTGAACTTCTCCCTGTCGCCTGGTAGTAAGTCTTTTGACTTCTACGACTTTTTGAGATTTTAGCTCGCTTTTTATTTCTTCAATGGAACAATTATTCAAATCTTTACACGTGACAATGCCTTTAACATAATTTAACGTTTTATGAGCATATACTTTTACTTTAAATTTGTCAAACAAGTCGACTTTGAATAGACGTTTTGTTTGCTCCTTATCCTTCAATTCTATCAATAAACCTTCTTTAATCTTCCTTACATTCTGAACTTCTCTACTAAGTTTTTTAGAGTACGCGATATAACAAAAGGACTAACACCAGAAAAATCTGCGCCGTCTTCTCTTTCGATTACCACATAATTTATTCTAGAATAACTAATCGCTACTTTATCTCGTATTGGCTCCACTATCTCTGGCGATGACTCGCCTAATTTTTTTCTTTTATGCGGAGATTGAATGTTGTTGGTATCGCCTAAATTTTCTCCGCTGATACTAGGCTTGGGATTGACAGGGTTAGGGGTAGCTTTAATTGGGGATTGAGGACTGGTTTGGATAGGTGTAGAGCCGGGAAGCTCCGTTGTACTGGCAAGGGGCACTTTTAAATCAGTATTATTTTCACTAACTTCCATGTTTAATTAATTTAATAGGTGTGGTCGTGGGTGTATGTATAGTATGCGTGGTTTGACAGTTTGAGGAACCATCAACAGCCAAAGGATTCCAAAGAACCCGACTCTGGTGGCCTCGACGGAGCCCCCCGCATTATAACGCAAGGTTCCCGGTCCAGGCGCCACCTGGCATTACGGCATAAGCGAGATTTTGGCAAATTGATAGGGCAGCCAGGTCATGTTGGCTAGACCGACCCGGGCCCCTGTACTACCTTCCAGCTTGGGAGTGCACACCCCGGAACCCAGTTTTATCCGCTGTACCCTCCAGCAGGCGAGCCCAAGGATCTCTGCTACTAGTTCCCCACGCTGTCAAACAAGGAATGAGTGTGCTTGTTGGTGACCTGCCCGTATGCAGTGTACGTGTGTGTAGTGTATGTGTGTTTAGGTTAAAGTAGAAAAACTGTATGTTTATGTGGTTGTGTTTACGGGCAGGTATGTGTGTTGGAACGAGGTGTACTGAGACGGTTCCCGTGGAGGCGCTACTCCCCAATAGCTGCCCGCTTTCAGCCACCCGCATATATATATATATATATATATATATATATATATATATATATATATATATATATATATATATATATATATATATATAGATGAAAAGATTGAGTTCAAGACTCAACTGTAGATGCGGCGAATAACCTTAGTAGTTGAAACCGCTATTAAATTAAAAAAATAAAAAATAAAAAATAAATAAATAAATAAATAAATAAATAAATAAATAAATAAACATAATTTGTGCTTACAAACTAATTATAACTTGAACGATCATTTATTTTGGTTGTTACAATCGATAAGACTTTACTTCTTTAAGTTTACAATATAACTAACTATTCCTTTTAATTGTCACTTCTTATTTTACCTCCTAATCCCTACCAAAATCTCTCCTTGAAATCAAGGATGTTAGAGTCCGCATTACTTACTTTTGTGAGCAATATTGCTGTGCTAGTAACGTACGTAGAATCGCACTATAGATAAGATCATGTTACATGAGAATTGCTTAAGATAATAAAACTCACGATATCAAATTACAGTTTTCTGATAAGTCGACGTTATCTCTATGAGAACTTCTTTGGCATTTATTCTCTCATGACCATGAGAACTGTGTAGGCAGATAAGGTATAAATACCTCTGTTTTAATCTTAAATCTTTAGTCTTTATTAAATATTCATTCAACACACAAGTTTTTATTAAGTATTCATTCAACACACAAGTCTTTATTAAATATTCATTCAACACACAAGTCTTTATTAAATATTCATTCAACACACAAGTCTTTATTAAGTATTCAACAAGTGTTTATCCTGAGTGAGTATTAAAACTAGTTGTGGATTTTAAAATTGTCTTGCTAGTAAAAACATAAAGGCTCATTCGAGTTTTTAATTAATTATTTTGCTTAATGTCATTTAAATGTGAATTCTAAAATTGTTCTGTTAAGTGTGTTAATTCAAATCTAATTATTTAAACTCGTCTTAAACTATTTAATTAATTACAGACAAAGTAATATTAATATATTTGTATTCTAAATATTAAAAGAGATAAAGTTTTCTCTCGATTAAAAATAATAAAATATATTCTACGACTACAAACGAAATATATAAATGTGTTTTATTATATTCAATAAATAAAGTTTTAAAAAAAGCTTCGGCCACAGAATATAACCAAAACTTGCTAGTATTATGACACGCTTTACAAATTGCAGAGTAGCTTCATTCCATACTTAAAATCCATTTGTTTATCTTTATTACTGGGTCAAGTAATTTAGAAATGAGTTTTGTAATAATTGTTGTAATATCTTTTTGGAATAATAAATGTCAGAGTAATGAATTGATTTAATTTTGTTTTGAGCTTTTTCTATTTTATCCTTCGTTACAATATTTTAATAAAAAAATTATTTGAACTGAGAATAGAGCCGGCGTTCTTTAGTCGTAAATCCAACGTGCCTTCTAGTCAGTCATGCTGTCTGTTCGTGTCTTTTGCTTCTTTAATGAATGTCATTTATCGTCCTTTTTTGTTTGTTTTTTATTATTAATTACTTTTTGATGATTTTTACAATTACTAAAGACAGTACGTTTACTTATTAATTGATTACAGTGCTTAGTAAGTATATTTACAATGACGCCACAAAGTAAGTTGTCTGGAAAGTCTGCTAATACAGATTTTCGAAAACCTGTAATGCCGAGTATCGGCTTTTAAATTATTTTGACAATATTATTCGCAATAACTAACAAAACTCAATGTAGCGCGATTCTATAAATAACAATAATTCTAAAAAACTTTGGTTTCTAAAATTACTATCCCTTGAATTTATACTAGAGGTAAACTCGTGTATATATGGAGAGAACTGCTTCGCGAGCATTTAAAAGATCCCTTAACGACATTGGCCGGTTTACTACATTGACGTTTCGTTTTTATTTAAATAGCATTCGAAAATCTTTTTTATTGTAAATGAATATAATAAATAGCGTTTCTGGAAATTTTTAACTGTCCTTATTTCCTACTTTCAAAAGTTGGCAACCCTAATACGGACAATATTATTTCTAGAGGAATTCATTACGCACAGTACACACTTGTAAAAAAGATAATTTCAACATTTAAAATAATAAAATTAATTAAAAAAGTGTTCAAAAAAATTATTTATTTATTAATAATTTGTAGTTAAATTTACACTTTTTAATTACTTCGATCTACCAGTTGAAGAAATGTAAGGTAGTATCAAACAAAATTCAGAAAAAAAGAATTGTGATGAATTTAAAATATTAGATGTATAATCCGACTTAATTTTATAATTAAACCATGTTTAAATTTAAACAGTATCTACTCTCTTTATTGCCTGAAATGAGAAAAAAGCTGTCAACTAATATGTTGTTAAGTGTCAAATTATAGTTAAGTAATAGTGGATGATATAACATTATATTGACTATTGCATATAAATTATATAACAATACGTCGATACATCTATAAAACAATCAGCAACTTCAATCATTAGGAATTTCGAAATATCGGCAGAAATAGTCGAACTTTAAAAATAGACAAACATTAGTCGGCTAATTTTTGCAACTGTAAAAAATACTATAAAGTCTAGAATGTCAATAAAATTTATATATCCGTAATACTTGATTAATACGTTATCAAAGAAGCAACGTTTTATACATCAATTCTTGAAATAACTTAATTTATTTAAATTTTATAACTTGAATGCTGAATAACAAATATATAATATAGGTATTAAATCTGTATGTAAGTATTTATCATAAATAACTTTAGGTATGAACAATACCTTTCATGACCTTTTTCAAAATTACGTAAAGTTTACTTGATTGTAGCTAACTGAACTAAATTTTTAAACAAATGTCACCCAGTTTTTTTACTAAACTATTAAGTGATTAATTGCTATAGAAACATAACTCTATATCCAAATTAGTAACATTTATGAAATCTTACTGCTCAACGGACAATGAAAAAGAAACTGTTGTAATCCAGGAGAATTTTCCACTAAAACATAGTAGCAGTGTACATGTTGTACATTATATAAAATTTACGATGTTGTTAGATTTAAACAGATTATTTGTTTTTCCGAAAAAAAAGAATGGGTCTAGGTAAAAAAATTACAAACCATGAAAATAACTTGTTGTCATATCTAATGAATATGAATTAAGATGTTCATTATCTTAGAGTAACTGCTTAACAATATTGTTACACTCAAATGCAGAATAGTTATGCAAGTGCCCATTATTATAATAGTGTGTATTTCAAAATGGAACAAGATTAAAATTTGCATTTCGTATTAATTATTTATATTCTTTTAACTATTTGCATTTAGAAAAATGCAGTCAAATTAGAATTTTAAAAATCTACATATTGAAAGTCAAAAAAGTCTGTATGTCATCGTTTAGTAGTGCATTCTTTGATCTTGTTATAATATGACTAATAAATACTTTCTCCATTTTATTTAAATTGAAAATTCATTCATGAATTTTAGTGGGTTTAGGCGATCTCTAAGTAGATCTGCTTAACGATGACACAGATTTTTTAAATTATAACTCCATTTAAATTTTAATCTGTATTACTGTTGCATAACATCGTCGATTTGCTAATATTAAATAATGATGTTAACCTTTTTAGAAATTTAATTATTGATGTATGAATATATAGATAGTATCTTGATAAAATTATTATTATAATTTATAAGGGTGACACTTTCTCGAAGATTTCGGACTTAAATAAATTATTGTTTCTGACTGAAATAGCGAAAGGAAAAATACCTTTACTGATTTTATTATCATAGAATAGGAAATAATACATAGAGGTGCACAGAAATTTTTGACATAAGCCTTATTAAGATTTAAATTTCAATATAATAGTAATTAGAGGTTGTGAGATAAAACCAGGTATGTAATTATTGTTTTATATTTGTTTGATTAGAACTTATGGCAGAAACGTGATGTTGTTTTGTACTTTCAAGATGTCTTTCTAGGAATAAATGCGCGAATTGCAATTATTTATGACAGATAGGTACTTTTCCTTATTACACCTACCGTGTATTTTGTAGCACAGAAAGAAGCTTGTTTTCTGTGAGGCAACAGTACATTAATAATTTAATCTGTTTAATTACTTTACTAATTAACAACAGATGATGTTTACTTTTTATTATTTCTAATGTTACTACTAATTATAAAAGCAATAATTAGCAGAATAAAAGGTTATTGATCGAATTGGTAAAAATGTACATATATTTAAACCTTTCTGTGAATCAAATTATATCAGAAGGATTTTATTTAACTACAATAAACAAACTCAAACATTCTACTTACTTGTTCATAAAGTAAGAGAATAGCAAAATTAGGGATAATTGGTAATGTGCTTTATAACAACAGTTCTAGTTTTAAGAACATATTTTAGATATAGAACAAACACCATATCAGATTTCAATAAAAAACTATCTGTCGTAGAATTAGAAGCAGAATAAGATTATTTTATCATTATTAACTTAACAGAAAAACAAACAGTAAACAAGACAAAAACAATCCGCAATACAGACAAAAACTGACAAAATGTATATTTCATTTACACCGCTTACCACCGCTAACGATGAAGGTATACAGAAATAGTTCATAATGACAAAAGGTAAATCAACGGAAGTATATGTCGGAAGAAGGATAACTAATTACAGCAATAATTTTAGGCTAACACGCAAGAAATATAATAAAAAAATTGGGAGGCCAGAATTTAATAAAAGTATTTATTGGTAAATACAAAAATTTTTACATTAAATGGAATATGATGAGAATAAATTGCAACATATTAGACTGCATAAAATTTATATATATTGCGGTGATATCAAATCACCTCATTGAAAATTTTATTAACAATAGAACGGAAACGTCAAAACAAATATTTCATATATCTGATTTAAATCAAAAGAGAGACATGCTAAGTCTTAGGCTTAATTAATATAAAGACTACATATAGGGTCACAGTTAGGCTCATCAATATTTATCTAGAATAGATGTTCATCATCCCACATTAGAAATTATTTTAGACCTGGATGTTCCTGCCCCCTTGGTTCCTGCTAGCGAATCTAGAAAGGTATTTAACTACTGTTCTGCAGATTATGATCAAATTAACAATGCTTTTAATAGTATCAATTGGAACTCTAAATTTAACACTAAAAATATAGATCAAGCCGTTAACATGTTTTATGGCTTAGTTTTCAAAATAAGAGAAGAATATGTCCCTGTTAGAAAAACTCGTAAAGGACATTATCCTCTGTGGTATAATGAAAACATTATTAGAATGCTTTGTAAAAAACACTCTGTTCATAAAAAATATAAAAGGACAAAATCCATGGCTCATTACAGAGAGTTTTCCTTGTTAAGATCAAGAGTAAAGAATCTAAATAAGAGAAGCCTACATTAAGCATGTGGAGAGTACTGATCGACGGATCAACGATAATCCCAGACAGTTTTGGAGGTTTGCCTCCAAAAAATTAAATAATAATGTACCAAACTTAGTCCGACTAGGAGATGAGACCGCCTCTGCTGGAAGGGAAGTTTGTGATCTGTTCGCTAGATTCTTTCAAAATGCTTATAGTGATTCATCCGATCTCTTATTAGACTTAAACGAAATCTCTGAAACCAATTTAAATATAAACAGTATCACAACTAACCCAGAACAAGTACAAAAAATAGCTCTGGCGCTTGATCCTAACAAGGGAGCTGGCTCTGATAATTTACCTGCTATCTTTTTAAAAAATAGCTCTATCTCTTAGTTTACCACTTTCAATTCTATTCAATAAATCAATTGCTGAAGGCACATTTCCTCAGGTTTGGAAATTAGCTCATGTGAGTCCTATCCATAAGTCTGGTGACAAAAGTCCAATATTGAAAATTACCGACCTATATCTAAACTTCCGGTCATAAGTAAAATCCTTGAGCTCATAGTACATGAATACATATTTAACTCAATAAAAAATCATATAATCCCCCAACAACATGGCTTTTATAAACAACGTTCTATAAACACAAACTCGATCATTTATAGCGAATATGTGCTAGGAACAATGAATGAGCGATTACAGGTAGATGCAGTGTACACTGATTTCAGCAAAGCATTCGATAAAATAGACCACTTTATTCTTTTCAAAAAATTACAAAAAATCGGAGTGTGTGGAAACCTACTGCGGTGGCTGATATCATACCTCTCGAATAGATCGCAGCTAGTGGTTATTAAGGGGTATCGGTCCGAACCTTACAGTGCTCCCTCAGGAGTCCCGCAGCGCTCGCATCTGGGTCCTTTGCTTTTTAACTTATTTATTAATGACATAGTCAATTGCTTAAAACACGTACAGTTTCTCTTATACGCTGACGACTGCAAACTTTTCATGAAATTCAATAACATGCAGGACTGCATTAATTTTCAACTGGATATAACTTCTTTTGAAAATTACTGTAAAAATAACAAACTGACTCTTAATGCCGACAAATGTCACTCAATAACTTTCTCCAGAAATCGCTATATACATGACTTTCCATACAAAATCAATAACATTCAACTCACAAAAAAGGACTGTATTAAGGACCTCGGAGTGATATTCGATAACAAATTAGTTTTTGACCATCACATAGACTTTATCACCCAGAAGACTAATAAAACCCTCGGTTTTATACTACGTAACTCCAATGACTTCAGACAACCTCAAACATACATCGCACTATTTAATTCGTTGGTTAGAAGCCACCTCGAATATGCCTCCGTTATATGGTCTCCTTACTACAACACTTACAACAATAGACTAGAAGCTATTCAAAACAAATTCTATAATCGCTTACAATACAAATTTCCGGATCAAACCTTTAACTTCACTTTCTTAGCAACCAGACGAATATATCTTGACAAAATTATGGCTTTTAAAATAATTAATAACTTAATCGATTGCCCTAGACTACTTTCTTTGTTTTACTTTCACATTCCACCAAGACAAACCAGAAATACTCAACTATTCTCTTTACGTTTTAATCGAACAAATTCTGCTTCTAACTCACCAATTGCTCGTCTCTCGGTAGAACTCAATGATCTGTTAGGAAAGATAGAGCTGGACATCTTCACTATATCTCTTAATCAGTTTAAAAACATCTTAAAGCAATCAGGGTGACATTTATATATTTACCAAAGCTAGATCGTATCATTAGTAATTCTTATCTGCATATACATTAACTAATTTACAAATTACAAACGTATCTAATATACTAATATACTATTCTGATTCTAATTTTATCCGCATTATTATCAAAATGTAAAATATTGTATTTTATTAATAATTTCATTTATAACAGTTATTTAAGTTATGTGTGTTAATTAGACCACCTTGAATTTATTTACTGTTTTTGTAATTTAGTGGAACCCTATAATTGGGTAAAACTGTTGGGTTCCCAAAATATTTAAAATAAAATAAAATAAAAATAAAATATTTAAATTAAAAATTAAGAATAAAATTTCAGCAAACATAACCTCAATTCATATGCATACAAAAGGCTTGATTTAAAAAAAAGGATATTAATCAGTTAGATTGTTTTATCATAATGCATGTTTATGCAACCCAAATTACATATTGGGATGGGTTTTCCACTTGTAAGGAACAAATAATTTTCTTATTTAAATTTAGAGGCTACGATTTTTAACGTAGGGTAAATTTTTCTACTTTCCAGGAGACCAACTCAGTTTCGCGCAGTTAGTTAACTGAAAACAGATAAATTAGGTCAATCTTGTCATGACTTATATAGTACAATTACTTTTTAAACTTTGTTATAAAAATTCTGACCATTTTTATTATTGAAGGTTTTAATCTTGTCGTTTTGCTTCATTGTGACGATTATTGACGATCCTATTTTTTCTCACCATTGTTTTTATGTAAGCGCTTGGAGAACTGTATGCTGGACATATTGATCATAAATTGATTAATTTTGAATCAATATTTAAGCTGGAACTTGCAAATGCATTAATTGGTCAATTCATTGTAGTATCGTACTGTAAAATTATGTTTGTTGTAAATTGTAAAGATGTTCCTATGGAGAATTTATATGTATTACTTGTATGTATTACTATTTTGTAAAGGATAAACCTTGATTTGTTGAATTCTGTATGTATTTAGGTCGTAACGAGATTTGTATATTGTCATTCGTTTTTCTCTTATATCTTCGTTACGATACATTTTTGGACAAGGGTTGTATTATATTATTTTAATCCTTGTTTTAAGGGCTACAATCCTGTAATCATAGAATTAAGATTAGTGATGATTAAGAACAGCTGTGCGGGTCAGTGACGTCATCAATTTTACATGATTTGTTTTTGTTTTGAAAATATGTCATTGCCGGCTTTTGTTTTAACATAAACTATATAAGCTGAAGCAAAATTTAACAAAGTCAGTCGACAAAACGTTCACGGCAAAGCTATGCCCGACTCCGGATAAAAATCTGTAATTTAATTTGAGGTTAGATATTTTAATCATGTGATTGACGTAAATGTCATATATAAAAGGAATTTGAATTAAATCAAAGTGTTACCTGAACAATCTCAAGAGTTCAAAGAAGATTTCAGTGTTGTTATATAATTTAAAGTGAATGTGATTATTTTTAAATAAATTCTGGGAGAATTTATTTTTCGTCATCAATCTACGTATTGATGTTTTTGAAGACAAGAAATCAGCTGATAAATACTACAGCAATGTTACCAATTGAGGATTTATTTAAAGGAATTTTTTTTTAATAAAATATACCAGGTTGGTCATAATAAATGGGTTCTTTAATCTCATTAATAATATTAAACTTATAAAGTTTATCCTTAATAATACAAAGTTATTTTGTTTAGTTTCTAAGGTTCTTTTGAGAACTTATTTGCCTTCAATTAAATAAAACAATTTAATTTCTTTTATTTCAATTTATTTTTATTAGATAAACAGTTTTATTTATAAACAATTTTTGATTTGTGTTGGTCTGTTCAAGTGAATGACCGTATTGGCCCTACGTCAGGCCATTACAACTTTTAATCACATTTGAGCAAGCCTGGGAATTTATTTCTCAATTATTAATTGTATTAATTTAAACAACACTTCTTGCCATTGACTTTTCATTTGAATTTTTATTTTGTTCATTAAATAAAGTTTATGTGTTTTGAAATTTACTTCTGTGTTTAATTGATGCATATACAAGCATCCAGTTTTCTTCTCTTTTGAATTTAGAGTTTGGCAGTGGTTGTCCAGCTTGCAGGAGCTTTAGCGTTTATAACATAAGTTTTTCTCCTTTTTCAGGCATACGAGTTAATAAAAGTCTCGTAATTCAAACAATTTATGCTTTACTGAGTAATCCTGAGCTGGCTGATTGGAATAAAGAAAAATATCTGTGGTGTATTTTTATTTCAATCCACCGTATATAATTCATGTTTTATTTGGAACGGTGGGCATACTATATTTTATTTTAATAGATCACCGCAATATATAGGCAGTTTAAGTAAAAAGTGAATTAATATAATGGGAATTAGAGCTTTATGTAACTCGCGTAATGCAGCGAACAATAAAATTTCTAAAATATAATATCGGTTGCACCACAGTCGTGCTTCGAGTAATCTGCATAAAAATACTATTCAAAAATAGGGATTTTAACAAGATTTTCGATTTCGCCTCATCTTTATGGCCTTGACTTGAGTATGTACAGCAAAACCTCTGCTTTCGGACACCTCTTGATTATGAAAGTCAATATGCATATTGTATATTTAAAACTAAACCTCCTATTACCGGAATATTAGTACAAATTAGACTTGGTCAATAGACCAATTTTAGTTCAATTTAACCCTCTATATCGGTCACTATCGGTGTCGGTCGCAGGTAGAGCAACCTTATCCTTCTAAAACATTGAACGGTTTTCTATTTTAAATTCTTTACTTATTATTTATTTTATTTATGTTTCTATACAAAAGAAACGATACTTCTTACTTAAATTACTGGAATTGATCCTACAATAACTTTATTGTTGTTATTTTTTTATCTCTTCTCACTTAAATTGTTAATTTTGCATTTTATATTTTTTTTTGGAAGAAAACATACGAGGATTTGTAGCGGCGTGATTAATAATTCTTTAGTTCCGATATTTGTTACCTATAAACATACAGAATCATAAATATTATAAAAAACATGAACGAACAGCAAACTAATATCATAGACTATTTTAATTCATAAAATTGTCTACTATATATAGATGCAACGTATTTATTTTGTTTAATTATGCTTTTTATTAATAATTATGGTGTATTTAATCCTTAAGTCCTTGATACAATAGTAGAATTTTATAATTCTTCAAAATGTCACAAACTACACTTGCACAAAAAATGACCTTAATTCACTTAACAATAGGTATAATACCTCACAAGTTATAGCTGCAAAACGGAAAGAACTTTTAATTTTGATAAAGATGCTGCAACAATGAACTAGGATTTCTTAAATGATGATATGAAAATTATTAATGAATCCACACAAATCTACGATATTAAAACTATTAAACTCCAATAGTTCCAGTATTTTAACTGTTAATTACAAATTTTATCTATAATTGAAATTCGTTATTAGAAGGTTGTATTATTTCAGCTCAATAACTTTTATAGGGCTGACACTAATTCTGCAAATTCACTATATTATTTATAACTTAATTCGAGGTCGAACTTCCTTCACGAATTTCCAAAGGACGGTAAGCTGAATTGTTTGTGTTAATTTATTAACACCGGAAATTAAACGATAAATTGAAGCAAATAATGAAATAAATAAAGATTAGTAAAAAGTTCCACAGTATTTATTAAAAGATAACCTGTCAATATTGTTTCGACAGCTAAGCTGTCATTATCAAAGGTAATATAAATAAACAAACACGTCACTAAGGTAGATACAAAAATAGGTAACTAAATAAAAAGATAAATAATAATAATCATAATCAGAATTAAACATCTAACACTTGCAGTAACGGAGAATTACTGAGCTCAAGTTGTTCATTCATTAAAGGTACCCTCAGTTTGTGTTTGTATATCTCAAGGGTTTATAAAATGTCTAATTTGCATTTGTTATTACAAAAATGTAGGAATTTAATATTATTTTGTGGAGTCATTTTGTAGTTCGCTATATATTGGGCAAACACTTAGAAATTTTGACATAAGATATAAAGAACACGTACGTCATTACAAAAATAAACATCCTGAAAAATCTAATTATACCAAACACTTTTTACAACAAAATCACACAATAACTCCTCAAAAAAAATATTAAATTCCTACATTTTTGTAACAATAAACGCAAATTAGACATTTTAGAAGCCTTTGAGATATACAAACACAAACTCAGGGTACGTTTAATGAATGAACAACTTGAGCTCAATAATTCTCCGTTACTGGAAGTGTTAGATGTTTAATTCTGATTATTATTATTATTATTATTTATCTTTTTGTCTAGTTTCCTATTTTTGTATCTACCTTAGTGACGTGTTTGTTTATATTTATATTACCTTTGATAATTACAGCTAAGCTGTCGAAAGAATATTGTCAGGTTATATTTTAATAAATACTGTGAAACTTTTTACTAATCTTTATTTATTTCATGATTATGGAGTTCCACAAAGGCTGGAAACAATAAATAATGAAGAAAATAAGCTTCTTGTACTGTAACGAACTACACAAAACGGTATTTACACAACTAATTCATAATTTTCAAACTTATAACTTTGTTCCATACATTAAAAACTGTAATTTTAGGAACGCTAAATAACAGAAAACTCTATCGGAAACTTCTCCAAGTGGAGCTCCAGGTGACACGTAAAATTGCTCTCCGCTCAGCCCGTCTTTTTACTCTGCTAGACTAAATCTTACTAACTTAGTTGGGGATGCAAATCTGTACTGTACTTAAATTTTAAAAGGGGAAAATCTTTAACCTGACCTATTACGAATAGCCTAACTTTTATAAACCAATCAGAAACAAGCATTCAAAAAAGCTTCCAGAAGTTTCGAGGAATTTACAGGGGCTTAAATCTGTTAGACAAAGAAAAACCCACAACTGAACATGTGACCTCGACTATTTTTTATACGTCTGCATTTGAAGGAATTATTTGTGCAAATTTAAAATGGTACGGGAAGTAATAAATTTTAATTAAATGTCTTTTCTGATATTAAATTCCTTTGTTAGGAGAAAACGATATTATTCCTGTATTTTTGAATTTAATTTTTCATCTGTAATTTCGCCATGAGACGCAGTTTGCAACCGTGAGAATGTCTTGAACTGAACTTTAACATTTACAAACACGTCAATATGTTGATTTTAGAAGCAATATTATCTGTAATTTTATTCCAGAAGGAATGACTTTTGTATGAAAATATTTTAGGACCACCCCTGATATTTAAAACACTACTTGGTTTAAATAAAGTCTACAGTTTTTTTAACTCAACTAAAATGTATTGAAATACGCAGGGCCGAACTAAGATTATTCGCTGCAAATGCATTTAAAGTTGCATTATTATAAAATTGATAATTTGAGCATGTTATAAGTCCCTATTGAAAGTTAACTGTAGTTAATGAAAAGCACAGCAGGTCCATTATAATTCAATCTTAACCCTCGCAAAATTTTAATTTATGTAAATTTAAATTAAATCACTTATTATACATTTAATTCATCTCTCGTTCTTCGCACAACCTTCTCGTTTAGTGTTAATTATTAGAGTTTGCTATTGATAATCTGAATGCAGTAAACATGAAATTAAAAAGTAACTAGGCATACGCTATATTATTAATTGTTAACGACACATTCTAAAATTTGAGATAAGAACATGATGTTCTCTAATTGTTTTAAATTTGTATTTACTCTTATTTAATTAGGAAGTATTTTATACGTCAGAAAATTGTTTGTTTGCGACCCAGGAAGAAATTATCGTTCTACAGGAGAAAGGTCAAGCGCCAATACATACATTTGTATACCGCAGAAAGTAAAACCAGGAAAGTACAAGGGTTTTATTTTTATTCCTTACTGTTCATACCGTAATGCAGCAGACATTCATTGCTTTCAAAGACGGTGACAAGTTTTTGAATGACTTCCTTGTTAAAAAAAGTATAAGTAAATGAATAAATAAATAGCATGTAAGGTAATTAGGTTATTTCATGATAATAAACGCAGCCTAACTGTCGTCTTATATTTGTGTAATAAATATAGATAAAAACAATATACTGCCACCTTTGCTGAAAATCTTATATTGCTCATTTCTGAACCTAAGAACCAAAACTCTTGAAATGCCCACAGTTCATATAAAGAAGACTTAGGTGTACATTTAAAACGACATTTATATACAATTACTTTATGAAGGATTGCGAGGTAGAACCAAATTTTCACAGCTATAGCTAGTTTTTCGAAACCTAGCCCAGGACACATCAAGATACATAAGACAAGATAGACTAGTTGCCTAGCATTCAGTAACTTCTGCGAGATAATAATATATTATTTTACTGGTTACAGTGGTTACACCAAGGCAATATTAAAATGTATGGAACAATTGTTGGTATCAATATTCTTCATAGATTGTGCCAAATCAATTTCTGATATTTTTTGAAAATCCTCTCAATCTGGATCCTTGTGTTCAGTACGTTTTTTAGTCATTTTATCGATATGTGTATCTGTCATCTTGCAGCTTTTGTAAGTTATATTATTGGGTTTTGTGTGTACCTGCCACGGCTGTCAAATGTGTTCTGTTCAATTTAATTAGTCTCACTCTCATTCTAGTCACCTCTCCGGTAGATATTAGTCATTTATTATCAGTCATAATTAGTCATCGCCCATCGCTGATAATATCAGTGCTAATTGAGACTTTTCACACACCTGAAGTCATATTATGATATCGAACATTAATGGGTTAATTTGTCAGCAGTAAACTGTCCGGCAGTGGTCAATATTATCCTCTTTTCCCAAATTGATAATCACTAATATAAGAATACGTCTTTATCCTTTTTCTGCATATTATTATCATTACTCAATCTTTGGCTTACTTACCTTTAAATCCCATTTTAATCAATTTACTGCATTCATTTGCTACACTTAGACCTGCAATTACTACAGTCGAATAACGCTTACATCCATTACAGCAAACCACTTCATTGATCAGACTAAATCTGATTTATCCGAATCATCGTCAAGGGGCTAGATTTTGTCACAAATGTTGAGTTCTTATCTGATACAAAAATTCCCAAGCTTCGTACTGTTGCTAGAACGTGCCCTCGTGATACCCGAAATTTCAGTGATCATCACCAGTGGATTCTCTAACCATTAAACATCAACGTTTCTCAGTATCATTGCCATTGAATCAGCCTCCATTTAGGAACAGGAATTGAGGTATGTTCAATTAGCGCGTCACTCTCGTAAGTGGATACTGCCAGTTCTCACTCGTGAAAGCCAGGTCGCTATCCATCCTTTACTAGCTTTCTAGACAAATGCCGTAGCTATTAAGTTCGTCTCTCGAGAGAGAGGTTCTTCACTCCTAGTCCAGCATGCGACTAGTAACTGCCTGATCCAGATTATCCCAAGTGTGGGCTGGGCTTAGCCTAGCATTTGCCTCGCATCCACCTAAATTTTCTCCACCCCCGACCTACAATATTAAAGACTTGGCTGTCTTTGACAGAGTGTAAAGGAGAAACCCGGCATATACTGCGTAGAAGTGGAGTTCTCTTAAAAGTGATTTTTTACAATAGCTTCCTTAGTCTCAGTCGCATTGGATTTTCTGGGATCCCGGGTAATTTCCCTTGGATCCGGTTGAGTATAATTGATTCACAGCTTTTTTTCACTTCCGCAGGGAACTACTTTATGACACGGTTTCTCACAGGTCAATGGTCAAGGTATCAGTAACGGTATAAACCGTATTAGTCTCTCCATACTAGAGTCCAGCTTTATTCTGAGACCACCCACTCCCAAACCGAGATGGGGGCCCAAGACCAGTGTAAGCATGAAAGAATCATACTCGTCAAATTTGTTTCTTAGGATCGTCGTCAGATTGATAGTAACCTGCCTTTTTGTCTCTATTTTCCGTTCGTAGAAGCCATATCCCGCGAAAAAAGTATTATTATTATTATTAATAATATAAAATAACTCGACAATCAGTAATGATTCTCCGACTTGGAATTTCTTTCACATCTGTAACCGCTGATAACTAAAATTTTGAATTTAATCAGTCACCTTCATGAAGTTACCTAAACCAAGAAAACCAAGAAACGGCCATTCTTTAAATGAATAGATCGTTAAACGTATGTAGGAAATACATATTATGTAAGAATCGCCAAGCTATATTCTGGGATGGTTCTCAAGCTGACATTTCGTATAGTAGTCATTATAACTTTCCTTATCACTAAGAATTCATATGACAAGCCCGACACCAGGTGCATTTTCTATGTTCCAAGTTGCCCATGAGAGTCGCTTTTCCGTTAAATTCCTTTGGTTTTGTTTATTCTCCAAGTCATATATCCTCGGTTTGCCGTCAGTATCTTGATCTTGGAAATTTCAAGGCTGGTGTGTTGGTTTTAGAAACAGAAAATCAAACAAAATGTGAACAAAATTTAAGGTATTAAACATTCATAGATTAAAACTCAAAATACAAGTAAAGCACCTACAAGATTACGTAAAGTAACATAGTTTCAAGGAATACGCAGTAAATTAGTCAGCGAAAGCAAATTGCAAAGAAAATATTATGAGGACTAACCCTATTAGAACGAAAAAAATAATTTATACTAAACCATATTTAGCCTGCGAAATCTTAACACTTTCCAAAAAATTCTTCTAAATAACCGCAGAGGTGTGGATGCTAGGTACCTTTAATAAATACATAGTATATACACCAAATAATATAATATTAATAAATCTCCTTATGGATTCATTTTTTATCGTTCTGATTAACAACTATAAACACTATATATTGTTTGACGCAATTTTTTATAAACAATTTCGTTGCCACACATTTACAAAAGATAGTTTTTTATATATATATTTTGCAATAACCAAGGCTATTGACCTATAATATGACAACAAAAATTTCATTCAACTTCGAAACTATTACAATTACTATCCAGCAAAGCGTAAATAGAGTAATATGTATTAAATGAATGAGCTTGGTTTTAACCTCGTCCTTCACACATTTTTTTTTTCAAATAAAACAATACATACCTTATTTGGCATGTACTACAATTTATAGGAAAAGATAAATACATAGGATACGGTACAAAGCACATTAATCTTTTAAAAATGAGAAGAATCAATAACATGAAGGTAACTCCAATACTGTCATGTTAGAGCAGATTACTTCCTATAATAATCAACAATAAAAGTATTTGAAAACGGATTATTACTTGGCATTGACCTTTGAAAGTAAGTGCTTCAAAAGCGTTTCGATAATGAGATAATATAATGCATAACATAATAAATAGAAAGATAAATAAATAGAAGTATCTCATAATCTAATAGTTAGTATGAAATGATTTAACAGTATAGCTCATCAGTAATCCGATCTTCTATGAAACCGATGTCTATTCTATTAAAAAAAACTAATGTTTTTGTATTATTAACTCAAACAGAAATTTTTGAAAGTGATGTGTAGATGAGATGATACAAGCGAGGAACCGTATTTTTGTTTGGATATTTATCTGCAGTAATATGATATGCTTATATTGTTGAGTATGTATATGTATATATGTTGAGTAGTTGTCTGTAACAGCTTCATACTTGTTCGTAGAACGTTAGGGCGTATGATAGATTTTGTCGCCCACGTATCAATGAGTAGTAGAACAATTCGATTCGCAATTTCCCCATCTACGTACAAACTGCTGGTACTATATTCCTTGATGTTACGGCATCGACGGTGATCTCTGGGGCATCTTCACTAACAGTCAACGTTCGCCCTCTCTTGCCAACCCCCTTTAACTTTTCCGACGGTTGTACTTTTCTTATTTTGGGACAACGGCGTTCTACATGTCCTTGTTCGCCGCAGTTCCAGCAGCAAATCCCTGGAACTTCTTGAGGATTCTTCTTACAGTTCTCTTCCTTCTGAAGAACTCTCATTCATAACTCTTCTAGGCGATCTATCGAACCTTCTTCTTCTTCGGCAACGGTTCGAACTCGCCCGTGGCCTTGGGACGCTTGCTTTGCGGCTTCAAATTCTAGAGCATGGGCAAGCGCATCATCAGTTGTTCTTGGTCGTGCCAGCCTCAATGATTGCTGTGGTTCCCCATCTCTTAGTCCATCAATGCAGATCTGCACAGCAAGTTGTCCCAGAAATGAATCGGGTGCCGTAGGGTACGCCAATCGGACAATCCGCGCAACATCGGCTTCAAACTCCTGAAGGCTTTCTCCATTCTTCTGGATACGATTCTTCACTTGCGCGTGATACACTTGTTGAAGATGCGCGTCTCCATATCTCATCTCCAATCTAGACACTAACAACTGGTAATCATTTTCCTGTCCTGCTGGGATTGTTTGCAGGACGTTCAACGCGTCTCCACGCAAAGCCACAGTTAAAGAAATGGCCTTTTCCTTGCCTGTCCATCCGTTGGCCCCAGCGGCTGCCTCAAATTGTTTGTAGTAGGTGGACCAAGGTATCTTTCCATCGAACGTGGGTGGTTTTACTATTATCCCTACGGTAGGACCCTTTTCTTCTTTAAATTGTTTCCTTACTTCATTAAATGGACACTCAGAAGTTGAGGGAAACCTTAGTTGACTCATTGTATCTTCGAGCACTTTAGTTATGCTATCTTTCTCAGTTGTTGGTGGTAGTTGCATTTTGGCTATTTTCTCTTTTAACATTTTTATTACCCTATCGTGTTCCGCCAATCTACCCTCCAACAATCCTAACGCGCTGGCATTCTCAAAGAATTCTTCGAAAACTTTATCTTCCAACACTAACATTGTCCTGTAATTCCTCTTTAAGCCGTCTGGAACTTTCTTCGGACTTCTCTAATAATTCTACAAACCTTCTAGAATTCTCTTCGTGCTTTTCCAATAATTCTTCTTTAAGCATTCTAGAATTTTCAAAAACTTTTTCTTCCAGTTGTTGCGTCATAGATACATAGGTTTTATATGTCTAGTTGTTTTTATGTTGTTATTGTAAAGAGAATTAATAGATACATACATTCACTATCGAAGTCTTTAATTTGCAAAAGAAAAAGAAATAAATTCAAATTCAAATTTTTCAAATTCAAATTTATTAGAAAATCAAATTAGAAATAATACAAAAACATATAGAACATATAACATACTTAGACAAAAATAAATAAAGTTAAGAAAATACAACATAAGATATACGTAAAGATAAAAAGAAAATGGCAGAAGAAGAAAAAATATTATTTATTTATTATTTAATAATAAAACTGTTCCATCCTGTTTATAATAATTAAGTTATAATAACGTTATAATAAAAGAGTATTCGTTTTTAAGAACAACTGATCTTGCAGGTAATTAGAGAACAGCCACAGATGGGATGTAGTATACCTTGAAAAAAAATTCAAATAAATTTTACTGCAACATAAAAACAGTGACAGGATATACATATCAAATAATCTTCACACAAACGCAAAAATTGAAGCTGAAACAATTAAGTATACATAACAAATATTTTAAGATATGTACCACGTAGACTTCATTATAAACCAGTTGAGAATGCGCAGAGCTAGCATTGCCATGACAAACAAAAACAACTGTATACTTAATAAACTAATTTATTTTTGAAAACTAATGTTGACCTAACACATTAGTTGTCATAAAAACTAAATCCTATCTATTCTAATAAGTCTATAAAGTCCTAAGACTTTTCGTTAAAAAAATTTGTTGCTAAAAATGTTTATTTTTTCGTAAATTTAGAAAAAATACAATTTTTTATTTTTCAAAAATTTGCCGAAATTTTCGGTGGTCATTTTGATCACTTTCCCGAAGAGATACAAAAAAATGTTTCAACCAAAAGTTTCTTAGAATTTAATGTACTATAAGATTCCAAAAAGAAAAATTCAAAAGAGTCAACATGGAAAAAGGCGACAGACCGACAGACAGACAGACCACGAATTCAGAGACGAACTATTTGTTCGTCGAAAATTATACAAACTTAAATCCGATTAATTTTTATATATAAATAAATACATAAAACCTAACTTTAAACTGAATTTGCCGCGTAAATTGTTTTTCTTACCTTCAGCTATCAAGTTACTAGTCATTAATGTTTTTTTATTAAAATTTATAGAATTTGCGAAGGCTGTTAACAATGCGTATACGTTTTTAACATGCTATACAACATGAGGCCGAAATAATGATTATCGTAATATGGTGTGAAAATCTACAGAACAAGCGCGTCCATTGCAGCAAACACCTAAGGGAAAACTAGCCAACAATAGCGTAGATAGCACATAACAAAAGATTCGTCATGACAACATAACTATAATAATAATAGTACTCGGGCCGGCGGTAGACGAGTGGTGTCAGTGCATCACTCGTGTTCCAAGGGTCGTGGGTTCGAATCCCACTTGGGGCGACGGGATTTTTCTAATTGGAAAATTCCGCCACCTCAACTATGGGTGTGTGTATTCGTGTTGCATGTTAGATGGGGGACAGATGACCTTAGCAGTTGGTTCCCCCGTAGTGTAGGCGCGAAAAAGAATAATAGTACTCACATTATTAATACTCCACTCCAGCTTTAATAAACCTACTGCTACAAACTACAGTAACAAAGCACAAATACTACATTCACGTATACACCGCCATTGCAGCGACAAATTGTAATGCTAATGGGGAGGCCGATGGAGCCCGATGACGCGTGAAAACATCACGTATTCAAACCATCAAGCGCTATTGGTTTAGGCAAACGAAGAAATGCGAATAATACCGAAGACGGCAATAAGCATAATCGAATGTAGACGTTTAAATTACGTATAGCGTATACTTCAATGAAAAACATTGATTAGTGTATTATAAGTACCATTTTTGGTGAACCTTAATTCACCACAAATGCAGCACGACACAAAGAAATACTAATTTGGCGCCAGTACATGAATATCATAAAATTTTCACCGTGCCTGTATCAAAATGGTTAACAATACACGTATATTACACGTTTCAAAACATATAGGTAGATCCTACACGTTTAATAAATATACCATAACTAAAAAGTTACCAAAATATGATTGAATACACGTATATAACTATAACTATATATACCGTATAAACTATAACGCAGATTCCTGTATTGCTTGGGATCCTTTAAATGGTAGGTAGAGGGGAGGCAATAAAGCTAATTTACCTTGACAAGTTTAGGTCAAAAACGAATCGTTTTCCAGAAAATAAATTTTAAAGTTTCGTTTGAAATTGAAATTGAAATTTGAAATTGAAGTTTGAATTTCGGATCCAAAAGGATCCAAGGTCAGGACCGGATCCAAAATATATGAATTTGTATCCTTCAGTATCTATTCTTTAGTATCCTTCATTAATTTTATACAAGGTGATTTAGAACTAAAGGTAATTCTTTAAATGGTAGGTAGAGGGGAGGCAATAGAGCTAATTTACCTTGCTCCAAAAGGATTCAAGGTCAGGACCGGATACAAAATTCAATAAAACCTTAAAATTAATTTTCTAGAAAACTTCGTTTTTGATCTATACTTGTCAAGGTAAATTAGCTTTACTGCCTCCCCTCTACCTACCATTTAAAGGATCTCAGTTATTTCTGAATCACCCTGTATACATTATACTATTTATTTCACCGTCACGATGTTTTATTATAATTGCCTGCATAAATATTTTGTTAAATTAGTATATGAATTTTATTAATCGATTAGTTCGTAAAACTTGCTCATGTCGGTAGTCTTCAGAAATTGTGTGAGAAGACGCTTACATCGGTGTATGTTATTGTCTATTGCAATAATATCTCTGTGTATTAAATTATAAAATCGTGGACCTATAAAACATGTGCATCGCATACATATCGTTTTTATTGCTCTGGCTGTAGTTAGATGTTGATCTGTAACATTTCTAGTTGCATACTTATGACTTGCTGTCTTTTTAGGTTGACCATAGTAAAATACAATCACATTTTTAATATAAATTTGTCTTATGTTTAGTACTTGGGCCCCAGTAAAAAGTTCATTGGAAGGAAATCTACTTGGCTTGTTTGATGTTATTTTCAAAATAGTTTTCTGAGCAATCGCTAAAGGCAATAGAGTAGATTTATACACACCTCCCCATTCAATAATTCCGTACTGAAGAAGCGAATGTACCAAACCGTAACAAATAATTTTCAATTGATCTAATTCTAGAAAATGTTTGATTATCTTAAAAAAATAAAACAGTTTACGAACTTTTGATACTGTCTGGTTTATATGACGTTCCCATTTCATGGTGTTATCCATCCACAGACCCAAATACTTAATATTTTCAACTATTTCAATCTCAAGCTGAGATCTATTTAATCTAATGTTTTTATAGGTCGGTAGATTGATTCTATAAGAGCTAATAAGAAGACATTTAGTTTTTTCCAAATTAATGGTCAATAAATTTGCGTCTAACCATTTTATAACTGCAGGGAGGGTATTTGATATTTTTAAATAAAGCATTGGCCATGACTTGTCCGAAGAATATAGAACAGTATCATCTTCATATGATATAATATCGCAGTGAACATCTATGTTAAATAAATTATTTAGATAAATAATAAAAAACACCGGCCCGAGCACGCTTCCCTGTGGTACGCCATATGCGCTTTTTTTTGTCACTTACAGTATTACCAATTTTAACTTGTTGCGTTCTATTTTCAAGATAGCTTTTTAACAACTCTAGACATATTCCTCTAATCTTGTTTATTGTTTCCAGCCTTATTTTGTGGAACTCCATAATCATGAAATAAATAAAGATTATTAAAAGTTTCACAGTTTTATTAAAATATAACCTGACAATATTGTTTCGACAGCTATGGTGTCATTATCAAAGGTAATATAATTATAAACAAACACGTCGCTAAGGTAGATACAAAATAGGTAACTAGATAAAATAATAATAATAATCATAATAATCATATCTAATACTTCCAGTAACGGAGAATTACTGAGCTCAAGTTGTTCATTCATTAAAGGTACCCTGAGTTTGTGTTTGTATATCTCAAAGGCTTCTAAAATGTCTAATTTGCGTTTGTTATTACAAAAATGTAGGAATTTAATATTATTTTGAGGAGTCATTGTGTGATTTTGTTCTAAAAGGTGAAAAATCTTTGTTGAAAAATCGAATTACGCCAAACACCTTTTAGAACAAAATCACACAATGACTCCTCAAAATAATATTAAATTCCTACATTTTTGTAATAACAAACGCAAATTAGACATTTTAGAAGCCTTTGAGATATACAAACACAAACTCAGGGTACCTTTAATGAATGAACAACTTGAGCTCAGTAATTCTCCGTTACTGGAAGTATTAGATATTTAATTATGATTATTATTATTATTTTATCTAGTTACCTATTTTGTATCTACCTTAGCGACGTGTTTGTTTATAATTATATTACCTTTGATAATGACAGCATAGCTGTCGAAACAATATTGTCAGGTTATATTTTAATAAAACTGTGAAACTTTTAATAATCTTTATTTATTTCATATTCCTCTAAAACCATAATTATGTAACTTTTGTAATAGAATTTCGTGACACACACAGTATCAAAAGCTTTAGCTAAATCTAAAAAGACAGCAGCCGAAGCCAAAGAATTATCTAAATTTTGATAAACTTTGATGTAAGAGATTCTATTGCATCACTTGTTGATTTATTTTTGCTAAAACCATATTGAAATGGAGATAGTAATTTTATTTTATCAAGATATTCAATAATACGCTTTTTTATTAGCTTTTCACAAATTTTTGATAAATTTGAAAGGATAGCAATAGGATGATAATTATTTACGAGAGTCTCATCACCTGTTTTATAGATAGGAAAAACCACTGCATTTTTTAAAGAATCAGGGAAAATTCCCATTTCAAACATTGTGTTGGTAACATGCTTATAGAGGATGTGCTATATAATTAACAACCAGCTTAAAAGATTCTACACTTATTCCATCATCTCCGCAGCTTTTAGTGTTTTTTAGACCCAAAATTACCGATTGAAGCTCTTCAATAGTCACTGGTGTTAAAAAGAATGTAATGTTTGTTAAAGGAGGTAATTGGATTTGATTATTAGTACTAATATTTTTATCATGAAGTTTTTTTGCATACTTTTGACCTATTTCATTGAAGAAATCATTAAATGCATTAGATATATGAAATTATGTTTCTATATCCTTACCATTCTCTAATTTTAATTTACTAATTGTTTTACGATCTTTACTTTCTGTAGTTGATTCTTTTACAACATTCCATAAATTTTTAGTATCATTTGGAGACTGCATAATTTTATTTTTAAAATACAAGTGTTTTGTTTGTTTTATACAAGAATTTAAAATATTACGGTAATTTCTGTAGTAGTTTTGTAATTGTACGTTATCTGGCTCATTTTTCAGTTTTTGTTTTAATAATAATAAAGTACAGATTCACTAAAGCATTCGTAAAGCACCGTCACACCAGTACTTTAGTGTGTTCCATTAGTTTTCTAGAATTCTCTTCGGACTTTTCCAGTAATTCTTCCTTTAACATTCTAGCATTTTCTTGAAACTTTCTAGAATTTTCAAAAACTTTTTCTTCCAGTGCTTTAGCATTATCCATTAGCTTTCTAGAATTTTCCAATAATTCTTCCTTTAATATTCTAGCGTTCTCTTTAGACTTTCTAGAATTTTCTTCGGCTTTTCTAGAACTTTCTTCCATTTTACTTAACAACAAATTAGTATCAATTGCGGGTCCGGGTATTTCGAAAAGGAAACTTTCTGGGTTCTCGTTAGGTTTTAGAAGCCATTTTTTTAGCCGATTCATTAGAACCTCTTTCTTTCCATTAATATCTAAGTCTCTCTCGTCCAATTCCCGTTTTAAATCTATCAGTAAGAGATCTTTTAACAATTTCATCGCCATTTTAATTAACTATTTGTTGGAATTGTTTTTAACACTAAAAATTTATTCTCACAGCACTTTATTTGTTACGCGATTTAGTTTATTTATTTTAACCCCGCACCTGACACCGCTGTAACGTTCTTTTTAAAATAACAAAAAATGCTCTTTAACTCGTCTATTCATAAGAGAAATATTAATTTACATAAACTTAATTAAAAACACTATAACTATAAACTATTTAACAAACTATTTAAATTGTAGATATTTACAAATTTATTTGAGGACTATTTATATAAAAACTATTTATGTATTACAACAATTATTAACATTTATTTATTCACTAGTATTCGACTATTAACTAATTATTCAGAGTACATTTCACTATGCCGGTCAAACATTAACTGCCTCCTTCTACCCGCGACCTTAATTTATATCTTTCATATGAATTTCTGGAACATACGATGAATCATACATGCAGCTCTTGATGAGTCACGTCGATGAGTCTCGTCGATGAGTCATACATGCAGGTCTTGATGAGTCATACATGCAGGTGTTGATGAGTCATACATGCAGGTGTTGATTACTCATACATCTAGAATGTTCCATGACGGCGTATATGGGTTTACTATTCGTTACATTATCTCTAAATTAGGTGTAATTTTTGTGCAGCAACCCTTACTTAAGAAAACTACCACCTCTTGTACTATTGTAGGTAAACGAGTAATCAAAATAAAAAAAATTAAAAACCCTGTCCCTTTACGTAGAAAACTCTAACGCGATATACGTGATAAACGTAATAGCAATTTCTGAAAAGCAACCTTACCCAACTTACTTCCAGAAACCTACCCTCCGTACTGAAATATCAGTATAATCTCAGTAAAAAAACTAAAAAACTCTATTTCTTTATACGGCAAAAGGCACTTCATTTTATGTGTAATTCATAGGACAAATCACTGATTTTTGTGTAACGACCGTTACTTCCGAATCTTACCCCCTCCGCGTACTGAAATATCAGTATAATCAGCTAGGTATAGGATTTCTATGCATTTGCATGTTTTTTCTGCTTATAGCAAACATATGCAGAGTTATATTTCTACATGTTTAAGCCAAATATGAATCACATATGTCAATTTGAAAGTGCATATAAATGCATATTTAGATGTTTTTTATAAATGCATGCATATTTTAGCATTTTTGAATGAGTGTGCATATTTTACCACTTTTTGAGCGTTTTACATGCTTTAATTATGAAATTTCTAATATTTTTAAATAATTTTAGCATTTTAGACAACCAACCAAGGGTGGCTTAGTTGAGTCTAGGGGAAACCCATAATTTAAGCTTATTATTAAATACTAGGCTTTAAAATATTTACTGCCTTAACCATCTGTGTACTTGTTAATATTTTCTAAGAAAGAAAAAGTTTCAACTAAAATTTAAATACTTACATCCTGCGGTATTGTGATAAATAGGTATTAGGAAATTCCAAAGACCCTTTGACAACTTCCTGTTCATAGAAAAATTTGCCTGTACTTTTGTTTACTAATCTTGTAATCTTTCAATTAAGACAGTTCAGAAATTGCAAACTGCATTTTAGTTTGAAATTTTAGAGTGTAAAGATGGGTAAAGAAAAACGGTCTGTGTCTGTTACACTTCGAAGTTATGTTAAGGAATTCAGTGATCTTACAACTGACGATAAGGTGTTGTATTGTACAGTGGGCGACGATAAAGTGACTGCAAGGAAACGCTTTCAAGTTACACAACATCTGAACACGGTTCGACATCAAAAGTGTGTTGCCCTGAAATCAAAAAAATCAACATTGTTACCGGGGTACCTTAATAATTCGCGCGGTGAGTCCAGCAAATCGATCGAATTTAATAAAAACTATGTAGTGCATTAGTGGCTGCAGATATCCCGTTAAGTAAAATTAATCACTCACTATTTTGTAATTTTCTGGAAGAAATTTCAAAAATGCCAATACCCGACAAGCCTACACTCAGGAAAAATTATTTACCTCGTTTATACGAAGAGACCATAAAATCAATTAGAAAACATGTAGCGAATAACTACATATGGGTTTCCATTGACGAATCTACTGACACTACTGGAAGGTGCGTAGAAACTTCATTTCCTTCGTTTTGTTAGTAAAATTTAACTAAATAAAGACAGCAGAGCAATTTACGGATGTTTTATTTTCTATTTTGTTAGTTACATATTTAATCACAAAAATATTTTTGCTTGATTAAAATATAATTTTTTTTAAATAACTGTTTTGCACTAATTATAATTAGTGCTAACTTGCCCGAAGCTGAAAGTTCTTGTCACCTGCCTGGAACCATTGTTTAACCCTCTAAAGTAACCGAACCTTACAGTAGTATTGAAAGTAAAACTTACGTTTTTGCTACCTACGAGAATCACTTTAAACATTTCCATATTTACTTGTAAAATGTTGAAGGCCATTAATCAATTTGCAATTTGTTATGATTGTTATTAGATGTTTTACTACATAACTTTCAATAAAAATAACAAATTGGTGCCAAATTGTGCCTTAGGAATTGTTATGTATGTAACTTAAAGTTGGCAACTTTTATTTGTAGTGATGTAACTATCCAATCCTGGCCCGTCCGACGGCGTCCGTCAGTACCACTTGAGTCGGCTTCGAGGACACACATCTTGTACAGTGTGTGCATTGTGTACGTAATGTTCCCTGCTCACTCAATATTACTAAAATTATTGAATGACAATAATTGAGTACCTTTTATTTAAACACTTAAAATAACATAACAGGAATAATATACAAATGGTTTCTATCGTGTGTATCAACTTACAAGTATTTTTGTCATATTTTATTAAAGACACTTTTTATTAATTAAAAATAAGCAAAAGTTGCAATGGTTTATAATTTTGGTTTACTGGAATGACAAAATAATTAAACAATTCATCGCTCTTTGTATTATTAAGTACGTATGTAACGTCTGAACGTACTCTCATCAAAACAAAGCCCCGCGATTGGGCGCCTATTGTAACGTCTGAAAAATGAAGCCACACGATGGACTATCATTTGTAACATACGATTTTACTCACACTGGAAAAACTATAACAAAATGCTCAAATACTAAATACTTACTGAAAAGCTCATAAAGACGATACTTACTGCAATGCTCCGACTTTTAAGATCCCTTAATATCAAACTATAATTCAGACGTAGGACTGATTTCAATGACTTACGAATTGTAAAGAAAAATAAGATGTAATAGACATAAAAATATAGGCGCCATCTACTTACATGTCCTTAAACCTCAGTATTCGCAAGCAGAAAAGATTACTGGCTATATTGATTAAATTCAATTAATAATCATGTTTAATTACGTTAGTATTAAACTGGTTAAAATATGTTAAAAACTTTCACCAGTAAATGGTCCAATATTATCACAGTACGCTTTAATTCAAATGTTCATTTATTTGTAAATAAAATGTTTACTTGTCTCCAAGGACAATAGTAATAGTTTGGATAGTAATACCTTAATAAAAATTCTTATTGAAGGAAAATATAGACATAAATTTATAAAACACAATCATTAGGGAAAATGGTACAAATAATTTTTATCGAAAACTTACTATAATCAAACAAGTATCCTTTAGGCCTTGCTACATTGGTAGGATTTTACAATTCTTTAAACTTCCTAAAAACATTTGCAACATTTTTCAAATCCTTACAAAGTTCTCTTTATCACTTGTCTAATCAATTTATTAGATCACGGTATGATACTGAATCAACATTAACAAAACTCCGTACTGTATTTAAACTAATACGTCGTATCGTATTCGAGTGCCTGTAGCTAACTAACTGCTTGGGGGTACGGAATTTTCGTGGCGTGATATTTTTAAAAAGGGGCAATTTAAACCAACCAATCTAAAAGAAGCAAATCAGAAAATAACCGCGTGAAAACCTTCTAGAATATTTCGTTTAAATTCGCGGGACATTACCGCCTAAAATCTGCTTCTTTGTGTGAAATTCGATATTTTGTAAGTGGCTTCAAGCTATGTTTTTTATTTGTCTGCGTGCAGAAAAATCTATTCACATAAATTGAAAGTAGTCACATCCAGGATCTATATACTATAAACCAAATGACTTTTATGGCATTAAATTCCTTTGTTAAAAGACTATTATTTCGGGGTATTTTTATAAACTCAATTTTTATCTGTATTTTATTCTAGAAGCAATTTCATCTTGCGTAAAAAAAATTTAGGATGACCTTTGATATTAAAGAAAACATCTTCTTAATTCGAAATATTGTCTGCATTTTTAATCCGTACTAAGATTCCTTAAATTAGGAATTTGAACACGTTACACGTATTACAAATAAAATAGTAATTTATTTTGTGACACGATCGCAGCATTAGTATAGAAAATGATAGAATATTTGTTAAGTTGCAAGAGTAAGAGAGAGTAACCACGCGACACGATGTGTCAAAGAGAAAACAGAAAAATTACTACACCGCCACGTATCTGCTACCCAAGAATTGTTCCCCATTTTGGTTCCAGGCACATAATGAAACCGTAGCAGTTACGTACTTGTGACTGACTACTTGCAAAAACTTAATAGTTTCACTGGTAGTTGCTGGTACGTAGCGATGCTGCTACTAAAAATGCTGCTTGGGATAATACTAATTTTATGGATACAACTTAAAACGCATTAAAGAAAGTTTTGAATTGTGGGCATTGGAATCAAATAAATTCCATACCTATAGTATTTAAAAACTATAAAGTTTAAGTCGATGGCGGCACCAATTCCCTTTGTTCAATTTTACTGAAATTTTATATAAATAACTTTTCACTACAACAAAAAAATATCGACTATTCAATTAATATTTTTTACTTTTGCAGAAATAAGATATTTCCTTTTAGATTTAAAAAACCTATTTACATAATCAAAAACAAACAACTTCTATTAAGCAAAAACAGTAATACTATTTATGTGGTCCCTAAATGTCAGTCAAATCAAAGATTTCTATCCAAAGTAATAACACGACAGTTATAACATACTACAACTACCTCCAATACCAGCATATTGTATGTTTTTTAAATTGTATTTATTAATCATTGCTAATGATAAAACAAGTTAGTATTTACATTATTTACATTTGTAATTTAGACGAATACCACACAATAGAATTAAAAAAACTGTGTACAAGCCCAATAGATTCCCTGATGCAATACAGTGGGTATCCTTGACTAACTACTGAATTTAAATTAGAAAAACCGCACCCAAACTATGTCGTTGTTCCTTTAATCAGTTGCATTTAAATTAAAAAGAAATTATCTTCTGATTTCAATAAATAAATTTAATTATTATTATTATTACAGAAAAATGCAACAAGTGGGTACTTATAACGGGGCTTGTTTATTAAATATTAGTTCTACTTCAAGATTTCCTATTTAACTTTAGTATCGATAACTATATGTTATATTGATTTTATAATGATTGATGAATGTGAAGCTTACTTGCCCACACACTGATGATTGTAACGATTAATCTTTTTAAATTTCCATAGCGTAAACTTTAATTAATAGCGTTTGAAAATTCAATTTAAAATGTGATGTTTTTTTCTTTTATACAACTTTTTATTCATATTCTTCTAATTATACTATACACTAAATTCATTGATATTTTGTAGTTATAAATAATAGTACGACAAAAATAAATAAAATTAGAGTACTGACGTCCTTGACTAACCTTTACGTTCCTTATTTTGCATGAATAATTCATACGGAGCTAATCTAATTTTAAGAACATAAATACCTACTGATTGAGGTTAAATTAAAAAAAATTCTTAATATGGGTTTAACCTTTTTTGTTCATCGCTACTTAAATGATATCATTATGCAAGTATAATTTACAGTGGCGAATCGTGATTTACGCTTTTATAGGTACAAGTTGCAAAACCCATTTTTATTCGCACCGCAAAGCAAATTATCTCGTTTTTCAAAAATAAATTGTCCATATTTGTACAAGTCTAAATAAATTACGTATTGAAATTAATTACGCGTTTAATTCAAGTATGTGGTTACATATTATAATAAGATGATTTATTAAATGTAAACCATTGATACTCAACTAGGCACATATATTTATATGTAATTCATGAAGACAAAAACATGCGAGAATGCACGTGCTTTGCAATCTCTTTAATTAATTTTATAATTGCATATATTTTAAATACGCTTTAATTAATATGTGTTTTATTATATTAAGAGTGCGTAAATTAATAATTATTTCCAAGAATATTTTAACGTGGGAACTTCAATGATTTCTAAAAATAAATAGTATGTGTATTTACTATTAATACAATTGTTAAAAAACTAAGAAGGTAGCAGATTAATACACTCATTTTACTAAACATATAAGTTTAAAATGTTAGTGAATAATTCATCTTCCACGTTTAAGAAGTATTTTGGAAATTAAAAGGTGGGAAATTTGCTTACTGATTCTTTAAGCTCCCATCCATCACTTAAGGTAAGATCTAAGCTAATGAAATGGTCTATGTCAAATAGATTTTAGAATTGAATGCAGGTAAATGATTTTCATGTTATTGAGTGAAGACAAAATCTAATACAGTTAGTTGCACTGCATCTGTCTGACGTTCTATACAGTTTGATATTGCAATTCAATTCTGTATAGGTTATTATCTCTAAAAGGCAAGCTGGGTCTAGTCATCAGGTGTTGCATGAAACAATGGGGACCATGCAAGGCTCATTAAATGAACTGCCACAAGACTGCGGTGAGAGATATCTTTAAAACTAATCACCTAGCATTGCCCGATACCAGGCTGTCCGTGTTTTTCTTTAATTTTGAGTTATTACGGGTACATGTGCTTTTTCCCCATTTTTCAGTATGCGGATTTATGTTTTCAAAGTTCTATTCTATATAATTCGTTTTACAATATCTTAAGGCCACTTTTTTGTAAAGGCTTTCGCTTTCAAATCTCTCTAGTTTTCTTGAAAAGTTTTTTTTATTAAAGTAGTGATAAAAACCTTACTTACTTTATAAGTGCACTTCTTAAAAAGCCCGAACTTTTTTTATCTAACCGTTTTTCATTAATTTTTAAAACTATTTTGAAATAATCATACAGTATGTAGGAAGGTATCATCTCTAAAATGCTTTTCGTTCTATACTTCCCATTAAGTTATTTCTTAAAATGTCCACACTCTACTTGAACCAAAATAAAGAGGAAAGTCCATTATATTCCAGTGCTTTATCGGATTTGATGAAAAAGCATTCTTCATGGAAAAAATACAAGAAAAACAGAAAAATCGATTGATTTTTAAAAATCCTAAAATATTACTAAGCGTAACTCCGAAAAAAAATCAAAAACGCAGGAGTGACTAATTAATCGCACTTCACTCCACTTTTTGTTTCATTTTAATAGATGAATTAATAAGATCAGGAAACCAATAATTGGAAATCAAGTGTGGATTTTTACTTATTATTGGTGTCAAAAACAATTCAATTTTCAAATGTTTTTCTGCGGGGGTGATTTGTATTCAAAGGACTTCACAAAATATAATCTACAATTACAAATAAACATAAATCATAATGTTTCACCACTATAGCTGAATGCAGGGCACGTTGTACTTGTAATTATACAAAACGCAAGTTCTAACCCATTTTTATAAATATTTAATTTTTTTTTTCTAAATAAACCATTTTTTTATAAATATATAATTATATATATTTTCATATAGTTTCATTTTCAATTAACATAAATATACATAGTTTAAACAATGACTATGAAATAAAGGGATATATATATATATATATATATATATATATATATATATATATATATATATATATATATATATATATATATATATATATATATATATATATATATATATATATATATATATATATATATATATATATATATATATATATATATATTTATATATATATATGAAATTATTTTGTTATATAAATATTATTTATATAAAAAATTGTTTATTTATAAAATGTATTAAATATTTATACCAAAATAATTTTACCCAAACTAGAATTTGAAAGGAGTTTTCGTTCAAAAAAATACGAAATCTAGCGTGTCCTGCATTTGGCTATGGTAACTTGATACATTTCTTTTTTAATGAATGCCCAGTTATTATAGTTATCATCATTTTTTTATTATTTTTGTTTTATTATTAATTGCTTTTTAGTTCCTTTTTACAATATTACTAATTAGAGTACAATAACTTATCAACTGATTAATATTAACTAATCAACAATTAATATTAATTCAAAATCTAAATTTCGTGGGAACTCTATAACAAAGAGAGAAAACGAGTCGGTGACGAACAGGAGTACTTTGTTGTACTATATGCCGTCCGGCCACAAAATAGCCATCGAATCATTAAACAATTTTGCCACAGAACAGTGATTGGTGCTCTTGAAAACGTCCATTGCTAATAGAGAGGAGTTGGAATTGTTCTCCGAATTTAAAACGCCAATTATAACGTTAGCCACGTATCTGAAAACAAAAATTTGATTTTTATTTTATCGAACTACATAATTAGTCACTTACAAACAATTAGTGCAAAACAGTTATTTAAATTATATTTTAATCAAGCAAAAATATTGTTGTGATTAAATATGTAACTAACAAAATAGAAAATAAAACATCCGTAAATTGCTCTGCTGTCTTTAATTAGTTAAATTTTACTAACAAAACGAAGGAAATGAAGTTTCTACGCACCTTCCAGTACTGTCAGTAGATTCGTCAATGGAAACCCATATGTAGTTATTCGCTACATGTTTTCTAATTGATTTTATGGTCTCTTCGTATAAACGAGGTAAATAATTTTTCCTGAGTGTAGGCTTGTCGGGTATTGGCATTTTTGAAATTTCTTCCTGAAA
This sequence comes from Agrypnus murinus, assembly GCA_929113105.1. Taxonomy (NCBI): domain Eukaryota; kingdom Metazoa; phylum Arthropoda; class Insecta; order Coleoptera; family Elateridae; genus Agrypnus; species Agrypnus murinus. The sequence goes on along the minus strand of OV816028.1, from coordinate 19,033,239 downwards.
ATTACGAAATACTGAGTGATTACTTTTACTTAACGGGATATCTGCAGCCACTAATGCACTACATAGTTTTTTATTAAATTCGGTCGATTTGCTGGACTCACCGCGCAAATTATTAAGGTACCCCGGTAACAATGTTTGTTTTTTTGATTTCAGGGCAACACCCTTTTATGTCGAACCGTGTTCAGATGTTGTGTAACTTGAAAGCGGTTCCTTGCATTCAATTTATCGTCGCACACTGTACAATACAACACCTTATCGTCAGTTGTAAGAACACTGAATTCCTTAACATAACTTCGAAGTGTAACAGACACAGACCGTTTTTCTTTACCCATCTTTACACTCTAAAATTTCAAAGTGAAATGCAGTTTGCAATTTCTGAACTGTCTTAATTGAAAGATTACAAGATTAGTAAACAAAAGTACAGGAAAATTTTTCTATGAACAGGAAGTTGTAAAAGGGTCTTTGGAATTTCCTAATACCTATTTATCACAATACCGCAGTATGTAAGTATTTAAATTTTAGTTAAATTTTTTCTTTCTTAGAAAATATTAACAAGTACACAGATGGTTCAGGCAGTAAAATATTTCAAAGCCTAGTATTTAACAATAAGCTTAAATTATGGGTTTCCCCTAGACTCAACTAAGCCGCCCTTGGTTGGTTGTCTAAAATGCTAAAATTATTTAAAAAGTATTAGAAATTTCATAATTAAAGCATGTAAAACGCTCAAAAAGTGGTAAAATATGCACACTCGTTCAAAAATGCTAAAATATGCATGCATTTATAAAAAACACCTAAATATGCATTTATATGCACTTTCAAATTGACATATGTGATTCATATATGGCTTAAACATGTAGAAATATAACTCTGCATATGTTTGCTATAAGCAAAAAAAACATGCAAATGCATAGAAATCCTATACCTAGTAATAATAATGAGTGTAAAAATTTAAAATGAAATAATTGAGATTTTGATACCTGAGATTTGAGGCCCCCTCGATTTAAGAGGCCCCAGGCGCCCTCCTCATTGCCCTGTGCACAAATCCGACGCTGATGGTTACAAAGACGTAATAGATGTGTTAAAATACAGACAAATTATGTAGTACTTTACTTTATTTCTCTACTAAAATAAAAATTGTCAAGGGTGTCTAAGCAGTCAGTTCTAAAGAAGCCGTTAAAATTATTGTACATCGTATAAAATCACTTTGATACAATACAAACTATAATAATATAGTCATTGAACAACTATATTTGTTAATCATCGTTTATAGTTTGTTCTTATATCAATTCTCTTCGCATTGCACTAAAAGGATGATTACCTTGCACTCTTTAAATAAAATCTAATTTAATTAAAGTGATGATTAATAAGCAGGAGAGTTTATTAAGGCTGTAATGACTGATGTCATGTTTAATTTATCATCGTGCATTCAAAGGTGAATCTTCAAGGAAAACATTCATGTTAGATGAGCGCTGTAGTACTCACTTTGTAACTGTTAATCTGCAAGTATAGCTCAGACTATAAAAAGTGTTAAATTCTAATCCAAGAATATATTAGTGAGTTATGCAGGGCCTACATTTTATACTCAATAGTCCTATCTTTGAACTCTAAAAGCTGAATAGTTAAAATCCGTATTGTAATGTACATCTTGCGCAGTTAATGCATTTTGCATTTTATTGCTAATAAACTAGTGCATATATGTCCATATTAGGTTTGCGTGGGATTTTATTGATTTAAGATGTTATCAGAATGAAGCTTCAAGGAAAGGAGTATCATTAAAATGCAAGTTCCGCATTAGTACCATTTACCTTACGATGTGGATCTATTTACATAATTAATAAGTATCTGCTGTATTTAACAAAGAGATCTTTGCGAAAATATAACTTGTGGTTATTCTCTTAAACTGTATGCCTTAAAAATATGAATAGTGTACAGATACAGAATGTAAGTCTGCCACGGGTGGATTTAAAATTTATGAATATAAAAAAACGGTAACACTTTTCGCAAGTAAAAGCGAGAAAACAGTACGAGTACACAGTATTATCACAGTATAATAACAACCAGTACGCTCACTCTCGCAAATATAGCAAGCCGCAATTCGGGATGTAGACAGCAGATATGCTTACATCACAGCCGTATAAGTTTAGTTGTGCGTTGTGTAGTTGCCCCATATGAAATTAAGATTGTGAAAAGACTCTTTTCCTGTCATTTTTCATTCGTTAGAAGGATCTTAAGTTATGTTGAATCAGAATTAAATCATGGTAAATATTAAATGTTATTATTGTAATAATTATCGAATAAAACTGTGAGTACTCTATGCCAAATGGTTTTTTTTTCTGATTTATTGATGACTTTACAATCTGTCATTTTCTGACATTCAGTAATTATTTTGTCTTATAATTAATATAAATACAAACTAGACATGCTGAAAATATTTCATTGAACATTCTCTTATATAAACACTATAAGTTGGATTTTGTACATTAACAAGAGTAACATGAAACACAATTGAAAAAGTGTCAAAGTTCAGATGAACCGGGTTGGCAGGTCTCACGGTTTATATCTTTTGAGCCTAGGTTCTTTTTCATCACTATCCATAAGGCCTTCCACGAGGGTATCTGGGTGAGCACTAAGCCTTTCGCGGTAACTAACACTGCCCTTTTGTATTTCTTCGGTGATGGTTATAATACCTAGGTCCTGACGTATTATTTCATTCGGATTCGGGACCCCATAACTGGATTCCATACATCCATATCGGCTTGATAATCGTTTTGTAAAGTAATATTTTATTTTCTAGGGACAACTGCGACCGGCGCCCTAATATCCAATACATGTTTTGGAATTTTAAACCCATCTGTTTCCTTTTTGTAAAGATGTGTTTCTTCCACGTCAGTTTTCTATCCAAATGTAACACTAAATATTTAACACTTTCATCCTGTGGTATTTGTTGATTGTAAAATACTACAGCAGGGCAAGTAGCTCTTCTTGTTGTGAAAGTTACTTGGACCGATTTTGTTTTGTTAACATGTATAATTGTATACGCCGCCTATTAAACCATAATTCTAGGACATTTAAATGTGCTTGTAGATAATTAGACGCTATAGTTGGGTCCGTATGTGAAGAAAGTATCACTGTGTCATCAGCAAACGTCGATAAAGTAGTTCTTGGTGTAGTGAGTAGATCAGCAGTGAAAATAAGATATAAAATCGGTCCCAGTACACTCCCCTGGGGAACTCCAGCATTAATAGGTAATGAGAAGGTTTGAAAATCACCACACCTGACGAGAAAGTGGCGATTAGTTAGGTAAGATTTCATGATTTCATAAAGGTCATGAGGTAGGATATTTTTGAGTTTAAACAGTAAGCTTGGTGCCAGACCTTGTCAAAGGCCTGCGCTATGTCCAAAAATACTGCTGAACAATATTTTCGTTCTTGAAAGTCTTTTAGGATTCGGTCTGTAATTCTATGAACTTGTTCAGTAGTGGCATGCTGTTTTCGGAAGCCAAACTGGCGATTAGGTATAACGTTCTTCTTCATAAGTATTGGTGTTATTTTGTGCAGCAGCAGCTTTTTAAGAACCTTGGACAATATGGGTAGAAGGCTGATTGGTCTAAAGGATGTCAGTTCGTCATTTGGTTTGCCAGGTTTGGGGATCGTTATAATTGTAGCAACCTTCCACTGCTCGGGAAAGTATCTTAATCTTAGGACAGCATTAAAGAGATAGGTGATATAAATAATGCCTTTTTCCGGTAGTTCTTTAAGGACACTGGCTGTGATTAAATCATAACCTGGCGCTTTGTGTGGGTTTATTTCCTTCATGATTATAGCCTTAACTTCATTTACTTTAAATTGTTTTGCTGGTAGGCTCATTTGGAATGGCGCTTCGAAAAACTGATAGATTGTATTTTCTTCATCTCTTGATATTTTATAGTCGAAGGGGGTAAATACATTGGTGAAATGTCTCGCAAAAGCTTCAGCCTTTTCTTGATTATTTCTAGCCCATGTGTTAGCATCAAGACGAAGAGGTGATATGTGTTTTTGTGATTGTTTTAGTTTTTTTGTTGGTCTCCAAAGCGAGTGGTCAGTAGTATCCGGGTGTCAACCGAGTTAAGTAGTTTTGTACTTGTTGATTTCTGAAATTAGTAAATAGATTTTTTAATTATGTTGCAAGTCGATTTAACATTCTTTTGTCTTCGGGGTGTCTTGTTAATTGCCATCTTCTGCGTTGTCTGCGCTTTTCTGCTATTTTCTTTTTAATAGCAACGGCGGGACAATATTCATTTGTACTAGTATGCTGTTTATTTGGTGTCGCCTGCCAAGCTGCTTCTTGTTCAACTTGATTGAAATTTTCCAGTGCTACAACTAATTCCTTGCTTGTTTTTAACGGTACTTCAAGTAATAATGATTTATCAATTAGTTCTCTAAAAGCATTCCAATTTGCAAATCTGCTACAAAATCTGTTACCTCCTAGATTTGTAAATCTAGGAGGTTTTGCTTTAGGTATCAGTTGGGTGCTAACTGTAACTATTATTGATGAATGCTCTCCTGAGAGGTCTATGCAGCGCTCTGCCTTGAGATAATTTAGATTTATGCCCTTTATAATGCAGAAGTCTAGCAAATCTGGCGTTTTTCTCATATCCGAAGGCCTGTTGGTAGGTTCATCAGTTGACAAATAATGAAGTGCATTATTATTGATTGCTTTTAGCAATTCTCTGCCCTTAGTTGTGATTAATCGTGATCCCCACTGCACATGCTTTGCGTTGAAATCGCCACCTGCAATAAATCTATTTCCCAGTGTTCGGAAGTAGTCCTCGTATTGTTGTTGTTTATTGTTATGCCTAGGTGGATATGCCAAATGTAAAGTATATTGTTTGCTTTTTGTTATATAAGCAAATTTTTTTAGATGTGCATGAAGTAAGCCATTCAAAAAGTAACTTGATCACTTTAAAAATGTGTTTACATTGCATTCTATAAAATAATTTAATCTTCAAATGTCCCCGTACACTTCGGTTATTTTAAAATCGCCCGAACTAGGACTGTACGTTTTGATGTTTACATTAAAACAGTTTTCGTTGGATATTATACAAAAAAAAATTATAACCAATGAACTTTTAAATTTTTAACAAATAAAATAAGAAAATTTCTATGATGATAAAATAAAATGAAATTTGTACATGTTCACAAATCTAAATGTACTCTGTTTTATTTTCAGATCAATAACTTTTAACTAATAACTTCTCACTAATAAAAACATTACTTGAAAAAGCCTACATGAAAAGGCGAAACGTATATATAATATGTTTTATTGGCAGTGTGGATACACACACAATTCGTAGCGGGCATTGTTTAATGTTTAGTTTAATGCTAGTGTGATTCAATAAAATTAATAAATTGTGAAAGATCATTGAACTAGTTTTGTGTAGGATTGTCCTTCTTGTTAATACTTACTAATTTGAGTGTATTTTGGGAAATCCTGTGTAAGCAGTTATTAATAAATAATAGATTTGATAATCTCCAGTTTTATTAAAGACATAAATAAAAATCCCCTTCATTTTGTAAAACCAACCAATAAATAAGTGATTCGAATTCGAATTCGAAATTCCATCAATCAAGCAATAGTAACAAAAAATAATAAAGAACGTTAATAAGTTAAACAAGTGGAAAATGATTGTAAGATTTAAATATTTATTTAATAAAGAAGTTCAGAGCTCAACATTAACTGTCCAGTGTTCGTCCAGCAGCAACTTTAATCTGTGAAGGTATTTTGTGTTGTTTAAACAAAAGCAAAAATCGGCAGTGTCTCTAGATTAATGTAAAAAACCAATGTGCTTTAAGTCATTTTTTAAATGGAAATAAATGGAATGCAATTTTTCGAAATTCCAAAGAACACTAGGTAATGTCTTGATTCATACTCTTTATTTACGTAGTAATAAAGCTGAGTAATTTATAAGCGGATCCCTAAGTAAGCGTCCTTTTGTAAATCTCTTCGGATATTTTGTGTATAAACAACAATAAGAACATATTTTTGATAAAGTCTATACTAACATCTGTATATACTGAGATGTTCCTATTTAAATAAAAAAAATTAAAGAAATTAATGATGTTAAAATTACTTTGGCAGCTTTAATAAAGAAATTTTAAATAACACACAAAATTTTCTTTTACCCAAATAGGCTGATTCAGGTTTAATTCGATAGAGGATCAGATAAAAAGTTACATTATTCTTATTAGTTCCTGTACCTGGAAAAAGAAACTTACTACCAACGCACTTGGACTTCTGCAACTGGACAAACAGCAAACTTAAACTCTGTATGTGAAGAAAATAAATGAATGCTTGCATAAACATCAAATGAATAAACACATAGATAAATTTAAACACAGATCTTTATTTTTATTATGATAAATAGAAAATCTATTTCAAAAGAGAAAATAAAAAAAATTACTTAATCAGAAAAGTTAAGAAAATGGAAAATCTTCATTGAGCTTGCACAAATGTGTTAATAATTAGTTACCAGCCTGACATAGGAGTTGTTACTGGTCTCCATTTTGAACAAACTTACATCAAATAAGTTTATCAGATAAGAAAAATATTTACAATTGCTAAATAAATTTATCTATCTAACTTAAATTAATTATTTTTGTGAATAAACAAATTGAAATTGTTTAAATGTGACAGCTTTGTTATTGGAAACACTTTCAAATAAGAAAAATAAATTCTGAATTTATTAAAAAAATAATCTATATGATTTTGTTGTTCCTAATGTGAATCAAATCCTTTTATTTTCGATTTACCTTGTATATAAACAACAACGAATCTACTCAAATGTATTTTCTATTTAATTATCGGTAATACAGGAAACTTCAATTCAACAGCTGATCCACATAATGTCGATAATCCAAATCGATGATAATTGTTAAAATGGAAACAACAACATTATCTTCTTATTGATTTAAATAATACATCGAACGCAATTCCATATAATTGTTGAAAAGCGAAAATAAATCTTCTTTGATTTAAATATTCAGGTAAATATTCAATTCCATTAACACTTTGTTAAAAATTGTCGATTGTTTACAAAAAAAACATGTGGTTATCACTTAACCTTACTTTATTTTGCAGATTTTTGGTCTGGAGTCGAGCATGGACACTCCTAGTGAGTTTTATCGACTGAAATTGTTTTTCCCCCGGAGTTTATATAGGTTTCACAAAAACAATCGAAAAGCAACACAAATTTTTAAAACAATCGCACATCAAAATTATATCTTAAATCTAAGACAGAAATGTAGTTGACGAAAAGACAATTAAAACAGTATAACACACTTATGGTCTAAAATAAACGATAACTGAGAAAATTAACAAAAACGACCAACGGTCAAAAATCTCATTAAAAGTTAATTACAATGAAAACTCATTAACTCTAGCTATGCCTATACAAGGAATGACTACATAGCTACCTAAGATAAGCTCATTTATATGCAGTTTACATAGAAAAATATTTACAATAAAAGAAAAACTTAAATAAAAAATCTGTTTACACGTTTTTAAGATCAAACGATGCTTTTCAAGTTCCCATACAAATGACAACATAAATGAAACCAAACTATACTCGCTCTTGTCCAGAATATAGTACTCCAAGTGCCTGCATTCATACAACGGTGTAAAATATTATAATAAAACCAATATTTGGAAAGATTGGAAGCATATCAGCAAAGCCAATACCTTCACAAAGATTAACACAAATTTTTAAAATACAGGAAATTGTAAATCAAATGTACTGCTATAGACATTACAATAATGACCCGTGTTACATATTTCCAGTGAAATATTTTCCCGAAACTGGTTCAGCTTAGTAGGATCAAGCAAATTCTCTCCGTTCTACGTTAATTATCGTCAAACCCCATATAAAGTAAGAAAGATAAAATCTTCTAAAAAAATGGATAAACTATCCTGAACATGTAATATGGGTTACATAAACCATGTTCTACTACAAAAACAATCTAACTAATTGGTATGCCTTTTTATATTTATAAACCTTTTATAAAGTAAGGTTAAATGTGTATTGAGACGATGGTAGTCCTATTTTCCTAGTTTAACTTGATAAAATTATCTGTAACTAAGCATGTATCCTTAAACATGTATAAAACTAATATCCTAGCATGAGTATCTAATTTTTTTATTGCATGAATATTACGTTATAAGTACTATTTGACTATTTGAAAGCTTCCGGAGCCTATCGTAGCCTATTAAATGTTCTTAATGTGTTACAAACTAAACATATTTTCAATTAGATGATATTATATCACCTCAATACATTATGTTATAGGTTATCTACGGTTTTATGTATTAATTGTAAATTTCTAGAAATCTGTCAGACAAGAATTTCTACAAAAAATATTTTTATTTTAAATTTAACTTGTCATTAATTTCTATTACCTTCTTTCAGAAAATTGCAATACTTATGTATGTCATAATCTGAAAATTCCTTCATGTACACTATGATTTTGTAAATATGTAGTATTTCTAAATAAGACAAGCACGTCACACAAATTTCCATTTCAGTAATAATTGATTTAATGAGCTTTAGCATTTTAGCGATGCCTTTTATATTGAACTATTATCTTTAAAAATGTAATTTAATTAAGTTAAATTACCTTTTAATTACCTAGATTTATCTTTATGATTTGTTAATACTATGTTGGCTTCATTAAAGTTTTATGACATTGACCACAGTCATATATACTTTATACAGTGCGTTATTACTGTGTAAAAAATCCATTAACCTGCTGTTGGATGCACTACCATTACGATATTACATAGTAGTACTATATAATTTTACTTTCATATTCATATAAACCAGGCAGGTATATGGTAGGTTGTTATGAAAAATGGTATGGGTTAAGTACTTTTTTTTGTGGATACGCCCAACATAATTAATTGCTGACAATGAGCAAAAACGATGCAAGAAATATTTTCATAAATTAATTGCGACGAATAAAAAAGGAAAACAAATTCATCCATTATTATACAATTTGCTAATGTGTAGCTGATTCAATTTTTTAATTTATTTTTAATTATAATTATTACTGACCTACTCATGTCAAAAAATTGAAGATATTATTACATAATTTGAATTGATTGAATAATTGTATAGGGCATGTTATTGAAGATTTCCTTTCTGGTACTGGATATTATGGTAGCCTTAATTAATTAAAAGTGAACAAAATCTAATAAATCGAAAATTAGACCGACAAGCAGAAAAAAGGGTACATTGAAAAAACTAAATAAATGTCAGTCGGTTCACCTTTTGGAAATGTTACTGCTACCTGCAAACTTCTTGCAAATTAGTTTTTTTCTGAAAAAGTTTAATTGATGGTAATTTATGGGTGGCTATATATAAATGATTTCGGAAATACTTTTATAAAGTTTAAAAAAAATATGTTAATTATTTACATTCCATGATAATTTCTTAAACGTACGTTAATGTATAAATTTTATAGAGTAATTAAATTAATTGGAGAAGGTTCATCTAATGGATTTTACATTTACTTAATAAAATTGATTTTATTAAAGAATTTTAACGATTTAAAATTAACTTTTAAACTGAACAACTGAAAGACCTTATTTATGTTATAATATGACAATTTCAGAAGTTTGTTGAAACATATTCAACGAGATCAGTAAAAAAGAAAATTAAAAAGCTTGCTGACCAAGAGATGTGGAATTTCGCCATTATTCCATGGCTGGTTTAGATATTTTCCTTATTTTTGTGCTTATGCTGTAAGGATGTGTATTTTATTACTAGCGATCTTCTATACCTTAAGACAGTGGTTTCAAACCTTTATTACTATCATTTCTTTATTTACCACATTAATCAAACTTCAATTCGATATTTCATTTGCTGTTGATTTCATTCGAAATAATCGGGACTTTTTTGTTAAAATTTAATGTGTTCGAATACTTATTTATGTCGCTTAAGTATTATTTTCTGAATTACTATATTTAGATTAGATCTAATCATAGGTTGAAAATTTAATAATTTAATAATAAATAAAGAATTTTTAAATTATGATTAGGATCGGAAGCACCAAAATATTAAGGATTAAGTATAGTTATTAGAATTAGTTATATAAAGTATTTGCGCAAGAAAAAGAAAGATAGACATGCTAGGATACTAGTTTTATTTATTGAATAGGTTACATGCTAGGTTACCGATAGATTTATCAAGTTAAAATAGAATTTATAGGATGGCGATCCTCATACAAACATAACCAAAATTTTTATAAAAAGTTTTTATAGTTTTTAAAAAGGATATGAGTTAAATGTGTTGTTTTATAATAAAACATGGTTTATGTGACTCAGGTTGCAAGTTTAGGATAGTTTATTTACTTTTCTTGAATGGTTATCTTTCCAGTAGATTTCAGATTCAGTCGTTAAACTAACGTAGAACAGAATTTTCTTTTCCCACAAAACTAAATCAGTTTCGAGTAAATATTTCACTGGAAATAGTTAAAATAGATCATTGCCTTGATGTATACAATGTTACAATTAACTTACGGATTCCTGTATTTGGCAGAAGTCATATCATGTTAATGGAGATATTCGGTAGTATTGATGTTAATTGATTTTGAAAATTTTAATATTAATTTGATGATTTTCATCATTGTTTTGAGTCAGTCACTTGGAGTACTGTATTCTAGATGAGAATAGTTGAAGTTTTATTCAGTTTATGTTTTTATTTATTTAAAACTATCAGATGCATCTTGATTGATCTTGATCAGATTGCAAGGACGATGCAGTTACATCTATAAATTATTTTTTTTTAGTATGTAATTATAATATGTGTAAACTCCATATGATGGGTTACCTTGTGTAACAAAGAAATATTCCATGTACTGAGATAGCTACAAACCATATAATTCCCAATGTAATTAAGTTTAATGAGTTTTCGTGACAGCTGATCGTTTTTATTGATTTTCTCTGTAATGGTTAAACTTAGACCATAAGCGTGTTATGTTGTTTTGATTGCCTTTTCAACAGCTATCTTTTCATCTGTTTAGAATTAAGATTGGTGTTAATTTTCAACATATGTTTTTATTTGTGACGTCATGACTTTTCCGATGTTCAGATTCTTCATTCATTGTCGGTTGTTTTTTTGGCTTAAAGTATAAAAGGGCATTCGAAAAAGAACAAATTTAGTCGATAAAAGCATATAGGTGGAACCTATGTCGGCTCCAGAATAATTTCTGAAAGTTAGAATTGAGATTGGCGTTAATTATTAACATATGTTTTTATTTGTGACAAGATTTTTCGATGTACAAAGTTTTTGTACGATTTCATTGATTTTTCATGTTTTTCGCTAAACGTATAAAAGCACCGTCGAAGATAAACAAAGCCAGACGATAAAAGCATAAGGGTTAACCCACGTAGACTCCGGAAGAAATTTCTGAACATTAAAGTAGGGTTAGAATCGACCCACGTGTTTTTCGTTAATAAAGAAACGTCAATTTTATTGAAGTTGATATTTACCTTGAAGGTTTTGGAAAAAAGATTTGTTTGGATTTGTGAACAATCACTGAGAATTGTGATTGATTTATTTTATTTAAATCAAAGAAGATTTATTTATTTATTTCAAGTAACATCTCAATATTTATGCAAAATATTCGAGCTATATAGCGGTTTTTAAGCATACCTTAGATACTTTCTTGTATTTCCTTCAAATCTTTGTTTTACTCAGAGACCTTATCAGCCTGTTTTACCCCTGAACCGATTCCTTTCTCTAATTACTTTTGTTTGTGCAATTACTTGTGATTAGAGGTATGTAGTTACTAATAAATTTGTGTAAAAGACTGACAATATCCAAAATTTAACACTCGTCAACTAAATATGGTAAAAGTAGCGATTGAGAAGCTGTGCAGAAGGTAAAAAGGAGCCTTTTGTCTTTGCTTCACTTGATAGACCATACTGAAAAAGTCCAAATTCCCTAACCTATTAAATCTGATAGATTTTGGCTATCAAATTCCATTTTCTGTAAACTCATTTTACATATACAGATTTTATTGTGCAAACTGGTACTTGATAGCTCTCGAATTGGCACAAAATATTAAACATTTTTTCCGAAAACTTGTTGGTTAATATAAATCGAAATACAGAATATCTACTTGGACATGTAATAAGATATAATCTTTAACAAACCACAAAAATGTTTCTTTAATGTAGTTTCAAGTAAGCAAAATCCTCTTACGTCCAGTACTATAGTGTTTCTTGGTTTGTTCAAAGAGATGAACACTAGATTTATTATCTTTTATCGTTATTTTTTATCAGAAAAGTAAACGATTTGATTTTGTTTGATTATGGTTTTATTGAAATTTGTGTTATTGGCATAGCAACCTGTTTGCCTGTTCAATGTCTTCCTGATGTGTAGTGGGATTACTATTAAATTCCAGCTGAAATAAACTTTAAGAATCAGTTGTTTCAATGGCTTTTGTACATAAATTCTTTAATTAAATTTTAAACTAAATTAAAAGTCTAGCCTGGAACCTCAGAAAGGTATATAAAATATGGCCCTGAAAATACCAAGTGTGTTTCTTAATTCGAAGTCTTTCCTCTTAAACTAGAACATATTGGAGAACATTATTGTAGCCGGTAGCTTTCGAGGACGCTTAGCGATATAATTCATGCGGCAGCAGTGAGACAGGATGAGAGCAGTGATGCTTGGATACTAGTTAGTAACTGTTTGGTGTTGAACTGGTGCAATCAAACATTGAAACTCCTACTATCCGGTAATTGTTTGCTGGTACTAAAGATGCTTGATCAGGAGTCCATTTAATTGGAACTAATGGTGTTTCTACGAATGGCCGTTCCAAAACGCTGACCCTCGAATATCTTATCAAATCTTTCTTAAAAAAACACAGTTGATTAGCATTCAATAGGCTTGGTTGACTAAGTTGTATTATTGAATTACTAATCAGTGAAAAATTATTATCTTAAGTAATTGAAGGGTCAGTGGTAACCGTTTCGTCATTGGAGTCAGGCTCGGTAGAAACAGGACTTTCAAGGTCTGTCAGTGTCAAAGGATTGACTGTTTTAGTGATACAATGTGCTTGGAAGTTATGATTTTTAAAGTTGGACGGAGAAATTAATGTCAAAGTCATCCTGTTTCTGATAAGGTATCTAAAATTGGAATCTTTTGATTATTTGCTGCTGTCACATTATTCGAAGCAACTGAAATAACTTCATCTTGGAAGAGATCCAAGAATAGTGGTGGGATGATAAAGAATTGCGATGTGCTGTCTTTTATGGTGGGTCTGGTGTGTTGATTTGATGTGATTTGATTTGAGGAAGTAGAATTGATATCTTCTTGAAATAATTCAGTTATTCCGAAATATAAATCTGAAATTTCAATGGAAGGAGTGGTTTTAACTAGTGATGGGATCGCGATACTACCCGAGTGTCGCGACACTTGAGAGTCAAAACAATTTTCCGTGTGAAGTGTCGATTCTTCATGATACTTTAACGACACTTCGCATTTACATCATGCATGCGCTAGTGTAAATATAATCCAATTGAAACGAGAAGCAGTCAAGGTTCATAGCTACATAAACAAACTATGGATTAAAAAACAATTATATGAGTAAATTCTGTTATGGTTATATTATTATGCATTAAGTACATTAAAAGACATTAAATTATTTATAAAAGCAAAACCCTTTTTTTAAACAGAAATTTAAAAGAAAAGAAACAAATTCTATAAATAACTTGTAATTTTATTCATTGGATTTATTATAAAAACTTGGTTGGTCTTTAGTCGAGAACGTTTTTTGTTAAGATTGAAGATGACACTTTTATTTTAGATTTTCAGCGAAATAAATTGAATTAATTAAAATTAATGATCATTGTATTTATTTACACGTGTTTCGACAGTAGTCTTTTTTCAAAATACATTATAATAAGGTACAAATATAAAAAGCTGAAATAGCAATTAGGTACATGAAGAACTTATTCAACTTCAATTATTGATTTTAATTCATTTTGGTGAAAACCCAAGATAAAATTATCACCCTCAATATTATACTAATACAAAAGAAAAAATCCACAACATAATATTTTTATATGTACGCCTCATTCAATTATTCTTGGCCAGTTCAAGAAATCTGCCTTTAATTTCTCTAATCTGCCTTTGTAAGAATGATCAAGCAACTTAGAATTATACTCTAATAAGAGCGATACTATTCGACACTAAGTGTCGTGACACTTCAAGTGTCACGACCACGAATAGTATCACTACACTCGACACCCAAGTTCCCAGTATAAGCGGTCAACGCTAGTTCCTTTCGACGTTTATTTATTTAGCCACTAACAATTATTTCACTTGCCTGTTGTATTTTACTTCAAGTACACAATTTCAGGTTGAGTTTGTTTTAAAATAAAAATCTTGAGATTTAAATGGAAAAACTTTGTTAATATACTCAGTGTCCTATTGGTACATTCTGTTCTAGATGACAGCACCTAATCATTATAAATAAGAAAATAGCGGGAAGGTGGCCACTGTTCCAGACTCTCCCCTACTTGTTAATGGGTTAAATGTTTAGTTGAGATAAAGACAACATTAAGATACTTATCTATTACCGCATATGACATTTTTGCATATGAACTGTCAAAAATGGGAAATCTTATTAAACACGCTGGTATTTTCGGCATATTGAAAGCTAATCAATTAATTCAATGTAAAATACTTAGTTTTTATTGAATTGATTAAAAAGGATACTCCAAGGAAAAAGCTAGTGATGGAAGCGATATCCATTAACTATCGGCAATGGACGAAACTTGCAAAGAAATCAGGGTGGAGACTTGGAGAGTCACCAAACGAAAAAGCGCAAAAACTTCTTGTTGCAGTCGATTAGAATAAAAGATTTGACTTCGCTTGAATTAGGTTTTATTGAAATTTTTGTTATTTTATTTCTCATAGTTATTTGCCATTGTATATTTTACCATATAAACAACAATTAATATAGTTTTTCAATCGCAATCTTTTTCTTCTTTACGTAGGTACATCCGAAATAGCAAGTCACGTATAAGTTAAGACAGGACGCAGCAAAGAGATATTGTTATCATTCCTAGCTTGCAATTTGATAGATAACCGCATTTCTAGTTTATCTCATATTCATTTTAGAAGACTTGAATCATAATATTTATCATAAGTTAGTTCCTTACAGACTCTTAGGTGTGAATTTCCCAAATTACTATACTAAGGGTTGCAATACTCTACGTATAATTAGGTTCCTTTTCATACTCTTTGAATGTGAGTTCAAAAATTATTCTCTTAATTCAATAACGATTTAAATTTATATAAATAATTTATATAACATTTATCTAAATATTAATTATGTCTTAGTTAACTTAGTGTGACAATAAAATATTTCTTGTTTAATAAATTAATTAATAATATCACTTTTATTATATTAAATAAATAAAGAATAAATTTTAGCGAGGATTAAATAACTATATACCAATAATGTTAACAGCAATAAGATTTTGCATAATTGGCTATTACAAATATTTTGAAATCCTCTTGTGCTCGTAAAAATATTTACTTGCAACTGCCATACTTGAACTAAAATAAAATCGCGTGGCCCAGATTTCCCGCTGAGTTGTCGCATTATTACTAAAGGTTACTTGTATTATTTGAAATCTGATATGAATATTTGGTAGTCACAATTTGAATTTTAATTAGGCTTTGGTGCTACGCCCTTTTTATTAATTTTGCGTAGGCGCCATTTAACATATTGTTCTATATTTGGAATTCATTTGCATAATACTACAATAAAACTTATCTATTCATTTAAGCACCAAACAAGGGCAAATGAGTTTTTAAATTATTCGAATTAAAATAATTATGATAAACTGAAATTAAATTATAATGCAATTGCATGTTTACTCATTGAGCAACAAAACAGTTTCGAAATACTTCCCGTTTTAGGAAAATCAGTACATGGATGATACGTGTATGTTTTGGTTGTTAAGTGAATGGAATCATCCCATAAATAACTAAATAAAACGCATTGCTTTCACTGTGACGATATCGATAATAACAAAGAATAATTAAAATATTCAAGGACAGATGGTAATGATTAATTTCTTTATTGTAATAAAGGAACATACATCTTTAAAAATTATTCCTTATCTTCTGAAAACACAATAAATAATAATACAAATTACATGCCACCATCTTAATTAATACTTAATAAAGGCTTAATTGAGCAGGGTAAGTTTTTGATCCATAAAACAAATCAGGCGTGATAAGCCCAACTGGACGTTTCAATCGTATAGGACTTCGATACTCTCGTGGATACTTTAAATGGCCAATTTCGATCCTCTGACCTGTTGAACAAAAATAATAATTCTCGTTTTTAATTAATCTCCACACTTAAAGGTTACTGGATCGAGTTATCAAAAGAAAATAAGTTATTGAGGTTTTATTATTCACCAAAATTATTAATGTTGTAATACGTCAATACGGGTGATTGAGTATGCAGACATTCTCTGTTAATTAAACGAAATAACAATGATACAAGAAAAAATATATAATTTTCTCAGTATGTGGGACTATAATTTCTCAAAAAACGGGTGTTGGTTATTTTATTGAAAAGAGAATAAACAAAATTATAATTTTAGCACGGAAAGTCAGATTTGTTAAGGAAAGTGTAATTTATGTCATTTTTATTTTTAAAGGTTTTAAATTCCTACCTTTCCATGTACAGATGGCTTTTAGCAAAAATTTCAAAAGTGAACAAAACAAACTTGTTTTATTTTAAAATCTCTTCCGACAAAAATAAAACCGGTGAACATGTACAAAAATCTCTCACCTCCAGGTGGTCGAAATGTGACAACTGCTCTAAAACCTCCATCTCCTTCAACTTGATATAGAACAACTCGAACTCTTCCATCAGAATCTAGGAGGCTGTATTCGCCCCTTACTATTTCTCCTCTACGTTCTTCCCAGTGTTGTGTGACCACTCCCGTATCTGCTGCTTCTACTGCATATCCAAAGGAATATGTAGACTGAAAGTTAGAAAAAAAGTTATTTTTTTAATTTGTGGAATATCTTCTAGAAATTCTATTATTTATCTATAGTAGTTATTTTGACGAAGAATTTATAAAAGTGACAAAGAAAAAGAAATAATAAGAATTATTAGTTATTATGATTGCCTTAAAATTCTTTATAAATTCTTAAAATTCTATACAATTGTGATCATCTTGTTAATAGTAATTGCTAATTAATTATTGTAAGCAGTTATAGTTACTTTTAATTTAGACTTAATAACGATAAATCTGTTAGAGAATTTGCACCCAAAGTTAGGCAACAAATTAGGGCTACCATTTAACTACTCCTCTTTTTCCTAAAAGTATTTATTGGAAAATTCAGCAGGTACATAGTGATGATGATTCAGCCGAGCAAGTATTTTTTAAAAATAGTTTCAAGTTTCAAAGTAAATACAGCTTTAACTACATTAACTCATCCACGTAAACCACTTTTCTACGTACTACAAGAAGTACCTGATATTGCACCCACAATGTTTATTATTTCTCGTTTATTACGAAAGCATATCTATTTGTAGGCGTATTCATCAGCTTTTTAACATAAAAGCTTTTAACAATTTTCTACAACTTTATTTTGTATATGCCTGGATTATTTTCAACTGTCCTTTTTTTTAATTTAAATGAAACCACTTTAGAAATAATACTATAAAGAGCACTGTTGCTTTATCGATAAGCTTGTAATACGGTGTAATAAAATCTGAAAAAGACGACCTGGATGGAAACCCTTTTTGAATATAATTAAATATAAAGTACAAGTTTACTTAATGAATGACCAGGAGAATATCTAACCCAACTAATTATCTTTACCTTTATTGGTTATTTATAGACAGGATGTAAATAACTTGTATGTAATTGCAAACGTTATTTACTATTTTCTTTATGAAAGATAAGATAACTATTTCAATCTTTTTGTTCAAAGCTGTTGTTTAAAAACTTAATTTTCAATAAGAATTTCAATCAAACGCCTTGTATACTAAAGTTCTGTATTTCTGATTATTTTTCTCAGAATTACAGACAACGAAAATTTCCGGGGCTTATGTCCCGGAAATTTCCAGGTTCAGAAACACTAATATGTAATAATTTTAAATTAAATATATAATTCCCATACAAGTATTATCAGCCCCACTATTATATTTATTATTTGATTCATCATAATATAATTGTGCATCAATTTGAATGCTAATAAATTAAACTTTGTTTATAATATTTATATTTATGATATCCTTGTTACAACCAAATACTGCTACCAAATCTTAAATCACTTTACTTTCATTTTTCAAAAGAGTTTCGCATTATACAGGGATCTGATGCAAATAAGCAAGGGATAAAATACTAACCTTTTTAAGTGGTTACCCTGTATATTGCTACTACATATGATTTCCCTTGAAGTCTGTCTGACAGATGATGTTTTTGTATAATGGCACAGTTGTTTAAAATGAGTCTTTTATATTAATTTTATTTCGAACTTATAAATAAATATGCCATTTTAGCAGGTATTCAACATACGGACTGTAAGCCTGCCGCAGGTATATGCAAAATTAGTAAACAAAGAAGAAGCGCATAATACTATCTGTAAGTAAAAGCGGAGAAAAACAGTAAGGGCCCTATTATTTTGTTTGCCATTACTTATTTATTCTGTTTCTCCTTCTAGCCTGCTTACTTTATAACACTCAAAATACCACAAACTAAATAATAATTATAAAGTTATCATACTTACGTTAAAAAGATGCTCAAGTATACCACGGCTTGAGATTTAGCTCTATCTTACAAATTTTTAGTTTCAGGTCGCAGGTATTGGTTGTCTTATTTATAAAAAGGAGTAGATAGGGGTTTCAGAACTCAAATAAATACTTTAAAAAGGCGCCATCTGATTATGAAATTTAATGACATTAATTAAGCCAGAAAAGATATTGAATTCACTAATCAGAAAATGAATTCAATTTGCCAGATTTTAGACAAAAATTTGGTTGTATTTATTGATTTTAAAATAAAAAAATGAATAAAACATTCATAATTATATGGTTCCATTTAGCTCACTTGCTATAGACCTGAAAACATATTTATTGAATAGTAAAAATAAAAGATCATATACATATATAATCAGAGAACATAAGAAACATGAGTTTATTAAACTTAAATTAATCATCTACTATTTAAATTTCAAATTATTCAGAATTTATTGAACATAAATGATTCAGAAATTTATTAAGATCAAAATTTATTAAACATAAAAATATTTGAATTTTATTGAACATAAATTTATAAAAATATTAAGGAATTAAATTTATTCAGTTATTACTGGAGTTAAGATATTAAAATTTTACTGAAGTTAACATACTAAGATTAAATCCTATTAGAGAGCTCTCTTTTTATAGAAAACTATAAAATCCAACTATCCAAATAATCCGTAAACACAAACAAGATTACATAAAAAATAGATAATTCTTAAATTACAATACCTTGATCCTATAGATCGAATTCCAATTAAACCTTTAATTACTTGCGTCGCAAAAAATCATTACTCTTGACTGATAGAAACTGGAAACGTTAATGGTGATGAATTATTATTTGACTGCAGCAGGTCCAAAGAAAATTGTTTTTGATAGTTCATTTCAATCAAACAAAACGTTGAAACAATTCATATGATTTAACCAACAATCTTTGTTAAAACACAGTTTAAACAATCCTGTTTCTGTTATAGTTTTATTTATAACTTGCGCACGATAAATAACGGTAATGTCTTTAAAAGCTTAAACGAATTTAAACACAGTTAGCACTTGCTAATTTAAGTACTTTCAATAGAATAGATAATTATTTATATTTATCTACACGTAGAACGGGAATTTATTAATTAGATTATGAATCCGTCTGCAAATAAACTATAGTCCCAAATATAAACGCATCTAGTGTTTTTAATAACAATGACTCCGTAACATTTAAAAAACCACTAGATTTTTAATAACATAAGTGCACTAATTAAAACGAGAACGGTAGAAATAGTTGTTTTCATGGCCCATTACAATAGAACAAGCCACGTATCACTATCAACTGTACTGTATATTCAAGGTTTTCAACTCAATTATTCAAAACTGAACTATCTCGGAGTCTCGCTTCACGGCAAGTGTTGTCTGGACCGCGCTCAAAGCAAAAGTTTCTTCTCTTAGAAAACTAAAGATTATGTTATTGTAAATTTAGGGTTTACAAATCTTCATGCTCCAATCGAAAAGACGCCCGGTCCCGTCTCAACAAATCAAAACTGAGCAGTCCACGTGGACTCGATAGGGAGAATTTTATTAGTTTTTACTATCAGAATATGACCCCAAAGAACCAAGTTCTACGCAGTTAGTATTTTAGCGGGCAAGTAGTGGGATACAGATGTTGTTTTTCTCAAAACTGCAGACGCGTCAAGTTATTTTTTAAACACGTAGCAAACATGAAATTCGATAAAGGTGACTTCACTAAATTTATTATGAACCATATTTAATAGTTTCCAAGATTTTTAATAAAGAAGCTACGTTAACCAAAGCACACGTGCGTAAATAGAATACAGAAAGAAATAAATTATTGCCCAAATGCTTTTTATAATACTGAGAAAATTTGAAACGAACCTTTTTTAAAATAAGTTTTATGGGGTTGTTTATATCAAATGCTAACGCAAGTTTACATTATGAAAAGAATTCAAATTTGCACAACCGGACTTAAGATTTTTGTAAATATGTCGACAAAATTACATTTATGCAGAGCTGATAAAATATACCGTTACAATTTCAAATTACTGTTCTATCCTTTTCTCCCACATTGATCTTCCTAAATACCAGTCAGGTTTACAGTATTGCTCTTATTATATTCGTGTGTGGTGGGATAGTAATAAGAATAATTTAAAAACAACCAACAATTATAACAAAACACTTAAAAGTATAAAAGAAAATGTTGCATATATTAGGACATCAAATCAGCAAAGCGAACAAAGGAAATTGTGTGGTTATAATACAAAAAGATATTTATAATGAAAAGTAATCATTTTTTCAAGAAAATGGTTTCAATGAGCTAATTAAAAATTCAAATATAGATTATCTAAAGTAGTTAAAGAACACTATTAATAATTATTACCCCTTATTACAAAATAAGTTTCTAATATCTAACAACAAAAGCCTTATCACAATTCATAAAAACTACTACCTCTTTAGACCGGTAGATATTCTTAAATAAATATCTTAATCTAAAATAGATTTTGTTGCAAAATATAGCATAAAGAATATCCAAAAATTAATTTTAAAGCTAACATTACTTTACCAGAGAGGGAGCTAGGCTGTTATCGTTTGACGTTAGCATTTATTTACGTCCATTTTTGTCACAGATAGTTAGAAATTATTTAGTAAATTCTAATTCTTTAGAATGCATATACATTTATACAGGGTGTATTATCGGTTTTGTTACGTAGGCGAAGAGCATGTAAAAACACATTCTCTCAACTATTTCCTTCCAGAAAGTCAGTACAGCATCGTTTTAGATTTCTTGAGTACTGTTCAAAATATTACACTTTGGCATTCTGTGCTAAACAGTTTCCAAGATATAAGCAATTTTCTAGTATAGGAAATTAACATTGTAAATAAGAAATTCGCTAATAACATTTACCACGTTAGATTTAAACAGTAGGTATACAAGAATTATTAAGCACAGTTTCATGGAACAGAATAATTAATCAGAATGAGGGATTGTTTTGAACAGTACCCAATAACATCTACAACTTTTTCTATAGCAACTTTTCTTCTAAAGGAATTAGGGGAGCCAATATCTGAGAAAGTGTGTTTTTAAATGCTATTCACCTATGTAACAAAACCGACAATACACCCTGTATATGATTTATTGGACAGCATTGTTAAACAATTCTTTTTATTTCATTGATAATTTCTATGAACAAGTTAATGGTTTGTCGATTGGTAATAGGAAGGCCATGTTTCAAGGACGAGGTAAGTCCACTCTTGGGTCAAATTGACGTTTTAAACCCATTACCTGGTATTTTACCATTCCGATCGAATGAAGTAAATATATGTAATTATTTTAATGTATTTAGTTCCCTAAAATACAATTTTAGACAATAGAGGTTCTGAAGATTAAGCTGTAATGGTTTTATTTAGATTTTTCACAATTTCTGTGTATTATATTGGGCAATTTTTGTAACCTTTGAAGCATTTCTTGACACTTTTGGTACAAAAAGGAGGTAAGTCTAGACTAAAAATGTCAAAATTTGACATATTTAGTAATTTAAATTTTATTTACGTGCGTTAAGTTATTTAAGAGAAGCGATTTTTAAAATCCGATGATACGAACCGGGGTTCCTTGGTCGTTACTCTCGCACATAACTAACCACGCCACAATCGCGCTATTGAAACAATCAGAAGCATATTATAACATTAACAATCATAACATGTTTGCAAATGTTCATTCTTAAAATTTTGAGTGTCGTAATACGGTACAAGATAATTTTCGTAATGTTTCTGGATATCCAAATAAAATAATCTATAGTAATAATAAATAATAAAATTATGCGATTTAATATGTTTAACAATTATTGGTTCATGGAGTCAGCGAAAAAGGCAGATTCTGAATCCTCATTTAGAAAATTGCGGCTGGAAAGACAAGGCAATTTTTCCTACCACGCTAGTTAATTTGTATGAACTAGAAAAGGACCAAGAAACATCGTCGTTAAACTCTTCGTTACAATTAAACAAAATATAAATCCATGAGAAAATTTTGCATATAAATATGGGAAAGAAATACAATAATTTCATCCTAGTAGCTATAAAAAATAACTGTGTACACGGTACTTTATTACGGATTCACGCACTCTCTTAAGTGATATCAGTTCACACTGGTGGGAGCAAGAT
The DNA here is from genome assembly GCA_929113105.1 of Agrypnus murinus. NCBI lineage: Eukaryota > Metazoa > Arthropoda > Insecta > Coleoptera > Elateridae > Agrypnus > Agrypnus murinus. The sequence goes on along the minus strand of OV816028.1, from coordinate 19,010,257 downwards.
TGCTATCTACTCTCTGCTAGAGATCCAGGTTAGTGCCAAAGCTATGAATGTGCTCCTTTTCTCGAGGGCGTCCCTTGACCTTAGTCTAGCATCTGAACTAACTACTGCCCGGTCAAGTCCAACCCCAGTGCTAGGCCTAGAATTTACCTATCTATAACTTATCAATTAAGGCTTTATGGGCTTTCGACTGAGACCCGTTCGAGTCTACTTAAAGTAGAAACCTAGCATACACCGCGTAGAGGTGGAGTTATTTCTGACGTGATCTCCCAGAATAGCTTTACTTGACCTCAACCGTATCGAATTTTCTGAGACCTTGGTACCGCACTTCACTTTGTAACGGTATATTTTTATCAGTTCCGAATAAATGTAGTTTTGCCTACATATTTACCGAGAAATCTTAATTCCGGTCCTGCAAATTTGCGTTCTTCTTGCGATATAAACTCGTGTTAGTCTTTGGTACAAATAAACCTGTAAAAATTATTTTAAAAAGTTGTGTTTCAAATTTTTTAGAATTATAAAAACATTTGGGCAATAAATTATTTCTTTCTGTGTTTTATTTACGCATATGTACGTTGGTTAAGATGGCTTCTTTGTTAAAACCTTGAAAATTATTAAATATGGTTCATGATAAATCTAAAACTGCGTAATTTCTAGTCTTGTAGGGTCAAAATCTAGTATTGGAATTAAGAAAACTTCCCCTATTGACTACACGTGGACGGTATAGCCCTGATTTGCTTAGACCGGAATACGTGATTTTTTGATTGGTGTATGCAGAGCTGCACCCTCCAGAATATTCCGTATATGATAAAATAACCTTCAGTTTTTTAAGCAGATGAGTTCCGTTGTCGATTCGAGACAGTGCAGTTTAACAATTCAGTCAATGGTCTGAATACAGTACAGTTTATAGAAAATGGCCGGTGTCGGATGCCTGTGCCTTGTTAATTGAAAATTTGCAGTTAATAAAAATACCGTTGTGTAATTAGTTTTCCGGAAATTAATTAAGAATTTGCGGTTAATAAAAGTACCGTTATACAGTTATATATTTTTCCGGATGTTTGTGTTTTTAAAGAATGGGAAATTTAGTTTTCCTATTATAAAGTGTAATAGTTTTAATACAGTTTACCGATGAAAATAAATATCGTATCGTATATCGTTTAAATAGTTTCCGTACCGATATACCAATAAAAAATTAATAATTACAGATTTTATCTTTAGTGATTAAATCTCGGAACAATAATAAAATCAGAGTTACGTGCTTTATAAATTCAGTTCGGATCTAAATAATAAATGGGTTATTTTAAGAAAAATAACGAACATTTGCCGATGGTTCTTAAAATTAATTTAATAACCAAATCTTATAGAAGTTTTTTGGTTGCATTCAGTTACTTTATTTTGGGTGAATTCGTGAATAATAGTTCACCTCATACAGGCATTACGAGGGTTAATTCATTGCATCCTTGAATAATGTGAAAGCAGAAATCTACGAACATTCCAGTTTCCGTTCAGCAGTGATTGTTTGGTGTGTGCAGGAGTGATTTTTGTGCAATTTAGCGTTAATTTGGTTTGCGAATTACCAGTAACTACAGGTACAGTGACTTATGTATTTCCTTTTTGAATGTTAAATATTTATGTGAATTTCTTTGGATCTTTGTAAAATTTCTACAGTCTGTTTTTATTTATACGTAATTTGTATACAATTTTTATTCATTTAATAGTCAAGAGCTCTTAGGTAGGGAATTATTATTTGAATTTTTGAGTTTAAAATTTATAATTTTCTTATATCTTATTTTTCTTTGTGTTTTCTAAAATAAATATGATTTTAAAGTTAATTAAAACCAGTAAGACAGAACCATATAATTATGAAAGTTTTTATTCATATCATCATTAAACTAAATTTTTGACTTTGTTGAAATTAACTAATATTTTGTACTAAATTTATATCGGTCTGATTTCATTTTCTGATTAGTGATTTCAGACAGATTTATTAGATTTATTTGATCTATTTAATTATTGTTATTAAGCTTCATAATCAGCTGGCGCCCTTCTTGTGTATGTTTTTGTGTTTTGAAACCTTTATCCATCCGTTTATAAATTAGACAAAGAGCGAGATCTCAAGCCGGCAACTTTGAGCATTTTATATACACTAAGTATCGTATTTTGTGTTCTAATCTAGTTTAATTAATGTGAACTTTTCGTTTGAAGATTTAAGCTTTGTCTTATTTTATCGTACAGAAACTTTGGACGTTATAACTTAATGGATGGTGAAAGCCTCACCTGTGCTGCGAACTCATCAATCTAGGGAGACCGAGTTGACCGATAAATTCCAGAATAACAGATCCACAGTTTTTGTCACATCAGGGAAACTACCTGACGACACAGTCAGGGGGCACTGATGGGATAGGCCTAACTACTAGACTCTCCCTAGTAGGGGCTGGATCTGCGACAACCCTTACCCAAACTAAGGGATGTGACCCCGAGACCGTTTCAGTCATAAAAAGGGGTCATGACCGCCCACTTCATTTATCAGTCGATTCATCAGTCATCACCCCGATCATCAGTGATGGATCGGCAATCGTTTAACGTTTTACATTCCGCTTGTTTCAAAGTAATAGTGCAACGGTCACGCCAGCCATGTAGTCCGTTTAGTCGCTGTGCGCACTTGATGTTGCAGATTAAATTACAGTGCCATCCTTCTATATAGTTCTATCAACTCCACTGAATATTCTTTCAAATGTTATTACAACATCTTTACCTATTGTAAAAAGTCTGAAATTACTCAGGTTTACTCAGTCGTGGTATAGAAAAGGTGCTCCAGATAGTATTGGAGGTACACTGAAACGGATTGCTGATCAAGCAATAGGTGAAGGAAAAGATAAGCTAAAACATTTCTTAGTTGATAAACATTTTGAAATAGAGATGCCCTGAAATATATCTGACAAGAGTATTGTTTTCTGCATTTTCTGCATCTGTACTAAAAATGTACCTCCCAAGTCATTTCTAGACAAGAAGACAATTTTCGTTACTTTAACCAAGTCGCTTTCGTCGTTATATTTTTCATCTTGTGCTTACTTGGGAAAGCGAAAGTGAGAAAATTGCCAATTACTGCAGAAGTCTCAGAAACAATAAAATACCCAAAATGGCTAAAAGTACCTAACAGAAGTTAGTTGACCTGTGGGTGGCTGTTATAATGACTAACAACGGATATACTGGGTATAACTGAAAGAGAGGGAATGTAGGAATATCTCGGTTAACTTCATGGAAGTCGCAGGTCTTTACAGATACATCCGACCCGATAAAAAATATATGAATGGTGATGATCATGAAATTGCAGTATGAAATCATGAAATGCAGCAACTAGAGAGTAGGTGCATTCATACTAACCGTAGTCGCAGCAGATGGAATGGCATACACGGTCCGTAATGATCTTCAAAAGCTACAGCCAAACTAACCCTGATCACCGACGAATCTTAACAAGTTGATCCACCCCAAAATAAATAAATCCAAAACAGTGCACCGTTGCAATAAGGTACCACACAATCTAGATCCACAGAACCACTTCTACAAATAATCCCGCCTAACCCTCGAGGAATAAACACAACGCAAGAGATATTGCTTAAGAAGAGCAAAAGCTATTCTTCCTCACCTTCTGGCAACTATGGTTCAATGCTGGGATTAATTCGAAAAATTTTATATTTTCATTTAAAATAATCAAAAGGAATTTTAGTTGCAATCATTCCCTAGTTGAATAATTTTAAAGGAATTTGTTTTCAAAATATATACACTTAAATTTACAGATGTCGAAAGTGAGCTTTTCGAAAGTGAAGACATGCTGAAAATATAACAGTAGATAGATAGTGCGTTGTTGCAACATGGAAGGGAACGATTTAAAAAAAACACCAGTTTTGACGTTTGCTTATATAAATTTTAGACTTTTTCGAATTCATGAGACTCATATTAAAAAAAAAGCTTTTCTCTTTTAAATGTGCTACGACTCGACTCGCCCGTAAAAGATTTTTATATAAGAATTGAGTATCTTCTTCTTTTCCGAAAATTGCGTCAGCATTGGTATTTTATTTATTTATTGATGTATTTAATTTCAAATATCAAAATAAAAAGGTAATTATGAATAAAAGTAATTTTTTTATTTCATTACATACGGTTTACGATATATACACTGTGTTCCGAGACAGTGTTTTTTATCATTATTAATTTTAAGACAATAGTGATTATTTACAATAGTGCTTCGTACCATAACAAAAGCATAACATAATTTTAATATTGGGTGTAATAAAACAAAAAAGGCGGTATTTTCTAAACTCTACTTTCTATTTCAGGTCCCAATATTGTTCTAAAACCTTTGCAGTATTCGAATAAATTGTAGAAATAAGTAAATTAAGGTAATGTTATTTTTCTACTTTATTAATATTGCTTCTTGACTGTTAATGTACTTTTTCGAAAAATGGTACGGCACCATGATTTTAAAGTTAAATACAATAGGGCTTGACTGCTTTTTCGGATTTCTTTTATTATACTTTATTATTCCTACTTTATTAAAACCAAGATTGAAATATTGTTGTACTTCTTGGTGGTATTGAAACTAACAAATATCTATTTTTTCGTCTTGTAAACGGCGTCTGTGGACACACTGTATATGGCATCCATGGAGTTTCAAAATTTTTGTTTAAAAAATGTTCTTTCGTCCCTCAACATAAGACACAATAGCGAGGCGAGGCGAAGAGAAGACACTTACACAAACACTGAAACATACTATGCACAAAAGAGTACGACCACTGATAGATACAGTATATGACTTACCAAAGCTTTGTTTATCATGGCCCACCTGCATTTAACTTAAGGACGAACGGATTGAGTTACACTTAATTAGCGTGTCACTTACTTTTGTAAGAGCTACCAGTACGCACTGGTAAAAGCGAAGTTACCTGTGCACCCACCCCTAGCCCTCCAGGATAGTGCTGGAACTATCTACGTGCTCACCCGATGGGGTCCGTCTCTGAGGGAGTTACATCACCCTTAGTCCAGGCATGCGGTCTTTGCTGACCGGAAAAGTGCGGTCCAACCTCAAGTGCGGCTGGGACTTGGATCCTAGGTCTGCCTAGGATATCCTAGGACACAGCCCACCTTAGTATAATTAAGGCTTGGTCAGCCCCGACAGAGCCCCGTCCGACTCTACCTAAAAATAGAGATCCGACCTATACCAACTAGGAGGTGGAGTTGTCTTAGTGCGAGAGGCTAATAGGCTAATATTCGTATCAATTCCCCTTATAAAGTGATCCCCCGTGGTAGTCTTCCTAGAATCATTCTGAAATTCATGTGTAAATCTAGTTACCGATACATCGCAGAGCCTCCACGTCGCCCAATCCACAGGTATCGAAGTGACTACACCATGGTGAAGCACCTGGCGAAACGGTTTCCACTAAGACAGCGATCAGAAGGTCGCTGCCGGGTTAAACCTTGCTAGCATCACTATCGTACTGGAGTCCAGCCTTGTCCTGGAACCATCCCCAAACTAAGGGATGGGAACTCAACTAAAACCAGTCCAGTCATAGTGATAGGAAAGGTCGGAAGTATGCACAGAAAGGAAACATGGACAAGTGTCACCATCAAACACCCTATCATAAAAACGAATTTGTCACAATTATAAGTGTTACATACATTGGAGCATTATTCATTTTGTCCATTTATAGCGTATTGTCCTGCTAAGTACTAGCACTTATTCTATTGCCACTTTTAGAGATGAAATTGGTTAATTGCAGAGATTTAGCATTGTCCATCTCACCTGACAACAAGAGCGAATTTCGTGGTCATATTTTATTTACTTCATTAAAAGATACGAAAAGTATAATAGAAGCATAACCTTCAAACATAAAAATTTGACCATGATATTCAAACTGAATTACAACTATTTGACTAAGTTTTATAATAAATTTTATTAATTTATTAGCTAGTATTTCTGGCGCTAGATTGTTGGCGGTAACATACACATTTAACCTAAATTTTATTACTTGATGTGCGGGCATGATAAAAGAAAAGCATAACATACAATATGTATTTTTTGATATATTAGGTTGTAAACCTTTCTATATTATCACCCAACAAATATATGTTTTTACTTTCAATGCTCACCTTTAGAATATTATTGATTGCAGTATTAAACAACCTGAAGGTAATCGTTATCACTGATTGAAATCAATTACATATCTTATTATATTAATATTTATAAACATAACTTACCCCATCGTGTGACGTGCCAAAACAGTTTCTCCCAACAGTTAGAATGAATGAAAAGAAGACGATACACTGCAATAAAAAATATATTAACCAATTAAGAGTGACAGCTATTACAATTTCTAATTATCGATTTCCAACCTAAACCACCTACACTTAACAAACATAATCATATATTCAACAACATAATTACAGTGAAATAATCAGAGAACTTTAAGTCTAATAAAATTTATAGCGAGCTATTGAATATAAATTTCAAAATTTATTTCTGCATTTGCATTTTCCCTCGAAATGAAATGGAGAATATGCAATTAATTTGCCTTACGCTAACATCTTAAGGTTAATGTGAATAATACTTAAAACTATCTTAGTAAGAATGAGTATTTCTATTTAGAATATCTTAAGTAATGGTTTGTTAGATTTTGCAATCGGCTCGTCACGGAATTAGATCAGAAGATGCAATCGCAGACACGATTGCGATGCGTAATAAACTGAAAACGTTACTGCATTAATTATATTTATTTTATTGCTTAATTACGATTATAATAATAAAAACTAAGAATTGACACAGAAATCCAATAGCTACGGAGAAATAATATGTTAGCACCACAACTAACAATTTGGCATTTTATAAAAGCTGAAAGAACGTCTTGAAAGCATATTTTACAAAACCATTTTTGTCTCAGAAACACAGCTACAACGTTATTACAGTGCTTATCAACACGAAATGGGTACAAAAAATTTAGTTTTAAAGTTAAATTTTATTAAGCCTGTCATGACTATTAAACATTTATACATACTTTAAAGGACTAATATACAATTGCTACAAAATAGTTTTATAAGACCGTTATATAATTCATAAAAATTATAGGTGAAAATAGAAGTGGGTGAGGGGGAGAGTAAAGACCTTGACAAAAAAGAGCAGTATATTAGTTTTATTTAGAACGGATGGACTTCAGAGAATTGTGGCGTAGAAAAAGCACATGCTAATATCAACAATTATTTTATATTTGTTTTATAGAAATGCTTATGAAGCTCATTAGTGTTCGAGTATTATTTTGTTCTATATCTGTTTTATTAATGATTTTAGTAGTGCAATGGTTTCTACCACCATATAATAGTTATTTTATAAATGTCTTTACATGAAAGGTTTAAAGAATGCAGAAATATTGGAAAAGATGAATAATGTTTTGGGTGACTCTCTCTGCTCCTTCTTATACAGTGATAAAATTGGGAAAAATTTAAAAAAGAGATTTGGCTTAGCTCGCAAAAAAATCATCTTTCGCCATAACAATGCACGTTCCCGCACCAATGTCGGTTCAATGACTTAAATCCACGAATTGAAGTAATATTTTGCCTCCACACCCACCGTATTTATCCGATTTGGCTATTTCGGGCTATCACCTATTTCCAAAGTTTAAAACTTTTTTAGGTGAGCAAGGGTTTTCCATGGAAGTCAAAGCCGCCGTAGACGGCTATTTTTCTGGACTCTAGGAAAACAGCTTCTGCGGTGGGATAAGAGTATAGGAGCATCCTTAGAAAAAGTGTATTGGACGCTCAAAAGATTATATTAGAAAATAAAAATATTTTTGTACATTTAGAATCATTGTTACGTTGTTAGGCCACCTAATTATCCATTCCGCCCTCGTATATACTAAGTGTTTGCAAAACGGCAAGAAATGGCCGGAAATGTTACTAAAAAGATGCTATAAACCAATGTGCTTCTGTAAGCTAAAGTGTGTTATGAACGTTTATAATACAGTCTAAAATATGGCCTTATAATTATGATTTAAAAATACGTTCTTAACACTAGCTTAAATCACATTTTGGTTTCAAAGAACAGAATACTATTTTTCCAATATTAATGCAGAAAATATACTTTTGAAAAGAAGCAATACAACAACAATAAAATATAATTGTTCTATTATCTAAATGGTATTATACAGTGGCGACTTGTGAAGAAACAGTATTGGTAAAGCTTCGCTTTGCGTTTGAAATCTCATGTGTGAACAAAGGAAAAATAGCGAATAACAATATAGTTACCTCAGAAAGATAGATATTATGGCATACTTGCCAAGTTTTAAAATATAGTAACTTTTTTGGAAGGTTGGTATTAGGTAAAAGAAAATTAATAGCTATTTATGTAACAAGTACATAATGTAGGACTTTATAGACAAGCCCAGTTTATGGCCGAGCGAGCGAAGCGAGCAAGGCCTATAAAAAGGGCGAGTCTATAAGGTACGATTATGTAAGAGTTGCATACAATGCTTTATGTTCGATTCCTAAAATTGGCTAATTATCAAAAAAAATCAGTTTATAAATTTGACATCTATTCTTGACAGAAGAAAATTTGTCATGTAATATACAGTTGTCATACTTTATTTTACTATACTATATACTTTATTTTACTACTACCACTTTAGTTTACGAGTACAATAATAAGCCAGTTCACTGCCGCAAAACAATACAATAAACAGTACTTTATAATGCAATCGGACATAAAATATATTATTGGCAAATAATTTATTTTAACATTTAACTGAAAATTTAATTTACTTACTGAAGAATAATATAAAACTGTTTTTATCAAATTATTTAAAATATTCCATACATAATAATTAAACAACTAATTGCTCTGTAGGCAAAATATTTTAAAATAGGACATATTTTAAAATAATTCATTGACATGATTTGACATACTTGATAAATAGCATAGATATTAACATAATCCCTCTTGATTATCGATGTACTAAGACTGATATTCTTATTCAACGTGTTTAAAAGTTTCAAACAAAATTTAGGTTAGAAAGAAAAGTATACACTATTAAATTCTCAGTTGTGTCAAAGTGGCAAACACGGTATTTTTCTTGGCTCACCCATGAAAATCCAATCCCAAAGCGAATTTTTACCAATACTGTATTACGATAGGGTAGTCAGAGGTGAAATGAGGAAGATCATCGTAATAATTGTATTATCTCTCACAAACTGTAAGCCCAATTAAGTCTAAAATTTTTAAAAGTCATCCAATCAATGCCAAGGTATGCTAAATAATATATAATTAATTACATAATTTATTATTTTAAAAATAACAACAACAAACATATTATTTATTTGCGTGTTGCTATTGAAAACACCTTCGATGCGGCATGGCGATATTTAGTATGTGGTATTTAAGCTTGAGGTCAACTCAAATACAAATTTTTGTTTTATTTACTCATAAAAGAAACAATCTTTGCGCAAATTTTGAGAGGGAAATAGTCTGCGGAATAGTCCTCTCACAGTCTCGTATCCAATTTATTTATCGTATTTACTGCAATGAATGAATAAACAACTTTCGAAAACCAAACTACAAATCGCGGAGGATTGTTTTTTATAAAATGAATTATAGGTACCAAGAATCACTAATGGTAAGTATATAGAATAAAGTTATACAATTTCCAAAATTTGATTTAAGTAGAACAGATATTCTCAAAATAAAATTTTGTGTAAGATTAACGTTACCAAACTTTACCAATATTTTTCAGAACGTTAAAGAGCGTTTTCTGTAAACTTTTAATGTAATGATAAAAACATAAATTTTATTTAAAAAATAAAACTCCACCTATTTTGGCTAATATATGTTTAAACAATTATTCAAACCTACTTAATGACCAAGAACAATCAAATTATAATGAACGAAAATTAAAAACTCAAATCTAATGATTAAATTCAGTATTAATCATAAATGTATTAAACAAATTCAGTAATCGGTGTAGTTGGTTTCAGGAGAAGAGCAAACAGACTTCAATCCCCACTGCTTGTTCATGGCTTGTGTTACAGTAGGCATTGTATAAAGGGATTTACATACCTACCTGCTATTCGTTATGTAAAGTACCTACTATTCAATTATACTCAAAAATTAATTTCCATTTACCGACATCTGGAATTCCTCACGATTTTTTTACGTAAAACTGTAAAAACGAGTTAGAAAAATTATGAATGATAAGAAATGATTTTTCTTAATAGTTATTCGGCTCATTAACTTGATAAAATTTAAGAAATACTAATAGTATAGAAGTTGGGGATGCAAAAGCACTCCCCGAAATACGCCACTGCTCGTATTCGTTTACCCCTATTATTCCCTCTCAATTGACATCCACTTGGTAGATTATCATTAATAATCTTTATTTAATTTTTTTTAAATGAGTCATAAAAATTTATTAAAATGTATGAAGGAAATATTTTTAAAATTTCCTGAACATACCAAAATAAGATAAGATCTTATGTTACTTATTCCGAAAGTTTCAAAACCGTCTGATTACTTTATTGATGTATTAGTACATTTGTATTATGTTTCGATACAATTGCACAAACACTTGAACTGAATTTTATCAGAACAGAAGTCCGAACTAATTTTTATGGCACATTTTATTTCACACACACGTTTTTATTGTTTTTTTGTGTTAAAATATTAGAATTACAAAATACTATAATAGTTTTTCATTGTATAAAGGAGAAAATTTAACAGATTCTGGCGCATGGTGTGGTTTGTCTCCCGACGCGCAGCACAGGGAGACGATCCCTCGAGACGAAAATTTCTCCGTGTACAATACTTTTTTCTGTAACTTATAATAACCGCTATAAAGTATTAGAAAAAGCTTAATAAAATATTTTACTTCTACAATGCAAGGTACAAGAATTTTAACCCCAAAGGAAAATGCGACTGTTTAGCGACTGAGAAGAGGCAGAAGATGTCAACATTTAATAATAATAATAATAATAATTGCTACAACCCATAGCCCGGATACCAGGCCCCAGAAGCTATAAGCTTGTGCGGGAGGGAGGGGGCGATTATTATTATTACGTAGGCCCGAAGTGCGACTGCAGCCGACTTACAGATGGAACAGCGCAAATCCCGCATTTGTGTCACAGCTAAGGGATGATTAACAAACATAATATTTGGCGACTTGTAGTGAAGTAGTTCAGTGCAACCTTTATTTGTAGTGAGCAAGAAAGGAATGTGAAACATTTTGTGATCTTGTAAATAAAAAATAAAGTCGAAATATAACACTGATAGATAAACAAGAATATGTCGGACTTCTGGGGACATTTTTCGGTATTTAAAGAAATAATTAAACAATTTTTTACAACTAATAAACTCAATGACGGGGAGCGTAATAAGCCGATATTATTAAACACCTTATCGGAAGATTGTTATATTTTAATACGAAATCTGCGTGTGCCAAATTTACCAGAATCTAAAAAGTACGAAGTATTGACGGACCTTTAACTGAACATTTTTTGCCAGTAAAATCAGATTTTTCTGGCCGATTAAAAGTGCGTGAAAGTGTGTCGGACTGGGTAGCAACAATTAAGAGTCTGGCTTCAAATTGTGGTTTCGAAGATGAGCTACAAAGTGTTACACGTGACTTGTTCGTAGTGGGTATCAACGAAGAAAGGATCATGGATCGTCTGTTCAAGGAAGATGCTTCAAACACCATACTAGCCCAAGTGGTAAAAAACCAGCGCAAGCTTAGAAGTGCTTGCGAAAACGGAGCAGGTAAATGACAACAAACCTAATTACCGGAAACTTCAATCTACAAGTAAGTGCGGTGTATACGTAGTCGTAAAAATAATTCTACAGATCAGTGTGCCTGTGCCACCGATGTGGTATTAGCGGGCATTTAGCACCTCACTGTAATAAAAGAACGTTCCATATTTTTTAACAAATACAAACTAAATTGTCAATAATGCTTAATTAACCATTATCAGATGTATAAACACCCGCGACCAAACAACTAAAATAAACATATACTGGGTCTACCTAACGGTTATGTTCTAAAGATTTAGTACCATTATTAATCTATATATTTAACACAAGGCTCATTTTTGTTCCACTTCGTTTAAGAGATCTTCCGGGCCGATTTACGTGATTCTTTTTTAATAGTGAATCTATCGTTGTGTGTATATTAGACAACACTACTTAACTTTAAGTTTTATACTTTTAAATAAATAAATCAAAAACATTTATTTGGATACGCATTTGTTTCTCATGGATACGATGACATACATTTGAAAATTGTTATTATAAAGTATGTTGAGCATATTCTCGAAATTTTATATCTCTGTATCTGAGCGTGTCAGTTTTTTGAAGTTTTTGAATTTTGACTGCTGAGTGGAATATTTGATGAAAGAGTAGAATACGAATGTCTAAAAATTAATGTTTTGTTTCTTAAGAGACATGGAGAAAATAACCGACAAAGTCTAGAAATCTGCTACATATTAAGCATATGATATATGAATTCAATGTAGAATCTTATGGTAAGAATGGATGAGGAAGTTAGGTGGAGGGGGTAAGCCAGAGAGGGAGATAAGTCGGGGGGAGTGTAAGCTGGGAGATGGGAGGTAATTCTGTGGAAGAGGTAAGGTGGTAAAAGGAGTAAAAGGAGTAAGACGAAGGTAACTAAGGTAGGAACGAAGGGTCAGTCGGGGATGTTTGAAGAAATAACGCGTTCATAAGTTGAAGAATGGTAAGCTTAGTATTTGCAGTTGTTTTTGTTCGATTGCGTTTGTTTAATAAATCTTAATATTAATAAAACACTCCAAGTCTAGAATTCTGGTATATTAATCATATGATATATGAATTCAATATAGAATTTTATGTTAAGAATGGATGGTTGAGCCGGAGGGGGTAAGTTACGGAGGGTGATAGGTCGGGGAGAGTGTAAGCCGGGAGAGGGGAAGTAATTTTGTGGAAGAAATAAGTGGGGGGGGGTAAGCTGATCAACTGTTTTTATTCGATTGCGGTTTAATAAATATTAATATTAAATAATCACGCTTGAAACCCGAAGGATTGTAATCACATAACGGACGTTATATTTAAGGAAATCATTCAATAAATTAGCCTTTTAACCGTGAATTTTCACGCGGTTTGCCTAGTCTATATTTAAAACACAAGGCTTATTTTTATTCCAGTTCGTTTGAGAGTTCGAACTTTGCCGATTTACGTGATTATTTTTTATGTTGAAGCTTTCGCTGTGTAGATTAGTCAACTTTAGTTAGTTAGTCAGTTATTTTTTTATATTTTTAGATTAAATAATTAATTCGAGCTGTACGAGATTGGACCTCCACTTGGGGCGCCACCTTTAATCCCAGCGTTTCAACTTTAGGAACTGCGTTTATAGACAGACCACTTTTATCACTATTTTTATTAATGTCAAGAATCGAAGTCGTCGATATGTGCTGCCTGCTGTGCTGTGCTGTGCTGTTTATTATCTCATTATCTTTATCTCTCATCTTATATCATCTTATATTTTAATCATTCAGTTGTTATATTTTATAATTTTCAAAAAAATATAAAAAGCTTAAAACAGTAGATAAAAATTAATTCAAAATAGCAAATATATGTAGTTATTTCTCTATTAAGGCACCAAAGTTTGAGTTTTTATCGTTTTTACAGTTTTATTTTTATGTCATGTTTTTGTTAATTGATGAAAAGATTGATTTTAGATTTTATTCTCATTATTTCTTAATTTATACGCGTGCAGTATTTATAACTACTACAATAAATTAATTACAAATGCTAGAAATAACGCATGCGGCTTCGGCGGCTGCAGCCCCTACAGTCTAGCCTTCTATCATCCTTCATTGAGTGTTTAATAGGTATTCGAATTGTTCTGATGTATAGACAAACCCTTGCATGCCGCCATAATTCTCTTTTATGAGTTCTACAAGACCGATTTGCTATATTTTTATAAGCTTTGCCATTATATTGTGTTTAGTCTTTAAATTTTTAAAACCATAAATTTAAAATACTTTATACCTATTTAAAACACAATACTTATTTTTGTTACGCTTCGTTTCTACTGGACCGATCTACGCAATTCCAAGTTAAATATTTTACTCTGTAGATTTTCCAGCTCTCCTTAGATTTGCTATTTCTTAATTATGTATTTATATTTTTAAAAGCGTTATTTGTTATCGATGCATTTCTATACTATAGAAACCGAATGCTTACTAACATCAACCGCTTCATCATATTTCGGAACTAAACATCCTCCCTCTACTTGCTGACTACCTCACCGGTCGCTCGATTTTGCATCACCTTTTTTCTTATATTGCTACTTATTGGCTTTTTAAAGCAAGTGTCCTGTGCGAGTGCCAGTTACCTCTGCTAATGGATTTATCATCGTCGGTCTATAAATTTATCCTTTGTCGAATGTAGACATGTACAGGTATTCTCCACTAATCCGTGTTTTGCGCTTTTTCTATCCAATTGTCGTCCGTGTTCTTTTAATGTCGTTACCTTAGAGGGGATCTTTGTCTCGTTTCTTTTCCTATTCAGGTCTTCATTGAACTATTTTGATGATTTCACTTGGAGCACTCTTTCTAATATGTCACCCATTTATGCCTGATTTATATACAGGGTGATTTTTTGAAAACGATCCGCCGGAGATATTTCAGAAATCAAAAGGAAATTAAAAATTTCCGAAAACAGGTCCACTTATATGTCAATAGGGAAACGGTCTGACCTATGATTCACACTTTTGACGTTTACCCCTGCGCCCCCACCAATACTTCCCCAAAAATTTTAAATGGAATGACCCATCGTGTGGTATCTCAAATGAAAGCTTATCTTATCAGGATTACGGTGATGTGTCACTTGCGCATTTTTTTATTTTCTCATACATTTTATGAGAAAGTTGATCATTGTCACTTCAGGAGAACGGTAAGCGCTATCGAAACCTAATTTTAATCAGGTAGGCGTGGAAAAAAAGAAAGCAAGCCGTTGAGGTTTTGTCTAACAAACTGTCACATTAGTTGTTTCCGTTTAGTCAACTTCACCTACATACTACATTGGTTTCTGTAAAAATGATGTACTCTATTGCTGAAAGAATGGAAGTTATCTACATCTCCATGGTGCCGAGCAATGTGCCACAGCAAAAGTTTTTAATCAAAGACATCCAAATAAGCATATGGAGCATAAATACGTTCGCCAACTTGTGCAAAAATTTTAAGCAACTGGAACGGTAGAGAACAAGAAAAGGCATGCTAATCAGGTAATAGATGAACTGGCGGAGATGGAAGTAATTGGAAATTTTACCATGGAGCCAACCAGTTCTTTGCGTCAGGTTGCAGCATCCACCGGACTTTCTTACTCGTCGGTACGCAAAGTGACAAAGCTGCATAACTTTCACCCTTACAAAATGCAGATATTGCAAGAACTTAGCGACAGCGATTGCGACCGACGACTAGAATTTTGCGAAACTATGACCGAAATGATCATTGCGAATCCAAATTTAGTAAAAAACATTTGCTTCAGTGATGAGTGCACTTTTTACTTAAATGGGCACGTGAACAAGCAGAATGTACGATATTGGAGCGACGAAAATCCGCGTATGACAAGAGAGGACCATACCCAGAGACCTCAAATGATTAATGTTTGGGCAGGAATAGTAGGTGATTCAATAGTTGGACCCATATTCATTAATGAAACGCTAAATGGTGCCGTCTAGTTGAATATGTTGGAGAACATCTTCGATCCTCTAATAACTGAAGAAGTGGAAAACCAGCTTGATGAAGAAGGTAATCAAATACTCGACGAATATCAATTGTTCTTCCAGCAGGATGGTGCTCCACCGCATTATGCTGCGAATGTTCGTAACTGGTTTAACCGGAGATTTCCAAATTACTGGTTTGGTAGACGTGGAACAATCAAATGGCCTCCACGATCACCGGACCTCACAAGTCTTGACTTCTTCTTTTGTGGTCATTTAAAGTCAGTAGTTTATAAGACTAAACCCATAGATTTAAATGACTTGCGTCAACGAATTATCAACGAGTGCCGAAACATTCCACGAGAAACTTTTCAGAAAGTAAGGCAAGAATTTGAAAACCGGCTTTACTACTGCATGGAGGCCAATGGTGCTCATTTTGAGCAGTTCCTGTAAATGTTCTTTTTTCAGTTTTGTTAAAATGTTATGTTCAACGCCTACTTAGATGTTTAAAGACTTATTATTCTTATCCTAATGTAAAATTGATCATTTCTCCATGCTAAATAAAAAAAATGCGAAAGTGACACATCACCATAATCCTGATAAGATAAGCTTTCATTTGAGATACCACACGATGGGTCATTCCATTTAAAATTTTTGGGGTGGTATTGGTGGGGGCGCAGGGGTAAACGTCAAAAGTGTGAATCAAAGGTCAAACCGTTTCCCCCTTGACATATAAGTGGACTTGTTTTCGGAAATTTTCAATTTCCTTTTGGTTTCTAAAATATCTCAGGCGGATCGTTTTCAAAAAATTACCCTGTATGTATCAACTTTAAAGATATTCCCAACATTTTTTGTTCCATCGATCTTTGTATTGTCTTTTCAACGTTTGCATGCTCTTTAGTGTCAATGTCTATATTTCTGTTGCATAAGTCAATACGGGGAATATTAAAACTAATAAATTAAATTCATAAAATTAGTCATTACTGGCTAACTAATGGTTGGCAATAAGTAGAATTACCTTTATAACCTTGCAAAAATAATTTTAAAATTAAAGAAATTGTTTCAAACAGTAGATATAACAATAATACAACGATAACAACCTTCAGATTCATTCAAATAGTTTAGGGCAATTAATTAAATGATTGTTCACGTACACTATATCTGACACAAGTCTTGATTTGCAACAGACAAGGACACTATAAATAGTCAATACAATAAAAACACGTAAAAGTATTAAAAAAGTAATTACATGGTATCTGTTTAATGGTGTTATTGTAATATAAAAAAACATGAGTGTAACTTCACGTAGGTCAGTGACTTTGATGTAGACAACTTTTTAGTATTTTTTCGTTTTTTTCTGTAACTGTTTATTAATCGTTTGCTACGGTATAAGATTTGATTATAGTCTCGAGGGATATTATTATTTCTTGAGCAATGATACATTTAAATCATATTAGTGCAGCAGGTGAAGTAAATGCGGCAGTTTTATTATTGAATGATGTTTATGCATTTAACTGGATGTTTAAACCATTATTTCAACAAAGCCAATTTTTTTTAACAATAAAAGGATGTACTTGAAGTTTTGTATTTATTATTGTGTCTTTATGACTGTAAAGTTTTATGGCAACAGTAAATTTAATTATTTAATTTCCTTTTGTCACGATGACTTGAGCTATGACTTTTATGTACTTAGACTTCAATAGATCTATCGTCAATGAATGTTAAAGAATACATAAATGTCGATTCTAAAGGATCCTTGTTAAAAAAAGAAATGTAAAAATGCCATAAAAATCATCCACAGATATTCTTATTTTATTGTAACTACATGGTCAAACAAGACTGTTTGCAATCTGTTAGTTAATGTCTGGTTTTTTGTCTTGCTTAATTTATAGTTTTTACTATGAATTTAAGTTAGTCGTTAAATTACTATAAGTACATTATGTTTTAGTTGCCCTGTAACTGTAGGCTTTGTAGGATTCAATACTTAGTGCAAATTTGATATTTCTGAATGTGCAAATTTCCTGCGTACATATATATTCAATTAATAAAGTAACACGTCAAACGGATTGACATCTCAGCTAATTATGCAACCAATCTTAAATGATAAGTGTGAGTTATAGTGAACTGTAAATTGTTGTATGCTTCTATGTGAAGTTGCACAACGATGAAAATTAGGTATTTTATTAATGAAGATAAGTGTTTTATTAATAATATTATTATATTGGGCCGGCGGTGGACAAGTGGTGTCACTCGTGTTCCAAGGATCGTGGGTTCGAATCCCACTTGGGGCGACGGGATTTTTCTAATTGGAAAATTTTGGCCACCTCAACTATGGATGTGTATTCGTGTTGCATGTTAGATGGGGAACAGATGACCTTAGCTGTTGGTTCCCCCGTAGTGTAGGTGTGAAATAAAAAAAAATATTATTAGCTCCTACACCCTAATAGTTAATATGGATAACAATCCTAAGCGTGAACGAAAGCAATCTAAAGCAATTTACAAACAATCTGCAGACTATTTTTGTCAAAATATCAATGTAAAATTTCTACTTTTTTTTATTTTGTTTACATTATAAGCAAATAAACTTATTTGATGAGCTTACTAAATTTTGTTTAAGAAGTAGTTTTTCTAAGCAGCTGTGCAGATAGGTAAGATTGGTTGTATAATTGTCAGGAATATCAATACGTTTCACTTGATTTGAAGCGTTGTTATTTTAATAATTAGTTAGATTCTTTATTTCCATCATATGATGTTATTTTAGATACATTTGGTTGCTTACATGCTAACAATACTAATTACTACCTACCGCTATATTTAATCTGTAAGTACAGGTATAAATCAATTTTGTTCACATTACTTCTAATAAAATTACAACAGTTTCGCTTAAATTCTCTATTATTTTTTGAATTTTTAACATCCTGTGGTAGTTCATTATATAATTTTAACCCCTTATAGAATACATTATTTTGTGAGGATGATTTTGTATGTAATGGTAATCTAAATTCATTAATATTTCAAGTGTTATATTCATGGTATTCCCTGTTATACGTCATGAATTTTGACATGTAATTTGGTAACTGCCCGGTCATTATTCTAAAAATTAAAAATAGAGTTTTATAATAAATTCTTTGTTTTATGGTGAAAAAATTTAGCATATCCAGCATAAGGGATATTCTAGTTCTTCTGTTACAACTCAGAATAATCCTCATAGCTCTGTTTTGTAATTTTTGAAGTCTTTGCATATCAGTTTCCTTTATTAGGAATAGAATCGAGGCACAATACTCAAAATGTGGAGCAATAATACTCTTATATACTAATATTCTAGACCATATGTTTAATTTATTGCTTAATCTACCTAAGAAACCTATCTTTTTAGCTGTCTTCTTTACAACACAATCTACATGTTTGCTAAATTTTAGTCTATTATCTATTATAATTCCTAAATATTTCATTTCATCAACAATTTCTATATTTTCTCCATCAACGTTTACCCCATCCGTTAAATTAGAGCATACCTTGTTTGATATTATCATAGCTTTAGTTTTTGATGTATTAAGTTTTAGTTTATTGAGTTTTAACCAACTTGTTATATTTGTCATGTCTGAATATACCTTTTGTATCGCTAGTTTAACATCTATGTCCGATGCTGTTATTAAGGTATCATCTGCAAACAGATTTATATCACAGGCATTAAGTTGCGTGTATATCATTGATATAAAGTATAAATAGTAATGGACCTAAGATTGACCCTTGCGATACCCCCAGATTGCATTGTCTTTTGGATGAATTGACTTCATTAAACCTGGTAATTTGATATCTATTAGTTAAATAACTTCTAAACCATCTATTGGCTGAACCTTTAATCCCGTATCTTTCCATTTTTCTTAATAAGATATCCCTATCCATTGTTTCAAATGCTCTTTTTACGTCCAAAAGGACCGCAACTATTTTCTTATTTTTATCCATTTGTTCCTTCCATTTTGCTATGATCATATTTAATGATGTTTCAC
Source organism: Agrypnus murinus (assembly GCA_929113105.1). NCBI lineage: Eukaryota > Metazoa > Arthropoda > Insecta > Coleoptera > Elateridae > Agrypnus > Agrypnus murinus. The sequence continues at coordinate 18,990,525 of OV816028.1, read as the reverse complement.
AAGAGTGATGTTTTCTGAAACCTGATTGGTATTTCAAAAGCAATTTATTATTTTCAAGATAATCTACTAATTGAATTTTAACAATTTGCTCCATAATTTTTTCTAATGTGGGTAGCATATTTATGGGTCTATACTCATCGCATTTATTAGCCCCTGCAATTTTCGGCACCAGAATAACTGTAGCCGTTTTCCAATTTTGCGGAAATTTTGAAGTTTCAAATGATCTATTGATTATGTTTACCAACACGTCTCCTATAATAGGCATCGAATCTTTAATTATATTTATTGTAATCCCGTCCGTCGAACTTTTATTTTTTATACCGCTAATGACTTTTTGAAGATCTTGAACTGAAATTGGAGAAAAGTTAAAAATTGCCTCACAGTTTCTTCCTATATTATTGAGATTGATTAAACTATTGCTGCTAATACTCGAATGAATTTGTTCAATGCTGCTAATAAAATAATCATTAAGATTTTTATCAATTTCTTCCGGATCATCAATTTTTTCATTAAAAGTGATATAATTAGAGCTACAATTTTTTTATTATTTAATAGGCCTTTCAACATTTTCTATTATCTGCCCGAATCATATTTAAGCTTATCGATCTCGCGTTCGTAATATTGAGATTTACTGTTTCTAACGGTTGTATTGTAATTGTTTTTTGCTAATGTATAGTCTTTCCAGTCTGTTACGTCATCTGGTAATCTAGCTATCTGACATAAAATATCTCGCTGACTTTTAAGAAATTTGAGTTCTTGTGTATACCAATTGTTTTGTTTACGCATTATTATTGTTTGACATGGCATTAAACTATTGTCACAGTTTTGTAAATTTTCTTGCAATTCAGCACACATGACATCAACATTAGTGTTGTTTACAAACTCGTATTGTCTTAATAACGTTTGCATTTTGATTTCCGTGTATGTTTTTGTTGACCTGATTGTTCTAGTTTCGAAATACTTTGTTGTAAAATTTTGGTTTTGAAAACGAACTCCGACAAAAGAATGATCACTAATTTTAGGGGACTGGGTACTATTGCTTCTAAATTGTTGTCATTGGTAATCACATAATCTATTAAAGATCTACTATTTTCAACCTCTCTTGTTGCCGATTTTACAATTTGCTTCATACCATAAAAATGAACAATATTTTTTAACTTATTACTACTAGATGTTACTTTAAACCAATTAATATTAAAGTCTCCAATTATTACATGTCTTTCATTATAATTAACTATACGAGAGTTTTATATGCAAGGTCAGATTAGATATCAAGTGCACTGATTAATAACCGAGAAAAACAGATAACAAACTGTTCATATGATATCATCTAAACTGTTTATGGTGACTTATTTTGACTTATAAACTCAATAAGTTATGTCTGACGTAGTAGTTTACACATTGAGTTCCATTTTTATTTTATTTCTCATGAAGAAACAATTACTTGCAAACTTTGATTTATTGAGTTAGTCCCAATGTAATCCCGTCTAATACGGGGATCTATTACTTTAGTTTATCTATTAATATGCAGTGTGTTTCAAAATGACATTTATTAACACAGTGATTCAAGATCAAATGCTGTAACATAGAATTTCCAAGACTGGAAAATAAAATGCAATATCCACCATTGGGCCTACCAATATTGTAACAAGCAGAACTATTTTGCTACTAACTAGACAGAGTTCTTTCTGTTGAAGCCAACAATAAATTGTCGTTTTTACCGTTTCTTCTGTCTGTTAAAATATAATAATCTGTATTGATGCCTCATCATAGCTCCTACAAACTGTACTTAAATTTCCAGTTATAATTTAGGAAAATTTTAGTCATTAGGATTATAGCAAAGCCAACTAAAGCTTATGCTCCTATGCATACCATCCGTGACGTAACAATAGTCGCCGGGAGTATTAACAGAGAACCCATGGAATATGATACGATAAATATTCTCGTAAACAGTAAGGTATGCAATAATGTTAAATTTAAACGCACAGTTAAAAAATAAAAACATGATAAACAGTAACACTCTATAAATTATGAATTGTTTGTGAATTGTGCTTATATTACTAGTTACATTCACATAATTAATTTAAAAATGCGACAAGAGTTTTCTAAACAACATGCCTTATCATCGACGAGAAAGGCATTGTTAAAAATATAAATCTATACTTACACTTTGGCTAACTAAATGTAGTATGTAGTATAAAACTAAAATAAAAATAAGATGAAATAATAATAGAGAAATTATTACTAGTTGCTAAATTTCTCCAACTTTCTTTTCTTGTATTTTCCAAAACTAAATCCTATTTTTTATTTTACTGCAGTTATTTAATACAATGTTTGTCATAACACGAATAGCGATTTAAGCTAAATAAGATCCAGCTACAATTATGACAATTTTCAAATACAAGCTCATTATTGTTTCCAAATACCTTTAAATATCCATTAGCAACCAAAGTTATTAAAATATTTTTTGACAATCCTGCTTTAAAAAACATTACTCGTATTTATAAGTCGTATCTGCTGCACATCAACAACTGAAAAGTTTAAAAAGACAATTACAATCATGTTTACGAAATCTTGATTTAGACCTCTGATAGTAATAATAATAATAATAATAATAATTATAATTATTTTGCGTTAGTTAATATTTTATTTTTAATAAATCAAATGATTATTATGATAACCATTTCTTTATTTCATGCAACGCTAACAAATAAAAATATATATAATAAAAAGATAGATACAGGCAGAGTATAATAACAACCGGTAAGTGCATTCCGGCAGATATTTTCAGCCGTCCGCGTGCGACCTTGTAGTATTCTCGGGCTGTTGGAACAACTGTTATGCTGTTATATGCGTTGCTCGTTTTTACCAGCATGCAATGATAATGGTGATCGGCAAGACTCGACGAACTTATCGTGGTGTGTCACTGGTGTGTGCGATATTTGAAGCTAGCTTAACGACTTCGAAGTGCCGACAATCGAGTGAATATACTGTATATTCTTATGCTGTGATAGAGGTATATCTTGAATTTCTTGGGTTGGGTTTAATTAATAAAACAGCCAAAAATGCTACTGTTATTATAACAAGAGGTAACGAATTGTGGCTTTCTTATCTTAATACTGCAAACTTATTAATTTTTACTATTTTCAATTTTGTTGGTATTTGAAGATGTAATAGTTTTAAAGCTTTAGTTTTAACACTCTTTGGAAGTGGACCACTGAGACTCCAGTTAGTGTCGATTTTGAGAGTATTTAGGTATATATTTTTCACCGTCTGCCTGTCGTTAGAAAAATTATCAATATAGTCGATTAATTAAAACTACATAACACTTAAATTTAGTAACCTCGAACTGTATACATAATTTTTTCAGAATTCCAAATAGCCATATTCTGATCCACCTTTTGATACTAATTTAAGTTATTAGGGTTCCGAAGTCTAAAATCTATTTAATTCAAACCTTAGGTAACGCTTAGGCTCGGAAATAAAAGAATAGGAACAAACATTCTTTTAAAAATTTTTAAAAGGTTTAACTGAGCAGATACTCAAAGAGTCTGCTCTCTTGCGCCAAACCATAGCCTAAACCTTAATAAAATGATTGGCGTGCTAGTGATATTAGGTGTAATATAATGGTTCCCCAAATTCTTATTCAAATTATTAGTCTTGTCCTCTTGGAAGCCGGAAATAATTAATTTTAAATAGCCCCATATAAAGAAATCGCTGCGTGCAAGATCTGGTGATCGTACTCGCCATTTAATGCGCCCAACAATTTGGAAAGATTTTATTTAAATATTCTATAACACGACTACAAACACCATATTACATTTATGTGCAACTATTTTGTTGAAACTAGGTTTCAGTAGATGTTGCTTTTGTTGGCCTCCTAATGTGAGGAACAATTTGTTAATGTGACGACAGATTCGGGTATTTAGGTTCGTTTAAATTGGCAATAATGAAAAATGGACATATTTTAGGTTCACCCACTGGGTGATGTCGACTACATTCCTACCAGTCCAAACTTAGTATTTCACGAAATTCCAAATACGTGTGCTCAAACGCTAAATACATACACAAATAATCAGTTATCGCAAGATAAACAGCGTCAGAGGTAGATTTAATCAAGGCTAATGATCTATAAGGAGGAGGGTTCATTATACTAATGAACATAATTAGTAAAATTGATGTCGCGGTAGGCTCCTTGTGAAACCTTATATAATATAGTTTCAAGAAAATGCTAGAATGCTTTGTACGTGTTTCGGTTCGTTAAACGTTTTTCAGATAGCTTCCCCGTGACTAATTTAATTTAAAAGAAAGATTTCATGAGGAAATAATTGATATTAATTCTTATTAATAAGAATTATTAAAAATGAAAATAGTAGAAAAAATCTTTGATGGAAATTGTGAAAGAAGGTTTCAATGTATTAGTGATTTCAATTAACACACGATTGTGATTATCATGAAAATTTGCATGATATTCTTCAATGATTTGGTGATGGTAGATAAGTACACGAATCGGGTCGTTACAATGTTTTGTTAAGCTAGCAAAATACATTTTTCTACAACCACCGTTAAAGTTAAGACCTTTTAACAGTAGTTACCTAGTTGAATTATAAATGTGATAGTATGGTTTAGTGTGTTGAAAGTGGCACATTTTCAAAACTATTAAAAACTCCGTGTTATAAAAATTATTTAACAATAGCACAAAAACATTTCATATTTAATGTAAGTTCAACCTCTTAATTTTTTTGTTGGAGTAAACACACGCTACAAATTAATAAAATCGCGTCAAGTTTTCATTCAGTGTATTTTTTTAAGAAATGATAATCTTTCCTTAAGTAAATGATTATAACAGTTATTTTAATCTGTTGTTATAAAAAGTAAAAATTAATAAATTAACAGATAATTTAGTTCTAGAAAAATTAATCAGATGCCGGATTAGTAACCCTGCAAAAAATGAAAAAATTTAAGCATAATTCTATAAAATTTTGAAGCTATTTGCGCCTCGCTGGCCAATACTTTCACATAGTTATTAATGCATTTTAAGATGCATTCCTGCTAATGCAAATATGTAATTTGCATAAACTGTCATATTTTCATTCAATTACATACATTTGCAATCTGAGCAACGCGATGTTAATTGGAAAGGAAACCTCCGTTCTATGATTTTTTCTTTTTAAATAAATTTTGATAACCTTTTTTTAATAAATGATTATTACAATTACTTTAATCTGTTGTTATAAAAACTAAAAATTCTCAGATTTCTAGTGCTTATCAGATTATTTAAGTTTAACTAGGCAACCTCTATCATACCTGGTAAAATTGTTAAAAATATGCTATTGAAAAATTGCTCGTACATGTTACGAGATTACTGAATTCAAACATTTTTAAATTAGCGTAATTAATAAATACGATAATAATTTCTGAAAATGGCTAAAAACGTATTTAAGGCTCAAATTACGATCCGTCCTTAGCTTTAGAGTATTTTGACTGACCGAACATTTCTGGCTCTCATTAAAAGTTTTTTTGTATCCTTCCGATAAAGTTTATTTTTTGTTTGTAAGCTGCTTTTTTAATGCCTAGTATCGTTGCACGCAATATTTATTTGAAAAAAAAACTATATTTATGGCGAGAAGGTATACGTCCGTAGACCACATAACTTATCTAAAAAGTTCAGAAATTATGTCAAAAGATGTCAATCAATTAAATTCCCAAAAACATTTTTTAACCATTTTTTTAACCAATAGATTACTTTTCGAAAGCACTGTGTTTGAAAAATTATTACACTCTAGAATAATAGATCTGTAGATCATAATAATAATAATAGAGAAATAGATGTCAACAATGAAATATTAATTAATGTCAGAGATGCCCAAACTGAGATATTAGGATATAATTTGAAGATTTATTTAGATATGTTTTCATTTTTCTTCCTTAATAAATAATATATTTTTTTGTCGTTCGATAAAAAAATGCTATTCTGGTGTTTTATTAAAATGAATTATTTTACCTGGTTATCATCATTTGAACTTACCTTAAAAGCAATATTTACATTATAACTACATTATTTCCTTACGAAGGGAATACTATTATTAACTTAATAGATAGACGCTCGACAACAGAAAAATCTGCTAACAGGATTTAAATTAATGATCAAGGTTTAATTTACAACAGAAGCAATTTATCATCTTTTACGTAAATAATTTATCTTTACTAATTTCTTTCTTGTTCTTTAGACATATTTTCATTTTCATTTTCACACATCACACACCTATATAAATAGGCGGGACAATTACCTAGGGTTGCCAACTTTTGAAAGTAGGAAGTAAGGACAGTCAAAAATTCCCAGAAACGCTATTTATTATATTCATTTACAATAATAAAGATTTTCCAATGCTATTTAACTAGAAACGAAACGTCATTATAGTAAACCGGCCAATATCGTTAAGGGATCTTTTGAATGCTCGCGAAGCAGTGCTCTCCATATATATATACACGAGTTTACCTCTAGTATAAATTCAAGGGATAGTTATTATAGAAACCAAAATTCTTCAGAACTATTGTTATTTATTTAATCGCGATACATTAAGTTTTGTTAGTTATTGCAAATAATATTGTCAAGATAATTTAAAAGCCGATACTTGGCATTACAGGTGTTCGAGAATCTGTATTAGCAGACTTTCCAGACAAATTACTTTGTGGAGTCATTGTAAATATACTAACTAAGCACTGTAATCAACTAATAAGTAAACGTACTGTCTTTAGTAATTCTAAAAAATCATCAAAAAGTAATTAATAATAAAAAACAAACAAAATGACGATAAATGACATTCATTAAAAAAGCAAAAGACACAAACAGACAGCATGACCGACTGGAAGGCAAGTTGGATTTACGACTACAGAACACCGGGTCTATTCTCAGTTTAGATAATTTTTTTTATTAAAATATTGTAACGAAGGATAAAATAGAAAAAGCTCATAACAAAATTAAATCAATTCATTACTCTAGACATTTATTATTCCAAAAAGATATTACAACAATTATTACAAAACTCATTTCTAAATTACTTGACCCAGTAATAAAGATAAACAAATGTATTTTGAGTATGACATGAAACTATTCTGTAATTTGTAAAGTGTGTCATAATACTAGCACAGCAATATTGCCCACAAAAGTAAGTAATGCTGACTCTAGCATCCTTGATTGCAAGGAGAGATTTTGGTAGGGATTAGGAGGTAAAATGGGAAGTGGCAATTAAAAGAAATAGTTAGTTATATTGTAAACTTGAAGAAGTAAAGTCTTTTCGATTGTAACAACCAAAATAAATGGTCGTACAAGTAGTTTGTAAGCACAAATTATGTTTATTTATTTATTTATTTATAGGATTAGAGTCATAGTAATAAGTTAGCTAAATTTAATAAACGAATAAAGCATATTAGATAAAGAGTAAGTGTTCTTATTTAATGTAAATCTACATGACTTGGTAACATGGTGAAAGTTAATACGAAGGAAGATGAAGTTCGTAATTTGGTGGAGGCAATTAAATACGAAACAAACCAAGCTTCGTAACAATATTTAATATATTTCATAACTAAGCATTTTTTATAATTATAACATTTATAAAAAAGAATAGTTACATAAGATTATCCCTTAATTTTATAGTTGTTTAAACTAGAAAAATAAAACTAAATGATTATGCATACGATATTGATAGTTAATTGTAAGTTATTCCTTTTTATAAATATTATAATCATAAAAAAGATTGTTTATGAAATTTTATTAAAAAAGAAAACTATCGGAACTGGGAATTGAACTCGGGTTTTGTAATTGTCCAGCGCATCTTCCAGTCGGCCATACTGTATGTTCATGTCTTTTGTTTATTTAATGAATGTCATTTATCATCTATTTTTATTTGTTTGTTTTTCTATTAACAATTACTTTTTGATGATTTTTTTACAATAAAATTACTAATTGCAGTATATTCCCTTATTAATTGATTAATATGAATTAATATTAATTAACGAATAATATTAATTAACTTACGCATGCTATTTCTGGTTTCACTGCCTTAAAAACCTCAGTTTCTCTGAATCTATCCCTCTCCAAAAATAATGTGTGGTGGAGGCCTAGTTCGAGAGGTTCCCCTTATCACTGCTCTCCAGCAGATGATTCGGGACTGTTCGAATATAGCCTTAATGGCCAATCAGTCTCAATATAAAACTTAACTGCGGCTTGACCATTAATAATTTACACATTATACTTTTTTTTTAATTTTAATTTACAGAAAACCAGATCAACATATAACATGTTATACATGGCTGTGTTAAACGTGCATTGAAATATATGTATTGGTGGGAATTAATGACTGTGGAGGTATGTAGCTCCTCAAAGTTGTGGTTTGTTAATCTACTTTATTCAACTGTGTGGGAACAATGGGTATTGGTTATCATCATTCCAAATACAAATCTTGAGGTAGGCCTCTTTTAAGTCTGACGTGGGTATTTCTTCTCCCTAGCTGTTGGACTATGGTGTTATCTGTAGTATTCAGTTTCGTAACAAGAGTTTTAGTTAAATTGCGAATACATTCTTCAATCTGCATTATTCCGAGTTCGTAGTGAATTTGGTGATTTCTCATATACCATGGCGCATTAATAACGATTCTAAGTACCTTGTTTTGGAATTTTTGAAGTTTGTTTATGTTGGTTCTGGAAGTCGTACACCATACGGGGCATGCATACGTTAGGATTGGTCTTAGAAGTGTTTTGTATAACAGTATGCCACATTCGTGTCGTAGGGAGGATTTACGATTTAAGAGAGGATATAACTGCTTTAGCCTGGAGTAGGCAGTATTTAGTTTATTATTAACGTGGAAGCTCCAGGTTAAACGAGTGTCAAGATGCACGCCCAGGAACTTGACTCCGGCGTGGATGTGTTGAGATGATGATAATGTCGCGTTGATACGAACTGCAAAATACCTGTTTTCGAGAAAGGAGTAAAGTATTGCTTTGATGTAGCCGGGAAGATTTAATTGTAGTAATTTATAGATTAGTCCTTCGGTCCAGACCCTGTCGAATGCCTGGGTAATGTCGAGAAAGATTGCAAATGTGAACTGTTTATTTTCATACCCTTCTTCAATGGTTTCCGTCACGCGAAGTAACTGTTGCACTGTGGAGAGATTTTTCCGAAAACCAAACTGAAATTTTGGATTTATATGATTATCTTCTAATGTGGTATGTAATCTGTGAATTATAACTTTTTCAAGCAGTTTGGAGAATACGGGTAAAAGGCTTATTGGGCGATAGCTGTTACAATCACCTTTGGGTTTCCCAGGTTTGTGAAATACAATGATGTGGGCGTGCTTCCAGGCAGTAGGAAAGTATCCCAGTCACAGACAGGCATTGAAGATTGTAGTTAAGAAGACTATTGCCTTAATGGTGAATTTTTTCAATATTGCGTTATTGATCAAATCATAGCCAGGAGACTTTCTTAAGGCCAGGATTTGAATGTAAGTTAACATTTCATTTGGAGTAGCAGGTTGATTGAAGTCGGCTGGGATTGGTAAGTGAGTTTCATTATAGCTGGTGACAGGTTGTGTGATATTGCGGTTAGAGTTTGAGATCACTGGAGTAAAAGTTTGTTTAAGGTGGTTTGCGAACAGATCTGCTTTATCTTCGTCGCTGCTATGTATAGTGCCGTCTGTTGCGGTGATGGTAGGTATTATTTGATATTGTTTGGTTAGACGCTTCGTAGCTTTCCAAATTTCTTGGTCATTGGAATTTAGATTTTCAACATACTTTTGGTAGGTATTCGGTAATTTTATAACCGTCAATTTCCCTCCTGATTTGATGAGAGAGATTATTAAGTCGATTTTTAGTTCGAGGGTCTCTGGTTGCTTGCCATTCACGTCTTATTTTGCTCTTTTGTTTAATTAAGTCCAAAATATGTTGTGGTGTAATTTTTGAACGATAATTAGATTTTCTAGGGTTTTGATAGGGTTTGGTTGCTGCATGAACCGCTCCTTTCGTACAATTGGTAAGTTTTTCAACACTATCGTCAATATCTTGCTGATTTGTGATTATAGGAATAGTTACAGTATCATCAAGTTTTTCTTGGGATGTTTTCCAGTTAACATAACCTTGAGTTAATCTAGGTAGTGAAGGTCTAGCAAGCGAGGCAGTTGTAAATGAGATTAGCACAGGTAAGTGATCTGAATCGAGTTCGGATAAAACATTTTGTTGGAGAGGAGTTATAAAATTTTTAATTACTATTAGGTCAAGGATGTCGGATTCATGGTCGATCCTGTAGGGATAGTAGGTATAGTTGGGAGGAGCTTCAATTTGTAACTAATGTCTGGTTGCATATTCGTTCAATTTTATGCCATTGGGATTATTTACTCGACAGCCCCAGAGAGTATTTTTACTATTTAAATCTCCAACGAGGAGAGTAGGTGAGTTTGAATTAAATATACTAATTATGTCTTCTTCGCTCAGAGTTTTGGTCGGCTGCTTGTAGGCGCTGATTATTCTAATAGGCTGAGAATTAGAAGGAGCTATGGTAATAGATACTGTTTCAAGACTGGTTGTATGTATATCAATGGGCGTATTATATAATAAGTGTTTTTTAATAATAACGGTAACATCCCCCCAGGCAGTCTGAGATGGTCGATCTTTTCGGAAAATGTTGTAGCCACTAATACGAAACAATTCTTCTTTGGAGAGATATGTTTCAGTTATGCATGCGATGTCAATGTTGTGTCTGGTAAGGAATGAAATAAAAAGGGATCTTTTGGGTTTTAGGCCATTGGCATTCCAATTTAGGAGTGTTAAATTTTGTAGAGATTTTGGTTGATTAGCCATTGATAATACTAGGAAGGATGTGTTGTATTAGGAAGGATTTACTGAAGTTATTGAAGTTATTGAAGTGGAGTTATTGGAAGTAGTGTTAATAGGTTGAGGTTCAGTTTGAGTATTTGTGTTAGGATTGTTGAGTGGATTTGGTGTAGCTGTATTTTGTTGTCGATTATCTTGCCGAAGTAGTGGATTATTTTGTGTTCTCCATGCATTCCTGATTGGAATACGTGTTTGTAGAAGCTGTTTGTGGTGTGGACAACCCCGGTAACTAGCTGGGTGAGCTCCACCACAATTTACGCAGTTGGGAGGGTCATTAGGTTGTTTGCTACAGGCATTTGGAGCGTGATCTTCTTTACATTTAACGCATCGTGGTTTTACTGCACAATAATTCTTCGTATGTCCAAATCGTTGACATTTATGGCATTGCGGGATAGCAGATGGTTTTTTTCTTGCTTCGACTGTTACAATAGAATGATACAGTGTTGTTATTTTATAAATTTCGTTCGCTGTTTCACTTGCCGTTAGGACAATTGCCCAGATGGGAATTGTTTTTTTTTCTTTGTTTTGAAGTCTGGTAACAGATTGTACTGGTAGCTATTTATCCATGAGTTCTTGTTTTATGTCATCATCGGGGATTGATATGGGGACATTTTTAATTACTACTGATAACGGTTTTGTATTTGGATCTTGAAATGTGTGAAATTCAATATGATTGTCTATATAAAATTTTGTTAATTTGAGGTAATCGTCGTGGGTTGTTAAGTTTATTTTTAAGTAATGATTGCTGTAAACAGTTGTGAATTTTCTGTTTTCAGCGACTTTTTTGATATCAGCTACAATCTCTTTATGATTATTGACGTTATGAAGAAATATTGGAGGTATTTTAGAAATTACCTGCGTTTGTGTGTTGATTTGATTGCTGTTATCGGTGGTTTCAGGGTTATTATCGGTGTGCTCGGTTTGTTGTGATAAGGGATAGTAAGGATTTTCTTTTATTAGATGGTCGTAAATTCCATGTGTATAGTTTGATGACTTCATTAACAGGTGGACTGAGTTGTTCACTTCCTCTTTTATTGTTTGGCATGTTTATGACTTTCCCCAAGGGGAAAAAATCTTATGTTGACCGTTCTATGTTTTATATTTGTAGTTGAATTGCACTGGTAAAAGGAAAGATAAAGATAAAGACTGATACCGCGAGAACACGGTGCTAAAAGGTGAATGTTCGAATAGTCGAGATAATGCGCTCGTGAAAGACGTCCGCACTGATCGAGAGCTAACACTCAACTCACTACATTATACTGTACACATACGTTTTTTCTCTTTTTCTGAGATTTTAGCCACATTTTTTTAATTGACTGGTATATTATAATCTGTAGCTTCACTCATTTTAATGGCTTTTAACAACAATAATGCACTAAAAACTATTTTGAGATCTCACATTGCGTAATATTTCATATCATGACTGAATTCATATTTTATATAATTGTTTATAACGTCAGTAGAATTTCGAAAAGTGAAGTTTGAAAGTAAAGATTGCACAAATGACATGAATCTCAGGTTACCATAACAATCATCATCGAACTTCGTTGCGTTTCAAGATTTTGCAGAAACAATTGAGTCGGATCTATTGTCCAAATGAACATAAAATATGCATTTAAATTGCAACTCTACGAATAGAATTCCTTCTCGGCAAGAATTTTACTGATTATAGGTGACTTAGAAATAGTCAATTCCAGTAGTATACATATATAATGTGGTTGTAGAAAAGTTTAAGGTGATTAGTATATCTAGAAATATTTACGACTTTTGGATGCAATACCAGGAACTTTATTTTGAAACAAATTATTGAATCATATTGCCACGATTCAAGTGGCATATACTGAACCGTTCGGAGGTACTTATTACACTCGTCAATTTCTTTTTTAACATAAAAATCACAGAAAATGCGGAGTGTTATATACGTAAGAGAGCTCTTGAATCAAGTAAGCCGTTGAAAGCCAGATCGGTACACGTCAGAAAAGGTAAGTTTGGAGATAGGAAGGGTTAAAGTTTATGCTGCATAATTAAATCGTTATTCAGGGATCCCACATTCAGAGGATTAACACAATCAAAAAAATGAGCATAATGGAGTAAGTCAGACTTGGACCACTCTGCAACTATAGTTCTGGTTATTTGGTTTTACATTGGTACTTGTAATGACATATGTGGTAATTGTACTGAAAATACATGTTTCATAATATACCCAGGTATCAAATGTACTTATAATGGCGTCAACATCTGGTGATAACTTGTTATAGAACGTCAAAGGGCCAAAAGTCGACGACATAATTACACCCAGTAAATGACATTAAAATGACTCACATTGTCGTCTTTTTTAGGCAATAGATTTATTTATACCCAATTTTTTTATAGATTATTATGTTACCGGTTTCCAAAGTCAAAAACTAAATGTTGCAATACATTTTGACATTTGTATTGTACGTAATATTACCCGTGTGGGGTTGCTAGTTCCCCATCGTGAATACTTATTTTGAATTACCAAGCAGAAGACTATATACATGGAAATTCCCCGCTGATAGAAACGGCAATATCGTAAGAAATCAGATTGATTACATAATGATAAACAAACTATACCGCAATTCGACTACATCGGTTAAAACATATCCTGGCGCAGATGTTCCGTCTGACCACAATCTCTTGTTAGCTGTATTGAGGTTACGATTAAAGAAAGCAACTGCAAGAGGTACGCGACAAACAAGAATAGACGTACAGCAACTAAAAACAGAGAATATACGACAGGAAGTAGAACAACAACCAAATCAAAAGTTTTCTGAAATCGACATAAGTTTGGGCAATGATATAGAACAACAATGGGAAACGATTAAAGATACACTGAACGTCATTGCAAAGTATAAGCTAGCAACGAACTCAAGAAAGAAAAACAATGATTGGATAACGGACGAAATATTAGATCTTATGGAAGAAAGGCGCAGATATAGAAATAAAAGCGAACACAATATTATTAGACGAAAAATAAAGGAAGCAAAGGAACCCTGGTTAGAAAGCAAATGTACAGAAATTGAAACATTAGAGGGAAAATGTTATACACTAAACCTACATAAAAAGATCAAGGAAGCTGCAGGAATCGTAAGAACAAAAACCAATGGAATAGTCACAGACAAAGATAACAAAGCAATATTCGACAAAGAGAAAATACTTGAGAGATGGAAAGAATACATGGAGGAATCATTTTTGGACGAACATAGAGATGACGCTGATGTAATAGTTGAAACATTAGGACCAACTATGACTAGACAAGAATTGTTGAAAGCCATTAAGAGAATAAAAAATAACAAGACAGCAGGACCAGATGAAACCCAGTGAGAACTCCTAAAGTTACTAGAAGAAGAACACACGCAGGCCGTATTAGATTTGTTCAATAGAATATATGTAACCGGAAACATGCCCAATGACTGGTTTCTTTCAATGTTCATTCCATTGCCAAAAAAACCCGAGGCCAAGAAATGTGGAAATCAACGCACAATTAGTCTAAGGAGCCATATACTAAAGGTCTTTCTACATATCATCCACCAACGCATGTACAATAAGTTAGAACAAAATATCGGTGAATCGCAATTTGGCTTTAGAGATGGTCTTGGAACAAAAGAAGCCTTATTCTCCATACAAGTACTAATACAAAGAGCGCGTGATGTCAACTAAGATATATTTGCATGTTTCATTGATTTTGAAAGAGCGTTAGAGCGCGTAAGACACGAGAAATTAATACAAACATTAAAATCAGCAGGAATAGACAATCGTGATATCCGAGTCATTGCCAACTTGTACTGGCAACAAAGAGCCACAGTCCGTGTAGGGGACAGAACATAAGAAGAATTTCACATCCGTAAAGGTGTCCGACAAGGATGCGTATTATCCGCCTACTCTGACAACATCTTCAAAGAACCCCTAGAGGGAGCAGAAGATGGAATCAAAATAAACGGAGAGATAACCAACAACATTAATTATGCGGATGACACGGTTCTACTGGCCAATACTTCAGAAGGATTGCAGAAATTAATAGACCGCGTAATAGAAACCAGTACAAATTACGGTATGCGGCTTAACATAAGTAAAACGAAAGTGATGATCGTGAGTAAAAATGTCAACATAAACGTGAATCTCAATATAATTCAATCCCCTTTACAAAGAGTACAGACGTTTAATTACTTGGGATGTACCTTAAACGAGAGATGGGACCATACTCAGGAAATAAAAGTCCGGATCGAAAAGGCGCGGAGTGTATTTAATCGCCTAAAGAAAGTACTTTGCAATCTGAGTTTAAATCTGCAACTTCGTACTCGAATACTTAGATGTTTCGTTTTCTCAATTCTTTTATATGGCACAGAAGCATGGACTCTCACAGAAGCTGCAAACAAACGATTGGAAGTTTTTGAGCTATGGTGCTATCGCCGAATGCTCAAGATTTCATGGGTACACCATGTAACAAATGAGACAGTCCTTCAGCGCATGAACAAGGACAGAGAGATCCTTAATGCTGTTAAGAAAAGGAAACTAGCATATTTTGGTTACGTTAGTATTTGGTCTATCGTTTATGTGCAGTTTGCCTCCGCCGCCATTTTTGATTTGAAAGTTTAAGAAATTAACATTTTTACGCACTGTATACGGCGCAGTTATGGAGTTGCAAAATTCTTGTTTAAAAATTTTTTATTTCGGCTCCCAACAGTAAATAAGATTATTTAGATTGAAATATTAATTCTAAATACTTTGGCTATCCCGAGCCATAGTTCCCATGACTTGTCTAAATACGGAAGTCTAGAATATCTGAAATAGAAAAATTGTCTAAACACAGAAGGCCTAGAAGTGAACAATAGGTCTCGGATTTTAAGTTTCATTAGATTCCAATGGAGAGGGAATCTAAGAGAAACCGAACCATGACACTGCACATCAAGGCTTGATTTTCTCTAACACTTAGAAACTCTTCTGATTTTTGAATTTAACGCGCCAACTTTATGTTATGATAATTCACTTTGCTATAGCTTCAAGCAATTATCGAAAGGTTCCCATTTATACGCTAGTATTAATTGTATTATGGAGATCAAAGTCTATATTGGATTAACTCGCATATCCACGTGTGGTGTGCCTTGAAAGTTGTCATGTTGTTGTATTTGGTTATATCTCTTCTTGATCTACCTGTTTATATAAAAAGTTCTAAAGTGATTTATGAAACTAATAAGACCTTAGTGTGTAGATGCTCTTCGTTTGTCTTCAAAAGGATTATAATGGATGAAGAAATTAAGTGCTTTCCCTTGCATTTGTAGGCGTTGTCAATGAAAGTTTCGTCAAATACTGCGGAAGCAAATATATAAATCTACAAAGAAATCGTAGTGTCTATGGAGTTAAAATAACAACACATTTTGAAAGTTGAAGTGTGTATATTCTGATAAAAACTTTTATTTTGTTGTAAGTTCTATACTTTCAAATACTTCTGCTTCTATATTCTCTATTTATGTAATGTTTATTTTAACTGCTATTTTATGGATGTAAAGGTAAATAATAAGTTATATAATAAGAATGTAGGTGTACACATCTAGTTGAATAGTTGATAAGGTCTTTTAATAATAGTAAACATTCGAGATACACACATAATAGTATTTTACATGATCACCAGAGCAATAACACATATTAAAGTGAAATAATTCCACTTAAAGTGATTAGTATTTAGAAGTGCATAATAATAATTACCCGACAATGACACACTTGTTCAAGCCGTGAAATTATTAATGATACAAGAGAATTTGCAGTGACATCACATACAATATTTATAATAACTTGTAGATTGTCGACGCATCGGTGAAAGTGTAATATTATGAGATGACTTTTTTGCATTTCCTATCACATGCAATGGTGTTGCTTCTGTTAGCAAACTCGTATCATGAATAAATTGACAGAATTATGTTGTGTTGACGATATCATGCAACATAGGAAGCCATTTGAAAGAAGTTTATTGTTGCAAGAGTAGAGCACTGAAAAAGGACATTTATGTAGAACAATTTAGAAAGAATTTATGATGGAAATTCTCACGACTATAACGTGAAAAACTGTTTATTATTATAAGGACGAAAAGTTGAGATTAATAAAATGGTTTGTTTTATTACCATATAACTAGCCAAAAGCATTAAAAAGTTCAAAAATCAAATAATTTTTAACAGAAAGCAATATTTACACATCATTAAACTTTTGTAATCCTTTACCACAACTCAATAACAATTTAACTTCCGTTTTAGTTAGGAAACTTGAATGACTCTTTCCGATAAAAAAATTAGGCGTGAGAGTATAATACACCTTTTTATATTAAACTGAATCGCAAGAAAAAGTTTAGTAAAATTTTTGATTAGCATGTCGATGAACCTGACATTCTAAAGAAGGTAATTGTTGAAGTCCTATTTGTCGCCCTTAGGCTAGAAATATTTAGTTATAATAATAATAGTAATAGGGAAAGGTTGTGGTCCCCAAGGTTAAAGATTTGAAACTTTTTAGTACAGACTAGATATTTCAGTTATACTTGAATATGTAAGTATGATATATACATTGAATATGTATCTTGGAAGATTCAAGATCGCCTCATAAATGATTATTACCAGATATTGCCATTAACAGTGTTTTCCTCGACCCTTCCACGAGATCAGTCAATTGTTTTTGAAGATATTAATTAAATATTTTGCGTGTAATCTAGACTAAAAAAAAATATCGCGGAAAACATATATTACGTTAAAGATATTGCTGAGAAAATATGTTACGCTACAGATATCGCGGGAAAAACATATCCGTTAAAATATCGCGGAGAAAGTTTATTATGGAAAAATAATGTCTTAGAAGACAAATTCAGAAAAAGTTGTAAATATGAGACCTGAAGGGTCAATTTTTTTCTCAACTGTTTTCAATATGTACGTGAAGGTAAAGGTTAATTAATAACTGTGTTCTAATTTAGTGGAAGCGGTAACTGGTGATCAGTACGGCTTAATGGCCATTAATTCCTTTTATTCACTAATGCTTCATAAACTTCATATTACAGACTAGAGATTTTACTTGTGGTTGAACCTGTAAGCTCTTAGAATATTCAGAAGAACGCATCAGAAATAATTATTAGCAGATATTACCATTAACAGTGTTTTCCTCGATCCTTCCACGACATCAACCAATTGCTTTTTGAAGACATTAATTAAACATTTTGCGTGAAACCTTAACTAAAAAAAATATCGCGCCACCATCCCGATTCTTCGCCCAAAACAAAATAAATAAATATCGCGGAAAAAATACATTACGCTAAAAATATCGCGGAAAAAATATATTACGTTCAAAATATCGCGGAGAAATTAAATTAAGGAAAAGTATCACGGTTACATCCGTAAGTGTGTTACAAAACAGATCCAGAAAAGGTTGTAAATATGAGACCTGAAGGGTCAATTTTTTTCTCAAGTGTTTTCAATATGTACGTGAAGGTAAAGGTTAATTAATAACTGTGTTCTAATTTAATGGAAGCGGTAACTGTTGATCAGTACGGCTTAATGGCCGTTTATTTCTTTTATTCACTAATGCTTCATAAACTTCATATTACAGACTAGAGATCTCACTTGTGGTTGAACCTGTAAGCTCTTAGAATATTTAGAAGAACGCATCAGAAATAATTATTAGCAGATATTACCATTAACAGTGTTTTCCTCGATCCTTCCACGACATCACCCAATTGCTTTTTGAAGACATTAATTAAACATTTTGCATGAAACCTTAACTAGAAAAAAATATCGCGCCACCATCCCGATTCTTCGCCCAAAACAAAAGAAATAAATATCGCGGAAAAAATACATTACGCTAAAAATATCGCGGAAAAAATATATTACGTTCAAAATATCGCGGAGAAATTAAATTAAGGAAAAGTATCACGGTTACATCCGTAAGTGTGTTACAAAACAGATCCAGAAAAGGTTGTAAATATGAGACCTGAAGGGTCAATTTTTTTCTCACGTGTTTTCAATACGTACGTGAAGGTAAAGGTTAATTAATAACTGTGTTCTAATTTAATGGGAGCGGTAACTGGTGATCAGTACGGTTTAATGGCCGTTTATTTCTTTTATTCACTAATGCTTCATAAACTTCATATTACAGACTAGAGATCTCACTTGTGGTTGAACCTGTAAGCTCTTAGAATATTTAGAAGAACGCATCAGAAATAATTATTAGCAGATATTACCATTAACAGTGTTTTCCTCGATCCTTCCACGACATCACCCAATTGCTTTTTGAAGACATTAATTAAACATTTTGTGTGAAACCTTAACTAGAAAAAAATATCGCGCCACCATCCCGATTCTTCGCCCAAAACAAAAGAAATAAATATCGCGGAAAAAATACATTACGCTAAAAATATCGCGGAAAAAATATATTACGTTCAAAATATCGCGGAGAAATTAAATTAAGGAAAAGTATCACGGTTACATCCATAAGTGTGTTACAAAACAGATCCAAAAAAGTTGTAAATACGAGACCTGAGGGGTCAATTTTTTAAATGTATCGATAACTGTCCTAATCTAGTGGAAGCGGTAACTGGTGATCAGTACGGATTTATTGTCCGTTTAATTCATTTATTCAGTAGTACTAAGACAACTGTAGAAGTACCCAAATCTTTTCTTGCGTATATTTTTTTGCGATATCTTTACCTTTATATATTTTAACCCTAAAATATATTTTCTGCGATATATTTTTTCCGTGATATTTTTGCTACTTTTATGGATAAAACACATTTATAATAATGCACTTGTAAAGTTAACAAGATTGAAGGATACAATACATTATTAACCATAAACTAATTAACCCCTTAATCTCTGGTAAAATACAACCAAACAACCACTATTTTAAAGAAAAGAGGTTTGTCTTTAATAAGTGTGAAGTAAACTGAAAAACAATATAATTGCGCTGCACTAAAACCTAACCTTTTTAATACATCAAGATAATTTTTAATGAAATAACATTCCTTGTAATTTACAATATTCCATGTATTTAATGATATTATGAACATCAATCATAGCGTCAACAACTGCGTTATTTCATTTTAGGTATATCATTTATTGTATCAATTCGTTGATAGATATTAATAGTCATGTGTACGTTAATACGTACGTAATATGCTTCTTGCCAACAATTATCGCAATTATTGACTCAATGGTTCAATGAGAATGATAATGAACAGGGCTCAATTTTATTTCAACCCGCATTTCGTTTCATTTTTAATTTTATTTCAAAGTAGCACAAAATTATCATCAACTGTTGTTCTTTAAACTTTCTTAGGTGTTAAAATATAAAAACAAAAAACTTAGTTATTATTATTTTCTAATAAAACACGGATACCTTATCTTCAAATAGCAGATGATTCTCATTGTGATTGTTAAGAGTATGACTTTATCGTTAGCATGGACGCGCTCGTGGTGACTATTAAACAGATCGATGTCGATTAATAAATCCGTTCGTTCACACAATAAATCCTCTTCAATGGTTTATATTCTTATTTTTATTAAAATGGTGTTAAGTCTGTTGATTATTTTACTAATAGTATCAATAAACCTGACAATCGTCATAATAAATTAATAATTAATTGATATTTTGTTAATAATCAATAAAGACTTTCATGGAGGGAACGAACATATTTAGCAAGTATATAAACGATTTATTGGTTGATTGAATTTTCTGTCATTAGTCAATTATATAGTCCACGTTTTCGCACAATTAATGTAGAATTGTAACAATATACGAAATCATTAAACAATTACAAATAGTCTGTTATAATAATAAATAAGTTTTTGAAGCAATTGAATGTGTTGGGCCCATTATAACTAAAATCGTTCCGCTGAAATAATAAATCCAACTGGCTAGCTGTCACTAATGTTCCAACCCAACACGTAGATTTACAAAGTTCGCAACCTACCAACCCTCAGCTACGGCCGATCTAATATTCTTTTCGGTTTGGAATTATTATCTTCTCCCAAGAGAAGCATAAAAAATGTATAACTTTATTATTTGTTAAACAAATGAATAATTAAAAAATAAATAAACTACCTTTAAATAATGCTCTCTTGTCTAAATGATCTTTTCTCATCCATGTCCACTCAACCTCCATTTATTCTGCATTCTCTAAATTGGACCTTTTTATTTATTATGAAAGTACTTTACGATCGTACTAGACAATTTTTTGTGTACTAGACAATACATTTTTGCAATTTCTTTCTTCAATGTTCTTCGGTCTCTTTTCTTTTGCAGAAAAAGTGTATAAAAAGCAGTTTCTTTTTGCAACTTTTGTAGCAACTTTGACAAGTGATAAAATGGATCAGAAAATCTCGTCTCGTCTCGCAAGCAAAAAGTACGCTCTAGTCTCGCAAACGAGACGATATTTGCGAGACTCTCGTAAACTTATCTCACTTATCGTGAGCACCACTACTCTGGAACCAGAACCCTTTACACAAAAAACTAAATGATACCTTATATGTATGTTAATAGTTTCTATTAACGTGTTTCTAGTGAAATTAGGAAATACAATCGATTTTCTTATATAAAAATATATGCCTCTACTGTCCAGAATATACAGATTGTAAATCTATTAGTGGTATACGAGGGTGATCCCAGAAGTACCCGACCTGACCAAGAGGTGGCGGTAGTTGTTTGAAAATATCACTGTATTGAAAAGTACGCAGTCTATAAAGCATATGTTTCAAGTTTGAAAGCGCCACGTTGTTCAGTATTTGTTTGGCAGCCATCAATAGTGAACGTTGTCAGTGAATTTGTGAAACTGGAGAAAATTGGTCATCGTTATGTGATACAATACTTTTATTTGAAAGGCCTCAGCCCAACCAATATAAAAGCTGAACTGGATTCTACTCTGGGTGCGTCCGCTCCTTCGTTTACAACAGTTAAATTTTGAGTAGCTGAGTTTAAACGAGGCCGTACGAGCTGCCAAGACGAGCATCGCAGTGGTCGACCAAATGAGGTGACGACTCCAGAAATGGTGAAGGAAATCCACAAAGCGGTACTTGATGATCGGCGACTGAAAGTGCGCGAGCTAGCAGACATTACGGGCATTTCAAAAAGTGCGGTACATCGCATATTATCTGAAAATTTGGACATGAGAAAGCTGTGTGCAAGATGGGTGCCGCGTTTGCTCACACTCGAGCAAAAACAGTGTCGTGAAAATGTTTCAATTGAGTGTTTAGCGAAGTTTCAGAGCAATAAAGCAGAATTTTTGCGCCGTTTCGTAACAATTGATGAAACATGGGTCCATCATTTCACACCCGAGACAAAAGAACAATCGAAATAATGGACTCAAAAGGGAGAACCGGCTCCAAAGAAGGCGAAGACCGTTTCATCTGCAGGCAAGGTTATAGCGTCGGTTTTTTGCGATGCGCGTGGAATAATTTGTATTGAGTATCTCGAAAAAGGAAAAACTATCAACGGCCAGTATTATGCAAACTTATTGCAACGTTTGAGCGAAGAAATCAAACAAAAACGGCCGCATTTGGCTAAAAAGAAAGTGTTGTTTCATCAAGACAACGCGCCAGCTCACAAATCCTTTAATCCAATGGCCAAAATTAATCAATTAAAGTTTGAATTGCTACCTCATGCACCATATTCGCCAGATTTAGCCCCCTCGGATTATTTTCTGTTCCCAAACTAGAGAAAATGGCTCAGTGGTCAAAGATTTTCCAACGATGAAGAAGTGATGTCAGCAGTTAATGGCTATTTTGAGGAGCAAGACAGTTCTTATTATAGAAATGGTATCGAACTTTTTGAACACCGTTGGGAAAAGTGTATAGAGCTGAAAGGAGATTACGTTGAAAAATAAATAAATCTTTTTCCAAAATTTTTGTGTTCTCTTTGTTGGATCGGGTACTTCTGGGACCACCCTCGTACGTAAAATTTATGAACAGAGAAAAAAACGCATTATACTGTCTGCAAATAAAAGCGAGAAAACAACGCGAGCACCGTTCTTTTGTGTGCCATTATTTAATTGGGGGCCTGGGTGCAATAGTAGACAAATCCGCAATTTTCCTTCGCTTTTCTTCCTCAATAATTACACAATGTAGTGTCGATGATTCACACCTGACGGTACAGTTTAAAGCAAAGAAGTCACAAATGTTGTTATCTAAGACGCCCTGATATCGCACTTCGATATTTGTACCTGACGCGTTCGCATCGTTTTAATTTAAGTGCTCTTAAATTAATACCATCGGTGATTGTGATACAAGAAAGATTAAAAATCTTTGATGGAGTTAAAACGTGTTAAAGATAAATTAGCATTATCTTCGTCCTGTGTTATTACCCCGGAATCTGAAAAGAATTCGGAATCAGACGAAGGTATGTTTTATTTTACATTAATTGAATTTATATTAAAATTAAGTACGATAGCACCATTTCATTTTAAAATTAGATATGTACTATATATTTGTTATCTATATTTTTTAATACTTTAATGAATAATTAATTGATACTAGGAATGTGCCGATCGCCCGTAATTAACAATGCTAAGTCACTGTAGTGAGGTTAGATTGTTATGATATTCGGTTAGTAAAAAAGTTGCCTGCATTTACGTGAAAATGCCGTAAAAATTGTGTTGTTTGTGTCATGACAGGAAAATTTGATAGTTTTTACCTGTTTTTCTGACGCTTTACCTCCTAATTCCCTATAGCGCTCGGTGTTTTTCTGTGTTTAAACGTAATACCTTTGGTAGGTGTTACTGTTTTAAACAAACATTTAACTGTATCATTAAAATTAAATAGTTAGTCCTTATACTAGATATGTTATTACACTTCCAGCGATATCTGAAGTAGAAAACCTATTATCCATATAATTGATATAATCGTCGTTATACTATTAATTAGCATAAAATACAGGGTGTACCGACATTTTGGCAGTCGAGTAGTCGTTATACTACTTTAATAAATTATTTAACCCTGACACTAAAGGTCAATATTTAGTCATTATACTAAATATTTGATTACAATTCCAGCGTTATCTGGAGCAGAAAACCTATTATCCATTAATAGTCGTTAATCCATTAATCAGCATAAAATACAGGATGTACCGCCATTTTAGGCAGTCGAGTAGTCGTTACACTACTCAAATAAATTATTTAACTATACCACTAACGATCAATGTTTAGTCGTTATACTAAATATTTGATAACACTTCCAGAATTATCTGGAACAGAAAACATGGAACTAACATTTATTGAGACCCAGGCCGAAGTCCGGAATCGACTAGCGGTTCTATATTAGGCAACGACAAACGCAAGTAATAGAGAGAGATGGCGGGAAATAGTAATAACAGCGACACAGTCCAAATAATGTGGATCATGATCACGACTTCTCTGACAAGAGGAAAAACGAAGAAGAGGCCGAAGTCCATGCTCCTCCTAAAGACGTGAATCATGGGAACGACGAGTCCATGAGAGAGGAACGTAATACCAAGAATTTTGACTTATTAGAGACTAAGTCCAAAGTAAAGAAAACTTCGGAAAAACCTCTTCATGAGTGGGCCTTAAAATGAAATACGTATTTTTAAGAAAGAGTACCTAAAGTTATAGAGATAAATTATTGAAAAATATTCCCTATAAACCTGCTAGGCCCAGAAGAATGTCTGGTTTGGGTCAAAAAGCTTAGCTACACAATATATTCATGGAAGGATTGAAAGATCAGAGTACCCAGTCTGATACCCACCCACTGGCCGCCTTGCGTTTTTAGATGAACACACTGCTGAAAAACAATTCTGATAGTAGCAAACGAACTCTTACTACGCTGGCAGATGTTGCACATTTAGTAGCAAATATACACCAATCAATCTCGACGCATAAAAAGTACAAAATTCTACCATTTTTTGAACTACTCATTCCAAGAATTAATAGAGATTAGCCAAACTTATGCATTTCTGTGCGTTTCTTGTAAAACCTTGTAAGATGCGAGAAGAGAGAAGAGAGCAAGCTTAGATCTCAAGGCAAGGTTCCTTCTAAGTCAACACAAAATACCAACTCCTAAGTACCAATCTATATCTGAAATACGTCAGAGTAGTTCTGTACATCAGGTCGATAATCGTTAAACTAGAAGCGTCCAAAGTAGATCGCCAAGAAGAAGCAACCGAGCAAGTCTTTTTTCAAGAAAGGATGGCCCAACAACAAGAAACAGTACAACCCGCAGACGAAGAGCCGGTAATAAACAATCAGCTTCGTAAACTTTTCAAATCTTGAAAAGTTGATTATCAATGAAAAAAGGTTTTTGCTGTAAAAAGGAGTCGTCATACCCTTTAAAACAAAACCTTATCAAACACCTGTAAAAATTTAAAATTTTCTGCAGCTGAAAAATAAGTTCCATACAACTTAGCAATCATTAAACTTACTGAAATCAATGCTATAGTGGTAAATCAAGATGAGCCAGGGAATTATTTCTATCAACATATTTTTTAATTAAAAAAGACTAATGAAAAGATCAGCTTTTATTTAAACTTAAAGCATTTAAATGAATTTATAGAAACTCTCCATTTTAAAATCAAGACTATAAAAGTGTGTAAAGTTATAAAGTTAATCAACCAGAATTTCTTTCTGGCAATTATTGGGATGCTTATTATATGATACCAATCCATCCTAAGAGTAGAAAATACTATTCCGAATAAAACTTACTACACCATACAAGAGTTAGCAAAATTGATTGGCAAAAAGGTAGCCACCGTCCCGCCATAGAATATGGTTGGGTGCACATAAGAGATTAAAAAATATCTTTTCGTTAAGGAAGTATTCAGATTACAATCCTAACATTAAATTTCCAACAAATCTGAAACCTGATATTAAATGGTTGTTAGCTAATATAAAATCGGCATCTCAAAGATTATTAGAAACCAAAATTTCCTCTCTGAGATTTTACAGACGCTTCAAATTCAGAGTGGGAAGCATACGGAAGAGATACTCAATTCACAGATTTTGGTCTACCTCTCAGAAAGAATATAACATAAATGTAGTCATAAAAAAGTCTTTACAGCCCGTTATGCACTGAAGTTCTTTGCTAAAGATCTACGAGCGTTACTGAGAGTAGGCAACAGAGCAGCGATAGCTTGTATTAACAAAAAGGAAGTTTCTAATATCCAAGATTAAATTGTATCGTCAGTATGTTATGAGATTGGTGTGAAAACGGAAAATTAATGTTTTCGTGTTATAGTTATATCTCTTCTAAAGCAACATTTTTACGCTGACTTAAGCTACTTGACTGACTGGTCTAAGTGTTGTCAAATAGAAACAAAATATGGATTAGACCATAAGATTTTTGGAGATATTTGCAAAAGATTTGGGAAACCAGCTTCATCTATTCGATTCTATATTAGATTCGAAGTGTAAAAATTATGTTTCTTTGGGCCCCGATAACGATTCTACTCAATTAGACGCGTTTACAATAAAGTGAAGTTCCATTTTTTATGCTTTTCCGCCTTGATGTTTAATATCTAAAGTATTACACAAAATCATGAACAAAAAGCTAAAATATCTTAATGGTCCCCAATTGGCCTTTACAGCCATGATAGCCTCTATTTAATAGACTTCTTATTGATAAACCATTAAATTTAATCTCGAATGTGTCTTAGGGTTCCTTCGAGAACAAATAAATAAAAACCTTTAATAATTGCAGATCGACACATCTAAAGTTTATTTAACGTGGCTCACCTGTGTTAGTTTATGACTATGAATGTTTTACGCTCAATTAGCGCATCCGTTACTTTGTAAGAGCTACCAGTAGTTCACTGGTGGGAGCGAGGTTGCCTATTCACCCTTTACTAGCTCTCCAGGCTAGTGCCAGAGCTATTTACGTGCTCACCCGTCGAGTCCGTGTCCGAGGGAGTTCCATCACCCCTAGTTCAGCATGCGGATTTTCACTGCCCGGACGAGTTCAACCTCAAGTGTGGCTAAGACTTGTAAATTGGAACTACCTAGGATATCCCAAAATTTAGCCACTCCGCGGTACCATATTAAGGCTTGGTGAGCCACAACAGAGCTCCGTCCGAATCTACCTAAAAGTAGAAATCCCAACAATACCAACCAGGATCCCTTATTAACAGACAAACATATAGTAAATAGAGTTTTTGAAGGTATATTGGTGTACACAACATTAGCCACCTCAATCCAAATATTAATTAACTTGGGATCCTCATCCAGTATTGGAATTACTAAGTGGAAGTAAGTTTTAACTACCACTATTGAGCTGAGTCAACAATTTGGATAGCGTTAAATTAACGTGGCGCACCTTATAAAATAATAACTACGGTCCTCCTTTCAGGAACACGAATTGAGATACGATCAATTCATGTATTGGAATTTCTAAAAGGACTTTACCCCTCAGATTCTCTCAACTCACTCAGATAAAACAGAAACATTACATCTGCAAAAATAAATTCCAACCTGTTCTATACCTTCCATATTTTAAAACTTCCTTAATAGTAAGTTATATTAAAATTACTTTGTATTTCACCACGGATCGCACAAAGTTCTTTAAACATCTACATTGTGTAATTATTGAGGAAGAAAAGCGAAGGAAAATTGAAAAATTGATCGACTTACCTGTAAGGAAGATCAATTGGAATTTTCCGAGCTTTTCTTCCGAAAATAATTACAACCCTCCAACCCTTATCTACCCAGTGCGATCCAGAGATACAAATACCGAAGTGAGATATCAGGGCGTCTTAGATAACAACATTTGTGACTTCTTTGCTTTAAACTGTACCGTCAGGTGTGAATCATCGACACTACATTGTGTAATTATTTTCGGAAGAAAAGCTCGGAAAATTCCAATTGATCTTCCTTACAGGTAAGTCGATCAATTTTTCAATTTTATATAGACTGCAATATTAGTATAACTTTAATTTTTTCGATTATAAAATTTTGATTTTATCATCCAAACCTGTTAATTTTAACCTAGTTTATTTTTACACAATCTCTAAACTCTAACTCTCTACCTCTAATACCAGCTACAGCTTAACAAATTGCATATACTATTTAATAAATCTACATATGTTACTTAAAAATCCACATCTCTCTTTATGGAATTTACTCGCTAGTTT
Organism: Agrypnus murinus; assembly: GCA_929113105.1. NCBI lineage: Eukaryota > Metazoa > Arthropoda > Insecta > Coleoptera > Elateridae > Agrypnus > Agrypnus murinus. The sequence goes on along the minus strand of OV816028.1, from coordinate 18,962,529 downwards.
CAGTTAATTTTAGCAATGTGTTATTGTAGCGAAGGCAAAATTCAAATTCTTTTGCGATACTATTTCCGTTTTCAAACCTATAATGCCTTCGCTTGAGAATGGCTGGTAGGTAATTGCTTTTGGAAAATCTTATGGAGATTTTGTTTATTGTTTCCAGCCTTACTTTGTGGAACTCCATAATCATGAAATAAATAAAGATTAGTAAAAGTTTCACAGTTTTATTAACATCTTAACCTAACAATATTGTTTCGACAGCTATGCTGTCATTATCAAAGGTAATATAATTATAAACAAACACGTCGCTAAGGTAGATACAGAAATAGCTAACTAGATAAAATAATGAGCTCAGTAATTCTCCGTTACTGGAAGTATTACATATTTAATTCTGATTATTATTATTGTTTTATCTAGTTACCTATTTTGTATCTACCTTAGCGACGTGTTTGTTTATAATTATATTACCTTTGATAATGACAGCATAGCTGTCGAAACAATATTGTCAGGTTATATTTTAATTAAACTGTGAAACTTTTACTAATCTTTTATTTATTTCATGATTATGGAGATTTGTTTATCATTCTTACCTTAAAGTATTCGGAGTTTTATATTTTATATGGAATCTTGTGTCGATTTTAAAGGTAATATATCTTTTCTACCGTTTTAGTGTCAGCTTACATTTTAAGTTTATGAACACATGTTTTTACAAATCTTATTTTGTTGTATTTTAGCAAACAAATTGTTTAAGAAAACTAGAAAACTCATATTTGATTTTTGCAGCCGTCTGGAAAATAAGTTATATAAGTGAGTTGATATCTAATTAATGTAAAGTGATGGAACACAAAAAAATAATAATGCGATTTCTCTTTTCTTTTATTATTGAGTTTATTTAAAAAAATTGAAAGTAGCACTGAAATTGAGAGTAGTAATTATTAATTTAAGATTAGCATTAAAGTTCAAGAAACGAACCTTTGTAGAGGTTAAGTTTAGCATTAGTCGTTATAGTAATATCTAAGAGATCATTCTTAATAAAAGATTAAATTGTACGAGTTAATATGCAAATCTTTGCATGTGTCCTAATCTAGAATATGTATATCATTAACTATAATTTTATCTACTTGTTGCTTTTAATGTGCTGTTAGGTTTACCACATATTGCGCTTAGTAACATTAAATACTCATATCTCTACAACGAGATTTATTTTGCAAAAAACTTTGGCAGGTTATTGTTCGGATTATTTTCGGTGTGAAATCCTGTATGAACGGATGTCCTGTTTTGCTGGATGATCCCGCTGCAATAGTTTAACTCAATCAAATCGTTAATTCAGATTCCCATGTAGGAACTGCCAGTCTTGACAATAGGCCCCAGCTTGGCTGAATATTGGATAACCAAATGTCGTTATTTCAACATTGGTCGAAGCCTAGGCCAACCTTCACATCCCACGCCTCGGCTGCATTGTCGTGACCCAAGGGTCAACCAACGCCTATGTACCAATGCTGGGCTCTCTAATCTCTGCCCAAGTCAGAGCCAACATTCAGTGCCCTAGTCTCAGTTTCTTACTGTTTGCCCAAGCCCCAACCAATGCTAGTGTTTTTAGACTTGATTTCTTACCCTTGAACCAAGTTTGGGCCAATCTTCACATATTCTACCAAATCAAGCTTGTAAAGTTTTCTGTCTTTATTATATATCAGCTAGTAATTATAATTAAGAGAAAAATATGAGAAAAGTTAAACTAATATACCTACATAGATTATAATTATTATTACTAAATATAAATTCAGCTTTCAAATTTTTGCGCGCTTCGTTTCTTCGAAACAAGCACAGACATGAAAAGTCAGTAACGCGGCAGCTACAAGGGGAAGCCTTTACCGACGTATTAGTCCGTGTTCATCCGCCTACCATGAGTGATGTTACGTTTAACCGTTTTGTAATATTATTAATAAAATAATGTATATGAAATAAAAAGTGTTTATTTAAAAACATAGCTACGCTAATAAGAATAAATACAATTTTTAGTAGTAAAAATTAAACTTGTATGCTTGAAAACAATTTTTTAAGTCTATTTTTTTTTAATTTATTTGTTAAACACCTAAAATATTATTAATTTCGTATAAAATCGGCCTCAGCCTTGTTCTTGTGTCACAATTTTTTTAAGTTACGTTGTTATGTTACTAATAATTGAACGAATTAAAATAATTGGTAATAATTTAGAATGTTTGTGTTACTTTGTTTTCTTCATCAAGTTATTTCATACAAGTATTAATAAGCTATAGTACAATATTAAATATTAGGTTGGTCTCATTCTCAAAGGTCAGTAATAATCCGGAGCTACCGTTGGATTCCGAACCTACACTATCAATGATTGTCAGCCATGATACCAAATTAATATTAAGAGTGGCCCAAGATTGGTTATATACCTTGGGCCAAGACTCAGTATTAGCCTCGGCACTATATTGGTTTTCACTATTGGGCCAAGATGTATCACCAATCTAGGGCCATGACTGATTAACAAGCTTGGCACGAAGTTATCATACCGATTTTAGACCAGTCATGGGCCAGTCTTGGGTTTCAGTCTTGTACCAGGGTTGATAAGCATCGTCCCAAGCCTGAGCCAAGCGCGCGCCCTTTGTTATTTCCTATATGGGTTATAGAAACAAATTCGCATAGAAAGATTATGACGCAGATTGGGGATCGAATCCAGGTCTCTCCGTTCCAATGCTCTATCCAAGTGTATCTTACTATCTTATTATGTTACTTTGCGGGTCAACTTACAGAAGACGCCACCTCCATTTATAAACTTCTTAAAACGCTTAAACGCATCAGCGCTTTATAAGGGATTGCTAACACCTTTGTCTAGTAACTGTGAGTTCAGAGTTTATAAATAATAGTAACCGAAACGGTTTCGTTACCATTATACAGGGTGCCGATTATGTATGGAATATAGTATATATCTCGGTAAATAACGACTTTATAAAAAAATTTGTTGTATAAAAGTTGTTTAACATTTTATTTTCCATAATAAGATAGCATTAAATTGTTTTTATTTCAGAAAACAAATGAGTAATGAATAACACTTTAATTTTTTTAAATAGCAATGTACCCTTTCATTAGGTTCATTTGATAGAAATTTTTTTTCACTTTTTGATGACCTGTAATCTTAGTACCCTTATATAAGAAAATTTTTGAAAAAAACGTAAAAAATGTTTATTAAGTTAATTTCACCAATAACATGAATCTAGATACCCGAGATCTCTTTCATTTGTCTTAACAATTGATTGTAGGCTTTTATTGTGACAGAAGTTTGTTTATTTAATTAAGTTGTTGGTACATGGAAAAATAAAAATGGTTCATTTTATTTTGTTTTTATTTTTATAAACGTATCGTATCACATCCGTACGGCTTGAGATGATGGCGATGGCGCGATTTCTACCATAAAACCTTAATTCTTTAGTAGCAACTGTGCAGTATCGTTACTCTATCAAAAAGTGCAAACTTTAGCCGACTACATCTCATACTATATAAGTGATATAACGTTACTGAAAGTGTTGTTATTGCAGTATTCTGATCTTATTTTTTTAATTTCTCGTTTGAATTACTATTCTCAACATATTTTATTAAGCATAGCTTGAAAAGTGGAAATGTTATTTTGTGCACTGCATTTTGTTAACACTAAAATAATATATAAAAGTTTATAAATAAAATCAGATAAATAAAAATTATAGTAAATGTCTTAAAACATTATAAAACTTGTGATACATAGAAAGATGACCTACCCTCAATAAATTCTAGACTTTCATTTTTTTGTGCGATCTGTCATTTAAAATTTAAAATTCTACAAACGAAGAATCGGGACATAAGATTTTGACCTTAACAATTGTGCATTCGGACTGAGGAGTGTACGCTTTTTTGTCTCCTGCAAAAAAGAAAGAAGGAATGATCTTTTGAGACTTTTCGTTGAAATGTACAGCTGTACTTATCTTTTGCAAGATAACACACTGCTATATAACTCCGTAACAACACTGCTATATAACTCCGTAAATATTAGTTTTATAATGAGGCAATAGCAAATCTTATATAAATTTGTTAATCTACACCATGTTTAATGTTATATGTTTACCGTTTCTAACTACGTTACTATTGGCGCTACTAAAATATTGAAAACAATTGAGGATTTCGTTTCCGAGGTATTTACACAAATAGTACTTTTTAAATGGAGCACTCTGTATATTTTTACACATTTTGAAAAAAATTGTGTTAATTCTTAACCATCCTAAACATGAAAATAAACTAGTAAGGGTCACTTGAACTTTCTGATGTATGTTGAAATAAAGTTGAAGTAGGAAGTGAAAGTGATTGCAAAATCTTAGTAATATGTTGAGCTTTAAATCATACAAAACAATAAAGAACAAACGTTTTTAATAATAATAAATTAACTACATTAGCTATCATAGTAAATGTTCAGCAAATAATCAACAAACATCAAAAAGTTCAAGTGCGTTCCATTTGTATATTTTCAAGTTTAAGATGACTATGTATAACGTGTCTTTGTTTTAATTAAATTTTCTTTAAAAATGTTTAAAAATATACAGTGTTTCATTTAGAAAATGTTGTTTGTATGAATATCTCGGAAACGAAATGCTCAATTGTTTTTTCGTTTTCACCGTTTTGATCGCCAGACAAAATGACACCATTTGCTCAGCTACGAGACTTCCTAGCTCCAACAATAACGAAGTTAGCAATGGTGAACAGATAGCTTTGGACAGGGTATAACGTAATGGTTACTATAAGTTTTATAAAATGGCGTGGCGATATATACCTAGACCTTGCAATAAAAATATTATAAAAGTCCAATACAGCTGTGAACCTTCTTATATACTTTCAATACTTTTATATATCCTTTGTATTTGCTGTAATAAGTAATGAAAGATGTATAACCTACAGAAACACAAAGGCTATTTTTATATAGATAAATACCTAACCTACCAAAATATAGCTGTGCTGGAAGTATCAGCTTGATCTAAATAACACTGCTTTAGTTTTTGCCGGCTAACCCCAATAAGTAGGAGAGGAGCGGGGTAATACAAGATATAAAAGATAAAAAAAACAAGCGCCACTTCGTTTAAAAACAATGCTTATTACTAAAGCTTCAAGCTTATCAGATAAACGAAGAAATAGATCTTTTACTAAAATATGGTCAACTTCCACAATTTTGGTCGTACAGTGCATATATACTTACAATTGACGAGCTGGAAAGCAATATTATAATCACACAAATAAATAAATACTAAATAAATAAAACACACGTAGTGAAATGTAAACTTTCTAAGTAGGGCTTTATTGTAATTGTAATTATTGTGCTGATCAAACATTTTAATGTCTAATAAAAGAAATGAATGAATGGTGATTTGTATCACAGCAGGTTGTAAACTTAAAACCTACCCTAGGACAATTTCACTACTCGAGATCTCGTGTTAACTAGTTCTTAAAATTAACATGCATGAATAAATTATATACACGTTTAATAAATATATATAAACATAAATAGAATGACACGGAATACATACAATTTTAGACAAACATCCCACCATTCGAAGACCCACGGCGAAGACCCGGTACATATATTGATGCAGGTACGGATCAAAAGGGAAGGACCTTCTAATTAAACCAGGCAACGGCAAGCAGACAAAAAGCACTGAGCAGCAAAACCCAAACGAAAAATACAAAGAAAAAGACCTACAAATAAGTATATGGTATTGATGTTAAATATTTAAAACAGAATTTTACCTTTCTATAAACTGAAAGGTCTTTTACTATACAATTCCCTCAAGGTGACTGCTAGGGAAATATTACCTAAATGATTAGCACCAGAACGTAATTCGTCTAATTTGACGATTGATCGCATATAAATAATCAAGCGATCATTCTGTTGAATGCGAGATTTTCCCCGCTGAAGCGAATTACACCCAAAATCAATTCTCTAATACATCTCGCACATTCAACTTCTAATGCCAGACAGCCATTTTGTTATATCCACGGCACTATCGAGCAAGCGCTTCACCGTGCAGGTACGACTTCACGATAAACAGAGTAGGGGTAACCAGTGACAACCAAACGGACGGAGAAGCGTGGTTTTAAACAGTGACCATCAAACAAACAATGGGTTGTGAATTTCAACGTTATAGATGTTTAATGAGGATGTTGACATATTGGTGTATATTTTGGCAGAATTATTTGCAGATTAAATAAGGATTTGCTTTTGTTATCGTGAAAAATACTGCTGTAGGTATTAATATTTTGTGGTCTCTTCTAGATCTAAACTGCAAATAAAAATTTACTAGAACCTGCTTAGGGCTTAAGAAGCACACTTGTATAGTAACTATTATACGATTTACAACGTTTTTACATATTTTGCATGTAAGTTAGTTCATCTACTTCTTGTACGCGAACACGGTTGCTCGTAAACTAATGAAAACTTTCGTAATTGATATTGGAAGTTGTATTATAAATTATTATATTTTATAAATTGATAATTAAATTTAAAGGTCTCTTGGAGTAGGAAAATCCTGATGTACAATAAGGAACGGAAGCGCAATCCATTCAATCTGTTCGCTAACGGCAGCACAGATTTGTCATATAAACCGACCACTAAGTATTCAAAAAAATTTCTTTTCGAAAACGAAGGCCCATGCACTCAAACAATTTTCACATCTATTTGTAACACAAATAGAGGTATCAAACCTGCCATGAACAGTTAAATTAAATTTTAAAGCAAACCTTGCCTATTCTTTGTCAGTATTCTTTAAATATATAGGTACCCTGTGTAATTATTGAGGAAGACAATCTAAGGGAAATTAGAAGATTGGTTGAATTATTTATCTGTAAAACGATCGATCCCATTTGGAAACTAGAGTTCCAAAAACAATTACGACCTATCCTTCGCGATTATGAAATATTCTTAGCCCGACCCGAATAATTGAACAAACAATGAAGTGAGTAGATAATAGTAATTCAGGGGGTTACGCAACAATTTTCGTTCGAATCGTGATAAATATGTCAATTCTGGCAATATGACAATGATAAGACAAACTTGAAAAATTGAGATCGATCTTCGTACAAGTAAGTCGTCCAATCACTGAAATAAAACAGGACATGCGTGGAAATGACTTTTTAGTACCCAACCAACCTGGAAAGGTTTTTTATACAGGCCATTAATCACCCTTTATGGTATTAGTAAATAGTAATATCTTTGAATCAATACTGGCATCTCGCTACGGAAACCAAAGAAAAACATAAAAGTGAAGATGATTGACTATTAATAAAAACATTCAATCTTATACAAATATTGCAAAAACGTGCTATAGTATAAAATTGATAGCCTTCTAATGTTACTTTGACCTTCACATTCAACTTCTTTATTATAATACAGTAAACCATTGAAGTAATGCAAAGATGTTATGATTCTGGTATTTCTGGAAAAAATTATAACTTAATGAATGCATTCACGTTGGTGTTAAGTATTTCTTTTTAAGAGTTAACACCCCTTTTAATAAGATGCTAATAAATTCCTGCATGCATACAATAAACTGTAAGATAAACATGGGTTATGTAAATTTAACTTTAGAATAATTGTATTAAATTGTGCTAGTTTTGTTATTACAAAATTAGAATAAAACGCTTCTCTTGCAACTCGCATCTATTTATGTACTAATATCTAGTAGGTAGTTGTGTTATTAGAGAAAGGAGTTCAACATTTTCCTAAATAAATGTTAATGTAAATTACTAATAATAACTAACATAAGTAATAACTAACATATGTATCAGAACATGGAAAACGTTGATACACTTCTAATGGCACGAGTACACTTGCATAATATAAAAATAAATAGACAAAGTTACAACAGTAGAAATCTTAAAAAAATGTTAAGAAACTGTGCAACCAGCCAATTTAATAAACGTTTTCATGAATAATGAGTAAAATACGAACCTTCTAATTATATTATCCACGAGTATAAATGAAGACAATAGAACAAAACACAAAAACTTAAAGGATCACACTTTTCGGATGTCATAATCTCTAAATCATCGTGCCTTGCGTGACACATTCAATCTTTAAAAACATAAAACCTGCCCATTATTATATAGCGATAATTACAAGCATCCAGACATCAAGCCTTAATCTAATTTTCGTGAGATTCCATCCCACATTAACACGTGGTTTAGAAATAACAACAAAAAGAGGTACTTACCAAATTCAAAGTCGATGTTAAGAAATTCATAATAACCAACAAACAAAATGTTCTTATTCTCACACAACAACCATGTTTGCAGACGAAGCTGGTGGAATCTTAGCACAGAATTGCTTAGAAGTGCAAGTAAAGAGTCTTGCAGTAAAGAGAAGGGATGATTGTGCAAGAGACACGTGAGATATATTGCAATTTGTTACCCTAAGACAATGATCCAGTTTCTTCTATTAATGTGGGTGGCACCGATTGATGCGCACTGATCACACGATTGATGCAATAGGTCGTTAATGGAAGCTGCTGGATGCAACAACTTTCATTCGTCGTCTTCAGCATGATTATCCGCTTGTGTTGTATTAGCTAAATAAATTCCTTTATAAATCAAGGACGTACCGTACCTGAGAGATGTGCTGTGGTGTGTTTGGCGAACAATTTTTTAAAGTACTCCATCCAAGTCATTAAGTTCGTTCGTCGACAAATCACGATGGCGTGAAATCGTAAAGAAATTAAAAGTTAAGAGTTTTTTAAAGAGTAAATCTTGAGCAATATAAAGAAGTATAGTAATAGGTGATTTATGATTTTACACATTTAATTTCATATAACTCAACGTCAGAAAGATTTTTCATCCGATAAATAGTAAGTATCTAAGTGAGTATCTTACACAATAATAATAAACAGGACGTAAACATTTTCTTATATTAGCATTTTCACGGTCAGGAAGTTTTGATTTATGCATAGGTACTCATTCACTTTAAACGATGATATCGGATGAGATAATATACCGTGTAAAAAGGAATTAACGTCAATTTGTAACGGAAGCGGATGAAATCCTGAAAGATTGAAATAATTACGCAAAATCACATCGTTCCTATTGTTTTCATTGTTATATTTTGATAGATCGACATTTGACCATAGCCTTGAAACGGGATTAAACAACATGTTTTATATTATCTTATGTAAGACTTTATAGAACACAAGGACTTTTCATGCTGTTAAAAGAAAATTAGTTGCGCTTGTCCATCTATCCATACAACGTGCTTTAGGAATTACAGAGCTATTTATTAACTTAATTCTGTAATTTCAGACTACTCTTCGCTTTTATTATTGAAGCAGAAAAACATTTTATCACTTTCTAATCTGAAATGCTTAAATTAAAAATAATAGTTTGCTCTCTTTGTAACAACCTTCTATCTACATAATTTTCTAATTAAACTGCGAGGAAAATAGTGCTCGATAAATCTGATGTCTATTTTCATTAACTCACCTTGCGCAAATAGCTTCTCTATTACATATTAGGTATCTTATATATTTTATAGCATTTACATAAATTATTACACCTTACAATTACACGTTCTACCATCGGTGTTATTATTATTATTATTGCCTGAAACTACGATAATAAACATAAGGAATAATTTCGACATTTAAATATCAAGCTTTGCCTTTTTAAAATGTTTGGCAATTTTAATTAATAATTTGATTGTTGGCATCTTCTTTAGTTTTTAATTAATTTTTCGTTACTAACTTTTATTATCTTGTACATGTTTAAATTCATTGATTTGAAAAGTTTTCTGATAATTATCCTGGCGGCTTGTAATTATCAAGTAACCTTATTACATTCAGGGTTAGTTGAGTATTGCAAAATGCTGAGCAATGTCAATTGAGATGAACCAAATACATTAATTTAATGTAGAGTTATTAAAGTTCGCTCTTTTAATCATTAGGTAATTATTATCGAATAGCTTTAATTACTCACAATTGATGTTAATTTTAATTAAGCTTTGTGGTGACTCTGTGCGCTACACTGAAGATAACCCGTTTATTTTCAAATAGTAGCGGCAACGATTGATCTCGCCGTTGGAGTTACTCGCCAGGAGTTAACCAGATTTGACGTTCCGTTTTGCAATAAATCTTAGATTAATAATAATGTTGCTTAAAAACATTCACAATTTAACATTAATTTAATAGTGTTCTGTAAAAACAATAACATTAATAGAATATAGTGTATACACACAAAATTTTAAATTTTGAACAACTTTTATAAAATTGCGGTAACAAAATGCATGCCGTAATTTTTTCTTTATTAAAGTTTGTTAGGTTTGGTCCAGCATTTTGCTACTATTTGAAATAAAGGATCTGTACACTGGAGTTTGGCAATTATTGGGACGAGCCAGTGATCAACATGCGCTCTAGCTAAATTTCTTCAAACTAATTATGCGGTAGGACAATTATCATATTGTCACATGTTACTACCAAAATGCATAACAACGTCATGTGTTATTGTTTCTGTGCAACACCATCTATATTTACTGTTGCGTCTCAATCTAGTTTTGTGCTTTGATTGTTAATTAAATAAATATATCAATGAAACAATGAATCAATGAATCAAAGAATCAACGAATCAATGAATGAATGAATCGATGAATCAATGAATCAATGAATCAATGAATTAATGAGTCAATGAGTCCATGAGTCCATGAGTCAATGAATCAATGAATCAACAAATTAACGAATCAACTAATCAATGAATTAATGAATCAACGAATCAATAAATCAATAAGTAAAAACAAATCAATAAAATAATAAATAAATGCTGCGTTCCTGAGTTAAATTAGTTGTATTCACTAAATTAGTGACCCCGATGTGAGTTGCTATTGGATCCGCAATCCGGTTCAGGGGAGAAGTAGTAAGAGCTCGAGGTGTGTAAAATTTCCGTCAGAATCTTTGGTCAGTAAACGTGTTTTCTATGGTTCCCTCAGCTTGAAACTCAATTCTATTACGCAGGACAATAAATACGAGACGTTAAAATAGAAGTTGTGTTTGAGGACTCCGATAACATAAAGTTGGGGAAGCTGTTAACAGGAGCTGCTTTTCTGGCTTCGTAATCGCAAGCCATACTACCAATCAGCAGCGAGCTCCCCTGTACGCTAGCGTATATAGCTTAGACGAAATAACCGCCATGTCGGCTCCTCACATTCAAGCTATCAGCCGTCCCGAAGCAAGCAGGTATGCATTAAACCATTCCATAAGCTCTAGGAGAAGCTTAGAAGATTCCGTTGCCAACTTGGTTTTGCAAGTTGAAACACTGTTTAGTGAACGCAACTCATTTTGCCCTAGGTATCCCCGTTGTGTCCGAAACAGATCGCTATCGCGGTCTAAGCCTCAATTTTTGCACGTGTAATCGTAGATTGGGCCAGGGCTAGTACTTCTAAAATCATTCAAACAAGTTCCTCGTGGGAGTTTACATAATTTTCTATTACTTTCTAACATTTGATTGGCTAAGTTGCAGTTTATGACGTCAGATTTACGTCATTTCGTATGCAAAACTTGTTCGAATAATTTCAAGGGTACCATTCTCTGGCTGCAACTATGTAAACAACGATTGAAATGAGCAACGAGCAGTGATCAAGATTGTGACGAAAGGAACATTCCTTTCGTCACAATTTTGATCCGTTAGATTAGAAAGCTGGGTATTAGAGGCGGAAGGCTCTTCAGGCCCACTTGCGTTGTAGTCGACTAGTCTACCCAACTACCTCGTTATCGTCTATGGGATAAATTTCTGCTACCCATCGACTGTTCGTCCAGAACCGTCAACAACTTGCTGCTAGAGGTTAAAGACATCACACACCCTACACTTGCGGCGCTAAACATCTCGTTACCCATTATATTGCAATCTGGATGACGCTTGCGGTTAGCAGACCTAGTAGATTGACTCCCGTAAAATTAAAAATCGCCAAGCAACAATTTCAAACAAATGTTGGCCCAAGGGCTCTGCACACCATCCAATAGTAATAATAACTTTTCGAATCCCTATCGAAACGGTCTATCTGGTAAGGGCGAACAACCAAGTGTCTGTAGAACTCAAGGACATTACAAAAACCGCTAATACCACTTCATTTGGTCTTTATGAGTTTCCTGTCATGCCATTTTGAGGCGTCTAGATTCAAAACCGACCATATCTGTCAAATACTATGATACTAGAAAAAACACAAAAAACTACTGCTGCAAAAGTAATTGCAGGATAGAAGGTAAAAACTTTTTTGGGGAGGCAGCTGGGATTAAGCCAGAGACTCGTACAAAGTTTCGATAAAATACTTAAATAATTAACAGAGTTACTGTATAAAAAAGAGAATGGATTTAGCCGGTTTAGAATCTTATTATTCACAATTCGCATAAATTTTCAATGATACACATCTGTTGTAGCATTTTGTAGTTAAAAAATTATAAAAGTAAAAACTATAAAATAAAAAAGAATATTGTAACCCATATTACACAATTTGAGGATTTATCTATTTTTAATCAAGTTCAGCAGTAAGTTCATTTGTTCATTTTGATTACAACAACACAAAATGTCATATTAATTTTTTATTTCTTAAATTCACTATTTAAAATCTTCTTAAAAAAGATTTTATACTTCTTGATAGTTTTGAAATGGGCTATATCCAATTTTCCAAGGTGCTGATTGATATAAGTAGAAGCAGCTGTTCACTTGTTTTCGTTTATGGTAAAAACGAATTTTATTTTGAAAAAACAGGAAAAAAAGTTTATATCCCGACTTATATTTAAAAATTCATCTCTAAAAGAGAATCTAAAAGTAATTTTTACTATATGAAAAATCTTGCTCTAACTGAGACAGGTAAGGTTATTAAGTATGGTGTTTTGGCGATAAAAAAATGTATTTTTTATTTTAGATTGTTTCCTAATCACTATATTGATCTCCATTTATATTCTTTAATTTACGAAAAAAAATTCACTAATTTGGGGTAAGCATTTTGAAATTGAGTGGATATAATTAAATTGAATTGATTTTACATTTCTGCTATTTGGGGCTGTATCTATAACTACCCGAGCAGAAATTTGATAAGGCTAGAATCAGGCTGCTATCCGGCCTGGCCTAGTTTATACAAGGGCCAGATCAGGCAACCCGATCCGGTTCAGATCAGAAATGTAACGCCTTGGCAGATCCGAACCCGATCAGGCTATCAAATCCGGCCCTGGTCGGGCTATTCTATGTGGCTTGGATCTGATCCCTATCCGGCCTGCCTTAGTTTAAACAAGGCCCGGATTAGGCAACCCGATCCGGTTAGAATCAGAAATGTAACGCCTTGGCAGATCCGAACCCGATCAGGCTTTCAAATCCGCCCTGGTTGGGCTATCCTATGTGGCTCGGTTCAGGGTATTGCATCTGGTCGTATCGGTTCTTTTGATTCGGCCCTGACAAGCGCCTGATCTGGGTCCAGATTCGATACCCTGATTTAGATCTGATATAATTTATTTTATAATTTAATGAAATTGTTTTGCTTTCATGATAAAATTATTATTAATGGAAAATTGGCCTATAACAACTTATTTTATTCAAAAGTTTTCGAACCAGTATGGTTGATTTACAAGATTAAAATTCTCAATAAAATTATTTTTACATTTAAACCACATTATTTTTAGAAATGTCAAGATCTTGTGTAATATTACAAAAAATTAACATTTCTATATATTTTAAAACTAATTTCCAATGTTACGTTTGGTTGAGAATTAAATTTGAAAATGAACCAAACTAGTAGTTAGTTCGAGAATAATTAATAAAACATATTGTTATAGATCATTTTCCCTTAAGAAATAATGGTTACATAATTTATTGAATCAAATTTAACTTACCCAAACTAATACTTTAATTAATATTATGCCATCTGTGAAGCGTAGAGCTTAAACTTTTTTTGGATAATCTTTGAGAAAGTCGAGTAAAAAAGTCATGTTTTACAAATATCTTTTATTTAAAACATAAACCTTTATTGTGGTAATTGTGGTAATAAAATATTGTGGTAATATAATAATTTGTACACGTTTCTATTAATAGTGATATACAGCGTAAAAAAATAAAATGGATTACTGGTCACTCTTTTTCTAATTTATTTGTCCATCTTTCCCAATCCTTTTGCATTATTGATAACGGACACAATAATTACAGCATAAAAAGATTTGTCCGAATACCACTATAATCCGGATGAGCAATTTATTTGCATTGATTACGTTGCAATCCGGATTTAAAGTTTTGATAATCCGAACTTTAGAATTAATTGTTTTTATTCATTAAGTTTTGTTTATAGTAACGAATGCAGTGGGTATTTAGTTGTGTAATTTGATACAAGACTACCGCTGTACATGAGATAAATAAGATTTTATTTTAATTATGTTTACGTTATATTTATGTCAATTCTTATTAAAAAGTCAGGTATTTTTTAAAAGTGGTTACATTGCAACTTTATAATTCATATTTGTTACAAAGGTTTAAGTTAAAAAAGAACTGATACTTCTTTTACGAATTATTTCCGGCATACTACATATAAAGATTTTGTGCTAAATTTAAAAATTGTTAAATGTAAAAAGACGGCATTTTCACTTTAAATATTAAACACTTCCAGATTTGTTACAAAATCTGAAGGATCATATAACAAACTTTAAAAAAACGTTAAAACCTGCGGAATATCCGGAGAGAAGAAAAGTTGTTTGCATGGTTTTAAATATGTCACCGATATCCTCCGAAATTTTGGCCGAAAAGGCAAAGCAACTATCCAGCAGTGTGCGGTGCATACGAAACAGTGGAAGCAGTCGCGATACGACGTATCTGCTATCACGCTCGTACACTAAATATTTTTGTAGTTTTATTTATTTTGAAATAAATGTTTTTGCAGAATGTGTTAATTGCATTTATGTACAAATAAAACATTGTAACTCTGCAGACGCAGTAATACGGAAACGGCGATGATTCGGATTACCCCTGTTTTAATTAGTCCGAATTAGCAAAGCTTCACTGTACTTAAAAATTCACAAAACAATTACTAACCTACTCGAACACGCTGACTGCGAGATGGTACTAACATATAAAGGCAGCTTTCATAATTATAAATGTGCAACACGTAAAAATAAGTAACATTGATTATATACTTAAGACCTTAAGAGAAAAAACGTCGTTAAAAATCATTATATAGAAATCAGGCAATCATAGTAGGGAACGCATCAGTTAATATATGGCAGGCCTTAATATGGTTGAGATCAAGCACGCCATATCAGGGTGTGATTAGTTAAAATATGGCATGCCGTACTAAAGGTTGTAACCCGGTTGTCCATATCCCAACCTGATAGGGAACAACCTTATAGGTCAGTCCATATTGGAACCTGATCAGGGCCACATATAAATTCCTTAATAGGGCATGCCGTAGTAAAACCTGACCCGGCCCAGATCGTTTTAGGGTTTGCCATAACAAATTTCTGCTCGGGTAACTATATAGTTGTCGATTTATGTAAGGCTCGGGTCTTTGCTTAAAAGCCGGATGATATATGTGATAAGAGTTATATTTTTTCCACAGTCTTACCTTTATGTAGACATGTGCATTGTGCAATTTGGTTTCTTTTGGATACAACACAAAGTTGACCGCTACTGTTCGAAAGAAGAGGTTTTGTTGCTTACTTATCTCACCGTTACCATTATGGTATTCCTTCATTACCTGAAATGCGGGGAAGGACAAATGATTTACCAAACCGTAGACATCTTAATTATGTTAAATATTTTTAAAATCTTTATTGGTGGCATGGGAATATTGCTAAGTCTTCCTAAATTGCAGTGATCACCAATATAGAGACTCTTAGAGACGTGCAATATTGATTTCAGAACTACTACTTCGTGTTACATTCGTCCTAGCTCTCTCCTATTGTTATTAGTTAAAAACTTTGCAGGCAATTTTGAGTTATGTATACGCGAGGAAGATGCAACGTTAGATAAATAGATGTAACTACTTAAATGTAATCGTAACCTATACCTCTTCAACAACCTTTAACTAAATTAATTCTATCATTTAAATTCCTTTCAGATTTCATTGTTCAAATTATTTCAACACTTTTAATGGTAACAATGCAGAAGACCCCCTGATAGGTACGGAAAGATAATGAAAGTAAAAGTAACACGTTGTTGCATTTCAAATCTTTTCCTTTAAAATCGCATTATAAATGTAGATATAATCGATTATAGATTCTAGATCTGATGAACCGCATTGTAAGCAAAGTAAGTGAATCCAGGATATTATAGACGATTCATCGTGACTTGTGTTTTCAATTACGTTACCTTAATATGTCCATTTTAAATAGTTAGTATACAGGAAACGCTTACTGATTAGTGCAAATTTTTAATTTCTTTCACTTTGGGGCTTACTATCTCTAGGAAACATTGTGTTAGATTAATTATTAATTATAACTAATTGTATTGTCGTCTAAATCTTTCTTTCCTTATTAAATAGTAGAATTTAATCTCTTAGATCTCATTATAAATCTTAATAAGTACAGAGTCAGACATGTTTTCAAGATAACAGGTGTGTTTAGCATGCATTTAGTTTTTTCTATATATACGTTCTCCCTTATAACTGAAGAGCAGAAGGACAACTTATTGTATAGAGCTTTACGTCTATCGAACAGACTGCATAAACTAAACTTTACATTTTTTACGAAAATCTTAGCAGATTAGTATTTGCAAAAACATGTCCAGAAGAACGTGAGTTGAAATGTATTGAAATGTTGCTTGATTTTCCAAGATTTCGGCTATGTCGTTTATCTTTCATTAGGCATCGGTATTGGTTTACATCAATAAATTGTGATGAACTATAGAATAAACTGATTGTTTTCACGTCTTTACGACATGCAATCATTGTTTTTACGACAAGGTATGCTACAAGAGTATGTTCTCATTTGCTGTCTAGTAATATTCTTTATTTAATTTCCAATACAGAACTTGATTCGAGAGTAGAACGAATGAAAGATATTGATTATAAAACAACAAAACTAGAATTCGAAAAGGTTTTGAACCACCCATTGAATTTAAGCTGCTAATGTTACTAATTGATTTGTTAATTAGAAGTCTTTCAATAACTAAATATGTCAAATTAAATATTTTATAATGGATTTCTTCACAGAAGAGATGGATTTGTATGCACTTAAAAATGCTGAACTATGCATGCACTTATGCACTATAAAGACGTGAAATATGCACTTAAATATGCACTTAAAAATCATGAAATATGCGTTTATTAGAAATTTTTAATAAATATATGCACTTTCATTATTAAAAAAACACCTGTTTAGCGTTATTTACATTTTATTTACAAAAATTATTTTAATTAGACATCCTATACAATAATTTAATTAATTATATTTTCTAAACATACAGCGTTACAGTTCACAATGACGTACATTTTTAAATTTTCAGAAGTAAACATATCTAAACTCCGTTCCACATCGCAAGACGTAATTGGGGCATACTTAAAATTGTTTAATTCTACAAGCGAATAATGTTTTAGCTCGTCTAAAATGTCTTGGCCAGATAATGCATCGTTTATGCCTTTAATTAAGTGAAAACCAGGATTTTTGTCTATAACGGATTTAATTTTTTGTTTTATAGTCAAACCCTTTGGCCCTTTTACTTTATTCAAAGAAACACCTAACAATTTTACATGCTCAAGAGATTCATCTAATGAATTTCCCTGACTTTCTAATTTCTGAATTACTTTAGATAAACGCACAAAATTTGTCAAAACAAACAATAATTCTGCTCTCACCTCCTTAGTATTAAAATCATCCTGTGCGCTTTGTATGCATAGTGCATCGTGTTTATTAAGTTTATTTACAAATGCTTTAATAATATCAAAATAAGTTGCATAATATTCTGCTGCAGAAAGCCAAGTACCCCACCTTGTTATTACAGGCTCAGATGGGAGAGGCACTTCTTGAGCAGTCTCCCTAAATATTTGTATGCAATATGGAGCTTTACAAACAATTTTTTTTACATCTGAAATTATAGAGTTTACGTTAGGATATATTTCCCGGACTTTTTCCGCAACTCTATGCATTGCATGGGCAAGACAAGTTAAGTGGATCATTTTTTCGTACAGAACTTGTAAGCCTGCTCCAGCCTTGATCATGTACGGTGCCGCGTCGGTGATGAACTGGAGTACTTTGTTGTACTGTATGCCGTCCGACCACAAAATAGCCATCGAATCATTAAACAATTTGCCAAAGAACAATGATTGGTGCTCTTGAAAACGTCCATTGCTAATAGATAGGATTTGGGATTGTTCTACGAATTTAAAACGCCAATTATAACGTTAACCACGTATCTGAAAACAAAAATTTGATTTTTATTTTATCGAACTACATAATTAGTCGGTTACAAAAAATTAGCGCAAAACAGTTATTTAAAAAAAATATATTTTAATCAAGCAAAAATGTTGTGATTAAATATGTAACTAACAAAATAGAAACTAAAACATCCGTAAATTGCTCTGCTGTCTTTAATTAGTTAAATCTTACTAACAAAACGAAGGAAATGAAGTTTCTACGCACCTTCCAGTAGTGTCAGTAGATTCGTCAATGGAAACCCATATGTAGTTATTCGCTACATGTTTTCCATTTGCCAATTGATTTTATGGTCTCTTCGTATAAACGAGGTAAATAATTTTTCCTGAGTGTTAATTTTCACTACATAGTTTTTTATTAAATACGATCGATTTGCTGGACTCACCGCGCGAATTATTAAGGTACCCCGGTAACAATGTTTGTTTTTTTGATTTCAGGGCAACACACTTTTGATGTCGAACAGTGTTCAGATGTTGTGTAACTTGAAAGTGTTTCGTTGCAGTCACTTTATCGTCGCACACTGTACAATACAACACCTTATCGTCAGTTGTAAGAACACTGAATTGCTTAACATTACTTCAAAGTGTAACAGACACAGACCGTTTTTCTTTACCCATCTTTACACTCTAAAATTTCAAACTGAAATGCAGTTTGCAATTTTTGCCTTTGCATGTACGAATTGCTTGTAGGAAATAATATTACACATAAAAATGTCAATTGTGTTAATGCTTTTTATTTATAAAAATGTCCGAGAATTAATACAGTAATAATTTTATAGATAGCACTGTTAATGCTAGCGTAATATGAATTTATATTTTTAAATTTTAATTACTGTAAAACCACCTATCGTCCACTTTTTTATTAAATCTTCCCGACAAAAATGTTTAAAGACATAATTGTGTGTTCATTTTTTACATTTTCTAAATTTTGTAAATAAGTTTATATTTTTCGGAAAGTGAACACTTGATTTTTTTCTCACAATGATTCGCAATTTGCAATAATGCAACATTTGCGACGACTTCTGTCTAATCTCTAATCCAAGTATAGTTTCAGATTGCGGTCACCACCTCTTAATTTCTCCATGTGTGCAGAAGCATTTCTTACTATAATTATATTTAATTATGCACCTAACCTCAAATTTTCGCATTTTTGAAATGAGCCACAAAGTTCATAAATTGAAATTGATTGCTATAGTTTATTTGCTACTAGCGATTTGGTAATTTTAAAAATCGAATGGTGAATGAACTAATTAATACCGAAAAATGGTAACAATAAACCAAGATTTCAAAGGTGTAAGTTGTGCCAGGACTTACATTAGAAAGAAAGAGTACGCAAAATGAGAATAACTCTTTTTAATCTTTTTTTCTTTTTATTTCATTTCCTTTCCAATTCTATACGCAAAAATTATAAGCATCGAATAAAGAAGATGTAAAATAAAATGAAGTCGTATTTATTGAAAAAATTAAGCTGTAATAAGGGATACTTTTCTTATAATTGGTGGTTTAGTAAAAACACTTTTTTAGATTTGAACTTTTCAACGGTTTTTATGCATAAACGATTACTAAATGTTTTTCTGGTGGTGGTAACAATTGCGTGGTGTTATTTAATGACCAACAGTGGACGTGTGTTATAAGTTATGTGAAGAACTCCTCATGTTGAATAATAATCAAGATCGGTATTGTCTGCTACCTTACTATTTTTTGTGTCAAATATTTTTTAAATATTACAGATAAATGTACAGATGAGTACTAGAAATCTTTATCGATAAATAAATATATTAGTCAAAAAATTATTGTAAATGAATATTAATTTGTGTACCTTATGTTAGAAATCTTAATTTCGGAAATATTAACATTACATTTTTGAATTCATGAATGAATATTTCATGCAGAGGTGCAATTTAAGTCAAAAGTTTGTCAGAATAACAAAAGCTACGAAGCTGTGGATATTTTAATTGATTACAGTTGAAGATACTTAAAACATTTGCAGCAAGCGACCAACATTGTTTACTAATGTTTTTAACTGGCCAGATCTTTCATCTTTAACTGAAGTTTATCAATATTAAAAAGTTATTACTATTATAATTCGTACTAGAGTTATACCTGCAGTTTATAGTTCTAACATGTAACAAGGATTAATAGGCTCTACAATAGACAGTTTTGTGTCTCCAAAACTGAAAGCCAAAATGTAGGAAAAGGTTTGTTTAAATAATTTATACTTATGTTACTCTTAAACTTAAATTCATTATCACGAATAAGCTAGTTATATATTCAAAACATTTACTAAAATTTTAGTTGGACATGGGAAAATTGAAAGGTTGGCTGATTCAAAATGAGCTATAGTTAACTTATGAGCATCAACTAGTTTTGTAAATAGCTTATGTTAGCAAGTAGTAAGGCAATGTTACGAAGCCATTAGTAGGTTCCAGAATTAAATGAGATTTCATTAAATTTATTTTGCCCGTTTATGTATTTAAAAATAACCTGTCTGATTTAATTGTGCAATGCAATCTAACTAACACTACAAGGTTTAAACGAAATCTTTTCAAGTTAAACTCGTTTTGCTAATAATAATTAACCTAAAATAAACTATTTTAATTTGACTAAAACTACATTTGCGTTTTACCTGACTCAATTTTTCTTACAGTAAAATACATTAACATTAAATTTTATGATAGATTAATTCGACTTTCTTGTAAACTCTAACTTTTTAATTGTTGTAAACAAAGTATCTTGAATCCACTTCTACGATGAAGGATAAAACGACTTAAAGACTGTCACTCCTGAAGAATATAATTATGATATTCTACTAAATAATTATTATAGTATTTTATTAAAGTTATTAATTTTTTGCTAAAGCAAATAATAAAATCTTGAACGATTACTGAAAACAAAACTAAAACACTTCTTTAATGCAAAAAACCCAATAATTAAAGTAATATCTTACTTTTACAGATTATTATTCAAGGTTTTAATTCGTATTTCGCACAAGGATAGATACCAATAAGAAAATTATCTTAATTGCCAATAATCTTCAAAATGATATGTGCATTATATTCAAAACAATTACTATTAACCACCATAATGTATTCGAATTCAACCAAATCGTGTCGTTTGTTGATAAAACTACTACAAAAAACACTTTTCTTTCACAATTTACTAAAGAGAAGTTTCACAATAAACCAAGAAGTCATGCTAGTTAGTAAATGGCTTGAAATAGCGATATGTGATTCAACAAATTCAAAGAGATTGTAGGATAATTCAAATGAGTTCTGGCGCAGTTCGACGTGTCGACTTTAATAGCGCTTCTACCTATGTTGAAACAATATGATAAAAGCTAATCTTATCTCGACTCTTAAATAGAAATTAATAATAAGATGCTCATAACCACCTATAAATTAATATGATCAGAACCAGATTATTTAAATATTTAATTGTTAACTCACAAATGGATTTTAATTATGACCTAGGTGGAATTAAATAAATAATTTAAGTGGCAAAAATGTCCCGTTACAACATTAGATTTTGTAGCTGAATGGCCGCTTAACTCGAATTTTGTTATTTTCTCCCTTTCGGAGATAATCTGATATATTTCCAATCTTTTTTTATAAATCTTATCTTAACTATTATTATTAATTTAATATTATTATTAAGAAACGTAAACCTTATTGATTTTATGTTTAGTATACCAGTTCTTTCTTTTATTGTTTTAATTAATGCTTTATTAATGTTCGTTATTTGAATAATTAAACTAGCTTTTATTATGAAACATTTTTGTTAGTTAATAGGGATTCTAAGAGATTACAGATCAATTTATGTATAATAACTCAGAGAGAGAAGGACATTCATTTAGAAAACACAGTGGCACTCAACAAAGTAAGACTGTGTTGAGATTACGTTTTAATTGAATGAGCTTTATGATTCTCACACTCTAATTAGGTTTTACTATTATATAGAAAATTTACAAAACTAAAAGGAGCCAGATGAATTATTAGTTATAACGAAAAAAATATTAAAGATAAACTGCTCTAAATTAGCATTTAATGGGTTAAATAGAATCTGTATCTTCGGTATTTTGAATGTTGGTACATACTTTAATTGTCGATATTTTATTGCCTGATATTTTGATAGATAATACTATTTCGAATGGGATCTCAAATTTTCATTTCCAGAAATCAGTATGCTCATCAGTATCCGTGAAGTACAAAAATTGAAATATCCGCCTCAAGCAATAAAAACTCTGGATTTATTACATTAGTGATTGAGGAACGATGAAAGAGGAAGGAATCTGAAATTTTGTAACTTAATGTCGGAGTAACTTCCTTTGATTATTATTATTATTATTATTATTATTATTATTACTAATTATTGACTAATATTTATATCTATATGTGCAATATTAAGTTATTAAGTATCACCGGTACAGTGGACCAAATTGAATCTTATTCGATTGTGTGCGTTTCATTTATATGAGTGAATCAAGTTGTTCGCTATTCAAGTAGTAGCGAAATTAGTTACTGCATGTGTACATCTAACTTTTAAAGTTAATGTATTGCAATTAATTTGTTTTACATTTCTGCAGTAAAAGATATTTCTGTTTTTTATAAAGATGTAAGCTGAGAACACCGTTGAATACAAAATTGATGATGTTAATTTACAGGGTGATTAATCATTTCCAGAATTTTGAATACTCTTGAATTATAAAGGACAGCATCTTATTCGAAAGGAAATTTTATAAGATGTATTCTAGAATTTAAGCACTTTTAAATAAATTCAAATTTGCTTGTAATAACTAATCTGGAAAAGTAAGAAAACGTTTGCTGAAATATTATAGTTACCAATATTACCACTAAAAATTGATATACTACTTATATAGTTCAAAAGTGCTTAAATATTAAATATTATCTTTTTGCAAAATAATAAATTAAGAATTTTCATTGTTCTGAAAACCTAATCTACCGCTGTCACAATTTGCATAATAATCAATTAATATTTAAATTGTTTTTTATCCTTGATATTTTAAATTATGTAGACTCCAAGCTCTTCCTTACAATTAGAATTAAACTCGTAGGCAACCTAATTCAAAACCGATTATTGAAATAGGATATTTTTTCATATTATAGACAATAAAAAAGCTTTTTTTATAGAAAACCATTAATTCTACGACATTTAAAATGCAACAAAAAACTTAATGTTAAATATTACTTTGTATGTAGGTATTAACTATTACATTGGAATGTAAATTTTTAACGATATTTATAAGGTGCGTGCTTTATTGATTTTAAGTACAAAATTGTCGTTATTGTACTGAAACAGAAAAACATATTCACTTAGTAAAACTGTGATTGTCTGCCCCGATAAATATTATGTCAAGAATAACCAGAGAATATCTTCCTACATTGAAACATTCCAAATAAGTGATAGTGATGAAAATTAAGTTTAATTTTTTATTGTTCTCAATTCTATCTTACCATTGAGCACAAGATGTCCAATGATAGTCTTCAACGCAAAAGAAGGCAATGGTTCTTGTAGGAGAAACTCCTTATGTTGGTGTGGTACGTGTGTGCACTCTTGCTACTGTAATAAACGAATCGAGAACTAAATTGAAAGATCTTCATTTAGCATCGTTGGACATCGTAAAGGCATTAAACAGCATTTCGTATCACGATATCAAGCCCTACTCATCAAGTATTTACGTCAAAGTGATATATGCCAAATTAGCGATCGCAGTACCTACTTAATACTATAAAATTCGCTTTCTTCTTCAATATATTGTAGATGTAATGTAATTAATTTACTTCTTGGTTGTTAAAATCAATTTGATATTAAATTGAGTCTTGGTTTGTTTATGACCTCATTTGACAAATACAGAATCTTTTTAAATTCGTCTCAGTTACCCTTATAATTAAAATGTAATAGCCTGAGAAAAAAAATTATGTGGAGAACAAACATCTGTGATTCCAATAAAATATTAAATTTTTTAAGTTAGCCTATTTATATTTGGTCGGAGGATTTCGATCGCGTAAACGAAAAACGTTTTTTTGGGGTGTCGGCGACAATTCTGGCAAAATCTACGATACGGTGCGGTCATGCATCCCGTTGAAGGATCATACGATGTGTTAAGTCAATTATATGGTAGTTGTTTAAAAATTTGTTCTAAATTTAGATATTCGTTAAGTTTAAACAAATTTTAGTTGAGCGAAAGGTTCCGCCAGCACCTATCGCTTTGAATCATTAATCCAATTCAGCTGGGGGTGTTTAAATGCGTTAGGAATTTGATTTTATACAAATTGACAAAATTTAAGACTAAAATACTTGTTAAGTTTAAAATAGTTTGAGTAAAGTGTAGTTATTTGTACCATACATTCCTGAAGTTGTAAATTAAATTGTAAATAATTCAGTTCGGATTGTCTAAAAAACGAGTTTAGTTGTGCAAATAAAGAACCCAAGTTACTATATATAAATAACCAATAAAGAAACATTGCGAAAAGTGTCTTATGCAGCTTTTATTGCGGTTTGGGTAACACCAACAACAATACAAAATTGTTCCGACGACGAGTAATACAAGAAAATTCCAACTGGCTAGAAGGTTTCTGGATATGATTTATCCTGCGGATTTAATATGAACAATAACATTTTCAAGGCAAGAAGTTTTTTGTTTAAATTTTTTACAATAAACAAGATATTAGTATTAAACAATAAACAACGTATTAGCTGATTTCCAAATTAACATTGGGTCAGTTCAGTGTTTATTTAGATTTTCTATTTTGTTTTGCGACAAAGAAACACATTTTTATGATTGCATTCTAACAGTGCGATATTTATGGAAAACTAACTTTATGCAAAATGGCTTGTGAAATGTATAAAATTTAACAATTCTTTTGTAAATGTAAGTTATATCACAGATAATGTCAGTAACTATTTTCCAAGCACTTGCTGAAATGTAGTATAAGATTCACCTTCTTACACTATTAAATTACTTTAAACTGTTCTGTTGCAACCAAATAATATGGTTCGCAAATATCTTGTTACAAATGTGTATAGTGTTTCTATGATTAATTGTGTCAACAAGGGCTGCCACACCTTTATCTCTATAGTAAGGAGGAGAATTTGAAATATTCAGCCAGCCACCGTCGGCAGTGGTCTTGGGGTAAGGTCAAAATCTCGCAGATCCGAAAAAAATATTCAAGTCCTAACCTTATAACTGTTCGGGTGCAAGTAATCATTTGTTATGAGTTATGACCTACGAGCAAATAGAAACAGGAGAGAACATTTCAATGGTCGGGGGTAAGGAACCGACGCGACGGAAGTCGGCCATTATATAAACCACGTTGAGCAGGTCGGGGTTGTTGACGTACGACGTTCGATATTGTCCGTGTCAGGTCGGGGTTGTTGACGTATATCATATATACGTCAATCGATCGATATTCACAGTTCCCCCCACTCTTATAAACCACTTTTTCTAGCACTTCCGTCGCGTGGAATATAATGCAATGTTCTCTCCTGTTTCTATTTGCTCGTAGGTTATGACCAACGAGTTCCAATAGTCTAAGGAGAGCTGCATACAAAGTCTTAGTATCAAGTAGAGACCCGTCAATTAAAGTCTGGCCAATATGTTGCCACGGTGCCCCCCAGTCAAATGCCGTTCACATGCGTGCCAATATTTTGCCGTGTAACGATTTCTGCATATTTCAAGTTTGCCACTACGTGTTGTTTTATAAAATTACCACCCTGACTGATCAAACCCACGTCTCCGGCTTTCCGGGTCAGTGCCAAGTGAGCTACCAGCATAGCATAACAATATACAGCAGGCGCACTCGCGCATATATTTTCATCAGATCTAGTGTAACCTTAATGTATTCTCGGGCCGTTGGCAGGCTACGGAATAACAGCTATGCTGTGATATCAACTGCTCGTTATTACGACATCACGATGACAGTGATGATCGGCAAGCTGCGGCGACTGATCGTGGCGTGTGATATTCAAAGATAGCTGACAACTTTAAAGTGCCGATAATCGATTGAATCTGCTAAATATTCTTGTGCTGTGTTACCAGGACAACCTACAGCTGAGTGACAATTTTTCTATACGAATAGATAAATGCAAACATACAAAGTGTTCTAGATATAATAGCTTCAACAAGTTCAATGGACTGGAAATTTTTCAGCAACACATTAACTATCAAAGCTAATCTATATTTTTAATAATATTATAATTAAATTAATTATTAAATAGAGTTTCATATTAAATCATATTGTAAGTGTAAAAAATGAAACAGTTTATAATGAGCTCAAATAATTAATCATTCAACAAATCATTCAATAGCGAACAAACTTTAAATTTAGTATTAATTAAATAATTTAAATAAATTAAATAGTGAATATTTAATTAACTACTCTTAATTTATTTTATTAAATTGTAATTTAAAATAAAAACTAAAAAACTCAGGAGTCGCGCTCCTTTTAAATTATTACTTTTAGTTAAACAAAACTAATCAAAACCTTTACGAGATTAATCATATAATCATACTTAGATGTTCTTCATAGGACTCAGCAATTCGCAACCCTCTTGATATCGACACAAAGTAGAAACTTAAAATACAAAGATTTGCCTTATCTTAATGACTGCTCCTGTATCTAGCCCTAAATAAAGTTCATTTATTTATTTTTTTGTGCGAGAAATCGGTGTAGCAGAACATCTTTCGTAGGTACCTCAAGACACCGATTACTATGATTATTTGACCGACCCTACTAGAATTTAGCCAATGTTTAAAACGATGAATGTTAAGAACTGGAAAAAAAATTGATTGTTGTTAGTAGCTGTTATTTTATTGAAGCTTTGGAAAGAAATTTTATTTTATTTTCTGGAGCTTTAAGGTACCGAAAATTGGGCGCTTAATCTCTACTCTAGTCTAGAAGGTCGGTGCCTTCATCGTACTTACGATTCCGTACCAGTTAACCGTCCGAAGCAGCATTTTTAGTCACCGCTACGTACCAGCAACCACCGGTGGAACTATAAAGTTTTTGCCGTTAGTCACAAGAACGTAGTTGATGCGGTATTATTACGTGCCTGGAACCAAAATGGGGAACAATTCTCGGGTAGCAGATACGTTGCAGTAACTCTCCGGAACTTTTTAAGCTACCTTTAGGCTACGTAGCGGGAACGTGGCGGCGTAGTAATTGCTACTTTCGTGGAACTTTTTTCTCTCTTACTCTTGCAACTTAACAAATATTCTTTCACTTTCTCTACTAATGCTACGGTCGTGTCACAAAATGGATTACTATTTTATTTGTAATACGTACATAATACATAAAGAGATGAAATGTTTCGTTATTTTGTCAATCTAGCATACCAAAATTATAAACCATCGCAACTTTTCTGTTAAATGCGATGATGATAGATCGAAAAATAACAACGCGCCTTCTTTAAATATATTTTTTAATAAAAAATGTCTTAAATAAAATACGACAAAAATACTTATAAATTGACAAACATGATAGAAACCATTTTATTCCTAAGGCACAATTTGGCATCGATTTATCTTTATTGAGAGTTACAGTAAAACACTTTTTAACAATTGCAACCAATTGCAAATTGATTAATAGTCTTCAACATTTTACAAGTAAATATGGAGTAGTTTTGAAAAAGTCACCTTAAAGTAGTATTAACTGTAAAATGTGTGTCTAAAGTTTGTGTCGCTGTATAAACAGTAACGGGAACTAAACAAATTCTACTTCTAGGTTGTTGTTACCACGAAGTATAAAATAAGTTAAAAAATTCTGCAACTTTCAAGTGACTTTTACTATAAAACGACGTCAACGTTTCCGTAGCCACTTTCTAGCTCCTAATGTCACTGCAAAATTCCCATTGGAACTTAACCTCAAATTTAAACGTCAATCGTAAACAAACAACCAATATTTTTATACTGATTGCTACCTAATAACAATTATTATTTAATTATGGCTTATTTTAAAGTTGTAGCGTCGAAAGAAGAAAGGGGAATATATTTCACCCTTGTTTACTACATGATGGTTTACCAGTGATCTCATCCCTATTTTTCCTATTTTGTATTGTAAACAGTTGATTTTGTTTCCATTGATTTCACCTAACTGCTATTTTAATTTTCTATAAAAGGTGGACGTATATCTAAAATTCTTCTTTTTTCTTATTGCATTTGCCTTTGACATTTTTATTAAAAACTTGCAAAACTACTACCACTGCAAAAACCCCATTAAACTCCAGATTCCAAACTAACCTACAGGAGATATGCCTCTTTAGAAGTTACTGTCACTGCATTGTAATTTTTTAATAGTAACTGGAACTTTCTAGTAATTCTGATGCAAAATAAGTAGTGAAAATTACTTTCAAATGATTCTCCTGGGTAGCATAAACGTAAGTTTTACTTTCAATACTACTGTATAGTTCAGGTACTTTAAAGGTTAAGCAATGATTTCAGACCGGTGGCAGGAACTTTCGGTGCTACTTTAAAGTTTTAAAAACTTTAAAGTAGCTTCCGGCAAGTTACTGCTACAATCATAATATCACTTGAAGTTGCAACAACATTAAAGTAATTATACTAAGTAGCAATACCGTTCCACATACTTTAAAAAGCTACTTAGAAGTAATGGAACTACATAGTTCTAATAAATAGTAGAAGTAACTACATAATTACTAAAATATTCCAAATTGAAGTAATTAAACCTCTAAAGTCAGAAATGTAGTTGTAGTTACGTAACAGTTACTCAATCAAAGTTCCTATCTCAGTTGCGGCTACTTAGATGCTGCTTGGGGTGTTATCTTATTATGTTCACCTTCTTAACCGGACCACTATCACCGTTGACTGTTTCAGGTTTCTAATCTCCGTTTAGTTATATGATCTGTTATATGATGTGGTAAGGATCTCAATGATCTTAATGTGTATCTAATTCTAGATGTAATTTTGTTTACAAGAGTACATCTTTCTAGGAGTTTTTTTTTACTATTCCTGCTGGTACAGAACCTTACTTTCTGTTATAAGCTGCAAATAAAAATCTTACAAACAGTCCGAGCGACGTAAAAAATTACCGTGGCTAGTGGGTTAACAAAATTTAAACATCACGAATATATGACTGTACAGACGTAATTATCAAGCAGTTACAATAATAAATGATGTACGATCCTTCGAATAATTTGCAATAAGCATTTTTTTGTGAGAAATCAGATACATGTTGGAGCTATTATTAAATTTACATTAATTTACATATATGTAATTAATTATCATTTTCTCAAGTTTTAAATAGGAATGTAAACAAATAAACAAAGAAGAGCTATTTAAAGCATCTTTTAGCTTTAGTCAGTTTACAGACGATTAACTTCTATTCTCACACGCAATGTTTTTGGCAAATCTGGAAAATTCATAAAAAACTTCAGCACAATGCACGTGTATAAAGAAACATAAGCGAATATTTCCAGCTTCAAAACATATATCCTTTATATTGTTTGTCTCCTTGACAAATAGTAGGAGTGAAACTTTAGCGAACACAACTAATTCAATTCAGGAAAAAACTATCAAAAGCACAGAACTATCCCCGGCGATTCAACAACCAATGATCGGACTCTGAGGATAAGCTCCTCAAGTCATTAGAAACATAAAACTTTCGTAACATTTTTTGATTAAATGAATTGAAAAATTCGGGAAATTTAGCACAACGGTTTTAGTAAAGTATGATAAATAGCAAATCAATGTTAGCTCTAATAGGATTAAATGCAAACTCTTCAGAAATTGGCACCATCAATTGAAAACGTGACATATGTTCAATGATTCAGTCAACAACTTGAGCGAAACAATGACCTTCCATTTTGGATGTTGTTAAAACAACTTAAAACTTTCTAGGAATAGGTATTGAAACTCTAAATAAAGCAGTAAAAGTTGCTTTAGTAAAACCTTTATTCTTTTTTTATGTTTTGATAGAACGTAGTTTGTTTACATAATACAGAACGGCATGCGTAAAAAATAGGTACCGTCCCAACAAAATCAAAAAGAACAATCAGTTAACAGAATTATTGTTCTACTTAAAAGTACAGTGTAAAGGGTTTCCAATTTGTTAGACTCAGAAGAAAATTACTGGTCGGGTTGTTTTGGTTATTGCTAATGTGTCCAATTATTAGTTACAATTGTTATGAATCGGTACTCCTTATTACAATGTAGTTTTTGATAATAAGTATTATTATCTAATTTTTAATTAATAATAATAATTCTAACTATAAAAGTGCAAAGATGCGATAGAAAAAACGTTTCTTTCTTTTTTATGGTTTAACAAATTCTAATGGATTATAGATTTCTACATAAGACATAATACAAAACAATACAGTACAACATGTCCAAAAATAACACAATTGGCACGCAGCTAGCACAAGACAAAAATTGTTAGTTTCCGTCAGCAAAACACAATATCAAAATGGTCATGAGAAATTTAAAAGTAACTTGCCCTAAGGTGTAACTAGTTAATAATAATAAACATCGAGTACAGTCTAAATTTTAAATTCCAAGTAATTGTAACGAAAATCCTTGAAAGGTAATATCACAAAGAAGGTTCGAAGCTGTGTTTGTATTCATTGATGACTGATTAATAATAAAAACAAAACGGTACCGTAGAATATTGCTGATCGCAATGGCTAGTTTATTTCTTATTACCTGCTACTATGCACATTTCAGATGCCAAACAATACTGTTTAACTTCAAATATCTATGTATACTATGCTATTTGAAAATATTAGGCTGTGTACTTTTTGTACAATTTTTCGTGAAACTAGTAAAGTGCGGAAAAATGGTATATAGGAATTTTATTTCTTTAACGATTATTTAACCATTGGCAGAGTCTGATCATTTCGTATAGTGGCACCGTGTATAGCTGTCAAACTTCAATGTAGAGTTACTACATCTAATCGGCCAGGCTCCGCTGCGTCCGATATATTTTAAAGTAAAGTAGTGGCCAAAGCAGTTTAAATGGGACACACCAATGAAGCTGAACCAAGAAGTAAAATATCTGAACAAGCAAGAACATATGCAATTAGGGACAAACCCATGGGGGGGGGAAGCTCCCCCCTCAAAGTTGATAATTTTGAGCGAGAGTTGGCAATTTCACAATTTGAGAAAAATGAGAAGATAAGAAAATGTGTCCAAAACAATTTATTTTTTTATATTTAATCTAATTGCCATACATATGCACGTTGGGGAGTTTTAAATAAAAATAAGATTTATACTAATATTGCTTCTAATAATGTTAGGTACAAATAAAAATATTTTCTTACTAGTAGTTGGTATTTTCATCGTAATAAGTTGGAAATTTTAAGGTTACCCCTTCCTAAAAAACTCCTTAGGTTCGTCCCTGTATGCAATTCGAGGAAAGTTGAAGAACTGGTACTGGTAGATAGGCAATTAAAAGTCTCTGTTATTTAGAAAATACAAAGTAAAACACACTGAGAATTAGACATAAAATAAAATAGCGGTGGTAGAATAATATTTGGTTAATGATAAAAAGATAATATAGAACTATATAATTGAATAAAATGACATAAATATAAAGATCGGTTTCATTTTATTACTTTTTGGTGATCGAGGAACGTTAGGACAGTTGCCAAAGTGAAGATTACGCAAGCTTACGCCAGGAGAACTGTTGTAAAATTTAAATAGCAATAGTAATGTTTCTTCAACAATAATAATTTAGTGATTACGCGAATATCATGATGATCTAATCCGGAGTTTGTAACCAGGAAAAGACTGTAATTAATTATTTATCTGAAACAAGTGCCAAAAATTGAGCTAAAGACCCTACGTATGTATTATCTTGTTTGTAATAAAATCAAGTAACACTTAGTAGCAGAAGCTAAGAAATTCATTTCATTTCTCTAAGTGAAACATTTTTAAATATTTTCACGAAAATTCCACATTTAGAATGCTGAAAAAACGCTCCTTGGATATAGAAATATGCACTGAGCTTCCATTTCCAGAAATCCAACATCTAGAAAAAGGGATCCCAAACAAAACTTTTTACAGTACTAGCACCAAGGCCACATTAGAAGCTTTTTGGTTTTATTAGACCTCACTCACCTCACCATGAGTGTTGGTGTACTTGGTAGAACACATTTTAGTGTGGTGTGCGGGAGCAATTAATTATTTTACTGCATCTATGCCACTCGCACTGTTCAACCTTATATGACCTCCTTATCCGCCGTTTTTCCGCAGTTTTCTGGTAGCAATTAAATCGAATAGTGCAAACGGAAATTACTTCACATTAAATAATTCATGATATAATATATATTATTCCGTTAGTGCAAATGTTACGCCAAGGTTACGTTCCCGTCTGTAGCAACGAGCCACATTTTTCGACCATCTGCGCGGACAGCTGTGATCACGCAAACCACGACTTGAAAGCAAGTGTGCATATTCCGTAGAAGCGCTCTCGCTTCGCCCACAACTGCATTAGTTGCCATGTAACATATTCGCCTGCTTACTCCGTATATGCGGGGCAACCTACACGATTTGCAAAAAGGTGCACATTCCTTAAGAAGAATCTACTACACTTCCGCACAACCTACAGATTGGTGCCAAGCACCAGCAGCTCGGATGCCAACTACCCACAAGCCTGCAACCAGGAAGCGTGAACTTCCTTAGTTTCATACTAGGTACTCCAACCCTCTGATTCCCACTACGATGCTAATTTCTTCCGCGTTCAGCAGTATATAACGAGCTTGCTTGAGCTATTCAAATCAGTCAGTGAAAATGGCTCGACACTACAATCTACAAGCAAGCTGGTGAGTACTTTTTAAATTATCTAATGCTTAGTGCCTAGTATGAGTGGGTTGCGCTAAACGCCCACTCTCTGCTTTGGTTATGGGAGTTGTGTCCAGGCTCCCACGCTTAGTTGTAGATCACTAGGAGTTTAACTCCTACGCTTAGTTTATAGACATAGTGCTAGAGCAGGGTTGGTTCCGACCACCCTCATGATATGTACGTCCTCACGATGTATACTCTTTATGTATGTGAACCTTTGTACTCTCTTATTGTTATTAGTATATAGTTGTTTTCTACAACTTGTGTTTATTTTTCCCTCTACCTCTGACTACGTCCTTCAGTCACGAAAACCCCCACGTGACAGTATTTTTAAGTATTCTATAGTTGGTAGTAGTTAGTAGAACACATTTTAGTGTGTTGTGCTGGAGCAATTAATTATTCTACCGCACCCATTCCAGTCGCACTCTTTAACCTTATACGACGGCGTTATCTGACATTTCCCCGCAGTTCTCTGGTAGCAATTAAATCGAAGAGTGTATTTTTAAGTATTCTAGAGTTGGTAGTACTCGTACTTAGTAGAACACATTTTAGTGTGTTGTGCTGCAACAACTAATTATTCTACCGCACCTATTCCAGTCGCACTGTTCACCCTCATATTACGGCTTTAGTCGCCGTTATTCTGCAGTTTTCCAGTGGCAATTAAATAAAAGAGTGTATTTTTGTGTATTGTAGATTTGATGGTTCTTGGCAAATCACATGTCAGTGTGTTGTATTGGAGTAATTAAATATTCTATGCATTTAACGTTTCGAACTCAAATATTCGGAGCATTTAATGTTAATTAACGATGAGCTTTATTATAATTGATCTATTGTTGTTTCATCACAATTTTTTCATTTTTGTTAAATATTAAGTGAGCAAATGAATAGCACACAATCGTAGTACCTTTATTCTACTGTAGGTTCCATGATTTGCATGTTGCTATTTTGACCTGCTCAACCACTTGTGTTTAATTATACTATTACACCTTTAAAATAGAGGCATATAGTTTTATTTTGACAATTAATTATCACCGAATCAGAATGCATCTCCTTTTTTCATATAAGAGCAATACATTTTTATTTAGCGCAATCAATTAGCAATTAATTCTTACTAAATCAAAAAATACGTATTTCCGTTTTTTCTTGATTGATCCAGCATGTGATTTTTGCCAGCTCATCCTCATTTTTTTTTAAATAAAAGCTATGAATTTTTATTTAGCGCAATTAATTTGCAATTAATTAGCAATTAATTCTCACTAAATCAAAAAATATGTATTTCCTTTTTTTTCGATTGAGCCAGCATACGGTTTTTGCCAGCTCAGCCATGGTTTCTTTTAAAAAAAGCAGAGCAATACATTTTTATTTAGCGCAATTAAATAGCAATTAATTAGCACTAAATCATTATATATTTCTTTTTGTGTTGTGCTATTTTGGCTGAGCCAGCTTAAGAGACCTGATGAAAACGCTACTTTATTGAAGGATTTTCTTATATACAACGTTCGTTGTGTGTTTACAATCCTTCGGGTTTCCAACAGTAATTATTTAATATTAATATCTATTAAATAAACGCACTCGAACAAAAACTAGTTTAAAATACTAAGCTTACAGTTCTCAGACGAACTTTTGAATGCGTTATTTAACAAACACCACCGACTTACCTCCTCGCCACAAGCCCCGACTTAACCTCCCTTTGTTACATCTGTCTTACTCCTTTTTCCGGCTTATCCCCCCCCCAACTTATCTCTTCCTTAGACTTAACTCTTCTCTCCTGGCTTACCTTCTCCAAAAGTAAACCTTATGTCTTAAATATATAGATTCTTTTAATTTTAATCACTTTTCTGAATTTATTCCATTTTTTCTTACTTAAGGCGAGTTATAGCCAGAATTATAGCCATGGTTTCTAGTTTTTTTAATATGTAAAAATTTTAAAACATTTAAACGTACAAAAGTACGCACAAAATGCTTTCTATTCCAATAACAAAACAAAATTTTGCAATAAACGTGCATATATAAACATAGAATATGCTATATATAGTATGTCGGTGCAAAATGAAATAAACCAAATTATTTATTTATCGATGAATTACCACCAGTTCCATTTTTTTATAAAAATTTGATATTGAGATTCTCCATTTCCGATCACGTCCGAACATGTACTTTGTTCTGAAAGTTATTCGATTGCTGTTTTCGTAATGTTAATAGCATTAATCAGTTTATGTTGTATTAGAACTTTTACTACTAGACGCATGTACGAGTGAGTCTTCTGTACATAATTACAAACAAATCCTCGGGGATGTAGTTATACTTATGTATATTTAAATTTTTTAATAGGCAAATTGCTTTCCCTACTGGATATTAAAAATTTCTAAATAGTTTTTACTGGTATTCAAATGTAAGATAAAAATCGCAATTCTTTTACAACAATTTTACTTAATAAAATCAATAAGAACGAATGTAACGAGACAAACAATATCAAGCATGCTTCACCGTCACACATCGCACAAATTTTCCGGCCTTTGGTATGATTTTTCTCTGGCTGCGTAGAATAACCACTCGTACATATGTCTGGTAGTAATAGTCGAATTGTATATAGATTCTATTTGTTTGACACTGACATGCATTGCTAATTATTGTTTAATTGGAAAAACATTTGTTGTGTTATTTTGAGACGGAAGATTTGACTACTTTGTTAGATTATTTGTGTTTGCTTTTTATAACATTAAAATTATTTATCTTTCAGGATAAATGGACACCTAAAACCCAAGGAAGTCATTTGTAATCAGGTGGGTGCCAACTCCCTTTTTACTTTAGGTATATGTTTTCGTTAATCAACGTCTCCGAGAGTTGTTTTGAAAGCTTTTTGTATATGCATCCAAGCATGTTGTTGCTGCTTTTCGCCATCATGTTTTGTTTTGACATCTGACTAATGTGCTACATTTATGTATCTTATGTACATATATTTATATTTCCTCTAACATACACAAATATGTATTAAATTGACATCATAAGACCTTCACGTACACGTTCCACGTTACTTAAAACAACCGCAATCTGCCCAATTGTTTAATTTTCATGTACTAAAATTTTTTTGCTAAATCATTTCTTAACTATTCTCTGCACACAGATTTAAATAAAATATAATAAATCTGTTTCGAAATGCATAAATTAAAAATGTTTAATTTTAAACGCGAGTTATTAGAATACAATGTTCCTTTTGACTTAGTTATTATAATTAATTAGAAGTATGTTAGGCTATTGTAAATTTGTTAATGAGAATTCTATGTATTATTTTGCAATATCTGGAGTAACCAAAAGGTATTACTGGCACATTGTTTTATTGTTATTAATTGTTATTGTGGTTTGATGTTAATGCAGAGGTCACCACAATAGAAGTCATTTTGTATAAATGAAGAATTCGCGTGGGTGCCTTAAAAACAAACCTATAATTTAGGCACCATTGATAATATTGAATAGGTACTTACCGAAATGTTTTAAATTATGGGTGTGGATAAGAAAAAGATATGTTAGACGGTATCGATGATTTAATGATTAATGAATTGCGTTGTACTCTATAATTATGAATTTTTATCTAATTGATATTCATGTTTCTTCAACACTTCACAGTTCTATTTTGTATTGTAGTATATTTATTATTATACCATTAACATTTTCATATAACACATTTTAAAGGAATTAAGTAAAAGTGAAAGCATTCTTAAGCAAATGTTTAAGTAATTAATTCACAGCTTTAAAACGGATATAGAAATTTTCATAAAATAAATAGTTCAAGAACAAATACCAGAAATGAATTTGCAGAAAAGTAACTTTTTAATGTTGTGCTGATATGTACCGGACACCGAGTATTGATACATATGTACGATGTTGACTTTAATAAGACATTAATTTTGAATTTGAGTTTGAATTCATTTCCTCTGCACATATTTTCACATCTGGTTTTAAATACACTCAATAAAAATTAAAATTCACAAACATGGGTGTGTGTACAAATAGAAGGTCAGTTTATTGGAAACTACTAGGGATGGACAGTGTTAGTAATAAAAAAACGTAATAGTCACCTTACACCGAAAAGAAAGTATAAATTTACGTAAACTATAGACACATTATATGTAGACGTTTAGCATGGACATACTAATTTTAAGCGGTTTTCCATCAGCACCATCACTAAAAATAAGTACTAACATTATTTTTACATAACAGAACGAGGCAGAAAAATCAAAACATGAAATTTCTAATGATTAGAGAGTAAATCTTACAACTTAAAATTTAAAATGTACACTAACTACATGGAATGAAACGAAAACTCCACATGAGTACTGCAAGCAGAAGATTACTTCGAATTACAAGAGGTGTAACTGTAAAGTTAACAAAAACTTAAATAACTATTAAAAATTAGCATAAATTAGGAATAAAAATAGGAGAAATCAAATTACTTCGAAAATCAAAAAGGAAGTGCCAACAGATTTATTTCAGCACATTTAGGTCATACCTATCTTCGGGGGCGACACTAGAAATTCTTAGAAAATCAAACAAGGATTAATTTTAAAAACATTTAGATGATTTTATTGTTTCTCAAAATATTCCCCTTTAACATCAATACATTTTTGCATTTGATGAAACCAGTCTTTAAAGCAATGCCACTCTTCCTGAGACAGTTCAGAAACCAGGTTTTTGTAATGTTCAACTGTTTCATCTGATGACGGAAAAGTGATTTA
The DNA here is from genome assembly GCA_929113105.1 of Agrypnus murinus. Taxonomy (NCBI): domain Eukaryota; kingdom Metazoa; phylum Arthropoda; class Insecta; order Coleoptera; family Elateridae; genus Agrypnus; species Agrypnus murinus. The sequence goes on along the minus strand of OV816028.1, from coordinate 18,924,575 downwards.
GGAAACAAAAAGAAATCGCAAGGTGCTAGATCAGGGCTGTACGGTGGAGGGTCCATGGTGCAGACTTTTAGGGCAGCCAAATACTCAGCTACTTTTGCTTTATGCGACGATGCGTTGTCATGTTGTAAGATTATTTTTCCTTTGGGGCGTTTTTCACGAACTTGGTGGTAAACAAACATTTGTGTACCAATCGGCAGTAACGGTACGTCTATCTGCTAATGCTATAATAGCAATATGACCCGTTTTAGAAAAATAAACTAGCAATCATCTTCTCACCAGCACTGCGAATTCTTCGAACTTTTGTAGGCTTAGGTTCGGTTCGAAAGACCCATTGAGCCGATTGACTTTTCTTTTGAGGATCATAACAATAAATCCAAGATTCGTGACCAGTGACGATATTCCAAACCAAATTTGAAGTGCCGCCTTGGAATTTTTCCAGAGTTTTTCTGCACCATTCAATGCCTTGTCCTTTTTGATTGGGAGTTAGTTTATGTGAAATCCATCGACAACAAAGTTTTCTCACTTCTAACTGTTAATGTAAAATGTTTTGCATTTGACTCATACCAATGCCCAATGTCCCCCGTATAAATTCATAAGATGTCCGTCGATCTTCCTCAAGCATTGCTCGAACAGCGGCAATATTTTCATCAGTAACAGCAGTTCTTGGGCGTCCTTCACGAAATTCATGACTAAGAAAAAACAGGTCTCTTTTGAATTTGCTGTACCAATTATAAATTGTTGCCTTAAACTGGGCTTCTTCGACAAATGCACTTCTAAGCCGATCTTCACATTGTTTAGCCGTCAATGATGATTTAAAATCGTAAAAAAGCATAGCCCGGAAATGTTCTCTAGTCAAAAGGCATTTTTGGTTGAACACACAATCTTTAAATTATGATAATTAAAAAACTATCGTCCTAAACTATAAATCCAACAAACTAAACAACAAGAAGAACATTAAGAAGTAGCTGTCAACTAAAAAGAAATTTCATTCGTTTTTAGAAACATGGCATTCTAGATACTATCAGTGTTCCCTTCGTATCCAAATATAATTGAAAGCAGCAATTATGTTAAATTCTTATATAGAATGAACAAAACCTTTTATTTCACGACTTTGACAAAACACAATTTTCTAATTTAGGAAGTTTTAAAATTTTTATTATTATGCCGAATAAACTGCTTCATCGAACCATGCTTTATCGTGTAGATAAAAGTTCTGTTGTATTTTTACTAAATGCTTTTACAATTTAACAACTTACTATTTACTTGTAGCAAATATAATTCAACTTTGTTACAGATATCTAACTAAAACGGTACTTCACCCTCACCACACACACTTCTATTCATTCTGGACACGTGCCTGGAGTGATTAAAAATGGTGAGGATAAAGTGCCGTTAAGTTTACACCACAGTTTGAGTTTTTTCTTCTATAGATATCTAAATTTATCAATCTGACAAATTGTTTTGTTAAATGTTAAATATAATCTAATTTGATTCTCATCATTTAAGAACACAACGATTAACAAATAATGTCCGAAGACAAAAAATCACTTGGATTTATAAATATTAACTCTTTTGATTTTCGTAGTCAAATATATAATATTAATAAGATAATATTAATATAAATATAAATTTTTGGATTTAAATTTACTTTAACACAGTTATTACAAACTCTGACAGTTTTATTCAGTCTCCTAAGACTTTTTGAAAAATATCTACAAGAAAACTTCCTAAGATATTTGAACAAGAGAAATTAAGTTCCTGTTATATCGCCCACAGTTAAAAAAAAAACTTAAATTCATGTGATCTTCGCGCGCATTAAATATAATGCTAGGACTAATATGTTTTGTTTCTTTGAATATGAAGAAATGGCAATAACAGTATGTTTAATTGACTTTTACTTAAATTTAAACGGAATTCTTAAAACTGCATTTGAAAGTGTCTAAAATGCACAAATATTTGGTGTTATATCTCGTAAATATTATATGTATATTTCGTAAATCGTGTTCAACTTAGTTCTGTCTTGGTTACGGAGTTAAACGAAATGCAAAATAATATATGGACAATTATCACGAACCTTTAACTTTCGAGAAAAAAAACTCTGATCTGTAAAATTGCAATAAAACATATAATTCTGATTTAAATCAACCTTATTAAGCTTATAATGTTAATTCTAATAGAGGTGCATATGTTAAATTCATTTTAAAAGTTAGGATTCAGTGTGTCACTTTTCGATACTATTAGTAACTAAAATTATTCTTTCTTCTTTACAGTTTTAGATGATACTGATTTAATATTAATTTATATTTGCTAATAGTATATTAAAGTATTAGTTTCATAAGACAAGTCTTTAGCGCACGCGTCCGAGTTTTCTAAAGAGGACAAATGCGCTAAAACGTCTTATGAAACGAATACTTTATACGATTTTTTTTATTTACGTTATTTCATTGCAAATACTTTATATTAAATAAATTACCTGGCTGAGTTTTGTTCCATTTAGTTTGAGAGTTCCACTGGGCTAATTTACGTGATTTTTTTATATTAAGGCTTTTTCTGTGTAGCATCCAGTTTATTGCGATATTTTGTTTTTGTATTTTACGTAAATATGTGGTAGTAAAAGGCACCAACAAATAAAATAGCAATTAGTACGCTATTATAGGAAAGTTTAAAGTTTCGCAAGTGGTATCCTTTTGTTATATTACAGGACTTACAACTGGTTCCGCGGAAACTTTTTTTTATATTTACCACTTCAATAAGCTTTCGGAAATATTTCTATAGAAAGTTACCAAAAAGTAAATTTCCGGAAATTTGATAACACTATTTTTAATGTCATGTTTTTGAAATATGTAGTTATAGACGTTTCAAGAATTTTTTAAACAAGATCGATTTTTGATTTTATTCTTATTATTATTTCGTAAGGTATAATTTCCGTATGTATGTATGTAGAATAAACCGGATGGGAGGGATAGAATAAGCCAGAGAGGAAGATATGTCGGATGAGAGGAGGGTAAGCTGGGAGAGGGGAGTGCTAGGCTTAGAATCTTCAACTGGTTATGTTTGGTTGCCTTTATTTAAATAATCACTCCAACCAAAGGATTGTAATCACACAACGAATGTTGTATATAGGGAAATCCTTCACTGCTTTTGACCGTCATGTCTTGACGAGGTTTTCCTAGTTATTTATTTAATAGTTAAAAATTGAAAATTCATACTTCAATCATATGGATTCCATTCAATTTATTAATTATACTAGGTGCCAACTGCTTACCCTAATGGGTAAGCTTTAGTAACTACCGCACTCTTAAAACATTGCTGTTCTTACGTATTTCTTGTAAATTGTTGAAAGAAACTCCTTACTGTGAGTTTCTTTCCTCCAAAGGTCAAAGTGGAATAAGCAAAGTGTGGTGATTGGCACGCCACTTGTTGCTTTTGTTGAAATACGAAAAAAGAATTCAAGCTCGGATCCTGACCTCTCTTACATCGCGTAGTTCAATAGGGTTTGGGTCATCCAGCGCTAGGTAGCGCTGGCTGTTTACACAGAAAAAATGTACCGAGACACATGAATGAATGAATGAAAACACAATGCATGTACTTCAAGAGTAAGAAATGATGTGATTCTAACTATTATGATTATATTTTTGAAAATTAAATCGAAAATTCTAACAGTGACATGTTACAAACTTTAAATGATTTTGCTTCATTCTCTTCAGGATAAAGTCTATCAAAACGAAATAACATGTGGATATGACAGTTTTAGTACTATTTAATCGTTACATAGAAAAAATCGATACAAAGAACATTAAAATAAGTTATTTTAATAACAATATACAGTGCGCGTCTAAAGTCCGTTCCCCCCCTACTAACTTTTGAACCACCTGGTATATTGCAACGAAATCTGGAGGGCTTAAACAGGAGATAAGAACCTAGTTTTTTATGGAAAAATGACAGCTAAAAGTTTCAAAATGGCGGCTGAGTGCCCTCTTGAATTACTTTTTTAAATAGAACACCCTGTATATTATTCCGTTTTCGAAATCTGTTCATAATTCTTAACATTTTTCTTTAATACACTTTACTTCTAAATTTAATTGATTTTCAAATATTAACGTTTAAAAAGTGACATTTTAATTAATTTCAAATCCAACAAAGACACGAATTCTGCTATCAATCAAGTTTGCATTGAAAACAAAAATCGTTGTTGGGGTATCTTACATCTTGTTTACTGTCAAACTTGACTGTTAGCTGTCAAATAAAATTTAGTTAGAAAAATGTTTTACCGGAAGTGACCAAAATCCCTCGCAAAATCCATACTTCATTTTAAACCGGAATGTCACTTTTCAAACGTTAATATTTCGAAATCAATCAAATTTAGGAGTAAAGTGTATTAGAGAAAAATGTTAAGAATTATGAGCAGATTTCGAAAACGGAATAATATACAGGGTGTTTTATTTAAAAAAGTAATTCAAAAGGGCGCTCAGCCGCCATTTTGAAACTTTTAGCTGTCATTCTTCCATAGAAAATTAGGTTCTTATCTCCTGTTTAGGCCCTCCAAATTTCGTTGCGATATACCAGGTGGTTCAAAAATTAGTAGGGGGGGAACGGACTTTAGACGCGCACTGTATGTCAGTGACAGCAACATTTAAGGGTTCGTGAGAATCCCCATATCTGAAAGAATGTTTACTGGCCATTTAAAAAAAGTAAATTATTAAAAATTGATTTTAACATTTATTAATGAGGTTATGTTATTATTTATTTACATTGAACTATATATAAATAACTGCAATGGATGCCTTGTGTAAATAGCTGAGACAAATAAAATTTTATGCAACCCGCCACAATGTAGGATCCTCATCCCTTTCTAACTCAATGATTCAAATTAAACATTTGGTCGCACACAAAATAAAACTTAATCTACGATAAAAATTTTATCGTAGTTTTATTCCAGCGGAAATGGAAAGCCAAAGTACATTCATTTAAATTGATGCATTTTTCAAGTACATAAATGCATAAACTATTACTTTACTTAAAAACTATTAAAGAGACTGTCAGGTACTACCAGATAAGTTCTCGGAAATGACTAAACATTTAAGATTTAACTAAAAAAACAATATTTATAAGAAAGTAAAATCTATAAAATTTTAAATAATTAATTATATATGAAATGATTTTTATAACAGAAAGATAAGTGTAAATAATTATCTTATACACAGTCTTTAATGTTTAACTAATCAACTTTCTCTTATCTTGAATGTGAATCATGGGGTTGGAAATTCCAGGGTAAACACCATCAACCATCTCATTATTAATTATCACTTTTTCGTTAAAATTGCAGCAGTAATTAGATTTTTTATCTGGAGTTTATTTAAAAAATAATTTTATTTAATAAAACTAATGAATACAATTTCCATTTAGTATATAGTAATATAGTATACATATTAAATAAATTATAATAAATATGTTGATATTGATGCATCTTATAACCAATGCTTTACTAATTTGTCACAAATATTGGAAAATGCAGTTTTATTTAAACTTCCAACTTCCTAACAGTCTTAATTTTTAACCTTAAAAATATAAATTTGTTTTTATCTACAAATTATTTTGGTAATCTTAAGAAACTTACATTGTAATTGTCAGCGATTCTACTTTATCCATAATTTAGTTTACTAATAAAGATGAACCTATAACTTTCTTTAAAGTAATGAAATTATTTAATGCACTTATAGTATCAATCTTTATATTAATTATATTTAACATACTAAAATAATATGCTTTACCTAACTGAGTTTGTTAATTTTCCTGTTAATCACGTGTTTCAACGTAAAATAATGATGAATTCTAATTTACTAATTTCAGTTTATTACCACATTTTTTATCTATGTAGTTATATATTTCTTAATAAAAATTAAATAGTGCAAATAATACAAATATTTATATAATGTGCATAAGCAAAGGATGTTGGTTTACATACTTCCCCACGCATGAAGCATTTTAACTTTATGTTTACTAAACAAATGTTACAATGGAAAAATAAAATGCATAATATAATTTTCTATAATAACAATAATCTCTAAATTTCAATTTTAGAATAAGAAGAAATTAGTCCTCTGTTAATTTGTTACCACTGTTAATTGGGTGTTTCTCCCGAAAACCACAATTTGGATGTGAGAAATTCTCGGAAAAGAAAATTGTTGAAATCTGTTTTTCTAAGAAATAGTATGATTAATTGATTGTATATAACACATATTGTTGATTAGTAGAGCTTAATCTGGACATTTTCGACTTTACAGTGTTAAAATCCAAGTAAATGATCCAAATAAAATGCAAATGACAGAAAAGATTATATTTAATAAAAAAACTGAACTTTAATATTATAATAAAATGATATTTCCAACACGATAATGCTTAATAATGGCTTAGTAATAGATAACAAGTAAAATAAAAATTAGTAATTTTTATTTTACGTGATAAGACAGTCAGCATGTTTCTAGCTTCTCCATGGATTCTTTTCTGGATCATTTTTAATTTTTTCTCTTTTCCACATTTTCTTTGCACCTCATAATGTAAGAACATGAATGTATGTAGGAGTTGTCATTTATGTAAACAAATTATATTACGTGGAATTATAAATCCACGCAAATGATGCAATGAAAATGCCACGCGAATGACTATTAGAGCATTAATATAACATAGCGCCTAGACTATTTTCTTTGGAGGCTTCATACTAGCTATAATGAAACAACACAAGTAGTGTACCAACTTACGAAAAATTCATTTCTAAATTCAACACCAGTAAGAAATTATGATAACCACGTGAATGATGCGAAATAAATGTACTCTTACATCAAACCATATAAACTACCTCTATAAAGTTTATAGATCAACTGGACAAGACACTACATGTTGATTTCATTAAAATTACATATGCAAGCAATACATGTGTAATGCTGATATTGTAGAAATACTGATACTATACGTGAAATTTAATAATGTTCTCCTCTCTTAGTTAGATCCACGCAAATGCCAAACTACCAGGGACAACATTTAATCGATTGTGTAGTAGTCGATGCTTAATATTTTATATATTAATTGACTCTGGGTGAGAGTCCTATACTTGTTTTACAATTCTCCTTAATTAGAACAATAATGATTAAATGATGCCTTAGAAAAGCTGCTTTTTACTTTGAGAATACATACTAGGGACATGCCACGTGAATGATATCTGACATAATAAAGTTTACTTTTTATTGTTAAAAAATAGATCAGTTGTTAATATATACTTGGCTAAATAGACTTCTATTACATCTTCACTGTACTGAACTAACAGGTAAAAAGGTATTCGTAATATAATATTAATTAAGCAGGGACAGTAAATTTAATATTTCTGAAGAATTACCTAATTACGTGAATACTACCATGTATTACCTCTTTGCTACGTAATTCTCTAAACTGTTTTAAGTAGGCTTTGATAGTTTTTAGCTATCTTCATAGTTATAACAATTCTAATCAAAAATATTTGTATAAAAACTAACTCTTGGAACAGATATTATTTGCGGTTGATTATTCATATTTATATTATTTTGAAAATTTAGTTTTTGATCGATAATTAAAATCATTTTATAATTCGTGTGTGTCTGTCATATACATTATTTTTTCATTCAATTAAAATTGAAATTTCGTAGATCATTATATTTTTGGGAAAATTAAATAATAATATATGGAAAAACTCACCGACTTCTAACATGCTGATGTTCTAACTTCTACGATACAGGGTCTTGTTGATTGACTTTCTTGCCTTATTGAATTACAACTTTTTCTGAAAGTTCTTACAATCTACTAGTATATTACTTTTGAGTTTCAATAGCGCACGGGTAAAACCCTCTAGGCATATGAAATAATTTAAGTATATCAGTTTTTTTATCGTTTAATAATCTGTCTGTAGTCCTAATACGGAAAATATATATAGGTATATTAAATATAAAACTGCATTCCTTTAAAATTATAATGAAAATGTAGCAGTAATGATATTAAGTATTTTAACTGCTTTGTTATAAATATTACTGATGTTTTTATAAACCATATTATTAACTATGCAAATTCTAACATATTGTTACAAAACAACAGAAGCCTTAGAGCAAATTTGCTATTGTGTTAAGAAAACTTTTCCTAGATGTTTCAATTCATAATACATAATTAAGTATCGATAAAAATTATCAAAACAATTACTTGCATATACTTTCTATTTATACGTATTTAGTTTTAACTAACCATCTGTTTCGTAATGTTTATGTTATTTTAAATGTATCTGGTTCGGATTTTTATTACTATTATTAGTAATATCATACTTTTTCTGTGTTAACTGACTATAGTCATAAGTGCATAAATATTACTATAGCGAGTAATTCTCAAGTGGGAGAAAGAACATGATTTTTTAATAAGTTGAATGCACCCTGTAAACACTTTAAACCAAGTTATAAACGCTCTAAATCTATTAACAGAATTTAAAATGCTAATTTATTGAGGTATTAAGTATAACTACAATTAAAAATGAATTAACATGAAATAAAATAATTAGTAGAAGTTCTACCATATTTACATATCTGTTTGACAATTGACAAAAACCAACCCTAATTTCTCATTTTCCGTAAATACTTATCTCTGTCACGTCGCATGTTGAAAGCTCTTTGTCAAAATTACAGGTTTTTATTTATATTAATTCTAAAATGATCCCTTTTTACCCGGAAACAATATTTTGATAACAAATTGGCGTAAGTAAATATTAATCCTAAGCAGTGCCTCACTGAATTTGTTATTTAGAAAAAATAGCGTATTTAATTCATACACAAATGCGTTTTTGAGACCTAAAACGTTGCGGTACCCGGCAACTTTCTTACTCGTTGTAAAACCATGAATTTCTTGTAATAATTAAAAATATAACTATTTTTTACATCATATGTTTGATAAAGATAGGTATTGAAACAACTGCCAGGCACATAAATATTACATAAATATTGTGAAACTATAAATGATTATTTTACTTTATCTCATAATTGTGGAGTTTCACGAAGTAAGCTTAAGATAGTAAACAGTAAGACAGTTAACTACTTGGTACATTTTGTTTTTGCAATGCTTTTATTGTGTAAATCCCACGAAAAGCTATAAAAAGAAAATATAGTCTACTTTTATTACTAACTACATAAAGATATTACTTTGAAACAATAATTTTAAAAGAAAAATTAAGTATTGTCTTATACTGGTCTGTATATTTTACGATTGTGATAAGTCTGTGTGTTGTTTTTAAATACGAGGTTAAGTAACTTTTAAGATTTCTTCATGTAAGCTCGTGCCACTTCTAAACGTTTTCTAAAAATAATTTCAATTTAACATTAAACCGCAATCTTCATTAACATTTTCATTTATTACCTAAATATGTATTTGACCATGTTTATATTTACCACAGAGCTGTAAAATTATTAATTACATTCTTTGTTATTATGGATGGCCACAATGTTTGTTTACCGTACACATAAACTAAGAACTAATTATTTTTACAATCATTTAACAATAATAAACAATTTTTAAAGACAATCCTGAAGGTCTGCATATTTTTGTACGTTTAAAACCTTGAGGTGTCTTCACGACATCATCGTAAACTTTAATTCAAGCAAGTCTTAATTTATTATTGTCCGCAGCATGCGTTTTCTCGTTGAATTACGGCGGGACGAAGGAAAATATTTCATGGATGCTTTATGGGCAAGCCTGGATATCGGCTTGCACTTTCGCCGTAATGACATTCAATATATGTACATAAATATTAATACTAATTGATCGTTGGATATCGGAAATATATGTGTATGTACCAGTATACCTAATATGCGTGATTATGTTAAAGGAAACCGGAAATCTTCGTGTTTACACGTGTACTGCATGTAGGAGTTTCTCAGGATACCAAAATAATGGGTTCTTCCGTAAGGTATTGTTATCTTCTTAAAATGGTAAGCAGTGAAAGAAAAAAAAATAAATCATCAATTTGGTTTTTTAATTGAGACATTATTATCAATTGAAATTTGCTTTCACACGTTTTATTGAACGTACATAGGCACTTCCGTTTGTAAATATGAAATTCAATAGGAATAGTATGTTAAACTTGAGCTTTTGTTATCTTAGGTATAGGTAAACTTATCAATCAAGTTTCACAGTTTTATTAAAATACAACCTGACAATATTGTTTCGACAGCTATGCTGTCATTATCAAAGGTAATATAATTATAAACAAACACGTCGCTAAGGTAGATACAAAATAGGTAACTAGATAAAATAATAATAATAATAATAAAAATTAATAATAAAAATCATAATTAAACATCTAATACTTCCAGTAACGGAGAATTACTGAGCTCAAGTTGTTCATTCATTAAAGGTACCCTGAGTTTGTGTTTGTATATCTCAAAGGCTTCTAAAATGTCTAATTTGCGTTTGTTATTACAAAAATGTAGGAATTTAATATTATTTTGAGGAGTCATTGTGTGATTTTGTTCTAAAAGGTGTTTGGCGTAATTCGATTTTTCAGGATGTTTATTTTTGTAATGACGTACGTGTTCTTTTCAAAATTTCGAAGTGTTTATCCAATATATACCGAACTACAAAAAGAACAATTTAAACGGTAAATGCCCGATTTCATGATATCATGTGTTCTGTCTTTAGCATTAAATAAAAATGAAAAAGTGTTAGTGTTGGTTTTAAATGTTATTTTATAATTGTTGGTTTTTCTTAGTATATGTGCAATTTTTTCTGATATTTTGCCAAAATATGGTATAGATATGTAATTTGTGTCTTCTGTTTGATTGTCAATGGGATATATTCTTTTGATAGCTAACCTATAATCTTTTTGTTTAATTAAAGTGTCTGAATAGGAATAGTTAAAGCTCTGTGTACTAATGATCTGTAGGCTGCTATTTTATGTGTATTATGGTGACAAGATTCATTTGGTATTGTTATGTCTGTTTGTGTTGGTTTTCTGTATATGGAAAATTCAAATAGATTGTCTGCGTTAATCTTGATATTTAAGTCTAGAAAGTTTATAGCCCTGTTTTGTTCTGTTTCTAGTGTAAATTTTATATTAGGGTGGATACTGTTTATACAGTATACAGTATAGATACAAAAGAACTGTCAAAACAAGCTAAAATGTCATCAACATAACGAAACCAGAAGATAATGTGTTTAGAGAGGTTTAATTCAAATATTCGATCTTCAAAATTGTCCATAAATATGTTAGCTAATAGAGGACTTAGAGAATTACCCATAGGTAAACCATCCTTTTGTAAATAAATTATGTTATTAAAAGTGAAATAATTTTGACTTATACAAAGGTCAAATAATTGAATTAACTCTAACCTTTCAACTAATTCTATATTACTATTGATCAAGAAACTATCTAATAAAGGAATACATTCTTGTGGGGGTATTCTGGAGAACATGTTGCAAATATCAAAACTAACAAGTTTTGAATGTGGTGGAAGATGTATGTTTTGCAGCTTATCTACTAATTCTAATGAATTTCTAACAGAGTATTTCGATTTGTAACCTATCGTGTTAATAATCTGGTTCAGTTTTTTGGATAAAATGTGATTAGGTGCATTGATGTATGATACAACTGGTCTTATTGGCATATTCTGTTTGTGGGTTTTGACTAATCCATATAGTTTAGGTATTTGTGGGTTTTTATTAATGATTTGTTGCTTTTCTAATTCTGAAAAGCAGATATTGCAGTTTTCTAAAACTTGTTTTATTTCTTTTTGGAATTTTGTGGTTGGGTTTTTGTTTAAAGTTTCTAAATTTTCCTTATTAATAAATTCATTAACTTTTTGTATGTAAATAGCTTTTGAAAGAATTACCAAAGTGTTACCCTTATCTGCTTTAACAGAAATTAGATTGTTCTCTGTGATTTTCTGTTTTATAGATTGAAGAAGTGATATGTTAGATGTGTTGTACATTTTGTCCTGTTTCAAAGACATCTCTTTTAACAAATTCGAAATTTGGGATTTTGCATAGTTATTATGATCTTTCTTAAGTATAGTTTCGCATTCAACGGCCAAAATTTCTTTAATTTTGTTGGTAAATTTTGGAAAAGGACAAAATTTGAAACCTTTGTTAAGAAATTGTGTTTCTCTGTAATTGAATGTTATATTCGACAAGTTTATAAAACGAGGATAAAGGTTATTTTGTAGTGTACGTTTTTGTTGTACAAGTCGATGAAGTTTATTTTTCTGTGTGGTGTATTTTTTGAATTTAATGTGACTGACGGTTTCTCTAATGTTAAAATCTAATATGTCAAAATTGGATATTGTGTAATTTATGAGTAAGTTCTGTATTGAGTACCTTTATATAAACGTGCATATTGTCTCTTATAACTAATTATTGTAATAACAAACGCAAATTAGACATTTTAGAAGCCTTTGAGATATACAAACACAAACTCAGGGTACCTTTAATGAATGAACAACTTGAGCTCAGTAATTCTCCGTTACTGGAAGTATTAGATATTTAATTCTGATTATTATTATTATTTTATCTAGTTACCTATTTTGTATCTACCTTAGCGACGTGTTTGTTTATAATTATATTACCTTTGATAATGACAGCATAACTGTCGAAACAATATTGTCAGGTTGTATTTTAATAAAACTGTGAAACTTTTAATAATCTTTATTTATTTCATGATTATGGAGTTCCACAAAATAAGGCTGGAAACAATAAACAAAAATATAATATGATAACAATAAAAGATTATATAATTTTGGAATTATTAATACATACTTTTATTATACTACTCGTTCGAGCCCCGACTCATATTAATTCGTCTACTTTCATTTTTTGTTAAAAATCACCCCACCATCTTACCCCGATATCCTCTTTCGGTCTAGAATGTGACTCTTGGTGCTAGAAGTGAAGTACTGCATCTGCATCTATGCGACGTTTCACAAAATTCTTTCAAAGGGTTTCCTTACACTGCTTCTTGCGAGGTTTTTGGGTACTTTTGTCAATCTTGAGACAGTGTAAACTAGGAAACTTCCCTAAAGAATTTCGTGAAACTTGGCATAGAGTAGGTGCAGGAGTAATACTTCACACTACCTCACTTTCTATACCAGAAGAAAATTTCGGAGTAAAGATTGTGGAGTGACTTTTAACAAAAATGTGAACAAAAGTAGATGAATTAATATGCGTCGGGGCTGGCATTATACAAGTTTCCACATTTTTTACGGAACATGGGATTAATTGTGTTTTAAAGTACGCATTTACTGGAGAGTAAGCAATATAAACAATTATTGTAGTCTATCCACTATTATAAGATATTCAAGAAAGACATGCGTTATTTAAATTAAAAAGTTAGTAGAATTAATAATAATTTCAAAAAATTTTTAATAAATATTTACAGATCGAGCAATTTACCTCTGCGTAGAATCAATCTTAACTTTTTGAGCACAACCTCCATTATAATTCTCTCTTGGTAGTATCTTGTGAGTCATACCTTTCGGTACATCTTATAATTTATGCAAAGGAAGAAACCAGTTGTGTTTGTTCAGATGTTCATTGCGTAATTGGAACGGAATAACATGCTCACTGCGAAGAGAATTAGTGTGGGGGGTACGCACTAAATTATGTTTAATTCTTTTTACAGGTTAGTCAATCAATTTGTTTTCGCTTATCCTTCGATATAATTCTCGCTAATTTAATTTATTAAAATAGGTAATACAATAAAAATCCTACACGTCATTAATATTATTCTAAATACCTCAAAAACAAATTAAAGCCATTAAAAAAATAGTATTTCGTGTAAATTATTTATTAAAAGAATTTTTACAATAATTAAGTCTAAAACTAATTAAAACGCAAGAAGACTAATCACAACGAACTTAAACTATTTTATTTAACACTAAGTGATTATTTATCCTAAACGCACAATTCGTATCCATTATTTGTTTTCACTGAAGCTGCATACACTTAAATCACGTCGTCTGTAAACCTCAACTCTCTTTGTAAGGTCGCTGAGGTTTTCAGAGCGGTGTAGAATGTTTTTCAAAGCTTCTGGAGCGTTCGGTATAGACGGCGTTTCTTCATTTAATGCCCTATAATACTTTTAACTAATTCGTTATTGTCTTAACATAACGATCTATCTTGAAGACTCTGGTCATCTGTACCTATTGTACATTGAATTGTACCTATGTTGATCCCTGACTGTATATGCGAAAGCATGACTACTACTGTGTGAACAGAATTTATCAACATCTATACAGCTATCCTTCAAAAGCGTATCTATCCATCTGCTTACTAAATACGAGGAAGCCGAATGGTTTAATAGTTAACAATTTGTTGAGAGTCTGATCTTGAACGCTAAATATTTTCTTTTATTTAAGTAAAACTTTTTCCTTAAAGTTACACATAATGCATTCTTCCTAGAAATTATGGCACAATAAAAATTGGCTGGAGTTTGTTTAGTCCGGAAGTTTTAATTCTATCGGGAATTAATTGTGTCTAAGTCATTGTATATCAAGTTCCTTCATTAAAGATCACTCACCAATTTGTATAAAGGTCTTGAAAGCTGTTGAGCCATTCCACGTCAAATCAACCAAAATAAGTATGGTTTTCAACCTTACCCTTTTAGATATTTCTTAAACTTAGTATACTTGTAGTATTCAGTGAAAGTAATACATTTAAATTTTTGTAGATCTTTTTGCTGAATCGTTTACGAGTTACGGGCACTCAAAGACGCGAAAAAAGCATGATTTCTGAGTTGCAGAATGTTTATTTGTTATAATTCGAGTTGTAGTTGAGCCACAGTAATGACATAGGGGTGGTTTTACAGCTGTTTTTAATATGATATAGGGGGCTTTAATATGATATAGAACATGATAGAAAAGTAAAATTCTTATTATTTAAAAAACAACTGTAGTCTTTTACATTCCAAATTTCAAAAAACTTTAATTTTAAAAATCTTCAAAAACATATGCTAAAGAAGAACTATTTCTCTGCATATCTGCATCAAAGTTTTAATGTGGCCCACCTGCTTTAAGCTTAATAGCCATGGTCTCCCTTAGGGGACCACGATTGAGTTACACTCAATTAACACGTTACTTTGTAAGAGCTATCACTACACACTGGTGGGAGCGAGATTATCATCCACTCACTACTAGCTACCCAGGCTAGCGCTGGAGCTGTTTACGTGCTCACCCGTCAGGGTCCGTCTCCGAGGGAGTACCACCATGCGGACTTTTACTATCCAGACGAGTCCAACCTCAAGTGTGGTTGGGACTTGGAAACTGAGTCTCCCTAGAATATCCCAGAATTTAACCACCCCGCGCTACCATAATTAAAGCTTGGTGAGCCCCGACAGACCTTCGTCTGAGTCAACCTAAAATCACCTAAAATCATCTACCTAAGATCAGGGGTTCGCTGTCGGGATAAACCTTGTAGTATCACTCTAGTATTGGAGTCCTGCCTTGTTCTGAGGCCACCCTCAAACTAAGGGTCGGAAACCCTAAGACCAGTCCAGTCATAGTGTAGCGATACCTAACGCCTGTCTTAAAGTTCTTGGCAGATTCCAAAGATTTATTTGCGTGTGGTACTTGTCATTAAACTTAATCCCCACGTTTCTTCCAAGAGGAAGTCATTGAGATACGCCCAATCAGAGCGCATTTGCATAGCAAATGCTACCAGTAACTCACTGATTGGAGCGAAGTTGCCTATCCACCCTCTACTAGCTCTCTTGGCTAGTACCGGAGTCATAAACCTGCTCACCGGTAAGTAACATTTTAGATCTTATTTCACATATTAAAGTTTAGTTTTTTTTATTTAATTTCAAAAGTTAAGCTAGCATGCGGGGCGGATTACGTTACTGTGGGATTAATCCTATTAAAAGCTTATTCAATTTTATTAAATTATGGCTTTTCTTGTTTTTCTATTAAATAATTTTACAAATAGAAAACTTCTGAATTATAAATATTTATATTGTAATTCCGCATAAAACAGATTAATCATACGAAGAAATAAATTATTCTATTATGTGTGACTTTTGTAAATACAAGATTTTTTATATTAAAAACCCATATAAATTGTCTAGTCACGTTTTAATTATATAAAAGTTTGTTCAAGCATGGCATGATGTTTATTTTACACACAAAAAGTGATATCTCTGAATACATACTATATGGATGTTAAATGTATTATTAAGATTTCCATCTCCTAGAATTCCTAATTTATACTAAGCTTCTCAACATTCTATTACGGCTAGTACGCATACAATATCTTTGTTAGCTGTGATTTATTGTAGAAAACGAAAGAGTTATAAGACTTTTCTTTACGTAATGTGGTTTTCATGTCAGTTGAACGCTTGTACGATTTTCTTGAGCTTTCACTTTCGGAACTGATAGTAATCAAATGAAGGATAGAAGACTGGAAGAAAATGGTACTGTGAGTTAACCCGTACGCAATACGTACGCGTGTATATACGTACGATTAATTTTAAGATTTTAAGCTATTCGAATTTTATTGAAGATTTGCATGTTAGGGTTTTAAGATTTAATAGTTTAGTAATTTTCAACTGATAGCAGAACGAATCTAGAAAACTCCTTAGAGTCATCTAGTCTCATAAATTGATCCGATTATGTAACTTGAATTTGATTGTATCTTACTTTGAAGCAGACATACGAGTATAACAGTTAATAGATGATTTAATAGTCAGTAGTAGTAGTAAAAAAAACTAGCGACAAACAAATGTTAATTCAAGAAGTGCTAACAAAATTACTTTTTGATACTCAGGGTTTTAAAAATACCATGATTCAAAGTGAGTATTACAACTTGAAGACAAATTATGATTTTATGAACAAAGCACGATTTCTCTGACCAACTAGCTTGCGGTGTTAGTAGGGAGCTCTACTACATTTAAATTTATAAAACAAAACAATAAGCTGAATAATTATTTGGGTCCGGCAAACGTTTCATGTAAAATGAACAGCCGCCGTTCAACTCAGCGCAAGTTTAATATAAAAACAGACAAATCATTTCAAGATTTTAAATTTATGAAGGTAGTAAGTATTTCAGAAATTATAGTTTTATTGTTCTAATGTGCATGCCAAACTATTTTCAGAGGGTTGCCTTTGACATTAAGTGGTGGTATCAGATGCTGATCCTTTATGGTCAATTGCATCAAACCTCTAGTGGAGCTGAATTCTCATATACGCGTTGTTCTACATTTATCTGTACTTTACAGATTCATAGTTTAAACACTAAACATTGAAAGATTCAAAGTTGTTGCTAAATTGAAAACTATAATTACGTACAAGTTTAATGTCAAAGTTAGATGTTTATAGTTTAACATTCCACTATTTCAATCTTATGTACCTAATAGCAAAGTTACCAGATGCGAAGTTTTTGCGAGTTAAATTTAGAAAAGTTGAAAAGTACTGTAGAAATCAAACAAAAAGAGTTAAGTATAATAAAAAAAAAAATAATACGATTTTTATTTTATCTCAGAACGTTATACGAAACATTTCATTAATTAAATTGTGTGCGAAATTCTATTTGTTCTCTAGTGATAAGCATTTCCTTCTACAAAAGTGTAATTATGCCTATCTTTTGTTACTGAATCACACAACGTGTAATGAACTTTATTACACAGCACCAGGATTGAGCGCCAAACATATAAACGTAACTTATACACCTGAAGCGGCTTAAGTATATTCAAAAAAGAACATACCTTTATAGCTTTTAAACAAATTACTTTCCGCCCGCAGGTGTTAATTCAAAACCTTACTGATTTTGAATTTAAGAGGGAATAATAATTATTACAAAAAATGTATTAGGCGCCACCAAGTTGTATGTGAATGATTGCAATTAAAATGATGTTACATGCATCAGCTCACAATTTTGAAAGAGTCGATGAATCCTTAAATTAAATCAATATATGTCATGGAAAGAAAATTATATTAAAAAAGTGTTTCAAATGTACGCGATAAACAGTTTGCTGTTTGCAAACGCCACCCACAATGTTAGCTTTTAAAAAAGTTTTACTAAACTTTAGCTCTTGATCATATCATCAATAATTATAATATAGAATATATTTATGTCCGATTGAATTATAAAGTACTGTGTATTGTATTGTTTTGCGGCAGTAAACTGGCTTATTATTGTACTCGTAACATAAAGTGGTAGTAGTAAAATAAAGTATATAGTAGTAAAATAAAGTATGTCAACTGTATATTACATGTCAAATTTTCTTCTGTCAAGAATAGATGTTAAATTTATAAACTGATTTTTTTTATAATTAGCCAATTTTAGGAATCGAACATAAAGCTTTGTATACAACTCTTACATAATCGAATTTTATAGAGTCGCCCTTTTTATTGGCCTTGCTCGCTTCGCTCGCTCGGCCATAAACTGAGCTCATCTATAAAATCCTACATTATGTACTTGTTACAAAAATAGCTATTATAACGGAAGATTTGTAAACAATATTAGTTATTTTTAATACAGCACTTTCAATTAATAATTTATGCTAAGAAATTAAAAAGGGATTCAATGTATTGAATTTAATAGAAATAATAATAAGAGAATTAGGACTAACTATATTTACAAATTGTTTGAATAAGAGTAATAATAGTTGAGATTATCTGTGACCTGAATTACCTTTACAGAAATGGGACATTTCCTTCACTTTACAAACTATCTTCCAAAGTACTTGAATTTACGTTAAATTTAAAGAGACTTACACTGTAAAAACGTGATCTAGAAATTAGTTTTCTTGTCACAAAACAAAATAGGAAGTGAACACTGAACAGCCTCAATATTAGATTCGAACTTTGTTGATATGTAAATCTTTGTTTATGTTGCAAAATTTAATTTGACGTGTGCACGGAAGTAACCAAATCCAACGTTCCTCTGGCTAACTGAACTATAATTCTAATAATGAATAATGAACTGTACCCTACGCAGGATTGCCCCTGACTTATATAAAACTCTTTTTCCCGATAGAGCAACCACAAAAGAAGAAGATCCCTTAACATGGACTGAACAAAATAGGAAACATTTTTTATTCCCGCGTTTAAGGGCGATAGAGTCATTTTTGGCGAATGTATATATGTATTTAAATCACAAGGCTTATTTTTGTTCTAGCTCGTTGGAGAGTTCCATCAGGCCGATTTACGTCGTTCTTTTTTTATATTGAAGCTTTCGCTGTGTAGATTAGTCAACACTATTTAATTTTTATATTTCTTTAATGTTTATATTTTTAATTTAATAATAAATATAAAATTTAATAATAAATAAATATAAAATGTTTAATTTTAGACGCGGGAATCGGACATTCATTTGGGGCGCCCTCTCACTTTCTACAGTGGTAAGTTTTAGAACTATTCAAATTATTAATCAGGTATTAGGTATTAGTCAGCACTATACTTACTTTTTATTTTTATTTAACTTTCATATTTTTAAAACCGTCTTTTTTAGTCTGTGGAGTTTTACTTTTGTGATTTTTTAATTATTTAAGTTTTTAAGCAATATTTGTAATCGATGCATTTCAATATTCCCAAGGCCGATTGCTTCGTCACGTTTTGGTACTAAAAATCTTCCCTATAACTGCTTACTATGCCACCAGCAGCTCTCAGGCGACTTTCACAGAATTTGCAGTATTTTCACAAAATTTAATATTTCTGTCTGTCTCTATGCGTTCGTTCTTTCGAAATTTTTAAATTTTGCAGAATGGGATATTTGATAGAAAAGTAGAATACGAATGTCTAAGAACTAATATTTTATGTCTTGAAGCAGCATGGTCAAAATAACCGACAAAGTTTCGTAAGCTGGTATATTAAGTATACATATATAATATACAGATATAGAAAAACAAGTTGGAAGTATCTACGAAACCATATGTATGATAAAGAACGCGCTAGTAAAATAAAGAAGGGTTTATATCGGGTCACGCCTTTGCTCTTCTTAGTTTGTGTTAGTGGGGGAATATTCTAAAGTTGTTTAGTAAACTACAAACCAAGCACTGGTGTAGTTGTTTGTAATTGAAAGAGAATTGCATGATATTAAATTTTCCCAGAATTAAAAAATTATATGCCAAATAATCACTTGCTTTTTAAGTAGCTTACAATTTTTAGCCATAATGACTGAAAATAAAATAAATATTCTTATGCTCGAATATTCTCCCACTAACACAAACTAAAAAGAAAAGGCGTGGCTGATATAAACCCTTCTTTATTTTACTAGCGCTTTCCTTATCATACACACATATGGTTTCGCAGATACTTCCAACTTCTTTTTCTATATCTGTATGAATTCAATGCAGAATTCTACGATAAGAATAAGTCAGGGGGATGAGAGCGAGTGGGAGATAAGTAAGGGGGTAAGTCGGGGGGGGTTAAGCCCGAAGAGATAATTCGGAAGGGCAAGACGGAAAAATCAGTAAGACTGGGGTAACTAAAGGTGGAAGATGGTATAAGTAGTGATTGTCAGTCGGGGGAGGGGGGGTTAGGCGGAAGAGGAGGGTAAGTTGAGGAAGAGATAATTCGGAAGGGCAAGACGGGGGTAACTAAAGGTGGAAGATGGGATAAGTCGTGGTTGATGGAGGAGAGGTAGGGGGTGTTTGTTAAATAACGCGTTCAACAGATCGTCGGAGAATGGTAAGCTTAGTATGTGCAACTGTTTTTGTTCGATTGCGTTTAGTTAATAAATGTTACTATTAAATAATCACTCTTGGAAACCTGAAGGGTTGTAATCACACAAGGAACGAAATAAATTAGCCCTTTGACCGTCATGCCTTGACGAGGTTTCCCCAGTACTTAATAAATATGCAAGATTTTACTCTATAATTCGATATTATTTGTGTCCTACTTAAATATGCTTAAGCTAAAATGTTTCTTTCTCAGTCTATTACATTTTTATAGCAATGATAAGACAAAATGGGTTATATATCAACCCAAAAGTCAACCTAAATCTTAAATTTGCAACAACAACCAAACAAGCAAAGAATAAATTTGAAATATTACAATACAAATTTTCTATTTTATTATAACTATCGAGAAATTATTTCGAAATAATTAGAATACAGGGTTATATTAAATTTAATTAAGTTTTATTAACAAATGGGAACTGAATTCGAAATCCCAAACAAATTAAATTCGTAATCAAGTAACACCATTGCAAGTGACATCCCAAAACAACATCGAATTCTTTCCAATGACAAATACAAATTAGACATTTTAGAAGCTTTTTATATACAACCACAAACACAAGGTACCCTTCATGAATGAACTAATTGAGCGCAGTAATTCTTCGTTACATTTTCTGGAAATGTTAAATATTTAGTTTTATTTTATTTATGTATTGTTTGAGCTACTAACATTTGTCTTTCTTTCACGTACCTTTCATAATGATACTTGGTATCAAAACGAGTGTCAAATATTTACATAAATATTAATAAATATTGTGAAATGTTCATTAATTATTATTTTAAATATTGTATATCGTGATTATAGGGTTTCGCCAAGTAAGAGTTAAGACAGCAAACTCAGTTAATGCTCTGCTACAAATAATATTGAACTGTTTCTATGATTGAATTCATCGTCACGTGCTTTTAAAACTATAAAACTCTAGAGCTTTGCCTTTCTTAATGTGCTACTTCATATATCCACGTGCCTAAATTGAATCCATACATTAAATTACTCCATTTAGTATTTCTAATTAAAACTTTAAAAGGCAAATTAAAAATTTCAAGCCAAGCAATTTAATACACAAAAGATACTCTTACGCAATATCACAATTCAACATTTAATGAGATGATCCATAAATGTAATAATACAAGTTAACTCGACCGTAAACGGTGCCATTTACTACACGGGAATCATTGACACGTTTTGCTCAAATTGGTTCCATTAACTTAAGGTCAAAACTAAAATTATTTATATTTTTTCGTAGTACTTCAGTTCATTCCATTATTATTAATCTCTTGCTAGGTCTATGTTATGTTTGTTCACCTTGACATAGAATGTTGGAAATTTCAGCAACTAAAACATAAGTGCATTTATTTATATTGCATAACACGGCATAGGTTTCATTTCTTTATTACTGACATTTAAATTTATATACTTACCTTAACGATAGTAATGATTACGGTGATGTCATTAAAGCTTATTAAATTAAATTATAGGTAAATTAATTGAAGTAACCCCTACGTAATCTAAAAGATCAAAATTTGAATAATAAATAACGAAAGTATCATGCCTTTATGTTTACATGCTTTCATTCTCTGACAACATAACGAGATAAATTGTTATTTATTATCACTCTTTGACAAATGTATGATTTATGCAGTACATCATTGATTGCGCAGATCTCCAGTTTTGTATAATTCCCATCCTCAGCATTTAAAATTCTTTCATTGAAAGTTAAATTCCAGCATTTTAAACTGAATCCAATTAAAATCCAAACAATTCAAATACTACGTATATGTTTACATACACATTGATGTCGAGTGAAGCTGCGAAAGACATTTTTCTGTTTTCGTTATGTAAGGTGCTGATTGTCAAATTGAAAACCTCTTTATTTTGTATTAACAAGCCCAGTTTCGTGACTTGGTGCCTAAAACACTCGTCCGGATTCAAGTAACATTTAAAAAAGGTGTTTGCGTAATATTTAAAACGAAATCGGTGCATATGGATATGTATGTAGTATGTATTGCGGAACTTCACATTAATTGAGTCGATAAATTTCGATATGCAGTCTATGAATAATTTCAAAGTGGTTCGGTAAGGTCAAAACCGAAAACCTTGTAGCGATATATTAAGTAGACAGAATATCGGAAATAATTTCTTTTTTCTCCGTGTAGAATGTTGCTTTGAAAATAGTAATTAATAAAGATTAAACAATTAGTAGTTTCCTATAACAAAAACAAATAGGAGTCTATTAAAAGTGAAATTTTTCATTTCCTTTGTAAAATTCCAGTTTTATAGTTTCCTAATATGGAGATGTAGTATCTCGTTCTTGTGGATTACTAACCTTTGTCTATTCTGAAATATTTATTGAAAAAATTGCACAAGCGTTTATGGCATTCTAATTAATTTAACAATTTACATTAAATTATTATCAGGTTATTCAACATTTTGTATAAACGGAAAGATTTTATTTATTCTTTTCCTAATTATCCTATAGTGGCTGACTGGGCCATTATTCTTATCATCGACTGGTTAGTTAGCAATTCTGCTGCCCACAGATGTTGTTCTTTCACCTGGCTTATACCAGAATCTTCTCTAATGAAGACTACTCATAAGACTAAGTCAGTCGAAAAGTACTACACTAAACCAACCAACAGTTGGAATATTTAATCTCCAATAGCTATAGTTAATAACTCATAATTAACATTTTGATATATTGATAAAGTGTCTTTAGGTAAATGTAGTATTTAATATTTTTATAGATATCTTACATCTTGATTTGATAGATTTGAATTTATTGTAAATATTTTAATGAAGGAAGCAGTTATAAGGTAAAGCTATCTTTCAGATATCAATCAAGGTTTAGTTGCCACTTTAGAATATCCTAACATACATTATACATTATCTTATTAACATACATTAAAAACTGCCGTCTTCTATGCAAAAAATAAACAAAACAAGTAAAACCTACGCTGAATAATTTTCAAGCATGGATATGGAGTGAAGCGGAAGGTGCAACCTACGTTCAAATCTTGATACTAGCAAAAATTAGTAATCGGATTTCAAAGTGTTTACTGTCTCCAGCCTTACTTTGTGGAACTCCATAATCATGAAATATAATATAAATACAAAGATTAGTTAAAGTTTCACAAGTTTTATTAATATCTTAACCTGACAATATTGTTTCGACACTTTGTGTCATTATCAAAGGTAGATAAGATTGATAAACAAACACGTTGCTAAGGATAAATACATACAGAAAATAGGTAACTAGATACAATACATAACAAAAACTAAATATCTAACACTTCTAATAAAGGAGAATTACTAAGCTCAGTTTGTTCATTCATTAAAGGTACTGTGCGTTTATGTCTGTATATTTCAAAAGCTTCTAAAATGTCTAATTTGTGTTTGTTGTTGCAAAAATGTAAGAATTTAATGTTGTTTTGAGGTGTCATTGGGTGGTTCTGTTCCAAAATGTGTTTGGCATAATTTGATTTTTCTGGATGTTTAAGTCTATAAGAGCGTACGTGTTCTTTGTATCTTATGTCGAAATTTCTAAGTGCTTGTCCAATATAAACCGAGTTACAAAAAGAACAATTCAAACGGTAAATGCCGGATTTCATGATATCTTGTGTTTTGTCTTTAGCATTGAATAAAAATGAAAAGGTGTTGGTGTTAGTTTTATAGGTTATTTTGTAACTGGTGGTTTTTCTTATTATAGTTGCAATTTGTTCTGATATCTTGCCAAAGTATGGTATTGATATGTAGTTTGTGTCTTGTATTTGAGTGTCAATTGGAAATATTCTTTTGATGGCTAACCTATAATCTTTTTGTTCAATTAAAGTGTCAATCATGTTATGGTTATAATGGTTTGCACGTGCTAATTGTTTGATGATTGAAATTTCTTTATCAAAATGTGATCGTTTCATTGGAGTAGTTAAAGCTCGGTGTACTAAAGATCTAGAAGCCGCTAGTTTATGCATTTTATGATGACATGAATCGTTAGGAATAGTGACGTCTGTGCTTGTGGGTTTTCTGTATATGGAAAAATCAAATTCATTGTCTGTATTAATTGTAATAGTTAAATCCAAAAAATTAATAGCTCTATTTTGTTCTGTTTCTAGTGTAAACGTGATGTTTGTGTGAAGACTGTTAATAAGAATTAAAAATTCATTGATAACCTCAAAAGAACTGTCAAAACATTATTACATTATTGTCTTATTAACAGTCTTCACACAAACATCACGTTTACACTAGAAACAGAACAAAATAGAGCTATTAATTTTTTGGATTTAACTATTACAATTAATACAGACAATGAATTTGATTTTTCCATATACAGAAAACCCACAAGCACAGACGTCACTATTCCTAACGATTCATGTCATCATAAAATGCATAAACTAGCGGCTTATAGATCTTTAGTACACCGAGCTTTAACTACTCCAATGAAACGATCACATTTTGATAAAGAAATTTCAATCATCAAACAATTAGCACGTGCAAACCATTATAACCATAACATGATTGACACTTTAATTCAACAAAAAGATTATAGGTTAGCAATCAAAAGAATATTTCCAATTGACACTCAAATACAAGACACAAACTACATATCAATACCATACTTTGACAAGATATCAGAACAAATTGCAACTATAATAAGAAAAACCACCAGTTACAAAATAACCTATAAAACTAACAACAACACCTTTTCATTTTTATTCAATGCTAAAGACAAAACACAAGATATCATGAAATCCGGCATTTACCGTTTGAATTATTCTTTTTGTAACTCGGTTTTTATATTGGATAAGCACTTAGAAATTTCGACATAAGATACAAAGAACACGTACGCTCTTATAGACTTAAACATCCAGAAAAATCGAATTATGCCAAACACATTTTGGAACAGAACCGCCCAATGACACCTCAAAACAACATTAAATTCTTACATTTTTGCAACAACAAACACAAATTAGACATTTTAGAAGCTTTTGAAATATACAGACATAAACGCACAGTACCTTTAATGAATGAACAAACTGAGCTTAGTAATTCTCCTTTATTAGAAGTGTTAGATATTTAGTTTTTGTTAAGTATTGTATCTAGTTACCTATTTTCTGTATGTATTTATCCTTAGCAACGTGTTTGTTTATCAATCTTATCTACCTTTGATAATGACACAAAGTGTCGAAACAATATTGTCAGGTTAAGATATTAATAAAACTTGTGAAACTTTAGCTAATCTTTGTATTTATATTATATTTCAGGATTTCAAAGTGCAAATACAATTCTTTATCTTATTGGTAACTAGAAACATACTGCAGGTGAGAAAAAAGATATGTATTGTGATGATTTTTAT
The DNA here is from genome assembly GCA_929113105.1 of Agrypnus murinus. Lineage (NCBI taxonomy): Eukaryota > Metazoa > Arthropoda > Insecta > Coleoptera > Elateridae > Agrypnus > Agrypnus murinus. The sequence goes on along the minus strand of OV816028.1, from coordinate 18,898,505 downwards.
TTAGGAGTTGTTTTTCGTTTGTGTAAATATGCATGTTCTACTAGATTTATAAATACCTTTGTTGAATAAACTAGATTTCATAAACCCTCCCCTACAAAAAAAACGAAAATAAACAAGAATAAACTTTGCTTTAAAAAGAACAAAAAATACATTTAATAATAAAATAGGAGGAAAGTGGTATAATTTAAAATATATAATGTTCGATTCGTACATACAATATTATTTCTTGCAAGAAAACATAATACAAAATAAACGAAAATAACATAGTGACTGTTTATAATGAAGTTACTGATAATGAGTGCTCTTGCATAATAAGATACAATTAATGGCGTGTATACGCTAAATAGTTTAATTGGTGAAAAGCTTATCATTAGTAATATATACATTTCTGGTAACCAATAAATGAATAAATGTTGTGAAAAATTATAAAAAAGAACATAAAATAGTTTTGCTGATTGTGCCGTCTGTGCTTTCTAATAAAATAAATATTGCTGTTGAAAAATGATTCTTGATGTATGCGGCATAATATAACCATTTAAAATAAATAATTTAATAAACAAAGTACTTTATTTAATTTTTATTAAATGCCAAATACTATTATTGCTTTAATGAATCTTTTTTCCAATACCGAAATAATTCGGCATTCAATTTGTTATAATGTAAATATAAATATTTCAATCTAAAGTACAGTTCCGATGTATTATCCCATATAGTGGAGAATTCAGATCATAAATATCACTATAATATACAAGATGTAAACTTTGTCAGGGAAATCATTTTATAGAAAAATGCCAAAAATTCATTATTTTAGCCCTCGAAGACAAGTGAGAATTCATGAGAAAAGAGCGTTTTTCATGTCATTTATGTCTCGGTTCCTTATAAGGTCCTCGCGCAGCTGTATCATGTTCAGCATTAAAAAGAAGAATGTAGTGTCAATGGATGGAGAAAATATCAACATTCTTTATTATGTCTTTAGGCTGTAAGCCTTGTAATGTCATAAGATGCACCATTAAAGCCTATGTCAATTACACGTTTAGAGCTGCAGGCTGCGGTTGAATAGCTGAAAATATAAGCGAGGATAATACCACAGACAATTAAAAGACTTCTTTAGACGGATTGGAAAACAATTCTATATTGAATAAAATCAGAAGCAAGGGATTATAAGACCTTCGTGGCTCACTGAATAGCATACATCTAAAAAGAGAGATATCCCATACGTGTCACACTTTACATGTCACAGAGACAAACTTAGTTTTAAAATATGTTTACCTTGCAAAAATGTTACTATGACAAGTATGTGATAAATATCTATCTTTTTTAGATGAATTGCTAATATAAAACTAAACAAATAACCTTAGGAGTAAAATATCCATGAAAAACTTATCTCAGGGCAACGTTGGATTCCCTAGGTTGTGAGGTAACTTCGAATACTAACTGACTATAAATTTAAATATACTGCGTATGTTTAATTGTTATTATCACTCCACAATGGTCGCCTTCTTCTTTGCACGTTCCAATTAAATAAAAGAAAACATACTTTCCTACCTTTTTAATAGTTGTGCCAATCCTTTCCTTTGATTTGTCCCAATTCTTCTTTCAAACCATAGACAGAGTATTTAGCTTTTACTCATGACAAATTCTGGCGGTTCAGAAAACCTACTACAATTTTTATAATTATAAGTTTTTTTTTATATTGTTTAAAATAAAGGTTATAGGTGTGGTCCAAAATATATACGAAGAAGACCTGTACATGTAAAAGTAGCGAAATTTCTAACAATAGATTCTGTCTAATTGGCTATAAACAGATTTTATACACCTATATTGGGCAACCATAATCGATTATAACCCACAATGGAACAAGTCTATACTCGGCCAATAAAGAACTGAAGAAATATTCAAGAGAACTAAATAGAGAAAAGAAATTAAGCGTTGAAGAAATTGAATGCAAGTTTATTTCACATTGCACCAGGAAGTCCACATCTTGGGAGGTAAAGGAGCGTATGTTCCGATCTATAGAAAAAGAAAGAAAGAAACGGTCCTACTATCAGAAGTACTAGAAATTTTACTAACGGAAGGGAAACGTATAGTAACCAGTCGCCTATTACCTTACATTTCAACATAATGCAGAAGATTTACACTAAATCATTGCGAAATCTTCTGGATTCTTTGACCAAAAAGAATGGGATTTACGCTAGTAATGGAGAGTATTCCAAAGTTTAATACAATTTTTTTTGGACAGTTGGCCCAAGGAATATATTCCAACTTTGACAAAAAGAATAAGATGGTATTAAAGAAATAAGGATCTCGAAGAAAATGACCTAGTGGTGATTATAAATAATAAACTATACAGAACTAATTGGCCACATGGTAGACTAGTAAAGGTATATACTGGTACTGATGACAATATAACACTAGCAGACGTCAAAACAAAGCATGGGTTTACCGACGACCAATTACAAAAAATTGTAATGTCAACTGTTTGGAATTGGAGTGAATAGACTGAGAAAAATATCTCATAATCAGTTATTATGTTTTTCGTAAGCGCCAATTTTTGTATAATCTGTTGACGTAAACAAATGATTGCTACTAAAAAACGATACCCATTAGAAATAAAATAATTGCTATAATAATTTTTAAATAGTTTATGCATAAGGCAATGTTGGTACAGGGTGGCTAATGTAAGATGGGCCCTGTCTTACTGTTTCCATCTTGGAAACTGTAAGAGTTACAAAAAATAGTTAAATGCCGAAGCTGGTTGATATAAAATAAATTTAAATCTTAGTTTCCCTTAAGGGACCGTGATCACCCCACCCTCCGCTATGTTCATTTTCACGTGAAGGCTAAGCTAAAATTTTCTTGACTTTTCGTGTTTCCCCAAATTGGACCTAGTGATATTTTACGCTTATGAAAGTCAATTACGTCCCCGAAGGAGCAAGTTATCACACGACCATAAACGATTGATTAAATATGATATTTATACCTAGGATTTAGTTTGACTTAGGTTTAAGTTTTACTTAGTTTTACCAAACTTTAAGTTTTAAGTAAGTTTACACCTTTAAATAAAAAAATTCTTAATAAGCAGAAACTAATGGCCAGTTTCACAAAGCTTGATTAAGTTCTGATTAACTCAATTGTCATTAAATTCGAAATTCAGAAATTTCATTGGCTGAGATTTAAGAGAACTTGAATCTTATCCAATTATATTTTTAAATTTCAAATTTAGCCACAATTTAGTTAATCAGAGTTTAATCAATCTTTGTGAAATATTTAAACATAATAGATATAAATAATGACTGTACGATATTGATAACTTTTTTAAGGAAAAGAAAGAAATAATTGAAATACTTCCGTAGAATTGTGGAATTCCGTTGCTTAACATTCTTTTAAATCCAGATGAATTTACTTCCGATACACACGGTTTGCTTTATAAGATGTTGAGATAACGAATTAATTAAAATGTACAACAAATGTTCATAAGATTTATGGCAGTTAATTAAAAGCTTTTTGAAGGCATCACTACAGCATATAAATAATAATACTTACATTTTAAATTATTTGGTACTTATTCGCATTCTTTATTTTAAGTCTAATTAATCCATCTTTTTTCGTACAAGTACTTCTAATGGACATGTTGTTACTAGTTTTCATGTAATAAACACATATTTAAGATCTACCAATTACATGTTATATAATAATTGTTAAACGTGGTGCAGTTATTTTGATAGTGTAAAGTAGCATCTTTAGATATTAATTTAATAATTAACATGACATCATGCGGAGGTTGATGGTAGTGCTGTAAAGAGGACCCAAAATGCAGATTTTCAATATTAATATTTGTTTCATGTGCGATTTTATGATAATTAAGCGTTGATGCTTGTTACCTGGTTGTTTTTATTTTTATTGTTATTATTATTGATTAGAGGAGCGCAATGTTGCTATATATATAAATATTATTGTTAAGCGACATGTGGTATTGCTACTATTGTTGTTGTTAATGTGAGATTAATCAGCTCTGTAAGAAGTTAACCGTACATTACACTGCTTGCTTGGAAGGTGAAAGTCCAGCGTGACTAGCTACTCGACCTCGACTCTGTTCCGGTTCCGGTCGGTATCAATGGGCAGCATGGTGAGTTCCCTTTTTCCCGTTTTACGTATGTCAATTGCAACGAAAAATCGTCTTGTGAAATGTGAGTGCATGGCGGCAGTGTTTACACCTCGATCTTGGCTTAGAACCTGCTTTCAGTATCCAATGTGTCAAATGTCTAGAAGCAACGTGGGATAGTACGAGAGATCACCAACCCTCTCGTAATACTACTTATTTTCATCTCAAGGTAATTACGACTAAAATGTACTTCATGTTTCCCTGAATAAAAGTCTGTGATATTTTTTACACTTATGGTCACACCTGGTCGCCAATGATGAGTATCAGCTGCTGTCCATATTCCCCAAAGGAGCTAGCAGCTACAATATTCTCAATGGCCTATTAAATGTGAGATATAGCTAGAGTTAACTTTTACTCATGAGAATTAAAAATATTTATTAGAATAAATATGCAGAAAAATATTTTTAACTTAATTCCTACATAAGAAAATAATAATCGGAAACTATAACTAAGTGTAATAAATATAAATCATGACTAAATGAAACTGATAAAAGTTTTTAAGCAAGAGAAGAAAGAAGTGAATTACTTCCGTAGAATATTAAATCTGCCGAACATTCTTTTACATCCTAAAGAATTTACTTCCGATACACGCTGGTTTGCTTTATAAGATCTTGAGAAATTGGCGGTGAAAAAACTTTTTATGCTAATGTATTAATAAATATTTAAGATCTAAACCATAAAATGTTTAAGTTGTATAAGCAAAATCAATATCAAGGCAATATATATCTATGTGAAATTTAGAGTAACTAATGACATGACATTTTCACATAACCCAAGGCGTTTTTAGAAATCGAGATTAAGATTAGACTACTGGTCTGTTTTTTTCCATATAAGTTATGCCTTAAGGCGTAGGCATTTATAGTTATGTAAACAACCTTCACCTTGAGATACTGACTTGCAGAAATTTACCGTTTTTTCTAGTGTTTATTCACACATTCTGAACATCATCTTTGTTCGCCATCATCACAAAGGAATTATTTAGTTGCTTTATTTGTACAAAAATAGATAGTCTTTGCACGATAAATAAGTATGTAATTATCAAAACAAAATAGTAGTGTTGATCCTTTTTTTGAGTATATACTGGGATGTTATTTGCTTAATAAATAAAATAAATGTTTTATTTTGATTTTGGCTAGCATTAATAAAAACGAAAATATAACAACCCAAACCTTTTCCTTTACCCAATAGGCTGACTCAGTTTTATTTCGATTGAATATGAGACAAACAAATTATTGATCTTATTAATACCTGTATCAGGAAAGAGAAACTTACTACCACTGCACTTGGAATCCCGCACCTGGACAAGCAGCAATCTTAAACTCTGTATGTGAAGAAAATAAATATGGATGCTTGCATAATAATCAAATGAAATAAACACGTATATAAATTTAAAACACATACTTTTTATTTTATTTAAAATAACTAAAAAACTTTTATATAAAAAAAATTTCTTTAAAGGTTTAATAAAAGAGGAAACTCTTCCTCAAGCTTTCTCACATGAATTTGAGGTAGTTATCAACCTGACAAATGGGGGTTGTAACTGGTTTCATTTGAGCAAACTTAATTCAAAATAAAGTTATCAAATTAAAGAAAAATATTTATAACTACTAAATAAATCTTAAAATTGTTGAAGAACAATAAACTTTGTTCACAAAGAACGTCTTGAATTTATCAAGAATGAAATTAAATCTGTTTTATTGATGTTTTCAAAATGAAACAAAATCCTTATTGTTTTGATCCACCTTGTATATAACAATTCTTCATGAATCCACTTCAAAATATCGGTAATACAGCAACCTTCCAACCAGCTGATATCAAAAACCATTCAAGGTCGATAACCAAATTGATGTAAAATCTTCTTGATTTAATTTTAATTTTAAAATTGTTCACAACTTCAATTGATTGTGTTGTAAACAAAAAAAACAAATCTCCTTTGCTTCAGAAATGCATGTAAATATTCACTTTCCAAAGTCACTTTAGTAAACTTGACGCTTGTTTACAAAAAAACATTTGATTGCACAAGAAATTTTTCAAAACACTTGAAAATCACAAACTGTCATTACGTCAGAAAATCTGTTTATAAATTATGCTAATCTTAAATCTATAAAACAGAAATGTAGCTGGCAAAGAGACGAATATATTGACATAACACACTTATGGTCTAAATTGAACAATAACAAAGAAAATAGAAAAACGATTAGCTGTCACCAATCTCATTAAAACCTAATTACAATCAAAACTCATCACTCTCCAGCTATCCCTGTACATTAACTATTTACATAATTACACAAAGTAACCCAAACACATGGAGTTTACATAAATTCTAACAAATTAACAGAGAAAAACTTAACTTAAAATATATACCCTTACGTTTTAGACATGAAACGATGCTTCTAGAAATCCAGTGAACATAAAAACATAAATGTATTCAAATATGAATTAAACTTGTCCAGAATAGAGTACTCCAGGTGCCTGCATTCAAACAATAGTGCAAAATATTAAAATAAACTCTAATTTTGATAAAACCAAAGAATATCAGCACAGCTGATACCTGCATTTATTGAAACTCAATTCATCCTAATCCAGGAATTAGTAAGTTAAATGTAACCTTTTAGAAATTAAGGTAATGATCTGATTTACCTATTTCCAGTGAAATATGTACCCGAAACTGACTTAGCCTTATTTGGGAAAGAAAATTCTATTCTGGATTCAACAATCGTCAAACTCATATCTAACCAGAAGATAAAACCTTCTATAAAAGTGTAAAAACTATCCTGACATGTAACCTGGGTTACATACAACATGTTCTACTATAAGACAACATAATTGACTTATATCCTTTTTATAAATTCAAAACCTTTTTTGTAAAAATTGGCTAATATATAGCCTTTAGATTAAATAAACCTAGTATCCTAGCATGTTTATATTTTATTTAATGCATGATATGACTATTACACACAATATCACTTGCAGGAATTTCGTAGATTGCGAAATAAGATTAAACAAAGTTCAAAACTTGCTTATGAAAGTTATATTGCAACAATTGAAAATGACAAAGCATAACGTTAACAGTTTTTGGAATTATATAAATAAGAAAAAACATAATAGCTTACATTCTAGTAAATATCAGTACAAAAATCAGGTCAGTAATGAAAAAAAAGAAATACCACAAATGTTTGCTACATATTTTGAGACGGTTTATACTCGAAATTCATCGTATAACGTTAATCAAATAATATCAGGGTGCAATCATAACTTTGACGGTATTCTCAATAATACTTTTGTGCACATACAGGTAATAGAAGTGCGGGAGGTCGAGGAAGTGATGCGAAAGTTAAAACCAAAAAAGTCGGTTGAACCTGATTTGAATCCTCCATATATATTCAAAGCTTGTTGGGAGATTCTAAGCTACCCCTTATCAGTTATATTTAATTTAGCACTAAAAACTAACATATTTCCAGAAAAATGAAAAGTAGCAAAGATTGTACCCATACATAAATCAGGTGATAAATCAAAAGTAGAAAATTACCAACCCATATCTATATTGTCAATACCAGCAAAAATATTTGAACAGTTATTATACAACAGAATTTAATATAGCGTTAGAAATGAAATAACTGATCAACAGCACGGTTTCATGAATAAAAGATCAATTGAATCAAACTTAATAACATTCGTTGAATATACTGGTAATATAATTGATAAGGGAGGGCAAACCGATGTAATTTATACAGATTTCTCAAAGGCCTTTGATAGAGTTAGTCACGACATTTTATTGGGTAAATTGCATTTAACTGGATTCTCGTTAGATTTATTGCGGCTCTTTAAATCATATTTACATAATAGATATCAATATGTACAAATACATGGCGAGCAATCAGAGAGGTTTCTGGTACCATCTGGTGTGCCGCAGGGAAGTAACTTGGGACCTTTGCTTTTCTTGTTGTTTATAAATGACCTCCCTTCACAGTTTAGTGAATGTAAATGTCTTATATTTGCTGATGACGTTAAGATATACAAAGAAATAACAAATGTTAATGATTGTCAGCTTCTCCAAGAAGATCTTAATGCAATGTTACGTTGGAGTAAAACAAACAAATTAGACCTTAATATAAACAAATGCAAATGTATGACATTTACAACCAAGAAACTGCCATATCGCTTTCAATATACTATAGACGTCGTTGCATTAGAGCGTATCTATAATTGTCGCGATCTAGGTGTGCATTTCAGTTTCGATCTGAAATGGGACGATCATATTGACAAAGTAGTAAATGCGTCACTTAAAAATCTTGGATTTCTAATGAGATCTAGAACAGACTTTAAGAATGTTACAGCTCTCCAACTTCTATATAATTCATTAGTTAGATCAAAATTGGAATTTGCTTCCACTGTGTGGAATCCGGGGCAAGTAACTTATCAAAACAAAGTTGAAACAGTACAAAATAAACTTCTAAAATATCTACATTACAAAATGTATAATCGATATCCAGAATATAATCAATATAGTAATTTAAGATCCGAAGTTAAAGTAAAAAAGCTAATCACGAGGAGAGAAGTATCAGACATTTGCTCTATGTGTAAACTAATAAACAACAGGATAGACTGTCCCCAGTTGCTCCCCTTGGTTAATTTGTACGTGCCAGCATACAGATCGCGACTTCGAAGCATTCTGCATTTTCCTCAAATAGGACCAACATACGAGGTAATTCTCCTTTGATAAGAATGACACAAATTGTAAATTCAGTTACTGAGAAATATGACATTGATATATTCCATACGATCCCTAACGCAATTAAACATATTATCACTTAACAATAAATGCATATATATGTCTCAACTCATCCCAACCTGTTAAATAGTAAACTTTTTAATTGTAATAGATATCAGCTCATTATTATTGTAATAATTGTGTAATAATAATAGTAATTGTAATTGTAATTGTAACTGGACTTGTGTGTTAATAATTGTATTCATAAGAATCTCCATGCAATGTAATTGGGCTATGCCCGTTTTGTTTTGGGTAACTAATAAATAAATAAATAAATTATTGTGTTTTCGGAGCCTAATCTTAGCCTTTAAATAATTTTTATATTTTATTAACGTTAAAATTTTCAACCTGATAATAATAATAATATTAATAATAATAATAAATGCCTTTATTTATACTCCCAAAAAACAAAACTAAACATTTATATTCTTAAATAAAATAACACATGAGGCGAAGTTCAGAGCGTGTTTGAGGCCGGCTCTGCTCTGCCACTTAACTTCCGTAATTAATTAAAAAATAGGTAAAAAAAAGAGTTATGTCCTACGCAAGCACTGTAAATTACCCATTTTGTGATAACATAAGATCAGAAAATAATTTCATTTTTAACGTGGGTATCGTCATAATCTTGTAGTAGTTAGTCATTTGACTTAAGTAATTCGGTAATGTATACGAAAAGGATCTCTTAAACATGCTGGTTCTACGGGGAAGGACGGACAGCAGCCCTCTGAAGCGCAAATTCAAATGCTGGGCATTTGTACGGTATATAATTTTATTATATAGATATTGAGGACTCTTTTTGATCAGAATTTTATAGTAAAATATAACTGCATGAAAGAGGCGTCTGTTAGACATGTTTAGCCAGTTTGCGGTTGTCAGTTTGTCCGAGATTTGGTTGAGTTTGACCCAGGACAGTGTGGTATTCCATAGATTAGACGCAAGCAAGCATTCTGTAATCGCTGAATTCTACACGTATCATTTTTGTCTATACACGGTCCATAAACAACGTCGCAATAATTTAATTGTGATAATACCAGAGTGTTACATAGCATCTTGTGCATGTTGGAGTTTAAGAATTCATGACTTTGATAAATTATACGATGATTATAAAAACCTTTTTTAATCACATTGTTGATATGAGACTTAAATTGTAAATTCTTATCTACAATTAAACCTAAACTTTTAACTTCATCATAAATTCCCACTTTTACGCCATCTATTTCTAGATTAATGTCATTTATCAACTTGCTCAACTGCAAATTAAAATTGGTTTAGATTTATCTGGATTTAATTTTAGTAAATGATTGGCTAAGATGTCCGACATTAACTGTAGATCCTGATTTATCGTTTCACTAGCCTGTTTGGCATCTGACCACTGAAAAGAGTCATACAGCTGTGTATCATCAGCGTAAAAGTACAGTATATATAACAATCAGTAAGTTTACTTGTGTGCGGCACCTTTGATGTTGTTAATCCACCTTCGCATATCACCCCCATAAACGAAGCAGTGCGCCGGAGTTTATCGGTCGACATCGCCTACGAAAGCGAGCAGATAATATCCAGTAACGTATTCAATAAAATATTAAACAGGATTGTGTGAATTAACAAAATTAACTGACGCCTTTGAACAATTAGTTTTGTTATTAACTGAACTTAAATTAACGTACATAATTGAATATTCATTTACAAAACGAAAGCTTTATTGTTAATTATGTTTCAATATAATTATCTTTTTACTACTTTTGGCTGATTTAAAATTTCTGTTAACGTCTTTTAAAGTGTAATACGCTCGCGGTCGATCGTGTAAATGATATACTATATTATTATTATACTTAAAATTATTGCACGAGTGTAAAAATGTTAATGATTTGAAGATGGATAAAAGCCGTTTGACCACATTTTCATTTACACAAATATCTTGGAAGTGTTGTTGAAAAAGTATTTCCATAGATGAAATAAATTAAATAAAACTCATGTTTCGCATGTATGTACCGATAAACATTACCGTACACATCAAATAACCGGATATCTATCGTATGAAGTTTTTTCTAATTTATCAGAAATTTGGTAATCTTTGTCAATTAAAACAATCTCTGCATCGTTTCCTGATTCTGTGTTTATTATAGGGGGCACTCGCACTACACAATTGCGGTTATACGGGACTGGCTAATTTCATGTGCTCGGACGCGTGTATGAAGGATAACTGCTCTCCGGCACATGCCAGCTTGTTGTGTGGTGGATGGTAACTATTTGCTAGAGTCACGTGACTGTATATTGTTATATTGTGGTAAATGTAGGAGTTGACATGTAGAAGTTGTGTACAAAAATTGGAAGTGTAAATAGCAAATAACAATGGACTTAATATCGAGTCTTGAGGAACTCCAGATTTTAAAGATAAAAATTGTTTTTATATATTACAGCTTGTTGGCGATCTTTTAAAAAATAATAAAAATAACTTTTAAAAAACTCAATGGCTTCTGCAGAAAGACCTATAAAATGCAAAATAGACAATAATAAATTGTGGTTGACTGTGTTGAATGCTTTAGAAAAATCTAACAGTACAAGAACGGTTGCTAATTTTCTATCGTAAACCGTAATAATATCATCTGTGATTTTAATCAAAGCGGTGGTGCAACTGTGACCACGTCTAAACACAGACTGTGTGTCGGTGAGAATATTATTTCCTTCTACGAAATTGCGTAACTGATTTTCGATAACTTTTTCTAGAACTTTTGATAAGATGGGTAAAATAGAGATTGGACGTAAGTCTTTGATCTTGATGATTCTATATCATCTCAATACATACTACATTATGTACATGTTGGCGTGTACCAAGGTAGCGAAGAAAATATACTACAAAACAAATTGGATATTTAAATATGATTAGATTCCTTGTGTTTAAAATAGTATAGTATTCAGAATAACAAACAAAGCTACCACCAACTTCCGTCAGCAACACGTCAAGTCAGATTTCTTGCACAGTAAACACCGACCCATCTTTATCGAAGTCGGTTCAAACATACCAATTATACCACCTTTTCCCCGCCAAAGACGGGATTTACTGAGAAATTGGACAAATGCCTGGGATGGATACACCATTAGACAATTATTACGAAAAATTTATTTTTGCAGTTATTGCTACAGCGGAAACATTGCACATGTTAGATGCAGCTCGACGTAAGGAATGGGTGAAGACTGTTGAGGGATGAAACTGCAGTAAATCAAGCAGAACGGCATGGTGATACTGAGGGGAGATTAGGAGGTGGCAACCGCTTTACAAAAGAAATTCTTTGATAACCCCAAAAATGTCCACATCTAAATTTGCTAATGAGTTTACTACAGAAGGAATTACGGCTGCAATATCAGAAATTAAGACCGAAAAACCCAGAGTTCCTAATTCACTGGGGTAAATACGCAAGTTGCTGGTTGGTACTTTTAGAAATCCCACACACATTCAAAAATGGTTGAACTAATACCCATTGAGCAAGCAGGACTTAGACCAAACCGCAACTATACAGATCAAATTCTGTCCGTGACAACACACATCGAGGCAGGCTTTCAAAAGATCGATTCATGATTCAGACGGATTCAAAAACATCGATCGCTTTAATAGACCTATCAGCTCCATACGATACTGTTTGGAGACAAGAATTAATATACAAACTACTTTGTGCGATACCATACTTAAGAATACCTCATCAACAGCATGTTAGCAAATAACTTTTAGAGTTATTACGAGTAATTTAAAAAAAAACCAGTCTATAAATGGAGATTAAAACCAAGTGCAACGAAAGTGCTGCTTTTACCTAATCAATACTCAGACCAACAAAAAACTTAATATATATATATTTCGAAAATAAACTGCTGATACGCAACACAAAGCCAAAGCACCTTTGAGTTACCCTGGTATTTAAGAAGCATCTCTTAAAACCAGCAGAAAAATTGAAAATGCGAAGTATTATAATCCCAAAGTTATATAGCGGCACCACATGGGATTCCTCTGCATACGTTTTAAAACCATCTCCTCTTGGACTTACCTATTCAACAGCAGAATAATGATACCGCTCCGGTCTGGGTCAACAGTAAACACACTAACCTTGCCGATGTGGAACTAAACCAGACAATGCAAATAATTTCTAGTACAATAATATCAACGACTCAGTCTAACGGCTTCCCGTCCTCCGCAATATTCCACCACCACACTTGCGAAGAGACTACGTCCTCCTCGGGGAATTCAAGAAAATCCAAAATAATCATAAACTCCCCATCCACCTCTGCACAAACAACGTCGAAATAAATAGATTGCGGTCCATTCTAAGGCCAATTCCCAATTTCCAGGAAAAATCAACATTATCAATGCTTGGCAAAACCATTTGGAAGAAATCTCACCCCACGAGGTACATCAAATACCATGCATTGACATCAAGTCCGCTGGATTTGAATTGTCACGTAAAATATAGAAAACATTAAACAGATTCAGGATAAATTATGAAAGATGCACAGACAGCCTACATAAATGGAGTAAACTTTTCAATTCAGATAGTGACGTTGGAGCTCCACGACAGACCACTCGCCGCATTATTTAAGAATGCTCCTTGAGGCGCTTTCATGGAAGTTTTAATGATTTGTTTGATGCAACGGAAAGTGCAATAAACATACTAGGCTTTAGATCTTTGTGAATAATCTCTTTTTAGGCCTTTTGTACGATTTATATTTTTATTTGATGATGTGCAAGGGCGTACCCAACGAGGGGCAAGGGAGCGGTTGCCCCCAGTAGAAGAAAAAAGCCCTCTTCAAATTGATGCGTCTGTGTGGCGGGGCGGGGTGCGAATTAGTACGCACTGTTTAGTGACTAATAAAAACAGTTTTGCAATAGTTTTGAGTTTTATTTTGTAAGAAATCGTCGTGTTTCACTTCCCGCTCTCTCTAGTTGAAAAAATAATTTATACCTACATTTTTATAGTAGCATTTTATTGAAAGAATTTAACCCATATTTTTACTTATTAACCTTCATTTACTATTATAACTATTATATAGCAGTATTCTATTGAAATAAATTAACTTACATTGTCCAGAAATATTAAAATGAATTCGTGGAAATTTAAAAAGAGTGAAAGAATTCAATGATTCTTGGAACTATTTTATAACAGTATTCTATTGAACGAATTTAACCCACATTTTTACTTACTAATCTTCATTCATTGTCCTCGAATAGTGAAATGAATTCGTGGAAATTTAAAAAGGGGGAAATAATTCTTGGAACACTTTCTTTGTCTATTAAAAAGTTTATCTATTTTATAGTAGCTAGCAAGGACGTGCCCAGTTTGGGCAGGGAATCAGCTTCCCCCCTCTAGAAGAAAGATAAAAGAGAATAAACCCCTCTTCAAACTGATGCGTATATGTAGCGGGGTGGTATGCGAATCAGTACGCATTTTTAGTGACTAATAAAAAGTTTTGCAGTAGTTTTGAGTTTATTTTGTTAGAAATCGTCGTGTGTCTGAGAGAAGCTTAGCCTTAGAATGATGAAGCCATCTCGATGAACCAACATCTTTCCATGCATTTTAAGACATTTTATTGAAGATTGAGTAACAAAATTTCTTTTCTAGAATTGCTTTTTCTAAATTCATATTATTATAATATTCTATTTTAAGTAATCAATAAATATAGTAACCTGTAAATTTATTTGTGGTTATGTTTTATTCACCATTTACATGCATTGTTGCTTCTTGTGGGATTTCATTTCTGTATTTTCTGCAATGATATTTTAAATTATACTAAATGATAACGATGATAACTGAAATGTACAATTGTACGTATATTCAATAATCTATGGCACCATTAAAGTAATTTGAAACTCAGTAACGCTGAATATATCGTATGTTGGAGTGTTATACAGTGCGATTCTAAAGTATGGAATAAATTCGATAAAAGGGAAAGTATTGATTTTTGGAAAAATTCCAAAAACACGTCAATTTTGTTTGTAAAGTCCGCACTTTTTGACATAATATTCGAATATGCAGCGTGATGCGTTTAAGTGTGATGATGTCATCGGCATTTTTTTAATGGCAACTACATTTTTTATTAAATATATCCTGACACTTCATCCAATTGTCAAAATGGTAATGGAATAAGTTTGTTACCTTACATAAGGAAATTTTTGAAAAAAATAATTATGACGACGGGAAAGTGCTACAGTTACCACACTTAAATGCAAAGCGAGACACAAAGTATTGATTTTTGGAAAAATTCCAAAAACATGTCAATTTTGTTTTTAAAGCCCGCACTTTTTGACATATCGGAAATACAGGGTGATGCGTTTAAGTGTGGTGACTATGGCACTTTCACGTCATTATAATTATTAAAAAAAAAATTTTTTTTGTAAGGTAACAAACTTATTACATTACCATGTTGGTAATTTGATGTAATGGATGGTAATGGATGAAAGTGTCAGAATATGGAATAAAAAATAAAAGTTGTTATTTAAAAAAAATGCCAATGACCACACTTAAACGCATTACGTATCATTGTCTCATATAATCATGTAACCAGATATTTTTGACAATATACAACCTCAAGCATCGCCTTTACCTGTATAATTATTACCTGGGATATTACGAATAATTTTAAATCGAATCCTCTAATAATGTAGATGAGATTTGACGTTTTCAGATACCCCTGTTAACCATTAAGGAATTTGTTGAAAGAGTTGAAGAACTAAAGAATAGATCGTAGTTTTGATGAACAGCAACTTCTTCTATAAACCTTAGATACTTTCAAAGACTAATTATAACTGACTCAAGGAATTAACTTCAATTTATTCTTATTATTTTCTAATTGTACGACTACGCCGAAAACTTACTCTAGGGAATTCGGGATAGATTAGAATGAAACGACGAGTCAATTGAACGGTATATATAAAACAAACAACTGAAGTGCTTGTGTAAAACATCAAGAAGTTTTGAAGAAGGCCAAGATCTTGATTGGTATTTGTATCCCTAGGGGCGTAAAATAAGTACATATATACTATATACAATTTGTAGAAATGGAAAATTGATATATCCGTTTCAAGAATTTCTCATCACTGTCACTACTCTATTTAAGAGCAATTCGATTTTCAACTAGACACAAAGATGAATTAGCATAACATTTTCGCACGATTTCACATCGGACCTGATAAAGCTTATATGAAAATCAATCACTATTTTTGGCATCTCAGTATGGCTAAATTCTAAAGAAATTACTCTGAACACAGTCTAAAATGTCTTTTTAGCAAAAACTATTACATCCAAAATTGCCAATTCTTTTCTCGTAGTACATGCTGACTTTGTATGGCCGTTCAGTATCTATCCCGAAGAGTTCAAACATCTATTGCTTATAACAGAAACATCTACTAAATAGTATTACCTCTGAGATCTCTTGCGATATACTAATAAGTTTATTTAAATATCCTTGGATCAACAAAAACAGTTATTTGTGATAGGGGAGCTAATCTCACCGACAGCTCAATAAAAAAGCTGCTAATTGAACTTAGCATGGAACAACATTTAATTACCAAAGGAGCACCACGAGCTAAAAGACAGGTAGAACGATACGTAATGACCGTCGTAAACTTTTTAACTACAGAAATTGAAGTCGGAATGGCCGAACGAACTTTACAAACTACAAAATTCTTTAAATACGTGATTTCTGCCCATTTACTTATTGAGTGGTCGCGATGGTCGTATTCCTGGAATCGCTACTATTGCAGACTCTACTCTAAGTGTCACATCTAGTAGGTTAGAAAAAGATCTAAAACTAGGTTACGAACAGGTCAAAAGAACTATTTCAGAAGATAAGACGATCAAACAATGGGTAATGGATTGTTATTGGACTGCGAAGCACTTTGTAATAGATAGGTAGGTACTTATTTGTCGATATTTGATGCTGTTAGAGGTGGGACGCTTCCCAGTAGCTATTTTGCTCTGTATACTATTGAAATCTGGAACACTTCACAGTATTCGTTGGTAACTACTGTTCGAATGTGGAGTACTTCACAATACATTTTTATTAGGTTTTGTACTGAGGAACACAGTATGTTATTGAATATCTTATACTATTAGATTGCTTCACAGTGTGAATTCATGTTTTATGCAGAAAGACTATTGCGGGGGCTTTACAATTAACGTATTTGTGAACATTTACGTCACATTTGTTTTTGTAGTTTTCAAGAGACGTGTTCAATCAGCACAAAGAAAAGACAAATAGAGGGAGAAAACCAAGGAAAGTAATGATACCCATAAACTAAAAAAAACATATTGTATAGAAACAAAAAAAAACAATAATTAACAATGAATGAGAAAAGCTTCAAAAAGCGACAAACATTTAAAAATACTTTGAAACGATGAAATGTTTCAGAATTTTTGAAGAAAACCCTACAAGTATTAAATAAAGTATAATGGTACTACAGTAAAACTACAATGCTCGTTGTTATTATTACGGATTTACCTGACTCACCTGTGTTAAGCTTATAGCCACGGCCCCGAATTGTTCAATGTGCGCTCAATTAGCTTGTCACCCTCTTAAGTAAGTGCTACCAGTTCTCGCTGGTGGGAGCGAGATTACTATCCGCTTTCTACTAACTTTCTAGGCTAGTGCCAAATCTGACGCGCCTCTCCGTACTCAAGTCCAACAGTGGCGAATTTAACACTTAAGGGGCCTGAAGCGTTACAAATTTTTGGGGCCCCACAGTATAAATCAATTACTACAATTTATATACCTTTTATTTTTTTTAATCGAAAATTAAGTACATATAATTATTAATATCAGGCGCAATTCACGGTGGGGGGATGGAGGAAATTTTCTCCCCAAGATTTTTTAAGTAATCCTACTTCGTCTCTTGCCGCAGTCACACGAATGTGAAATTGGTGTTTTTGTACTTGTTACACACTATACTTTATCTACGACCATATATTTAACCTAGAATATGATTTGAGATTGAGATGCTGGATTATCAAAAGTAGACCATGCCCACAATTTGTGGAAAACAGGTGTTAGTTGTAAAAATTAAGAAATGCGTATAACTCAATGTAATAATCATTTATTATTTAAAATTAATATTGAAATTTGAACAATCATTTAAATTAGTAATAGTAGTTTTGTTGGTGTCTTCAATTTTTTAAATGTCATAGACACATTTTAAGTGTATTTTGGACGTCGTGTTGTTCCGCCGCTGCTTTTTTGTCAATGTAAGTATATCATAACCTCAATTCTACAAATACATTGAATATCTAATGCTTCATTTGAATGTAATTTGAAATAATAAATTCCCAAAACATTTTTAGATTTCCATGTAACAGACCGGTTATTTTAAATGCATGAATTAAAGCCATCAGAAGTATATATCGTTAAATCAATTTTACGTTAATTCAATAACAATTTTTGTAAAAACTTTATATGGTAATAATAACTTTATATGCTGGTAGTCGACACAGTAGCTCAGAGGTAGATATGTGGAAGAAAGTGGAAGGCCTAGGGTTCGATTTCCAGCTGGGGTGATAATTTTTTGTATATTATGAATTTGCATTCAAAATATAATTTAAAGTAAAATACTAATTAAACAAAATAAATTAACATAAATAAAATACAAAATGAACACAAACGTGTTTTAATATAGTGAGTTTTATTGATAAACGACTATGATACTCACAATTTTATAGTGATATGTGTATAAATCACAGACGAGCTACCCCTAACTGAGGAGAACCAAAAGCTCGAAACAGCTGTCTTAAAGTGCCGTCTATAATTTATACACATACCACTATAAAATTGTGAGTATAATTGTCGTCCATTAACAATTTTTAAACTTTTAAATTTATTAAAAATCTCATTTTATTAATTCACGTTTGTGTTCATTATGTATTTTATTTATATTAATTATACGATCGGAGTGTATTGGATAATCAAATTAAGTCGCTTAGTGCGGTTTGATACCTACAGGAAGCGCCACAGTTATTTGATGGTGTTAATGTTATTTCCAAGCTAGTATATACGCTCAGGTGATGTGTGTAGAATTCACATACGAGCTGCCCTTAATTGAGGAGAGCCAAAAACTCTAAATAGCTGGCTGTCTTACGATGGTGTCTGTGAATTATACACATATCACTATAAAATTGTGAGTATAATAGTCGGCCATTAACAATTTTTAACATTTAAAAATAAATTAATCTTTATATAAAAGTTATAACTTTGTATATTTCAAATAATTAGAAATATTGCATGTGCTGATATCTATGGCATTTTAATTGAACCACTGAATTTGCGAAATCATTTTCCACAATCATTTCCGTACAGTTTAAAGATTATGAACAATGAGTCATTTTCATGATTAATAGACTGTGTGAAATGTGTAATTTTCTATAGTGGTCGTAGATAAATTAGTTATTTGTATACCAAATAAAGTTGTACTTTTTTATCACGAATATGGAGATTGTTGAACAACCATAACGAGTGATACAAAATCAACTTTAGTGCTGAGGTGTACATTACGTTTTTTCTGAAATCGTGACATTAAGAATTTAAAATACAAAATGTGCTTTTATAGTAATTTACGTTATAAGTCCTGGAAATGGAATTTTACAGTCGAGTAAGATGTTACGGACAAGGCGACGAAGGAGACGAGTCCGGAACATCGAAACGAGACTGTAAGACCATTTCCAGGACGTATGACGTAATGCGTTTTATTTAATACTGCAATTATTGGAATATTGGTTTAATTTAAAAAAATATATATATAAAATAAATTTCCGAATGCAAAATATGGACATCTATGAAGAACAAGTTTCCATGGTAACTGATTACGTACTAAAACATTGTCCACTTGATTAATTGTATTTGCGTCCGGTAAAATTTTTTTTCTGAAATCGTCAAGAAAGCTTGTCATGACAGAACTCAGGTTGGTCATGAAAGTGTCACTTTAAAGACTAGTCACTTTCATGATTTTTACAAGACTCCTGTCACTTTACAAGACTCATCTGTCATTTTTAGACTGCAATTGAATTAGAAATCGTCACTTATCTTATGAAACGTTTATTTAATATAATTAAAAACACTAACAATCAAATACAACAAAATATTTTTGATTTGTTGTTGATTCATTGTCATGGATATTAACTTCTCATACGACTCTGATGTTGATATATTTTTTCAGTTTAAATCTATTTTTAGTTTTGAAAAACGATTTCAGAAAAAATATAATACATCACTGGTCATGAAAGTGTCTCTGCTTGACTCGGAGGCTTTAAAGAGATACTCGGATGCTACGCATCCTCGTACTCTTCAATAAGCCTCCTCTTCTGCAAAGTTTCACTTTCATGACTTGTAATGTAATACACTATTACAGTCACAAGTCCTGTAAAATTTTTTACAAGCATACTAGACCGTAAAATCGCATGTTCTGGACTAAAAAGTTTGACGTAAAACTGACAAATGTGTCACAGTATGAAATAAATAATATAATAGTAGAGTAGGCAACTAAGTCAACGTGGCTGTGTGAGACATATGTCAAATACATGTGAAACAATGCAAATAAAAATGACAGATGAGTCCGTAAAAGTTCTACTTTATTTCAGAAAAACATTTTATTCCATAATCAGTTCATTTATAATGGAACTTTTCTGCTTTTACAAGTATCAAATTTATCAATAATATTTTCAAAACAGTCAAAACATAAATTTTGAGTAATGTCATTTTCAATAAACATTACTGATAAATTTTTTAATTGACTTTGTCCAAGATTATTTCTTAAATAATTTTTTACACGGTTAAGAAAGGAGATAGATCGTTCTCCAGTTGCATTACATATCGCTAATGTTAAGATTTTTTAAAAATTGTTTCAACAGTGGGAAATGTTGACAATTGACAAATGACATTAAGGAGTTTCACCCATTCGAAAGCATTGTACAGTTCCCCTTCCCCGAATGTAAGTCGGACGACCGCGCAGAGTTTGCTAGAAGGCAAGCCAGAGATGATACATTACTTGTAGGTCTGCTGCGAAACTGTATATTCCGTTACAAAATTTTATCTATCACTCTGAATGCTTGCCTTTTCGCACGAAACTCTATTGCGTCGACCGTACACCTTTTTTACCCGCCTGTACACGATATGAACTGTTGTTCTCACATGTTTCACTATTCTCGACAAAGTCAGTTTCCATGTCAATAACTGTATTTGTCGCATGTCCACTGCGATCCTGGGCAAGGGTCCTCTGCGGAGCCCCCTGACTTGCCTGGAGCGACCGTTTCCACCGCTTGTGTGTAAATCCGCCACTGTTCACCGAATGTCTATCAGAAACCATTCAAGAAATAAGTCATCATAGTAGTCGGATGACTGCGCTGATTGTGCGAGAAGACCAGCATTCGAACCGACAGAGGATACATTCCTCGCAGGTCTGCTGTGGAATAGTATGCTCCTTTACAATATTTTACCTATCGCTCTGAGTGCCGCTTGCCTTTTCGTACGAAACTCTAATGCGTCAACCGTACACTTTTTTTACCAGCCTGTACACGATATGATCTGTTTCTTGTTTCACTTTTTGCGAGAAAGTGAATTCCCACGCCAATAATTTTTATTTGTCGCGTGTTCAGTACGGTCCTTGGCAGGAGGCCTCTGCGGGGCCCCCTGACTTGTGGGGCCTGAAGCGGCCACTTCCAACGCTTGTGCCTAAATCCGCCACTGAAGTCCACCCTTGTTCTGGAACCATCTCCAAACAAGGGAAGGGAGCCCTAATACCAGTCCAGTCATAATAAGAGTGTCTTTATCCTATAGTTATTCTTATACCATTATAATTTTCACATTTACAATTATGTAATCTTAACTTAAATAAACATAATACTTTCACGGTCTGAGGCTATTGATTATCAACGATTTCTGGATCTGGGCCCGTGGCGTAATGAGAATAAATGAATAAAACTGAGGATAACTAAATGTATAAATCAACTCAGTTAAACTGAACTTAAAGTTAAAGAGCTAATTAAATCCTGCCAATCAGCTTCTCTGTTACCTTTCCCAAAAGACAGTTTTGCCGTTCTTTTCCCTAAATGAATATTTATAATTCTTTTAAACTTACATAAATTGGTCAAACAGGTTGGTCGATTTAACTGAGAGTTTTAGAGCGTAAACAGTAGGTCAATTTTTATTTCTACCTGGGCTATTAAGAAAAATTAATACAAACATAACGTGCTTTTTGATAAAATATTTACTATCTCAAAGTCTCAGTTCTTTTGAACTAAAATATTTGTGTGTAGAAAATTGAGTGTTTTATGAACTAATATTCGGATGCACCTTTAAACTGGACAAAATTTTCTTGTATTACTTTTGAAAACGGAGATAACCAATTTCTAGTTACTTCTTTCCACTTCCTTGCATGTTTCTTTGCTTTTGTTATAGTTTAACCATGGTAGTGGAAGAGTTTATGAGACATTTAAAGTTATGAGATAGGCCAAAGCAGTAATCCAACATTATCTTCTACATCATTCTTTTGTTTTGGTATAAATGGAAACTTACCTTCAGGCTCCTCTTGAAAATTTAATAGACTTCCTTTCTGTCAAATGTTACATAGTGTGTGATTTGAATTATTTGTTGAAATTTAATTGTGTTTAATTAAAACAAAAGGTACTAGAAGAAATAATAAATAAAAACGGTATTTTTATTAAAAATATTATGGACATATTTACATTTTTGGTATCATAATAAAAATATGACACTACAATAAAATTACATTAAAAAGTTTCGAAACAGAATTAAGAACAACGGAAGTTAGTTATATTTCTAGAAAAAAACAAACAAAAAAGTACAGAAAAAGAATTTAAATAGTTAATCTAATTGGCACTACAAACAACTGTCACTGCTTCAACGGTCAAATTTAAACAATGTGATATAACGTCCTTAAATTATGTACACTATTAATTTATTACATTTTAATACCCGCTCTATTTCAGTAATAATATTTCGCATCATTTTTATCATAGATAGAATTCTCTTGGGAATTATTATTATTATCACCATTATTATTATTATAGTATGCAAATTGAGGAATGTAGTATCTTAATCCTGCAGAATATACAACACCGATTTGTGGCACAGAAGCTTCTGAATCGGTACGTCTTGTTTCATATAGTTGCTGGATAGGCTGGAATAATTGTTTAGGTAGAGGTGGTTCTTGTGAACCTTGCTGTCTTAATTTATCCAATTCGTAATCCTGAGCTTCGAAGTATTGAGGTCCCCTATAATCCAAACCGATAGCACGGGCCTGAGCACGTTTGAGTAGATTATATTTTCCGGATGAGCCCAAATATTTCTGATCCTGAGCTGTACCTAATATCAAATTAGGGTTAGGCCTGAACGATAATATCCTATTACGATATTGTTGAGGTACTAGCGGTTTATAAATGGAAGGATTAGGAATGTCTTCCGATCTTTCGGATACTGGAGCTGGATCTCGTCTACTTTCGATATATGGAGGTTTAATCGTGGTTGTGGGTGCTGGCACTATTGGACCTTGGTTTGTTCCAAACGAGACCATTATTGGCTTTGATGACACAATACTGAAGAAAGCCGCAAAGGCCTGAAACAATTAAAAAGAATTAAGTTAATAAAATGTTTTAAATAAACATCAAGGATGTGATGATATTTCCAGTTTGTCGCATCGATGCGCTTGGGTTCATAGAGACGTCATGGTGTAGTGCGTCTGGTGGGAATTAATTAAAATGATTATAATTATACATCATTTGAGATAATTAAATTAGAACCCAAATCTTTTTTTCTTTTAGTAATGCTAATGATGAATGCCATTTAATTGGGTGATAGGAGTTCCTTAAAAGTGAATTTGTATAATATTAAGAGATTTGCCAATCCCTTAACTTAATTGTTATTATTAGAAACTTTTAATGGCAAAATAGTACCAAATATTATATCTTTAAATTCTATCATGTGGGAATCTCGTATAACGGATGTAAAAGTAGCTCATCTGTAGAAAACACGTTTCCTGTTTGGTTTTGTGTTTTTTTTGCAGCTAACATAATCCTAAAATGTATGTAATTTATGGTATCTCAAAAAATGTTCTTTTATGTATTCAAAGCGTAAATTACATCATCGTTTGTTTAAGCATCCATAAAAACGAAAATACGAATACTATTTTGTTTAAAAGTAGTAGGACGTATAATGCGTTGTTTATGTAAATTTGGAAACTTGTTCGGTATAAGTGTATGTTGGCATTTACATAAACAGTGCGTATAGAGACTGTGCGTACCGGGCAATTGTGTCCAATGCAAAAGTGATTTAAAAACTTGAACTATGAACAGCTTTTAAAAAGAGTTAGGTAATAATTTTGTAAATAATGCCAAAAAATGAGGTCAACATTGTGTATGTTTTTTAACTGATTCCTATTTTTAAAACGGTGAAGAGTGCTGACTTTTACGAAAACCTACACACGCAAGTTCAGTATTCAGAATTTGTATAGAGTTGCATTGTCAAGCAGTTCATTCTTGAAAAAAGAATCAAAGTGAAATGTTGAAATAAACGTAAAGGAAAATAACTCCTTTGGGCTAAAGCAGCTTACCGTCATTTTTTAGAAGTGGAAGCATATTGTAATTTTTATACAACCGATTGACTTCCATTTCAATCAATTACTGCACTGAAAAAAAATAAAAAAAAATCGGCAAACAATGCAGATAAACAGAAATCTCAGTTCAGAACTGCAGAATTAGACTAAAATAAAAAATGGGTTTCTTTAGGATAAGAAAGGCAATAAATTTGTAATTTATAACACTCAGTTCAAACTAAACAAATTAACAAGTTAATGGTTATTTAAATTACAAAATCCTTATATTCAAAGGTAATAAAACAATAAATCGTAAGCGTTTTCTAAGAGCTTATATAAATAATCAAGATAAACATAATAAAAAAATCTACCACATTATGCATATTTTATTTTAGAATGACAATGTGATCTGCAGATAAATAAATCAAAAATCGGGTATTCAAATATCCAGTAATTAAAAAATGTAACTCTTCAAGCACTTTTCTTACGCAAAAAAATCTTAAATCAAATAAACCGATAAAGTGAAGGTAGGAGAGAAATTCATTATGTTAATATATTAAATATAAATTATTGTCTCAAACCTTACTTCATGAAATTTTATAAACATTCGTAAAGGTAATGTTTGATACTCGGTGTAACATTGAATTAATAAGCCTAAGCGATGTAATAAGATTTAGCCAAAGTGACAAAGCAAATCGATGAATAGTTATAGGAATATTCAAAAATATAGATCTGTCTGTATTCAGAAAACCACTTATTATGTTTATAAAAAAACTACAATTGAGTAATACAAATGGTAAAAAACGGAAAAATATTTACCGCACATACAATTGAATACTTAAAAATTTATTATCAGAATATCTAATCTACTAATATGAATAATCTAACTTCATGAGAGACACTTAGATATTTTGCTTCGTTTTAAGACAAAATTATTCTATTTTTTTAGGTTTGCTAGCTAAATTATTCATTTCTTGCCATTTACAATAAACTTAAAGTTAGGCTAATTTTAAAATTTAGATATGACCCCCCCCCTCCATTTGACAAATAAATAATGTATTTCCTCTCAATGACCCTTGTAGCAAAAACGTTCGAGGAATTTCGATGGCTCTTTCTTAATACTAAAGAGTGTTTATTTCCTTGTGAAATTCAGAATGTGGGGATGTGGCATAGTTAAACTTTGAGGTTTAGAGATTGGTTAAATCTAAAGCCGGAAACGCACTGTGTCGATGCGCGATGCTTAGTTCGTGTAGTTTTCGCCATGGAACGAATTTAAAGTGTACAAAAAATTCCTTTAACGCGGGCCGTTTTCCGCCAGTGGACAAACCGCAACGTATTGATGCAGATGCATCAAATTCTAAGGCACACAAGTGTACACATTACGTTATTTACGAATTCACGAATCAGCAGCAGCAACCTGCTGAATTGATAATTTTAATATTTGTCAAAAATACTTACACCATCGAAAATTATTAGCAAAATCTACTATACAAATATTGCCTTTCCACCCCATTAAAGCGTGATTGATGATGATGATGACATTATTTCAAAATAGTCAGTAACAGTGTGTATCAAAAAATGTTTACGTGAACGTAAAGTGTTATTAGAAACAGTTTTTCATATTTTAACAAATAAAATTATTTTTCGGCGATTTCTTAAAAATTGGGAATTTGACAGATGCCTAATGTCACCTTTGTCAACATTGACATGGCATATTTCCAGTATTTTTGGAAGCAGAAGTGATTGCTTCACAACGTTTACGTCACAATCAGAGTAAGAAAAGAATTCCACATGGATTCAACTTTATAGCACATACTGTATAGGCACTGTGGCGTGTTTTGAGAATTTTCAATCTACTCTGTGGCGAGTGTTAAAAGGAACTACGGTTACGTACTGCCTGAGGATTATTAATCTAAATCATTTATGATCCTTTAAAATATTTTTAAAGTTCAAATACCACTCACAAACTGCAGTTCGTTTAGCGACAAAAGCCACTACAGCATGTAGCAAAGCAAAAAGAGACGAATACATCAGAACAATACTAAAATTTATAGCCGCATTTCACTAAAAAAAATATAAATTTAAAATAGAATAATTATTAAGTTAAAAAGTTAAAAAGTCTTTTAAATTGAGTTAGCTGACTATTTACACTTAAACCAAAACTATTAAAGCTCAAGCAAGATAAAATGGTAATACGTAATCAATTTAAAAATTTCAAAAAAAGGCATTTTAAAAATCTAGATGCCTTTGTGGTTCCTTAAGATAGCGATCAATTAAAAAATTAAGTTCTGCGACACGATACATTTATGGAAAAATTGTAAGATCATACCTTATTAAACACTTATAAGAAGCGTAAATCTTTCTGCAGCTGAAAAAGTTTCAGGTCAGTCCATAATTCTATGTCAATATGAGGCTCTAATGGAAAGTATTATAAGTATTATAAAGCTAATCTATAAAAAACCATTTTTGGCGATTAATGATATGCTGGATGCTTACTATATGATACCAATCCATCCTAAGAGTAGAAAATACCCTAGATTTATTTATAATGGGCCCCGTAACCAATTTGTTTGTTTACCGCTTGGTCTAGATTTAGCACCAAGTTATTAAAACCAATTGTTACAACTCTAAGAAAACTTAATATCTTAAGCTTTACTTATAATACGCGAAATATGACGATGCGCTTACCAATAGAAAAAGAAGATATTTATTTATAATAAATTAATTATCTTTCAAAATAAAACTGCACTATTATCCGAGAGTTGGCAAAATTGATTGGGAAATTGTTAGCCTAGTGTCTCACCATAGAGTATGGTTGGGTGAGCATAAAGAAATTTTGAAGAGAAAATTTTTCTTTGCAAAATTAAAACTATAAATGAAAGCATTTATAGTGATGTGAAGTAGTTGGCCTGCGTTCTATACCTTCCATATTTTGAAACTTACTTTGTGTTGCTTCCTTAATAGTAAGTTATATTAAAATTACTTTATATTTTCACCACGGATCGCACAATCTTCTTTATAAACATCAGCGTTGTGTAATTATTGGGGAAGAACAGCAGCGAGAGAAAATTAAAGAATTGATTGACTAAGGAAGAATAGGGTCCTTGCATGATTTTCAGATTTATTCCCAACGAGTTCAGAATTGTATATTTTACTGTTATTCAAAATATTTTTGCTAAGTAACTGTTATTATTATGAAATAAATAAAGATTAGTAAAAGTTTCACAGTTTTATTGAAATACAACCTGACAATATTGTTTCGACAGCTATGCTGTCATTATCAAAGGTAATATAATTATAAACAAACACGTCGCTAAGGTAGATACAAAAATAGGTAACTAGATAAAATAATAATAATAATCATAATTAAACATCTAATACTTCCAGTAACGGAGAATTACTGAGCTCAAGTTGTTCATTCATTAAAGGTACCCTGAGTTTGTGTTTGTATATCTCAAAGACTTCTAAAATGTCTAATTTGCGTTTGTTATTACAAAAATGTAGGAATTTAATATTATTTTGAGGAGTCATTGTGTGATTTTGTTCTAAAAGGTGTTTGGCGTAATTCGATTTTTCAGGATGTTTATTTTTGTAATGACGTACGTGTTCTTTATATCTTATGTTAAAATTTCGAAGTGTTTTCCCAATATATACCGAACTACAAAAATATTTATTTATTTCATGATTATGGAGTTCCACAAAGTAAGGCTGGAAACAATAAACAATGTTATTATTATAGTTATTACCGAAATAAGTTAAATAGTTATTCAGGCCCTTGAAACGCATTTGCGCTGGCGCGGGCAGCGTGACATCACCACGCGTCGACCCGTCTTGCAAATGCCCCTACTCCGTGTATTTAGGTGTTGTAACTTCAAGTTTATTTGTATTCTAAGTTACCACGTGTTTTGTTTTTGCTCTTTGTATTAAAAAACAGCCTTTTTCAAGACTACAAAAGCAAGAGGATTATAGAAAGGTAACTTTTAAATTACCGATAAATGTATGCATATTATTAATAAAATAAAATAATAGTACTCAAGTCTATTAACCATTAAAAATATAAAAACGTTCAAAGTAATTATATTGCCATCCTCAGAGGTTACCAATAAAAATCTTAATTACAATACCTACTAATAAAAGTCCCAACTTCTTAAAACTTAAGGTAAAGGTAGCAGCTTTTGTTCCGAAAAATTGAACTTTCTTAGGCGATTAGAACTGTCACGCTAACAATCAAACCTTCTTTTGACGACAACGGCCTTACTTTTAAATACAGCAGCATTTTAAATGAATAAACAGAAATTAATTACTAATAAAAATAAATGCGACAATTGCGTTCATACTTCACGTTTCTTCTCGGGTTTCCTACTGCATGTAGCCTTGAAAAAGGCTGTTTTTCTATAAATTCAAAAGTAACTAACAAACGAACACGTATCAAGACAAAACGAAACAATTTTAAACGCACTGGCAAAACAAGTAAACCATGTTGCAGGCATAGCTGATACAGAATTGTAATACAGAATACGCGAAGTGACGTCACGCGATTGGCGCAGACTCGTAGGCGTTTTGCAAGCACTTTTCATAATTTCATAATTTGATTAACTTTTAATTTAGTTTTAATCCACATCTGTACACTTTTAGGTCGCCCAAAAAATTCCGACACTTATTTTAGCTGTATAAATTTCATATTATATGCGATTTAGCAATATTTATTTTTTGTGCAAGTACTCTATTGAGTAAGGCAGATCAATTTTAATTTTCTGAGTTTTTCTTCTAAAGATGATTACAGTTCCCCACCCTCATCTTACTTAGTGCGATCCAGAGATACAAATACCGAAGTGAGATATCAGAGCGTCTTATCATAGCAACGTTTGTGACTTTTTGCTTTAAACTGTACCGTCAGGTGTGAATCATCGATACTTACGTTGAGTAATTGTCTTTGGAAGAAAAATTCAGAAAATTAAAATTGATCTTCCTTACAGGTAAGTTAATTAACTTTTTAATTTTAACTACTTTTAGATATATTATGTACTATTGATTTCATAACGATCTAGGACAGCAAGGCTAATATGATGTTAATTTATTCTATTTTTTCAGTGTAAATGTGTAACGTGATCATATACTCAATTTATTAAAAATATAATTTTGTATGCATAAATGATAAAAACCTTAGTGCGGCCCTGCACATTTTAGTATATTTTAGTCGAGTTAAAAGTCCGACGATATTAAGATTTATCTGATGTTCTTTTAAATACCAGGGGTCACCTTTTCATGTTTTTGTACAGATAAAATCTTTTCTAGAAAGATCTTGTAGACATAATTTTAATGTATTTGCTGTTCTTGTAACATATCAAAGGTTAATCTTGAAGTGGTCCCATGGTTTTAAAAGTTATTTCGCAGGAAACAACCTTGATAAAATTTAGTTCATAAATATTTTAAAGAAATACCGCCTTTCCTACAAAGGATTTTAGTTCTTAAAATGCATTTAGCTTTTATTTATGGCTTCCTGTGCATGTCTATCAGTAAATTCTGATCAGTACAAACAAACTTCCGATCCCAGACGTATAAAATACATCTTGCGGCCACGTGTATATTGTGGTAACTTACGCGGCAAATTTTTGTTCTACAATCTTTCCGAAACTTTTAAATAAGAAAATCACGCTATTTCGCCATAGGTTAGCTTAAAATCTTCCCTTTTTTTAATGTTTACAAAGTAGTACAGATTAGCATCTAAAAAGTTCAGTTGGGCAGTGGGTCTCGTACCCTAAAGTAACGTCCAGTCGGACGGTGGGTGTCTTACCCTAAGCTGGCGGGTTTGCCCCAGCATTTTGTTTCCAGTGCTATTATCGTGTAAGCAATTTTACAGTTAATTAATTATAGTCCAGTTTAGAACAACACTACTTTAAGTGTTATACAGTACCGATTTTATTGTTAGAATTTGTTAGAAAATAGAAGTTGTTAGAAAATTAATCCGGTAGAGGTTTATTCCGTAACTTTAGTTTGAGTGCAGTGTGAATTCCCGTTTATTTGACCTTTGATTGGCTTAATAGAATTTGTTTAATGCAAATCCACGGTAAATTTTGAATTGAACACATTAATTCACTTAATTAATGAAAAATTAATAATAAGAATACGTTATTTGTTACTCAACAAGTAAAATAACTATCTTCGAACAACATCCAAGTAACTTACTCATCGTTCCCGTTAATAGTAATAATAATAAAGAATTGATTATTAATAGCAATTATGGCAAAAGTTCAATGAATCTCGTTAAGATAAAATAGTTCAGAATTGAAACTAATTAAGTGTTCCCGCAATGTTTCCGCTTCAGTTTGCAGTATATGTGACAATTTTGTGTTATGGTCATTTTGTTGTGTTGCAGTGAAATGTTTTCAGTCTTCTATTTGCGCCAAGAAATTTATGAAAATGAAGAGATATTAAGGAGATTTGTATTAGGATTATGTTCCTGTTTGTAAGTTTAGTTGTGTTTAATTTAATAGTTCGTTTGGGACCCCAAAATATTTTTTGAATATGATGAATTATTATTGTATTTTCTTGAAAGAGAAAACTTTTCTAACGTGATTCATTTGTGTATTTCTTTCTAATTTTTTATACTTTATGCAATATATAGATTAATAAATTTAATTATATATATTATATGATATAGCTTGGCTCAACAAATTGCTGATGTTTTTGTCAATTAAAATTCATTAATATCGATTGATATGCGTTTAATTAAATTAACGTCAATTTTAAATGAGGAATCTTTCCAAATTGGAACTTCTAGATTTTGTTAACATCAATTTGGTGGCGCCCACTATGTTTTTTTATTTTTTCCTGACTCTATTATTTAATTAGAAGCTTTTGGGGTTAACATCCACAGCTGAATTTAAATTTATAGAATGAGAGATCTTAACAGTCGGAGCATTTAGTACAGTAAGTATTCAGTAGTTTGAATTTTAGAATAACAAAAAAGCTTTGCTTCATTGACACCTGATCGTGGGGCTTTTGTGTATCGAAAACTGATGTTTCAAATGCATAGGATAAAATAATAACAAATCATCATCATATTAACCTTGCTGTCCTAGATCATTATGAAACCAATAGTACATTGAATTAATTTAAAATTAGCTGTTCATTTTCCTGGAAATTCTGCAACATATAATAATATATACATGTACAATTTTATTCTAATAAATACAGACATTACATCTGCATCAAGCAGAAGGTGCATCTCTAATTCAAGTTGTCAGCATCAATTATTATGTCTTTTACGTTTTAAACGTTGGCATCGGAATTAATTATATTTATCTAATAAACGTGTTTATATGTCATTATCATTACATACAACACACACATGCATATAATGACAATAAATTTAATTAAATCCCGTAGAAATAGCAAAACATGTATTTTATTATCGTAGTTAATGAAGATATTTAATTTCAAAAACAATTATTCACCACAACAAACTAACGGAAACCTTACAATTAGCATTTAAACATATAAAGGATAATTAGAAAAAGTTCAATTAACTTTCATTCAAATAACTTTTAGCGATTTGAAGAAGACTATTATAGTAGTCTTGTGGGAAAAATAGTAATTATTATTATTATATAAAAATAAAATTTCACATAATCAGATAAGCTTAAAGACTGGACTCACTTATGAAGGTATTTTCTATATATGTATATAAGAATATAAGAAGATAGTACTACTGATGAATATAATTTATACTACTACCGGTTTTCCTACAAACAAAATCTGCATTCTATAATTTCCTTTCTCGGAGCCTTCCGTAATACTATTTAATAAATCGTTAGCTATCACTCTCTCTCCACCTGCAAGCAATGACAACAAAAACTAGTCCTTTTATTTCATAATAATATATAGATTCCCTTATATAGATTTTCATCTACGTGCATAAAAACAGTACATATAATAAAGAAGTAATTAGCGAAGAGAATGTATAGTTTGTTGTGTGCACTCGAATATAAAAAGTAGATTAGCGTTTCAATTCTGAAATTCTTTTTGATGTAGTAGGTAAATAGTCTTAGTTATCAGGAAGTTTTATATATATTATAGTGAATGGGGAATCCAATCGATTTTACAAATTACTACCACCATTATTTACTTTCTTAGTAAATAAGAGTAATACGAGCATCAAGTACTGTTTTTCTTTTCATAGGAATAGGTTGTCATCTTACATAACTAGCAGCTTTCGTTTTCGTTGCAGGCCTCAGTAATTATTTAATAATTACCGTATACTGGGATATAAAACAAATAATCATAGTCGGCATGTAATGATCATTTACTGCTAGCTTACTAGATCATTAATTATGAATTATGAATATTGGCGGCTATTAACTTTATACTGGAGCAGAAGGCACATTATGCAGGCGCTTATTTAATGCAATCAATTTTTTTATTATCTTAAATATAGAATACATTACAATCAATAGAACGGTATAACATAAAAGAGTTGTCAAGATGATACGCAACTTTATATTCAATATTATAAGAAATTTTGTAATAATTTTCTATCAATGCTTAATTACTACACTTAACATTTATACATACATTTAACTGCAAACTGCCAAAGACGATATAGGTTAAACTAGAAATATTAATTTAGACGTTCTTACTTTCTAAAGTTCCCATAAACACGGGAATATAATCAGTTAAAATCCGACCTTTGCAATATGTACAAGAATTAAGTATCAACACTTATAGGACGTTTCATAATATCTATCAACATCGTTTTTGTCGATGAACCTAAGATTTTGAAAAGGTTCTTAGATTTCCACGTATCCAAAGATTAATTATTGCTTATATAATAATTCTTGCATACCATATAAGACGAGTTTTGAAATCTTAAATAATAGATTGCTTTGTGTTGTATCTTCATTCTTCAAGTGGTCTGATTTTAAATTTATAAAAGTCTATTTGATATAAAAAGTATCTACTTTTATAAGTCTTCTGATTCCTACAGTTTACATTAATTTGAAGATAGAAATTGTATTATACATGGAAAAAGTATACCGATCTAAACGAACCACAACTGCTAAGTTCAAAATAATCACAACAAAACGGGCTCCCAAACATTGAAGTAAACGTCTGAAAATTGGGGTTAGGTCAAGAACCCATCCGGGTAGACGGAGTAAATCACTGGCGAAAACTCAGTGTGCTGCACGAGAAACTATGACAAAATACATTTCCTATCTTCTGTAAGGTTACAACGAGTCCTGACCCTGGCCCGATACTGACCCACATCAATCGGACCATTGTATATTTCTGTAATTAATACTTATCATTCAAGAAATAATTACCAGTGATTAAACGATTGTTTTTAATTGTGCATGATATTAGCAACAAATACACCATTTTAATTCGAGATGAAATATAAAACTTTGCGAACGAATTTCAGGACGTAAAGTTCGTATTTACAGTTCACGGATGATAAAGTTGTTTAGTGGCCCGGTAGGTTAATATCATATCGATCTCCATGTGGGTTCAAAACTGTGTGTGGTATACGTGTAAATTTACTCGAATGTAAAAATCACTTCTTTCGTCCCTACAAGGATAACGCTTTAGATGTAAAGTGCTTGAATTAAGCAAAATTCAAATGTTTGCCGCTTTAATTTTTCAGAACAGCAAATAATTGAATCGTAAGGATATTGATTGAAGAATGCAGTGAAGTTACAGTTAAAATAGAATAAAATTTCTAGAAATGAAGATAATGGCTGGAAATAATATGAATATGGAAAGAATGAATAGAAATAGCTCAAGTACTATTTTATGTTTTCGATTTCCTACCTGTGAACACCCTAAATCTCGAAAAGTAACCGTCCGATTTCAACTCTCAAATTTATGTTTGCAATCCAAATCGAAAAAAGCGTTAGTGACCTAATTCAACAGTGATAAAAGTTTTAAATAAGGACATCGATCAGGTGAAATATCATTGTATAGCCTACTTAAAGGAAAATTCAAAGACTTGAAAAGATCCCAGGAAGGCTACTGTAGTGGATCACTTTATGAGGGGTGTTGAGGCGAATATAGAGCCTCTCACACTAAGACAGCCCCACCTCCTAATTGGTGTTAGCCGAGTCTCTACTTCTAGGTAGTGTCGGAGGAGGCTCTTCAAGCTATAATATGGTAGGGCGGGGTGGCTAAATTCTGGAATATCGTCGACAGACTTGGTTTCCGTCTCAGCCACACTTGAAGTTGAACTCGTTCGTTTTTTCCACGTTACTTTGTATGCCAGACTATTTCTCAAGAGCAAAACAAACAGCAACGTCACACCCATCCCAAAAGCAAATCGAGACAGACAATCAGTGTCTAAAACCATAATTCATATTGGATATTGTTACACAGGTAAATTCTTAATCTTCCTAAATAAAATGGAAAGTATTAAGCGGCCACTTTCGAGTTCAGTAATGTGACTAGAGGATAAATTAGTTTTTTTTATCATAACTGTCCATTTTGTGAATTGTTAAAAAGTTGTTTTCTGAGGTTGTTTAAGCGTTAAATACAACGATTTAGTTGAATTTTAATCTATTGTGGTGATTCAGATTGTTTTATTATAATTATCACATTGTTTGGGATATTATTTGCGAATTGTTGGAATTTTCTTTGTTAGCGTCTGTCCTTAAGCGAATGGCAATTGAAAACCTTCTACAACACTATTCATCTCTTTTCCACAATAACCCTTAACCGGTATGGTGAAATTTAGTTGCACGAACGGTAATGTGGTTTTTCTTATTACTATAAGAAAGTAAAAAAAATAGCTTCTGATTATGCGTAGAACATATTTTGAGAAAAATTCAAATGCAACTCGACATAAATGTACATAAAATGGCATGAACTTTAATATTACTATAAAAGAAATCTTACTGAAGAAGAATTACACCATAGATTTTAATGAGATATAGCGTAAAAAAGTGTCTGACTATAACAAGAAAATTGCAATATAATAAAAAGAAGAATTACCTACGCTTTTCACATTTATTTTACGTGCAGTAATGGATTTGATTTACTATTTTTTTGTACAGTAAGGTTAGCACCCTGTAAATGGGGTATCAGATAGTACACAAATAGTGTGATGATTATATGAAATGAAATGAAAAAAAAAAGAAAAAACAAGAAAATTGCAATATAATAAAAAAAAAGAATTACCTACGCTTTTCACATTTATTTTACGTGCAGTAACGGATTTGATTTACTATTTTTTTGTACAGTAAGGTTAGCACCCTGTAAATGGGGTATCAGATAGTACACAAATAGTGTGATGATTAGATGAAGTGACAGATTTGTAGGTGATTCCATACTAGAAAAATCTAAAAAGAAGAAGTTTTATTAGATTCTTCACCTAATATTTGTTTCAATACTAAATGTCATTATCAAAGGCAGATAAGATTCATAAACAAACACGTTGCTAAGGATAAATACAAAAAATAGGTAACTAGATACAATACATACAAAAACTAAAAATCTAACATTTTTAATAAAGGAGAAATAACTAAGTTCAGTTTGTTCATTCATTAAAGGTACTGTGCGTTTATGTTTGTATATTTTAAAAGCTTCTAAAATGTCTAATTTGTGTTTGTTTTTGCAAACATGTAAGAATTTGATGTTATTTTCAATTATATTGACTAAAAAAAGATGTTTAGTAAATATTTTTTAAATAATCTAATTTAAATTCGTTTTATTAAAGATTTTCAGCCTGGGTTTTTGTTTCACCCCGAATACATTTTTGAGGTCATTTTTTGACCAAATCGTAATGTATCGTTAGAAGATTTTTGAATATTTGAACCAAATTTGACTTAGTTTCTGCAACGATAAACAGGAATCAGTAACAGTTAGCAGTAATAGCAATAATTCTAGCTATTATTGCTATTTGCAGAAGAATAAAAACATAAGCGACAGTCTTTAAGTTGTTTTAACATTTATTGTGCACATAAAATTGAAGATGATTGGGTTGCAACAAAAAAGCAATTAAAGTTTATAAGAAAGGGAAATTAATCTAAACTATTGCAAGGTTTTTAAGTATAATTTTATTTAAACTGAAATAATTTAGCCTAATCTCTGTAATACACATAGTGTGGCCAAAATAAATTTGTTTAAATTTCATTCAGTTCTGAAATTTTAAAGCAGTAAGTGGCATTTTAAGATTTTATGCTAGTAGAAGCAGCTATAACACTAGAGAAGAAGTTGAAATCAATTACATTATAAAATACATTTTATCTGATATTTACAGTAACAATAAATTGTAAATTAATTCCCATAACAGCACATAGTTAATTCTGATTAATTTAAAGCCTTAATGAGTTTTCACTTCATAAACTTACAAAAATAAATAACATAACATACTTTAACGTGTTGTTAATAAAAAGCATTACAGCTACCTACCAAATATACCAAATATTTTTATCGTAAACTGCATGTGCAATATTTTATTCTCGCAATCAGAAGCTCGTTTTCGTTTTGGATCGATTTGTTGTTATCGATACTTTCTTGTAATAATAAGAAGCAATTACTGCAAAATATTACACATTGTACATATATGGACAACCATTGCAGTTACTCCTTTACAAGTTTCTGCTGTTGCTTGCAGTGTTGAGAGATATTCTTAAAATATGCAATGTTATGCATACAAATGTAGCTCGGTTGTTGTTGGCGTAGGCAGTAAAATGATAATTATGACACAGATAAGGTATACATCGTTAACAAGTAAGTATGGGAAAAGCTAATGTCATATTATTATGAGAAGTGATAATTATGAACGTCTACAGCTTCCGTTTTCACGACCAGATTAAAAAACATCTTGCTAAAGTAACTTAAATGCGTATAAAACTTTTCTTTATGCTCTTATGTTGACACTCAAGACATTTAAACGAATTGAAAATAGGTTGAGGCATTGTTTTGACAACATTCTAAATAGAGCCCGCTTGAGATTATTGAGATTTTTTAAAAATTCGCGCTTTGCATTGTCTGGTTCGCCCGTAGCTTCCATATTTGTGGCCATTATTTAATTTTTCATGTTAAAACTAAGAACCTCATTAAACATATTAACAAATTAAAAAGATTTTGGAAGTGCATTATTACCAAAAAGGGTTGTTGTTGATGGCAGTCGAGAAAGAAGGAAAGACCAAAGGAAACTTGACATAATTACTCTCACGTCAAGTTCTCTTTATTCAACTTACGCAGTTTGCAGGAATTGGGCTGTTGGGCCACCCAAAGCTTGTCACCTTGTACAAAACTTCCCTGATCCACTGTGCACATTTAATCTTTTTGTTCCAGTAGAATTGTTCCTCTCCAACAGGTGATAGCGTCACAAAAGCGAAAATGTTCTAGGACCGTTCCTCATCGATTTTCAAAACGACTTGTCCCTACATTTACAAGAAGAGTTTAGTGGCACTCTATTGTCAAAATGTTTTAAAAATTTTAGGAGGTTTAGAGATTTTGAGGGACCTCTTCTGGTGCAGCCGCTAGATAAAGACAGTTGAAGAAATGTTCAGAAACACGAAAGATATGGACTAAAAAAAAGAAATTCTCTAAAAAATATTTGTAGTAGAACTTGCCATAGTAATGTATCATCCTATTGATTTTTAACTAGTTTGGATGACTTGCGTATTAACCGGTGTACGTACACACAACGATTTTAGCTTTACAAGCATTTTGGCATACTTTTCTCAATTTGGAATATCTGGATATATTTACTGAAAATATATTCCATACTCTGTATTTTGTTGTTCATTATCTTTGATTCAATCACAGCAAAGATCCTAACCCAGCTACCGAAACAAATAACAATAAGTTATAACAAAGCTGACTGCTCATAAAAGCACTATTCAGAATAAAATACAATACCTATGAGCAAACAGTAAATTTATCAGGAGTGACTAAGAAAAACAAAAACAGTATCTTGAACAGTTATGGTAAATTATGCTGTTTTTACCAACTGTCAACTGGAAAGGTTTAGGTTAGATTTCTAATCTCATTACCTTCCAGACACTTCAGATTCACCATTTCAGATTTAACTTAGAAAGTTAACAGTAACGAAAACAATACAGTTTACTGCAACCGCATGAACTAGTCAAAGATGCGTTTGCTTTTTGTAGCTGTCTCTGAAGAATCTACCTTTGGTTCATACTGAATTTTATACCGAAATTATAAATGTTCGAAGCAGGTGCGTCTAAATCAGGGTTGTAGTAAACCTTCAATAATTAACCATTACCATTTCCATGCTAGCTGCAGAAGCATAAAGTGAGCTTTTTAAGAAACCTTTTCAAAATTTTACACAAATTTCTAGTGTTCTATTTTTAGTACTAGGAGAGTTATACACTACGAAGACTTGGAAAAATGCATAAATCTTGTTATATGCACGGCTGTAACAAGAGTTTCTGAAACAATATATTTTTAAAAGTTTCTGAATTTTTCAGAAACGGTTTCTTTAAAAATATTTAACACATTTGATAATATTTCTAGCCTTGCATACGATTATAACAAGTTTTATTTTGGATTTTTGGCAACAACAGCACTCCAAAATTGTACAGCTACGGCTCCTGTCTTAGTAAACATTCCTGTGAAAACGACAAATTGACCAGACTCTGTTTCTACCATGAGAGGCCTGAAAGTCAGAAAAGTTCTACACCATTTCTTTCTAACTACAACACATCTTAGAAGTAGCTTAAATTTTGTTAGGTAACTCCTTAAATGGATTGCTGAAGATTGGGAAATTGTTTCAGGAAAATATTGTTACGTATGAAAAATGTTTAGATTTAGCGAAAAAAAATCTTGACGCTGTCTCTAATTAATTAACAAGAAAATATAGTTCACTATTTTTTCATATAAAGTTCAAATATTTTTTTGTATAAAAATTAATGGCATATGAACCGCAAGGTTTCTTTTTAACCCCTACAAAAATTTCATAAATATATGGCATACACTTTCTGAGAAAAAATGCAACACAAATAGTCACACCCATAATTGAGGTTGCGGAATTTTCTAATTAGAAAAATTCCGTCGCCCCAAGTGGGACTTGAACCCACGACCCTTGAAATCGAGCGGTCCGCTAACATCACTCGTCCACCGCCGGCCCAAAAAACCTATTTAATTTACTCTTAATGAAATTGTCCCTAAAAATTGGTAGCTTTTATTACATATCATTCGATAAAAACAGGAATATATATAGCACTTAAAAATATAATATCTTACTGTAGACATAAATTTACTATTTGCTCGTTTTTAATAGTTATTTATGCCATACGTCTTCTAGACAGGTCTTTAAAACTACCTTAAAGGCTGTTAGAGAACGCATAATATAGAAAGCTACGAACGACGCGAGAAACGCACTGCCCGAAGCTACAATATTGGTATTATTGCTAAAACTTAGTATGACTGTCAAAATTTTATGCCGTAAGGTCACATCCACGCCTTATTAATACTGCTCGATACCCAAAAACCCAGTTTAATTAGTTTAGTTTTTATTAGTTTGTGATTTGTCAATAAAATTTATAAAATCCTATTTATATTTAGTGTCTTTTTATAGGAAACACATTTCAAATGCACGATAGTGATACAGGGTGAGGATTTTAAAGTATAAAGCAGAGATCTTACCGAGTCCGGCGGTACACGTCACATGGACGTACAGCGAGGTCCGTCACTTCGCTGTACGTCGACGTATGCATTTAGACATTCCACCAAGTCCG
The DNA here is from genome assembly GCA_929113105.1 of Agrypnus murinus. NCBI lineage: Eukaryota > Metazoa > Arthropoda > Insecta > Coleoptera > Elateridae > Agrypnus > Agrypnus murinus. The sequence goes on along the minus strand of OV816028.1, from coordinate 18,858,297 downwards.
TTGGAATACGTTACGGCAAGTGCTTTAGTTGCTGAATAAATAACAAAAATGTTGACTCTTTGCCTGAGAAAAGTACTTGCTTTGTTGCTTTTGAGAAGACAAAAAAGCAGGCGAGCTCGATATTGAGTTCATCTGATTATTCAAAAACGGCCAGACGATGGCGAATTTAAAAGGCTTTGTACCCAGTTAAAATCACTCCCAGATAGATATTATACCACATTATAATTATCACCTTCATGGTAATCTTCATTACGACCATTATAATTATTTTTCTTCCATTTTGTGATATTTTATATATGGCAGACGGATTGCAACTGATTATGATTGATGCTCAAGTCTTGAATCTAAAATTTATTATTAAAAAAACTATCTAAAACTTGACTTGGACTATCAGAATGCAATTGGGGAAAGATAATTGGTAGGAAAGGGAACATATTTTGATGTAGAGTTTTAATTTTTTACCCTTTCTTTTTTTTAAAGGGTGGAGGGTAACTTCAGAATTTTAAGTAAAAGCCGAATCTACGTATGTAATCAACATTTTAAATTTACCAGATTTATTGCAGAGACGCGTACACAAATTTCTTAAAAAACGAGTTGCTCGAATTATTATTAAACATAAATCCTGACATGTAGTTCCAGCAGGTTGGGGCACCACCTCATTAGGGAAGGCCTGTCTTAATTAATTATTTAAATTAGGTGTTTGATAACAGGTGGATTGGTCGAGCTGTCCCGATAAACTGGCCCCCTTGATCAACCGATTTGATCTCCTTGACATTTTTTGGTGGGGTTTTGTAAATGAAAAAATTATGGCAACTGTATCCACTACAGAAGAATATATAGTGACGCCTGAAATGTTATACCGCGTAGGAAATTCATTTATGAAAAAGGTGGAAAAATGTAAAGAAGTTGAAGGGGGCATTTCAAATACCTTCTGAAGCATGATAGACGTTAAATAAATTGAAATAAAATGACAAAGTATTTTTTTTCTAACCTAATAATTAATAAATAATGTAACCAATGGAGCAAATTTAGTAATTTTGTGTAAACATACGTAATTTTTTACGTAGAATCGAATTTCAAGAAGAAAAAGGTATTATTCCATTTAAATTTTCCAAGTTACCCCCTACCCCTTAAAAATGGGAGGGGATGTGAATTTAAAAGCTGCATGAAAATGTGTCTCCCTTCCTACTAATTACCTGTCCCGAATTGCATTCAGATAGTCCAAGTCGTTTCTGAGATATCGCCGTGTAACACTTTAAAATCCTCACCCTCTATAATAGCATGGCACACGTAACCTTACCCTGTATCTTACCGTGGAAACTGTTAGAGTTACAAAAAATAGTTGAACACCATAACTGGTTGTAAAAGAAATTTTATATATATTTTGTATATATTGTATATATGCAGGGTAAGTCGTTTTGCTACGGCTACCATCAATGATTTAGATTTATGTACAATTATTGATTTAGATATTATAATTAATTAAATTTAACTCGCAGTATATAAATGTAAAATTTTTAAAAGAAGTTGTTTTTAAAAAAATGGATTTACAGACTTAAAAATTGTGGGAAATTCCGATATATGACCAAAAATACCTAAGTGTAGAAAATCGTACAAATAACTAGGGTGTTCCATTTAAAATAAAGAAGTTGATACTAGCCGAATGAAAACGACTAGCCCTGTTTCCTGCACTTTCCAAGATAAGGTACATAATCATCGTACGTGAGCTACACTGTATATTATAATAATAATTTCTACTGCCCATTACCTGGCGAACCAGGCCCCAGAAGCTATGAAGCTTGTGCGGGAGGGATATGTTACAGCTAAGGGAAACTGCAGAAAACTTAAACCAGATCTGCCGGTACCGGGAGTCGAATCGGGGCCGCTTGGGTGAAAGACGAGCACCCTAGTTCCTACACTACCAAGACTATATTGTAGTAGCACTTGTACAAGTGATCATGTTTTGTAAGCTGACCGCCTACTTACACGGACGATCTTTCTTGCTAGGAATTCTGCCTATGTTTTTTCTAAATCGACTACCTTGACCATACCAAATCTAATAAAAGTATACAATTATTGCAAAGCTTCTCTGCTTGAAGTGGCCACTTAAATAATTTTCATAATAGTTTTTAATTTTCTAAAATTTTTCTAAACGGATTTATTGATAACTATAATTATATAGATTATCTTTATTTGATTGTTACTCGTCAAGGTTTTAACACCCATTTTGAGCTGTTGGTAACATTCAGAAAACTGCTAATATGATAATGAATGAAGCGATAGTTAAATAAATTAGTTTTACAACCTAAAACCATTTCAACCTATTATTAAAATCCAATGAACTAGAGATTATATGGAGGTATGTGAATGTTTCAGTCGGTTTTGATACCTTTTAACTCTACTTACACTGTTTACAAGAAGTAAATGGTAAGACATTTTAAAGTAATTGCGAGAATAATTGTTATTTGCAAGCGTAATTACCAATAAAGGTAATTAATTACTTGGAGCAAATTACTTGCAACTAAATCACTTTCAGTGTCTGCCAAACCATTTCAGCGATTGATACAATACACATGGTCATCTTATTACTGTCCAGATTTACAGTATCTTAGAAACTTCTATTCAATAGGCTAAAGCAAGAGATAAGATAGTTAATACCGTAAGTACTATTTCGTCTATTTGTCTTTAGAGATCATCACACAACAGTTGATCATTATATAAGACTGTTTGTAATAGGTGTTAACATTGACCAATGTTTAAGACACAAGTAAAACATCCGATGTGGAAAATTCTCACCTATGTGATTCATCGAATAGTGTTTTAAACTCCATTTCACTTTTCAATTTAGTTAAGTTGAACAACTTCTATATTACATTTTATGGCATTACGCTCAGCCAGAAGCTAGTTCATTAAACTATCCGTCTTATATTTTTTTCGGTGATATATAAAAACTTAAAACGTAGGTATCATATAGCTCATAATTACAAACATTAAGGATCTGTAAAGTTTTATGACAAGTTGTAAAATATATAATAACATATTTAAAATCAGTATTTAATTTTTATAGCAGGAAATGATATATGTACTTAATAAGTAGTGATGACTTAATACAGTTTATTGCTTAAAAGGCTTAACTTCTTTTTATACAATATTGAAGGACCGCTTTACAATAACCTTATTAAAATTTTAATTAAAATCAATACATCGCAAGAATTAAAACTAAAACTAGGGGGATATTGAAGACTGAATTTTCCGTGTTATACTCATACATAATAAAGCTATCTTGTAGATAAAAAGTAAAGAATAATTAAATATGTTATGTATTATATATGTCTATGTACATTGTTTGAAGCTTCATAAAGAAAATAATATAAAATCAGTTGGCAATAAATAAATGAGTTTCACCCTAACTGTGAGTCAAATTAAAGAAAGTAATTATCAACTCGAAAAATGCGTATAATTATTAGTACTAATACATTGCCAAAGAATTTTTAACTACTAAGTATGTACTTAGTTTACGATACTTTAACACTAAATATTTGCGGCAATATAATATTAGTATAATAACAACTAAACAGAAATACAAGAGTCTTCAGATTGCTTGCAGCGTAATGTTATAGAACGATTTTCTCAATTTATGGGTTGTATCAACTACCTATACTACTAGTACTATTTACGTTTCATAATACTAAAAAGATAAGCTTGGCAATTTCGAAAAAATTTGCAGACTGGTACGTAATACATATGGGTTTAGTGATTTACGCATAATTACAATTTTTATTTGCTACAGTCGCACGATAATTATGAAAAAAGCCTGAGCATGAGCAGAAGCAACGTTGATTAAACAGTAAAGTAATCATGTCACAATCCATCAGGTCAGGTACTAGCTGTGATAATTTTAATGAGCGCATGATTGACATGAAAGGAAATCACGCAGTGTATAACGGTAAGATATATTTATATTTTCCACGTATTTCATGTAGCCATACATATATGAGAGTATCCGTGACTAACAGATTGTGAGAGTTTTTTAGTAATTTTAAATACACTACACCGAAGATGATAAAATGTTTAGGTTGCCTAAACAAACATTTAACTTGTAGGCAATATTTTTACTGAATAATATTATACGACTCACGCGTGAATCAGAAATAAATATGACTAAGTAAATTAAAATAAATTTGTTTAATTGGGTACAAAATAAATGAATGCACAGCTAGATCATCGCACTTTGTGATAACTATAGTACAATCTGCGATAATTTTGACTTGAAACGTTTGAAAACTGTTCTTAAAATAAGTCACACTGTGCAGGATCGTGGATCGTGTGATTACCAAATGACACAAACTGTAATTGCATGGTATCTTAAAGTAAAGTGATATTCTGAACATCAATAACCTTGATATATAGTGACTAAATGATAACTAACTAAACTTTTTAAACGGTTTGAATGGTTACGTGTATTTAAGTGTAAAGATGGATACCTATCTGCTATTATGAACGTCGTTATTATGAAACAGGTTAGGTTCGTGTACTTTTATGGTGACGCAATTAGTGAGGTTAAATTGATTTTTTTTACTTAAATTTATGAAATCTTGTAAAACATCTTGTAAATCGTGTAAATGAAGTAAAATTTAATTAGTTATGTTTCTTTAATGAAGACTTTATAAGATAATTAATTTTTTATATTGATCAATTATTGCATCGCATTCCGAACAAAAATAAATAATTTATATTTATACAAACAGGAATGTTTGGCATCTTGTTGTGAATATCGATTTGCAATTAAACAAAAATTTCTGCAATCACCGTAATAACAGTAAACGTATAATTCACTTTACACCTCTGACAGGTATTATGCACAAATCTTTAACCCGCGGGTTAACGTGCCTTTTAAAAGTGAGATAATTATTTCAATTTGTATTCACGCTTAAAGGGCTTATTAAATTTCCGACGGTAGGTATAATAAAGTAATTTGAACTCTGACGGAGAATTTGTTTACGGCTAGAAAAATTTGTATGGATAATTTTGAAAAATTGTAAAAAATGATCTTATGCGTGAGGATCTCATGTGCATGTAATCGTAAAACAAAACCTTCGAACTTATATTTTATTATGCAACATGCATTTGTATGAGAGTAAAACATGCACGTATGAATGCAATAACTGCTTCATGCGGTTAAAATTGTGGTCACATTGTCAACAAAACAAAGTGAAAATTTAAACCGAATGTGTAGTTGTCAATACAACAACATAAACAGACGATATTTTACTTCCACATTGTCCTTAACATCAATTTTACTTTTCAGACTTCTTTTATGTTATTAATTACTCTCAAGAAAAACTGCAGAGGTATTTATAAAACAAAAGATTGGAAAAGGTATTAAATATATATTAATATTAACTTTTCATCTTCTAATGAATCTTTCTTTTTTAATATTATTTCAAACAAATTTAGTTTTCAATTCTAATAACGGTCGAAGTTCTACAAGGTGAATCATTCATTTCTTGTTTATTGCATTCATTAATTTTTATTTTTGTACTCCATTTTCTATCGATTCTTTTAATTTATTTTTTCGAACTTCATTCCTTTTTCTCTGCATCTTCACTTTTTATTTTATCTATTTTTATATAATTTGTTTGTTGTAATGAATGTATCTAATTTAAGCAGTTAAGACATTGAGATGATATAGGTACATACTTATACATATACATACTATTTAGATTGTTTAAGAGAAAATAATAATTTAAATATGTTTAATTGTTTAAGTCCTTCCAGTTCTGTGTTTTAGGAAAATTGATAATAATTTTATCAATACATTTATTTAATAACCTATAACCACTCACAAATGCACTCAAAACGCTGCGCTGTCGAACAACCTTAATATATTTAAATTGACAACTGAAGATCATCCGAACTTTTCTAAAATACATTTTCAAAGATTCTAAAATAATTTAATTAAAGTTGTTTATCGTATGAGTTGTATCCCCCAGTAGCACAAGATATTGACCCAATATTGGTGCTATATGGGTAACATATTATATTCAGGCCCAATATTTGGAAGATTCAACCAAGGTTGGTATTACATCGCTTAAAGACTGGCACCCAACATATGTAGCCAATATTGCTCCTACAATGGTCCAATATATAAATAATAAATTTAAAAAATGTGTTTTCCTCTATATTGATCCTATATTGGGCTTATATTTCAGCCTACTATATGATTATTTCATTAAGAGATATTTAATATCTAATTAACATTGATGTTATATTGGTTCAAGATTGGCGCCCAATATACGTAACCAATATTTCTTCTACATAAGTGCCACATACAAATTATTCATATTGTATTATTCTGTACTGGTCTTATATTGGACATATAGTGCAGTTAATATTTCAGCTTTATACTTCCGACAACAATAATGAATAAACAGCCTTTAAACAAGGTTACGTCATTATTCAAGGACTCAAAATAGCTATACATAGACGGGTGCTTTATATGCATAAAAATGTTTTACAAATGTGTACCACGTCGAGAAAAATGAAAGATGATTACAAGTTAGAATAACTCACACGGTTTTATCAAATACTGAATACTAATAATACCTCAATACGTAATTATTGTATACTTCGGTCTAAATTTATAATGATCGTATTTTAAATTTCACGTCCAATAACGCACAAGCAGCCGGTCTCAACCATCTGTTTTAGTGTTGCGATATATGCTGCTGATATTTTATGGTTAAAAATTTATATTTACTCTTTGTAAGTGCGTCAGATATTTATATTCATTATATACTGTAAGTATTCACTATAATATCCATATATTTTAATTGCTATAACCGCCTAGTTTAATTAGCGTTTTCTTTAAACATGAATAAAATTGTGTAAACAATATGTCTGGGATTCATTTTCAGAACGTGTAAATACGATAATAGTAGGTACATAATTATGCAATTTCAAATTTATTAAAAATACCATTATCTCGCATTTAATACATTTTTAGAGATTTTTATTGAAGTTAGTGAAATATCAAACTTAAGCTACAATTTTTAACAAATACTCCTAGTATATATTATTGGCCCAATATGTTGCCAATATATGTTTGATATATTTAATTTTATTAGTTATATGTTTTACGTTGATACAATTTGTTCAACGTTTTAACTAGAAAACCAATAGATAAAAGTCCGATTAACAAAATTTAATGCCGTTGTGTTTTTATTTACAGTTTTCGCAATGACGCAAATGAATTATTGTGTTAAGTACAGACATCTAAAACGAGTTCTATATGGAAGATATATCGATAATTTTATGTGTAAATGGACAAAATAAAAAAATTGAATTATATTTAGCGGATAATAGTGCTCCATATTACGATGACCCTCTCTCCCTCCGACTTCATCTACAGTAGAAGATTAATTTAACGATATGGACTGTCGATTTATTATTATTATTATCGTCGTCGGTTATTAATATGATTACATTACGAACAGAAGATATACAAAATGAATTGTGACAAATACTACCTGATGAGGTAGACATTAATCGTAATAAAATGTAGATATCAAGCATTATCACATCAACATATTGTACCAATACTAGTACAAGTATACTACACCAATATTACGTTTGTACGGTGGATGAATATCCTGGAAATGCATTTCGCCAATATTGTAAAAGAATATTAAACCATTAAATGTTTCAACGTTGGACCAATATTACCATGTTGGAGACATATTCTATGCACATATGTATTGTGCCAATACTATAAACGTATATTGAACCAATTTAATGTTCCAATGTATGGCCAATATCAAACTGCAATACTGGAGATATATTGCTTCCGCATATTGTGCCAATCTCCAGTCAGTGTATGTCATTTACAATGTTTGGCCAGTATGTGAAAACAATATTTTTCCAACACATGTGTGCTACTGGGGATACTTTTATTGCTACAAATTTTAAATTTCCATGCTGATTCTAAGTTTCTTATATAAATATAAATTGCAGGTTTCAATTCAATACTCTCGAGTTTTATAACGAATCTGTAGTTAATTAATGTGGTGTATTTTTTCCTACATTTTGTATTGTGATTGTTTCTAATACATCGTTAGATACCAACAATTTAATTTGTCAACTAAACAGTGTAGAACTGGAGGAGCTAAAAATTACACTGATTTAAGAAATTTATATATTCATTGTCGTATTGAAAATTACAATTTTTTTAAAGTAAATAAGATAAGAACGATTAAAAAAATTTTTTTGGTGGATTATTTATACTGTATTTAAAACCATAAATTCAAAAACGGCAATTTTCAATTTCTTATTTTAAATTCTGTGCTTAAATTGTAAACTACAAATTTACAGTTTAATTTAAAAATTTAAATTACATTATCAATTAACCATTAATTACGATTTGTGTTTATTTCAACATTCTAAATCGAAGATTCCAATAATTCAAAATTTTCTTTTTGTATTCTTTGCACTATAATTAGAGCCATACATTTAAGTTTAAATTTTAAATTTTATATTTAAATTGTAAATTATTTTACAATTTAATTTAACAATTTAAATAAATTAAATATGGAAGTTTTTGACTTCTTAATTATAATTCTGAAATTTGATATTGTATTCCAAATTCTAAGCCTAAATAGTAAATTTTAAAAATTAAATTTAAAATCGCAGAGTAGGTGTTTTGAGTTGTAATGCACGTAAAATAGTAAATTTTCTTTTCATAATTGATTCTCTATCAGATTTTTCAATTCTATATATATAAATTCTATATATATCAAGTGGATTTGAAAAACTGCAAAAAACGTCATATACCTATCTTTTATTAGCATTTATAATTAAACATATCAGAGATAAATGATAGGTCAATGTAATATATAAACATTTTAAGAATCTAGTAATTTAAGTGTTTTAAATGTTTTATATTTCACATTAACATTTAAGTTACATAATTTAACAATATTTTATTAATAAAATATTGTTAAATTATTTACTTTATATGTAAAGCATTAATTTCGAAATTTCGTATACAGATGGAGTATCTAATAAAAAACGATCCTTATACACCTCGTCCGTGCTTAATTTATAAAAGTCTTACACAATCCCTTAATTATAGAAAGTATCTAAAACAATAGTGTTTATTATTATAAGGACATTAAAAACAAGAAGCACGAAGTATTACTACTACCAACACCAACAACATGCAATCAATGCAAAACTACTTCCGAGTTCTTAAAAATTTAAAGAACCGTTTAATAGTTTTCATCGAATTTTTAATGTCGCATAAAAACCTGCGGTTATACTAACGAGTTCTAGTACTACAAAAAAACAATTAAGTAATTTCGAGACGTACAACTCTGTGAGCCTCTTTCACTATTTAATTTCTCATCTAAATTTTAATTGGGAATAACGAAGAATGAACACAACACCTCCTCCCACGATGCTCGCAGACTATAAAATTTCGTAATAATGGTAGTGAGATTAAGAAATTGAAACTCATCTGATGTCTTCCGCATTCAGTTAACTAACTTACAAAATTAACCTTTTTACATCTTAACCTCTAACGATCTTAATTATTTGGTATTGATTTTGCAAATCTATTGGACCCCTTTTTTTTGTCTCGGTCAGTTCTTTACGGTTAGCAAATTTTACACAATAAAGCTCGTTTAGATAAAAAAAAACAATAAATTCTAGATAGTATATATTACTCAATAAGAAATATAGATCTAGCACGTCTTTCATGTCTATTTGAAACTAAAACTGTGTTGAACCTTACACTTTTATAAAGAAATCATTTTAGACATGTGCAATTATTGTAAGACACTTGCACATCAAGATTGATTTAATAAGCGCATGCAGGAGTGATACAATCACTCAATAGAAATTCTAAAATATCACTTACTTATTTCTTATACTTTAACTTTATTATCTTTTAAAAAAATATAACAAAATTATATAAACGCTAATGAATATTTGTTATGGATTATCGGATAACTAATGGTGCAGAAAATTTGAAATGATTAGTAAAAATGAATAAATTAATAACCTGTCGGTGACTTCCACGATCTTTTGAACTTTCTAGAAATTGTACAGATGTTTTGTATCAGTTTTATGATGTAAAACGTTTATGTTTTGTTTTATTTTCAAAAAATAACATTATCTTCCTTGTTGAAAATAGGAACTGTTGCACTTCTGAAGAACATTGATCTTTAATAAAATTTCACTTGGGGCATAATCGTTATCGTGCGGTTATTAAAAGCGACAATATCGTTTGCAAATAATAATAATAATAATAATTACTACAACCCATAACCTAAACCAAGGCCCCAGAAGCTATAAGCTTGTGCGGGAGGGAGGGGGCGATTATTATTATTATGATGTAGGCCCAATGTGCGGCTGCAGCCGACTTACAGATGGAACAGCGCAAATCCCACATTTGTGTTACAGCTAAGGGAAACTGCAGAAAACCTTAACCAGATCTGCCAGCGCCGGGAGTCGAACCCGGGCCGCTTGGGTGAAAGTCCGGCACGCCAGACATTACACTACCAAGGCTGTATGCGAGGTAATGCGAAGGTAATCATAAATGAATTTATAAGTGCACCATGAAGGTTTTAAGTTTAGTTATATCTATATTGTTAAATTAACAAGATGTTAATTAATGAAGATTCATGAACGTTGTATGGGAACAGTAAGGGAGACCGTCAGAATTGCCAATGAACCTACAATTTTAATTCATTGTATCATTACAAATATGTTGATATGTATTTATAGCACTCTGGACCTATTCATTCATTTAGTCATATTCTATACTTCCATTTAATTACCTATCAAGATGATAAGCTCACCAGATTGCACAGTGAAAAGACTTCTAGTAATACACGATTTCTGAATTGCTTTTTGAATTAATACTAGACGATTAAACAAAGGTAAACAAACAATTCTGTTGCAGTTGAGGTCATTCTGAGATCTAACTAAATAGGTGGGATAAAGTAAGGTAATTTGGTGATACAATACTTAAAAAACGTGTCATTGTAGAACCTGCCATTTTTACGTAGATTGCTAATTAGATTAAAGAGCAATTTTTATTATTGTGGGCGGCTTTGAATTTATTAAAAAAAAACATAAAAACCATTCGGCTTTACAAGAAAATTACCTTACGAATCCTAAGATAGGCGATGAAGGGAACCCACGGATTATCAAGCCTTGTTTTGACTACATTAATTACAATATACAAATATTTTTACATATCACAAGAACGCTGATGTCATCGTTTACAAAAACTTGACCTACACCAATATTCTTCTTCTTAATTATCGGCGTTCTCGGAATTATCATCTGATTGTCTGACCTTAAAAATTTGTATGGTAAACATTACAAACCCTACTGTATGTGCTAAAAATATAATATTTTTCTTTTTTTTACATTTTTTCGAAAGCTACGCTTGTGTGAAAAAATTTTATAGGGATTTTTTTGTGTTATCGATGTCTAACTACTTGCCGCATTTAATATACGTTTTATGAGACACCCTGTATATTAGGTAGGTAATATAAACTTTTATTTCATTTCGTATTTCAAACAATTGTTTATATACTACAATTAATAAAATAAAGTATAACTTGATCTCCGTTGTCAATGACACCGGAGTTCAAGTCGTTCTTGATCTCCGTTGTTGTTGGCAACGTAAAAATCATTTGATGTTGCATAACAGCCACACGTAACATGCTGCTTTTTATCTCCTTGGTTACGCGTATGATGACACAGACAAGGCAACTTGCTTCATTATACAATAAATTCGGGTGAATTTTAAAAGGGAGAAATTAGGATTGAAATGCGAAATAAAATAAAACAACTTATGCAATACGGTGATCAAGCTTCTTTAAATCCTCGAACATATTATAACGCCTCGGCTGGCGCCTCGGCGTTATAATGCATCTTCTCGGATTTAAAGTATCGCTTGATCTCCTAATTACATAATATATATTATGTCACTTTTAAAAATAGAGTAACTAAAACTTTACTGAGCATTAAATAGTGAGCATAATTAATGAGCATGATTAATAATTAATGTTAATTACTTAGCATAAACTAAATGAGATATTACTAAAAGCGTTATAATATTGTGGTAAAAGTGTTATAGAGGTAACCAAGATGTTCCGGCAACTTTATAATTAGAACCTTTGGTTATATAAGATTACCAAAGCAAAGGTGTTGAAAACTTTTATAGTACTCTTCATCTAAGCTTTTTAGGGTGTTATTAATAGCTGTTTTCCGCACTAAATAATAGGATGTCAATTTCTACAAATTAGTTATGTAAATTGTTACAAATCATCTATAAAATAAAAAATGTTCATTGCGAAGTTACATAAATATTCACAGGTAGTAGAGGTTAATCACTAGTTCAGTTCATGCAAAGGAAAAATTAAAAGCAGATGCCTATTGAGTGTTACCCATAGCCTTTTTTCGGCCAGTTATTTCTTCGAAAGCAACCCTTCAATTCTGAACTACATAAAATTATATTTAACTGTATTGCAAAATTAAGTATATTGTGAGGTTTGTTATAAGACGATCAAGTTAAAATAAGCATAAATTAAAAGCAGTTAGCTGCTGGATATTATTCACTGCATCTTTCTGGTTATATATTTTTCGAAAGAAACCCTTAAATTATAACTATATAGAAACTTGAGCTAAGCAAAGTGGATAATCAACTTGTTGGGATCTGATTTGTCCCAGAAAATATTTAATGATAATATTTTAATGTTACCTATTTTGCAATGTAGATGTCCAATATTAAAATTATTGCACAGTTGTTGCCGTTTTTTAAATGGTGTTAAAACACTTTATATAGTAATCTAAAAAATTCGTGAAAAAATACTGAGACGAATCCAATGATATATAAAATTGGTCTGTCTAGTCGGTGAATACTTTAAGTCAGTTTGAACATTAACCGTTTACTGAAGACACTAATAAATAAATCCGAAACAGTGAATTACACACTCACATTTCTTATATACTTAGTTATGACAGTTTTCAAGAGAACTATTCAGTGTAATATATTGTAACGAAACGTAAAACTCCTATACGCCGTCATCGCACATTCTACATTCTGGAGGCAAGATGTATGATTCATCAACACCTGCATGTATGATTCATCGGCGTGACTCATCAACAGCTTCACAAAACAATACACCAACTAGTCTAATCCAGTACGTTCTAAAACGTTTATATGGGAGATATAAATTGACCTTCGTGCACAGAAGGGAATTCAATTAGTGTTCAACCGGCGTATTGAAATGTGCTTTGTGTAATTAGTATTACATTAGTGAATAAATAAATGTTTAAGTAACTGTCGTAATAATAAATAAATATTCCTTATATAATCTATTTTAAGTAAATATCTAGCATTTAAGTTCGTTTAACAGTTTATAATTATAGTGTTAATTAATTAGTTAAGATTGAATTTAGTGTATGTCAATAATATTTCTCTTGTTAATAGACGATTACACAGAATTTTTGTTATTAATTTAAAAAGAACGTTACAATATAATTTAAGGAAATGTAATAATATACAGTGTCCTGTTTAGAAAATGAGCATATGATATTAGTAAAAAATTATAAATTAATTTAATAGAAACAATTTTTATATAAAGAATTCTGCCACAAACTTAGTTTCCGAGATAAAGGCCAATAATCAAGCTACCGGTATATACGCAAAAAGAACAGAAACTCTTAATATTTTAAAAATTATTCTAATGTTGGTATTAGTATCTAATTCAGTTGCTGCACTTAAATAATTGAATACTTCAATTTTTTAATCAGAAAAATTGAAATTTGAAGTTTTTTTGTAACACTATAGCAACTGTTAAAAAAGATTTAAAATATTGAGAAATCTTCGAAGCACACTTTTCCACTATCCAAGAACTTATAGACACACGTCAGTAAAGCAATCTTTAAAAACTATAACATATGTAGATACGTTTGCTTTTTCCTAATATGGGTGCTCCAATCTAATAATAATCAGGTTCCTAAATTTTAAATTTTATAATCATGGCAGTCTCATCTTATTAATCGGATGAGTTTTCACGTGAAGATGTAAAAAGGACAAATAGTATAATCACCAAAATTAAGAAACATATTTTATCTGTTCAGCAGATCCAAATCGTCATAATATAAACACTTCTGTAAATTTCAGACAAGCCGAGAGAAAGTATAATACTATATAACTAATAACATTGTGTTATTAAATACAACGGTGCGGCGTGATTTAATTTGTACAATGTGTTAAATGTAAGTCAAAAAATTTTGAAAAAAATCAATTTCGTAACTTTTAATGCTAGATGACCTTTTCTTCTACATAATCATATATTACATGAAATTGCAACGACTATTATAACTATAGAACGTATTCTATGGTATTTTAACATCTATGATATAAAAAATGTTAGTAAAGCTGTAGAAAGTTCCTTAACATGATAAATATCAATCAATTACAACAATACAAAAGGAAGTTAATAAAAACCTAACCGTTATAGAATAATAAATGAATGTCAAATATATTACAAAACCAATACCAGAATAAAAGTTTTTGTTAAAAACAGCCTAAGAGGAAGGGGCGGAAAATTACAGCAGGAAATCGGTATATACTTGAAACTCCCTATTTAATTTCTTTACGGTTTAGTATAATAATCGGTTTCAGGTTGTAGGATGTAAAAGTTTAAGGATACTATCACTATTCCTATAACATTGGATTTTAGGAATTTTACCTTTTCCAATTTCAAAAATTGGGTGGAATATCCGCTTTGTTCATGATCAGTAAAAACAACAAAGTGGTCATTAAAAACACAAAAATCAAGGATTTTGTTTTGTCAGAATTTTATTTAAATGTGAGAAATGTTGCAATTGTTGATATAATAACCTTTGTTCCTCAAAAATAAATGGTATATGAGAAAATGAGACAAATATGGAACGTTTCGAACTGTTTACTGTAATTAATCGAGCCATTTGTTAATCTATTGATCGTAGTCATAAATTAATTCACTTTAGCATATCTTAATAATGTAGTGCACTAGTGCAATTAATTTACAGAGCAATTAATTAGAATGACAAACCATTAATGTCATTTAGAGACTCATAGAGACAAGATTGTGTAATACTTCATATTAATAATGAAGGAGATTCTACCACTTGAAAAAAAAAGTGATCGAATTATTTAGATTTGTACAGAAAGTTTAGCAGCTCCTTAGTGGAATAATATACCTAAATAATTTTTAATGGGCGACTGTGAAAAAGGATTCTGTAAATGACGTACCTTCAGATTTTTAAAAAAGTATTCTAATAGTTGTACTCATACTCGGTGCTACTCATACATATATACATATACTTGTTGTAGTAACATAGACGAAAAATTAAAAATTAGAAAACATTTTCTTTATCCAAAAACATGAACACTGAAATCTCAAGAAAAATATCTCCTAAAACATCAAAAGTACCGGAACGCTAGTCAACGCCCATTATTCAGTTTTTAAAATGATTTCTGTTCAGAATTTTACTCGCAGTATTTTTCTGCAGTTAAAAGTAAAATAACTTTCTATTTACTGCCATTTTCTATAATGCAATGGAAAATGAAGTTTTTCTATTACGCGTTTACAAAATCAATTCTGCGGCACTGTTTTGATCAAGAGTAGAGTCACAAAGTTCAACTTTGCAAATCTGTTTCTAGGGAAACTTTTATTTGTGAAGTTGTTATTGTATTAAATTAATAATTCAACAAACGTCGAAAAGATCGAATTTCAAATATTTTTAATAATCTGACAGTGTTACCAATTTTATATTTAATTTTTTTCTTTACTAAGAAAATATTTACATTTCTAAAATAACCAGAAATACGAGCCCTGTCTCACATGTATTGGACCAAGCAATAGAGTTTATTTTCAATTTGTGTTTGGTATTTTATGTTTCATCTCGCATTTAAGTGATTTATTTGTTACTAATAATCGTTGATAATAATCGTTTAATCACTGATGATTATTTATTCAATGAGAAGTCCTAATTACAAAAACATAAAGTGGTCCAATTCATGTGACACAGGGCAGGTAATACCTGTACACTCTACTCGTATTACAATAATGGTCATTGTAACAATTGTTTTCAATATACTATATAATCTTTAATTTTGATGTATTATAAAGAGATTACTGCATATGCCATTTGCGTTAACCAATTGTTTGTATGAATTAATAGTAAATATAAAAATGTCAATAGTATTAATGTTTTATGTTTAAAATGTTCAGTGCTTTATGCTTACAGTAAAGTGCGTATACTTAATTTTAAGTACTTTTAGTTAAGCAGTTAATTTTTAAAATTTTATTATGTAGATTGGTTGACAAGAAATAAGTATTAGTTATATTTAAAGTAATACACTTAAATATAGAAGGCGTATAGGAAAAAGCATTGTTTATATATCGCTTTAATTATCTTCCGACTAATTTAACATTTGATTCATGTATATAAAAACAAATGGTTGTTGTGGAATCATAATACGCAATAATTTTTATGTAATGACATATTAGTATAAATTACAACCACGGACGGCCTGAAATACACGTGCAGTATTATACAGCTTGATTGTAGCCCCACTTAATATTTGAACAGTTCCGATTGCGCTCACTACTTAGTATGTAGTGACATTTCTTACTTCTAACTACATATATGTACCTTGGCTTAATTCAACCGATTTTCTAGAATTTTGAAGATTTGCAGATTTAGGAGAATGCAGATCTTACATTGATATTTGAAGCTTTTTATAAATTCTAAAGGTTACGTGGTGTTTCGCCTAAATCAAAGGCAAGTGCCTAAGTAATGAAGTCTGAATATTTTAATATAATGACGTCGATGGCGATAGATATATCAGTAACTTATTGTCATTATTAGTTATTAAATATTACTATTTTTCTTTTGCATTTTTATTTTATTCCATTTTTTCCTCAAGAAAAGGTCATTTTATTTACTCAATTCATTCTGTTTACTGTTTCTGTAACTATTAATTTCGTGGCAATTTTTTTCTTTAGTAATTTAAACCTATTGTAAATATAGTATTTTAGTCTTAGTAACAAATAACATTTTATTAATTTTATAAGTTTTACAAGTTGGTTTTGTTGCAATTTAACGTAGATTTTCATCATATCTGTGTATTAAATTTTATATTTCTATAATTATAAAAACACACAATGAAACATGAAATATTAAAATATTTAAAGAATGCTTCATTAAAGTATTTAAGATTAAATGTTTATATTTTATCTAATACTAAGTTTTGTAATTACCAGAAAAAATATATTTCCTGTTATAAAACTATAAAATTTAACATTCTGATTACACGTATTTTAATTACAAGCATTCGTAGTGAATTTTCTTATTATAACAAAACATTTTGATTTAATTTTCAAATTCCACTATTGGTTTCTTTAGACCAAACTTATTATAACCCTGAAGATTCAAATTTTCTTTCACTTTTCATCTTTTACGTATATTCAATTGATATTGGAAAATGAAAATTTTAAGACAATTTAGAAATTACCAAATATGAACTATTTAATTCTGTTAAATGTTAAATTAAGCTTTCAGATAAGCTGAGCTTTTGGTTAGTTGATCGTTGACCGCATTGAAATCAAATGAAATGCTCAGGAACTATGAAATAACTACAATAAGAGATAATATTAAAAATATCAATTGAAAGATTATTATAGTGTTCATTTTCAATTAAATTATTTCTTTAAATTGTGATTTTTAGATGAAAATTATTTTTAAGTTTTTTCAACAAATCATTATTGATGTTAGTTCTGTTAGTTGCTTATAATTTATTCGCTGTAGATATATTTTTATTATTGAATCTTTTGACGCTGTTGATTTCTTAAAAGAATTTTTTAATTTACAACAAATTTTTGAACCTACTTTCAAAATATTCTGTAATTTTAAATGCAAATTAATTAACAAAGTGGTCTTATAATTATTATTCACAGCTAACCCATTTTAACGTCCTTGCTATTTTTCTTTTATAACTACTACGATCAACCTATTTCTGATTTTTCTGTAATAATATTATGATTTTCTTGATGATTTTATTTTTCTTAATTTTCTGAAATTATTGATTGTGTTTTAAGACATTTACGGTTACAATTAGAAAATTAATTTTAAATTGAAAGTTGACTTTATCAATCACATAATTTATTATAATCACAATATACAGCAAAAGATTATCAATACTAGATAATATAATTAAAGCTTGATTTAAAGATTAGAATCAAACATTATTTTAAATAAATAGTTTATTATGTTCTAATTATTATTATTTAAAAAATATCCAACTATATACCAACTTGTGACAATTAATTAGTTATAAAGTTATAAAGCAGAATAAGTTATTGCGATTTATCATGATAATCTTCTGCTAATTATTAATCTTACTAATCTAATCATAATTTTAAAAATATCTCATGTTGATAAAATTGGCTTTAAATAATACTTTCAGATTGTGTATTTAGGGTTCAATTATTTTTTTTAATTTTTCAACTTATAATTTTATGTTAAATGATTTTTTATTTTAAATTAAAATATTTTATATTTTTTATTATTCATTTCAACTTACTTTAATTATAAATAATTTCCTGGCTTTAATTTCTATGAAAATTTTGATTTGTTTTCTTTCTAATAGTTTTATTGAACTTTTCTTGCAAAATCAAATGGCGAACTTGTTTAGGTTATTTACCTCTTTCTTTAATATATTTATAGTTTACATTTTTTATTTCTGTCTGCCAAAAATTAAAAAGTGTACAAAAACTTTAATGAGTCTTCCATGTAAGGACGTAATAAAAAGATGTTCAACAAGTTCTTGTAAGACACGAGACAAAAATAAACAATTTTCAGTTTATATCCTTTCATTTGTTAATCACACAATTCTGTCAGATTAGTTGCATCAAAGCTTTCGGTGTTTCTTTAACGTTGATGTTTTTTATACTTTCAGATTTTATCTGTGACTTAAAGAACAGTTCATTAAATAGACTAAATTGACTAGATTCAGTACATTATAAAACAGACCATAAATCTAATATGTCGAATAAATTGTTCATTTTAAAACTAAAGTGGAAATTAATGTAAATGAAAGGTCTTTTATGATGTATATTATGTAAGTAAATAGAATTGCATTTTTCAGGAAATAATTTACCTACTTAGGGTTATTGACTCATGTGTTAACTTCGGGGTTAAAAAATTGTATAGGTTATAGGGTTGGGTATAACAAAATTATTACTATATTATAAGAAAAAAGTTGTTAACATTTTCAGACCTGTTCGCGGGATTTATGTATAAAAATGTTAAAAAAGCGACCATGTATGAAACATGTTTTGATATATAAATAAATGTTTTAAGGTCACTAATTTTGGAATTAATTTTAATTTATTGGCCTGATATTCAGAACTGGTAAATTTTCGTAAACACATTTGTCGCCCACAATAATTTTTGTACTTAATGGTCATTAATCTTACAAACTTATTTTGCTACCATTCTGCTTAATTAATGTTAATAATAACGTAAGTGACAGAAACCTACTATTATATAAAGATATTACATATATTAATAGCCAATATATACATAAAATGTTATAGCAGTGTTATTCCAAGGCCGTCGTCACTCCTAGGTCAGTAAAAGCGAATATCTGGAACATCAGCGAAAGTGAAAGAAATTGAAAATAGTTATATTAATAGAAGATTGGGTTTTAAATTTAACTTAATTATAAATAATGATGATGTTAATTTTTAATGTAATAACTACTTTAAGCGTCTTGTTAAATATATCCTTATCATTTAACTTAATTATTATTAAATATATAAGTAATAAGGAAGTTAATGAAAATTGACGAATTGTTAGAATTTTTGATTTTGAAGATTGACAAATAGTGTTTACTTCATTTGTATCAACTAGGAAGACAAAGCAATTAAACAACCTTCTATATAATTATCCTTGAAATTGATATGTGGTATTCTCTAAAAAATGTAATTACACACCATGTAAGAAACCTGCTCTTCATTTGCAAGTCAGAGACAGATCATCAAGCTTCAACCATCATGTTAATTTATAAAATAGCTATTATCCA
This sequence comes from Agrypnus murinus, assembly GCA_929113105.1. NCBI lineage: Eukaryota > Metazoa > Arthropoda > Insecta > Coleoptera > Elateridae > Agrypnus > Agrypnus murinus. The sequence continues at coordinate 18,838,139 of OV816028.1, read as the reverse complement.
TCCAGCATACCGTAACAGTAACTATATCAAGGTTATGTTTTATACATGTAGGAAAAACGTTAATGTCAAACATTAATAAGATGAATAGTTTATAATAAAGCAAAGCGCGCTATTGATGACAGCGATAATATTCTAAACATTAATTAATAAAAATTAAAAACATTAAAGTTAATTAACGTTTAAGTAATACAAAAGGTGTGACACCTCGAAATGTCAAGATCAAAAATTTAAGAAAGTTCTGGTTTGGTGGCTAAAATCGTTCAAGTGTGATAATGAATTTTTTTTTGTATAAAAGTTTTATTGTATTCATTTGATAATAAAGATAAAATCTTTTTGGATTTTCCGTGTTTAAAGACCTAAACAATCCAGGCAGAAAATATAATTATATAGTGAATTGAAAGAAATTGTAGAAATAATGTAAAAAAAGAAAAGTTTAGGAACGAATTAAAAATGCATTTGTTCAGTCACGCTAGGATATTTTTAAATGACACAAAATAAAGGAACAATTTTTATAAAAATTACATTTATGAAGAGAGAGAAAAAAATATAACAGGAAGAATATTTTAGAAAACATAACAATAACAATAAATATTATGTAGAAAAGATTATTATGAAAATTGTGTTTATTTATGTCATTCTAGCACTTTCAAGGTGTACTGGTTTTGATATATGAATTTGTTTCTCTTATATTCCTAAAACAAGAGAAATCAATGCTATTGTAAATTTGTAATGTGATATTATTTATTCAAGATATTAGGGTAATAAATTGTATTTGTTAATAGATCAAATCAATTAATAATAATTATTTACTTAACGATATATATTACATATTTAATAAATGTATAAGTATCCGTATTTGTAAATTTAATTCAATTATTATTTATGTTTTATATTAAAACATGTATAGACTAAATAATATGCCGCTTAGTCTCTAACCCAGAATTTTCTAATAAATTTCGCCCTTACTTGGACTCATCAGTGTGGCATAATCTACGTATTTATTAAAAAAAATAAACTTACCAAACAAATAAAATAAACACAGTCCATCCTAATAGAATATATAGGGCACTTCTAAAAAATTAAATATAAACCTCTAATATACGTTTAAAAAATCTTTTCACACTCAAACGTGCATAATCACACACATACAGAGCTTTTAAAAATGCGTGTGCATCGCTATAAGTTACCAAATAAACTAAACCCGGAGTCCGCTGGCTGCTTCATTATTTCGCAAGATGCTCGTTGTTCTTTACAGTCGCCCAAGCTAGTTTTCCACAACTAAATCAATTGCCTCCCAAATGACCACCATTACAGGGAACCAATAAAAGCTAAGTTGTGTTCTCGTGTTACTGTAATAATGAGAACAGTTCCCTATTTAAACATACTACATATGTACAGACAACTATAGTACTTACGTTATTATTACGTGTACATTTTATAATGCCTGAAAGAAGATGCGCTAGAAAATGTGCAGGCATGCAGGTATGCAAAGTAAGTGGGTATAATGCAGGAGTGCACGACCTAACCGATTAGATATATTACTATTATTACGTCAGTATGAAATGTATAAAACTAAGTCGGCTGAAAAATAAGAAGAAGAAGAAAGGAGGATTTTAGGTTGCTTGTTTCTCAGTCGGTAAATCTCAATGCCTGCGCTTATTTTTACTGTCAGTATTTTTACCATTAGTTATTTATACATTTCATAATATTTTGAATTTGATTTGAAAATAATTATATAGCGCAGTTGGTAATATTTAAATTTTAATTTTGTACAATCTCATTTAAATGTGCTCATAAAATCCCATTATATTGAAGAGTTAATTAGTAAGATTTTGAGGAAGCCATACATTATCACCGGTGATGAATGGATTTTTCCCTAAAGAATTTCTTTACGATATAATTCAACTGCCTGTACCATGTGTATTGACTGGGTTTATCATGAAGAGAAAGCGATGAATTATTTGCGAATTAATTTTTAAAACGAAGAACGCTGAAAGTATTTTTTTATTATAATAATGAGAAGGATTTATATTGTACAGGAAATTCGATACCAGGCGGGAGATTTTAACGATAGGTTAGCACGCATATTATTAAGAAATGCGTTTTACATATTATATCTTCAGTATTATGTTTAAATTGTAATTAAAGCGTGTGATAAATTTCTATTACACTTAGCAAGGTGATGTTTAGTATTGAATTTATCTTTATTACTTTATAGGAAGTAGATTACTAAGGAATTATTATGGATTTCACTCTAGTTGTTATAAGTTGAACTTTTCAAAAATGTAAAAGGAGGGCTGTTATGCAGAAATGTGTTTACAATTTTAAAGAACAAAACTCCAAATTCTTCAGTTATTATGAAAATATCGTACGTAAACAAAATAAAATAAAAAATGTAATTTATAGAAGTACTGTATCGAGCTTGTTGTGTGTGGTCTATAGGATCCACATATACAATCCAGGCTTAAATACAAGCACTGAATCCTTAAATTATTAAGTACAAGCATTGTGTTTTCATTCATGTGTCTCGGTATTCGGCAAGACAGTCAGCGCTACCTAGCGCTGGATGACCCAAACCCTATTGAACTACGCGATGTAAGAGAGATGAGGATCCGAGCTTGAATTCTTTTTTCGTATTTCAACAAAAGCAACAAGTTACTAAAGCTTACCCATTAGGGTAAGCAGTTGGCACCTAGTTAACATTAACTACTCCGATGTCTTAAAGTACCTCTTGTTAATCTCACACATTTCAGCATTTGTGGCTTCTTTTTATATAATTAATTATTGTTTTTGAAAAATACGATGTACTGACTAGAAATGATAAAAGTGTATATGTATAGCTGCAGGATATATAAAGACAGAGAGGGAGCATTCAGACTATTACCAAGATACTTACCTACGTAATTTATACCACACGTTCTTTCATTTGGGCATTAGATGATGAGCTGTACAATTGAAAATAATGTTTAATAATCAGAGATTTAGTTCTATTAACAAGAATAAGACGACTTTCCTATTTTTAGCAATATTGATGAGTAATACGTCGTTGCCTATGTGTGTTAACATTCCTTATTAACATTTTCAGATCATTTGCCATTATTTACGCTTGAAATTATGCACTTGTCGGTGTTTTTTCCTAACACCATTTATTTACCTGCTACTGACTTGTTTTGCACTTTTTTCATTTGATTTTGTCTAACCAATAGCGTTTTTTTTCGCCTTGTATGAATAAAATTCTAGTAAACAATATAACAAAAGACTCCTTTTGTTGGGCACCAATTTGTAGCATACAAAACTACCCTTTTATTTTCAGAAACAAAAGTCTCACGCATGGGTACCAATTTGTAGAAACATACTTTTAACATGAGCTTTTATATAAACAGAGGCCCCACGATGAACCATCAATTTGTAACAATAAAAATTTAGAAACAAAAACCAAAAATTAACTTACATTATAATATATTAATACTTATTTATGCTTCGGTTATGCCTAGCTTAAACAAAGTGAATGGGGACTCTCTTTTAAAATTAGGAGGTAATAAGTGGATTGGAGCATTAGTAAATTCATAAAGCTATGAAGAAGGGCGCCAGCATGATTAATTTAAACAAATGAATTATTAGCAGTAATACTCCACACTGACGAGTTCTCATCATCAAAGACCCAATTCCTTCACCTCATTGTTAATAATAAACACAACTATATCCCATATCATATATTTATTTATTAACATCAATAAAACAATATGGCAATATAAGTACTGGAAGCCCTTCGTACGTTTAAAACCTCAGTTGAACTTATTAATAAAACTTTTTAATTACCCGCACATACTCGTAGATGAAAGTAGTTTCTATTGTAGTCACAGATTTCTGAATTAAATAACCCACACAAGATTATTGTGGCCGTCCCAATTTAAAATACATTATCGAAAAATAAACCTGAGGTGGTAATAGCCTTCTGTACTAATATAGCACCTACGAGCAAAGAAGTGACATGTTTACATTTGAGAGCTTCTGACAAAAGTTAAATTACCATGTGTCATTCAACATCCTTGACATTCATTTGATAAATTCAAAATTGGTCCATTGGAACGCTCTTAATAAGCCCGTGCAGGTTATTCAATTCAGAAGGCCGTGGACAAGCCGAACGGTAATGCCACCTACGAGAAACCTCAAATGTAAAGCTTCTACAGTGTTGGTAGACATCGTTTTGGATTTGAATTTCCATGTGTAAGCAAAAGAGAAATAGCAATACATCTGAGAAAGAGAGAAATCGTCGCATACTTCACGTGTTAATCACACAACAAACATCAATTATTTTTCAAACCTGTTACTTAGCAAAACAGGTTACTATGGTAAGTTTACGATAAATATGTAACTTTTTCAGGCGTGTTCCTATTCACTTTTTTTTTTCTTTGCTCACATATGAAAACCCAAACCCAAGGCGAAGTTTTACCAACACTGTATACGAACAATATACGTTACAATATACGTATACTATACTATACTATACTATACTATACTATACTACAACTGGGATGTATGTATGATGACCACAACCACATACCAACACAATCTGGTTATCACTTTTCTGTAATTTTACCTATACTCTAAGTGATGGTTGACTGTAATAAGTTATTTAAAGGTTATTTGAATATGATAGAAGTCTCTACAATAAAGTGAGCAGAGGCGTGAATGTAATAAACTTTTAAAGGCTTTTCAATAACATCGAAATCGTTGGTGTTTTTATTTTTCTGGCCGCTACTGTACCTACACATATTATAGGTAAATGTTATGTTACTGCAAAAGGCTTCGATACCATTTGTACATCCCAGACTTACTTTTTGATAATTTATTTTAAATAAATTAACAGCCATAGTAGCTTCGTGCGGATTATTATAATGCTTTAAGTCGCGTGTGGGTTATTCAATATAGAAGAGCATTTTTAACATTAAACTGTTTTAGTTAAAAACAATCACATTACTAGGCGACCCCTACAAGACTCAACAAACGGAAAAATACGAATTCCCACGCGAGATATAAAACACTCAGAGGAACACCACAACTCGAAGAACAATTTAAAATTTGGAGTAATTTCAAGAAAAATCATAAAAAACGAACATCATGACCTAAGTAGCCGACTCATTATGCAATTCCGCACCTTGGATATGATAACCAATGAAAGCAGAAGATTCTTATTTGGTCAACGTGGAAAAGGACAATCGGGATATATGATAGAAATTAATAAAAGATTTATTTTGTTATAAGGAAAAGAAAACTCAAAAATTAACTACAGCGGGCGGCATTTGAAAGAAAAAGTCGGAGGTCCTCTGAGGTCCTCCGAGGTATATTCTGAAATTGATGAGAAGGATAATAGAAAGCAATAAAACTGGTAATTTGAGAAAGAGAGCAAGAAAAGAGGCTTGCTGTATTGCTGGATAGATTAAATATTAGTGAATGCCAATTGCTGCTAAAAAAATTGCTTATCATTAATCTGTTAAAAAATTAACCGGACCAGCTGCAACATGAAAGCCGTCTTTCCATTTATAATAAATTAAACTGTTTGTTCTTCTGAAAGCAAAGGAATTTGTAATATTTCTTACGGTTCCATAAAATATTGTGTATACCTTGTTCGCGAAATTCTTCAGTGCCCTCGAGATTGTCCTGCCTCTGCCGCAAACGCCCTCGGCGGCAATTATTCTCTCGGTACGTTAAAAAGAAATTTCGCGGCCTTGGTATACAAATAACATAGCTATTCATGTAACTTTAGTTATTAATTAAGGTGGCAAATTCTTACACGTCTGCATCACTTAGAAATCCTAATAAACAAGGTATCCATACTATTAACATGTCATTGTCGAATAAAAGTTTTAACAAAGATGATCTGCAGGAAAATACAGTTGTACTAATCTGTTTGAATTAAACGAGTTTCTGTATTCCGATGTTAGTGTTTTTTGGTGTTATTTGGTGTATTTGGTGTTAGTTAGTTTCTTTCCCGGGGCGAAAGAAACTAACACCAAAAGGTACATCGTAGCAGAATGAAATCACTGAGCGTAATATAAAGTGGTGGAATTTATTTTAATTTAAATAAACTAGATGCGAGATTCTATGAAAAATCGTACAAACATTACAAACATAAAATTCGAAAAGCGAGCACATTATCACCAATACAAACCGACTCAGATAAGTTCATTAAATTTTCTTGGCCTCCAATTACTAAGAGTTTAAAAGGCATCTTTAAAAGCGATATTATGCGAATATGTTACATACCTTATTTTTCATTAAAGAATTTACCAGGGAATTCAAAATATAAAACAGATAGAAGATTTAAATTGGAAATGTACCGAATTAAATGTAACTACTCTGACCTAATATAACGTGTCTGACTCCCGTAGTTATAACATACATAGTTATTACGATCGAAATGAGCGCAGTGACCCGCTGACAGTCTGACATGCCAATAGTCGGCCGGGAGTAGGCTTAAACAATTGTTTCATTGTATGTTGTACGCACTGAACGTTTCAGGATTTGTATACATAGAGGGAAATTATTCATTACGACTTCCCATTTAAGAAATAAAAATAGCTTAAGGGGTTTCGCTAATGTATACAGTATTCAGTTCCAATCTTTATTTTAAATATATTAAAGATTGAAAGTGGGAGTGCATTGATATTGATTTTGGTTTTCATGTCAAATGAAACCCATTTCCTATTTCAGTAATTTCAGCTTTTACTTGAAGTCGTAACTTCATTCTTTGGTAATTTCTAAGCTATGGGTTGTAGCAATTTCGATCAGTCAATAGTCATTGATATCATTTATTGCAACTAACACAAACCTGGTAAACTAAAAAATGATTGCCGCTATAATCTATAAGTTTAGAAGAAGGCCAGGCAGCTGGCTATGAGCGTTATCTTTTAAATCTTGTACTTTCATTTCAGTTTCAAAGAATAAATTTTGCACTCAATTATTTAGTTCTTTAATTCACAAAGAATCTAAGTAGTCTACATGGAGTATCTTTATTCGAACTTTTTTCTTTGGAATGCTGCTTAGACTATTTGGTTGTTTTCCAGTGAAATTCAAGTGCAAATGCAAATGCAAATGAAAGGTACTGTAGCGTACTAGGTGTTTTACTAGGCATCTTAAGAGTAGATTCAGCGCGTGGACTTATAGAATCTCTATTTAGTTACTGGTTATTTATTATGATTCTATAGCAATCCATATGATTCAATGCCTTCCTGATAGAAATTATGTATGTAATGATACCGTATGTGATCATTTATATGACAAGATCATTACAGTACAATGTGCACGTATGTTGCGAATATTCTAGATAGGAATTAATGTTATTTCTATTACATTTGTCATGGATTTAAACCAATTACCACTTGTAGATTCTATGGTCTTGTCTACCATACAAAATAGAAATAGCCAACCTGATTTCGATGCTAGACTGCGACTCGTCTTCATTATGAAAGTTGTAGTGTTTTAAGCAAACCCCATTACTCTTGAAAAAGGAATCTCTACGAATTTTTTCAGATTACTTGCATCGTTTTGATTTGCGGATGAAGTTTCGATTATTTTTTTAATATTTATCTTTAACTTTCCGGAAAGTCTCCAGTCTGTATCTCAGCCATTTTATGTTAAATGTCAAACCTAGATCCACAGTTTCAGATTATATACTTTAAAGACACACCTATATCTTATATACTTTGAATCTTTTCATTTGAATGTTGATTAGTCTTAAAGTAAAAAAAGTTTGTTCTGAGTATGGACTGGTTGATATTTAACAGTATTTGCGTTGATATTTTCATAAGTATTGTTATTTTATGGCTTAGAGCTTCCATATGATGAGAGTTCTTCCTCAGATTTTCGAATTCGAATTCTTGTATAATAGATATCTACCACCTATCTATGCGTATAACTAGAATTCTCTTCAATGAAGTAATACGTACGAAGTCACCATCCGTCAAAACTTTAACTGCTCGTTAACAAAATGAATTCTACATTATTTTAGATAGTTCTACACTGAAAGAAATTGCACTTTTTATAACAAAAATCCTCACGCACTCGATGTTTAAATATTTACTTGCAAATTTACTTTAGAGTCTAAGAAAATGCAGGTAGATTTAAATGAAATGGCCTAGATTCTGATTTTGTTTACTACTTTCAACTGCTTTTTTAATTTGAAATCCATTTTACTTCTATGTTAATTATAAAGTCCTTATTTGAACTGCAAATGCGTTATTTTAAATGCAGGTATATTAAATTTCAAGAGGGGTGATATTTAAAATAAAAATGTTTTACTTCTGAAACAAAATGTTTTATATGTTTTTAAAACAAGGTATGTAGTATTTGGTTTTGCTTTGGAATCAAGACTTTTTAAGACATAGTTCTCAATTATAAGATGCATTGCTTTTGATTTATTTATAAAATCTTTGAATTGAAGTGTACGTGCTCTTGTTATACATAGAAATGATAACTACTTTTAAAGTAAATAGGGGGTTTTAATTCAAGTGGACGTAGTTTTAAAATAAAAGTATAAGCTGTTACATACACAAATAAATCTTTTTGAAGTAAGATATTTGACTTTGATTTGACAGCAATTCTTTCAATTTGAATTAATTCGGCATTTTCATTTATACCGTTAAAACGCGCAGACGATTAAATTAGCTTAGTCGTTGCTTTTTACGTTAGTGTTTTATGTTAATGCAAGAGCTATAAAAAAATATAATAGATATAATATAAAATAATAGATATTGTTAAACAACTGTAATAAAGTTGCTTTTTTACTGAAAAGATATAAATAATACATTCAATTCAACAGTGTTCTGCATTTACCGCCATTAACTTAAAATAATGCTTCATTTAAAAGGAAAACAGCATATTATTAAATTAAAAACAATCTGACATTCATATAAAAAGCTGCGCATCTAAAAATAAATATTGGTACTTTTTTAAACTGTTTACAACCAACCATTCAAATAACGTTTTTAAGAATTTTACTTTTAAATTAACAATAAAACTATTTAAATTAACCCCCGAAATAAGTTCTTGATTTAAAATGCACACTACATTGAATTAACACTTTTAAATTTAGAAAATACCTTGTTGGTGCATTTTTGAAAGTAAAAATTTTTGATGTTACCTGCAAAAAGCAAAATTTTTTTCAGTGTAAGAATAATATTCCGACCCTGATATCGCTGAAATTTTAACAGGTTTAAAATCTTATGTAAAAGTATTCACTATTTGAATCCTGAATGCAGCTGGTTATTCGTTTTTTATCTTGAGTAATTGGTTTGGTGTTAGTGGTCTTGAGGTTAGTGTTTTTCGTGTTCTTTAAATATCTAATTTGAGCTTGCAGAAAGATCTTCGTCCAACGTCTTCAAAAAAGATTTACATAGATGGGTTTCCAGTCTCATGTATAGAAAGTCCAATGCATAGAAATTACGACTTATTTGAATCCATTTATCGCTCGCAGTTTTTAAAGTAAAATAGTTTGTTCTTATATGTTCGTATAGATATGTGTAGCAAATTACGAAATATTAACATAAACCGTTCCAAATCAACAAACTGTAAATATAGTAGAACATAACATATTATGTATATTTTACAGGCATTTTTCACACATTAATGAACATTTTAATGCAGACTGAATCGTGCTAGTTTAAAAAACACTTAATGAGATACTCTGCATACCTATATCTATGAATAATATTCATTAAAGCATGAAAAATAATAAATACACACATACTGATACGTCTTCAGATATAAAAATTCTGCTTCTAGTTATAGTAGGTAGTTGCGTAAATGAGTGAATTCTAGAGGTCGAACAATCCTTATTCCAGGAAATTACACAGTTACTGAAATAGATTTTAGAAAAAATGCCTACACGAGTCGGGTGGAGCATTTTATTACTTAATTATTATTAAACGTATATAGACAGAAAATTAATTACATTGTATAGTGAAAAGTGTCTTAAAGCTAATTAGAAAATCGCTATTTTTATGTAACGAAGAAAGTATCATTTTAATTGAAACTTAGCTTTTTTCCTTAGCAAAGTTTATTAAAGTGGATTTAATATTGAAACTAACAGCAAGCTGTATTATAATAAGGTTGAGGATGCAATTTCTTTAAATTAGTGATAATATTCTACTTATACATTATGTATCTTATAACGTTTAACGTGCAAAATTTATACCACTTAAAGTTAGTTGGTATGATGCTGGTTTCTCTTCTGAAGTCGTTATAAGAAGTGCTTTGATTAGTTCAGAAGAGTTGTACATTACCCAGCTGCAGTTTTATTTCTGTATTAAGTAAAATAAATTAATTATCCCAGACTTCAAGAATCTTCAGAAAAACAAATTCTATTACTGTCTAGAATCGCTTTTGTTAACCTATACCCAAAATTAGACTGCCAAGGCGAATAAATGAGTAGAACCATGAAATACGCTTAAGTACAGATACATCAAGTACAGACTTTAATTACAATAAAAAATTCGCTCTAGGACATTTGGGCGCGGCCGTTTTGGCGTGGCCGTTTCGGCGCGAGGACAGTTTGGCGTTGGACAGTTCGCCGCAAGCATACTTAGGCGCAGGCACACTTCGGCGCCGTGCCACTTAGACGCCGGGACACTTAGACGCCGGGACACTTAGGCTCACGTCCACTTCGACTAAAAGCAGTTCGGGGCATGTACATTTTCCCGCGGGAAATTAGTGATAAAGCATTCAGAGATTCGCAGAAGAATTTTGATTTTAATGTTTTAGAAGCTTAGAAAATTTCTTTTTCTTCAATCTGGCAGTACATACGAGGTTTTGTAATTGGCAAATATTGAGTTTTTTTTCTCATACCGTATTTATCGAATACTGTATTTCATCGATCACACTGTATTTATTGCCTGTAAGTACCTACAAATTTTGGTCAGTACAATAATACTAGACAATTTCTCGCGTCGAAGCGTCCCTGCGCCTTAGTGGTCTACGCCGAAGTGTCCCTGCGCCGAAGTGTCCCGCGCCGGAACGGCCGCTCCCAAATGTCCGGCTCCGTAGAAAATAATAGTCTATAAACAGTCGAAAATATATTAGAGTATCAATAATTATAAATAAATAAACAAATTTATTATTCCTAACACATATAATCAGTATTTTTAATTAGTGCGATAAACAGTTAACAATAAATGCAAATTAAAAATTAATTAGTGAAGTGTAAATTCTAATTGAAATACTTCAGATATCAACTTTAAAGGAAGATTCGCGGCAAAACAAGGCTCTGAAATTCGATAAAAGCCTTTACATTATCTTAGAAAGCATATAAATATGAGCAACAAAAATATTGCACCAAATAGCAACTAAAAGATACTTATTAAATCTTTATTTTATATCAAAAAATTTATATTTGAATCTTTATATTTCATACATATTTAATACATTTTTGGACAATATATAAACATTTAACATATATTATATTATCAAACGTTATATATAACTGTTTATCGCTCTAACTAATAATACTGATTATATATGTGTTGGGATTAATAAATTTGATATAGTCAATACTCTACTATATTTTGGAGCGTTTATAGGACACAATCTTTTATTGTAATTAAAGTATCTTGAGCGTATTTTATGGTTCTATTAATTTATTCGCCTTGGCAATGGCAGTCTGATTTGGAGTATAGATTAATAAAGGAGATTCACTTATCTTCGATTCGATTCCAGACTCTAGATTTCTAGACTAAGTTTACTTAATGAATGCCCTGGCCAGGTACGTATCTAACGGTAGTTTCTTACTGAAACTAATACATTTCCCTTCATTGATTGTTTATAGACAGCTTGTAAATAATTAGTATGTATGTATTTGAAATGGTTGTTTAGTGTTTTCTTTAAAAAAAACTGGTTAAGAAAACTACCTGTGTAAGGCGACATTCTTGTTCAGAATTGACTTTTTATAAAAAGTTTGCTTGAGAAATTAAAACAAATAAAATCTTAATTCTTAAGAATTTTAATTGCATATTTTGATTATTTTTTCCACGAGTTTTTTTTCATTTTTTCCACAACAAAAATCTAACAATTCCCGAGATGTGTATCTCGGAATTTTCCCGGGTCAGAGATATTAGTTATTATTTTTTCTGCAGCTAAAATAGATTTAACTGATACTAATCCTTTTACAAGTCTGCGTGAACTTCTTTCACTTAATATTACGTAATCACAGAAATGCTCTTTACATACTTCAAATAAAACGCAACAGACACAACGACATTAAAAACAGTGAGTAATGACAAAAACTAAATAACTAAATGAAAATTATCAAACCAACAAAAACTTGATTCTTTGAAATTCTTTTAAATAAATTTAGAATTTTTCAAAAACCTTCCTAATGGTGTACAAATAGCTATATGAACTCTAAGCTGCATAAAGTCCTTCATTCCTCTTCAGGGCTTTCAGTCCAACTTTATACGATTTTCTATATATTGTTACGATAGTATTGTTAAAAGCGGGCTACCGGATCGCTAGTCAACGCTAATAATGATAGTTATTACTACTACCCCATTGCCAGACGAACCAGGCCCCAGAAGCTATGAAACTTGTGCGGAAGGGAGGGTCGATTATTATTATTAAGCAGGCCCAGCGCCTGGATGCAGCCGACTTAAAGATGGTATAGAACAAATCCCACATTTTTGTTACAACCAAAGAAAACTGCAGAAAACCTTAACTAGAGCTGCCGGCACCGGGATTCAATCCCGGTCTGTTTGGGTGAGAGACTAGCATGCTAGTCTCTATACTACCAAGGCTATTTCAACGTTCATTGGCCAGTTTGTAAAATTGTTTCTGATCAGGATTTTAGTTCCATTTGTTTGTATAATAATACAAACAAATATATGAAAATGTCAATCGTATTAATGCTTTTTATTTAAGATGTCCGAGAACTATTCTACTGTAATCATTTCATTGGTACACAGTATTAGTGCTGTTAATTTTAAGAATTTTATTATGTGAATTGGGTGACAAGAAGTAAGTATTCGTTGTATTTGAAGTATTGTTCTTATGAATGAGTCACATTGTGTAAATTGTAACTACGTAGAGCCTGTAATGCACGTGCACGGATTATTCAGCTTGATTGTAGACCCTTAAGATTTGAGTAGTTCCGATTCCACTCACTATAGCTGTTATTTTCCGTCTTTCCAATAAGGCTTAAGTACACGCATCTGCAGATACATCTTTTCCTTTTAATTATGTACTATTGATTTCATAATAATGTAGGACAGCAAGGCTAATATGATGCTTATTTTTTCAGTGTAAATGCATAGGATAAGATAATAAAATTTGCATCGTATTAGCCTTGCTGTCCTAGATTATTATGAAACCAATAGTACCTTGAACGCGAGTAAAAAGTTTTAAATGTGTTATATGTAGGTTGTAAAAATTGTCAATTCAAATAGTTGCAAGTTGGGTTTTTATCCTTAAAATATTCAAAATTTTGCAAACTACTTGATATTTGGGGAGTGCTGTCTGCAACAATATAAATGATAAAAAAATTGTATTGCACACCACATTTACATCAGTTACAAGAGATGCTTATTTTAATTGCTAAACCCAAAAACAGTACAGCCCATGCTCACTAAATGATTTTACAAACTACAATTAAATTTATAATCCTCTGTACAGAAGTAATTTCAGACTGGTACATTTCATTTATTCATGTAAAAGTTCATACACAAATACTATCCCCTGTCACATTCAAGATTTTATTCAAATTCGTTAAATTAATATTACATCAGTTTGCTTTTTTTGTCTTTAGTTAGCTTAAGGTCCAAGTGTACCCAAAAACGTGTGTTATTTGTTTCATAAATAATATAATAATGTGATAACTTTGGTTTTAAATTAATAGTCTAGGAATGTTAAAAACTTGCTCACCTAACTTGTTTTGGAAAAAAAAATTTTTTATTTAAATTATTTCACATGTTATACGTGAAAAATTAATTTTAGAAAAACTGTACATTCAAAATTAACCAAAATAATACCACTTATATTTCATAGTATTTGAACTATTTTCCCAGAATTTTAAGAAAATCGTATGTCTAGCGACTAAATTATTGCCAAAAAAACTGCTTTTTGCCAATAAAAACTGCTTTTTTTGGCAAAAAGGAGGTAATAGTTTAGTCCCTAGACATATGATTTTCTTAAAATTTTGGGAAAATAGTTCAAATACTATGAAACTTAAGTGGTATTATTTTGATTAATTTTGAATGTACAGTTTCTCCAAAATTAATTTTTCACGTATAACATGTGAAATAATTTAATAAAAAATTTTTTTTTCCAAAACAAGTTAGGTAAGCAAGTTTTTAACATTCCTAGACTATTAACTTAAAACCAAAGTTATCACATTATTATATTATTTATTAAACAAACAACACACGTTTTTTGGGTACACTTGTACCTTAAGTGTTAATTTTTATTTATGAGTTTTTAAAATTTCTTTAAAGTTATTCCGTAATTACTAGAGGTTTAAGTTGCAAATGATGACTGCTTACAAAAGAATTATAAATTCGTGATAAAATTATTATTCCGCGCCTTGAACGTTTCGAAATGTCCTGAATTCTATTTTATAAAATACGATGCCATTTGGGAAATAGTTTTACAGGTACGACATTCCATTTATCATCTGAAGTAACAATCTGAATTTTAACGAAAAACACATTTTAGAGTTCTTTTAAAATATAACGTTATAGCAGCATTACCAAATTTGTGTACCTAACAAGGTTATCAGGTTTAAATGAGTTTATTAGTAAACAGATAGTAATACTAATTATTTATAATTTACTCTAATTAACTTTTGAAAAATGAAAACACCGTGAAGCCTATAATTCTGCGATAGAAATATTTGATTTTTTGAAGTATTGAAAAACACTTAAGACGCACAATTGTATTACCGCTAACCTTTTCAGATATGCTTGTAATATATTTTCAGATTTAAATTTTTACCCACAGCTATTAGCTTAGACAAACTATCAACATCTAGAAAAATGTTTAGTAATCTTTGTGGGAGACACATCTTTATCATTGCCCTTTTTTTAATTCTATAAAGCTCTCTCGCTTTCTGAGCTGACATAAGGGAAGCTGGAGTGATATATTTGCTAACAGCAGTGTCTTTTTTTGCAAACAATTTATCTTTTTTATTTAAAATTTGTTTTGTCATATAACTATACTGACATAAAAAAATTGCACTCAATCATTGACTACTTAAACATTTACAAGTTGAACTAAGTAAAATATTTTAAATCTTAATAAACGAAACCTAGTTTTTGTAATGTTTACCATTTTTCATGTTTAAATTTCCACAAATGTCTTTTTATAAGGCGTGTAGCCTGCAAGAATACAAAACGACCACTACGATTGAATTCGTCAAAAATATTTAATGACTCACAAAAATTCAAGCCCTACAAACTGACGTTCAAATATATAGCAACAAAATTCAAAATAAATTAAGAAACTTACTTTATAATGATGTTAATCACCCAATCCAGTTTATGATTCCAAAACAAGGACTCTTATTGCTTATAATCAAATTAGTTGCAGGTCGTAGGCGTTAATTGACAAGCTTACTGATTTCAGATTTAAAAATAATATAATGCATAAGGCAAAACAATATTTTAAAAGTGTCAAAAACGTCGCATTGATATTATTATAAACACTTTATTACTCTATTTTAGCCCTTGTTGTCACAATTCAAAAATAAAATCACAGTGCACATCGTCCCGATCACGGGATGTATATCCGCAACGTACCCAAGACTATTGCGGATTTTTTGCGTTGCTCTGGATGTCAAAGGAACCGGACCCCACGATCTCGATACTACAAAAAAGGAAAACACATCGGGATGTTTGAAAGATTTTTTCTAGAATGTCATTATGTCACGATTAACCAATGATAAAAAAGCGAATAGTACCTTTGTTTTTGATATTTTATTTGATATATCGAGACCAACCTTTAGTTTAAAATGTTTTTTTCTTAGGTTATTAAATTTCTGTAGCTATTGCAAACTGAGATATAATGCATTATCTATTTGTCACTTACATCATAAATAATTTTAAATATCAGCTTAATTTTTTGTATTATAGCAGATATAGAATAAATCCGACATTACTATAGAGAACCTGTATCGAGTTTATTAGTACTATCAAAAATTAAGTTCGAGATATTCTAATACAGGGTCGAATTCATTTATATTCCAAAAAAAACGGGTAATGAAATCAAAGTTGTATATAATATTTTAGTTAAATGATTTATAATGGTGTATGTAAGCCACCAAGGGTAATATTAAGTTATTTGAAATGTTATTGGAATATAGAAAAATTATCATCTCGAGCCAGGAATCGAACCTGGGCTCCCTGCTATCTAGGCAGATGCTCTACCGCTGAGCTAGATTAAATCAGTCTCAGGTAGCTCAGCGGTAGAGTATCTGCTTAGATAGCAGGGAGCCCAGGTTCGATTCCTGGCTCGAGATGATAATTTTTCTATATTCCAATAACATTTCAGATAACTTAATATTATTCTTGGTGGCTTACATACACCATTATACATCATTTAACTATTATTACTCAACTCCTTATAGGAGAAAAATTCAAAAATAAAATCTAATTCGTTGTGATTGTTGGTTAAAAAGTCGCAAATGCGTCAGCCTACTTTAACACAACAAATTATAATTAGTTCTCTCTCTGTGTTTACACATTATACAACTTATATGGAAGAATTGTCGTCTCACCAGCAATCAGTCTCGGGTAGTTCAGCGGTAGAGCATCTGCCTAGATAGCAGGGCGCCCAGGTTCGATTCCTGGCTCGAGATGATAATTTTTCTATATTCCAATAACATTTCCAATAACTTTATAATATTTTATTATATTTAATATTTTTTTGTCCTAGGAGGCCTTGAATGCTAGAAAATGTCCTTGAAACACCTGTTTAACGATTTTAATAAACGTATTTGCAATTAGCAGTGTTCTCTTTTATGCAAAAATTAACTTCGTCGGTGAGACCTGGAAGTTCTTCTAATGTAAATAATGACCGCCGATTCATGGCCGCCCGCGACTGAGAATTATTTGATGATTTGTTAGTTAAGTGCATATAATAACTTGGTTATGTTTGTATAGGTAAGATTATTTTGTATCTAAACTTTTTTCTTAAATCCAAGCTTAATCTATCCATAATCAGGGGAGTACTCTCAAAATCAGAAAATTCTTTCTCGAGAAATATGCTATTGCCAGAAATAGTCAATGAATACTTTCGTAAATGTTTTTCATAACCAAAAATACATCGCAAATTCTGTGAACTAATTAGCAAAAAGGGAAGAGGGAAATTAATAATTCAACACAAGATGCGAAACGGAGTCTCTCCTTCTTGTTTCGACCAAAAGAGATTAGAAGGTAGCAAATATTGATAACGATGTCCAGCTAAATAAAATACCTAATCAAAAGTAAACAAAGTAAAGTGAAAATGTGTTACGATTTCCTGAAAATATCACTTTACGTGTTCGTTTCTGCGTATACACATTTTGAGATTTTGCAATTGAGTCATTTTTCAAGACGATATTCGGATTTCAACATGAAATACGGTGAAAATCGATTTCTCAGAGTTGCAAATATGATGATAGATAATCCAAGTTTTGTTCAAAACTGCGTTAATTTCTATCCACGCCCTCCCTTAGGGGATTACGAATTGTGTTACGCTCAGTTAGCGTGTCAGTTGCATTTTTAAGAGCTCCATCTCCAAGGGAGTCCAACACGTGGACTGCCTGGACGAGTTCAACGAGTTAAGTATGGCTTGGACTTGGAAACTGGGACTGTCTAGGATATTCCAGAATTTGGACAGTCCGCCCTACTATATTAAAACTTGGTGAACCCCGACAGAACCCCGTCCGACTGTACCTAGCAGTTGAGACCCGGCGAATACCAACTAGTCGGTGGGGTTGTCTTAGATGAGAGAAACTCTATATTCGCACCCCTTATTATAGAGTGATGACAAGGATGTGTTACTTGGCTGACAAATTAAAACTGTTTGAGATTTATTAAATGAACCTCGTATTGTAATTTCGCAAATTCATTACAATTCATTAACATAATACGACCTTGTAATTGAATACCTCCCACTTTTAAAAAACTTAATACAAACCTTTTATTACCATTTATTCCTGGCCGTTTATAATAAATTTAAAATTGAACTAACTTTTAGATTTAGTTATAACCACATTTAACACATAAATAATGCATTCTATCTCAGTTACCCTTGTAATAAAAATTTGATAACCTGGAAAAATAGTATTTTTTTGTTAAGCGCAAACATGTTCGTTGAGTTGAGATAAAAATACTAATTATGCGAGAGGTATAGGCAAAATGTTCAAAAGGTTTCCATGGATTTTCCTTCCTTCGTTCAATCTATGCTAAAGGGTATTAATTTTTTTCTCTTGCGAAATTTAGAATTTGTGTAAATGAAGTGCTTGATAGGAAGAACGCGACCAGACCGCTTGATACAGGCTTACCGTACAGTATTGAACTCCGCTGATGTAGATTTTGAAGGAATAGTTAAACGTTGAAGTTTAGATATTTGTTGAGTGTAAACCAACTCGAATTAAGTGAGAATTTTACTGAGATTTACCCTACCGTTCAGATATGTAATAATATATGTACTCGTATATGCACTATGATGCGCTTTGAGAAGGTATTTTTGAAGTTTAAATAGTGGTTGAATTTGAACAACTTCAAATAGATAGTCGACTTCCTGAAGTATACTTGTGGTATTTAGTGAACTTGGCTTGAGTAACAACTAACAAAATTTCTGCCGACAACATGGTACTACGAAGAAAATTCTATTAATACCTACGACCGGAGAATAATTTGTCTAACAGTAATAAGTATAACATTGAAACGTAGGTTTTTCGCCGGACTAAACAACAAAATGCAATAAAAAAACAATACTTACGAGGATGAATTGATAAATCTCCGGCCTAACCCATATGGGATACAAATTTTTGCAATGTTTTTACGGCATTTTATTTTTTCATAATTTATCAGTATGGCTGTGAAATAACAAAAATTTCTGTCAAACAATAATTGTTTGGCAAGTTGTCAAAGTCGATAAAGTTTTGTGTGGTGTTAAAATGGAAAAAGCTGAAATTCGTGCGGTTATTAAATATTTTCACATTAAGGGTTTATCCCCAAAAGAAATCAAAGCTGAGCTAGACGGGACATTAGGCGAATCTTCTCCTTCCTATAGCACAGTTAAAACCTGGGTTGCGGACTTTAAACGGGGTCGCAAAAGCACAGATGACGCACCGCGTTCAGGAAGACCGAAAACTGCCACCACAACGGAAATTGTCGAAAAAGTCCATAGAGTTGTGTTGAATGATCGGCGATTGAAGTTGGCTGAAATAGCAGATACCCTGGGCATTTCAACGGAACGAACATATCATATCCTAACCGAAATTTTGGGAATGAGAAAGTTATCGGCACGTAGGGTGCCGCGGCTGCTCACAGTGGAACAAAAGCTGACTCGCAAAACAGTTTCAAGTGAGTGTTTAGACTTGTTTAATCGAAATTCAGTGGACTTTCTGCGACGGTTTGTAACAATGGATGAGACGTGGATTCATCACTACACACCCGAAACAAAGCAGCAATCAAAACAGTGGACTGCCAAAGGAGAACCTGCTCCGAAGAAAGCCAAAACAGTTCCGTCAGCCGGAAAAGTTTTGGCTTCAGTCTTTTGGGACGCCAAGGGAGTACTTTTCGTTGATTATCTTCAAAAAGGTAAAACAATCAACGGAGTATACTATGCTACCTTACTGGATGAATTAAAAAAAAAATATTGAAGAAAAACGACCTGGATTAGCAAAGAAAAAAATTCTGTTTCACCAGGACAATGCACCTTGTCACAAGTCGGCAATTGCCATGGCAAAAATCAATGAATTGCAATTTGAATTGTTACCCCATGCCCCTTATTCACCAGACTTAGCCCCATCGGATTTTTATTTATTTCCAAACCTAAAAAAATTTCACGCTGGAAAGAAATACGAGTCCGATGAAGAAGTGATTGCTGCCACAAACGCCTATTTTGACGAGTTAGAAGAAAAGGCTTATAGGGACGGTATAAGAGCACTTGAACAAAGGTGGACCAAGTGCATTGAACTCGATGGGGACTACGTAGAAAAATAAAATTTTTGTTAACCTGATATTCTTTTGTTTTATTGCCTAGGCCGGAGACTTTTCAATTTATCCTCGTACTTTAACAAAGATGCTCAAGGTAATTTTGATTTCGTAATTGCACTCCACTCCGTGTCGTGCAATTAAGACGTTGCAGAAATGTCACTCAAAAAATTTCCGGCAATAATCAATGCACTTGGTATATTATAAGTGAATATTACATTTAGAGTCTCATAAAACTCTAAAACCGACAAATTTAAAATTCTGACCTTTCCAAACTAAAATAAAACTTGCTATTTTTATAGTATTTATTACATTGAATATTTCTGAAAACAGTAACAAAAAAAGAAGTGTACTAAGATGAAATACTATAACTTTAATTGATTTGGCTAGGTTTATTAAAAATAAAAATAGAACACTCCGATAGATTTTCCTTTACCCAATAGAGGCTACTTCAGTCTTAACTTGGTTGAGCATGACTCTAACATAAATACCAAAATTAACTTTACCAATCTCAATATCTGAAAAGAAACGTGTACTTACTCCCATATGAAGTTCTGCTTCTGGATGAGAAATAAAATCAAATATTGTGCTAAAGAATTAATGGGTAGTTGCATAACACATAGATAATAAATTAATATTTTAAAATTGTAAACAGAAATTTTATTTTTTTTATAATGAAAGAATAATGAAAATAAAAAGATATCGAAAACATATGAAAAATGTAGAGAACCTCTCCTAAGTTTGTTGAAATGGAATCATTGTTTTGTTGATAACATGGAAAAAGTGTTGCAACAAATTTCATTTCAACAATCCTATATTAAAATTTAAATGACTCAAATGTAATACAAGATGTGTGTTCTTTATTTAAAATCCTTATAAACTGAAAAAAATTTAAATAAAAATTGTTTACTTAAGTTTATGATCAGAAAACAATTACTAAAACGACTTACTTTTAGTATAATAATCCCATGTGTAGCATTACCCTTATTTAAGATTTTCGGCTAGAAACTCAATCGGTAACGCATGCACTAGCACAAAATCTGCACTCAGCTGTTCTCAATAAAATCGAACCAAAGATCGATGAACAGAAAAATATATCTTATTGATTTTAATTTAGATAAATCACAATTCCATGTGATTATATAAAAAAGTGAAGTTAATTCTTCCAAGTTCCATAGAAAACATAAAGGTTAGTATAAGTCTCTTCAATATTAAATTTGACATTTGTTTGTTTACAAACATCATACGGGAACATAACCCAACTTCTAATATAAATTCTTGAGTCAACCCGACGTGAATTCATACGTCTATTTGAGTTAACTGCCCTTGTTTCCCTTCGCAGGTCCTTTTATCCCTTTTGATAAAATGATCGAAAACAGAGAAAATTTGTTGAGCGCACTCTTTTTATGACGTCACAAAAATCATCATATGATTACAAAATTCGTAATTCTAATTAGATGAAAAGACAACTGGTAAAAAGACGAATAAAACAATATGGACACTCATGGTCCAAAATCAATATTTACAGAGAAAATTAACAAAAACTGTCAGCTGTCACAAAACTAATTAAAAACTTAATTACATCCAAATTATACAATTTCCAGCTACACTAGAATATAGAATTGTTACATTATGCTCAAGGTTACATATACTAATGAAAAACTCCAACATAAATCTGACCAAATATAAATAAATCGGGCTTGTGGCAAGAATGATGCATATGCAAGTGCTGGTCTAATAAAACCTTAAATTGAACCAAATCCTAACCATTCTCGTCCAGGACACATTACTTCAGGTTACTAAATAAAAATAATCGTGAAAAACATTAAATAAATATCAATAATTTTAAAAACTGTAAAATGAGATTTCTACCGATTCTTTCTTATATAAACTACAAATATATGCAGATACAGCAATAGCTAAGTTAGTTGTAGCATAATAGCTTTCAAGATAATGACTTAGTTAAACTATTTTCAGTGAAACATCTACAAGAAACTGTTTTAGCTTCCTGGGAAATGGTAAACTATCATCCACGTTATCTAACGACAATGCTGAAATCTATCATGAAGATAAAACGTTTAAGAAAAGTGGAAATAATACCTTAATCTTGTAATCTAAATTACCTAAAGCGTGTTTTATTATATAACAACTAAATTTACTCAAATTTTTTATTTAAAATTCTTAAACTTTTACATTACATTACTAAAGTAATGTCACGTATGCATGAAAAAATCGTACTCCTATTAATTATTCTGTTTTATATTAATGATTCTGTCTGTAATCTGGCATATAACCCTTATATATAAACATATAACACAATATAAACATATTATTCATTATTTCTGTGCTTCCCAAGATCTAACGAAAAGTTCTGTATTTATTATAAAAATAATTATATTTTCAATTTGATGATGTTAGATCATCTCAGTACATTTCTGAAAATTTTTCCTAACCTTAAATTCGTATATACCGGAATTTCCAAAGCTTATGAAATTCTATTCTAAAGATTTAAAATTACTACTAAAAACTTGCATCCTGAAAATTAATTCGTAACATATTTAGAATCATTAAAAACGAGACTTTAAAGCTCTGCACTCACAATACCGTAATTTTAAATCCCTGAAGCTTACCTCTAAGGTAAGCAAATTTTTAATTTATTAAGGGCGACCGAATTTTTGTGAAATGCCGTTTAGAATTGCAACTGAAGTGACTAAAGTCCTGAACTAAAAGTTTGCCTTTTTGGCAAATACCAACTAAGGAATAAACAATTAAATCATAAGTAGTTTTCATGCATATCGGACTTTCCCATTGTTTTTGAATAAATTTAGTTTTTTAATTCCTTTTTTGAATGTTATAAAAAAAATAAATTTGCATACTGCAAGTAGCAAGTAACTGATTGAACAGTACACGACGCTTATAAATATTTAGATTGACGATTTTTTATAAATTTATTGCTGGTTAATACACAGGGGCATTTAATTTATTAGACCAAACAAGTTTTTGAATATGAAAATCCCATTTTATTCAGATAGCGTACCCTGTATATTTAAATTTTTTTACGATTTTGCTTTTCAGTCTCTACCAATTCATATAATTACCCTGGTAACATAATATGTAAATGAAACATTTAATTCCCAAGGTTTGCCAAACATGGAAAACGGCATATATATTTTTTTATTTAAAAAAAATTTATTTTAATGTATACATATTATATATATATATATATATATATATATATATATATATATATATATATATATATATATATATATATATATATATAAAACATAGAATGTTACTACTTAAATATATTTTATTATATATACTTTTAATATGTATTTATATAAGTCTAATAAATATTGACTGAATATTTATTTGACAACCAATTACTTTTTCTTTGGTCTATTGTCTTGAAAAATTAAAAAAAATACAACATTTAACATTCATTGGTTGAATATGATATATCACATAATATAACACAAAGTTTTTTTTTTGCGTTGGACTTTTAGTCATGCAGCCAAAAATAACACAAAGTTATATCCGTAGGTTGCATAAAACATACAATAAAAATGAAAAACCTCTATCAATTTACCAAATACACTATTGTATTGGTTTTTGCACCATCCAAACGTTTACCATCAAATATCATACACTTTAATAACGTACGCATGCTGTAAATGCAACGAACTAATGCTGATTGCCGAAACCCGGCAAAACTTTTTTCACACAGGTAGCAGACATTGCCATTTATGAGTTTCAAATTTAAACATATTATACTTTCAGAACAAACTGTTTAAAAACGTTTTATAAAATGAAAAGAAAGTTTTCAGAGATTTCAGGCTTCTACACACGTTTTACATATTTGTAAGTTAAGCATTGATGTCATAATTGTAACACACTCCTTTCTGTACGATAAAATAAACAATAAAAATTAAATAATAATTATAAAATTATTATACTAACATTAAAAAGATGCTCAAGATTACCACGGCTTGAGATTTAGCTCTATCTTACAAATTCTTAGTTTCAGGTCGCAGGTATTGGTTCTGCAGTTGTCTTATTTGTAAAAAGGAATAGATAAGGATTTCAGAACTCAAATAAATACTCTAAAAGGGCGCCATCTGATTATGAAATTTAATGACATTCATTAAGCCAGAAAAGATATTGAATTCACTAATCAGAAAATGAATTCAATTTACCAGGTTTTGGACAAAATTTTGTTGTATTTATTGATTTTAAAATAAAAAATTAATTAAACATTCATAATTATATGGTTCCATTTAGCTCACTTGGTATAGACTTGAAAACATATTTATTGGATAGTAAAAATAAAAGATCATATACATATATAATCAAAGAACATAAGAAACATGATTTTATTAAACTTAAATTAGTCATCTACTATTGAAATTTCAAGTTATTTAGAATTTATTTAACATAAAAATATTCAGAAATTTATTAAGACCAAAATTTATTAAACATAAAATTATTTGGATTTTATTGAACATAAATTTATAAAAGTATTACGGAATTAAGTGTATTCGATTATTACTGGAGTTAATATATTTTAATTTTGTTGAAGGTAACTTGCTAAGGTTAAATCCTACTAGAGAGCTCTCTTTTTATAGTAGATAATAAAAATCAACTATCCAAATAATCCGTAAACTCAAACAAAATTACTCAAAAATTACACAAAAAATAGATAATTATTAAATTACAATACCTTGATCCTCTAGATCGAATTCCTCTTAAACCAATAATTACTTGCATCGCAAAAACCATTACTATTGGCTGGTAGAAATTGGAAACGCTTCTCATTAGGTGATGATTGCTGAACGTTAATGGTGATGAATTATTTTTGACTACAGCAGGTCCAAAGAAACTGTTTCTTTTTTTAGTTCATTTCAATCAAACAAAACACTGGAACAATCCACATGGTTTAACCAACATTCCTTGCCAAAACACAGTCAAAACAATCCTGTCTCTATCATAATTCCGCTTATAATAACTTGCGTCCGATAAATAACGGGAATATCTTTAAAAGCTTAAACGAGTTTAAACACAGTTAGCACTTACTAGTTTAGTTACTTCTGATAAAATCGATAATTATTTATTTTTATCCACCTATAGAACTGAAATTTATTAATTAAATTATAAATCCGTCCGCAAATAAACGATAGTCCCAAACAGATACAGAAACAGATCTCGTCACCGCAACTCAAAAACAAGTGTCTGTCTTTTTTTAAAAGCTGAAGGTTATATTATTATAATTCGCAGGGTGCAAATCGAGTACACCAATCGAAAGGACGCCCGCCCAAAATTGAACAAATCAGAACTAATGTAGTCCACGTGGAGTCAATAAATAGAACTTTCTTAATGTTTACTCTGGACTCTGGCCTTAAAGAACCCAGTACTACGCATTTTATGTTCCCGCGGACAAATAGTGCAATGCAGATGTTTTTTTTTTTGTTAAGACTGCAGACGCTTCAAGTTATTATTTTTTTAACACATAGTAAGCACGAAATTCGATAAAGGTGACTTACTTTAAGTTTATCACGAACCATATTTAATAGTTTTCCAAGATTTTTTAACAAAGAAGCCACTTTAACCAATGTATACGTGCATAAATAGAATACAGAAAAAAATAATTTATTGCCCAAATGCTTTTCATAATTCTAAGAAAGTTCTTCGAGACACAGCCTTTTTTAAAATAATCTTTATGGGGTTGTTTATACCGAATGCTAACACAAGTTCACATTTTAAAAAGAACGTAAATTTGCAGAACCGGACTTAAGATTTTTAGTGAATATGTAGACAAAACTACATTTGTTCAGGACTACTAAAAATATACCGTTACATAATATAATATATAATCTATATAATATATCCTAAATTGGAAATATTTATTTGAAAATGTACCTTAAACATTTATAAATTATAAATATTTAAACATATTGTTTGCTCAAAATGAAACAGTAGATATTTTCTAATTATGCTAAATTTTATTTTGTTTTATTTGTATATAAAATGTTTATCAAATATATACTTTTAAATATTAATTTGCTAATATCATAAAGACATTTAATATATGTATTCTAATATGTTTGAAATATAAAGATTCAAATATAAATTATTTGATATGAAATAATAATTTAATAAATATTTTTTATACTAAAAAATATTTAATATTTAAAATATATTTAACAAATATCAATTTTCCATAATATGCTACTGGGTTATTTTTTTATTTCAAACGTGAACAGACTCCAGATTCTCAATATTTCTGCACTCCTCGTTATTTTAATATTTTATAATTAATATTTTATTATTAATATTTTTTTATATATTATATAATTTTCTTAAGTGGAAGGTGTAAAATGAATGACGAAACAAAGTTAAATGAAGTTGTTAAGACATTTATGATTAGAATGATAAATTAATTTTGGAAAAATAGTAAGACAGTATAAAAAGTCTGATAGCTTTGAAACAGTTTACTTTTGAAATAGAAAATATATGTGAATTAGTAGAGGCCCAAAAGCTCATAATCGTTAATCAAATTAATAAGTTTTAAAGACTTCACTCTAGCTTTCAAGTGATTAATAAAAAAATCTTTATTAAAGTTAAGTTTGAATAAAACATGTAACATTAAAAACATAAGATTATCATATTAAAAAATTTGTATCTTCGGTCCGAATTAAATACCCTGTATATTTTTCGACAATAGGTATATAGAAGAACGTTGGTTGGATATCTGAAAAAAAAATTAAAAACTGCATTTACTCAAAGATTGTGCAGAATTCCGATATAAATCAAAGTCAAAATACTTAGAATAAAAACAATAATCAAGTGTAGAATCGAAAATCATAAAAATATATTAGGATATTACATTTAAAATAAAGAAGCGGTTTACGCAGTTTCCAATCTAACGTGAGCCACCCTATACGTAAATTCCAAAGCTTACAATATTTTTTTTAATATTTAATAGCTGTATATAACTTACTGTTTATAGATAAATTAATTACTACCTGATCAGTTTGCGTTACCGTTCAATAAACATTCTTGAAGTGTTGCCTCTATTGCGGATTCACCGTGTAAACACTTTTCAAATCGACATCCGCGATCCGTTATTATTAACAATATACATATATAGAAATTTCTTTTTAACATCTTTGTTTAAAAAAAACTCATATCCTGAACAACTTTCAAAGTTTACTCTTCACCTTCAACCTTTAATTGTCTTTGCAATATATTTGTTGGGATTTCGATGTAATTAGGTCCGGTTGAAACACGACCCTCCCATTTTACAAGCTTTAATTAAACTTTGATATAGTTTACATTTAATTTGTTTAAGGAAGAGACTACTTACTTGCTGAAATTTATTGTTTCACTTTCATTGCAGGTTTTTTAATGTCAGCGTGTACATAAATATATTCAACGCCCTTCCCCATTTCTTGTTTATTATAAAGAATATTCAGACTGATGTATGAGGAACGTCTTTATAAGATTTCAATTAATTTAAAAATTGTAGTCGACTATCAAGCTTGTTAATAATTCCAATATATCATTTTAATTTATTGCAATTAATTAATGATGTTATTGATCAGGGTTTTTATTTACTGCTACATTTATCCACTGTTTGTTACTATACGCTAATTGGTTCTTCTAGTTACATATAAATTAAGATAATTATTTATGAAGTACTATATAATTAATTATATAGTGTTATAAAAATCTATATATACTTGAACTTAATAAAGCAATAATAAAAAGAGTAATTTCTTCAGACATCATAGATTTAACCTTGCCTGAAATAACTATAATTTAACATTTAGAATCTTAGAGTGTCCTTTAATTGTATAATAGTACAATTTTGACAGCTCATCTTCCTTTTATAAAAAAAATTACCTTCAGTGTGGTATTTGGACCATCTTTAAGGATCGGTCAACGTTTACATTCTAATGAAAGTGTATACTGATCCCTTCTTAGAGTTTTTCATTTCAGTAACGAATTATTTTCAAATTAATACAAAATTATTAGTATTACTTTTCACCTCTGGCGATAGGAAAAAAACGTCTAGAACCGTTATATAATATCAAAAGAAAGTGAAGATGTTTCTTTTTTTAATTCTCATGCCATTTATAAATGAGGTTCGTATAAAATATTGTATGTGTGTTATAAAACTTGGTGAAGTATTATGTATTCCTTTTATTTTTACCCTGAAGGAGTAGATTCGTTTGTGATATATTGACATTTAGTTTGGCTAATAGTTTCTTGTTGCTATATTATTATTATTATTATTACTACTACTACTAATAACCTTAAATAGAATAAAGACTACACACACGTGCATAAAATTACGTAATTTAATTCCGTATTTAGAAAAAAATTCTTACTCTGTAACCTTTTCTTGTTAACAAATACTCATTAGCTGTTATAGGGATATAATTGATCATTTAGTTTAAAATATTGATAATAGATACTAAAGTGACAACCGCTTGAAGTTATTTTATTTTTAACATTTTTGGGTTACCAATTTATTTATTGTTAAAGATATTACCGTAATCAGATCATATTAATCTTCTATATTTGAGAGACTAAATAAGGTTGCATTCAACATTCTTTTATATTTCATCACCAAAACAATTCCTGCAAATACAGTTATATTTCTATATTTTATTACACTACTCATTAATATAAACAATACAGTAGTAAATCACAAGAACTGTGTTATTAGATTTTAAGTAAGGTAAACATTTTTATAATCTATTTAGAAAGCTTTTCCCCAGTTTCTCATGCTTTGCGTGCAATACTACGTATTTCAAAATGAAATGGCACTAGAAAAGACATCCAGTTTACTACCACATTTTGTCAATCACAGTTCATCCTTACGACAGGTACAGGTTTTCGTGATTTCTTGAAGATATAAATTATAGGGCATGTTGGATAACCACCAATTAAATTTTTAATGGACGCTAAGGCTTTAATCTACGTAAATAATCCGTATCGCGCCGTTGAATATTGAATAATTAGGTAGTTATTGCTTGAGGCAGGTAACGCCATATATGATGCGTTTTAAACATCGTGCAATTTGTTTCTTCTGAGCTTTTTTTGGTGAATTGCAAAGCTTGCCTTGTTTTATTATTTTTATGTCTTTCTCAATCTGATACCTATCTAATTTTCCACATGTTTTCGATTCTTCGCGTTACTCACGTTAATGATTGATATGTGTTTCATAAGTATGCCGGGTAGTCCAATCTTCCTTTAGCAGATTGCCTTGTAAATGTCGTGTCATTCATTCCACTTATCAATCTTTTTAAAGATATACAGATACATCTTTGGCATTCAAACTTTTTTGTAACATTTAGTAATCACTTTTTTCTGTTAAAGCGCACTTTTATGGGAAAACTAATTAGAGTAATTACCTTCTCTGTTTCGTCCTTCCTTTTTTTATCAAGGATTGTGTAAATGTGTAAATTAATCATTTTAAGACTAATCAATTGAGCCGTATGATAATGTTTGATAGTTTTTGCTTAGAATCATACATATTTTACATGAAGGATTTCTTGCAAATATTAACGCTATATTATCCAGTGTATACAGTATACACTCCGAGTATTTCTTTAACAAATACAGCTATGTCAGAATGGAAATGGAAAACTCTTTGTAGGCGGGAATTAACTAGTTTAGAAAAAGAACTTCCAGACAGACTACTCGAATAACTTCATAATTAACCCATGGGCGTAACTAGTAAATTTCTTTAGGGGGGGCAGGCCCCAGGTTTATGGATGGCCCCATTTAATACAAATTAGACTAATTTTAAGTCTAATTTCACTATCAGCCCTATTTCAAATCGATCACAGATAACCACTGACCTCAAAAATGCATTTAATAATCCCCTCTCCCGAATTGAAATTGAATAATTACACCCCAAAGTTGGTTTACAAGAAAAGTGCAATAGGCGACGTTATGCACTTGCAGTTGACGCGCTATCAAAAATTATGTGTTTTAGAAATTTACAGGCGTCTTAAGTGTTCGAGAAAAATATCCTATACAGATGAAGGTATGTATTATTTTATTGGCTTAATTAGAAATTATTATTTAGGAAGTGTATTATGTTCCTACCGGTAGGTAATAAATTTCTGGAAAAAACTGTTCCTACCGGTAGGCGTTTTGTGTTTCTTTAAGAATTCACCTACCGGTAGGTGAATTCTTTTTAAATAATTTTTCACCTACCGCTTTATCGATTTGTTATATTAACTATCTATATAAAGCTTAAAGGAATTGTGTACTGTCTGATATAAAAAACAAAAACAGATTTTTTTTCTCAAAGATATGTAAATATATTTTGTATACTGTACTTATTACAAAAATAATTAATATATTATGGAAATATTTTATAGAATAACCAAAATAAACGACTATTATAAGGTGACCAGAAAATGCGAGACATTTGCTTTATCTATAAGCTCATAAATAATAGAATAGACTGTCCCAAATTATTGCCTTTAATACAGTTGTATGTAGCAGCTCATCGGTCCCGTCCTCGAAACCTATTGTATCTCACGATACAGAACTAATTTGAAATTTTATTCTCCAATGACGCGAATGGCAACAACAATTAACCGTATCAGTTATGAAATTAATTTTGATTTATTTGGCGCATCCTTCGTATCGTTCAGGAAGTCTTTATGAAATCTACTTGCAAACTCATAGTATATTAACTTATCTACATATGCTCATACTAAAAGTATATTTTCGTCTCGGTCCAACTCCAATGAAGGATTGCTTCTTTTTTGTTTTTGTTTTCAGGTTATTAGTTTCTTTGTTTCTTTTTAAAGTGTTATGTCTTTATTATAAATATTATATTATATAACTCTCCCACATTGTAATTGGGCTTGCACGTTTTGTGGGAGTAAATAAATAAATAAATAAATTTGTATCATAACATATCTGGTGGTAGCAGCTGACAGATTAGTGATATTTTAAAAAATTCACTTATCCCTATAAAAGAAGCCCATACAGGTCAGTTAAAAAAGACGGCTGCTAATTAACGTTTCTTGACGAAGAAAGGCGTTTTTAAAAATGGTACTTTATTTTAGAAACGCAAAAGACGGAGCCCAAGTTAAAAAGAACACAGTTTATTGTTTAAGTACAATAAGATATTTATTCGTCGTAAATTTACACAATATGCACTTGCATAATCACTTAAATACTATCATACAATTTCAACTTAAAACTGCTAATAATGATGCTCAGAAAGACCGAGGTAAACAGTAACTATGGCTACCAGTTTCTACGGCTTTCTGGATGAGTATTGCTCAAAAGAAGGTAAACATCTACCCTGATAGACAGTTTCTATATTTCAAGCTTCGTCGTAACTCAGACTGAACTGTCCCATAAAGTGCTGGTCTTTATATACTCCTTCTGTGGGTGTGAAATCCTTCAGTTGACCGCACGTGGCCGTGTGCCTACGTGGCTTCCTTGTAGAGTTTAAAGTACAGCAGCGGCTGTGGCCTACGTGACTTCCTTATAGAGTTCTGCGTACTGCAGCTGCTGTGGCCTACGTGACTTCCGTATAGAGATCTACGTACTGCAGCTGCTGTGGCCTACGTGACTTCCGTATAGATTTCTGCGTACTGCGGCTGCTGTGGCCTACGTGACTTCCTTATAGAGTTCTGCGTAATGCGGCTGCTGTGGCCTACGTGACTTCCTTATAGAGTTTTGCGTACTGCAGCTGCTGTGGCCTATGTGACTTCCGTATAGAGTTCTGCGTACTGCGGCTGCTGTGCTATGCACATACGTGGCCGTGGGTTTGATACCGCGCCTGCAATCGTGGGCGCTCCGCTCGAGGCGTTTAGCTCACATACATTTATAATGAGATCGCACTTCGCTTGGGTAATGAACAAATGTTAACTTGCTCTTACTAAAATGATTTATTACTCCTTCGTAAAACCATATTTTTTGCTTAGTTATCTACAGGGTGATCACATATAATTACTTTTTAAAAATAGGATGCCCTGCATCTTATTACGTTTTTGGATTTAAGACAAGTTTAACTAGTAGGTTACGAACATAGGTCTGCAGCCTGCCGTTTGGCATTTATTCACTATTATTTTCAGTATTCAGTTTCAATATTCAAATAGGCCTAACAGAGTTGCTAATCAACATTTTGAGCTCTTATATTATCTACTTGCCTATATCGATTATCTATTTTGAGCTGTATATTATCCGTGAAAAATACTAGTGAAGACGAATCCGTCCCATTTAAAAGGTAAAGATCCTATGATTTTGGAATTTTTTAAATTTGAATATTGGACATCTAAAGCATAAAATATTTAGATAAAACGTCTGATCAAATAAATTCACAACTTAATTTATATATTGGCTATGTACTGCAAGTAATAGTGAATAAATGTAAAGTGCTATTCAAAAATTAACAATATACAGAGTTTGGTATTTTAAAAAAAGAACTTTATTTGATCACCCTGTCTATAACTCAGCAAAAATATGGCATTACTAAAGAATTATAAATAATTTTTATTCGGAGTATCTCTAGAACCCATGATATTCAAAGGGAAATAAATTGATGTCTATAGGTACCACTGCTAATCAATATTAGGCTAAATCTTTCGGTGAGAACTTTTCTTATATATTTAGAGACGATCTGGGGGTGGTACGGTTAAATTTCCTAAACACCCCTTTTAAAGACCACCCAAAATTCTTCCTTCATGCTATGTATGTGACCATACTACTTCAATTGTTTTGTTTCTAATATCTTGTTTAATGGTTTCTGTTGTAGTTCTTTCCTAATTTTTTTAATTTCTAATTCTGTCTAATCCTGTTTTTCAGCTATTCTTGACTGATTGAATTTTGATCAAAATTGTGATTTGCCATAACGAATAGTGGAACGAAAAAACGAAATTTTTAATTTTTCAAATGCTGGTAGAGGAGCTCGTGACTTTATTCTTGCATCAATAGAACCCTCACGAGGATCATGTCCACATACTGCCTCAGAAGCTTCAGTAACAAGGCGCACACACCTTTCCACAACTTGGATGTGACACGGAAAACATGTTAAATTTGCTGCATTTATATTAAACCCAGTTACAATCCGTAAATCAAATGCCAAATGTTTCCTCAATGGTGGTTCTGATTCGTACCTTGTTCCATAAAATTAGTTCGGAGTAGTGATTGGCGTCAAAATTTAATTTGCTACAACCCATAACCTGGAAACCAGGCCCCAGAAGTTATCAGCTTGTGCGGGAGGGAGGGGGCGATTATTATTATTGAGTAGGCCCTACGTGCGGCTGCAGCCGACTTACAGATGGAACAGAGCAAATCCCACATTTGTGTCGCAGCTAAGGAAAACTGCAGAAAACCTTAATCAGATCTGCCGGCACCGGGAGTCGACCCCGGGCCGCCTGGGTGAAAGTCCGAAACGCTAGACATTACACTACCAAGGCTGTTAAAGCTTGTTAAGGCTTGTTTGCCCTTGCTTTTCATATTCTCCGTAAAGCAAGTTCTCTATAGCTACTATTGTCATCTGTTAATAGAGCAATCAACAAATTTGCTGGGTGGGGGAAGAAAGCGTTCAGTTAAATTACAGGATTGATTATTTCCTTTATTCTTTCTGGCAAAAATCGGGAAAATTCTACTATTTTGTATGAATGTCTGGCTCCTTCAAAACATGAGGGTTTTACGTTGAACCAAAAAGAGGCATATACTTTTGTTATATACTCTGTTAAAATGCACAAGTTTTCACATAGTTCTTGGGTAGGCACATATAACCTCAAAATCCTATTCTCCTTAGTAAGCCATCTGGTATGTGACATTTTTCCTAGATTTCTGGCAGCTAAGGAGTCCGAAACATTACCAATTTGTATCGCTTCTACGATCTCTAGCAGATACTTCTGATCGGTACTTAGATCATGGTTGTTGGAATGCATCAGTGGTAGATTATTTATTTTTTTGAAATCCGTAACCGGATGCCTTTAGCAGTTTTCTAACTGTTTGCCAATAATACCCTTAAATCCCTTTGGCCCAGTTGTTTCACCATCTAAATGTGCCATTAAATGTCTCAAGGGAAGCTCATTAAAATGAAAAAGGGAAACCACTCCTCCTTTATAACAGCATTGGTAACAGTACCGTCACATCCAACCACAATCAAATCTTCGGTGTTGAAGTTCTTTACGAAAAGATTAAAAAGAGAGTTTGTTATATCAGGAGCACTACTGCTTTATGGCACAGTGTGTCCCAAATATTTGGATCCTGGTTCTTCTACGACAGTAATATGTTCTTCCACTGTCGCTCTTCTATGAAACGCATTTAATATCGTTTTATTTTTTGTCCATCAAAAAACAGTCCCAACACAGGGGTTTTCGATATTCCTGCTGTTAATTGATTACGCTGAAGTTGTCTTGCCCTTCTAATTTTCATCCTGTCGATTGTCAAGCTTGGATTTGTTTCTGATATTAAACCAAAATCTACCAAAACTGCGCTTCCAATCATAGCAGCTGAGGGATCTGAAACACGAGTCCTGTCGCATGCAAAAGCTACAGAAGGAAGTTGAATTCTCATCTGAGATGATGTAGATAGACGATCTTCATTGACACAAGAAGAACTTGTCTCGGTAACATTTAAAGGTAGCTCTTTAGATGTGGAAGCAAATGGAGAATCACAGACTTCTCCTTCACTGCTGCTGGAAGTGCTGGGAGTTGTTACTAAGAGTGAAGTTTGGGATATTTGAGACATTACTTGAATTTTCTTTAGATTTAGAAGCACAAAATCTATGCTCTTTCTTCATTTTCCTCTCGGCTGCAGTCTTCAATTTCTTAGTCAGTTTAACATCTACTACGCCAATACCCATTTTTCGAACAGTACGCTGGTCTTCCAAGAAATCTTTTTCTGGAGCCGGAACTTTTTTGTCCCTTTCACACTTACAGTTCTTCAAATCACATTTGCTAGCTGCAATGTCAAAGAGATGAGACGATTTTTCTTTAAAGTGCTTAATTTTTGATTGGATAGTTGCAGTATTTTTCTGGCTTTCAAGTTTTTTTGTGAATGTTTATATTTCAAATGAAAGCAATCATATTGCATATCCGTAGTTGACTAACCGTGGGAATAGATGCGCTGTCCCAAATACTTTCAATAACTGGCACTATAACATCTCAACGAACAGCAGGATCTTTTCCGGATTTTTGTTGCTTGAGATTATGCTGCGTAAATAAATATGCCAACATTACATCCTGGTAAGTAGGTAACTTAGCTCTCTTGGATTTCTCAAGATTTTACAAAAGTTTTTGCTTCTGGTATCACGCTATGCTACACCTCGCGCTTCAAGAATATTAAATAATAACTACGTGCACTTGTACTTTATATGAAACAAACGATACACTACACTATGCAGTTGTAGAACGACTGACGAAATCTTAGACGGGAGCACTGACATCGTCCCTTGTCCCGTGCTAGTCTTCGCTACTAGACTTTATATAGGTTTGGCCGGCCATTCTCGTGATAAGTCGGACTTGCAAACATTTATATTTTAAATCTGATTTATTTATTTTAAAACTCTTGAGGAACATCAAGACATTAAAATATCTCATCCAGTTTTTGCACAAATTAATAGTTTATATATAATTGCACCTTCAGGAAACTATTACAAAAAATAATACAAACCTTTTAAAATCATGATTGTTTAGGCCCTTGAGGAACCTCAAGACATTAAAATATTTTCTCCAGTTTTTGCAGAAATTATTTTTTATATAAAGGCACATTTTGACATCTATTACACAAAAAATTCCAAAATAAATAAATTCTTTGCACCTACTCCTCATACCTTACGGTACCAACAGGGTTCTTGCAAAAAAATAAACTTTGCTAAATTGCATATAATATGAAGCTTATACAGTTGAAATAAGTGTCGGAATTTTTTGGGCGACATAAAAGTGTACAGATGTGAAATAAAACTAAAATAAAAGTTAATCAAATTATAAAATTCGAAAGTGCTTGCCAAACGTCTACGAGTCTGCGCCAATCACGTGACGTCACGTCGCGTACAATTCTGTATCAGCTATTCCTGCAACGTGGTTTACTTGTTTTGCCGGTGCGTTTGAAATTGTTTCGCTTTGTCTTGATACGTGTTCGTTTGTTAGTTACTTTTGAATTTATAGAAAAACGGCCTTTTACAAGGCTTACATGTAGTAGGAAACCCGAGAAGAAATGTAAAGTATCAACGCAATTATTGCATTTATTTTCATTAGTAATTAGTTTCTGTTTATCCATTTAAAAGGCTGCTGTATTCAAAAGTAAGGCCGTTCTGGTCAAAAGAAGGTTTGATTGTTAGTGTGACAGTTCTAATCGCCTAAGACAGTTCAATTTTTCGAAACAAAAGCTGTTACCTTCACAACAAAGGCCGATTTATTACATACGTTAATTAACAACTGCCGTGCTTTCATTGTTATAAAATAAATGACTAAAAAGAAACTGGACGCGTATTTATTTTGTAGTTTTAAAATATTGGATACATTTGTCGTTATACTTACGTTAAAATGATCTTCACATACAAGCATGAAGTTTTCGCAAGATGTGAATAATTCTGCCTGCTGCATTTATCCACAACTTCGTTCTTTTCTCGTCAGTGGGAACGCGAAAGAAAAGTTTGTTTATTATTAATCATAATCAGATGAGGAGGAAATTATTTTGTAAAATGAAAAAAGGAGTAAAGGTGTTAATGTAAATAAGTTGTAAGAAGTTGGGACGTTTATAAGTAGGTATTAAATTGTAATTAAGTTTTTTATTGGTAATCGTCTGAGGATGGCAATACAATTACTTTGAGTGCCGAAACATATGTGTATGTAACGTTTTTATCTTTTTAATGGTGAATAAATTGAATAGAGTGAACAGACTTGAGTGTTATCATTTTATGTTATGACTAATAGGCATACATTTATCGGTAATTTAAAAGTTACCTTTCTATAACCCCTCTTGCTTTTATAATTGAAAACGACTGTACTGTTTAGTACAAAGAGCAAAAACAAAACACGTGGTAATTTGTTTAATAACTAAGAACGCAAATAAATTTAAAATTAAAACACCTAAATACATGGAGTAAGTGCATTTGCAAGACGGGTGTACGCGCGGTCACGTCACGCCCCCTGAGCCAGCGTAAATGCGTTTGAAGGGCCTGAATAATTATTTAAATTTATTTCGCTAATAACTATAATAATAACAGTTATTTAGCAAAAATATTTTGAATAACAGTAAAATATACAATTCTAAACTCGTTGGGAATAAACCTGATTCATGCAAGGACCCTATTGTAATGATCATATGACCGACCCTACGAGAAATATACCGAATCTTGGGGAATTCCTCCAGCAGGGAGTTTTGACAGGGGGTCTAGGGTTTTCTAGAATTTTCGATGTCTAGGTATTACAGCTTGAGCAATTGAGCATTTTTAAATACCTGCACTTTTGGATGGCATTTTCCTTATGAAGATATGAAAACAAATATTCAACTTTTTTTTGCTCCTTTTATCGATAAATTTCTACTGTTTAGTTGCAATGATGCATATATTGAATTCGGAATGCGTTATTTCTGGCCCTTCTTTTCTTAATTAAATGTATAAATTGGATTAAGTTAAGTAGATAATAACTTCCTTTTTCAGTTTATTACAACCTATTCCATAGTATCTATTATTAATAAATAATGAAAACGTGTAGAACTGCAACCCCCTTTTTATAATTTTATATGCACGACTGTCTATTTGTTGTTTATGTAATTCTTGTACGCAATACAACTAGCTAGCACTCGTTGAGCAAACTCACGTCTGGTGCACTGTAACTTGTATAAGAAATAGCTATTATTACCAGAACTTTATTTATTTAGTTATTTGAAAAAATAAAATGAAATAATAAAAATAGCAATAACAAATAGCAAAGTAAACAATAATAAACAAACGAAATAAAAATTTACTTCTTATGTTGTTAGTAATAATACGAAATTTATTTATTGAATGTGATTTTAAATATTTTCAACAGTAAATCTTTTTACATTTACGAATTAAAGCTAATGCATCACAAATTAAAAATGTACATCAACATAATTACTTATAATCGTTTTATATCATGCATCTGCGTCACTCTTTATACGTTCTTAAACGAACACGCTAACAAAAACTTTTTATTAAATAAAAAATTATACAATATTAATTATAACAATGTATTTGTTATGCTTCTAACTACTAAAGCTATTCACTTAACTTCATCTAGGTTTCATTTAAAATAGATTCGTCAGCCCCTTTATATCGATAGATATTCCGCATGATAATCCGTCTATTCCAATGCATACAAATCCTCTTTTATTTTCGTATGTATATATCATGTACGGTTGACCTTCACATTTATAAATAATTATTTTATAGAAAGCTGTTTTTGATAAGAAATTTCTCATTGTATCATTATAATTCATAAGATATTTTGGAATCTTCTTATTCTAATTTATGAAAGGATATTATATAATTTTACTATTAAAACTACTTTTTACTGAATTAAAAAATCTTTTAACAACCCCACGAACGCAAGGTTCTCCGTGGTTGATGGTAGAAATACTGCTTCTCGGTCAGTGGGACATGGGCACAGTATATATAACAATTAGTAGGTTCAATTGCATGCGGCATCATTCATTTTATTAATGCACCTTCGAATATCACGCCCATAAACGAAGTAGTGGACCGACGTTTATCGGTCGGCATCGCCTAAGAATAATAATAAAACGCCGATAAATAAAACGCAGAGCTGCATTCAGTAAAATGCGTCGAACAAATATGTAAACAAAATAGTATAGTAAAATATGAAGTAGAATTATGTGTAGTGAACCATTTGATTGAAGTTGTTTTACTTATAGAATCTAATAAATAAAACGATAATCAATTTAGATATTTAAAACATTTATTAAACTAAGTTAGAAGAGTTGTTTCTTGTTACATCGTTAATTACCAACTAAAGTTACATTATTCTTTCAAGCCATTAACCATATTCTTGCGCTGCAATGGTCATTTCATTTTATTTAGAAATAATTACGAACAAATGCATAGCTGTATACAATTTGAATACCTGTTCAACAAACAACTGCAGAATCTAGGTCACCGAAATCACATACGTACAAAATAGGGGAGATGAAATCAATTTACACTATAATAATAATAATTAATAATAATAAAATTTATTTTCATTCATATTAAATTAAAGACACAATGACAAACGAAATGCTAAAAAGTACAATCCTAACGCACGCTTTGACTTTTTTTAACAGTTGAGAGTAACAAAAGACGCTGTAGTTCACACCTGTTGATAAGGCGTTGACCTAGATTGTTGAACTCTTTTAATAAATCAGCATAAAAAACTTTATTATGTAGGATTTCGTAATCGCTTATTTGTTCTATTACGTGTTAGTAATTCAATTTTAAGCAATTGGTAAATATATACAAAAGTGAATTCTTAAATACGGCATTGTTTTTACGATCGTATTTATTAAAAAATAATAGTATGTAGGAAAAAATAACCTGAAATCGGAAACCTGAAAAAACTAATTGTAGTTCTTTCCGAGGTATTTTTACAGCCTTTGGCGCCACAACGACTAACATTATGCATTGTTTACTGGCACTAATACTGCACGATTGTGGGTTTATCCGGCTCTGGTAATTTCGGTACGTTCTGTTGCGTGTTTGAAACAGAACTGCTGTCTGCATACTGCCGACACGCGCCAGCATGTAGTGTGGTGGATGGAAATTATTTGCGACAGTCACATTGTATCCTAACAACTTGTTAGGATAAGGGATTAAAGTTGTGCAAATGATAAAGTACGGGGAGGTGGCATAATTTATTTGCTAAAATAGCTCCATTATCTCCATTGCACTTTTTTATTTGCTAATTATTTGCTATTTATATTTGCTATTTATTTGCTAAAATAGCTCCATTTATCTGCATTGCACATAAGAGTTTATATGGAATCCTGTCACTGCAGATGCGGTAAAAGGGGAGAATTGATTATGCATGTATGCATCTATGTACATTGTACATTGTACCTAAATGTACCATCTAAATGTTGTGATATCGTATTAGCTTATAAGGTAAACTTTAGATTATATTGTCTTAATGAATTTAATCTTATTTGATCAGTATCAAATCAGTATCAGTATTAAAGATTTATTCCCTGAGTTTTCCACCGAGACCTACTTAATTTAAATAATGCCATCATAAATCCAGATTAAACTTCTACTCAATATAATGATTTCATCACTACTCCACCTGTAGTTTTAATAACTTGATAAAAACGATATAAAGCTATATTACCTAAGATAACAAGAAAAATGAGGAAGTTAATTTGAATAAACCATCGAAAGAATTTTCATCGCAAAAAAGAAATTATTTACACATAACGGGATGCTGTCATTCTTAAAAAACCCTGATTTAAAATTCAACATAATCAAACCTTGCTAGCTTGATTTCAAGAAATATTAAATTTTTTAGGTCATTTTTTATACAATATAAAAACAATAAATCCATCAAAATGTAATTCAATCCATTTTAGTCGAGAGCATAACAATCTTATTATTTTTAAAGTAGTTGTCCTCCAACTTTCTTAAATTCACTGACTGACGAAAATACTCTCATAAATAATAATTTATCAGATTTTAAACTACTTAAGATCTTTAACACACAATACCAATTTACTTGATCCTTTTCACAGCTTGCATACCATGCCCATTTTGATTTGTATAATTTAAAAATTACAAGTCCGGAAATAATTTATTAGTTTTTATAATTAATTTGACACTAACAAAAATTTATTTATAAGGGAACCCTTAAATTAACGTAAACAACATAAGCGAAGCTCTTACAAAAGGATATGGTTAGTTATTTAATTACATAATATATAACTTCATTAATACTATATAAGTATATACTGGCTACAAATATAATATAATCGTTTAAACTTCTGTATTTAAACCTGATAAGAAAGAAGCATACCTACCTACGAAATATATGAATCTGATTAGTTAAGAGTTTCACAAATTTATTATAATCTACCTGACAATTGTGTCGACAGCTGACCTGTCATAATCAAAGGTAATATAAATATAAACCATAAATAAACCAGGTTAGGAAAAGATAATCCCTATTAAAATATATAGCAGATATATTTCATGCAAATTCTGCGTTCTATGAGTGACATAACCTTACTTTTTGATATAATTGGGAAAAATATTTCCTTAAAATAAATCAAACTAGCCAGTTAGGACTCACATGCACATTAACCCATTTTAAACAGAAAAGGATATAGTGAAATTCTGTATTTTTAGGTAAGAAATTAGTTTCCACTGATAAATTTAACGATGGAGATCGTTTACGCTTTTTAAGACTTAATGAAGTGTTGGTGCTTTTTCAAAGGCAGAATTTCGCTGAAACAGACAGAACAGGTTTTATTTAAGATGTATGCAAGAATACTTGTATAACTACTCACCTGTAGTATTTATTACTGAGATTTATGTTTCATTGTAAGTAGGTATTTTGTTTGTGTAGTGCCATTGTGTAACATTCAAGTTTCATATTTTTAAGGCTTTTTGATAAGATGTTTTATTGGAATTAAATAGAGTATCATCTTCACTACATAATTGATATTAATTATCATATAAAGCCTGGTTCGTTTTGAATTAATATGTGAAAAACATGTCTGACAAGCTACGCTTTTTTAGCGTGCAGTGATTTTATGTAATTTAGTCTGCATAGTGTTTTGTAGCATCTATAAAAAATATCTAAATAAGTTTATAAAAGGTGGAATGCATAGATTTATAAACAAGAAACGTTGGGAAATTGTGTAATTAAGTGATTATGTATGAAATTATTTTAATTGAATACAATGGTGTTTTATTGACAACAAAACTTAGATGAATAATCTATTATTAATGCTAAATGTTATATATCAGCAGATTCGTAATTTTAAAGTCTACAAGATGATATAAATAGTTTTTCTCTAAATGTGCAAAACAATTTAGGGTTAGAGGAAATGAAAAGTCTTTTTCTTTTGTTTAATGTTAAAAATTCAATTGTTTTATCAAAAGGTATATAAAGGAAGAAATTTCTTTAACAATTAGGTAAATCAAATCATCGAAAGGGGAACATGCAACTCTGAAGCACTTCAAATTATATTTTTTTAAGGTTATATTGAAACGAAAAATAATTGAAATTTACTTTACGTCAGTTGAGAAAAAATTTAAGGTTATAATTTAAACGTCAAATTTAAAACGTGATTAAACCAATATAAAAAATAGTAAAGTTAATTGTTTAAAAGTAAAGTAAAGTGAGTGTTAGTAAATTTCTCAATAAGGGAGATATTATTAATTAATAAAAATGTATGGAAATGAATGGAAATCATTGAAAGGTTGGACCTGTTGGACGATTGTTAACAAATAATATATGAAATTGCAATTCATTTATATAATAATATTTTGTATGGATTTCTATCATTGCAAATATCGACCAAGAATCTTGGTTTTGACGTTTTATGTAGATGTAAATGGAAGAAAACAACTGACTAAGTAAGAGCACATGCGTTGTTACAGACATAAACATCGAGACAAATTTAAATACGCCAAACACCTTTTTAGAACAGAATCACACAATGACTCCCCAAAATAATATCAAATTTCTACATTTTAATCAAAACATTAGTATAATCTTTAATTTGATCTAATTATTTGTAGTTTAGTATTAAATTTAATAATTATGACAATTTATTTTGTAAATGAATAATACTGCTCTTTAATATTACCTTAATAATGACATGTTCTAAATTACAAAATCAAATTTTTATTTAACTAATACAAGAATACTTTGACGTGAAAGGTCTAGAACCTGATATTAGTCTCTGAGATGAGTGTGAACTTCGGTAATATTCATTTTCTTTGTTTATAATAACACATAATATAAAATGTCTATTACAAGCAAAAAGGAAAGTAGCAATAGTAAGATAATAAGATAGATAGTAAGATATTGTAAAATTACATTATCATGGTTTGTACAGAGTTTTATTTTTTTTGATACGCTGTAAATGAAGTCTTGCTTTATAATAAATATAAATTATATGTTACATCAGTATATTTTTAAATTCAATTAAAACACCTAAAGGTGAGCGACAAGATTGAGTTATTGAAATAAATCAATTAATTAAACAATAATTGTTTTAAAAGTAATATAAGTGATTACTTAGCTACCAGAAATGAATAAACCAGATCTTTTCAAGACCCAGAAAATTCTTTATATAATTCTAATTATCCATATTATTTACGATAATTTACATTTAATTATTTGCATAGTCAATTTCAACATATTCAAAACCAGTACATATATTATATGTATAACTGTAGTAAACCAATAATAAGTAACACCTTCTCAAAAAAAATACTAAATTACTAATAATATAATTATAATAATTATATAATTATAATTATTAAAAATACATATTACTGAACACTAAAAAGGAATATTTAAATAGGGGAAAATATTGTTTGATCAGTAGAAATTTAATTATACTGCTTAATGATCACTTAACTAATAACCATACTTCAAATCTGTCATTCTTACCTTGCTTCTCTTATGTATTTCGCATTTTACTATGCCTATTAGTTGGCTTGTTTCGTATTTTGTATGAGATTTTCATTCTCGTTTTTTTAAAGGAGCTACTTTAAAGAAAAGCAAATGTATCCACGCACTATTATCACACATGGAAATGTCTAACCAAACGAGCCCAATATTTTTTACATCAAGCCTTAAAGCTTTAATTAAATTTTATTAGCATGTTTTTAAAAACGTAGTAATTACAGCAGAATGTGTGAGATAATTGGAAAAAGTAATGTCTAAAGCAAAAATAGTAGTAATTATAAAAGTACCTAACACGTTGCTAGATAGGTGACAACTTAAATAGGGGTTTATAGTCAGATTATAAACCATACCTGCATTAGAAA
Source organism: Agrypnus murinus (assembly GCA_929113105.1). Lineage (NCBI taxonomy): Eukaryota > Metazoa > Arthropoda > Insecta > Coleoptera > Elateridae > Agrypnus > Agrypnus murinus. The sequence goes on along the minus strand of OV816028.1, from coordinate 18,793,931 downwards.
AGATTTTCAATAAAGACCGTTTAGATGATTTTACATAAATCTGAATAACTACTGCATGGGAATTTTAAAAATAAGACATATTTAATTCAAATAGTTTCAAATAATATTATATATAACTTATAATAATATCTCAATCAATAAGAAATCAACGTGAAATATGTGAAATTCATAACTTAATTGTTTGTCACCTTTTATTGAATAATTACTGGAATTTCTTCAAGAAGGTGATAATTACTTAATAACTACCTATGTTATTTGCAATGAATATTAATATATTATACACTATTTATATGATAATCCTGGATAATCATAAATTGACATTTAATAGAAAAGTAATATTAATGATTTATGGGAAGAAGGCATTTACCAAGTGATAAATAATATTTATTAAGCGTTATTTTAAAATAATAAATAAGAATATTTTTTATATTTATAAAATGACTAATAATGTACAAGATGGAATATAATTAGCTATGATGTTTTAATCTTTTGTTTAATGTAATAACAAAATAAATATGTAATATTTTCTTCCAGAAGTAACTTTTAGTTCTTCAGCTCACCGGTAGTCGGGCGCCGTAGGTTTTAGAAAACCAGAAAAAAATCAAGTTTGTCATTATCTTTGTCGAAAGATACGGCACCACGGACCCCAACCGCATGAAATAAATAATCATATAATGGCTCCGCGCCTACCTGGTCAGAAAGATTCAAGCAGCTACTCAGTAATCCCAAATAAATAATATTGTCCGACTAACTTGCTATTATCTCTGAAATAGGCATAAAGGCAATAAACAGAAACATAAATAAAATAAATGTAAATGACAAACAAAACGGTCAACAGATAAACACAACAAATAGTATATTAAAGTATTAGTTTCATAAGACATGTTTTTAGCGCACGCGTCCGAGTTTAGAAAACGACCCGCCTAGCGGGGAGTTTTCTAATGAGGACAAGTGCGCTAAAACGTGTTATGAAACGAATACTTTATACTATTTTTTCTATTTGCGTTAGTTCGTTATTAAATAATTAAAAAAATTACTTAGTTTTAAATAAAATTTGTTAGGGATATTTTGGTAAGTAGCATAGCAGTTGGCAACACTAGAAATTATGCAATTTTGTTTTTTACATAACCTTGCTTAACTTTAGGTAATAAATACCTTGTTTGTTAAAGAAATTAATGTGGTATAAATGCAATAGTATTTTCAGTAAAGAATGATTTTTGTTAACCAAAATAATTATTCATTGGCTCTTTTGGATATTATAACTTATAAGGTAAAGATATATGTATAATTTTATAAAATTTAATTTTATTAGGTTAAGTTTATCGTGAGCTATTAATTGCAGATACACAACATGCATCCTTACGATGTCAGTATCAAAATTTACAATTTCGTTAATAATAAACTAAAAACTGTTACGCCCTTATTAAGACTAATTATTATTCGGCGCATTTATGTAGCCTGCAATACTAGTTTCGCAAGCGTTGCGTTCCAGTTATAAGAGTTCACTGCGTAAATAACATAAGTTTGACATTCTAAGAACACCTGTCTAACAGTGATATCAACTTTAAAAAATAAAATGTTACTGTTTCCAGTATTCTAAAATTTCATTAGGACACGCAAATATAAAAAAGCTTTTATTGGTCTCCAAATTTCTGTCCAATATACAAGCAAAATGTATAGTTCATATATCTTGGTTACAAAGCAAAATGTAGTTCATAGGTCTTGATTACTATTCAATTTTGATTATTTGCTACCGCAATATTGCATGCAAGAATAAAAGAAGTTTTATAAGAGCCGTGGACGTCCTAGGTTTTAACAAGATGTACATATAAATAGGAAAAAGTTTAAGAAACTTAATATGTTTAAACGAATAACCGCATTTACTCGTTATTAATGCGGCACGCAAGAAGGAAACGGCCGATTTCCACCTAATCAACGTCCCCTTACTCACAGGAAAGTTTTTATACTGCTCCGTTACTACACGGAGTACCTGCACGTTTCAGTGCGTAAGTTGATTAAATCGATATTTCTCTGATATACAGGTATTTCCTATTCCTTCTGAATAGGTAGATTTTTCTCCGCTCTTTCGGTATCGTTAGCCAAAAATGGAGTATTTTCAATCATCTTGTATTTTACTTGCATATAATACCTATGCAAGTACTTTAACCAAGTTTTACTGTGGAGCACACTGTTTCTTACAAACAGGATGATCAGTACGGAAGTGTACATAAAAGAATGTCTTTAGAAGCCGCTTCCTCATTTTTTGAGAAATAATGATGTCTCTTTTCTGAGGGATTTTGCGCCAGCACTACTCAAAAGGTATTGTGAAGTGCTATAGAACAATGGTGTCGATTTTGTATCAAAAATTATGAATGTACCTAACTTACCAGATTTATCGCTTATCGAGCGCTATTAGACCATAATGAAGCAGGAGCTTCGTAAAAAGAGTAAATCTGCAAAAAAAATATAGAAGCAATTCGGGGCAGATGATTGGTAGGAAAGGAGGCACATTTTGATATAGCTTTTAAATTTCTACCCTCTCCCATTTTTAAAGAGTGAGGGGTAACTTGAACTTTGTAACTTTGTGCTACTGGTATTTTCTTCTGTACTGGGTACAGTCGCCATAACTTTTTCTTTTATAAAACTTCACAGGAAGATGTCAAGGGGTCAAGGGGAGATCGAAGAGGTCGGTTTATCGAACCAGCTCAATCTACCTGCTTTCAAACACCTCCTTTAAATAAATTCGGACCTGTCTTGCATAATGAGGTAGTGCCCCATCCAGCTGGAACCACATGTCAGGATTTATGTTTAATAATTGGGGCTTTTTTAAGAAATTTGTGTACACGTCTCTATATAAAGGTCCTCCAAAAAAAATGCGGACTAATAACTTATATTATTTTTATTTCAATAATCTAATTAATATCTCTGCAATAAGTGGCGTAAATTTAATAATACTTTGCGTACATACTGATTCGATAATTATTATTTATTATATTACATACTTTTAAAATCTATCAGACACAGATAACAAAGATAACATACACAACTCAGTACTTACGTCTAACTTTCCACAAATTCATACTCTCAGGCGGATCGCTTCAATGGATAACTAAATTCTTATATTTAGGGACACAGTAATATAAAAACACATAACCAAGTAATTTTTGAAAATAATAACACAACTTTATTTTTAATTAACATATTTCAAAGAACAACGAACAAAACAAAATGAAAACTGAAATAGATACCAGAAATATATATTTTCTTTTTGTGAAGTAAAAAGATAGAAACAATTCTTAATTATGAATTTATCTTTAAATATTTAAATGCAACAACAACAAAATCGGATTATTAAATTCTATCCTTTTAATTGTTACCATTAATTAACTAATCCCAAAATAGTTCAGTTTTCTTTATTTGGAGATTAATACCTTTGGTATTATCATATTTCTTAATTACTAAAAGTAAAACTAACTACTATGAAAAACTCACGTTTATATTTTAATTCGTTCTTAAATATTTGTCGCCACAAGATTGTCAACTTTATTTTTATTAACACTCCTTGTGTCTCTTTGGCTGCTTTTATTAGTTTTGACACAGAATTCAAGAAAGTGTACCAACGACCTCTTTCAAATATATTCAAATAAAAGGCTTTAGTAATTGGAATTCCAAACCCATTTAATTGTGCAGTAGTTATAAGTAAATTAATTTTTATTAAAGTCCATATAGTTTGTTTTAGCAATTAGCAATCTTTATTAGCAATTAATAAAGTTTTCATCCAAGAATAAATTAAACACTTGTTTAACTTGAAACATTTGTTAATTAATCACTTAGATTTATCAACTTTTTTAAATTTCAAAACACTCTCCCGTTTCATAAAAATAGCAGTAACCTCAAAATCTTGGCATTGATTTGTTTACATTTTTAACATATAACATAACCTTAAATTACTTTATGCTCTCCAAAAGTTTGTGCACTTCTTGAAAGATGAAGTTAAAAGAGAGTTTGTTACGAAAATGATCGTGCTTTTATATGATTTTGGTAAACAATTGAACTCTATACTAGAATTGTGCACAAAAGACGGTTGACATTACATGAATACAATAACCAAATTCTTATTTACAAGTTTTCGTTAAAGCAAAAACTAATTAAATAGCCTTATCGTAAATCAAACTCGGAACTCAATGACACACATATAATACTTGTATGTTACATTGTTACTTGTTTGTATATATATAATACTTAAAATTACCTTTTCACCTTTTCGAATATTGTTTGCATAATTTTAGATAACAAATTCAAATAAGAACCCAATTACACTATTTCAATGAACGATCTAAAGGAGGAACATAATTACATGTTGTTTATCTGATAGTATTAATAAAAAGCAGCCCCTACATTTAAGATGGTAACAATTATGTGGTAATGAAGCAGTTTTACAATCCTTCACCAAAATAATTTAACCAAGAGCTGTAACATTTTGAAATACAAGAAAACTACATTTTGTAACATTACAATCAGATGTATCTATTTCTTGTCATTATGATTTTCTGACAGTGTACATGTTAGGTTAAAAACGATTTAAATTTTTTTTAGAATGTATACATATTTGTGTACTTGAAAAATGGAAATTAATCAGTAAATGATTGTTTTAAACAAAAAATGCCTTTTTAGAGATTTTAAGGTTAATTTTAGCTTATCACTCAGAAAAATCGCACGAAACAAGTTTACACACACATTACTTTCAATTTCATGAAACACTTGTCTTGTAAGAAGTTTCCTTATGTTTCTATACAATTTGTTATACAATTATAAGTATTCTTTTGTAAAATCATTTTGGTAAAAGAAGTAATCTTTAGTCATACTTCTAACCTATGTTTGTTAATATTAAACTAAAGACATATTTACAGTAAAAGATATATATGATGATTTCCTTTCACATTCTTTTACCTTGTTTACCATTTCACTTTATAAGTTACCCCCTCCCATGCTCGCCTTCGCGTATTTTTTAGTAGGGCCCAATGGGTTACTGCATCTACCAGATTTTTTGTGTACAAGGAAAACAAAAGAATAGTAAAACGAAACCCATGCTTTAATTGTTAAGTACTGCAGTTGTAACACTGCATCCTAAAAAGATTCAAACTGTACCCATGATGATGATTAAAAGAGAACAAGTCAAAACAAAGTGGAAATTAAAACAAAAAACAATTTCGTACCTTCGATGGCATGCGGTCTGGTAGATTATTGCACATAAACTATCACTATGCCCTGCATTAACCGAATAGATTGATTCAATCAAACTAGACACGATTCACAAAGATCAAACTTAATTTAGACAATTTTTAAGAAAAAGTTCATTTAAAAGTGTATAAGCAAAATAATCTTAAAACACGTCTTATGGTATCAGAAGCAAAACTCTAGAAGAAACGTTTTCAAATCAAAAATAAGAAAATTGATAGAATCCCATCTTTTTTTAATTAAAACCAGCATATTTCCAAAAGACTGTTAATGAACATTCGTGATTTTGAAAGTTCCTACTAATCATCAACAATTAAATAAATGAAAAAATTAAAATCTCAACCGTACCTATAAGATTCATATAAAAGTATGAATGAAACAATGAACGTTGAAGATTACATAAAATAGTCTTGCAAACGCACGTTGTTACTGTGCGTACGTTGTTTTTAGCAGTGAGAAAAGATAGCACCCACATAAATAAGTGACGCGCTAATTGAGGGTACCTCAATTTCATGTTCATAAAAAAATACGCGTTTTCAACCACGAGATACAGTTTTATGTGTCAAAGTTTAATATTAAATTTTCACTTGCATAATTATAGGTTTTTTATTTTGTATGTGCAACTAATACTAGCTCCATACACTGAGAGCGGGCTCTTATGATTTAGAAACCTTATGACCCAGTGGCTCCCAAGCACTGATTGGTATCAAAAGAAAAGAATGTTATTGGCTACTAATTTATGTAATAATCATCGATAACCTAATTTTCTGAAAATATATGAGTAGCGTACAGCCTCTAGTTGTGAAAACAGTTTTGCTGATGTTGCAAATTCCCGGATATTCTATGTGAGTATTCAAAACCAGGCTATTATTTAATATGTAACATTCGCTTGTCGACATTTAAATTATTAAAAATGACTACGCATATAGAGTTTAAAACATTATTATATGTATTACACTATAAAAATATAATTTTTCCTTTAATTTTTAACCTTTAAATATCTGCATATTATGTTGTATATAGTTGAAGTACATTCGTGGGAAATGTTTAATTTATTTAGGTGAAAGAGTACAGCAATTAGAATAAAATTATAGTTTATGGATGCTTCCAATTACTTACATTCATGCATTCATAGAGTATAAAATGATCATATTCACACAATAAATATTACGCAAAAGTGTACTTCCCGCTTTTTTTGCTACTCTATAGAATTCTTCAGAGCACATTTATATGGCATCCTATAATTACTTCCACGGGAGGTAACTGATTACATAAATTTCATTTATAGTCTTATAAGGCGCATAATACGATGATGAAGTCACTCTCTTCTTAATATTCAAATAAATTCAAATAAGATCACACTATTATTAATTTTCCGCTTTCATAATCAGAGTCTCGTTTAAAATCGCATCTGGATGTCTAAAACCGAATCGGCTGAAAATTACTTACTTGCAACTGAAATAAAACCTTTAATTGCGGAAGTTCGCGTGTAAAAACAACTATTTCCGCTTTAACACTAAATTATCTGCATTTTAAAAACAAATAAAAAAAGCAAAACAAAAAGTTATAGTGTGCATTTCTGTGTTTTCTTCCTACAGACGGAAAAAAATCCAGAAATCATATATCAGTTCATATATTAACAAATTAATTTTAGTAATTTTACTTTGAAGAAATGGTTCTCTTCTTAATTAACTGTATTAGAAAGCAATTTATTATGTTGGTCAAGAGTGAAGATGATACCTTCGAAAGGCAACTCGGAATAGCACGTTCGAGATTATAAATAGTTACATCTTTAGAATTCCTATTATTAAGCAATACGGAAGAATACACGAAAGCTTACCTAATAAACTGAGGTCTTAACCTTGAGAAGGTAAACTACACGTAATGTTCTGATTACGTAACCGTTTTTAATATCATCAATTTTATTAGAATAGTGAAAGAGAAAAATACATAATAGTAATAAATATTATTAAATTTATTTTAGTATTCAATATTACATTGGTTTGTAATCAAAGGTTTATTTATTTTAGTCGCGTATAGAAAGAAAGTGGTTTACTTTTAGTACTCATTTTATTTAACATTTAATTGAGCATCCATCCAATATTATTTAAATTTAAAGTCATTAATTTCTCAAATCTATTATTATCTCTGGTATATATTTTTGAAGTTTTATTAAAAATCTACGATTACTCTATGTATAAATTCATTAAATATCATTTAAATATGTAAACGCGTACCTAAATAATATTTTTAATCTAAAATGTTACTCTTTCAGAGTAATTTATTAATGATCATGGTTATTAATTATTATCATCGACCAGTTGTTTAAGTATCCTGTTTAGAATTATTTGTTCATACCTGAAATATCATTAGCAAAAGTTAGCATTCTATTTAAAAGAGATTGCTACATTTATCTAGGTTTTTATTCAGTCTTCAATAAAATGGAGCATAAGTTTACATGGATGGTCCCAGGAAGAAATACAGGAAACCAAATTGATCATGTACTGATATCCAGAAAGAGACAAAAAATGATTCACGATATCAGATCATACAGGAGGGCGGAAGGTGACGCAGACCACTTCCTAGTAATAACCAAAATGAAGCTAAAAATAATCGATAAAAGGAAAACAACAGCAAAGAGGAAAAAATGGGAAATTGAGAAGATCAAAGAGAAGAACAAGCAATATGAAAAGGAGATGAGGAAGCAGGTATCCACATTCAGAGATGGTAAACCTATTGAGGAAGAGTGGAGCAACATAAAAAGAAGTATCGAAAACACTGCAGACAAAGTGATAGGCAGAAAATTTGGGGAAAAAAAGAATCAGTGGTTTGACAATCAATGCGAGACAATGATTAAGAATAAGAAGAACGCGAGACTGGCGTGGTTAAGAACGGGAGAGGACCAAGATTACAAAGGGTAGCAAGATATTAGGAAAAGATGCACAAAACTAATAAAAGAAAAGAACGAGAAATGGATTAACGATGCAATGGAGGAACTCGACAAAGACAATAAAAGCAACGTCAAAATTTATAAATATATTAAAAACCAAACCAGGAAAAGGAACATGACAAATATACAGGGAGAAGAATGGCTAAAGTACTTTGAAAACATGCTACAAACGGGAAGACCTGACACAGAAGAGATGAAAGAAGAACTGGATGAACAAAAAGAAAGGTCAGAACAAATGCAGCCATCAGAAGAAGATTTTGAAGAAGTGATTGTAGCTTTAAAACTAAACAAGACAGGAGGAGCGGATAATATGGTAAATGATACGATCAAACTTGGGGGAAACCAACTAAAACAAAGACTATACGAATTAACGCAGATATGGGAAAAGGAATATATGCCCAGCGAATGGAAAAGGGGATTAACAGTGCCAATATTAAAGAAAGGGGATCCAAATGTCTGCACAAACTACAGAGGAATTAGTCTACTAAATGTAGTTTATAAAATCCTGACTGCGCTAATAAATAAAAAACTGATGCTATACACAGAACACGAAATAGGAGATTACCAACACGGATTTAGGAGGGGCAGGTTCACCATAGACGCGATACATACTGTAAATCAGATAATTGAGCGAGCATATGAATACGAAATTGTATTACAAATCCTCTACGTTGACTTCAAGCAGGCTTTTGATAGCTTAAAGAGAGAAGTTGTAATAGAAGACATGAAGAAAATGAAAATACCGCAAAAAATACCAAAACTGGCTGAAATGACAATGAAAGGATCTAAAGCAGCTGTACTCACGGAAGGGGAAGTGCCAGAGGATTTTAAAATTAATTTAGGAGTAAGACAAGGAGACGGACTGTCAACAACGCTGTTCATTTTAACGTTAGAGGCAATAATTAGAGACTGCAAACTCAAGGAAACGGTCATAACCTAACTGTACCAACTGAATCAATCATCGTTGACATTAGATTAGACATAGTTTACATTTACAGAAATATTGTTAGATTTTGTACATTTTACGAACTACTACACAAGAGTTCATGCTTATGAAACCCACTCGGTAAAAATTCGATAATAAAATTACATTTTTGTGAACACAGAAAAAAATAGAAAATTTAATTTTAACTGAGTTGCGTCAATTTTAGTTTGGAACTCGGCTGATACATATAAATCTATTGTTTATTATAAAAATAAAGTTTGAATAACAACTTCGTTTGCTCACCTAAAAAGCTCTTTTCTATATATTTTACAACCCCTAGGACAACCACATCCACAAGCGTCTACCCCTGTTGAAATTTCCTTGCACTAATCGTTGTCGAATACATTTTTATTGTTGTTACCCAAACCAGCATAAAAAGTGAATCAACCCCTTTCTTTTCCAAATTTTTCCACAAATTGGAATTTATTTCCTTCCACTTCAGGAATCTTTGGTAAATTAATTTATTAAATTCTGCACTTAACTTGAATTTTTTAAATTTAACAGGCTGTAAACTCAGAGATACTTAGATACAGAGATAATTAGATTCAGACACGGCAGGTACTTGTTTAACTTTTAAAATTTATTTTTATTTATTTAACTATTGATTTTCGAATTGATCAACAGAATATACTCTCTTTAACAGAGAAACCGTTACATATATCTTTCAAGTGTACCCCACACAATTACAATATAAATGTTTCATCTAAATAATAAAATAATGAAATTGAACGGTATCGGTAACAGTCAGGGACGTTGGAAGTATTTTCACTTTAGGGGGGGAACTTCGATTTCTTATATAAGTAAAGTTACCATAAAGTTCCAATAAGTAAAAAAGGATGATATAATAATCAAGACAGAGATGCTCAATACTGCTAGCTATTTGAAAATAAAGTAAAAAGTTTTTATTTTTAAAGGAATTTTTTAATCTAGCCTAATTATCAACTAGATTAAAGATTTGTTTACAAACAGTTAACTATTGTCACGTGGGGTTTTCGTGACTGAGGGTCGTGGACAGAGGTAGAGGTAGAAGGTAAACACTGGCCACAAATTAATTATATACTAAACAACAAGTCACAATACAATGGATTTAAAGATGAGTATGCGGACGGAGAAGTCCTCCTAAAACTAACATCACACACGGAGAGTGGACCCTGTACTATAGTGTATTCAATTTCAAGCTAGAGTAAAATATGCAACCCAAATAACAAATTTCTTTAGTAACTGGATAAATAAAACAAAATTAAAGAAATATAGATCAAAGGGTGATGGGTTTTGACTCTTATGTCATAAAATTGTTTGTGGTTAAGGAAATTTGTCAAACTTGATGTTGTTTTTACAGATTTAGGTAAAGTTGCAAAGATTTTACAATAAACCACGATTTAGAATTGAAGAACAGTAACGAAAGTTTTATTATATATATTATTATTATATTATATATAGATGCAGAATTTCTATCTTGTCAGATTTTATGATGTAATAACTAAATGTCAAACATAAAACATAAGAAGCAAATGCCTCTTTGATTTCACTTCAATTTTATTTAATTTTATTTATCCAGTTACTAAAGAAATCTGTTATTTGGGTTGCATATTTTACTCTATCTTGAATTTGAATACACTTTAGCAACAATCTCTTACAACTAAGTATTAGGAAACCAGGTAAGCGGTACCCTTGGGTACTAGCTTCTAGGCTCCTAAAATATTACAACTAACAGAAAAATATACTTACACAGAAAATATAGAAAGTATTTAAATCGAACTGCAACCATTTTTGACCAGAAATGTTGTGTATTATTTTAATTGTTTGGTAATTACTTTAAACTTCAAACACATTTCAAACAGCCGCCGTAGAATGGATTTAAAATTCTTTGTGCCGTTTTCGCAATCCACCGCTTCTGAACACTTCTACATCTACACGTTCTGAATTTTACATGAGAAGAAAAACAACCATTAGCATGGATTGAACAATGAAAAGAAATTTATCAATGATAAATAAACAGTTTCAACCCCCTTCCCGCATTTAAAATTTTTATTTTGACTATGTATATATAATAAAACATGTATATATACTTAACATAAAAAGTTTTTTCTCAGCTATTAAATTTTTATCACAGCAAGAACAACTGATACGATGTACAATCGTTATTGGTCAAATGGAGTCATAAATAGACACATAAATCAGTTTAATTTTATATTTATTTTAACATGCGAGAAATAAATTCGAAACATTGTAGTACTAGGTTTTCTATTGAGTTTATTGCAAATAGCTAGAAATAGATTCGAGTTAGTAATTACTACAGGGTTGCATTTAATGTATTTTAAGCAGCAGAAAATTAATTTGAAATATTTATAATATGAGGTTTATTCAATAAACCCCGTACAATCTAAATTCGTCAACCAAGTAACACCGCACTAACTACCTTATTCTAGGTAATAATATTTTATTTATTATTTATAATAAATTAATACCTACAATTTGAATTTAAGCTTTCTACGTCCGATTTAAAAAATTAAAATTGATATGTACCTTCTTGAGTGAATCAACCTTTTGCAATTTGTTTTTTGTTCTCATTGATTTCCTGCTTTATATTTTACTTTCATACGCGATGATACATTTGATTAAGTACAGCGATTTCCCATTTTCTAGATTCATAAATATCAATACATAAGTTCCTGCTGTTTTATACAGTTGATTTACTTCCACTTAGGGTGCAAAGAGTCGGTATATTTTAAGAGTTATTAATTACTCAATATGTCAACAGAAAACGATTTTATTCTCGTTAACGGGGGAATGTTAATAATAAATCACATTGAAAGAGTATGGATAAAAGAATATAATATAAAATCTCGAACACGACCAGGGAAGCAAGTTAGGCGGCTAGTTGAGCAATAATAATGTCGACAAGGACGTCGCATCGGCAGAATAAATAGAGTTTATATGCCAGATAGGAAGAGGCTGTTACGACATTAGTAACTTCGTAAAAAAAATTAGAAATGTTAATCAGAAGATAAATGTTGACGTATTGTTTTATGAAGTTAATATGGTGTACCTCTTTTATATTTAATAACAGAGCTTGCTGCTAAATTTGAAATAAAATTAAGTGCAGTGCCGGCCTTTGGGGGTGCGAGGTCTGGCGCCGCCCGAGGGCGCTAGGATGTTTAGGACGCCGAAATTAGTAACATCATTAAAATCATTCGATAACAGTAACTTTTTAAAGATACTAAGGGCGCTCTGAAAGACTCTGCCCGAGGGCGCCAGGAGGCTAAGACCAGCACTGATTAAGTGATTCTAAAATATGTTGACTATTATATTGTTTAGTAATCACCTAGTAGTAGCACTTGTATGATTCATTTCTTTATCATTAGTTTTCTAAATGCTGCACCATGAGAGATGAAAGAAACTACCGATGTATCAATTATATTAGAAAACATATACACAGCTTGCTAAATATGAAGTACTTACATATATTGTGACTAATTAAAATTTAACTTAAAAATTTGATCTAATTGTTGGAAGTAATATACAAAATAAAGAACTTTCGCTATGCAGACGGTATGAAGTATGCTTAGGTTATACCTGTTATACCTATATGCTTCACTATTCCCGATCAAACTAGGGTTCCTAAATATGAACTTACCTCTGTGTTATTTAGAGTTAAGACACGCATGTCAAACTTTCCTAGTGACATTTCATATTTTGAAACTATTTATCAGAAGGTTGGTAATCATGAAAATCGGCTTAATAAATTAAACTGTCAGTATGACAATTATATAAATCTGAAATTCGGTACAATTAATACTTGCTGATACAACGGTACATTACTTAATACAATTTAGCTGTCGAAAAATTGATAAATGTGCTATAGTAGTTTTAAAAATTCTCTACAAACAGTAAATAAATGATAATGTGCACATTAAAAAATTTTACATATGCATAAAAATAAACATGACAGCATAACCTAAAATTCATAACACAGCAGCTGAATGTTTGCACTAAAGTAAAAAGAGAGAAAAAAGTGTCTCTGTTTCAGACAGCTTAGTTTTGGCCTAGAAAGAGATAGATTTTGACATCCGTGTCCTAACTCTAAAATAACACAGTTAAAGCTTTCATTGAGGAACTCTAGATCAAACTAGTCACCATAAAACACAAAATCTTGCAGCTTACACATGTTAATACATCGAGCACCAACTTTGTCACTGACACAATCAGGTTTTAGTAAATAACTCTTAACCATTAAATACTAATATCAGCAAATCGTAGTTACAAACATAATTGGCACTTTAATTAGACAATGCATTATAGGTTATATATCAAGAGAATATGTTTCATTGACATTCACATAAATTACATATCGAAAACAATATTCTGGCAAAAAGCAAAACAAATTCAACACATTCCCATATTTATTCAGTCTTAGTTATGTATATCAAACAATACCATTGAAGTTCATTTATTTATCATTTGAATTGTTCTTTTTGCAACCCCGTATATATTGGACAAACACTTGGAAATTCTTAAGTAAGATACAAAGGACATATACGAATTAGAATTATCGCGGTTGTGACCACATTTCTAAAAATTGATTCTCCCTCGGAAGAGGAACTTCTTTGTACTTGGGTCGGTTTGAAGCCCACCTTAAGCATACTTGTGATCACTGAACACACACACCATAAGTATAGGAGGGAGACTTCAATGATTTGCAACAGAGTACAGCACTCAAAGAAGAAGAATTAAAGCAAACAGAAGTTACGATTTAGAAATTTGTTCAACTTGTGAAAGTTGCGTGTCTGCGCGATTAGATTAGGCGATTTTATTTTGGCATATGGGTCAATCCATACGTAGTGGTACAACACTGGTTGTTTGACCATTTTAAAATCAAATTATATTTTGTGTGCTACAATAATTGTAGCTATAATGTACCTAACACCGCAATTTTTTGTCTTATTGTCTTAAAAGTTACCGCAGCTGAGATAAAAGAGTCAACGCTTACAAAGTGCGAAAATGACGTGCCCTGCGATAAAAGAATGTTCGCCATTTTTAAACCAGTGATAATTAAAATAAAATAATAGTGATTCTGAACTGTCAACATATGAGGTTCACCACACACAAAATATAATTTGTTTTTAAAATGCTCAAGCAACCAATGAATTTCGTTTTGTACCACTGATATGAATTGACCCAGGCACAGGATTTAAGACGCATTAATGCTTATTATGAGAAATCTTAATCTGTGACTGCGCGAGTTCTAGTCTGAGATTGCATCAGGTTGATATTAAGTTATCTGATCGTAATATACGGTAGAAGTATTCCAATCACTATAAAAATCCTAATTTAGTCATGCTGCAGATAGGGAATATTCTGAATTGTCGAGTTTCCGAATTGTTGCTTCCAACAATTTTCAGTATTGAGAAAGTTAACAATGCAAATGAGTTCATCAACATTCATCACATAGTGACACCGTTATTATTACTCTCTAGGATCTTACTTTTTTTAAATAATCAAATATTAAACTTACAACTCTGCAAATCGATGCATCAAAAATCTAGAAGACATGGTTACGGAAAGACAGACGAAGGACAAACTAGTTGAATTGCTTTAGAGGATTTTAGTTTAGCTAAATTAAGGACTTTTTATTTTCAAAACATCACTTCTTAAAATTGATCAAAACAATTTCAGGGTTGATGCTCACATAATTTATAACAATTGCTTGTTAGCACGTACATGCCGCTAATGGAACCCAGGATTACTAATGTGATAAGTTAGTACTTTTTACACTAGACAGCACCAGCCCTACTGCGTCCCTAATTAACGCATTTAAAAAACCACTGTTAATGAAAAACTACAAATATTTTTTGCGTCTTAAGTTAAGTTAAATTCAGTTAATTAACATTAACTGAACCTGTTTAATACAAAAAAATAAATAACATGTTACGAGTTAATTATTTACTAGGGGACTCAAAAACAATTCATTTGAATAAATGTAAACATACAAAATTATATTGTAGGAAATAATAATTAAAATAAAATGCAAAAGGAACGCAAGTAAACTAAAAGTGCTAATATATTTTAAACTTACATAAAATTTAGAAAAAAAACAAGAATAGGGTATATCAATAAATTACATTAAAATCGGTTGTCAGGATAGGCGTGCGGATTGGCCTGTCTCTGGAACAAAGGAGAAATTGCGCGAAGCTTCAATCTCAGTAAGTACGCACAAAATGGTTAACAGTTCTACGACGTGTCATGTAAATTATTATTTCAAATGATGAAGAGTATTCATGAAATGCCCCTTTGGCAACACATTCCAAACAAAGCAAATGAGAACCTATAATAATCAAATATTCATCAAAAATTAGCTTGTTCGGGGGCCAGGGTGGTAGCCCGTATAACCAAAGTGTACTTTGGCATACACATACAACAAAATGGGCAATCGCTAAAACACGCAGTTCAGCGAGAAACCAGTAGCACACTCAGTCCGCTATTTATGCTGCCACAAAAACAACGGGGCCCTTCCAGGGTCCCAGCGTTTAGCGATCCACTAAACGTAAGAGGGGCGCTACCCTCACGGACATAAACAAATGATATTGATAAAGATGAATACTCGCGCAAAAATATTTAAAGTCTTAAAGTTTAAGAACACGTACGCTCTTATAGACTTAACCATCCAGAAAAATCGAATTATGCCAAACACATTTTGGAACAGAACCACCCAATGACACCTCAAAACAACATTAAATTCTTACATCTTTGCAACAACAAACACAAATTAGACATTTTAGAAGCTTTTGAAATATACAGACATAAACGCACAGTACCTTTAATGAATGAACAAACTGAGCTTAGTAATTCTCCTTTATTAGAAGTGTTAGATATTTAGTTTTTGTTGTGTATTGTATCTAGTTACCTATTTTCTGTATGTATTTATCCTTAGCAACGTGTTTGTTTATCAATCTTATCTACCTTTGATAATGACACAAAGTGTCGAAACAATATTGTCAGGTTAAGATATTAATAAAACTTGTGAAACTTTAACTAATCTTTGTATTTATATTATATTGCATAAAGAGACTTTACCTTTACATAAAAAGTAAGTTTTTTACGGTATTTAATTTATTTTTTTGTGCTCACCCTCTGAAAAACTCACGAGCCGCCACTGACTGCAACCACAACAGATTGAAAGAAACTCGCCATTTAACACAAGAAATGCAGGAACTGATAAGTGGACTCACGATTTTTAATAGTGCACGGTATCTAGATTTGTGATACTCATCAAGCCCATGTTGCATTTACGCAACGCTCTAATTTATAATTACGGTTTTTCGAAACTGTTTGTTTTTGACTTTTTATTCGCTATGTGAGTCGGCTTGGAGGGGATGGGATAATCGCCAGAAGCGTGCTAGGTGGCGCAATAGAGCTATAACGTCGGACGCTTTCAGTAAACTTTGCTTTCAGTAAAATATAATGGGTGGGAATAATTGTTGCGTAGTGAATTGTAAAAATAATGATTCAAATAGCAAGTGCAAGTTTTATAAATTTCCGGTAGCTCAACATAAATGTGCATATAGATATATGGATATAACCTCAAAAAGTCAAATAATAACATGAAAATATGTATATTAAATACAATTTACTTACATGCTTATTTTTCTCAATCGCATAAAAATAAATACTGTACACGCTCATGTAGAAAATAAACAAAAAATAATCTTTATCTACGACTGCTTGGATAAGTCATTATTACGTCACCCATTGACAGCAATTTGCGTTAGATAATGTTAAAGATTACCACACTGATTTCATTACGTAACGCTTTTTTATTTATAAGAAATACACAAATATAAGGTAAACAAACAACAATACCAACGAACAACTACTTATTATAAACATTAATAGAAAGATTTTTGAATTTTCTTAGCACAATACCACCCGCATCTGCCTCTACTGCATCTTGTGTTATCTCTAAAGATTCAACGTTGCAGTAGTCATTACTCCTTGAAAGCTGCTGTTCTCCTAGGATCTTAACTGCTACCTGCTTTTTATTTTCTAATGAAGAATCGATGTATCCCTCGGCAACCGTGTTCGACTTCCATCCGCCATTTCTTTTGACCGTCAAGAGATCTGCGCCATTGTTCGCTAATAAAGAAGCTGATGATCGTCGGAAGCAGTGTCCCGTGTATTCTTCCGGATTTGATAATTTTATGAACAACGCGGTCTTTTTTGGAATACCTCCAAAAGTGTTTATACCTACAGGCTGTTTACTGTACAGATTGCTTTACTATATCCAATAAAAAATCGACCGTGGTCAACGTGGCGGGGATGTAATTTCAAATATTTGCGAATTATTTCGACCATATTGGTCCCTTCGCCGTTACCGGACGTAACAAAAAATTCTCGCGAGACTTTGGTTTTCGTGTAAGAAATTTGTACATGAAAAACCTGCCCTTCATCCTTGACATTTTTAAGAAGCAGATAGGTAAGTTCCTCTTTCCTGCAGGCTCCAGCAATCCCAATAACAAGGGCAACGTGAAAATAAGTGCATTTAACTTTATAAAGCGGTTCTCAAGATATTTTGAACATTCTTACTTTACTCAGCAAAAATGTTTCATCATCAGCTTCCTTCAAAAACCTTGCAATCTCTTCTTTGGAAAACACTTTCGATTTTTTCGGCTTATACCCATCTGCCTTTCGTTTCAAAAACGCAATCAACTGGTTATGCTTGCTAATGTCAACATTTTTTTTCGCAGATATCGTTGCTCGTAACATAGAATAGTAGGCCCAAAGACTTGATGACTTATACATCTTCGATAGTTCTTCAAAATACGCTAATAATACTTTCTCGTTTGTATCGTTTTTCACACCCTTTTGGTTGCACCACTGAATAAAGCGTTCATAAACTTGTTCGTATTTTCGTTTCGACTTTTCTGGCAGTAACAATGAAACTGCACTAGTTGCAGCGTTTTCAATGTCTGAGGGTAAGTCTTCGGAATCACTCATGTTTCTTTTTTTTGGTTAAACTGATAATATTCACACCACGGAATAACAAACTGAAAACTTACATCGTTTTTGATACAACAAAATTGGTTGCCCTGGTAATGAGCAAATGTTTTCTATCTTAGCATTTTGATTTTGAATGAGAATTATTGGTGCAAAATATTTTTTTAAATTTATTGCAGTCGTAGATAAAGTGTTGTACATCAACTCATGGGATAGAGCATATTACAGCACACGTGTGGTTACAGATGAGACTCGGGCTGACGCCCTCGTCATCTGCAATTCCCACACTTGAGTGCTGTAATAATGCTTCTATCCCACTTGTAATGTGAATAACTATTATATTTGATTTATTTCACACTTTCGATATTCGTCCATAAACGCCAATGTTATGGTTTCCGTCCTTATTTCTAAGTCTACGACAGCAGAGGTCGCCACGAGTCGCCATGCACATAGCGAATATCCGGGTCATTCTACCGAATGAAAACATCAAACTTTGAAAAATAAACATAGTATTTTTTTGATTATTTCTATTTAAAATAAATATGACGAAATAAATGACAACAAATATATTGTCGTGTTCATATCCAACCAACGCAATTACCAGAATAAGATGAACAGTAATAAGGAAGTAGTAAGGAAATTACACAATTAAGAGAAAAGATAAGTAAACTTTAAAAAATATATTTAGATAATTATTATAAAGCATCTTGGGAATTAAACAGAATACCTAATTAAGTGAAAAAGCTAATTAGTTTTAAGTGAATTTACTTCATCGTAACTCCTGTGCGATAACAGAAGTGACGATCCGTGAAATAAATAAACATAACTAATATATGCACTTTGAAGTTAGATTATTATGCATCACATGTTCTAAAAATTCGTCAAAATGTGTATTAAATTGATAGCTTGAATTAATTTTAAAGTAATTACGTAACTTGACATCGCAAGAACAGGAGTGACGGTACCAATTCTTACACAGATAGGTTTAGCTCTCAGTTTTGTTGTTTTGAACTCGGAAACAAAAATCAGCGAATATACAAGCATCGCCAAGAGAGAAGCAAAGATGTTGGTTATGTTGCCGGTAGATTACAAATTATATTTAATAATTAACGTATACATAAAATTGTGAACGGAAACTATTGTGAAGTAAACAGGAGTGATGCAAATATAAGTAACGAATTATAAATGACAAATGCAACCGTGTCTGTTAGGTGTAATTTTTTATTATACAAAAAGCATGTAGGAAATATGTGAACGTAATCTTGTAAATATTTTTCGGCTACTTTATTTAATTTACCTATAAAGAAGTAAACAACTCGGTAAAGTAACAGCGCACAGAACGTGATTTCAAGCTCTTCAGGATCGAATTATTCTTATGTTTTATTTCATGCATCTATATTTTTTTGGTAATAATTAAAAAATGTACTTTACAATTATTAGCCGATTAAAGATAATTTTTCACTGAAATAATTATGAAATAAATTTTCAGTAACCTGTTTCTTTGCAATTGGTAGATTGACCCATCTACAGTAACATTTTTTAATCTTTGCAGAACCATGCTAGATAAAAATAAAAATTTATATTTTTAAGGGCAATTTTTTATCGTTTCTGACACCCATGTAATAGAATGCAAAATTCAATAAATGCAAGCTGTAATTTTGATAAAATAAAAGCTGAATTTAAATAGAAAAAAAATGCTACATATAATTTCATACTGTGAAATCACACCGAAGTTATAAATACAGATGAAAATTAGACTCAACCTACTTAAAAAATCAGATCCGGAGTGTTGCTTTAAGGCAACATTGGCAGTAAATGTGTTAAAACGAAAATCGCTTTTGGCTGGGTCTTTCTTTGCTGTAATATACTACAGTTGCTATTCTCGTAGTTAGCAAAGAAGGGCTGCAGTTGCCCATTAAGTAAATTAGAATAATGGAACCTAAAATCAGGTTGACCAAAATCATTGACTACAAATTGTAATCTTAAACTAAACTGACTATTATTGAAGCGTTGATGCACTGAAGCATCAAGATAATAATTTCTAAATCTGATTCAAAGCTGAATCTTTAAGATGGCTAAACCATTAGCCGTTAAAGATGTTAAATTTTAAAATTATGAAACTAAACATAAAACTATACAAATTGAGAGAAAAATTTTATTATAAATAAATGTCTGATACAAAACTCGGCAAATGCAAAATTTCCAAACTTGAAACTTGAAATTCTAAAATTTTAAATCAAAACTTTTGATATACTTGAAAAGTAACATAACTATGGCAGACACTTTCTGAAATACAGGAGTTCTAGAACAGAATGTTTGAAAGCACAGTTTGTTTTTCTAACTTTCCTAATGAAAAAAGCACCTTCTTGACCTTCTTTTTACGGCTTACCAGACTTTCTTCATCGGATATTGTTATGATACAATAAATTTGTGTTATTTGCTGCTACAAGATATTTGAAGTTTTCACCGTTTTCAGCTAGTATCAACATAAGAAAACAATGTGAAATTGATAATACGGCGTTAAAATATTTTTGCAACCCAATCCGTTACGTTCGTGTAATATAATTATAAGTACTTACCCTTAATACTATAATTATTTGTTATATTTTGTTAATCTTTTGAAAGAGCACACTTTTTGAGCATTTGTAGAAATCGTCTGCAATTATGTGTCGTTCTTACATACAGGAAGATGATTACCGATTTTAATCTATAAAAAGGTTATTGTTATTTTCCATTTATGTAATGTATATAAAAATGCTTCTGCAAAGAGAAATTTTAATTGATTACTGACAATATAATTATATTTAATAAACTTAAAGTATCCAAACAATTCAGGATGTGTTTTGTGACTACCAAAAAAGTCTATACCACATTTATAAAATATTATTGACGAAAGATCCAGGAAATTTATGAATTTTATTAACATAATTTTTCGTAAACAGATCTTATCTCTCATGTCATGTTTTTTCAGCGTTAAAAATTGACATGCACTTTATGGTGACAAATGTTTTTGATATACTTTAGGTTGTGTATACCCACCTTGTTACGTTGAAGTTTTCCTTGATATTTAGAATATTAATGAAACACCATTAAAGTACTAACCACGTTTAACATTGAAAGGATACACATTTATTGGTTTTTGAGGGATTATCAGATTTTTGTTTAATGACAAATTATAATCCTTTATTCTTAAAAGCTTTTACGGTTGACATTATCACATTTGTTAAATTTCGGAGAAAAATGAACTGTTTTCTCCATTCTTTTATTCAACCTTTATATTTAGATTAGGTCATTAATTAATTACATTTAAAGAGATGAAGAATTAATATCAAACAATTTAAAAGGTAATTTAGTAATAGTTCGTTTACTAAATACTAATAAGTACTAAATAGCTGCTAGGAGTATCAGTGATAGGTGCTGCACGAAAACCTTCAGTACTGCTGGTGCTCTAGCTTTCAGGACAGACGCTGATGCATTGGTTACCACCTTCTCGACAACGGCAGATACTACTTTTACGTGTTTCAATATAGGTTGCGGATGGTATCAAAGGAGAAGTTTTCGATACGACCGTGTAAAAGTAATTTATGGAATCCGCAGCGACATCTACCGTCTGGTAGATTACATTAAGTATATTCCTTAAAAAATTTTACTACGTTTTCTTTACTTCATGTTTTGTATATAAATATGTTAATCGTATTAAAAGCATACCGTTTTGTGTTATGATGATTTACTTTTGATTTATATCTTGATCTAAATTGAAAATAAAAACTTGATGATCTAAAAAATAAATTAATTTCAAGACATTCCAAATTTCAGACAAAAAATTTGATTTGGTTAGAGTATATAAATATACCTACTGAACACTTTAAATTACCAACATCAAAAGAAAGACCCACGATTGAACCGTCAATTTATAACGAGTAATGCTTCTCCAGAATTTAATAATAACACTGTACAACAAAATTGGACTTTAAAAACTGGACGTTTTTTCGGGTCAGGCCAAATTTTAGTTATATTCCAATTTGTTTTCAAATAAAGCTGGTTTTTAAATGCACGAGAAGGGTAGGCTAACCTTTTACGTTTAAACGTGTAAGCTTTTACGTTTAACAACACCCTGTACAGCTACCTGTATCTGCAGGTACAGGTACAACATCATACTTGTCTTAGTAGATGCGATTTGAAGGTTTATGTACAAATATATACTAAATACCTGATACCAGACTCATGTTTTGTGTTAAAAGTGTGTAACTACCATATTTAACAATTTTTTACTCTTATTCCCAAAGGCTTCCCGAAATGAAACACACCAAAAAGAGTCTACACCTAGATCTATAACATACTGTATTTCTAAAGAAATTGAAGGTACACTTTCTTAGATATTCAAGAACAAAGGTCACATCATGTGACCTTGGAATGAAGAATTCAATATCTTTTTATAAAAAAGTTAAAAAAGTAGTAAAAGTTCTACTATGATTAGAAGCAAAGTTATAATATGTTTTTGTTCACCTTGTAAGAGTAAATTTTACATTTTTTATAATATTTGCAACCCTGCTGTATGAATATCGTGTGTCACTGAAGGCTATAATTTTACATACGTAAGTTACTTGATGTCCTCTACCATCCTACTAAATTTCACGAAAATCTGAGATGGTCGGGTTGAAAAGTTCATTTTTCTTGTTATGATTTGGCATGGAATGACCCGAATGACATCGAAACAACAGTATTTGACCTGACCCGAAACAACCAATAGCAGATTCGTGATCTTCATACTAAAAAGATGTAGAAAAACCATATGAAACCTGGAATTCTTTTGTATTGTACAGTGTAATAAAACCTAACACATAAACATATGCATCATTATACATTATACCTCCTATAGCTACCTATACATTATACCTTATACCTACAATATACTTACTTTAAACCTCTGGCACAGACGTCTCATTAACTCAAATAAAGTTTGCTCAAATAGGCGTCGTAGGTGTTAATCACAAATGCTTACTTATTATAGAACACAGGTACAAATAATAAAATAAAGGGCTTTACCCAAACTGTCCAATGCTTTTACCTAGTTAACCAAACTCTAGAAATTCGCAATCTGGGGAAGAATTTCTCTTAAAATTTATTTAAATTGATTTGAACATATCTGTCTTCTAATATTAAAACTTAGTTTATAAATGGAACACCAACAGTTTGTCGTGGCGAACTATGCCAACGACTATTAAGTTTGAAGTCTATATATTGAAATAAACAGTAAAAGGTTGGTTAAACTATATAAAGACTATGCCGGTTGCTTAATAAGAAAACCTACTTGCGGTTATATTCTCTACTTTCTAACTTATTTTTGGGATCCCATACTAAATACATTTTCCAATAAACACTTAATCTAAAAGCAATTCAAAATTCTGCAAATAACCCATTAAAGTTTGATAAAACATTTGTAAACACTTATATTAAGCATGTGTGATATTAAGCTTTTGTAGCTGCTATCCTTCCTAAATGAAATCTTGGAATACTACAATAGTTTTCAATATTATCTGCTTTCATTAATTCTTAAATATTTAACTTAAACGTTGCTTGAATCATGACGTGAAATGTTGCTTCAATTTTGAATAACTATCCCACAAAGGAAATGTTGGACATTAATTTGTAATTAGTAAAACGTGCCAATTTCTGCGTATTTACATAATTTAATATTTTAAATGAGTTCTCTAAAAGAACACTTTAATTAAATGATACGAATCTGCAAAAACAATTCTTTCAGATCCTCGTAATCCACAAAGTAATCAACCTCTCGTTAATTTAATTTTCAAAACATGGGAAAACTGTTGAATTTTCAACAGTTTTCAAGTAAACACTCTTCACAAATACTGGTCTATAATAGACCCACAATATGGAATTACCAGAAATTTGTTTCACTCAACTGGTCTCCAACTAGGCCTACATTGCAAATGGAAATCTACATACTCTTTAACCGAATTTTAATGTTTTTGCCGGAACACGAGCAGATTCGCGGTTACCGACCTGAGAAGGACGATCCGCTAGCGATGGCGGAACGTGAAACGTCCATCTTGCCGAACTCACTCGAAGGGTAAACGTTTTCATTGCCTCCACGGGGCTTTTAAGTGGGGTTATATGATTTTAACCACTTAACCCGAATAAGGCTTAGCCAATAGCAAAATTGCACAGATTTTTTTAATATCATTTCAAAAAGTGCACAGATTTATACAGTGGAAATTTGAAACGATTTTTTTCAGCTAAATAAGAATTATTACAGTTTTGAGCACTTAGTCCCTTGGATTTAGGCTTTGATATCAACAAAATTGACTCCCAACTACAGATACAAGGGAATTTAACACGGCTAAAGCATTATTTAACTAGAATGAAGTAGTAAATCAAATTATATTTATTAGAGTTTTAATTTTATTATAGCAAGAAGGTACATATCTTGTCTTTATCAGAGATTTTTAATACCCTCCAGAGAGAAAAAGTCTCCTAAAACAAAGTTTTCAACCGTGAGAAAGATCATGTTTTCCTCCCGAATTCAATTTAGTAAATTTTGATACTAAGAAATTTATATACTGTCAGCATTTCAGAATGTTTCTTTAAACACAGCTGTCTTTTATGCTAATTTTTTTGCTTTAATTTTTAATAATTCATTTTTATACCGGAGGTTAAAACTTGAAAAAATAATTAAAATAATTAACTAAATTAAAGCCTTGGTAGTGTAATGTCTAGCGTGCTGGACTTTCACCCAAGCGGCCCCCTTTATTCCACCCCGCACAAGCTTATAGCTTCTGAGGCCTGGTTTCTAGGCTAGTTTCTGGGTTGTAGCAATTATTATTATTATTATTATTATTATTTACTAACCCCAAAGTTGACACGATGCTAAGGAGATTAACCATCAAACACGTGAAGAATAAATTTAAAACTTCTCCAAACAAATGGACGTCGAAAAGTTACACCAAGATATTCAATGTTATCCAGAAATTTAATTCTGACGGTATTTTTTAGTATTCACGTAACCATGAGTACACAGGGTCAAGATGGAGATCAATCAATGCTGTTGACTCTTTGATTTCTTTTAGGACCATTTTTGTATAGATTTAAATCTTCTTATTGAATCTTCTCAGAGCGGTTGTGGCTCGTACCGATCAAGGAACCTGGGTTCTGACCTCGTCCAATACATCGGAATTTGAAAAACCGCTTCGCTCTCGAAAGACAAAGACACGGAAGTATATTTTGCTTGAATATGATGCTGCAATGAAAATAATCTTCTCAATAGATTAGTTTAAGGGTAAAATTAATCTCCCAAAAATGCGTTATTTAGCTTGTCATTATTTTATTTTTGTTGTGCTTTTAATATTGTGAGTTTTTTTATTTCAGTTTAGAATTTAGTGCAACCACATATCATCTGTTTTTTGTTTTAGGTAAGTCCATGTTTCAGATTTCAGCAGGATAAACTAGTGCCACGTCGTCAGCAAAACTATAAACGACTCGACCTGTTCTAAAGGTGAGTAAGATGTTCATATACGAAGACAAACATTGGATTATTAAGTTTTTTGTATTACAACGCTACATTTAGTAGTCATTCTTAGTTCCAAAAAATGGCAACAGCGCTTTTTCATACGCTTGTAAACTGTCTGGTTTTTATTGTTAAACAGAATTAAACTTTTTCAATATTAAACAGACTGGTGTGGCCTTTTGGTTCATACTTTTGCTTAATAAAACATGTTTTTTTTATGTAAATAATAATTTTAATTGACAGTTTCAATTCTGGCATCGTTGCAGCCGTAGACTGCAGATACTCATACATTCATTCCTAGGAATTAAAGTGATACCAATCTGGTATTGTCTGCTCTATTTTGGCTAATACAATTTCAAATACAGGTGTAAGTTTTCTTAGTTTTATACTTACAATACAGGAGATACCAGAGAGTGTTTAACGGTATTACTTGGGTTACTAATTTAAATTGTTTAGGATTTACTAAATGATCCTCGTATTATATACATTATTTCGAATTGATTTCGCATATGATAAAATAAGCCTTAATACAACCCTGTATTAACAAAACACAACAAAACTTAAGACGACCCTGTATTGTAATTTCCTCGAAATAATTTCTGGCTAGTTGTAATAAATTAAATACAAATTTTGTATTGTAAATTTCGAATTTATTTCTTGCTTGTTAAAACAAATTTAAGCATTAAGATGACTATTGGATTGATTTAGCACCCCATTTGACAAATAATGAATGCATTTCGTCTGATGTATCATTGCTATAAAAATGAAATAGTTCTCAAAAAGAAATATTTTAGCTGAAAGCAATTTAAAGTTGGGCACAAAAAGCATTAAGTTGACTATTGGATTGATTTAGCACCCCATTTGACAAATAATGAATGCATTTCGTCTGATGTATCATTGCTATAAAAATGAAATAGTTCTCAAAAAGAAATATTTTAGCTGAAAGCAATTTAAAGTTGGGCACAAAAATATATCAAATTACAAAGGCAATTCTTGTATATTTATTATTGACCGAACATAGCTTCAGGACTTAAACGCAGGAATGGAAAATGTTTCTTTCTTCGTTCAATCCATGTTTGTTCTTTTTTGTGGTTTTTCAATCGAGGAAAGGAGTTTGAAAGTTAAACAAATCTAAACTAAGTAAATATCCCGATGAGATTTACCGTACCTTTTGGATACACGCATTGGATTGCGATTTGAAATTTTAAAATTTACTTTGCGGCGATTGTTTAAAATCTGTTTGAAGCCTGAAATGATTGTTAAGAATTAAATCGATTCTTACGTATAAATTGTATTAAATCGATCGTTACGTAGTGTCCGTGGGGTATTAATCTAATTCGGTGTAATCCGTTAAGGTATTTTCGATACGTATGACAAATTAAGAGCATTTTAAGTGAGCAAAGTATTTGTTTAAACTTACAAACCAATTAGCCAAATACCAACTTAACATCGAAGGAGTCTTGTATTCACTTCTTATTTTTTTGTTTGTGCAAAGTTTTCATGATATTTAACGAAATATTTAGCAGAGTTGTTTGTGAAATGAAGAAAATGTGACAACATTTCTATAAAGGTATGTAAATCACATCAAAGATAATGTTACCTAACTAGTTATTATTATTTTTTTCAAACAATTTGTAAATGTAGTCATTGTAAATAATGTAATGGTTTCATCACTCACCAGCAACCTCACAAATTCTATTTATAATTGGATAAACAATTGTACTATTGACCGTCTTTCTTTTAGCTGTACTAATGTACTGTCTCTTTATAACATCTCTTCACTCTGATACAATTGGTGAAATTGTACAAAGAATACTTTAATTTTAAACTTCTTGATTTATTTCCTGTATTAAACACACAATTCTTGCAAATTAACAATTTTTTTTAAATTAACAAATAATTCGTTTATATTTCTTTTTGGTTTATATTTTGTTCCGCATATCCATATTTTAGAAAAAAAAATCAATTACATGTGAAATTGTCAAAGATTTATCTACCAACGAAAAGATATAACTTAAATACCTAGTTCAACCATAAATTATTACGAGTATATATTTCGTCACTACTTTACTTTTAATAAGTTCAAAAAAAAATATTACCATTACTTATAATAACTAGATAAAATGTGGAAGTTAATCTAGGGAAATCATATAAAGCATTTTAATACAACAATTTCATGTCAGGAAATAATTTATTGGCTTTGATAATTAAATTGACGTTAACAAAAATTCAATTTATCCCTAAAATAACATAATTAACATTAGAGAGAAACTTACAAAAAGAGACTGTTAACCTACTAATTACATATTATACAACTTAATTAATACTATCTACTACCATACTGGCCATAAAAGTAGTGATTTTTTGGCTTTATACTCGTTTATGCATTTTTTGTTTAGATTTTTTATATATAAACAAAGAAATGTCCAAAAAGTTTCGTTTTCAAATTGAGTATGACACAGAAAAGAATAGACACATATAGTAATAACTACAACAAAACAAAGAAAATTTATTACATTTATTAATGTTTATATTATTTGCATTATAAGCAAAATAAGTAATGCCTGTTGAATTAGCACTGTAATTCTGACATTTCAGTTGAATTGATGTCGTAATTGTTGCTCCAGCCACGCTAAACTATTAACGAGGGGAACGATGCCAAGATTTTGTGATGTAAATAATTCCTTTAGAATTTTAGTGTTAAAGTATTTAATACATTGGCAAAAAATCATGTAGAAACGTTAGACGATTTTAAAAATAACATTGCAAAATTATTGCTGAATTTGAAATTATTGCTGCAAAATTGAGGCTCATACTGAAACTACTATTTGACATAAGATAAGAATGCAACTCTCACGTTGCCAAGAATTCAGTGATATATGCTAGAACCAACAGATTTTCCTTGCTGATTTTACATTTATTTTTAATTAAAAAGGGGTTTGTTCCGTTACTGAATCTTTCTAGCTCATTTATTCTTTATTTTATCATTTAGATTACAGCGTGACCTTCGCGTAATTCTAGATACATTTTACATTTTCGCCCACGTGGTTTGTTATGACTCATATTTTGTATTTTTGGTTTTAGTATAGTTTTAATGACTGCGACGATTAATAAGCAAGGTTATGTTTTGAAATGAGGTTTTTTTAAGTGCCTACAAACTGCGTCAATTTAACTAGATTTTTGGACACCCTGTATGATCTTATAAACTAATTGTATAAACAGAATAAAAAACATTCTTATGTCTATGATGTTAAAAAAAATAACATATAAAAATACATCTTCTTTTATAATAATAATAAACAGCAGTAAACCAAGTTTTATGGGTTGTAAAATTAACTAAACTATTTGTACATCAGTGAAAAGCACTACTGTTAAAGTCTGTATTATTTAATGAAACTTGTAATTGTTTTTTGGGCCTGCTGAGATATCATTCTTATATTTAATTTATTAATAGTATATTGTACAACTAACTAGTTACACTTATTTGCTGCAATTCGAGAAAAAAGTATGAATTTCGTAACGTGGTGTACACAACATTTTTTGCATACGTAAGTTGAAAAATTTGTCTTAAAAGGATTGATGAAAAACATAATATTCTTAGACAATATCACCGAGGAGATTGAAGTTTATTTTTTAGGAACATAATTAAAAAAAATTTAAAAAAATGCTACTTTTATTAGGATTTTTGATTAAAAATAGTCATAGTCAATATGCAAAAAATGATGTTACTTTTTTTGATGAGAAGAATACTACATCTATAAATTATTATCAAAATTTATTTTTATCTATTATGGATATAAAGGAACAAATTGAAACATTTGGTCTCAAATTGGCTCACATATTATATTTACTTAACTGTTACATTTTGTATTTTTGTTATAATAGTTTTTGTTTACGCTTTTTATTGCAATGTTTTTACATTTTTTTACTATAAGTAGTAAGTTTACTATAGTAAAGAACGTACCTAATGCTTGCATCACATAAGCTTTATTTTTAGGTTAGATTTTAAGTGATGGGTTTATTTTAATTTTTTTTAAGTTACCTTCAAAAGTTTAAAAGTTAAAGTTAAAAATTGAAATTTTTATGCCAATATTGCGAATATATGATCGCATGCGCATTAGGGTGGGTCGAAATCAATTTTTTGAGTATCGAGTTCATTTTCAGTTCGCTTGTTACGGCTAAAATTCTCGAACTTTCGTGAAAAATTACACGTTATAAATTTAGAACCAATTGAACTAAATGAAATCAATGTAAATGAAATTGATCTTAGTAAAGACTAACAGTACATTCTGAATATTGTCAGAGCAATCCAGACATGACAATGTGCTCAAGATCTGGCTGTAAGAGATCCTGGACCTCTCAGCCACTCCTGATGGCTGACATGTGCAAACCGGATCTTATGGCTGTTCATTTCCCAAACAAGTCCTACAAACTCAAGATGCTTGTAAACTACATTGCGAAGACATATGCTCACGTCTGGTTCGACATTAAGAAATATCAATCAGTGAAATATGGCCTTAAACATATCTTTAAGGTTGTTCAAACAACGAGACATTTGCCAGACGACATTATAAGAATCATCGATCCTGTAATTGAGAGAAACGTGTTTTGCTGTCGCCCAGAGAACATGTTGTTGACTATGATAGTAGATAAGAGACAACATATACGAAAGTTGGGTTACAGGATCGTGCGAAAGGCAAGAACTGAAAATCCGAAGGGGAAGTACGTTAGAACTTTTACGACTCCCTCAATAAATTTTGATGCCACGGACTACAATCAGCTGATAGATTGGACAAAATGAAAGCTGTCGCTCCCTCCAATGATGGAAAGCTTGACAACAGAGACTATTTCGTCAGTTCTGCAAGATAAAACTCTCCCTGAGTTTCATTTCTTAAATCATCCATGCCGTACCCATGTTGAAAGATGCGTCAAACTTGTCACAGAGTCTGCAGAAAAATTGTGCGGACAAGAAAACAGAAATGGCTACATTAGAGCAACTTTGCTCTCAAGATGCCACAATGCCAAAATTTGATCAAAAATTTCAATTTAAGACAATGTCTTTGACTAAATCAACCTAATTTAACACATCATAATTGGTTGGATGGTTGGGTAGGGTGGAAATCGAATTCAGCCACCTTCTCGTGGTGAGTTCTGGGTCACTTCATAAAAATATTGTGAAATGGGCGAAGAGTTGCAAAAAGATGTACTCTTATCAAAATAGAATGTATAAGTATAAAATTACTTATATTAACGATTTATTAAGAAAGGCGGCCTTTTATAATTTTTTGTACGACCATGCTATTTCGGATTGTTTACCATACTTGGTTTTAGAACAGTAGGTTATATTTACTGGTTGCTAAGCAAAAACGCGACGGTAAGTAATTACTTACCGTTTAGTTCTGTCAAAAACAGAACGGTAAGTAAATTATATATTTATAAAATAAATACATGCTCTTTAAATGTCTCTTTTGTGAAAATCATTATTTTCTAAATACTTAATTTGACTATTTAAAAAAATGTATGTTTTTTATTTAAATTTGCTGTGAAAAATATCCAATAAATAATAGTAATTACAAACGTATCCATGGTAACGACAAAAATAACGTGACATTCAAAAATAAAAATACAAACGTATCCATAGTAACGACAAAACCTGCTTAATGTTTGGTGGATATACAGGGCAAAAATAAATTATTTTAAATCTATTTTTTATCATCTTCGGGATATTTACTTAGTTAATACCTTTGTATTCATAATGGCCGTACAAAAAATAGTATAAGCATCTCAAACAGTAAGGAGTTTACCGATCTCCTCCAATATTGGCGACTTCGCTTCTCTCAGTCGCCAAACATTGTCGTCGATCGGTAAACTGTCCTTACTGTTCTTGATACTTAATATACTATAAAATACCACAGTGCGTCTGTTTGTAGAACGGTAAAACCCCCGATTTTTCAGGAAAGTTCGAAAATTTTAGCCCTAATGCGCGAACTCAAAATGAAGCGAATTTCGTTTATTTCAATATAACATTCTAATTAAGACGAATAAAAATAGTTAGGTACTAATAATTTTATTATTTAGTAACAAAGGTTGACAGTTTGAAGTAAATATATATATGTAAGCCAATTTTAAAGGCATTGCTTTACCTTTGCACAGCCATACTAGATGAAAATAAATTTTGATCATACTTGATCTTTCACTTTGCTCATTAAATTATAAATTATTAAATAATGGTAGCTTAATAAGCCCAAAAGTCTTTTACACACTGCATATTTGTATATCATTTGAAAAATTTTCATATTTGTACATAAATTTACATAATGGTACCAGTCAATAAGTTATAATGTATCTACGGTTTTTTGTTTTTGGCGTTATACTAGCGTAGAAAAGACTATTTAGTAGTGAGAATATCCTCCATGGACATCATAGAAACCATCCAGATCATACGAATTGTATCCGGTGTCGTAGTCTCCATAATAGCCTTTGTCGTAGGTACCTAAAAACACAAAATTTTAAAATTAATACCATAATTTATTATTATTATCATTATAATTTATTATCTAATTTATGAGTTAAAAATAAATATCAAAAACAAAGAGACAAGATTCAACAGTGATGTGTGCGCATTTTGACCAGGGAATGCAATAAATTGTGTAATAATAATAGTACTATCAATAATCTTTTTAAAATTTTATTTTATTTTGTAATTTTGTATTACAGACAAGAGACAATGCAATCTTTTGGCATATAGCAATAGTGCAATGGCATATCCCATTTTAAGTTGCACAGTGTCAGGAAAGTTATCCAACAACTATAGAACTGATGCTGCGTGAATCAGTCTCACGTAGAAACAATCTGGCGCAAGTTAGCTCCGAGTATGTTGGAAGCATTTTTTATATATCCTATTAAAATATCAGAAATATACATCTTTATGAAACTTGATCAAGTGCTTTTTTTATTTATAGGGTGTTGGAATTTTTATCATTCAGAAGGACCCCGACGGGTGAGCACGTTTATACCTCCGGTAATAGCCTGGGGAGCTAGTAGAGGGTGGATTAGGCAACCTCGCTCCCACCAGTGCTTACTGGTAGCATTAGCATTAGCGATTGCGAGCTATCATAGGCCAAAGGGCAGGTAGACCACGTTCAATTAACACTATCGTGCCCTTGATTACTTTGTTAGTATTTGTTTATTATATTCGTTAATATTTTTTTTTAATTTTTCTGTAACATTTATATAGTTTTATTTCAAGTGTATTATTTCAGTGTCCTACGTAAATTTCTATTATCTACACTTAACAATAATAATTACATAATCGGTATAGAAAAATTTAAAAAATAACACATAGACAAATGTGAAATATTTTTGTCCATCAGTGTATTAGGTGAATTAATTACAGCAACTTTGTATAAAGACGAAAAGTAAATGAAATTGCGCCGATATCCTTTGCCCATACGAATATATGTACTAATTATACATTCTAATGTCGGATTCAGTCGTCCACGAGTTTTGAACTGGCAACCCAGCGCTGAATGTCTTGACGCCGCTCAAGCGTCTCTGTGCTAGATCGCCCCTGCGCCCGGCTGGCTATCGAGCAGCATTTTTATGTCCTGTCGGTATATGTTGTACTCTGGTGTATTTTTATATTTCCTTATAATTTATATTTGCTTTTTGCTAGAATAAAACACAGAAGAAGAGAACTATCGGTTAGAGTAGCATTACTTAGTATTTATAGTTGTGTACAGTTTGAATTAGAAAGAATTCTAAAGTTATTATGTTATTTGATGTTATGTTCTACGTTTTGTTTGTTTGTCATTTTCGTTTTTCATTAAATAAGCAATTTAATAATATTATAATCCTATTTGAAAAAGGTATGTCCTAGATCGCCAAAACTTTGCTTACATACAGGCGCTAAGAGGGTACTGTCTCGGGTTCATCTCTTGTCCCTTCGTTGAAATCACCTGCAATTGTGTTTTATTTTTATACTTAAATTACGAAGACTAGCACTGTCAACGACGTTTAAAAATGTTTTTCCTGTTTAAAATTGACATGCACTTCATTGTGGCAAATGTTGTAGATATGTGGACTTTAGGCTGCCAAACCCTCTGGTATACCAAACTTTTCCTTGATATTTAAAATATTAACTAGATATGGTAGTAGCAATTATTATTCCAACTGTTTTCACGAGTCTTTGTGTAATCTTTATAATCAGATTGGTTAATTAGTTCATTAATAACTAATTAGATGTTATTTAAAAGAATGATTAATTAATTATTATTATCAATAGACAAATTAAAAAATAATAGTAATATATTCCTACCTATAGGTGTCGCTAATATTGGTTGTATGACAGCTTTCTGTACTATTGGTGATACACCTTTTATTAGAGGCACTGGTGCAATGGGTACCACCTTATTGACAACGGCAGGTACTACTTCAATGTGCTTCACGACTGGTTGCGGATGTGATGGTAGCAACGGTGCAGTTTTCGATACGACCGCATTAAAACCATTAACGGAATCTGCAGTGTAATCTACTGTACGAATAGAACCATCCGGTTCTACTAAAGAATACTGCCCTTTTACTACATCTCCGTCCCTACTTTCGTGTTGGCTTTTTACATCTCCTGTATGTAAATCTGTTACACCGTATTTGAAAGCGTATTTAGGATGAGACTAGAATAAAAGAATAGTTGTTTAAATACAATGACGATAAGTTTTTGATTAATAGTTAGTCAGTAGACGTAGGGTGGATTTCTAAAGGTCATGGTTAGTCTAATTGTTTATTTAACAAATGATAAGGTAATGAGATGCGATGACAGTTTGTTGTTACTTGTTTTTCTGGGAAAGCTTGTGATTCGTGTACAATTAATAAATAAAAAGATGTGTTTTGTTGAAATTAGAATGAATTTACTGGAATTCTGTAAAGATTACTCGAAATGTTGGGTTTGTTAGGATTTCTACAGCGTGTACCTGGTAATTTGTAATATTTCCGCTGCAAACATGTTTATTAATTTTAACTTTCCGGAAAAACAATTAACATGTTATCATATCTCATCAATAGTATCATTGATACATAAACTAAACAAAAATCAATAAACATGTTTGCAACGGAAATATTACAAAATTACCAGGTACACACTGTAGAAATCTTAGTAGAAAACAAACCCAACAAATTTCCGAGTAATCTTTCCAGAATTCCAGTAAATTCATTCTAATTTCAACAAATTACACCTTTTAATTTATTAATCGTACACGAATCACAAACTTCCCCGGAAAAACAAACTGTTATCACATCTCGTAGTACTATCGAGTCTTACGGATAGGTATACTTAAATTCTATGCTACTTACGTAATAATCGACTACATGTGCAGGTGCATATGCAGTCACTCCAGTATGTCCTGCATAACCAGGTCTTCCTACAACACAATGAAGAGTGGCGGCTAAGCTTAACAACATAACCTGAAAAATAAGACCATACTTTTCATATCGTTTCAAATAATTATTATAGTTCAGCTGTAACTATTGTTTTTATAATGATCTAAGACCTCATGGCTAACATGATGCTATTTCTTGTGTATACTATTGTAATAAAAGAACATTTTGCACTAATTTTTGCAAATTCCATAAACATGATATTTTCGAATAAGTTATTTCCATTATAAATTTGTAGTGCAATATGTTTAATAATAATTGTCTTCGTTGCGGGTAAGATCACGAAATATTAAGATCTTTACCAAAATAGGATATATGAAAACAAACAAGAAACAAAAAATTTGCTTTGATTTTATAACATAAATTAATTACTTTTGAAAAAGAAGAAATAAAAAATAATATTTAATCTAAAACTAACATCAGTTATTTTCAAATTTAACAGTCAATTATTTCTATATAACTATTCTTCTCTAAAACCAAGACATTAAACTTGCATACCACAACGGATAATGGCAAAATAGCAAGTGCATTTTGCATTTCGCCTCTACCTCTTTACTCTAACCATCGTCTCGCAAGTTACATAAGTGATAAGCTAATATAGAAATATTTCGACTTAAATATATAAAAAGCTTTACTCAAAACATACGATATGCATTTATATGTTTCCCTTTTGAAATATTCTAATTGTAATCATTATAAGGAATATTATAGTATTCCTCTTTTGTATTATTTAAATGTAATATAATATTTTAACGTTATAAGATGCTGCAAACTCGAAGGTTACTTTACAGTAAGATAGTAAATGTGTATTTTTAGCAAGACTTCGATCTTATCTCTCACGCGAAACTTTCAAATCCTCCCCCGAATAGTCAGACGTTGTGTTCAAACAAAGAAAGCTACTCGGCAGCCTAGAACATACAAAACAAGGATACAAGCCAGAGTCAGTAGGATTTCAATAGCTTCGAAACATAGACGTCTACACTGAAAGTGTAGTGAAACGTCTTGCTAATTGTCGAATTAATTTGTGGACGTGAGTTTTTGGTAAATTTGTATTTTTCTCAATAAAAATACTTTATGATAAATTCTTATTCTGGTCTTCAAATAATTTCAAACATAATTCATGTGTCAGACTCCACTACCGAATAAAAATTGAAATGGATGTTGCTTATGTTCTGGGGCACATTGTACAGATGCGGCTTAAGTTTGTTCAACGATTTGTTGTTTTCGCAAATGAATAAAGTTTCATTACAAATCAGTTCAAAGCAAAATCTTTATAGTAGGACATTTTCAACTATTTTGCAGGAGGTAAAACAGAATGATAAATTGTAAGGCCTTAATTACAATAACTTCTACTTCACCAATTTCGTAAAAATTGTTTTGTTATAGTAGAGTTCTTGTAAATAATAATGTTCTCTTGTAATATCTCGTTTTCTATTCTATCTAATCTAAAAAATTATAATTATCATAACTTAAACGAAAAAGCTCCAGATTTTGATTAGATTTAGGTCATGAACAATAGTTTCATTAATTCAAATTTTTAATGTACTCGTGAGAACTGGCTACTTTTCATCTCAATAAAAGTTGCACATATTATTGACCCCCATACCTGAATATAGCCAACTAAATAGTTTACTGCCTACAGTGTCAAAACTGCTTAAAAAATTATTTTTAAATAGGTTAGTTTAAACCCGAGCTCGATAATCTTACTCTCATATCAGAGCACCAATTCGAGTATCGTGAAAAAAACCACCATGGAGCAGGTACACGTAGTAGATATCATAAATAACACTTTTGAAAGTAAAAGTTTGTGCGAAAAGTCGAAAATTTGGTACTGCAAGATCGGCGTGTAAAGATCTCTGTCATTGCCAATGAAGTCGGTATATCCGAAACAAGTGTCCTCAAAATTTTGCATGACGATTTGGGTATGAAGAAGGTGTCTGCACTGTGGATTCCCAGATTGCTTACACCTGAACAAAAACTGTACAGAAAAGAAGTTTCCCAAGAAAATTTGGTCGAGTTGGAGAGGGACAAACATTTTTTTTCTCGAATTATCACCGGGAATGAGACTTGGGTACATCACTGGGACCCTCCTACTAAAGAAGAATCCATGTAGTGGGTTCATAAGGGCTCTCCACCACCAAAAAAGGCCAAAACACAATTTTCTGGAAAAAAACTGATGCCAACTGTTTTCTGGGATCCTGAAGGAGTCTTGCTATTGAATATATGCCGAGGGGATCTACCATAAATAGAGAGACCTACGGAAACACAATTAAAAATTTAAAAACCGCTCTGGAGGAAAAACGCCCGCATTCTTATCCACAAAAAAACTTATTGCTGCACGACAATTGTCGGGTTTATAAGGCAAATCAAGTTCAGCAGATAATCAATGACTGTGGGTTTATAGAGTTTAGGCATCCACCTTATAGCCCTGACCTAGCTCCGTTAGACTTCTTTTTATTCAAAAATTTAAAAAAGCATCTCAGGGGAAAGCGTTTTGCTTCTGATGAAGAACTCAAAGAAGCTGTTGAAGAATATTTTGCATGGTTATCGAAGGAATTTTTTTCTGAGGGTATGGGGCAATTGCAAAAAAGATGGAATAAGTTGAAGTTGAAGAATGAAGGGAGTTATGTAGAAAAATAATTTTTTTTGTTCACTTATGTGCTTTTTTTCTTAGCTAGGTAGATAACATAAAAATACGCCCTCGTATTTTACGGTTAAATATCAAGCAGAAACAATTAATCTCTATACAATCTCCTAGCAGGCATTCTAGAGGCTGTACTGTACTTGCCTTCTAATGGTCACATATGTATGTACTTCCAGCACCAGAATACTACAATATCTACTTTGCAGATGATAACACAATTATGGCAACAATTAAGGTACCAAAGTAGACTGAGATACGTCAATTTTCCTAAAAAGACAACGAAAAACACCTAGCCAGAAGGTTAAACTGTCAACATCACCTCCTTACTAAGCGTAAGCAGCTAACATATAAGCTTTGCAAAATTTACAGAGTGGTTGGCAGAAGGTCCCGCAGAAGGTGTCATTAGTTAATAAACTTCTTATGTACAAAGTGATACTCAATCATGTATGGACATACCGGTTACAGTTATGAGATACCACGAGTGCTTGTAACGTTGGTTCGTTGCATAACACACTACAGCATGATTATTTATTTATTTAAACAGAAAAAGTATTTACAGGACAAACCCAATACAAATACTTCTTAAATACTAGACAGTAACATACCATAAATTAAATATGAGTGTTCTCTTTACTTAATAATCTAAATGAGAATTGTTTATCATAATACAGGACTATACAAAAAAATGAAAATGAAAAATAAAGTACAAAAAAGTGACAAGTAATCAAAAATAACTATGTGCAATATTTGCAAATTAAAAATATATATAAAAAATTAAAAGCATGCTTATTATATTTAACATAATTGCAATAGAATGAGAGTATGATATAATACTAATAAAAAATACAATGTAATGTAATGAAAGAAAAACGCAATATATCACTAAGTTCGGCATAATTTGAATTGTTTTTTGAACGTAATTAAAGAATTGGAAAGGATATCAATAGAGCTATATTTTTTATTATAGGCATTCATAATTCTGAGAGATTGAGAATTGCGATATAAATTCGTTCGGGAAAAACTACATGAAAAAAGTTGATTACATCTTGTTGAACGAATCGGAACGTTAAATGAAATAGTTTCATTATAAGTGCTCGATACGGTTTTATTTCCTATCTGGGAAGGATGCTCGATTCAAGAGAAAGCTTAAAAATCAAGACTCGTTGTTATCAATTCCACAGTTTTCGATTTTTCTCAATTTCTTTTCAATAGAAGACGATGAGACGCGCTCTAAATAGCTAAATAACTAAATAGTTGGATTCCAGATATACATCTATTATTAAAATTCACCTAATGGGTTTTGAAGCTAATCATAAAGACAATATTTCGAATGCTTGAAAAGTTATATTTGTTAAGATTAATATTTGTAAACGGCCGCGGTACATCGACGTCGCCCTACCTAGTCTCGTTCAAGAGAAGAAAAATCTTAAAAATTTAAACTTAGCTTTTGTATAATTAGAAACCATTTTTAATTTGGGAATTTAAAAACTTCAATTTATTGAATGTCGATATATAAAATAGTATTACTTAATTGTATTACTGGTTTAAATAAAATTATTGAGGAACTGGGAGATCAGAAACATAAGCATAATATCTTAGAGAACGATAGTTTATTTACTTTCTGTACAGGAAAGAAATATCTGACATTATTTTATATGTTTTTGACATCGTGTTTTTAAAAGCATACGTCGCTAAGTATAAAAGCAAATAAAGGCTAGCTCTATGGCATAGCCAAATCTGCAGAGATAGCAGAGTGAAGTACTTAAAAGGACTAACTTTTCTAATTATTGAATAATTGTTCAAATAAAATTATGGACTGTTTAAAATAGGCCTGAACAATAATATCAAACGATGCGTCATTAGGCTTCGATTTCTACACCTTTTTGATTAAGATATTTTTAAAATATTCGCTATATTCAGATTTTGATGCTTGCTCACTAATCATTCGCAACCCGACTCCTTTCTGCAGAATTCTGGAACATAATAAAATAAAGAATGCATTTCTTGTGTCACACGTATCTTTAAGCTCGTGAAATCACAACGAAATTGATAAATCTCTTTGCATTTATTATGTACCGAAATTTTGTCAAAAGAGGAAACCGTTTCATTTGAAAAAACTTGGGCGTTAACATACCTTGGGCATAAATCTGATTATCCATTCATTTCTGCCTCGCCTCATTTAATAACTTCATGTTTTTTTGCACTTTTACGGATACTTATTTTCAACGACGACATCTATAACAGCTCTTTCCATAGACTCTGTATTAAAAGTGCTCTTTGCCTTTAATGCACACGAGCGTAACTCTGTTTTAGCAACTACAGATCGCTTTAAATGCTTATAAAAACTGTATTACAGATGATATGAACTTAAATCTCTAAAATCTTGTGATTGTCAATGATGCTACTTACAATCTTTCAGAAAATTTATCTAAAAATATAAAACTCTAAAGATGTCCAGATTCTCCCGGTATCCAGAACCACTCCTACTGGACAGGTTAGACGCAACCCTTTTTTAAAATATTTTGTTCTCCCGGTATCCAGAACCTCTCATACTGGACAGGTTAGACATAACCCTTTTTTAAAATATTTTTTATTTTAGCTTTTTTACCTTTGGCTACTCGCACTGCTAATAAATACAATAAAAATAACCTCCGTGTATTCGTTTTTTAGAATTAGTTATAGATTATAAATCTTTATCGTGATAGGGAATTTTGAAACTTCTAAATACGGCATTTTTTTACTTTTAAACTCTAACTAATAATCTTTTTGTGGCGGTATATATAGAAAATATAGTTTTTTAAACCAGAAAGGGTTGCACCGAAAAAATTCTAAATATTGCTGCAAATTTGGTAGTCACATTTTTATATCTGTTAAATATGTCTGATTAATACTTCCTTGTTACTATAATTTTGATATACCTATGCTATTAATGCTGGTTTTTTATTTTTACCTATTTTCCCTGCTATGTTCCCCACATACATACATACAGTCTGTTTGATTTAAAGCGCCCCACATTGTAGCAACTTTATTTTCAGTCAGAAATGGTATAAACCATATATATTATTAAATGGCATAAAATTCTCTACGTTTTGGTTCCGAAAGTTTTGTATTTACTAAATCGGTGTGAGCGTGATGACGTCATCGATCTTTTTTTTAAATTACATGATAGGTATTCTTTCACTGATATCGATAAATTATTGCGTTCTCTTTTCAACCATAATAAGTATTTATACTGTTACATAAGAAAATTTTCAAGAAAAACGTGAAAAATGATTTACGACTAGTAGGCTTTGATTTTTGGTTCTCCAATTAATATAACAGAAATATCTAGCAAGCGTAGATAAATAACAAAATTTAGTTGTTCCAGTTGCGTATTACAAATTTTTCTTGGGGGGGGGGTGTACTTTATAAAAATTCCGAATCAAAATACTTAGATTTTGACATGTTAAATGACCTGGACTATTAACAAAAATCAGAGGTTGCTTCATCCTGTTAGTCCCCCCCCCTCCCAAATATGCCACTGAGGTTTTCTGATGGTCTTTAATCTTTAACAAAACAGTACAAAAATAAATAATAGAATAATAAGTGTATTATTTAATATACATGAATAAAAAATATAAAGAATACCAAACCATAATTGCGCGTGGTGTCAGACCTCCTGAAAGATTTTAAACGAGCGCCGTCTGCAGTGCGACTGAGATGCAAATTTCTTATGGGCATATTCTTGTTCTTCGTGTTCGATATGATATGATTAATACTTTCTGGCATGGTAAAAAATAGATCAATAATTTCCTATCGCGGCTCTAGCACCTATTAGTGAAATTCTAAAATAAGTTTTTCAATTTATTTTATTGATTATTTATTTTTGTACTGTTTTGTTTTACATTTTCCCTAATTGAAAATTAAAGACCATCAGAATAACCCAGCGGCTTGTTTTTTTTGGGGGAGGGGCTAACGGAATGGAGCAACTCCGATTTTTTTTTAATAGTCCGGGTCATTTATGTCAAAATCTATGTTATGTGAAAATCTAAGTATTTTGTACCCTCCCCCCCCCCAGAAAAGAAATTGTAAATACGCCACTGGAACAACTAAAATGTTGTTATTTACCTAAGCTTGCTTGATATTTCTGTTTTAATAATTGGAGAACCACAGATCAAGGCCTACTAGTCGTAAATCATTTTTCACGTTTTTCTTAAAATTTTTCTTATGTAATAATATGAATATTTATTATGGTTGAAAAGAGAACAGAATACTCTATCCATTTCCGTAAAAAAAATACCTATCATGTAATTTAAAAAAGGCCGATGACGTCATCACGCTCACGCCGATTTAGTAAATACAAAACTTTCTGAACCAGAACAGAGAGAATTTTATGCTATTTAATAATATATATGGTTTATACTATTTCTGGCTGAAAATAAAGATGCTACAAAGCGGGGCGCTTTAAATCAAACAGACTGTATATTTATTTTTACTCAATGTATTTTTTAGCGTGCAATAGCATGCTTCTTTAGAAACAAATTCCATTTTAGTTCTTAAAACTGTATTGTATTTTGAGTAATAAAAGAGGAAGAGCTTGAAAGATTCTAACAGAAAGATGTGAAGTAGGTGGCCGCACAGTAAAAAGTCCAGCTCTAACTCAGGTGACCCGGGTTCGGTCCCTGGAACCAACGAGAAGATTTTCCTCGACGATAAAGCCACTTTGCCTTGCTGTCATGGCACGTTAAGCAGTCGGTCTCGACAACCACATATGCATCTTTCCGTGGTTGTCGTTAAACGTAACACCGCCATATACCACGCTTAAGTATGTATTTACATCAGTGGTTTGGCAATGTTAAATACAGTTAGATAACTAGATAAAAATAATAAACAAAATATCTAACACTTCTAGTAACGGAGAATTACTGAGCTCAATACGTTCAAAATACAATTTCTAAATATATCATATTTACCTAGACCTAAGTGAATTCAGGCTATTAACATAGCATATCAACGTTGTTCGTTTGCTTATGGTTATTTTATATCAATTTTGATTATTGTTTCTAGCCTTACTTTGTTGAACTCCATAACCATGAAATAAAGATTAATAAAAAGTTTCACAGTATTTATTGACAATATTGTTTCGACAGCTAAGCTGTCATTATCAAAGGTAATATAAATATAATCAAACACGTCGCTAAAGTAAATACAAAAAATAGGTAACTATACCCTAACATTTAAATGAAGGATTTAAAATTACCGATATCACGAGGGCAGAATTGTAAAAAGCATCTCAAGTCACGCAGTGTCCACCTCATGATCACGTGGTCGACTCGAGAAATGTATCTGATAACAGAAACAACTGATAAACTGGAATGATTCAGTAGCGTCATAAAATGTCCTTTACGAAGGCTAACATTGATGCTTAATGTTGTATTCAATTATAATCAAATACATGTACAAAATAGGGAAAATGAAATTAATTTATACTATAAGAACAATTATTATTAACGTCCAAGTTTAATTATTTCATTCCACTTATAAAATACTATTTGACTCACAGTTAGGCATATTTTTGTTTTCCATGTAACATGTATGCAAGTAAACGGCAAAAAATATAAATTAAATTAAACATATGAAAGCAGAAATATTGTTATAAACAAAAATTCTTAAGAACTACTATAATACTTAAGTAATTCCTTTACAACAGTAACAAATTGTTTATACATTAATTGTTTTATTGGTTATTTGAAATTGGTAAATTATTATACATTACAATTCCTAATATATAAAAAGGATTGCCATCATTTAGTATCAGTTTTATGCACTTAAAAATATAAATTAACACCAGTTATGATTTTGTATAGTTATGATTATTGATTGATTCCCTATTTTTTACTTTTAACGATTTATAGTTAAAATTTTTGCAATTACTTTTCTTTAAATGTATTCATTACCCTATGCTATTTAAAACGTAATGAGATTTTTAATTATAAATCGTTATTAAGGTTGAATAGATACTTCAACGATGATAAATTTACATAATGTTAAAAAGTACTATCCGAACGTACGCTACTGACTTTTTTAAAACGTCTCTAGTAACACGATACTGTGCTTGCATTCTTAGCTTATCGTAATGTTCTCACAGCTGATGTGCACGCGTTCATTTAAATCCTTCATTTGTCAGCGAGACTATAGATAAAAAGATAAAAATAATCAGAATTAAATAGCTAACAATTCCAGTAACGGACAATTACTGAGCTCAATCTGTTCATTCATTAAAGGTACCCTGAGTTTGTTACGTCTAAAACGTTTAATATGCGTTTGTTATTACAAAAATGTAGGAATTTAATATTATTTTGAGGAGTCATAGTGTGATTTTGTTCTAAAAGGTGTTTGGCATAATTAAATTTTTCAGGTTTATTTTATTTTATATTAAGTTTGTTGTTGTATTTAAATTTAAATAAATATGTTCAATTTACTAAAAAATGTCACTAATGTTTTAAAGCATAATAACATTATTCGTTAGCATTTCTTGCACTTATTTTTTATTAGACCATAGTCATTTTTGTTGACCAACGTTTCTTCGTATATTATTTCGTCTTTTCTTTTATTAAACTGGCCTTATAATTGTTTTATGAGTTTCATTTAAATATACAGGGTGTCTATACTGTCTATAAGGGGTACATCAAATGTAGCAAATAGTTAGACATCGGTAAAACAAAAAAAATCCCTGTTTTTCTTAGAAGCGTATTTTCGAAGAAAATTGCAAATAAAAATGTTTCTAGCACATACAATAGGGTTGTTATGTACTACATAACAAGACGTTTTAATGTTTTATGTGTTGTTATGTTTACATTGCTGATCCAGCAACCTGCAACCTGATCAGGTTTTATGTACAATATAATTTTAAAAGATCAGTCAGTCAACTGATAATTCCGAGAAGTCGCATTAAGAAAAGGAATATAGGTTCTGCTCTGTTCTGTGTAAACGATTACATCAATGACGCAACCTTCTTGTTATCATGTGAAAAATTC
The DNA here is from genome assembly GCA_929113105.1 of Agrypnus murinus. Classification (NCBI taxonomy): domain Eukaryota; kingdom Metazoa; phylum Arthropoda; class Insecta; order Coleoptera; family Elateridae; genus Agrypnus; species Agrypnus murinus. Next base: position 18,749,147 of record OV816028.1, on the reverse strand, counting down.
ACCAAATAAAAAATTTGAGAGTGCTTCTGTTTTAAATAAAATCGATTAATAAAGAAATCGCCCTTTAATTTAAGATCAATTTACGTAATTTTGTTTCTCATTAGTAAAATGTTTAATTAATATAGTCAAAACAAGGCGTCATAATTACTACTATTACAATATTAAACGGGGGATCCCCGCATCGTATTGCAGATTCTTAAAATTCGCAATGAAATTTTCTTATATAGCCGAGTGGTTTTTATGTTTTTTAAATTAAATTCATAGCCCCCCACACTACTAAAAAAAGTCCTTTAATTTAATTTAATAACTTGCATTAGTTTAAATCAAATGTTCTCTTTAAAAAAATCAAATAAGATATTCTCTTATAGATCAGATTTATTTTAGAGCTGTTATTAGACCTTGAATTTATTTCAAGTACAAGTTTCCATTTTTAGTATTATGCAGCATAAACAAATTCGTGCTTTATTTACAACTTATTTTGTCTGGCTTTCAAATTACAAAGCTGGGCCTTTACAGTTATTAATGATATCACCATAAACGTGTTTATAATTGTTTTATATCTAGTTCTCTAAAAACGTCGGTCAAATTACTAATTTCTAAGAAAGAAAAATTTCTAATCACTTTCATTAATCAAAGAACTTTATTAAGATTTTTTGTTCCAAATCCCATCAGAAATGCACTAATCAAGTCTTGTTCAGTGGTTATAAGACACCCTGTATAGGTCTAAACCCATCCAATGCATAGAGTGGATCTGGACATGCTGGCACTTTTATGCTTATACTATTCAAATTGTTATAAATTATTATATGGCTAGATAGAATATTATTTTATACTTTTAAATTAAAAACAACTTAAAAATATCTTAAAATATACTTTAAAAGAATTTAATCAAGAATTGTTCAGATCCTTCCCACTCACCCCTAGACTTCCAATTTGGTGAAAACAAAAGAAACCCAAAAGTTTATTAGGCTACTTCTAAATAGGAATATTTAGTAATCAAAAGATATTTTCTACAACAATAAAATGGTTATTTTAAACTATTTTTATACAGGGTGTTTCATAACAAACGATAATATGAGTACTTTTTAAAATATTTCAATGTAACATGGTTTGAAAATGTAGATAAAGATATATTAGCCATTTTTGGTGGTTCACTACTATCTGCCCTTTATGCCACAAAGACTTGTATTTTATATACATATCTGTGTAAATACTGAATTTTATTCAAAATTATTTTACACTTTTTATACACTGATTAAAGGTCACATTGTACCAAAATTTGAAAAATCTGAAATGTGACGGCAACCGAATGCCCGTTTGTATTGAACAATAGTATCTGGAAACTCATTTGGGGAATCATGGAAACAATCCTGGATGGATTAGCACCATTCGCTAATTAATAAAAATGTGTGACAATTGAGATAAATATCAACTCAGCTTTATTTATTTTACAATTCTGCACGAGCAACTGCAAACCTAGTCATGGTCTACTACGATTTACTTTTTAATAGTTGCTCTATAATTTCTGTTAGATCAATTGATTTCTTTAGTTATTTTCATTGATTTCGTTAGATCAATTCAGTGATCTAAGTGAATGAACAAATACGTTCCTCGTTCAATTGCACTATAAATGTTATAAGATTCGGATATAAGCTCTTGGTAATAGTTACTTATAATGTAACAGTTGAATAAGTGCTACATCTAACACATTTCACTGTCATTTTTGAGCTTTCGCGAAAGCGAGATTATTTATACAGTACTCTCTAACATTATTGATATTCATCTCTAATTATTTGGCCACAGGCCACCTAACATATAATTAACAAAAAAATCAAACAAAAACTTAAATACGCGGAATTAATTAAAGAATTTCCAAACAACATATGGTATATACGCACCTACAATAAAACATTACCATAATCATCAATGAACCTAATCGTTAACAATACTAATTCGACTCATACGGAGAAAGTTGTAAAAGAAAAACTAAATATTTAAGAACACGTAGGGTGAAAACAACTGAAATTTATTACTTATTATGCTACCAAAGCATGTCATTGTTTTCGTTAGTTTTAATTTTTTTAAAGTCTTTCCACTAAATTTCCTTCCTTGCTTTGTTCATTTATTTAATTAGTTGTGGAAGGTAAAAATTGTATGTAAATTTTTGTATAAGAAATTCAGTATCTGAAGAATCTTTAAGGTATGTGAATTTCAAGTGCATTTATTTTCAATGTCCTTGCGTGAATTATATTCAATTAGGGTAATTAAAAAATTTAGTGCGTAATTTACTTTAGTGAAAGTTTTTCCAGTTGGTTTGCATGATAATCTACAATTAATTTAGTTGTGTAAAGCGTATGCATTTAACACAAATTTGTTTTGTTTTTCCAGATATATGAAAACAGTAAATGTTACAAATTTAGTAAATACTATTAATATAATAAAAATAATAGAGTAGAAAAACTTTCTATTGTAATATAAATAAATAAATTAATAAAATTATAAATAATATATTATGATATTATAATAAATTAAAATTATTTATAAAATGAATAAAAAAAGTATATTTAAGGGAGATGACATCTAATATTTACAATTCAGACAAGAAATTGCAAACTAGTAAGTTATAAATTTTCTATTAATTTAATTAATTAGTTCATTCTTCTGGTAATTTTCAGAATTTCAATGTTTATTTATTTAAATATCCATTAATAGACATTATTCTTCTGATAATTGTCATCACAGTATAATAATCCACTTTAATGATCCACTTATCACAAATTAATAATTACCTTTACGTCACACATTTTTAAAAATACACTTTTTTAAAAAATCAAACCAAAAAAATTCAACACCAACTGCATAATTCTTCTAGCCCACTTGCTATATATAAACGTCTCCCAGTTAACAATACCATATTATACCCCCTCTTTGTTATTATGCAACACGCCACTGGTGGCAAGGCCGCACCACTTTTTTCAACGCCTTCCAATTGTAACAGCAACGGATCTTCATGTATGTGCTTTTCATTAAGAGAATAATTAACCTGTTATTATAATTTATTGCTTTTTCTAACTATAATATACGAACATGTACAGTTCTTGTAGTATTTATGTTAATTTAAATATAGGCACAAATAACTTTAATGGTAGGTAATAAAAGAAAAATTATGAAATAGTCGTCTATGTAGGAAATGTGACATTATGGGGCTATTGTTCTTATGCTTGTTACTATTAGTAACATTACGTCTGGCTACTTAAGTAACTGTAACAGAAATTCTAGACATTTAAAAAGTATTGTTTTTGTTATCTATTTAAAGCATGTAAACGAACATGCAGTTCAATTTTAGTGAAATTTTAATTATCTGAACACAGTAGCAATAGATCACAAAATAATTAAAGAATTGTGTTTGTATTGTGTATTTAATTAAATTACGGTGGGATTAAGCCTTGAATCTCATTCTCAAATTTGCAAACCGTTTCATAACTTCTCAACTTTGGTAAAGAACTACTAATGATACAAAGGTAATTAGTTTATTACTTAACGTTACAAATTATCTCCTTATTATAAGGATGTGCAGTATTCGTGCAAAGCTCTTGCACTTAATTTTTCCCACCCTTTAATTATACCGAAGTGAACAATTTTCAGTTGCTTTGGTTACACCAACTAAAAGTCTTGTCTGTCTGCAGCACCTACCTTTGTCGTCCATATCTAGAAAGCCAAATCTATGCCATGTTTAATTGGTTTTATTCTAATTTTCGGAATCACATGCATCTAGATTGCCGGGAAGAATCTAATTACAGTTGGTTTCGGTTTCGGTACAGGGTGTGATGATTCGATACGCTTTTCTACGACAAAAACTGAGTTAAAAACTCTTTATAACATTTTCTTCTCCGATAGCTCCTTCAAGAGATATAAACAGTTTTAGATGGCAACAGTAGTGTAGGTTCTTCAATGCTATTTGATCTCGATCGACTAGATGTTGATGGCAAAATGATTAACTAAGCGGCATTAAAACCGAGTATCCCTATTGAAACAATATGCAGTTGTCATACTTTTATAAGGTTTATGTATAGTTTAATATTGTTAATTTAATCGAAACTCTCACCGATTAGCCTTGTCGGCTTTGGTAAAGGTCGATTCCGTAAAAAAAAATTCGCCTTTAAAAACCTCTTGTATGGAGGTATCCTAGACTGGCCTCTTCGAATTGTCTTTGAACCCTTCTAGCACGCCTATTTATTAACACTAAATGAAGTTTAGCATACTGGGAGATTCCTCGGGATAGGGATAGTTACATTCTAGCGAAAACCCGAGTGCAAGGTGTTTACGAAAAAAATCTTAGGCTAGAGAAACTGACGAGAGTGTTGATAGCTGACTTGGATTTTAAAACGTCATACGTTACAGGGTTTCTAGGAGTGTTCGAATTTCCAAAAATGTCTTTGTGCGCGTCGTAGCATCACCGGTTTATACAGGGTGATTTAAAACACGTTCTATTTTCGGTCATTTGCCGGTCATGCACGCCACTGGATCGAAACTCAATTGGTCTTGTATATTGCGGTTAGGCGAATCTGATAGCACAGACTGCGCCGACCACTTTATCGGTATTATTATATCCATCCTTTATGTGAAATTTCTCTGGAAATTGATGTTATTGATTGTAAGCATCGCCAGGTGTATATCCATCGGCTCAACAATGACGAGGGCCTGTCTGGGTGCTAGACCGAGCCTGATTTAATGATGAAGCGGGTCCAGGGCCGGGCGATGGACTGGACCTGGTCAACTTAAAAGTCGAGGCCAGGATCGGGCTCTAGGCAGAAGGGGTGGCCAGGGCCGGGTGTTAGCCCAGACCAACCGACTTAAAAGGCCAAATAAATTAGAACGGTACTGTAGTGATAGTGCCGTAAAAGTGCTTTGTACAGCATTTCAAAACCCTCCCTTGAGTAAATTATACTTCTTGCGTTGATAACCACGAAAAAAATTAAATACCCACAAACCAATCAATATCTCAACCTGCACTCTACTACAAAGAATTTTTAATGGCAACTTTCTCTGCTCTCTTCTGTCCAAAACGAATATTTTAATCTTACTTGGTGTGACCTACGCTAAGCTTCAGCGCAAAGTCGCAAGACCTCTTTGTCATTTTTTAAACTTTATCCTGTGTTTTATTTTTATCGTCCAGCTTGTTATACCCATAGTTTTCAAAATGATACTCTTATGCAACGTTATTTTAAACTCATACCCTTTTTCTATTGTTTGTTTTATTAGATGTATAGCGCCTCTAGTCCCTTCTCCATTGCGTAAGCCATACAGGTACGGCTATTTTCCCGGAAATTTCTTCTGTATACTCCATTATTATTGCTTGTAATAACAATATTAGGATTTTGTAAACACTGTTAAATAAAGTTATCCCTCTACAGTTGATGCATTTTATAGGGCCCCCTTTCTTATACAGGCTATGCATGTCCAAAAAGATTCTTTTCCGACAGTATCATTAGAGTCTTGCAAAACAATAATAAAATGTTTCAAAGTTGTGTTTATAGTTATAAAGTTACAGACTTTAGTAGATTGCGTTAGATCTAGATTGTTCATTGGTCGTTTTGACCGGATTGTAATGATACAAAACATCTACACTAAAATTAGAAACAAAATTTTGTTTATGTACAGAATGTTCAAATTGTACTTTGAAAAACTCAGAAAAAGGTAGCATTACGTATAGATTTTTCCCTGCAATTCCAGAACTACCTACTATCAAATCTGATTTCAACTCAACGCAAATCTGGACTGGCCACGGTCCATTTAAAATCCACCTTAAAAGAATTGGAAAATCAGTTGACCAACATGTCCATTACAAACTAATGACCCGATACACAGAATATACGACTGTCCAAGATACATCAATGCCCGTCTAGCCCTAATTGACTCCTTATATCAATGGCCAATCCCTGCTTAACAACTGCATGCTCAGGTAAATAATAATCTTCTGCATAGTTTTGTCTAGGAGATTCCCTAAGCCCTGTTTAACTTCTCTCTTTTTTTAAATTTTTTTATCAAATAGCTTTCTTTTACATTAATATTCTTAATTAAGATATATAAATATGTTAAAAACGCTTGTGACCTTTGCTAATCTTTACCTATACTTTTGTTTATTATTATTCTTCTTCTTTTGTTGTTGTTACCATTTACAGTTAATTTAAATAAGCTAGCTATAAGAATTTTAAGTTTTGATTATCATTATTTAGATTTATATAGTTTCTGTTATTTGAATTCATAGTTTAATAAATTGCATATAGATAGATATATATTATATTGTACCTACAAAGTGTCCAATTTGGCACTATTATTGTGGCAATAAACTTATGTAAAAGTCTAAAAATTGTACTTTCAAATTTTGATAAGATGATGATAATAGAATAAAATGAAATTAAGCCTTTTGCTAATACTAACTAATCCTGAAATATTTTCTAATGGATTCATTACATTCTTCAAATTATGAATTTCGTCCTTCTACCTTCTTCAGTTTTACCTACTTTTATCTTCTCCAAATTCCAAAACCTTTTGATCTTCTAAATCATCTTGTTTATTCATGAAAATTTACTGATATCTTTTTTTAGTATTTAAATATAATAACAGAGATAACATGAGGCACTGCTACATGCTAGATGAAGTTTACAAGCAAACATACGAGACTGTTCGCAGTTATCGGTGCACATTGCTATCTCCGTTATTATTGTAGCTACAAAGTCGGTTAAATTAGTAAATCAGCAGTATTCTTTCTGCTGATTACATGGTGAAGACAAAAAAATTGAAGGTCGCTTTTTCGAGTTATTCAATAAATGAAAAATAGGAAAAGTGTCATATTTCCTGGAAGTTCAAAACCTGTTATTGCCCAGTCGATTTCTATTTTATCCGGTATCCGAGGTTTTTCGACTTTGTTAAACCAAGCCCTGCCGTTAGATTTTTGAAATTTCGATCGACTGAACTGATTTGGTACCTAAAAGTTTTATATGAGCATTAGCTCCAATTTCGTCTGACGAAGATAGTTTATGGCTAAATTGTATAATTGTGATTTTCTAAACATAGTGATTGAAGAATCCGTTCTATTTTTGTTGCTTCTACTGTTAAAAGTTCTGCAGGAGTGAGTTTCTAATTGAAATCTGCTTTCATTGGAATTAAATATTTTATTATAATATTACTGAATATCTTTAGCATCTTTTCTAGAATTTCTACTTCAAATATAGCAATGGAAATGGAGCTGAAACGCTGTTGTGAAACTGTTACGTACTATGCAAATACCAATTTAAACTCAGGCAATTGGAATTTCGAAAATTTTCGTAAATTTTATGTATCGTTCGGGTACAGATTTAGAATCAACCTGTAGTGTTTATCAGTGTTAAAAATGTCGATTTTAAGCGAAATTGAACAAATATTACTTTTTTGTACCATTTGAATATGACATGAGGTTTTTAGGGCCACAGATCTGGCCATTTCAGAATTTTCAAGGTTTAGGTACTTTAGGTACCATTCAGGTACCGGTTTAAGGCCAGTCGATCAAAATTTCGAAAATTTAACAACAGAACTAGGTTTGACAGAGAGAAAGCTCCTAGATATTCGAACATTCCGATACAGATTATAGCAGTATTAAAATACTCCCCATTTGAACAAACCTTTTTTGGCCCATTTGAATAGCATGAGGTTTTTAGAACCATAGGTTCGACCTCTTTCTAAATTTTCCCGGTTTTTTACATCATTTTCAGATGCCCAGGAAACTCCATACCAAATTTTAACCTCCTAGGTCAAAGGGGCGTGGTATAACTGAATTTTATAAATTGTACAAAATATATAAGAAACATTATTTTTGATTGTGGTTCTTTACCACTGTAAACTGCGCTGTTCTAAGTCGCTAAAAAGCCATCAAGATTATTTTGTATAAAATTGCGGGTGTTGGAGATTGTTGAAAACACCTAATTAAACGGAAGCGTGGATTACCTCCCACTCTGCTTATAGTGCTACTGATGTTGGTAACAGATCCTTCTTGCTCGAATTATTAGCTCGCCGAGATACAAGACCTGGTGATTAAAATGGCGGATGTATTTCTTCTTAAATCATTTTAAATTGATTTATCTTAGACTTCTAATGGTGGCTCTGAGTACGAGGTAACAATATTAATTATTCAATCCGAAGCTTTTGCAGCTGAAAATCTAACGTCATCTTCGAAGTGACACGTAGTGGTGGAGGTCAACTTCTACAAGGCCTCCATTTGAATTGACACTTACAAAGTCATGTTTATTTTGTTAAATTATTAGAAGGTGGGTTATTTATGCAATTTTAATGTATAATCTATTCATATTTATTTATACCTAAATCTTAATAAGCAGTAGTTTGTTATTTTTTGTATGATTTTTATTATCCTAACACTGTTGCAATTAAATTCATTTTCATAATATTCGAAAAATCCATTTTTATAAATAGTTAAATAAGTCAATAAAGATCAACTTATGAACTGACAATGGCCCATGAACTAGTTGATGACTTAATTGAAGTTACTCTATTATCTTAACATGTGTTGAATTTGATGAATTTTAAGCCGTACGAAGGCATTATCTACTATTTATTACGATATAACTACTAATATAATTTTATTTTATTTGTGTTAATATGTAAATAAATGATATACTTGGTGCCTATTTATTTTCTGTTTTGTTGTGTGTTATATTTATATAATATTAGAGCTAAGGAAATCCGGCTTTTGGGCAATTAAAGCTGGTTCATGCCAAAGAGATATAACTAATTTATTAAACGTTATCGAGGAGATTATTTTTAGTCACTTATTTATTTAATCATTTGCGGTGGCGTCCGTCTCTATAGTTCTACAAACATTTTACCGATGCTTCAATTCTCATACCCTCTACATTAATTTTAATAGAGCTAGAGCTGGTAGTTTCTTATATTAACGATTGAGCACTTTGAACGATGTTTGCATGCTTTTGAATCAAAAATTAGCCGTTAAAAAGAATTAAAGAAATCGAAGGCGAACGCTTCGGATTTGTTCTTTGTACTTGTACAGAATGGCTCACGTAAAATGACCCTGTGCCTTATCTTGGAAACTAAGATTTATAAAAAAAGTGAAATACCAAAATTACTTTGGTATAAAACAAATTTAAATTTTATTTTATTTTGTATATACAGTGTGAGTCGTTCTGAGTTTAATCAAAAGCTGCAGGGGATTCCGATATATACTACATATATGTAGTATTAACCAAAAATACTTAAAATAAGTTTGAAAACCGTAAAAGTATACGAGGTGTGTCTAAAAAGTTCGGTCAATGGTATCAAAGAAAAAAGAAAACTAAAGATAGAAATAAATAATCTTGATTGGCCTTCAAAATAACCTCCTTGTAACACAACACACTTATGACAACGTTCATAAAGTTTCTGGAAGCTGGCAGCAAAGTCATCTTTAGGAATCGATCGCAGGATCGCTGTCACACGTTCTTGGATGTCCAACACGTCCTCAAAACTGGGAAACAAAAAGTAGTCCGAAGACGCCAGATCAGAGGAGTATGGTGGATATTCGAGAACAGTTACGCCATGCTGAGCTAAGAATTGCCGCACTCGAATCTGCTGAGCTTCTGCTTGTCGACGGCCGTCCCGAACGTGGCTCATCCTCAGTCGTTTCTTTGCGCAAAGCGTTTGAACCATTCGTTTCTACTCACGACTTCTATCCCGTACTCTTGCACTAACATTTCAGCATATCCTTCGTTGTTTTCCCCAACTTGTAGCAGAACTTCATGTTAACCCGTTGCTCCATTGCGCTATGACAGTACGACTCACATTGACCACGTTAGACCCAATATCAGGTAACCTTGGCTGCCAGCTGTATTCCCAACTACATGGCGTTTCTAAATATAACTCAGAATATATGCATAACAATGCGCGCGCACGTTTAACCCCTTTCCTTTGAGATATTGGAGTATTCACCGAACTTTTTAGACACACCTCGTATATGGGCTATCCATTTAAAGAGACATCAGATTAGATAGTAGTCTTTGTATAAAAGTATTATGAAACTTAAATTTGTTTTATACCAACCAACTGTTTTTCGTTTAAGTTACCAAGATGATATACAAGGTCATATAATGTGAACCACCCTGTACCTAAAACCTAATTTTAACCAATGTAATTTTTTTACCAAAATCCATACTGCAATGATCTCTTAGACATTTGCAGTTCACTGTAGATAGCTGCAAGCCTAACTCTGTTTCACTGCTTCTCTGGTTGTTCTGTACGTCAAACGAAAAGGTTGTTGTATAGGTTAGTATACCATGATGCACTACTGAGGTGCTTTCCAATGGACTAATCTACCGACCCAGTGTTACCTAGGATCGATCATCTGGTGCAGTTATTTGGTGTTCCATTGACCCTGAAGCTTAATGATCCAATCTTATCTGTCTCTTGTTTTTGAAGTGTGCTTAATAATCTGAAGGGAAATAATATCAGTTGGTTGTGGATGTTAGAAAAATTATATTTTCCTGTAACAAACCTTTAATGTATTTTCCCCTCCTTTATGTACGTTGAAAATATTCATCATTGCATCAAAATTTCAGACTCAGCAATGAAAAAAATATTTGTTTTGTTGCACTTACACGTTAGCTTGTGTGATTTGTCAGAATTGTGATCCAAAGTTATTTTATTGGAATTTCTTTTCGGTTATGAACTGATCTTAAGCTGATCTGATCTGTAAAACTAGATCAGTACACTGAGAAAAAGGTTTATTAGATGTAACTAAAATTTATTTGAGGTAAACAAATACTAAAGTTGAACACGGCGAAACAAAGATACAGTTATATGAACCAAAGGCTTAAGTTCGATATTACAATTAAGCAATAATTTAGTAGAGTCAAGAATTATGTAACTGAAATAAAAGTGTTTCTAAAGAAACAAAGCGGAAAGTTAAGTCAAATATATTGTTTGTTTCACAGAACTAAATATAATTCCTACAACCTATGGCTTATTTGCCATAACATAAGTAAAATAGTTGTAACATAGAACTAATTATTTAGATCAACTAAATCTTAGGTTGTAGGAAACGTAGGCCGTCTTCCCGTAAGTATGCTTCAGAATTGTTTCATTCTTCGGATTATTTCTTCATAATTCGAGATTATTTGTAACAACGAAATTTTTTGTTCTTTTACATTAATGAAAATTTTATTGCAAGGTTGGCTAGTTTAAAAGAAATTAAATTATTATTTACCTCAAGGCAAGCAAAATATTCATAATTAAAGTATGCATGTCACAACTAAATCAAATTGTTAATAGAATTGATTGTTACTTCTTTTAATTATTTATAAAAATTGAATGAAATCCTGTTTTGTTCACAAAACTTCACCATTCTTTTTAGACAATAAAACATCTGATTTACCTTTAATCTGTTTTATTTCAAATTTACAGATACAAAACATTTTTCTACATTAGTAATAGGCTAATTTCATGCCAAATCACCTAATTTTAAAACATTACCGTGCTTCGATATCTCAGATTTTGTTCAGATTCTTTCGTATCACGTATCACCAAATTTGTGATCTTTTGTCTCTCAAAACAGGCGAATGTTTTGTATGGCCAGATTAATGTCTTACAAAACAAAAAATCACAATTCGCCCCTCTGATCAGATGCCCTCGAATTATGAAATGACATTAAACTAACTTTTTGGGTGAAAATACTGCTATCCCACACTTTGCATCATCTGGCTAAAATTGTCATAACTCCCTTATTTTCTATGTTATCTGGCTAATTCAGGTATCAGATTAAAACTAGTTTTTGAATCTTTCAGAGTATATCAATAAACGTGCAACAGACATTGAACAGTAGAAAAAGAGGAGACTCTGAGAACAAATTTTTTCAAAAATAATTTTTTAAAACTACAAAGAACACCCTTTTTATTTTTTAACCACGCCACGTATATGCTAAGGTAATTCTATAAAACAAGATTCAAAGGTGTGATATTCACAGGAGCAATGTCAAAATTTGTAAAACACTAAAATTTGCTTTTCTACTGTGCAATGTCTTTGAACGTTTCTTGATATAATCTGAAAGATCTAAAAACTAGCTTTTAATCTGACACCTGGATGAGCCAGATAACTCGGAAAAAAGCAGAGTAATGACAATAAGTCAGATGATGCGCAGTGTAGGATAGCAGTATTTGCAAAGATATCGAAATTTTCAAAAATCTTCGGCTGTTTTCATCCAAGAAATCTGAAAAAATTAATTTAATGTCATTTCATAATTTATGTGTCTATACAAGAAAAAAATTTGAAAAAATTTAAGACTTGAAACAAATAGCTCTAGGTGATTTGGCGTGAAATTAGCCAATAATTAATGACAAAATCATGTAATAAATGAAACATCAACATAATATTTATCAAGTATTATTGAAATAGGCAACATAAACCTTTTGAATGTCTGTTATTGAACGACTCACTACTACAAACATATAATGAATTGTTGAAAGGTCAATCCAAATTTGGACATTTTATTTTAGTCTTCTTTATGTTTACACATCCTTCTAGTGCACCAGGATTCTGTAACAAAAATAATGAATAAGATACTTATTACTTTTTGATTTAATGCAATAATTTGTACCTTCACGTGTAAAATAATCCCTGCCTTTGCTTCATGAGTGGTAGGATTCCAAAATTGCTGTTACCTTGCTTGGCTTGAACTACATTTTCTCCTGGTGCCGGTGGAACCAACGATGATACTCGTATAAGTGATAATTTCATCACTATTCGCGAATCTGCAAACTCTTAATATTTAAACAAACATGATAAATGTATACACTGAGAGAAATGAAAATGTTGATTCAAAAATTTCTTGTTCAAAAATTATTTATTGTTGACATACTTATTACTTTATGATTTAATGCAATATATTTGTACCTTCACATGTAAAATAATCCCCGCCTTTGCTTCATGAGTGGTAGGATTCCAAAATTGCTGTTACCTTGCTTGGCTTGAACTGTATATGCCCCCGGTGCTCAGTGCTGGTGGAACCAATGATGATACTCGTATAAATGATAATTTCATCACTATTCCCGAATCTGCAAACTCCTAATATTTAAACAAACATGATAAATGTATGCACTGAGAGAAATGAAAATGTTGATTCAAAAATTTCTTGTTCAAAAATTATTCATTGTTGACACAACAAAAAGACTGTTAAGCTGATTACCAATGTTGCTTTGAATGAAGTTTTAATGATAATTAAATATAATTGTTTTGTTTGATATCTATATTTTCTTAAAACTTAAAGCGAATAGGTAAAAACATTTTTCACAACATTAGAAATTGTTTAATATAAGATCAACAATGTTAATTTTGTTTAAAACGAATGTTAAAACAGTTTAAACCATTAACCGAAAGATGCAGATTGTTGAACTAACAAACCAAAATTAACATTTTATTTTGCACACATTGCACATATTTAAAGTTTAGAATATGCTGATTTCTTCTTTGATTTAACAATTTCCTTCTTTCAGTGTAATATAAAACTATTTAAAAATTAATTGAATATATAGTTAGTACTTTGATTAGTTACTGGTACTTCTAATAAGAATTACATAATGACTTACTTAAATATTGCACTAATCAATCAAATTTTTCTTACCTTTAAAATAATCAATTAGCTGTTCTTTCCAGTTCCACTTAACAATAAAAGAATTTTAACTTTTTTGGTCACTCATTGAAATAATAAACACTTAATCAGTAATCACAATTAACTATAACTGCAACCCGTGTAATAGAACTTCCAAACTTGGTGAAGGTCGAAATGTTGTGATACAATCTTTTTGGACGTGTCATCTTAACGAACATTTGATGAACAAAGAGATCGTAAAACTAAATTAACTGCAATTCATTTAAATAAATATTTTATATTCTGCACGGAACGCAAGCTTGCAGTAAATAAAGATAGAATATCAGCAATTCATAATTTAGTTCTGAGAACTTTATTAAACATTTGTTGCAACTTTCACATTAAATCAGTCCCATTATAATAATTTATTTTATTTAAATGAAGAGCTGGTCAACTAAACTGATAGCGTTAAGTCAAAAATATTTACAACACTGAAATAAATTATACTCAAATAAAGTACCAACTTGAAGTAAAATATCTTGTTTCGTTCTTTTAAAAACAGCAATATTAAACTAAAAAACATTTGTTAGCTTTAATTAAAGAACTCTCAATTGTACCTAAGTAAATACATTTTGTATTTGGAAATAAGCCTTTTTCTCAGTGTAGGTCAGTCCAATGGAAATCACCTTTGGAATTGTATTATACTTTATCCCTGATTTATTTATTATTCCCTGACTTTTTTATATAGTTAGCCATCATCTTTCTCTTGTTCTGGGACAAGCTCCTGAAGTTTTAAGATCTTTCACTGCTATATAGTTGATGAATTCCTTCTTATCTGACAATCTTTATCATCTTCAAATGAATTCATGCAATAAAACAGCCAAAAATTGTAAGAAAGACATTTAAAAACTGATTTATAATAAGGAAAGTAATTCTAATGTGATTGTAATCTAATTTACATGGTGCAAAAATTCAAAAATTTATTACCTAATCTTTTTATGGTACATCATTATTTATTTTTCAAGAGCGTTCCCGTTATAATTTCTGGTGGTATGAGATTCGGTAATAAATATAAATCTAAGATCGTACTTGAAACCCTGTAATAAACAAAAAATAACAAAAATAAAATGGATAATTAATTTTAATTCAGGCGTATATGTCAGTTATACATTTACGGTCGTTGCACAGAGAAGAAATAAAGAGAGGAAGACTAACAAGACAATGAAATGTTGCATTATTTTCACTTTTGCCAAGGTTTCTTTCACAACTTAACTGATACTACTACTGATTAAAATGTTTTTAAATAGATTTTAATTCAATCATCTTTAAATAGCACTTCTATTTCGCAACTGTAATTTTAATACTGGCACGCACATAACATATTTGTTCCATATTTGTTAATTACATACTACATACAAATTAATTATAAATTAAAATCATTAGCATTTTAATAAGTATTGTAAACAAAGTATGTTATAGTATAAACATGAACAGAAGTAAAAAAATAATTATAATTGAAATAACAATATTTAGAAACTTTTTTATATTATTGTTATAAACAGCAAGTCGCCGGACAGACAAACATTTAAAAACAACAATTATTTGTTAATGTCCAGTTACAAAAGAGTGGAAATTAATTATTATTAAAAATTACATGACTTATGTCATAGTGTACAAAAGGTACCTGTTAAAATGTAGCAATCATTTTCTAGCACCTTTGCAAGTAAGTGTGAGAATTGTGTCAATTGTATGCAAAAAAGAAATGCATTGTTAAGATTCAAAGGGAATTTTATTTTCGTCGAAAATTGTCTAGAAAATCATAACTTTAGTCTCTATTATATTATGATTTTTAGATATGCAGATAAATCATTTTTCTCATAATATGTATGTATAGTACTACGTTTTAATTGAATTTTATGTGGCAATACAGGAAATACATATTTTAGTAGAACTTCCTATATTTATTTTTATTAATGTTGGTAATGTTACACAAAGACGCAAAACTATAAACTACGGATATATAAAACAGTAACAAGTCAAAGTTATAGGTGTTTCCTGTTTATTTTTAATTTTTTTACATGTTCAAAACGGATGGTTAATTATATAATATGGTAAATATCGAAGTAGTTATTTAAGTCTGATTAAACTGCATTTTAATGAAAGAAAACTATTCTTGTATCTAGTAAGACTTTAAATTGTTATAGTATATCCGAGTTCCTGCATATTGATACAAAAAAAGTTTAATAATGCACAACAGTTAATAAATAATAATAATAGATACATAAAGAGCCAGATAGCACATAGACTAATTCTATCTGGGGGTTATTAGAAAATCTTCTAGGGTTTCTTTAAAACTACGATGTTTATAATTTAATTACATTTTATAAAGCTACATTTATCTACTCTCAAAATTAATCTAATTCAAAATTAACTTCACATTAATTGGCATAAAAATAAAAATAGATAAATATATATAAAAGATAATTTAAAACTATAGGAAACATCATTTAAAAAAAGAATAAATAATAAAGGACCCAAGTGGAAGCCTTGGGGTACTTAAAATTTATTGCAAAGTTTTGTTTAGGTTCTATAGCAGATATGTGCCCATTAATTGTGACACATTGTGATCTATTATTACGATACGTTTCAAGCCACATGATGAGCTCGCCGTATATACTATAATTTCTCTTGGGTATAAAGTCAGTCTTAAGTAAGAGATTTGGTACAATCGATCTGTTAGATCGGTTCTAGTACTTTACTAAAGACACATATTTTAGAAATGGGTCTAGAATCTTTCACATCATTTTGTTGTCTGACTTATAGATAGATGTAACAAGTGAGCTTTTTTATACGGTAACTGGAATATCATGAATAACTTGCTTAGTTTCGGTGTAAGTTCATAGTTTTTTGGATTTCCTATTAATTTTCTCCCCTGCTCACTAATAAGCATTAGAAAAATTGCAATAATATGCTGGTTATTGTCTAATCGAGCAATTGTATTAAGTTTCATGTTATCTCCAGTGGTGGCTGATGATTATCAACTTTGATGGAACATTTCAGAGAGAAACATCTTCATCTTGGGAATTATTTATTAGAATACACAGTAATTTAGTTAAAATATTTTTATATATTTAAATTGTAATATATCATAGTGTTTTAAAGCTTATAACTCATTCGAAGTCAATTTTATAATCCAGACAAAATTTAATTCGATGTTACTCAAAATTTGAAACTTCAATAATAAAATTATTATCTGGCTTTACTTTTAATTGAAACTCTAACCTCTAGTCAGTATAAAAAATTAATCAATTTAATTATTGATAAATTCTCATGAAGTTTTATTATTACGCTCAAATGATAATTACCATATAGGAAAATAATTCAGAAAGAACGGGGTCCAATTTTCCTCCAAACTAAATTCAAATACTCCCCCAAATTTATTTAGTATAATAGTTATTTATGTACCAAGTCAGTAAAGTGATTCCTTATCGAACGAGTCTGAGATTATGAGGCGAGAGAGCGAGGCGTATAACAGGCGAGTTCGATAAAGACACTTTACTGACGTGGTGCATACAAAATTTTATCGCCAACCATATTTGCGGCAGGTAAAATGCTTGATTTGTACAGTAAAATAAAGTGTTTTTTTACTTCCACAAATCGCTATGGTAATGCATGGCTTTATTGATGGTTGACGATAAACATAATTATCGCCGTCTATTTGGCGTAAAAAAAGTTAGTGACTGTTAACATCATAGTATTTAACCTCAGTTTATGACAGGTGAGTATAGTTTTATCTTGCCCTTTTACATATAACAGCTGCACACTCACTCGAAGAAACGCAACACAGCTGCTGCCGCGTCACCCACGTCTGGCCATTCTAATGCATTTTATCTACTAAGGTTGCTCTGATCTATGCTGAACAACCCACGTTCGTCCATATGCAATCAAGCCATAGCCAGAGCAGCTGCGCGTTCCTACAAAGAATTTCCGCTCCAACCCACGAGCTTGCAACCAGGAAGCGTAAGCTTCTTTGATTCCATACTTGGAACACCAACCTACGGATTCCCACTATTATGCTAATCTCTTCCGCGTTGAGCAGTATATAACCAGCTTGCTTTGAGCTTATAATCCAGTCAGTGAAAATGACTCCAACACAACAACATTTCCAAGCAAGCTGATGAGTACCTTTTAATTTATTTATGTGTAGTGTTGGAATCTGGCGTCCAGAGACATTGATTACCACATCCTTCACTGCGCTTAGTTATGAGAGGGTTGTGCTAAGGCTCTCTCTCGCTTAGTTCTGCTTAGTTCATAAGGAGTTGTGCCAAGGCTCCCTATGTGTATACGCTTAGTTTGTAGATCTAGTGCTAGACAGGGTGGTTCCGATCGCCCTGATGTTTACTGTTAGATTTAGGAGGACCTGTAGTCCTCAAAACTATATAACCACCATGTATAATACCTTTGTATTTTATTACTTTGTTATTAGTATATGGTTGTTTCTATGCCATGTGTTTTCTTTCTTTTCTACCTCTGACTACGACCTGCAGTCACGAAAACCCCACGTGACAATATTAAATTTACTATTTAACTTCCAACTAATTATTATCTTCCAAAAAGTATTATCTTGTAAATATTTTAAATTTTTTTCCTCCAAAGTGAGTACGTACACCCACAAATTTTATCACTATTGCTCTGCTATATGATTAATAATGCTATATAATACTCTACTTTTATCTCAAGAAATAATTGATAACACATATTCAAAATGTAAAATGTTTTATATTTTCTCCTATAAATTCCAACATTAACAATATATGATATATAATTTTTCTTTTAAAAAAGTTTGTATTCTAATTCATTTCACAATACTTTTTAAAAAGAAATTAACAAAACTTGTCTTTTCGTTTTCTTTTTTACAACATTTTTGTTATTATTCTTTTTTTTTTTGTTAAGATAATGATTATGATTACAGTTTAAAAGATAACTGCAACTCTTCCTCATTTATGTTTACCATTATAGAATAGACACAGCTTTAATTTCCATGCCTACCACCTTTTGTATAATCTTCAATCTTTATTTTCTATTTTGCGTCTATAATAAAGCTGTTAAAGCACCCAAAACAGTGCGTTAATAGCTCATTTGAGTGCTTTAATAGCCCAACTTCTTCAAAGTTGGTAACATTGAAAAAATAATTGAAAAAAACCAAATATTGACAAAAACTTCACTCAATTTTCTGTGTCAATCAATGAATTTTCAAATGTCACATCAGTATTGTCAACTACCACAAAAATCCCTAAATTTCGAAATTGCGATTTTTTTATTTAAAAAGGGAATAAAGGACGCAAAATAGAAAAAATAGCATAAAAAACTCGTTTCATAAGTCATTATCGCACTCGTCCATTAGACAACTCGCCGCAAGCGGCTCGTTTTCTAAATTTAGACTCGTGCAATAAATCTTGCCGTATGAAACTCGTTCTTTAATATAGTAATTTTGAAATTTTATTGTTATTTTATTTTATTTTTGGGCGAGGAATCTGGATGCCGGAGCATCCTTCGTACCTCATGGCACCGATTGCTATGATCATTTGGCCGACCCTACTAGAATTTAATCGAATCTGTGGGAATTCCACCCCCAGTAGGAATTTGTATCGTGCCAAGCATCGCATTGACACGGGACCTACAATTTTACTTCCTATCCGAGAAGAAGGGACGTTTTAAATTTTTCTCTGCTATGAAATATTACCAGCTCAGTCGGGGATCGAACCTGCCGCTCTTGGATTATGAAGCAAACATGCAAACCACTAATCCACCGGGCTGGCTTTGTCATTTTATGTTATTACAAAATTCAAAACTAATTCTAATAAATTTAATTTATATTTTTCTTAGATAGCTGCAGATTTGCAAGAAAGAACCTTTATAAAGAAACATTTTCAAAAATAAGAAGAATCAAAATTCATACATTGTAACTGAACATAAACAATAATAACTCCCTTGTTTATAATCCCTTTTTATTATTAGAATTTATTGTATCCTTTTTTAATTAAATAAAGAATTATGTTAACCCATATAACTAAAATATCACTATAATATAGACCTGTCTCAAACATAAAATGTACAAAATATTTCAAGATTTTATCATATGTTAAAGTTGAGGATCAGAATTGATTCAAAATCAAAGAAAAATTGACTATAACTTGTCCCTAGTGTGATTCGATTACCTTTTGTTTCGTCACCTCCCTTTTACTCTTTTATTTATTACTATCTGATAGGGATGCAACAAACGTTTAATAAACTAAACGTTTAAACCATCAAAAATTAACGTTTACACGTTTAAACCCTTCCTCTGAAAGATTTGTGAAACCATTTTTCTTATAATCTTATATCGTTTTAATTTTTAATTTATACGCGCCATAAGGCGGACGACTCACGTTACTTTTTTTACGTCTACCAGCACTAATAAAAACTAATAAGAGATACGGAAACGATTTGGTGGAATAAATCACGAAGTGCGCTACTAGCAAATTCAGCAAAATAATTTAAAAAACTACAATAAACTGTGTTTTATGTAAAGTATTTTTCATTCTCCCCTTTACGAAAGTGTAACTTTCTATCTTGATAAGGCAAGCGAAAGCGAAAGTAAAACATGCGAGGTGGTTGCTAGGTATGAAAAACTTTCGGTCCCTGGACAACGAACTAAAACTGTCAATTTTTTTAAAATATAATATTATAAGGTGGCTGTTGTCAACATTACCTTTGTAATAATACTGTTGTATATATAATAGTATATACGCTATTTTTTCACGTCCTAAAGGGCTTAATTGCAAAAATTCAAAATTTCGAAATATTTTTCCGAAGATTTCGATAAATATATTTCTGACAATTGAACTCTAAAAACGCCAAAATCACATAGTTTTAGGATAATAAATCCTAACATGTTTGGAACTGATTACTTCTTTTTGTTGTTTACTTGTTGTTGTTGTCATGGAAACACTTTACCCCCTCAGGGAGTAAAAGTGCTACTTTACTCCCTCTTTTGGGGGACTAAAGTAGAGCCTTATATATAGGACGTGCAAAAACATTATTTTATTATAAACACTGAATCATCATTTTATTTATTTATTTACGGTGGTTAATAAATGTCAAGGGGGGAATGAAAAGTTTAATACATTACACGCAAAAATAGTGATAACCGGTTTTTCGATCTGATTTATGGACTGGACAATTATAATGTTGAAAAATGAAATGTTTCTGATTACCATATAGCAAACTTACGTATGTATTGTACAAAAACCTGAAAAATCGGCAGTCATGATTTTTTTTTATCGTTCCTTAGCGAACGATCGCAACTGTACATACGCGTTTTAAACGTGTATTTTTATATTAAACGTTTATTTATTACTAAACGTTTACACGTTTGCATGCAGCATCCCTACTATCTGATATTAACATAGATTAAAGACGAGGAGAATCCTTTAATCTATTAAAACTACTTCACTTGAGAGTACTTTGGGGTAAGTAATTTAGTGGACGTTCGACATTGTGATCCAGAGTGCGATATGGACTCCGGATCGTTTTTTATTGCTCGTGTGTTAGCTCTGGTGCATTCTACATTACCAGATCAGAGCAATTGGGGTGAAACTAACTAACTCCATTGTCCTGATCACAATTCAATTTGTTGTAAGAAAATGCTTGGGTCCGTTTCTTTTTTTATGGCATAAAGGAATATATCTTTTAATTTAAATATTGTTAATTAATAAACATTTTTTTAATATATTTATCTTAATATTAAGAAAATATAAGAAAAACAAGTTTCATCTTCAGATGATAATTATTTTATTAAGTCATTTCTATAAACTTCTTTCCATAGACTAAAGAAATAAATAGGTTAACCAATTATTATTTTACAAATTACTATTAGCTCTTTCATATTGTGTTATGTATTTCTTTGACTTGAAAACAATGATAAAGGTTATTAACAATTCTATAGTTAGTTTTACCAACTGTATTACAAAAAGTCATTTCATTTCTTTTCAGTTAATTTCTTAAGAAAATTATGGGTAACCTTTAAGGTTATGTAGCTACAATACGGCCCGATGTGATCGATTACTTTCAAATATTCTTGTGCACAATTTACTCTATTTACCACATCATTAAGTGACTCTACAGAGTACTCTAGATCAGAATGCCGAGCGTACCCTCGGTAGATCCCGAACCTGAATTCGGCTGTTTTAGAGTAGTCCAGGAAACTGAATTCACGTTCCCTATATTTGTTTCTGATTTTAACCCCACTCCTAAATTAGCTTCAAATACGAGGGTGTATTGATATTTAGTTAACCTAGGCCGATTCCATGGATAAATAAAACATTACACACATGCAGTTTTTTCTCGTGCGGGCCCGCAAAAATTAACTCGCGCTACACGGTGAAATGACGGACAGTAAACAATCTACCGCATTCAGAAATAGATGTATTTGCAAAAAAACGAGTTGCATTTGCTTAAACTGCCTACAAAATGCTTACTTTGAGGAAAAACAGGTGATATTGGATGCATTTTTATCCTTGTCGTTCTTTTCTTCAAATTCTTCGCAAAACACACGACAAATCTTGATTCGAGCTGCTCGCTTCTTGGTTGAGTCATAATTATCTTCCACTGTGACATTCCAAATCTCAGGGTAATTCTTTGCCTAACCAATAAACAGCTCAATATTAATTAATTCTTCAAAATTACAACTCGCGATTTATAATGTTGGGATGCTCATACGGGCACGCAACGGTGCCACAGGTATGTGTATACTACCCGTTTTAACTTAATAGTATCTTGATCTAAAAGTAATACTATCACAGATTGCATTCTGGGATGGCTCGAGAAAACCCGCATGTGTGCACCGGCGCTTAGAAATGCGAGTGTAAAATTTTACGTCAAAAAGTCAAGCATAGTTGTGCAGGTCGAGCGAAATTGTGAAAATCGAAAACATAGAGTATCGAGCCATCATCAAGTACCTGTATTTGAATGGGTTAAGAGATAAGCAGATATACAAAAATATGCATAATACCCTTGGCGATTAATGCCCCCTCGTATGCGACCGTGAAAATTTGGATTGCAAGCTTCCAAAGAGGTATATTTTCCATTGAAGATGAAGAGCGTCCGGGTAGGCCGATTTCTGTGTCCGCACCCGAAAATATCGATGCAGTTGGTAACATGATATTATCAAACCGTCGAATTGGGCTTAAGGTTCAATCCATATCAAGGGGTACAAAAAGAAATTCATTAATTATTTGACCATTTTAAAAAGTGTTTAAAATGCCTTGCATTGATTATTTGACAATAACCTATTGATAAATTCTTCTTGATTATTTCTAACTATTTCCGGTGTGAGAGGCCTGATCAATTAGCCCCATCCTCTTGGAAGGTCTCCATATGCCTCGATGGGGTAAATCCGAATCTTCTTTCGTAGGAAGCAATGTGGCAAGTGCTGGAACAAGGTCTTCTTGTAAAAGTCGTAAATACATCTCATCGGTCAAGCTTTTTCAAAAAATAATAGTCCTCTTATCATACTTCTGACAATGCTAGCTCGCAAGTTTTTGATTTTCTGGTTACACTGAGTATGCACATCTCTCATCCACTGCGGAATAGTGGTAGTTCTGAGTATTTACATCATCGTTTAGGGAAAAAGTGCTAACGAGTACTGCATGCTACATTCCTTGTAAACGATTAGAAAATCAAGACGTGTGTCTAACTCGTCTTCAGGAAGCTCCTGAAGGACTTGCATTTTATATGGGTAGTACTTACTTCTATGTAATATTTTTAACACGTTGCTTTTATGATATGTACGTTTGCTGCTATTTGCTGATGCGCCAAGTGTTGCACACTTAATAAAACGTTTACTTGTTTGACTAACTTGAGGGCGATCACTTCTAGGGGCAACTATTACGTAATCAAGTTGACGAGATTTCTATTCGATCTTGCTTACAGTTGATTGCGATACCGACAGACGATCGGGATGTTAGTGATTAAACAACTCACAAACTTCTTGTTGTGTTCTTGCTGTATCGCCGTATCCTATCACCTTAACACGTCTATTCTTAGCGAGTCGCATGTTAATTTGAAAATTAACAAAAAACTATTTGCTATTAACACGTGGAAAACTATTAAAAAATATTAAAATCCAGAAAAGAGTTTTAAGTACATCTACATCAATGAAGAGTTTAATTGTGACATTAGTTATTTTGTTACTGCATTGAAAGTTCCAAAGATAGTTCGGAAAATTGTAATAAACTTTCCGGAGCTTATTATCGGACATACCACCTTAATGTCTGCTTTGCTAATATTACTTTAAAAGCAAAAGAGCAAAAATAATGTATTTTAATGCATTTTCATCTTATCGTTTGAAAATCTGAAGAGCGTTTGTTTCTAATGTAAATCGATTGATTTTCAGTCATCTAAAAAATCCGGAAATTAAAACAATTGGTTTACTTAATAAAAAAATCTCAGGTCAGTTTTCATGACGAGTTGTATAATAAAGAATAATTTAAAAATAGACCTAATACAACAAGAAAATCATTTTTAGAAAGAGTTTTGAAGATGTTTATTTTATTCCGGGAGTTATTATTTGTCAAGTGTCAATTAGTCAAAAACAGAATTTTAGATATAGGGTATAACACATAAAAAATATTTATAATTTTACAAGCAATTCGCAATTGCCACAAACATTGGGGATTACTATTTGAAAAATCAGAGTTGATGTTACCCCAGATTGTTTGAGACAAATATATAACAAATTATACATAATATACATTATACAGCGTGGAAATAAATGATTTTCATCAAGTTGCCTTTGGAATTTTTTCACATGTAAATTTTTCTGTACCGCTCTACTCTTTTTGATTTAGTACTAAATTAGTTCTGTCAATAAATGAAATCAATCTGTCAAACAATTCATAGATTTATTGAATTTTGTATATTTTGAGGTTATGGTACTGCCTTCTCTATTTTCGTAGAGCGGCACGTCGTGCTTTTACATGGGGAATGCAATGGTAACTTGATGAAAATCATTCATTTCCACCCTGTACATATTAAGTATTTTATAAAATATTGAATTTCTTTCTTACTTTTCGACCTCATTGAGAATAACTTAAAAAACAGAAGCGTTTAACTTTTCAGGAGGCAGAACAATTTCAACAGAAAAGATGAAAGATGACTAATATCTGTCCAATCGATTTTATAGAAAGACGAGTTCTATAAATGATCTATTTTAGTCGTGTGTTATAATTATAAATATGATGAATTGAATTTAAAGCGTTATTTTTGCATGAATATCAAACGACCGCTAAAAGATTTAAATGGAAAAATAAGATTATAAAAGTTATAGATGAGTAATTGGCTCTTCATTGATATTGTCTAATTCTCAAAAAAAAATTAAATCGTTTTACTCTTTATGCCTAATATATTACATGATAATCATGTAATCTTAATTTAATTGAGGCAAGCTATAAAATTAAAAACTTGTATTTAATTTCAAATACAATGTTCTGAAATTCGTTTACAGTTTTGATTAATCGTTTAGTAGATTAATTATTAAAGAATAAGAAACATTAAGAAGCATAAATTCTTGTACATCCAAATAATAATTGTAACGGTATATTTTCTATCGGCCTCGAATATGTGTAATTTCGCGTATATATTTACTGAAAAATTTAAAGTTCGGTCCTGCAAATCTATATTTTATTTGTAGCTAAGGTTTTGTTGTACAAACATATTTACAAAGAATATTTTAAAAGATTGTTTTCGAATTTTTATAAAACTAAAGGACGTTGAAGTAATAAATAATGTCTTTAGCACTTTGCTTGTTTACTCGTAGAAACGGTTGCGTTGTTAAAAAAAGAGGACCTTGATAAAATCCGATGGCGTATATAAGTCATCTTGCTTTATATAAATATTCCAGTCTGCATTCTGGGAAAGCATTGGTAAAAAGTAAACTTCTCTCTTGTTTGGAAGGTGACATTTAAAAAACCGCATGGACCGCAAGTCTAGTCGGCAGATGTTGGCGTGCTTGTTTTCCGTTTTCGTGCCCGTACAAAATCTTTAGTTTGGTTTATTAGGGCGAGAATCTCGCATAAAAGCTAATAAAATTTGCCTTAAGGAATCCACGTGGACTAAGCTTGCCATAGTTTTGATTCGTTCCTAGAAAATAATACAGGCTTTTAATTGGTTAGTCCGATCTGCATCTTAAGCGAGGGAAAAAGCATAGTTCTTCCACGCTAGCAATAGGGGTCCAAAGAATGTTAAAAACATTTCGATCCAAGAAGATTTCCAATTTCAAAGAAGATAGTCGACTTCGGTCGACATTACAGAATTACCGTTTTCATTTTAGTTAAATAGAATTAAAAGAAAATTCTAAATTTAGTTTTCATACAGTTTAATCGATTGCCGGTCCCGGATGCCGGTAAAGTTAATATTAAAAATCTACAGTCAATAATTATACGGTTTAATTAAGTGTCCGGATATTAATCAACAATTTGCGGTTAATAAAAAGTACCGTTATATATCGCTAAACACTTTTCCGGATGTTTGTGCTTTTGAAGAATGGGAAATCTAGCTTTTCCTATTATTACAGTTATCGTACCGTACTCTCGTTTAAATAATCCTCGTACCGAAATAAAGTAATACTTACAGACTTTCTCTTCAGTGATCGAAATCTCGATTAATAAATAAATTTGAGTTATGTGCCTTCTAAATCCAGTTCAGATTTAAAGAATATGTGGGTTGTTTTAATAAAAACAACGAACCTTTGCGATGGTTATCAAAATTAAACTAATAACCAAATCTTATGGAACTTTAATGACACTACGAAGGTTTTCCCCTTGCATCTTTAATTTATGAAAAGAAAAATCTACGGACCTTCCAGTTTCCACCTGCGGCGATTGCTTGATGTACGCTGTAGTCATGTTTGTGCAGTTTATCGTTGATTTTGGTTTGCGAATTATTGACAACTAAAGGTATTGTGACTTATGTACTTCTTGAGTGTTGAACATTTATGTAAATTCTTTGAATCTTGGTAATAGTTTTACAGTTTCATTTATATGTACTTCAATACAATTCTTTTTATTCATTAAAATTTCATTAGTAAAAGAGCTCTTAGGTAGGAACTTATTATTTGAATGTTTTTGAGTTTAAAATTTGTAATCTTTTTATATTTTTATATTTTTTTCTGGTGTTTTCTCAAATAAATATGATTTTAAAGTTAATTAATATCAGTAAGATTGAACCAAATAATTATGAAAGTTTTTATTAATATTTTCGTTAAACTAAATTTTGACTTTGTCGAAATTAACCAATATTTTGCACTAAATTTATATCGGTCTGATTTCATTTTCTGATTAGTGATTTCAGACAGATTTATTAGATTCATTTAATCTATTTGATCTATTTAATTATCATAATTAAGCTTCATAATCAGATGGCGCCCTGCTTGTATATGTTTTTGAAACCTTTATCCATTACTTTATAAATTAGACAACTGCAGAACCAATACCTACGACCTGAATTAAAAATTTGTAAGATAGAGCTAAATCTCAAGCCGTGGTAATCTTGAGCATCTTTTAAAGTAAGTATAACGTTTATCGTATTTTTATTGTATTTTATTGTTTATTTTTGCCGGAGAAAAAACCTTCGTTTCATAATTAGACAAGCATTCATGTTTGATATATTTTTTTATTATAAAATAATAATGAACGCAAGTAATTCAAGTCAGAAATACATTAAATTTATATGTATGAATAAATGAATACAATGTATGTGTTTTATGCTATATCATGTCATAAAATATAAATGAGATGCATCTATAAGCTTTATTTATTATCCATTAGAATTTCGATTTTTTTAAATGCTTAGGATTTATTTTTATTAACTTCGCATCTTAATCAATTTAGGAAATTCAAATAATAAGTTTTTAGAACTAGATATTAGCGAATTTTTAGTTTATAATCATAACCATATAATACGTTCAATGAATGGCAGCTTAGACAACACATATTGCATCCATTTAACACGTAATATTTACTGATTCGATATTTCAGGAAAATGTTAAATAAGAATAGACTATATATGCATGCTGCCTTCGGTAATTAGATTTTTATTTAAAATAATCTCTTTAATAATTATATAAATATAGTACGGAATAAATTGTTTTTAATAGCAAAAATGTATTTTAACAATTTAACATTTAACTGTTATAAATCTCTAAATACTAAATAAATAAATCTCTAAATAAATAATTATTTTGTACTTTATCGTTTTAACAAAGAAAGACGATATACCGTCATCGATAAATAATAGATACGTTAAAATGATGTTCTTGAAAGAGTACCCTTCGTCTTAATTTTATTGTTTATTTAATTCTGACTCTAAAATAAGCATTCATCCGTATTGTCTAATTTCTAAACATTTCTAAATTGGACATTTCATTTATAAATTTTAAATCAATCAATCAATTTAAATCATCTCAATTCATTAACTAGTGATCTCGATTTTGTTTTCTAAATTTTATATTTAGAATTATAAATGGTATATTAAATATCTAAACTGTATTTTACATTTTTATTTTCTGTATCATCAATTTAAAATCGTATTATCTACACAATTTTAAATCATATGTTGTATTGACTGAATTTTTTGTTATTTAGTCAACTACATTTGGTTAATCTACTGTGATGATTCGTACATTATATATTATTCCTATATTTTCGAAGTGCTACATTCAAATCCTGAATTTCTACCAACTTAAAAAAGTCGAATGCCAGGACCTTATATTTTAATATCTTAATTTTATAATACGAAATTTGGCGGTTTATTTATTTATAATATTCTAAATTTTAAATGCAGGATTTTGTGTTATAAATAGGGGAGAGTCTGGAACAGTGGCCACCTTTTTATAATAACATCCATTACAACCAAAATTAACCCTTTTTTATAGAATCTGTTACCATTGATAACAAACACTGTTTTTACTTCTACACCATTACATTCTAGAACTGAAAAAATAAAACTATAAGAAAGATTTTGGAGTTGGAAGAATTTAAGATAAAAGTGGCCACTGTACCTACAGTGATGGTACAGTGGCCATTAGAGTATGGTACTGTGGCCACTACTGTGTAGGAGATGGGAATAGTAAAAACAAGTACATAGATATTTACAGAATAATGATTTATTTTGTAAAAAATAATTTGTATTAAAAAAAAGGCAACTTAAATTTAAAAAACCAGCCAAAAGCTAACAAACATTATACATAGATAAATTAATGGAAAAAAAACAGATTTGCTGTTCTAGTAGTGCCGCCTATTTTTACAGGTTGAGATAAATATTGTACAAATCATCAGGAACATCTAGGAAATAATATCTGAAATAAATAAAATATTGTACTAAATAATAGTACAGTGACCTATATAAAAAAGAAGTGGCCACTGTACCTACATTTAACATGGCTAGTGTACCATCAACTACATGCTTTTTAAAAAAGTAGGAAAAAACAAAAACTACCCAACACAATCAAAATATTATTATACCAATAAATATTTACATGTAGTAGGTAAAAGCGGTCAACGATAGTTCCTTTTGACGTTTATTTATTTAGCCACTAACGATTATCTCACTTGCCTGTTGTATTTTATTTAAAGTACACAATTTCAGGTTGAGTTTGTTTTAAAATAAAAATCTTGAGATTTAAATTGAAAAACTTTGTTAATATACTCAGTGTCCTATTGGTACATTCTGTGCTAGATGACAGCACCTAATCTTTATAAATAAGGAAATGGCGGGAAGGGGGCCACTGTTCCTGCATGGCCACTGTTCCAGACTCTCCCCTATATTTCAAATTTAAATTATTTTTGGAAAATCAATTATGAAGCTATATATAACTTTTGAAGTTTTTTATTCTACATTGTTTAATCTGAATTAAAGACCTGCACTATCAAAATTCTAAATACGATAAATAGGATTGTAAATGTGAGTTCAACGTGATGTGAATTCTGAGTCCTGGATGCTTAATGCTTAATCTTCAATTATAGTTTCTAATTTCTGTTTCTTGCTCTCTTACTACTCGATAATAAATTTTATATAATATTTTTAAATTATAATATCCTTAATTTCACATGCAGTATGAGTACAATAGTGCCTAAACAAGTCGCACAATCGACTTAATAATCAATACTAATTGCACCGCTAATGATGGCATAAATCCAAAAAAATTAACCAAATTTACCAATCTTCTGCCGGACAGATATGTTCGTTGCGAATGAACGAACGAACGAAATGTATTTCAGCGTTCTTGCTAACCAAAAGACGGGAAGAGGGGAGATCAATATTTAAAAGAATTTACAATAGAGTGTGTACTATTTCAATAGAGCATAATAATTTCGAATATTTTTACTCCCTAAAGCGAATCCGTAAACAATTAGAAATAAAAATTAAATAAAAGAATTTTTTGATATAAATTGTAATTCTACAATTGTAATTTAGAATTATAAAGTGTAAGTGTAAGTGTAAGTTTATGAATTTCAAAATGAGAGAATCTGAGAATTCTGTTTTATATATTTAAAATGTAGCATTCTTGATAATACTTCTAAATTAAAAAACACGATTTTCAAATGTAACGTATTGTATGTACCCTTTAACTTCTTGATTGTCAATGCCAAATTCTAAATGAGACTTGCACATTGTTTCAAACGTCAGAAAATTGCATTTCATTGCTTTTAGGTTTGTACCCTGATTTATACTTCATGAAATCGTCTATCCTATTGCATTTACTCGTATTACTATATAATACCACAAACTTAGACGATATATATTATGACGTGCTAAGTACAAGTAAACCGTAAATCAAACCTAAAATCAACGAAATATATTTCCAAGCTGTTGTTACTCAAATGTGAGACACTTCAAATTTTGATTTTACATGAACATCTCTTTTGATTTTTAATTACATTTTAATTTTTAATTACAGATTTTAACTTGTAAATCCGACATTTTATTTTTGTATTTAGTATAACGATTAGTACAAACAATTACAGAAGTGATTTCTCATCCAGTTCAATTTTATATTTTTTCCACTACACAGCTTCAAATTTCCAAAATTCTGGAATTAGTTACAGTCATAATATTCAACGAATAATAAGCATTTTTAAATAAAAAGTCAATTTTTGATCGCATTTTATTTTATTTGCAATTATAAAATAAAAGAACACATCGTTTCGCAGTCATAAATTACTGCACGTCAATAATAATGTTATGATATAAATAATAATAGTAAAAAAGATATATTCTAATCAGTGGTCTTACAAAAAAATTAATAAGAACCGTTAAATATATTGCACAGCAAAATTAAATACTATATACAAAGATATCCATTTAAAAAAGCGTATTATCAATTATCATAGCAGGATCAAATACTTACAGCAAAAAATAAATTATTTTAATAGTGACCGTGTTTGAATGCTGCAAGTGCTCCATATCCTCCATGTGCACCAAACCCTCCATGCGCACCATACCCCAAAGCACCTCCTGCAGCAATAGCTGGTGCAGCTGGATGAACAGATGGTCCTATTTTCTTAACGACAGCATTGAAACCAGCAACATCATTAGCGGCATATTCAACAACTCGTACAGAACCATCAGGTTCCACCAAGGAGTATTGTCCTTTTACGTTTCCACCATCACGGGTTTCGTGTTGGCTTTTTTGGTCACCGGTAAGGGCGTCAGCAACACCGTAATTGTAAGAGTATTTTGGATAATCCTAAATATGTTAAATTTGGGTTACATTTGAAATTTAAGAGTATGTAGATAGGCTTACATAATAGTCAGGTCCACCAGCACCAGCATAAGCACCAGCAGCACCTAAACCAAAAGCTCCACCTGCTGGGCCTGCATAAACTGGAGCTGCGGCATAATGGCCACCACCAATTAAACCAGCACCATGTCCTAGGCCTAGTGCTCCTGCTGAGTAACCGCCTAAACCTGCACCACCTAAGGCTGCTCCGTTTGCGTAGCTAACTGCAGGAGCAATACCGGCTTTTGCTACTGCTAGAACAGCAGCTAAAACGACAATCTAGAAAAATAAGTCAAATTATAGTCACAAATAGTAATAATAAATATTTATGTATATAATATGATAAGTTTAGTTTATATATGTATAAATAAGGTATAAAATTTCTAAGCTGTTTTATTATATCATTATGCATGTGTTTACGCAAGGTTGGTTTATTAACCAAGTCGGTTTTGTGTATAGAGTTCGTGATATATCAGCAGGTACTCCTCCCAGTCACGAGTATAAGTCGTAATAAAGGAAGAATAGAGGGATTGTTGTTTCAGACGTGCTACTATCTGTTAAATTAGCTAATTAGATTCATTATTTATGTGCAGGTAAATTACAAAGGAGTTGCCCACATAGTACATGATTCGAATGTTTAATCGTCCAGAAATGGTGAATAAACGTCCTGATTTAGAAATACGTAGACTATTTTAATATCCTTTTTGAATTTTATTAAACTAATCTTATATGTATTTAAAAATAAATTTAGAAAATCCTGAAGATTGTATTAATAATAAAAATGTTATGCACGTAACATGCCGGTAGTAGTGAGAATACCATTAATTATAAAGGGTGACGGGATCTATCAACATTTTCTTTTGGTTTTTCCACTGTTATTGAAAATAAGCTTTCAAGACTTATTCATTTATTCATAAGTATGATTGTTTTTATAAGATAGATAAATAAAAGTTAAATGGCTTTTTTGAATAAAAAACGCATCAAAAGAAAATAAAACGTTACACAATTAAAACTTGCACACGGGGGAAAAACCTTCCAAATAAATGCTTGTTAAATTAATTAACGTTGTTACTTGAGTAACTTTAGTGAAAATCTTTTCTAATTTGAAAGTCAATTTTCACAAAATGCTAAATATGCAGTGCAATTGTTAAAGCTTAAGTTTCTGATTCTTTAAATTGTTATTGATATGCAAATATATGATTAGTTAGTTATATTTAAAGTATTTTTTAAATTCCTATTCAATAAAAAACCTCATTCAATTGTAAAATAAAATTCGGTTTGCACATAACATTTAAAGCACTACGCTATTACTATTAGACTATTACTACTATAATTGTCCATCAACTTACTTGAATGAAAGCCATAGTTATTACTATTATATAATTTAAAACAAACTACTAAATCGATATCACAAAAGTGAGTATTGAACTGATACTGAGCTCCTTCCCCATCATTCAGTATTTATAGTAAAACTTCCATAGAACACTTCACTATTGCCTCAAGGTCCTGACTTTTTACAATAGTTTCAAAAAAATTGCGATTAACATTCTAGCGTATTTAGATGTGGTGTGTATGCATTTTCATTGTGTTATCTTTATGTTTTATTATAGTCATAATTAAATTATTGCATTATATTTTGGAGTTTATTGATGATAGGAAGGATTGATTGTCTAAATTAAATAGATAGATCTCTTACACGCCCAGTAGGATATGTTAAGAAATAATAATTAATTAGTTTTTATGGGCATTTTTGGTTATTGAAGGTAGTATTATGAATTTAGATAAATATCAGGGTTTTTGTAATATTTTTTATGTAGGCTTTAAGTTCTTTGTGTATCTACTTCTATTTTGAAATACACTGCTCAAAGAATTAACGCATGTAAATGTAAGTAATTTTATCTCGAAAGCTGATGAAATTCAAATGGGCGCCATTTTGGGAAGATTTATCGAATTTCTATGATTTGCTTCTTATCTTAAAGTTTGAAGCTCTACTTTTATACTCGTAATATAAATTTAAATTTTACCATCTCTTCGCCTTTTGTATCCACACAGAAGTTACCAGTAATTTTATGGATACAAAGAACGATTTACGATTTAAAATTTGCAATATTTAAATCAGTCCCTAGAAATAAATAATTCCATTTTAAGTTTATGGTTAGGAATTACAAAGTTTATGGGGTTTATTTTAAAAAATGAAACAAAATTCAGATCGATACGTTTTATACACAACTATTGTGTTGAAATGCTTCCAAATATTATGTAAAATGCTCTACACGTGGTTTGATTTCTTAGACCCTTAATTATCAACACTTTACATAATAGCAACTAAAGACGTTTCTAAAATGCCAGGATTAGGTCAAAAACTGACCCTTAATAATCGTTATCATCTGATTTTAAAATTTGTTAGAAAATAAATCTATTATGGGTTGTTCACGCTGTTTGTCTGGTCGTTTACAACAAATACATATTATAGGATTTTTTAATTTCTAATCGTTCAAGTACCTAGCATCTGTGAGTTTTTTTTTAATATTATGGTTATTGCCAGATCAACAGTTACATTGTTATACATAACATGGATGTTACATATTTTATACTTGATGCAGACTAAGGTAAGGAGACTATTTGGCTGTCTCGATGGACACTTCGCAATAGCAGCGTCAATGATTTGCAATGGAGGGCTGGTATTATATCCTGTGATAGGAGGTGCCGTTTGAGTCTTGTGTGGATCTGTGTTTGAAATAGTTCGAAATGAAGCGCACCACTACACGCACTTGAGTTGGTTATGAATTTTTTGGCACTCATTTTAATGTAGTCATCAAGTCCAAGCTCATGGTGCAGTTGGATGTTTCTAAGATACCAGGGTGCATTGACTGTAATTCGCAGCACTTTGGTCTGGAATCTCTGTAGTTTACGTATGTTGGTTGGATTTGTATTGCACCATATCGGTGATTCATACAGAAGTAGCGTCGTAGGAGGCTTTTGTAGAGGAGGACTGCACATTCTATTTTTAAGGAGGACTTGCGGTTAAGTAGAGGATACAGTTGCTTAAGTCTGATATGACCTTGAAGTAGATGCCAAGATATTTGACTGGGGAATCGTGTGGTTTCCATGGTGTCAATGTATTATTAATATGTAGGCGGGCGGGATTCGTAACTCTTCTGAGCGTAAAGACTTTGGCCTGACACTTTTCAGGGTTTATTTGGGTATTCCACTGTTGGAACCATCGGTAAATTTGGTTTGTAGCTTGTTGCAGTGTTAGTATAGCTTCATCCAGAGAGGTTGCTTGGGTAAGAATGGCTGTATCATCAGCAAAGGTGGCCAGAGTTGCTGTGGTTTAGGGCAGGTCGGATGTGTAAATTCAGAATGGGTGGGGCCCAGCACGCTGTCTTGTGGGACGCCAGCTCGGATGGTCTTGGTTTCTGAAAACGCTGAGTTCACTCAACGGCAAAGGTTCGGTCTTCCAAGATGGCTTTAAGATAGAGTGGTAGATTGATGTCGAGCATTTTCTTTTTCAGGCCTTCAAGCCAAACTCTGTCGAAGGCCTGTGTTACGTCGAGAAATAAGGCCGTGGTGTATTGTTTGTTTTCAAAGGCGTGCTCAATGAGTTCGCTGATGCACTGTCGCCAATCGATGTTATAAGGTTGTCAATAGCAGAGTCAATATCCTGGTTGGTTTGTATATTAGTGGGATTGGTTATTTTACTATCCAAGAGTTCTTCGAACCGTTCCCAGTTAATTTTGCCATTTATGAGTTTGGATTTTGGTTGTTTGAGTGCTAAGTTATTTGTGAAGGACACTAGGACAGAGAGGTGATCTGTGTTGGGTTCAGTTATAACTTGTTGATAAAGTGTTTTATTGGAGTTCTTTTGTAAGACAATATCAAGTATGTCAGGCTCATGATCAACGCGATAAGGGTAATATGCATACTTGTCCGGTGCAAGGGTTTGTAGGAGTTGTCTGTTGCGAGGTTTTCTAGTTTATTCCCAGTTGGGTTGGACGCCCTGCAGCCCCATAGGGTGTGTTTAGCGTTTATGTCTCCAATGACCAGTAGTGGTTGGGTTGTATTAAATATTGTTTTAATATCATCTTCTCACTCTCACTCGTCCAGTGTAACCTTAATTGACGTCATTTCAATATTTAGATTAGGGATGTCAGGAAGTCTCGTATGTTTGAACCTGTTTTTGATTAGGATCGCCACCCCTCCAGATGCGGTTGGGGAGATTCGGTCTTTTCGATAGACGTGATAGCCGGGGATTTTGAGGTTGATTGTGTCGTACAAATGCGTCTCAGTAATGCAAGCTTTATCAACTCTGTGTCGTGCCAGGAAAGCAATAAATCAAGAGCGTTGATGTAGGAGCCCGTTGGCGTTTCAGTTGAGGATTTTTAAGCACTGAATTGGTTGTGTTTGATTATGGTCTATTAAAAAGTGCGGGTAGGAGAGTATTGGTAATGAATGTTTTAATTCGGTGTTGCGGCAGATAATATTTGTTTCCTTCAGTAACGTTTTCAACATTATTTATCGGTAGTGACAAATTATCTGACTTGCGCTTATTAGGCGCTTGTTGGTTCATAATTACATTGGATGTTATTGGTAGATAGTTGTGTTATATTAAAAAATAGTTTAGACTTACTGCGTTTTATTGCAGGATAAAATGCTAAGGTCAATGTATCGCACTGTTATCGGACGGCGTGTGAAACATCCGTTCCGATCCACTGCTAGCACTCGACTCGCGTGTGAGTTTTAATAGCCGATAAACTTTTTTTAGTTTCTACTACTTTGACCAATATAAAGCGCTTTACAGTCTTTACAATGTTTATATCCGCCAGATTTGTTCATGTTTTCTGTATCATCCTTATGAATTATTAATTGGTCCTTTCCCTATATTATTTTTATTGTATAAAACTTATATTTAAGGTAAATATTAATTATTAATTAATGTTTTACATTCAATTATATTATTAATACAAAGAAATTATCATATTGACTGGGGATTGAACCCAGGTCTCCGACTGTCCGGGTCAGCGCTCTAATCTGAGCTACAAGGACAACCTACATCTGAATAATAATAACGTAGTTCGTAAAATAAGTGATATAGAATTATTGACATAGATTACATTGTAGCAGGTCTTCCATGTACACTGAGAGTTTTCTATTTATTAAGCTTATCACGATCTTGTACGTGACATTTAGCTAAGTGATGACTGTTTTGTCCCTTTTTTATGGATTGTATGGATTATACCTATGTCAAAATTGTATGCAGCTACAGGTTGTCCCGGCAGCTCACTTGGTTACAACACCGACCCGGAGATTTGGAAACCTGTGTTCGATCCCCAGTCAGGCTGATAATTTTTCTATAGGTACAGGTTATTTGCAATTATAATATGATCTAACGTGAAACACAAATTAATCATTAATGTTTACCTTAAATTTAAAAATTAATTTTCTTCCAGGATTGTTAAATATCTATAGTAGTTTTGATTCTGCTTGATTGCATAGTTGATTGAAGCTGACGAATTCCTGGTAGCTCACTTGGTTCGAATGCGGACCCCGAATGTCGGAGACGTGGGTTCGATCCTCAGTCAGGGTGATTAGATTTTTTATACGGATTTGTATTTATAATATAATCTGTTACAATTTACTTTTCTAAGCTTGTTTACTATTTTATCACTAATTTGAGGAATATTACTTACTTACTTACTTACTTACTTACTTCCATTTCTCTCTACATCCTTACTTGGAATCTGACCTTGTCTATCGCACATTTGCACCTTTTCTATTGTTTACTGCTTCTTTCCAGTTGTGCACTTTTAGGTCGGTTATGTGTCTCTCATCTTGCCTTCGATTCATTAACAATATTTCTATTTTCTTATTAACCATTCCAGTTGAAAATTCATTTTAGGTCTTAAATTTAACGTAAAACATTAAATTTAAACATCTCAATAATAACAACATAATAATGAATTGTAAGGACTGTGATTTATCACAACACTATATTTAACGGTGTCTCCTAACCACACATTGTATTTGACTAATTGCCAATACGTATTTCGGTAACGATGTTACCTTTTTCTCGGCATAAAACCGTCTGAATATAATTCTAAAAGTAATAATTCTCTTCTGGGTGCATTTTTCCACTATGTTTACTATAGAAATGATGTATTTCTAAATTAACCCATTTTATTCTTTTTACATTTCTTTAGAAATACGATTTCTGCATGTATCAATCTAATCCTAGTACTTACATTATGAAAACGGTAAATCCTTTGACTGGATAGTCATT
This sequence comes from Agrypnus murinus, assembly GCA_929113105.1. Taxonomy (NCBI): domain Eukaryota; kingdom Metazoa; phylum Arthropoda; class Insecta; order Coleoptera; family Elateridae; genus Agrypnus; species Agrypnus murinus. The sequence goes on along the minus strand of OV816028.1, from coordinate 18,711,425 downwards.
GTCACCAATAATGGATTGTAAGGACTGTGGTTTATCACAACACTATATTTAACAGTGTCTCCTAACCATACATTGTATTTGACTAATTGCCAATACGTATTTCGGTAACGATGTTACTTTTTTCTCGGCATAAAACCGTCTGAATATAATTCTAAAAGTTATAACTCTCTTCTGGGTGGATTTTCCACTATGTTTACTATACAAATGACGTATTTCTAAATTAACCCATTTTATTCATTTTACATTTTTTTAGAAATACGATGTCTGCATGTATCGTTACCGAAATACGTTTTTATCTATCTGCTAAATACTATTTTAAACGTATCCAGATGGTAAATTAAACAATAACAACGACAACAACAACAACAACAAGAGATGAAACTATTACTAAGGGTGGGTTTTCGACCTAAGCCAGAACTTTCAGAAATCTCTTTAGTTGCGATTATGCAAGCTCTTGATAACGATCTAAGAAAATAAATTTTACTAATCGATACGTTTCCTTTTAATTAAGGTACATGCTGTCCCATTAAGATTTTGAGGCCGCTTGAAAGGTTATGGATGGTGAATAATCTTGAGGTAGTTGAAGAGCACAGATCAGTAGCTATTTGCCTGTTAAAACCACATGAAAGTGTGTCGTAGTGCCAAATTATGGAGTTCATCCCTGGTAGTGTTTCTGAGTCGACAGTCTTTCTATTTCTAAGACTTCGTTTTTTAAGTCTTAGGAAGTCCCGGGAATCGCAGCAGTCCTTTTACATAGCAACCTTCAAAAATTTAAATATTCATTCTTTAAAACCACTATCTTCTAATCAGTTTTCCCTAAAAGTTCTCTTAAAAAATAACTGTACATTTAATGAAAAGCACAACAGGTACACATTCTTTTATCATAAAATTATTTTGTTTTGTTTCTCTTTTGTGGGAAAATCTTTCCCGTTGAGTGTTCAGCCGAGCAAGTATTATTTCAAAAATCTATTAGAATCTCAAAATAGAATTTTACATACATTAGTCTCTGTAAACCACTTTATTACTTCCTGGAAGAAATACCACCCAATGCAATAGCACCCACAACCTTTATTATTTCTGGTTTATTGAGTGGTCATAAATATGTGTTGATGTAATTATCAGTTTGTCAATTTTAAGGTTTTTAAGTTTTCTACTATTCGATTTTGTATACATATGGATTATGTCTGGCCTTTTTAAATAATTAGAAATTTTAAGTAAAATGAAACAAATTCAGAAATGAAATGAAAATTCTCTTCAACAATTGTAAAATCACACGGTCGTTTTAACAATAAGTTTGTAATAAGTGTAATAAAATCTATCTATGAAAATGACCACTTCAACAATAGATCAATTTGCAAAAACTATCAAAACATTGTTAGAATGGAACTCTTAACGTTATCAAGACCCTAATTTAATATGGATGTTTAAGTAAAAACATTTTATTTAAATAGGCCATTATTTAAAAATATTAATACCAGTTTCTAATAAGGAAACTCCAGATGGAGACCCCTTTTGAATACAATTAAATAGAATGTAAAAATTTACTTAATGAATGAGTGATGCTTCTAATGGTATTTTGTTTCTGAAAATAATTCCTTCTACCTTCTTTGATTAGTAATTACGATAGATAGTAAATAGTTTTTACGGCTGTTTAGTTTCTTTAAAAAGATGGATAAGAAAACTACTTGTGTAAGGGGACCGTCTTATTTACAATTGTCTTTTTAATTAATAATGTGCATAAGAATTTGAAACAAATATAAAATTTTATTTAGGAAATTTAATTGAATTTAGCTTGAAGGAATTGTATGTACAGCCTTTAGCAAATGTCTTGTCCCGAGTAAGGGCGTTGCTGCTTTAAGAATCGAAATACCCCTTATACTGTATACGAAAGAGACCGAATTAAACAGAGATGGACAACTACCTGGGCAAGATATTTAAATTCTTTAAAGCTTGTTTTGAAAACACGCATGTAAAAGCTCTTGTTGCTCATTCTACTCAAAATTTCTTTGACACACTTTATAAAATAGTCCTTTTAAATGGAAGCATCTACTAGTTAAACAAAGTTATATAGCGTGTTTGTTTCATTCTTTACCTTTAATAAAAAATAACTCAACGAAAACAATAATGAAAACAATAATCAAAAAATAGAGGTTTAGGACTACTTTAGTTGTCTAATCTCCCGTGTCCACTGACTACTTTTGGAGGAGGTAGGATTTTTCTTTTAGTCTTGATAATATCGTGGAAAGAATTATTTTTAATGGATCTTTATTACTTCTAATCCATTCCTCTTGTCACTTCACTTAACTAATAATTTTTTCTACCTCTATAGTTACTACTATTTTCTTTAAGTAAGATATTTGACCGAAGGCTTTTAGTATTTTTAGATTCACTAAGGTCTGCCTTCCTCTTATCAGTTTTTTAGTGTTTTTTTTATAGGTAGTTATTACTGCTTGGTTTAGTGCGCTCGATATTATAGCAGATCTTGATAAGGTCACCAGTTTAGAATATTTATTAGCATTATACGAGGGTGGTCTGAAAAGTTTCCGACCTAACAAAGATACAAGACATTTTTTCTTTAAATTTATTTTTATTTTTCTACATAGTCTCCTTGTAAGTCTACACACTTCTCCCAGCGATGTTACCATCTCTTTAACCCGTCCAAATAGTATTCGGCGTTTTTCTTTGCAAAATAATTGTTCATGAAGGTGATTGCCTCCTCATTTGACGAAAATCTCTGTCCTCCGAGCGCAATTTTTAGATGAGGGAACAAAAAGAAGTCGCTTGGGGCTAGATCTGGTGAGTAAGGAATAAGGATGGTCAAGCAGTTCAAACCGTAATTCGTGGATTTTCGCCATGGCAACCGCGTATGTGTGAGATTGTCTTGGTGAAACAGGATTTCCTTTTTCTGCAAATGTGGCCGTTTTTCCGCAATTTCTGCCTTCAGCTTGTCAATTAATGATGCGTAGTATGCTCCTGTAATGGTTTTTCCTGTTTGAAGATAATCGATTAAGATAACTGCATGACTATCCCAAAAAACAGTCGCCATCACTTTCCCAGCCGACATAACAGTAATCGGCGCCAAAACTCTGATTTATTGCGCCTAAACTGCGCCAACAGAGCATTGGAAATGTTCATTCGAACACGTTTTTGGTCTAACTTGGGCAAACGCGGCACCCAACGCGCGGACAGCTTTCTCATGCCTAAATCTTGATTCAATATGTGACAAACACGTTCTTTGGACATATTCATAGTTTCTGCTATCTCTCTCACTTTAATTCGACGGTCGTTTAGCACCATTTGGTGAACTTTAGCGATGTTATCGTCAGTGATTGCAGTTTTTGGACGTCCCGAACGTTCATCGTCTCCCAAGCTGGTACGGCGGCGTTTAAATTCAGCTGCCCAAAATTTCACTGTGGTAAATGATAGCGCAGAGTCCCCATACACAGAGTCCAACTCATCTTTGATTTGCGTAGGCGTATTGCCTTTCAAAAACAAATATTTAATGACAGCTCGATACTCGATTTTTTCCATTTTTTCAAAAACACTCACATCGACTCACTCAAACGAGTGTCAAATAAACGACAACTGCGCGTCCAAAATGGCTGAAATTTTGGTGAGTACCTGTCAAAAGATGCACAACTACATTCCCTAGCTTTTATTGACGAGTGCTGCCATCTTCACGTTAAGATCGGAAACCTTTCAGACCATCCTCGTATATTCAACATGTTTGTAGAAATTCAAAATGCTATCGCTGCTATCATTTCAGGTTTTGATAATTTTCGACACTCTATTTTGAAGACGCTCCTTTTGCAGACCTTTTCTTACTCACCAACATTCATTTAGCCTTTTTGCGTTCTAATTTGTTGCTCATCTGTACTTTTGCCAATTCTAGGTCTACTGTGTTCTGGGTTTTCCATATGCCTTTTGACTTTATAAGAAGTTAATATCAAGTCATTTCGGTTATTCCTTTCTTTGTAGACATGAATGCCAAGGTTTTGTTTTAACATGGCCCAACTGCGTTAGCTTTATAGCCACGGCTCCTTTAAGGGTCAACGAAATGAGTTACGCTCAATTAGCGAGTCGCCTACTTTGTAAGAGTTACCAGTAAGCACTGGTGGGAGCGAGATTGTCTATCCACCCTCTACTAGTTCTCCAAGTTAGTGCCGGAGCTAGGCCACGTGCTCACCTGTCGGGGTCCGTCTGCGAGGGAGTTCTATCACTCCTAGTCCAGCTTGCGGACATTTACTGCCCGAACTAGTGCAACGTCAAGTGTGGCTGGGACGTGTATCTTAGGTCTGCCTAGGATATCCTAGAATTTCGCTACCCCGCCCTACCATAATTAAGGCTTGGTACAGACTCTATCTAAAAGTAGAGACCCAACCTATACCAAATAGGAGGCGGGATTGTCTTAGAGTGATAAGTTAATAACTGTTAGTGTTCGCTCTGTAATTCTTGAGTCACAAGAACTCTTGACTCATTGCAGAGTTTCTGCCGCGGCATCCGATCCACAGTACGAAACCGACTACAGGAGAGCAAAGCACCTGACGAAACGATTTTCACAAGAACAGCGATCATGGGGTAGCTATCGGGATCAACCTTGCTAGTATCACTCTCGTGCTGGAGTCCAGCCTTGATCTGGGCTCATCCTCAAAATAAGGGATAGGAACTCTAAGACCAGTTCATTATCAAAGTAGTACAGCGAGACCTAAAGCCGGTCAAAACGAAAAAGACAGCGCGCGCTTGAGTATGGTGTTGGTAAAATGATACGTGCAAAGATGAGAACAATACGTAAACCAAATGATGACGGCCAAGTGCGCACTCAAAAATAAAGTGATTATCGTTATTGAATGTTATGATCCCACAGATATTGAAGAATACGGAAAAGTGAAATTTCACGACGCTTTACACGTGCAAGTAGATATTCTTCTACTGATGGGAGGATTTCAACGCAATGGTGGACAATGATAATACAGGAACTGATCATATTATGGGTAGAAATGGCTTAGAAGGACGAAATGAGAACGGGAAGCTTTTAATAGAATTGTTTGGTGAAGGTATAATCTAAGAATCGGCGGTACACTATTTAATCACAACCACAAAGTTACGTGGAAAACGTAACTCGACTAATCTTCGGGTGCAAAGTTAGGTCGATCATGTACGTGAAAAACACAGTACATATTTATTTACCAGAAAATGGTAAGATCCTATGCAATACAGGCGAACAAATAGTAAGATGGACTGAGTATGTTAAGGAAGTCTTGAACAAATAAGAAGACACAAAAGGAGATAGATTAGAAGAGAAGCAGAGGAGTAGCTAGCGCTGGCGCACAGGGGCGCCGTAGTCAGAGGGCATCAGCACCCTGCCAGAGGTAAATATAATATAAATTAAATACTCGTGCAAAGTCGAAATGAAATTTATGTTATAATAAAATATAGCTTATATCTTTAATCGATCATTTTTTTCAAATGAGGGGGCTACATTCTGCTGCCTTGCACAGCTATGCCTCTGAAGAGAAGATAGTCATAGTACTTGCTTTAAATCTAAATGTATAGCCATACAATAACTGGGTAAGGCAATTAATTAAATAAAAGCATTCAAAGCCCCGGCGTGGATCAATTAACAGCAGACGTTTTAAAATCAGACACTGGAAATCTTATATGTATTAATAAAGTAAACATGGATAGAAGAAAGTGTCCCAACAGGTTGAAAATTAGGGATTATTACAAAACTTATTATTATTATAAGTGATTTTATATAATTAATAACATATATAATAGTAATAAAATAATAATTAAAGAATTTCTACCAAAACCAATAAATATCCTAGAAGAAGGGTATAAAGATTACAAATGCATTCACGAGAGAAAGCTATCCGAACGATTTTAGAGTAAGTGTGGGGTACGTCGGGGATATATTGTCTCACCATAAATATATTAAATGCTGAATCAGCAAAGGTAGGGCGGAAAATAAATAAAAAGAAAAAAATAAACTGATATGTGTTATACATAGATAAATGTAAAGATGTATTAATAAATGGGACATAAACTAAGAAAGTTCACAACTTCACATACCTACTTAAAATATTTAGGTAGTAGAATATAGCATGACGGGGTAGTAATGGACGACATTCAAAACTGAATAAACAAACTGCCAGAGCAGCTTCACTATCACTTGGTAATGTTTAATGCCGCAGTAAAGGCTACTATTCGGGACGTTTACGATTGAAGATCAACATTATAAATGTATTGGTTAACAGCAATTACTAATCAAAAATTTTGCGAAGAACAAACCAACAGAGCATAATACAAGAAATGAGAAGACGAAAATATGGCGGGTTAGAATTCTGGAAGAAAAGAGACTGAAAAATATTCCTCAACTAGCAACACTTGTAAAAGGTCTTGCCTAGTTAAACGTTAGTATCACTTATTTAACCTTGACAGACTTGAATTGAAAATTCAAATTGAATTGACAAAATAAGTATGTATACTGTAATATTTTTGATTGATTTTCCTTTAAAATGAGTATAGCAGGCGGTAATTTCATGTAATGGAATAAATAAATCGGATTAATAAAAAGTTTCACAAAATTATTTTTACATGCCTGACAATTGTTTCGACAGCTAAGCTGTGATTATTAATGGTAACATAAATAATAAGCAAAATCAGCAATAGGTAAATACAATAACTAGATAAAAATAATAGAAATTAAATATCTTTTATTTGGCAAAATATCAGAAAAGGAAATATAACTTACTTCGAAAAATCAGCTATTAGAAAATTGCCTTTAAAACCTTCACTAAGACTTTTTCATGTTGATGTGATGCTAAAGGCAGAACACACGATACCATGAAATCGGTTATTTATAGTTTAAATTGTTCTTTTTGCAGTTTAGTGGGATTTGGACAAACACTTTGAAGTTTCGCCAAAAAATATAAAAAACACGTGCGTCGTTACAGAATTAAACATTCAGAAAAATCTAATTATTTGAAAACAGAACATTTTATCAGCCATTAGTTAGCCTTTAATTCTCCATAGATTGCTTTTTTAAATTTCGCATTCTACATTAGATTTTTGATGTGGGCTCCGCTAACTTTTTCTAAAGCTAGCGAAACCCGCGGTTTTAGAAAAACTAGCAACGCCGAAATTTGAGAATAGGGCATTTAATTAGCCTTTAATTCTCAATAGGTTACTTTTTTAAATTTCGCATTCTACATTAGATTTTTGATGTGGGTCCCGCTAACTTTTTTCTAAAGTTAGCGTATCCCGTGGTTGAGAAAAAAACCAGTTGAGCCTTAAGTTTGAAAACAGGGCATTTAATCAGCCTTTAATTAGCCTTTAATTCTCCATAGGTCACTTTTTAAATTTTGCATTTTACATTAGATTTTTGATGTGGGCTCCGCTAACTTTTTTCTAAAGTTAGCGTATCCCGTGGTTGAGAAAAAAACCAGTTGAGCCTTAAGTTTGAAAACAGGGCATTTAATCAGCCTTTAATTAGCCTTTAATTCTCCATAGGTCACTTTTTAAATTTTGCATTTTACATTAGATTTTTGATGTGGGCTCCGCTAACTTTTTCTAAAGCTAACGAACCCGCGGTTTTAGAAAAACTAGCTGAGCCGTAAATTTGAAAATAGGGCATTTAATTAGCCTTTAATTTCCCATATACTTTTCTGTTCTCCTGGTGTATGGGCTTCGCTAACTTTAGGGACGTGATATATGCATGAAAGTGACATCGATATCTGTTCTTATGTTAACCCTTACACATAAATTGATATAGACTTGATATAGATTCAAAAATCTCAAATAATCTTCAACTGTACCAACACTGCTTACATATAAATATATATTTGAAATTTCTATTATTTAAATAAAAATGTACTTAGTAAGTGCAACTCCGGAAATTCTGTACTGTAGTCCTTGGAAGATTAAACTTAAAATACTGAATTTTTTTAATTTACACATTTAATATTTGCATAAAATGCGTATTAATATTCTTACTGCCGTACAAATTTGAAAGGAAGCCAGATAATTACAAAAACTTTCTGTTTTGGTGTTTTTAAGATTTATTAAGGTTGCATTGCAAAATATTCCAAAATATTTCCCAAATTCTTGAACCATTTAAAGGTAACACCTTGCGCGACATAATTTCGTATTACATAATTTATTTTGTGTGCATTGCAGTTGTAAACATTCTTCAATGTCAAGGACTCGTTATGGAACTATCCACGGTGAAATTTTTAGTCTAAAAGCAGCTTATTTATTTCGCCTTATGTCAAACGATTTCTATAACTGATAAAAAATGTGTGAACACAAAAAAGACTAATCATAACATTTATTCGTGCAAACTGGAGTACTTCGTGATATTCCAAAAGGCACCTAGAGGCAAACTTTATATACGAATCAGGAACACCTTAACACAGTGTACTACTCATAGACAGAATGTTGTATGCTATGTCTCAATATTGTTAATCAGTTTTGCTCTAATTATTCTTTTTGTCACATAGATAATTTCGAGACTAATTTATTCAAATAATGCTGCATAATATAATAAAAATAATATCATCATCATCAAATCAAAATAAGTAGAGCAAGAATTTTATACTATACTTATGTTAAGTAAGGTAGTACTACTACTGAATTAGAAATTAACTTCTTTTTCATGATAATTCCTACGATATTTTTCTGGAACTATATTATCTACTTAATTAAATAATTATATTGCAGCAGTCACGTATTAATAAACACATTCTTCTCTTCCATTCATTATGATTATACCACTTAATTCCTCCTCTACGAAATCGTGAACTCTAACAAAACTAAATATCAACCAACCACACCTTCAATGAAGGCCAAAACGATGTAAAAGATTGCGCTTTTTTGAAAAAAAGGAATCCTAGTTATGGTTGTTGACTGACCTATAACCTTACGGCATTATGAACTTACAATCGTAAAAGAAATTAAAGCAGACCACACAGCGGAGGCATTACAAATAGTACGGATAACTTTTAATTATATTTTAATGTCAACTCTGTCAATGTAAATAAGATACTATGAATTGTTTGCACAACTTTTCCATAAGGGGAAATCTAAAGAAGTTTTTCTTTTGTATTTGTATTCAAGAAATTCAATGAACAGTTATGAATTGTAAGCAAATTTAATTCGAGTATTTTGAAAGTATGCAATTAAATTTAATGGAAAAAAGTTTTTTCTGTAATAAAAGAAGTTATAGGTGGAGTTGTTCATCACGGATTGACCTTCTTCATTTTTATTATATGCATATAAGGTAATGTAATCAAATATTTATTTGTATATTTAACCTTCACGGTTGTTATTATTAAGGTATCAAAACTGTAAACAAAGTAAGTTTGTCTGAAAATACATTTTTACAAATTTAAATCGGTCAGTCTAATTTCCATTTTCATTTTTGTATGTTAAACAATAGGCAAGCATTGTACTCCATTAACGGTAACAAAATAATTGATTTTAATGGTATTGAGATTAATGTAAATATCAAGAGAGAAACGACACAATCATATTCAAATAATAGTTATTGATTATAGGATTTCAAATGTAATTTGCAATGTATTAAATTGTAATTGCATAGAATTACAAGGTAAACATACACACTAATTGAATAGTAATATGATTTTGTTTAATCATTTTTACTATTATAAGTTTACCATTTTTATTTAATAAGAAGTACATAATTGAACTTTAGTAGATTCAAGTTTATCTTTGTAATTGACTATATGGCTCAGTGGGGAGTATTTCATTTGTACTATAATTTCTGAGTCTCAACATTGTTTTATTCCCGGAAATCCCGAGTAGCAATCTTGCATAGAATTACATAAAAATCTCTAAAATTCAAAAATACCTTTTTTTTAAATTACTTTAAGTAGTTATCTAATCTCTTTCACCTAAAAGTTCCTAACTGCAGTTATTGAAAGCACAACGGGCAGCTGAATAAATTTTTCTAATATAAATTTCATTTTTTCTCTCTTTTATTACAAAACCTTTTGTGTTTAGTGTTAATTGTTTATCGGCAAGTTTTAAGTCATTCATTACTTTTACAAGGTACATATGGAAATTCAGCAGAGCAAGTTTAATTTTAATAACTCGTTTGTAGTTTCAAAATAGACCATGTTTTAAATAAATTCATATTTGTAACCTACTATGTTACTTACTAAAAAATACCTGGTATTGCATCCAAAACTTTTGATTTCGAGGTATAGTATACTTATCATTAGATAGCTTCAAGGGCAGCTAGATACGAATATAAGATCTTCCAGGACTAACAGCCGCGTATTTAATCCATAAAGTAATATCAATTTTCGGGACAGCGCTGATATCAGTGCATCACTCGTGTTCTAAGGGTCGCGGGTTCGAGTCCCACTTTGGTTAATGGAAAATTGGAAAATTGGGTTAATGGCGTAATTGGAGAATTGGATGTATGTATTTGTGTTGCATGTTAGATGGGGGACTATGACCTTAGCAGTTTGTTCTCACGTAGTGTAGGCGTGAAATAAAAAAATATCAACTTTCATAAAAGTGAGAAAGAAGGTATCCATAAAAAATAGGTTGTTGACCTCAAAAGTGGATGGTGGTAGTCTAGAAATTCAAATATACATTATAAAAGCAGAGTAGAAATCTATAGCAAAAGAGGAAACTATACCTAACAGTAACTAAACAGATATACAGTCTTATACGGGGTACACCAAACAATTCAAGTATGTAAAGAATACCCAAAGGAACGAAAGTACTCTTGCAACTTAACAAATATGTATTCTATCATTTACTATACTAATGATCGTATCACAAAATGGATTACTTTTTTGTTTGTAATACTTACTTAATAATACAAAGAGTGATGAATTATTTGATTATTTTGTCATTCCAGTAAACCAAAATTATAAACCATTGCAACTTTTCGGTTGAAAGTGATGATGACAGGTCGAAAAATAACAACGCGCCTTCTTTAAATATATTTTTTATTAAAAAATGTCTTTAATAAGTTGATGCACATAATAGAAATCATTTTTATATTATTCCTGGTATGTTCGTTTATGTGTTTAAATAAAAGCTACTCAATTAAAGTTATCAATTAACTTTATTAATATTGAGTGAGCAGAGAGCAGTACATACATAATGCATACACTGTATAAGATGTGTGTTCTCTAAGCCGACTCAAGTGGTACTGACGGACGGGCCAGGATTGGCTAGGTACATCATTACAAATAAATAAATGTTGCCAACTTCAAGTTACATACATAATAATTCCTAAGACACAATTTGGCAGCAATTTGTTATTTTTATTGAAGGTTATGTAGAAAAACATCTAATAACAATCATAACAAATTGCAAATTAATTAATGGCTTCCAACATTTTACAAGTAAATATGGAAATGGAGTAGTTTACGAAAAATTACTTTAAACTGATTCTCCTGGGTAGCAAAAACGTAAGTTTTACTTTCAATACTACTGTAAGGTTCCATGACTTTAAAGGGCTAAGCAATGGTTTTAGACTGGTGGTAGGAACTTTCAGTACTACTTCAAAGTAGTACTTTAAATGATTTAGATGATTGTCACTTTAGTTGAACAAAAATATATACTTTAAAGTTATTATACTAACAATGGAAGCTTACAGCTGACGTGTCGGTCGTATCAAAAATTCTTTTTTTAAATAAAAGTAAATCATAAGTAAATCCATAGTTAATCAAAAGTAAAAAAAATAAGGAAATACGTGTTTCTGCATTTAATCTCATACGGCTTATTTAAAAAAATAACAAATTAACACAAGCAAGACGCAACGTATTTACTTGGAATAAAAACGTTATTTTTATACGATTTTATTGTTTCAGTAATTTTTTAAATCTAAGACGGCTGTGAAAGTTGCTGCAGCGATGCATTTCCAGCGGTGTGTTGGACGCATCCAATGGTATTACATCTATTGTTCCAAATCATGCCAAGGCTTTTGCTGGCGTCTTTGTTTTTTTAGTTCCTATTCGCACTTTTCGTTTATAGATAGTCTGACTCCAGATCAGTTTCCAAGAGACTTCTCCCACTGCCTCAAGTCCATCCTTACTTTGTGCATAATTCGAATAGCTTTAGTCTTAAAATCTTCAAATTCGCATTTTTATTGATTGAAGTATCACGATTGCGACGAAAGACTAGTATATTTTGGTATTTCTTCTTCCACCATAAGCACTTCAGGTAGTTTTTATCCCCTTGCTTTACTCCTATCATCTAGAAAGTTTTGCGAATGTTCACAAAAACTCCAACCTGTCCTCTGTCCCCAAATGTCATTATCGTTGAGGAAAGCAATTAAATATAAGTTAAGCCCCTTGTTTAATAAATCGTTTAGTAAGAGATGCCTGCCTGTCGTATAATAGTCGTCAAATACCAGTTTAATAGGAGTGCTCACTATTCTTAAAGATAGCTACTGGGGAAGATCGTAACAATTAGTATGGTCCTCTGATACTTTTACGATGAATCTCCTTTGTCCATTCAGTCATAACAAATCTTGCTGTAGGTTTCGTAGTGACCTTTTGTTCGAGTCTTCAGTTGGTGGGATAAAGTCTCTTTTCTGCTATAAATCAATTTGTTGGGCAATTTTGAGGTGTATCGATCAATGAAAGCATAACTGAGTAACGTCCATCAACGTTGCTTCAAATAACAACTAATAACTAATGCATTCGGTTCCTCTTCTTTCTCTGTTAGTATGATGTAATTGAATCGTTAATGCCTATCGCTTCCAGCTTCTATTAGATAGGCTCACCCTCATAAGTTTGTATATCTGGAACTAGACCGCCAAATGACCAACCAAAAACTGTTCGTGTTGCATCCATTCCATTTTATAATTTCTAAATGACACCAGTATTCCAATAATCACTTTCAATACGTATATCTACATATGTCTCTTAGTTTCGATTTCCTTTGTTCGACATCAGTCATATATGTACCTTGACACTGAAGGTGGACTACCCATGGACTAACTGGAACTCCTGGAGATTCCATCGCCAGATGGAGTCTTTCTCGTAGAATAAGATTAATCTACTTATGTAAACTGAAGAGGAAAACTCGAAGCTTGTAGATCTTATATATTAAATATACCCATCAAATCGCACAATTGCTTGCCGCTCACTAGAGATCAGAACACAGTGAACTTACAGTTCTATATTTAGACCTATCAATATTATTTAATTCACTATAATTGTTGTCAATATCTCCAGTACACTTGGTATTGAACTGAGTTGCTGTTGCTGTACACTGAAGAATCTTGTGAAGGTGTAGTGTATAACGCTGTGTGTAGTTGCAGTACTGTTACATCTGTTTCTCTTGAGAATTCCTGAGCCTTCTATGAAAATCTATCTTCATACAGAGGTACTCACTACAGTCACGAAGTCACGTGACACTTTTGGCACAGTAAATACAAAATAAAACCTCTTCATCGCAGGTTTTTATGTTAACTCTTAAGCACACTTAGGTGTAAGCACACTTAAGTACACAAGGCAGCAAAAGCTTACTTTCTTCTCTGTTGTAATCACCATATGCTATTCTTTTGGTTTCTCCACATTGGTCACTGTCATGGTTCCTGTCACAGAAGAGGATGTACTCAGTTGATTGAATCACAAATAGACTGGTATTAGTAGGTAAGTTTGGTTCTCCTGTTCGACTTCTTTTTTGTTACCTTCTGTTCATGAAAACCAGATTAGTATTTCCCGTTAAGTGTTATTTTGTACAATGTCTGAGCACATAGAAATTAGGAAGAAACTAGGAACGTAATATTTTCTTTAGTTGTGTCATCTGTCTTTATGGATTCCGTTTACTTCATTTAATTAATAGATAAATTTATTCTGCTCATCAAAATTTTCCTCGAAAGAATTTATCATAGTATATAAACCAAACGGCTATGGTTTTTCCCTTTACCGAATGTATTTCTTTTGTAAATCCGGATTATTAAAATTATGGTTTATCAAAAAAAAATACAAATTATTTGAAAGAAACTTGAATTTCTAAAGAGAGCTTCAAAAATCCAAATTACAAGAAAAATTATTCAGAAACTGGATAACTGAACCTGTAATAAATTAGGCTTGAAATAGGTTTCAGTTAATTAGCACATTTTTCGACGAACAAGTTATAAGAGTAAATTCAAGACAAGGAGTCGATTCAAAGAGGAGTTTTCAGGTAGCGATTTACCTTTTTTTGTATTCGATTCAGGTGATTTAAACTACAAGAAAAAAAGTGGAAAAGGAAAGTTTAAAGATGAAAAGTAATTCAAACAACTGCAAAATTACCTAATTGTTAGTTAGCTATAGACAATTTAATTTTAATCAAAAAATTCAAATCAGATTCAATTTAACAATGAATAATTTGTCAGGTTAATATTTTTTTATTGATATATTCTGATGTGGTACCTGTAGTAGTACATAAATCCATTACCTCTGTTTAAAAGCTGCAACATACTACATGCTTTAAGCTTTATTACTATTAACCAAGCAACAAGAATTCCTTCTTGAAATTAGTACTTAAAAGAATTTGTTGAAGTTGAAAATTTGTATTTTAATATTTCAAGAGATATTATGGTCTAGCTATAACACTCTAATCACAATAATATATTTATTTTATACTTACCTACAGACTTGCCGAAAATCCATTTAATAGTCTTGTTATATTTTGTGTTATAGTATGGTGGGTACATTATGAAAAATAAAAAAATCACAAGATAAGCTTATAAACTTTATAGACATTTTAAATATTCTAATCAAATAATCAAATAAAACATAAAAAGAGTTATTTACTAACTGTTTATTTATTCGATACATTACCTTTACTTATTTATTTTGCAAAAAATATTACATTTTTTTACCTTAAGAAATATTCCATGAATGTAATACTTGTACGTACAAAATTATTTATTTTATAGCTGCTTTTGAGGCATAATTATTGTAATAGGTAAACTTGTTTAGAAAAGGTTAAGAAGGTTTCACAGTTCCTATAATGAAGTCCAATACATATTAACAGCAACCTGAAGAATTTTAATTATTGGATATACTTAATTGCAATTTTTTAAAAGGTAATTTGTAACATAAATCTATTTGAAATGCAATAATTCAAGAAAATTATATTATTTGATAATAATGTGTAGGCAACCTATTCTACATTTGTACATAAAATGTGCCTAACATGCCTAACAAAAATATAATAATTCAAGATGCAGTGATTTGTAATTTTAAATGTAAATTATGGAATAAAACTATGTACTAGAAAAATGCTGGGAAACTAAACAAAAATATAATGACATTCCTTTCTATGCCTATAACTTCGCATTATTATGCCGTTTTATAAAAAAATAATGTATTACAATAACTTGCTCAATCAATTTTAGCCGTGGGATCATAATATATGTTCTTTTATCTAATAAAATTAATAGAAAGTTGTGATTACATTAAGTACATTAATACTACAATTTTCCTTAAATTTGTGTGTTAATCTCAGCGCATTTTTATATATTTTATTTTTACAAATACTAATGTAGTTGAATTATGACCCTGTGATTTCCAATAAAAAATCTTTATATGATGGTGGTTGCAAAATCTTGAGCTCTGGTGCCTGGGCTACGTTAATTTTAACGCCCCTGCACAGCTTGTTATTATTTATCAAAAATAGAAGTATTTTGAAAACTATAACATAAAAGATTGAAATCCTAGCGAAAATTTTTTAAAAGTTAAAAAAATCACATTAAAGAAATATTCAAAAACAAGTTGCGATATTTCCGAGACAGCACAACTCTTTGCTAACAGGATCACATAAGCTGCTGAAGGTATAAACTACTAGAAATCATTTTTATTAAAAAAAACTTTGATTTTGCAATACGGACGCCATCTGCTGTTTGTTAAATAAATTTATACATGGAAATGTAGGGGGGTTTGTATCTACAATTATTCTAGTTTCACAGTTGCAGTTGGAGATGGCGCAGATGCAATTTATTTAAAAATTACTTTTTTAAAAGTTAAATCACATTAGAGCGAATACAAAAATACGTTGCGCTATGTTGGAGACAGAACAATATTTTCGTAACAGAAACACATAAGCTACGGAAGATTTAAACTACAGAAATAATTTTTAATAAAAAAAACTTTGATTTTCGATACGGTTGCCATCTGCTGTTAACTAGCCAAACTAATACAAATAAATGTAGGGGGGTTTGGATCCACAATCATCTTAGTTTCACAGTTGCAGTAGATGAAGTATGATTTTATCTGGTGAACAGCAGATGGCGAACGTATTGCAATATCGACGTTTTTTTAATTAAAAATGATTTCTAGTAGTTTAAACCTTCAGCAGCGTATGTGATCCTGTTACCAAAGTGTTGTGCTGTCTCCGAAATATCGCAACGTGTTTTTTTGAATTTTCTTTAATGTGATTCTTTTAAACATTTTTCGAAAGTGATTTAAATTTTTTATTTTATAGTTTTAAAAATATTTCTATTTTTGATAAATAATAAGCTCTGCAGTTAATCTTATATATAAGAAATGCGTTGAGATTAAAACACAAATTGAAGGAAAATTGTACTATTAATGTACTTTGTAATGAATTTACTAGTGTTAAGGCTCAAGCTAAGTAGCCGTAGAGTTTTGGTTTTTGTTATTATTATATTTTAAAATTTACGTTAGTTACGTCAATAACTTTCTTATCCTTTTTTGTATTGATACTTTGTAAAAGTTGTTAATACAAGTTTATTACGATCATTACGCTGTCGTCTACAATAATTATTCTTACATACTCCAGCACTTATGGAAATACAACTATTTTTATATTGATTGGTCCTTCGAAGCTTTTTACCCACATTTGGCGTAGTCCATATGTTTGGCACCTTCGGCCGGATTTACTTTTGAAAACTTACTTTGCAGTGACTCACATTTGACTCCTGTACCTGATCTTATACCTGAGATAATTAATTAGCCCCTGAGAACGGATGGTATGGTCATTACTAGTATACTGCCACCTATATCCAGTACCCCATGCATGGAAATGAGTCCTACGTAGAGTGAGGTTTCTCCACTTCTGCATTAATGCAATGATTAATTGTTCGGGTAATATTTACTTTATTATTAAATACGTCATAAGGTATTTTGACATTCTTGACTTTTACTAGAATCTTTATAAAATATAAACACCTATTTACTACGTATATTTCCTTTTTGATAACGTTATTATTACTAGATGTACATTTTATGATTTTGCCCTACTAACTAATCTTCAATCTTGTTTAGCTTATGTATTGCAATTGTGCCTTGCTAAGTTTAGATTTAATAAATTTCTTTTAAGCAATAATTGGTTCTGCTCAGCACCGTGTAAAATGCCTCCAAAGAAAGAAACTAAACTGTTATTAGCCAAAGCAAGACGTATTATCTCCCAATATGAACATTTTCAAGAGGTTATACATTCAGTTAAAGACGAAGTCGATATTCCTAGTTTAACTATTAAACAAATTCAAATAGAATTTGATCTTTTTAAACCCCTTTTGGGCGAATATATGTTAATTTCAGAAGAATTTTCCGCTAGTAATATTGAAGTCGATGAATTTCCCTCTCTTCATCAATTTCAGAGCAAATACGTGCTTCTCTCGGCTACCACTGAAGAAATATTAGCTAACCAAAATACTTTAAAGTCTAAGCAATTTAGTGGGTCATCTGAAAGCATAAATAGTAATAGTTCACGAAAACCCCGTGATAACGTAAAATTACCTACTATTTCTTTACCACACTATGATGGTTCCTATCAGAATTTTAGAAGCTTTTTAGAAACCTTTCAAGCTTTGGTTGGTTCTAACCATGATTTATCTCAAACTGAAAAGTTTCTGTATCTCAAAAACTGTTTAAAAGGTTCCGCTAGGCAAATTGTTGACGAGTTAAAGTCTACTGAATCGAATTACGATTTAGCTATCGAATTACTAAAAGAACGATACGATAATCGAAAACTACTTATTTTTAGTCATTTTGACTCTTTATTTGAAGCTACTAAACTTACGAAAGATTCCGGCTTGCGTGAGTTTTATGATAATTTGATTAAACACCTAAGAGCAGTCTCCAACGAAAACTTGTCTGAAAAAGAATACAAAGATGCCGTTGTCGCTTATGTTGTTAAAAACAAAACCGACGGTCGTACTGCTTTAGAATTTGCCAAAAGCTTTCCTAAAAGGATTCCGACAGTTGATGAAATTTTACAATTTTTGTCAAATCGTTGTAATGTCATTGATGACATTAGTAATATTACCAAGCTCACTTCAAATAATTTAAATCAAAATAAAGGGTTTAATAAAAAATCGAATTTCAAAGATACCTACACTTTATCCCAGACCACACGTACCTGTGTTCTGTGCCAAGGTGAGCATTTCCTCAATAATTGCCCTAAGTTTTTAGATATGTCCACTAGGATGCGTTTTAATAAAGTGAGATCTTTAAAATTTTGTACCGTTTGCCTTAGACATGATAATAAGTCGAAATGCGTTTCCATTTTAAACTGTAAATTTTGTCAAAAAAGACATAACCATCTACTTTGCCTTCAGACTAATGCTAATTCTAATAACTCCATTCAAAAGATCACGAATAATAATCAACAATCATCTAGCAGTTCCTCCTCGAATAATGATTCGAATTCTCAGTCTCAGACGGGACCAAACACATCTGAAATTTCAAACCAATCTGTTTGCAACCTTTCTGGTTCTTCACAGGTGTTGTTGTCTACAGCTCAAATTAAAGCAATTAATGGTGATAAATGTCTCACAATACGAGCCCTTCTTGATAGTGGTTCTCAAAATAATCTTATTACTGAAAACCTTTGTCATAAATTAAATTTACGTTGCTCTTCTGTAAATTTGACTCTTAAAGGTGTTAATTGTTCCACATCCACTTGTTCCAAGTATACAAAGCTAAAGATTTGTTCCATGACAGGCAGGTATGAATCTGAAATTACTTGTCTAGTCATCCCTCGGATTACAGAGAAGTTACCTAGGGTCTCCTTTCACAAAAATATTCTTAATATTCCTATTAACGTTCGCTTAGCGGATAACTCATTTAATACATCAAGTAACATAGATATTCTAATCGGTGCATCAACCTTTTTCAAGTTGATGCTTCCGCAAAAAATCTCTTTGGGTTCTACAATGCCCACTTTACAGAAAACCCTATTAGGTTGGATAATTTCAGGAGATTTGCCAATTTATCGTATCGTACCCTCAGATTCAAGTATTTCTCACTTGAACGCTGTTAGCTGCCATTCCGCGATTCAAAGAAACGAATCTGATATAGAACTTCATCGGTTCTTGACTAGATTTTGGGAATTAGATAATACTAAGCCCATTTCTAAATTATCTTTACTTTCTCCAGAGGAAAGTTTCTGCGAGAAGCATTTCGTTGATACGATTCAACGGGATGAGACAGGTCGCCTTACTGTTTCCATACCTTTCAATTCGAAGTTACCCCTTTTAGGCGAATCCATGCAGATTGCTAAAACTCGCTTTCTTCATTTAGAAAAGCGTCTGCATAAGAATCCTGAGTTACTTCATCAATATTCAAAATTTATGTTCGAGTATGAACAGATGGGCCATATGACTAAAATTTCAGAAATTGAAAGCTCATATCCCAACAATTTCTGCTCTGTTTCCACATACAATGGTTCGGTAGATATTGCAGATATTCCTCCGCTGTTTTTCCCTCATCATGCTGTTATCAAGAGCTCTTCTCTTACTACAAAGTTACGCGTGGTCTTTGATGCCAGCGCAAAATCTTCTTCAAATATTTCTGTAAATGATACCCAGATAGTTGGTCCTCAAGTTCAGGACAATTTGTTTGATATTTTGCTGCGTTTTCGCACTCATAAAGTAGCTCTCTGCGGAGATATCGCTAAAATGTATCTTATGATCAATATTCATCCCGCTGAGAGAAAATTCCAGCACATTCTTTGGAGGGAAGATCCCCAAAAACCACTTCAGATTTTCCGTCTCAATACCGTAACCTATGGTACGGCTTCTGCTAGCTACTTGGCTACAAGATGTTTGCTTTATCTTTCCGAGATAAATAAAGATTCGTTTCCCGAAGCCTCCGATATCATCGCGAATGATTTTTATATGGATGATCTTCTTTTCTGTGCCGATTCTGTAAAACAGGCTCTAAAAATTAAGAGCGAGGTATTATCAATACTTGCTTCGGCAGGTTTTATTATACGTAAGTTTCTCTCTAACAAGATAGAAGTTCTTAAAGATTCATCTACTGTTAACGACGTTGAATTTGCCACAGTTCCCATTGGTGAACGCTGCGATTCTAAAACTTTGGGTCTTCATTGGGACTCGAATGGTCATTTTTTATTTTGCAAAATCGATCTATCAGATGAGGATTCTTTGTTCACTAAAAGGAAAATATTATCTACTATAGCCAAGGTTTTCGATCCTTTGGGATTTTTTTCACCTCTGATTACAAAAGGGAAATTATTAATGCAGAAGTCATGGCAATACCACTTCGGCTGGGACGATCCCGTATCCCCTGAACTTCAAAAGGAATGGTCTATTTTTAGATGCCAACTTTCTGAATTGAGTAGTTTCAAGATCCCTCGTTGCGTCATTCCTGTTGTATCAATCTCAATCCAGTTGCATGGGTTTTGCGACAGTAGTTCTTTTGCTTACGGTTGTTGCTTTTATGTACGTTGTTGTACTTCTGATAATCGTATAGTTGTTAATTTACTTGTTTCAAAATCTAAAGTCGCCCCTTTGCGCACCATCACTATTCCTAGATTGGAGCTTTGCGCTGCAGTAATGTTAGCAGAGTTATATGATAAAGTCATTCACATTTTTAAAATCAAATTCCATGAAGTCTTTTTTTGGACAGATTCTCAAGTCGTTTTAAACTGGATTAATTCGTATCCAAATAAATACAAGGTCTTTGTAGCAAATAGAATTGCAACGATTCAAGAGTTAACCAATACCAAATATTGGCATCACATTAGTAGTTCAGAGAATCCCGCGGATTTGATCTCCCGTGGATCTGATATTACTGATTTGAGAAATAATGTCATATGGCTTAAAGGTCCAGAATCTCTTCTGCATGATCAAACTAAATGGAAGCTCAACGATGTTCCGATTGTTTTGAACGAACCCACAGAAATAAAAAATATTACTTTGTCGAACATTACAGCAGATATCAAACTTGGTGATGAACTGTTCAATAAATACTCGTCACTGACTAAACTTCAACGAGTTATTGCATACATATTGAGGTTCAGTAACAATTGCAAAAAACATTTTTCCCGCTTTACAGGACAGTTAAATATTATTGAATTAAGAAATTCCTTAACACTTTTAACAAAATTATGCCAACAGGATTGTTTTAAGGAAGAGATAAAGGCCGTTAAAAATAAACAAAATATTAGAAAATTTCGTATTCAAGCCCTGAATCCATTCATCGATAGTCAAGGTTGTCTTCGTGTTGGGGGTAGATTAACCAATTCAGAATTTTGTTATGATAAGAAGTTTCCTTTATTACTTCCGAAAAATCATAAATTCACTGAACTTTTAATTATTAAATATCACAGAGAACTACTACATTGTGGTCCTCAGCAGTTACTCTCGGTTATGAGAGAAAATTATTGGCCCATTGATGGCCGAAATGCAATTAAGAAGCATATTCGCAATTGTATTAAATGCATTAGAGCAAAACCAATTATCAAGCATCCTCTTATGGGTAATTTGCCTAAAACCCGTTTAACTCCAGTTTATCCATTTTTTAACGTTGGATTAGATTTTGCTGGCCCAATTGCTATCAAAGACAAACGAACAAGAGGTTCACGCCTTTCAAAGGCTTATATTTGCATTTTTGTTTGTATGGTTACTAGAGCAATACATCTTGAACTTGTAACTTCTTTATCTACTGATGCTTTTATCAGCACATTAAAACGTTTTGTTTCCCGAAGAGGCAAACCGTATTGTATATCTAGTGATAATGCCACCACTTTTCGTGGCGCTAAAAACAAATTAGATTCATTATATAATATTTTACACACTAAAGATTCTCAAGACAAACTTATCTCTTATGTAACTTCTAATTCAATCAAATGGGAATTTATAAATCCTAGATCTCCACATGAAGGAGGAATCTGGGAAGGTGCAGTTAAGTCTGTCAAATACCACTTAAAATGTATTCTCGGGAATGCAAATTAAGTTTTTGAAGATTTGTATACGACTCTGACTTTGATAGAGTCGATATTAAATTCTCGACCTATATCGTACATATCATCTGATCCTGGGGACCCCACTCCTCTCACGCCCGGCCACTTCCTCATAGGACGCCCTTTATTTTCCGTTCCTGAAAAGGACCTTACTGAAACCTTCAGCAACCGACTTTCTATGTACCAACGTGCTCAGCAATTATCGCAACATTTTTGGAAGCGTTGGAGCAGAGAAGTCGTTCCAGAGCTTCAAAAGCGACATAAATGGTACCAGCATTTACCAGATCTAGTACAAATAAATTCCATCGTCCTTCTTTATGAAGATAATTTACCTCCACTGCAATGGCGTCTTGCACGCTTTGTGGAACTCCATCGAGGAGCTGACAAGATTCTCCGTGCGGCGTCATTACGACTTTCTAATGGAAACGTGGTGAAACGTTCTATACATCGCCTCTGTGTGTTACCGAGTAGTGACAATCCATAGTGTTTATTGCCTTATCCAATTGCGTGTTTTTGTGCCCGAATTTCTTGGACTTATGTTATTTGGATTATATATTTGTGAACTACTTTGATGTTAATTAATATTTGCTACATTTATATTTGCTACATTTATTATTGTTAAATATTTGTTTCACATAATGTTTTTTATACCTGTTATATGTTGAAACCACCTCCAGTTGTTTCAAGGTGGGGAGTGTTAAGGCTCAAGCTAAGTAGCCGTAGAGTTTTGGTTTTTGTTATTATTATATTTTAAAATTTACGTTAGTTACGTCAATAACTTTCTTATCCTTTTTTGTATTGATACTTTGTAAAAGTTGTTAATACAAGTTTATTACGATCATTACGCTGTCGTCTACAATAATTATTCTTACATACTCCAGCACTTATGGAAATACAACTATTTTTATATTGATTGGTCCTTCGAAGCTTTTTACCCACATTTGGCGTAGTCCAACTAGTAATTTTATTAAATAAAAGAACATGATGTTGATTATGATGAGCATGTTATTATAAGAAATTTAAAAATTAATATTTTTATACAAAAGGCATAAATAAGGCGAGATTATAGGAAAAGAAAAGAAAGTCATTCTATTTTTACTTTGATTGCATTTAAAAAAAGATCTTACGCAGATGCTGCGTGAAGGAATTCACCGAATAATTCTTGAAGGTATCAATCAGACAGACATGAGTTTGAGTATAGTTTATATATAAATGTTAAAAGAAAATGCACGTTCAAAAAGTGCAGTGCGATGAGCAGGTGGGGTTATGCTTACTCTATATCTTAAATTAAAATGGTGCACAGCAGTTCTAAAGGTTATTTTATTATATTAGTCAGGTCAAACTATGAAAAAATAGAGCTAACCTTGAAAAAATTGTAACAGAAGCAAATTCTTCGTGGTTAGTCTCAATAATATGTGCTACAATATCTATCGAAAATCCGCCAGAATTCATCTACGGGAAATTACTTAAAATTTACTTTAATTATTCAACAAGTAAATGAACGTGACACATACGTTTCTAGTCTACTTTTCCATGCTAACGACAAATCTCCTCTAATAGTGAACTTTTATTTATATTTTCCAAAATGACAAAAAGGACAAAATGAAGTAAAATGAGCAACAAAGAATTGTGTTAAGTCTGTAATATGAACACTCATCCATCAATATCGGAGTGTTCTGAATCAAGATATTGGTCGTGTATGAAGTTAACGTAGCTAGATTCCTGACACTGTCCACAAGCATCTCTAGAAGGTAGACCATTTTTGCTGCAGCTACATCGTATTGTTCCACATTCCTTTGTACACTTGCAGCGGATAATAGTTAGGAGATCCCATGGAGCTGGAGGAAAATCACTTAATTTTGGAAAATACTCATTGTTCCGCACAAACCATCCCCAAGAGCAGGCATCAACCATTTCTTGCTTTCCTATCCACTTCATGACACGTAGCACATGTAATGTTTCATCTTTCTTGTCTCCATAAAGTAATGACATGGATTTCTTCCCAGTTTCTTCAATTTCGTCCTTAGGCTTGTTCTCTGAGCAGAAGAGCTCTGCTAGTAGTTTTAGGTCACTACTACAAGAAGTTTTTTAAATGCAGTGGTCTTGCCGGTTCCATGTATGTGTGATGTGCTATCACAGCCCATAAAATCATGCAGGAAAAGCAAATACTTGCACATATCAACTCCTAAAATATTTCTTATAGCAGGGATGTCATACACTGTCGAAAATGACTCGAATACTTAAATATCACTTTTCAAATGTAAGGGGAAACCACTGCCCGAAGAATGGAACAACAGCAGAATGAGTAAGTTAGCATTTTCTCCCAACACAACTGTATCTATACACTTAGACGATGTAACACCTTGTCCTAGCACATTGTCAAGCATAAATAATATGGCATCCTTGTCTACCGAGGAGATTACCAATGAGATGTATCATCCTGGTCTTGTTCACGGCATTATGCAAAAGTTATTTGTTCTTGCCAATAAAAATAGTGTCTGGAGAGAAGTTCACTGTGGGTGATAGTTTTGAGTTCATACCTCGTCTCCTATGTGCGCATTCTTTGATGGTTGGGACATTCACACTGTATCCATCAAAAACAACTGTGACTGAGTCATTCTTTTTCACTGTGATGTCTGCATAAGATCTTTCGATAAAGTCGAATGTGATTCCAATCTTCCAAGGCATTCGATGAAGTAATGATCCTCCATCTAAGACATACTTAGTTGGCCCTTTTGATACTTCTGTAGATACACTTGACGTCTGCTAACTCTGTGATCCATCAGTCATGTTCTTAATGTGTTTGTTGATGCAATGTGCGAGTTTCGACTTTCGCCCTTTCTGAGAATTGCTGGGGACTCAAAAAGAGATGTTGGATATGCACAAAGTTCATATTGCAATTCAAGTTCGGCATAACGTGTTGCTAAACGTGTGTGTGTTAACGTCTAAAACGACTAATCAATTTCAAAATAGATTTTGGCGTTACTTTTCGGTGTAAAATAATACTAATAATAATTTTACTGAAAATAGCAATTAAAGTGGCCTGAACGTAAAGCTTTTTCCTGGCCAGGTCTGATATCCCCAGGACGCCATTGTTTTCTTCTATATTAAAAACTGCTACAGATAATAAATTAATTTATAAAATGATAAATAAACTACTAAACTAAAAGTTACGAAGCTTTAAGTTTTTGAGTCTAAAACTGTGACAGCATCAAAAGTTTTATAATCTAAGGTGAATGTGTAATATCTCAACTTGGAAATAATTATGACAATTCCTAAAAGATTTAAAACTGAAACTATGGCGTATTGGTAACTGTATGTAGAATCTCGCATATCTGCACTTTTTAACTAACCTATAATCTAAACTAGAACATGAGCCCCAACCTAAGCCGCAACCTAACTCACAAACTAACCTACAACATAACATACAACCTAACTTACAACCTAACTCACAAGCTAACCTCTAACTTAACCCATAACCTAACCCACAAGCTAACTTACAACGTAACCAACAACCTAATCCATAACCAAACCAATAACCACTAAAGTGGCCCACAAACAAACCCACAGTCTAGCCCACATCCTAACCCATATCCTAACCAATGACCTAACCCATAACCTAACGCATAACATATCCCATGACCTAACTAACTAATTCACTAACTAGAACCTAATTCACAACCTAACCCACAAGCTAACCTCCAACTTAACCCATAACCTAACCCACAAGCTAACTTACAACGTAACCAGCAACCTAACCCAAAACGAAACCCCGTTTTTTTTAAATATTAAAAATAACATCCTTTATGTTTTACATATTAACCCACAACATAACTCCTTACCTATCCCACAACCTTAGCAACAACCTAACCCACAGCCTAACCTCTAACCCAGCCCCTAACCTAACTTGCAAGCTAAACCAGAACTTAAACTGCAACCTAATTCGCACTCTAACCCACAACCTAACGTACAAATTAACCCACAGCCGTGCCTACAACCTAACCATCAACCTAATCCATAACCTATTCCAAAACCTTACCTACAAGCTTACCGACAACCAATGCCCACAGCCTAATCTACAACCTCAGCCATAACCTATCACATAACCTACCCTTTAACTTAACCAAGAAACTAAACCTCAAAACAATCCACAACCTAACCCACAGCTTAAACAACAACATCACCAACAACCTAACCCATAACGTAATGTACAACCTAACACAACCTAGCATACAACCTAACACATAACCCAATCTAAGCTATAATCTAACTCATTTCCTAAACCACAACCTAACCCACCAACTAACCTTCAACCTAATTTACAATCTAACCTACAACCTAACTTATAACTTATCCCATAACCTATTCTATAACCTAATCCATAACCGAAACCACAACCTAATCTGCAACCTAACCCACAAGCTAACTTACTATATAATATTTACGTCGAGAGATTGATTGATCATATAGTCGATATATTAATTACCTACATATCATTCGCGGTATCGTTTGCATATCCGCCATTTAGAATCTATCGAATTTGAATCAACTTTGCATCGGTCATTTATGCATATGTCAATTTGAATCTGTCATTTTGAATTTGTCATTTTGAAGTCGCCATCACGAATTTCCCACCCTGAATTTTACATTTCACGGATGACTAACCACGTGATCAAAATTATTGTATTCTAATGAAACTTTCTACCCAAAAAGATCATGAAATCTAAAGAAACCGACAGTCATTGATACAACTGCGAGTTTTGCAGGCTCGTCTAACCGATATATCTATGTCAGTAGCTACCTTTCGTAAAAGGCATTCGGATCTCCATGTTAAGAAAATTACCTTAATAAATACACAGGCTCTTGAATCACGTTCAGGGTTCTGATATGTATAACACTAATATGTATTATGATCAACTGCTGCATTAACTATTTAAAATAGAGAAAAACTAGTTCTAATGCAGAAAATATATAGACTTACCATTTACGCATTGTATAACTATAAATTAAAACGGGTAACAACATCTTAACCACCTCACCTCACCAAGAAGGAATATACAGTAATCAGCTTTTAAATTTAAAACCGGTCATTATCAACACAACTATACGATATAACGTACCGCGATAAACTGAACTCAAATATCTGGCCCTCGACGACAAAAAGGGAAACAAACACCTTGAGGCTATGCCTGCATTCTTTTAAAAAAGGACGATTTGACCTGTAAATCACTAGAAATTTTCGGTTTTTATACCTGCTTCGAACCCCAAAACAGGTAATTTCTAATGGGTTCTTTCTGTAAAAAATTCTGCCTTTTTAACGTAATTGTTCCAATGCTTTGCCGTCGTCAATAATCTTTCCAAACTTCTTTAAAGACGGTTTTGTAAACTTAACTATTTTCTAAATTATCATAGTTAGAAATCCTATAATAATTTCTCTCCAGCTATCACCGACCGCTGGTGTATATTTCCTCTCTCTCTCTCTCTCTCCTCTCTCTCTCTCTCTCTCTCTCTCCTCTCTCTCTCTCTCTCTCTCTCTCTCTCTTCTTCCTCACTTCTCTCTCTCTCTCTCTCTCTGTCTCTGTCTCTGTCTCTGTCTCTGTCTCTGTCTCTGTCTCTGTCTCTGTCTCTGTCTCTGTCTCTGTCTCTGTCTCTGTCTCTGTCTCTGTCTCTGTCTCTGTCTCTGTCTCTGTCTCTGTCTCTGTCTCTGTCTCTCTGTCTCTGTCTCTCTCTGTCTCTGTCTCTGTCTCTGTCTCTCTCTGTCTCTGTCTCTCTCTGTCTCTGTCTCTGTCTCTGTCTCTGTCTCTGTCTCTGTCTCTGTCTCTGTCTCTGTCTCTGTCTCTGTCTCTGTCTCTGTCTCTGTCTCTGTCTCTGTCTCTGTCTCTGTCCTCTGTCTCTGTCTCTGTCTCTGCCTCTGCCTCTGTCTCTGCCTCTGCCTCTGCCTCTGCCTCTGCCTCTGCCTCTGCCTCTGCCTCTGCCTCTGCCTCTGCCTCTGCCTCTGCCTCTGCCTCTGCCTCTGCCTCTGCCTCTCTGCCTCTGCCTCTGCCTCTGCTCTGCCTCTGCCTCTCTGCCTCTGCCTCTGCCTCTGCCTCTGCCTCTGCTCTGCCTCTGCCTCTGCCTCTGCCTCTGCCTCTGCCTCTGCCTCTGCCTCTGCCTCTGCCTCTGCCTCTGCCTCTGCCTCTGCCTCTGCCTCTGCCTCTGCCTCTGCCTCTGCCTCTGCCTCTGCCTCTGCCTCTGCCTCTGCCTCTGCCTCTGCTCTGCCTCTGCCTCTGCCCTCTGTCTCTGCCTCTGCTCTGCCTCTGCCTCTGCCTCTGCCTCTGCCTCTGCGTCTGCTCTGCCTCTGCCTCTGCCTGCTTGGCCTCTGCCTCTGCCCTCTCTGCCTCTGCCTCTGCCTCTGCCTCTGCCTCTGCCTCTGCCTCTGCCTCTTGCCCTCTGCCTCTGCCTCTGCCTCTGCCTCTGCCTCTGCCTCTGCCTCTGCCTCTGCCTCTGCCTCTGCCTCTGCCTCTGCCTCTGCCTCTGCCTCTGCCTCTGCCTCTGCCTCTGCCTCTGCCTCTGCCTCTGCCTCTGCCTCTGCCTCTGCCTCTGTCTCTGCCTCTGCCTCTGCCTCTGCCTCTGCCTCTGCCTCTGCCTCTGCCTCTGCCTCTGCCTCTGCCTCTGCCTCTGCCTCTGCTGCCTCTGCCTCTGCCTCTGCCTCTGCTCTGCCTCTGCCTCTGCCTCTGCCTCTGCCTCTGCCTCTGCCTCTGCCTCTGCCTCTGCCTCTGCCTCTGCCTCTGCCTCTGCCTCTGCCTCTGCCTCTGCCTCTGCCTCTGCCTCTGCCTCTGCCTCTGCCTCTGCCCTCTGCCTCTGCCTCTGCCTCTGCCTCTGCCTCTGCCTCTGCCTCTGCCTCTGCCTCTGCCTCTGCCTCTGCCTCTGCCTCTGCCTCTGCCTCTTGCCTCTGCCTCTGCCTCTGCCTCTGCCTCTGCCTCTGCCTCTGCCTCTGCCTCTGCCTCTGCCTCTGCCTCTGCCTCTGCCTCTGCCTCTGCTCTGCCTCTGCCTCTGCCTCTGCCTCTGCCTCTGCCTCTGCCTCTGCCTCTGCTCTGCCTCTGGCCTCTGCCTCTGCCTCTGCCTCTGCCTCTGCCTCTGCCTCTGCCTCTTGCCTCTGCCTCTGCCTCTGCCTCTGCCTCTGCCTCTGCCTCTGCCTCTGCCTCTGCCTCTGCCTCTGTCTCTGTCTCTGTCTCTGTCTCTGTCTCTGGCTCTCTCTCTCTCTCCTCTCTCTCTCTCTCTCTCTCTCTCTCTCTCTCTCTCTCTCTCTCTCTCTCTCTCTCTCTCTCTCTCTCTCTCAAATTCTAAGTAAAATTCTAAGTAAAAAGATAAAGACTCCTTTACAAATTTATCCGGAGTGAATGTAATGTTATATCAAAGTCTATAACTACAATATATGAACATTAAAAAACGGATAAACATTATTTATTTTACTTGATTATAGGGATTGCGTGATAGAAAAAAAAAGACATAACTACATTATGATTAGTTTGATAGTAAAGAGCAGTTTAAGAATTCTTAAATGTATAAATTATAAAGGGATAAATCTCAAATCTTTTTATATCCAACCAGCTTCTTATAAATTTCACATTAAATCTCTTTATATAAAAGAGGTTGTACATATTTACCGATAATATAATAGGAATTTTCACTTTAATGAAAGATAAATTATTACGTACTATTGGTTTCATAATGAACTAGGACACTATCGTGCATTATTTAACTTTTCTCTAAGACACTAAATTAATAGTGATTTATTTCTTATTGATAGATATTCTATACGGATATAAAATTTCATGAACTTGAACGCTTTGAATTTTCATCGTTTTCTACGCAGGTTATTTCAGCACTCAGATAAACCTTAAAGCATACGCATCGTTTAACATGAGTTAGTTTAAATAATAATAGGTTTTATATTTGATATGCAAATCAAAATAATAAACAATAATGGAACCTAGTTACATGCACAACTTCAGGTAGGAGATATCTAACTGAAAGATTATTTTATACTTGACCTACATTCAAATACCCGTTTGTAATTATGCTTCGAATTATCTGTATGATAAATATATCTACTTGATAGCTATACTACAGAAGATGGAAATACCGACCCTCGACATCAAATTCCATTCTTTTTAATAGTTAATACAATGTTATATACAAATATCTAACAGATGCACAGACCCCGAGAAGGATCCGTACATAGGAGAGTACTACACGCTAAAGTAAGGAGTAGCCTTAGACATCGATAAAGTTATAAAGAATCCTAGGCTTAGATTGCTGGCCAAAGTTAATGTTGAATTCATTCTAAGGCGTATGTTATGGTATCAGGGGTCGCAATATATTTACGTGGGATCTACTGATAAGCGTTATATTATACCAGGTACGTATGATTACTGCTGATTGCATACCTGATGAACGCTGTTGTACAAAGTAATGTAGGATATACGTTACAGAGAAGTTTAATTTTCCATGCATCAAATGACCTATATATATATATATATATATATATATATATATATATATATATATATATATATATATATTTTATGTACAATGCTGACATTAACATATTTAGCTCATACCTGTTGAACATAGCTGTACAAAGTAATATTTAAAAGGTTTATATTTTAGAGATCGGATACAGTCACATATATATTCCTGTATATTGCCTCTAAATTTTACTTTAATCTACATACTTTAACAATACATGCAGTCAGGTTTGGCGTAAATAACAATTAGGGATATCAAAGCCATACTAACTGAACGCTAACATAATATGCTCTGCAGGTCAACCTCAATTAATTAACCCTGGGGCTATACATCCTTAGGCTAGAAACAGTCTTGAAACAAAAATGGCAGAGTCCACCCTGTTAGACAAGAAATCAGAGTATGGGCGTAATAAATAAAACATATAAAGTTATTTTACAAACATTTATTTAGTATACATAACATAATACAAGTATATAGATCATAAGTTGTTTTCTATGACTACTGTAGTTCTACGGAGCTCTGAGTCGTTGTTGTATGCCCTCGCAGAAATACTAATACGTATAAAGTCCGTGGAATGACTTGTTGACCCTGTAACCTTTCCTAATTCTTCGTTACTTTCATAGTATATTGTCACGTGGGGTTTGCGTGACTGGGGAACGTAGTCAGAGGTAGAAAGGAATCAAACACAAGTTGTAAAAAACAACTATATACTAAGACAATAAACAGAGTACAAAAAGGTTTACATGTTGACAATAAACAGAGTACAAAAAGGTTACATGTTGACAATAAACAGAGTACAAAAAGGTTTACATATGGTGAGGACGTATATGTCCTCCTAAACTACTACAATACAGGGAAGGTGGGAACCAACCCTGTTCAGCACTAGGTCTACGAACTAAGCATGTAGGAGATAACCTCCTGGTAACTAAGCCGGGGAAGCCTGGACACAACTTCCCCAAAATTCTGCATAGAGTGGGCGATTTAGCGCTTGCCCACTCAATTTAAGCACTAAGCATAATTAGTCAAAAGGTACTTACCCGCTTGTTCTTGATGAGGCTTCTAGTGAGTCTTGGCACAGACTGATTTGAAGCAAGAACAAGCGGGTTTATATATTGCTGAAGGCGGAAACGTTACTGAATTAATTGAATACATTAAGTGGAATACGAAGAACACATGAATACTTAATAAGATTCAAACTGTATAAATTATTCTAATGAGATACAAATTGTATAAATTATTCTAATGAGATACGAATTGTATAAATTATTCTAATGAGATACGAATTGTATAATTTATTCTGCAGACTGAATAATTTAGTCTAATGAGATTCAATTGTATAAATTATTCTCAAGGCAATGCAGATTGTGTGCCGCGCGTGTCGGAGTGTAGGCGGCTATCGCACTACTTTTGATACGAAAGGAATGCAAGTTGAAATGTTACAAAAGGGATTTCATTTAGAATAATTCCGTTTGTGACATTTTCCCCCTCTTCGACGGAAGAGTGGTGGGCAAGGTGTCGTGGAAGGTGTGACCAAGTTGATAGTAAAAACAACCAAATAATTCAGATAACACAACATGTGTAATTAATAGCTAAGAAAAAGTACGTTAAAAGAATAATGCAGACAACAAAAGGTCGAAAGCATAAAATAAAAAGTGAATATCGTGAAAAATAATGTTACTGACTGTATCGAAAGATGTTCTCCGGGGTTGAAGATGAGATGTTGAAGTTGAAGATGAGAACTGCTTGGCTTGGAATTGTCTGAAGTGGGCATGGCATAGATGCGAAGCAAGTTGATGCTACCATAGCGGCGTCATGAGCTGGTTGTTGGTTGAGGTTCCATAAAAATTATTGTTCCATAGTCATAACATAGGATGTGTTTAATATAGCGGAACACATCTGGGGAGCTTATGCTCATAGAATTATTCTTCTTGGCCAAATTATTCGATTGCAGCGGTAATTGATTGCAATATTGGTCTGGTGATGACTATTTTCAAAGTGTAACCATAGGTGATGGTCGGTAGAAACCAATTGGAACAGCCAGAGTATTCATCCAGTTGAAAACCATTGAGCATTTAGCTAATGCCGACGGAAAATCCATTTGTGCAGGCGAAGAAAGAAACAGTTCGTAGTAAGTAACAATGCAAAAACAAAAAATTTAGAAAAGTGAACATCTAAGGAATTCAATGAACGTACTTGAACAGTGTATAATATAAGTCTCTAAAGTAAAACAAAAAATACAAAAATGATTAAAAATGATTAAAAATACAAATAATTAAAGCTACAGATATATCCGTATTCATAGCAAGTGTCAAAAAAAGAAGTAATTCATACTTAATAGTTCAATATCAGTTATACACAAATATGAAAAGTGACAAAGAAAAATAAGTTCGTACATAAGAATAGATCCGAACATAAATATCGTGAGTGTTAAAAATAAGATACAAGATTCATGAAATATAAATTCGTGGAACAGAATAGTAATGTGACACTACATCCACACTTATACGTGTCAATAAAGAAATAGTACCGACAATAACTTTCATAAAGGAAAAAATTAAATTTAGAAGTAATAATATAAAATATAAACCGTAAATTCCGAAAGAAAGTGTCAGCATTACAATATATTACCATTTACTTGGCTATTGGAGTTGTTCAATTATCAAATTCTATGGTTGGGTTTAATAGTTGAACGTGGCAAGTGCAAAGTTTACATAATAACAAAACAGGTGAATCTCATAAACGACATAAAAATTCAGTTAATTTGATTAAGAGAGATTCTAAAAATACAAAGAAAAAAGTGTGAAATACATGCAGGTAATTCATTCAATACTTTGCAATTGCGACAAAAAAAAAGATAGACAAATCAATAAAGGTGTAACGATAAAAATCAGATCGATTGTAATGTCGGTGTAGACAAAAAAAAGAAAGGGGTGATCTCTGATCAGTGACTAAATTGTCTTACTGGTTACAGTAAGATGCCAAAATAAAGGCTGACAAAAATCAAAACATTCAAAAGTATATTATTATATACCTTTGAATATTTATTTGAAAAGAAAAGTGGTGGTGGGTGGATTTCTGTGATTCATTTAGCATATGAATCGAGAACATGTGAAGCATTTCACGCATGTGTCCCCATTAGAATATAAGACTTATAGATGATAAGAAAAATTTTGTAGGGTTTTTAACCAAGGCATTTTTGGAAATGAACAGCTATAGAAAATAGATAAAACTCGGTGTAGTTATCAATAAATAGTCACAGACGGAGAATAAATATATGGAAAAATTATTTAAATTATAAAAATATAAAAATTATAAAAATTGTAAAAATTGGCAACGGTAACAATTCGGAAAAATTAAAATCTGAATATCGAATAAGGGACTAAAAGGTACAAAAATTAAAGTTCCATTTGTTCCATAAGTTTCGGAAACAAATAGTGTAAACAATTTAAAAAAAAATGTAAATCAAATAACTAAAGAGTTGTACCGTGCCGATTTATTCGAAGTGAATTTCAGTTGACAGATGAAGTTTTGTCACTGAATAAGAGTCAACTTCCGTGGTCACAACGGGTATGACTGCTAGGTCGCTGCTAGGAAAATCTGTAAAAAGTAAAACAAAATTAAACATTCAATACATACACGTAGATTACCAGGTTGCGTTGGGTGTTGCCTCGGGAGGAAAAACTAAATACCACCCATAGTATATATATTTAAATAAAGGTTAAGCCACTTATACTCCATAAAATGTCGGTTCTGGCTCGAAAGCCCTTCACACAAATTCGCAGATGCTTTCCCGGTACGTGATACATTAAGGCCCCGTTCACATACAAATCCCGGAGGAAAGAAAAAACACCTTCAAATGAGAGCGAGAAAAAATAAAAACGAGAATGCACCAGGTCGAAACTGGCAACAAAGTCAGACCTGTCATGGGCAGAACACATCCATACCCGCCAATAAATACAACAAAAAAAAACATAAAGAATGCATTCATCGCAACTGCAGTTTAAACAACAATAATAATACATATATAATCAAGCCTGCCATTATATACCTATTCACCAATAGGCTGGTTCAGGCGAACAAATAAAGCCAAAATTTTAGGAACCGACCTTCAAGCATCATAATTTACCCATGCTTGGCAAAACAATAACAATAATCATATAATAAAAATAAACATCTCCCCTTCCAGGCAAAAATCAAAAAGAAAGAACCCTAGGCCTGGGAAAAATTCAATTAACTAATAATACAGAATAAATCTGGTAAAAAAAAGAGCTTCATAATTGGGTTTATGAAGGTGACCAAGAAACGTTAAATTATCGTTAAAATCACTATATAAATTCAAAATTGTATATAGGATAGAAATATGGTATATAAAATATAAAACTTGTGTGTAGAAAGACAGAGCGTTACTTAATAATGTGTGTGCGAACAATGTTTAGTTCGAAGAAATTCATAATTAAAAATACATTATATTCAAAAAGAGAAGAAATAATTTTAATAATAATAATAATTTAATGGAAAGTAGCCTTAAGTACTTTACTAACAGTAAATTACTGGAAATTCAAACGTTCTTAAAAGGTATAAAGAGATAAAGAAAGGTGTAAATGCAAAAACAACAACCATTGTTGGTAACCAGGGTTTCTGGCATAAAAGGAAGAAATGTTAAAAGGTTTATTGATATACTCCAGAGGAGTACAGGAAAAAGCTAACCCCAAGCGGGTAGGCAACAAAGATCACATCCAAGAATAAGTGGAAACTGTTTGTGGTAAGGTCAAAAGATGCGAAAGAAACTAGTTGAAACAAAATAATCCAATTTCCATAAACCGAAAATAAAAAATAAAAAAAAAGATAGACAATCATGAACAACCAAAAGAAAATTTAAAAATGATTCAAATATCGTAATATGTAGGTTGGACCAGTTGGATCTATGTAGTCACCGGACTGTCAGATAACATCAAAAATAGGAAAAAAATTAACTATTTATTCATAACAAGGGAAATTCAAGTATAATACGCCTAGTAAAACAATATTTAAGGAAATTAAAGTAGGAAAAATCAGGAGACAAAAAGAAACCAGGACAAATATTCATTATAAAAGAAAAATTAAAAAATAATTGGGATAGTTGTTGAATTTAAATGCTAAATGCGACTGAAATCACATCAAGGTTATAACGAAACGTTGAACAGATGCAAGTGGTGTTCTTCGAATGAAACGGTTCAAATAGAACTTTAGAGTAATAGGCGTAGCCGGAAATAAAAATGTAACTAACTGTAATAATAAATATTGCCTCACGATAGGAGTTAACGGGGAAATACCAATTTAAAGTATATTAAAAAGATGGGCCGAAAAAAAAGGAAAAAATAAATTAAACGTTGAACAGAGAACGCGTCAATTGACGATAAGATTTAATAAGAAAAACACGAAAGGCATTAAATAAAGAAAAATAAAAAGATATTTGGAACAATATTTTAATTAGCTTACAGTGGGAAATATTAATAATAAAAAGGAAGAGATTCAATCGTGAACATCCTACTAGAAAAATTAAAATTAAATAAATAGTCAAGGAATTTTTATACTACTTGAGCTGACTATGCAGTTGAACGAAGGAATGCACTTTTAGATAAGGCGGGATCTGATATGAAATTCAATGGAAAACCTTCAATGTCATTGCGCGCAGCTGTGCTGTGCAACCTGCATAATTACGACATTCTTTATTGAGAGAAGAAACTTTTAGAATCATTTTCAGAAATGAACTTGTAGTTATAAATGGAACTATTCAATTTTGGCTTGGTATACGACAACCAGAAATGACCTTGAAAGGACTGCTCGTTTTTGGATCGTAGGTAATAGATAAAGAGACCGATATACGAAATGCAAAGCCGGCGGTTTTAAGAGACCTGGTAGGAGAAAGAAATATGTCTTGGAAGACTGATGTGGTTTATCTAAAAGCAGAGTCTTCAATAACTTGCAAAAATACATAGGAAGGGATTATATTGCGCAAAGCAATACAACAAGGGAAAACAAAATTAGTAAAATTAAGAAAATTGTCGAAAACATGACGTAGAAAAAATTAAATAGAATAGTGATTTTCACATTCCTTGTATAAACAAAGCTGAAAGTGACTTCCAAAATAAAAGATTAATTAAGAATGAGGAGTTAGTTACTTAATCGGCTCAAAATGAAATACAAAAGTAGTCGGAAGTTAGACGCGTATAAAACAAAAGGGAAATTTGTCAACAGGGAAAGGTGTAAAGTCAATTAGGTAAGTTTAATTGTGGCGGGACGTCTCCGCCCTTGCTGAAAATTGGCAAACGAGATAGACTGTTTCCAGCGGATTTTTGAAAATATTTGTACAAAGGTACACCAAGAAGTAATTAACAAAACAATAAGTAGTGGTTTTTCCCCCCTCGGGAAAGTAAGTTACAAAAATTAAAATAGATTTTACAAAAACAATTAAGCAAAAAGAAAGAAGAAAGATAAATGGTAATAAATGAAAAAGAATCAAATGGTTATTGAAATAAGAAAGGAATTCGTAATACGGTCTCGCAAAATAGCTGTGATAGAAATTGTATTAATGAAGCGGTCATCAGAGCGCACACGGCGGATGCCCGTGCGATGAAATTGACAAAGAGGGAATGCAAGGGGAAACACGAATGAACTGTAGCGTCGCGTCGCTTGCGTTAATTGGATATTTAACAAGCGGGAGGATACTCATAAAGATCGAAAGTGTACAACATATATAATAAATACTAAAAATATTTGACAGGAAGAAAAGGGATAATCGAAACAGATTAAAATATTCATAATGGGCTATACTTTAGATTAAAAATCTTGCGAACAAAGAAACACACGGGTATTTAAGAGAGTAATATAGAAAAATGCTTTACCGAAATTGGATATTACAAAATTCATCGTAGAGTCAAAACTTTATTACGGAAAAAATTCCTAAAAATTTATAAGGTGTTCTTGAACTTTAATATTAGTATGATATTAGATTTGAAATGGCTCGAAAAAAGGGTTGGAAATAAAGAGAATCGTAGCTAACAAAGAATTAAAACGGGATTTAGTCTAACGGGGAAAAAATCGTTGTAACATCGCGGAGAAAAAAAAAGAGACGTCATTATAAGATCATAAACCGTAAATTTAGTGATCAAAATATTGCATCATTAAGGGGTAATCAAAAGGGGACTCCAGTCCAGAGAAGTCAGTAGATGAGAAGGCAAAAAGAAAACAAAAGAGTGGTTACGCAGGGTGTACAACACAACTCGCAGAGGGTGGGGTCTCTCCATTATTGGGGTGGTTAAAAAGAACTCGTAGGGGAAATAAAATGAAACGAAAATAAGGGTGTCTCGAAAAAGAGCACGGTCTTCACCACAAGTGGAGTGGTTCGAGAGGGTTATCGGGAAAAGAAGCACGGCAACTCCATCACAATGTCACGTGGGGTTTGCGTGACTGGGGAACGTAGTCAGAGGTAGAAAGGAATCAAACACAAGTTGTAAAAAACAACTATATACTAAGACAATAAACAGAGTACAAAAAGGTTTACATGTTGACAATAAACAGAGTACAAAAAGGTTACATGTTGACAATAAACAGAGTACAAAAAGGTTTACATATGGTGAGGACGTATATGTCCTCCTAAACTACTACAATACAGGGAAGGTGGGAACCAACCCTGTTCAGCACTAGGTCTACGAACTAAGCATGTAGGAGATAACCTCCTGGTAACTAAGCCGGGGAAGCCTGGACACAACTTCCCCAAAATTCTGCATAGAGTGGGCGATTTAGCGCTTGCCCACTCAATTTAAGCACTAAGCATAATTAGTCAAAAGGTACTTACCCGCTTGTTCTTGATGAGGCTTCTAGTGAGTCTTGGCACAGACTGATTTGAAGCAAGAACAAGCGGGTTTATATATTGCTGAAGGCGGAAACGTTACTGAATTAATTGAATACATTAAGTGGAATACGAAGAACACATGAATACTTAATAAGATTCAAACTGTATAAATTATTCTAATGAGATACAAATTGTATAAATTATTCTAATGAGATACGAATTGTATAAATTATTCTAATGAGATACGAATTGTATAATTTATTCTGCAGACTGAATAATTTAGTCTAATGAGATTCAATTGTATAAATTATTCTCAAGGCAATGCAGATTGTGTGCCGCGCGTGTCGGAGTGTAGGCGGCTATCGCACTACTTTTGATACGAAAGGAATGCAAGTTGAAATGTTACAAAAGGGATTTCATTTAGAATAATTCCGTTTGTGACAATATGCTTTATTATGTACGTCTGTGCGTGTATCTGTTTGAAATTGCGCGTGTATATGCTTTATTATGTACGTCTGTGCGTGTATCTGTTTGAAAATGCGCGTGTATGTACAGGTAACTGGACTATATAAACAGGAACTTTGTTCCTGATCATTCATTAGACGGTATGGAACGACGCTTGTGTGATGTATGCGTTCTGAACATTCAACGCACCTGGTATGCAAGCCATATGAATATACACCGTGGACACAAAGACCCATGTACTAAATGTTTCAAATCTTTTTCACGTAATAGTAGTTATAAAAGGCACTTGAAAACAATCCATTTTACCATAGGTGTGAATACCCAAGTAGCACACTTATATTAGTCCAACGTTGGCATAAATACGTAGACATAACATTCAAAGTGTTAACGCTTGACTATGTTGTTCATGCATTGACTGCCAAACATTTAGCCAACATGAAACCTATGCATTGGTCCAACATTAATTTAAAGATGAGCACACTATATTGGTTTAAGAATGTTGGCTCTCTGTTTGTTTAAGGATGTTGGTGCTACGCTAGCTGGCGAAATGTTGCTTTAATGATGTTTGCCTTACATTAGCTGCCAACCTTTAGCTAATACGAAAAACGTTCCACAGATAGGTATTAGCGATCAATGACGGTGTTGTACACCTATATATATGTTAGTCTATTATTAAAAATCTTCTATAAAATTACAGCAGTGGATAACACTATTTCTGATAATTACTGATAATAACCATAGAATGCACGAGATTTCTATGTCAAAGTTCAATAAAAAATTTAAAAATACTTTGTATCATGTGTACATAAGAGAGGCTAATTCAAAAGTATGTTTACTGTTTAAATTTTAGCTGTGAAATATATACAGAAATATATTCAACGCCAGAGGAACTAGAACCATCGCATCGTCACCACGTATTTGGCGCTGCATATAATATATGTACTTACCTTACTTATTATAGTTTTCAAAATCCCTCCAAAAATATTTGAAAGATGCAAACTTGTTATACATTAGACTAGTAGCCATAACTTGAAGGTAGGATAACTACTAAAGAAATCTTAAAAAAACGTGACAGAAAATGACCATATATTTAAAATATACATATGTACATGTTTTAATATAAAATATTATAGTTTGTATATGTATTAATTATGTCATATATTATATGTTTTATATATAAACTTATTTAAATGAGATTATAAAGCATATAAAATATCTAACCTAAAAGAACAATAATCTTAAGATATTTTTAATAAAAGCATAATGGTTAATCGCACGGGTCGTTGACTGGTCCGTTCCTGTAATAAAAAATAAACAGCATGAGACCACCAGTGCCGCCCTTGAATTTTGAGCCACCGTGAACAAATATCGAGTAGGGCCCCCAGTAAATAAAAAAGTGTTGCTTAAAATAAGGTAGCTGAGCGACCTTCTTTTTGACGCACAAACAAATATGTACCCTAAACAATCGATTTCTTAGAAATTTGCCTTTCTTGGCAGGGGGTTGGACTGTTAGGGCATAACGAATTGCTTACAAAACGGATCATCTATTTATAGATTTGTTAAAATGCAACGTAACAATATATGTATCTATTAGTATAGCTATAAAAGTAAATTAATTTTAGACACATCTTATCTCCTAATTTTTGTCGTCGCTGCTCACGACAATATAAACAATCAAAGAATGTACATATTTTATTTTATTAGCGGTTAAGGGTACAAAAATAATAAACAACTGTTTTATTCGTATCGTTTTATTATGCATACGTTAAGTACTATATCCTCACGTCGACAACATATCCTAAAGACTGTGTAAAAAATATTAATTCCAACATTACTATTAGCTATAATAAGAAAAAGCTCCTGAAAAGGAATATAATAAGAATATACATTATAGGTAAATTCCAATATATTGTTAAATGCTTTGTCAAGGTTTTTCTCTTATTACTTAATGTTTCCCTAAGTTAATTAATAAAAAAAAGTCCCATACGGTGTGTACTTTTGGGTAAGCGACAGCGCTTCTATATCTATATTCGTAAAATATTGTTCTATTAATATGTGGGCAGAACCTAGGGCAACTTATTATTATAAGCTAAATATTAGGTTTATATTGCTCATCTATAGTGTTGCATAGCATAACCTCGCTACTACAGTGGCAAAATATTTTTCTGTCAATGTTGGGGCAATGTGGGGTTAACTTCACTGCGTAAACATTTTATGTAGGTTTCACCGCCAGTGTTGTAAAGCATTTATTGCACATCCATTGGTACAATGTTGTTCTAACAATGTTGGCAAG
Source organism: Agrypnus murinus (assembly GCA_929113105.1). Classification (NCBI taxonomy): domain Eukaryota; kingdom Metazoa; phylum Arthropoda; class Insecta; order Coleoptera; family Elateridae; genus Agrypnus; species Agrypnus murinus. The sequence goes on along the minus strand of OV816028.1, from coordinate 18,670,107 downwards.
ACCTGAAGTAGTTTTCATTGAATATACAATGGGATTTAATGTCAACGTTAACGTTGGAAAGCATACCGTACACTTATGTTGACAAAACATGGTTTTGAAAATATCTTCAAGGGTGTCGTTGCATGTTGGTTTGTAAACATATATCCAATATATTTCCCATATGTAAACAAATATGTAGAATCTCCAACGACGCTAAGTTATATAATAGTTATTGTCAGAACAGTAAAACCTTTAGCCAACATATCATGTTTATAATAGGTTGGCACAGCGTGTGTACAATATTTTGTGCTACTTGGGTAATAATGATAATAAGACAAAGCCTAGAAATGATGTAATAATTAAAGACGCGGGTCTGAAACGTATGCATATCAATGAATCCTGTGACACAAATAAAGAAATAAGGCTCGAAGATGATGATGAAATAATAAACGCTCGTAATGCTATACGTAATAAATTAGCCTACTTTCATATTGATAAAACTGAATCTCGACCGGGGACCGTTTATCTCTCACCGAAACTTGAACAAGCATCTCCAGTTACATCTGTTGAAGAAGAAGAAGAAGAAGAAGAAGAAGAAGAAGAGGAAGAGGAAGAAGAAGAGGAAGAAGAAGAATGAGATTCTGACTTAAAGATTTATCAGGAATTCTCTAACTATTATAGAGCATTATTAGCTAACGGAGAAAACAAAAACGTAGATAAAACTAGGTACATTATTATTTCTGATTTATTGAATACTCATAAATATATCTTAATATATTTGTCAGTTTAAACTTTTTTACAACAACACGTATCCATACACCGGAATTGATTTATTTTACTGTTGCCTGTATTCTATATAATCTCTATTAAAACGACATTTCCAAAAATCTTAATAAATGCATATCTTAAGTGCATAAGCATATTATGTGTAATTGTGCATGTTTATATTTTTTTCAATTGGCCTCTAATGAAATCCAAATACATGGTTTCCTTATATTTTTGTCCTGTGTGCATTTTATAATTACATCTATTGTTATGATCTTGTTTTATTTTTTTTTTACCAAGGGTGTCCGTCAGACACTACATATTTCACCACTAGCCCCAGAGTTTACTTGAGCTTCATCACTGGATGGAAACAACTATTATCCTCATTAATAATGCCTGCCGGATTTTCAGTATTATCGATTTCATTTTCGTCGTCAAAAGGAATATGTCTGTTGATCACTTACTTCCGACATTTCTTTAGGCTTACCTGACCTGATAAACAGTATTTAAAAATTATTTGGTATATAATAAAACGCACACAACTCTTTGTAAAACTAATCTCTAGGACACTTCAGACAATACTAACAGCTTCTACATATCTCACTAGTCGATACAAGATACAACACAACTAATTGTATATACAACAGAAACTAATATCATAACATGCAATACAAAAAAATTATAATAGGTCATATATATTGGTCTGATTGAACATTCAGAACACAGAATATCAGAATCCTATGTAATTAAAAATCAAGATAAATAATGTAACAAATTACGTAATAGTATATTATAATCTCAGCAACAAATGATTATAACTAGCAAATAATGTCAATATATAATCCAAGAAAATCCCATGCACAAATCAGTATAGCAAACAAACAACCCTAAGTACCTAATTTATTAAACAATAAAGGTGTATTAAAGTAAAAGCAATGTCTATATTTAAATAGTTCAAGTGAATACATCCTACTTGACACGCACAAGTGGTTTAGCTAAAGTTAGAAATATTATAATGCTAGAAAACTAATGACGGCTACAGCAAATCTTAGAAATTAATTAAAGCAAGGAGTTTGGTCCCAAAGCGCTTTGTCTCAAGTTTCATCATAAAATAAATCATCGTTTTTATTTGCGAATAGTAGATGTAAATCTGCAGCTTAAATAAAAAAATGCAATATAAATGTTGCTGTTACACCAAAATTCGTGCCATTTGAAATTATTTATCTAAAGTTCTTTTTCATGAATTAGGTGGGCAGAACAATTGCAATGTAAAAAGTTCATCGCGTTTTGTATGGAAAAATGTATCCCTTAGATTTACGTATAATTTTTCTTTTTTTTTTTTCATATTTGAACTTTTTTGTAAACGTGCAGTAAATAAAATATAAAACAAGGTTTAACATTATTAAATAGATTTGTTAGTAGAGTCATCCTGGGCCATTTTCCCGGTAGGCCCTATTGCTGCCAGTCCGATATTAAATTTATTATTCAGGTCATAATTGTACATATCAAAGCTATATCCAATGGGTTCTACTAAACTCTGCGTATCGAGAACGGATGTCATTGAACGGTATGTCATTCAGTAATTTCAGATTTCTGCTGGTAACAAAATTAAGACTAATTTCCCTTGATTAGTTCTGCTACCAGTGTTAGCAAATCAATTGTTAGATGTAACACAAATTATTTAACTGTGCAGCTGATTTTTTACTGTTAGTGAAAGTTAGCAGACACTGAGTTTTGCTAGTTTCATTGAACGCACCTAATTTCTTCATTTTGCGCTGCAGTCATAGTCTCCGTTGGCTTTTTGTTCGCTCTGTGCTGGTATAGTAGGTACAGTTAGTATAGATTTTATGTGAACCCAATTCTGGTTTAAAGCAGGTATGGAAACTCGAGATTGAATCTAAACCAGTACATACAACACACAAAGCTTACTTTATAATGATGAAAAGGTAATCTGCCAACGCTGACAAGAATGATTGCAAGTAATAATTATTTTCATCGATATTATTTTGGCAACTAGCTAGAAAAGTATAGCTTTTCGACACTAACCCAGTGGATAGTCCAAAAAATTTCAGTTTTGAATAGATTCAAATTACAAATTCAATTATTATAGCAAGAACAAGTTACTTGCATCAATAAAGAGGTAAACGGATTAATTTTGCAGTTAACAAACAAAACCAACAAAACTATCATTAAAATTTTCATCAACAATTGTGTTGTAAATTATTATTAATCTTGGTTTTTTATATCGGAAAACACAAATTCATATAAAATGAAAATTTAAAGAATACTTTCTTGAAGGTTTTACGTAAAAAAATGTATGAGAGCTTTATTTATTGCTTGTAAAAGTTTCATAAAGAGAAATACATGTATGGACAAGTGCAAGTTATAAAGTCTCTATAGGGTCATTCCATGCGAAATCGATCACTAAACTGGGTCGATCTCACGGATTTCAATGAAAATCACTTATGAGGTAGCAATCAGCTAAAGAACATAACTTTCATTCATCAATTTGCTAAATTACGCAGAACTTCGGAAATATTCAAACTGAAAAAATATTAAAACTGCTTGCACGCCTTTAAAGAAATATAAATATCTCGAAAAGTATTTACCCTAGAACAAATATTTTTTTGTATATTGCTCACTAGTAGACGGGCTTTTTGGACAGCCTAATAATTTTTTGTTATCAAACGTATTTTTATTTTTTTCTAAACGAAATATTTTAGAAATGCAGAAAAATCGGTGTGGTCAAATTTTTAAAAATCTGAAGAAAATTTTACAGATTGTTTGAACATTTATTATAAATGTTCAATTTAAATGCAAAATGGCAAGCTGGACGTTTTAATAGTTTTGGCAGGGCAAACTTTTAAACATCGCGTTGCAGACAGCCGGCGCACCATAGGTCAACCGGTACAAACCGCACTCGCTACCTTCTAGTTAGTAATAATACGGTCCATATTACCAGCTTAACTCTTAACCTTAACCTCTCAACTAATGTACATAAGATAAATGTATATTTGCGTGGATATGATTATACCTACTAATTAGTTAATTAAGTATTTAAATCGATTACTTCGGGTGTGTTACATAAAGTACTTTTCTTGCGGCTGTCCAAGACCATAAAATATAATGCAACAGCTTTTTTAATTTAAGTTTTAAGGTCAGTTGGGGTAATTGGTCCATAGATATACAATTATTTTGCTTCAAACTCTTTATCTCATATTTTATCGTGAAGTATAAGTTTAGGACGTGGCCGTGTGCCTACGCGACTTCCTTATAGAGTTCTGCGTACTGCAACTGCTTGCTATGCACACACGTGACCGTGGGTTTGATACTGCACCTGCAATCGTGGGCGCTCCGCTCGAGGCGTTTATCCGGCATACATTTATAATTAGGTCACATTTCGCTTGAGTAATGACTAAATGTTAACTCCCGTTAACACTAACATTTGCATTTTTTCTATTTTTTTCCTGAGGGTTTTTAGTCATATATTTCTAATATGAATCTTTTTGTTTGCATGTATTTTCTGCTAGTTACCTTTTTTGTTATTTTGTACAAGTATCTTAATGTCGTATCTTCTTCATGCACATTCTCTGTGTGGTGTAGTACTTCTTCTCTATATTATCTCTTATCTTGTCTTGCACTTTTCTTTCAATACCTTTTTTGAGTCTTAACAATACGTTTGGAGGTTTATGATACCAATAAAACATCATATTTGGGCATATCTAAACTGGAAAAGAGATAATGCAAGTTAGAAAAATTCAGTAAACTATAATCAATATTAATTTTTAGAAAATCACGCTGAAAAAATCGCTTTTATCGATTTTCTATGTAATCCTTAAGTTTAGGGATCGATTATTATGCTTGCATAAAAATGTACATGAAAAATCTTTGATATATAGAATTGTCTATAAATAGTTACCTATCGATCTGACTGGTTATTGGTGAAGATACCCTTCACTCTACTCTTTACATAAAGTACATAAATATATTCGTAATATGGTTTACTAGGCAAAGCCTTCCGGATTCCGGAAAGATTTTTCTGCTCCGGGATCGACCTCATGCTCGAAATTGGTGGCCGTAACGAAATTTAAAAAATAATTCCCTAGGACAAGGGACGGACACGTAACGAACAAGCAACTATCACAAAACATAAAACATTCTAATCAACCATACAATAATAATATAATATAATAATTTCAATAAATATATTGGGATGATTTTTACTAAATAAATAAAATATTTAATTTGATTTTGGCTAGCATTAATAAAAATGAAAATATAACAACCCAATCGCTTTTCTTTATCCCAATAGACTGACCTTGTTTTGTTTCGATTGAACATGAGATAAACAAATTATTGATCTTATTAATACCTGTATCTGGAAAGATAAACTTACTACCACTGCACTTGGAATCCCGCACCTGGGCAAGCAGTAGTCTTAAACTCTAGTAGTAGTATAAATAATTTTATACTTTCATCCACATCAAAATAAAAAAATAAAAATTATCACATTTACAAATAAAAACCACAAATCTTTATTTTTTATTAAAATTGAATAAAAATGTATCAAAAAGGAAAAACGTTCCTTAAAAATCATAAAAGAAAAATCTTCTTTTAGTATATTTAAATGAAACTTGAGTGGTTGTGAACCTGACATTGGGGTTACAGCCGTATTCATTTAAACAGACTAGCATCAAATAAGTTAAATTCAACAAAATAAATTACTTACAATTGAAATAAATAAACTTTGAAATTGTTGTCAAAACCACAAACTTCTTTCACAAAGAACCCTTTTAACTTTGACAAAAATGAAATAGAAATTGTTTTATAAATCTGTTCTCAATATTTCGACCAACCTTGTATATAAAAGAATTGACATACCAAATGTCAATTAATCCACTTCAAAATGTTTAAACTGTTGTACCGGTAAAACAGCCTTCCTTGTTGAAATTTCAAATAAATCTTATTTGATTTATATAACAGGTGACTATTCAAATCACATATGAAAGATGTTTGTTTACAAACAAAACATATGAGTTAAAACTTCATAACCTAACTTTTACTTTAGGATTTTCGATTACGATCCGACGTGGAAGTTTGATTATATTCTGTGGCCGATGCTTTTTTTTTAAACTTTATTTATTGAATATAATAAAACACATTTATATATTTCGTTTGCAGTCGTAGAATATATTTTATTATTTTTAATCAAGAGAAAACTTTATCTCTTTTTAACATTTAGAATACAAATGTATTAATATTACTTTGTCAGTAATTATTTAACGAGTTTAAGACGAGTTTAAATAATTAGATTTGAATTAACACACTTAACAAAAAAATTTTAAAATTCACATTTAAATTACATTAAGCAAAATAATTAATCAAAACTCGAATGAGTCTTTATGTTTTTACTAGCAGGACAATTTTAAAATCCACACCTAATTTTAATACTCACTCTGGATAAACACTTGTTGAAGAGACTTGTGTGTTGAATAAATACTTAATAAAGACTAAAGGCTTAAGATTAAAACAGAGGTATTTATACCTTATCTGCCTACACAGTTCTCATGGTCATGAGAGAATAAATGCTAAAGAAGTTCTCATAGAGATAACGTAGACTTATCAGAAAAATGTCATTTGATATCGTGTGTACACATTCCTAAACAATTCTCATGAAACATGATCTTACCTATAGTGTGATTATACGTAGGTTACTCCTCCACCTTTAGTATCTTCAATGTTATTAAAATAATTTGAAAATAAAATTTGAAATAATATTTATATATTATAAAATTTTTCAAAGAAATCTAAATTGGTATTTCTTCGTTATTTTGGTTATTTATAAAATCTTTATTTAGAAAATCTATAAATTTGATTTGGAAGGAGTTACGTTTAGAATAAATATACAATAATAAACTTATAACTATTACAATGATAAATATAATTATAATGATACTTAATAAGCTCAGATGATCGAGGGTTGTAGTACTATTCATCTTTAGAAGATGATTTTGGTTTGTGATCTTCAGTTGATATTTGTTCAATTTCTGTGTATCGATTGTAGTTAAATCGATTTTAGTTATATTTACATGTTCGATTTGAAGGGTTGTTAATTTTGCAATATCTATGATATTAAATTCTATTACTTCATTAGAAATACTTTTGGCTGTAAATAACATGTTTTTATGATTGATCATGACAATACAGTCAGGACTAAGATGAATAAGTTTTGAACCAACAAGTTCTTTTTGATACGTTTGATCTCTACATTTAATGTCTAAAATGGATCTGGAAGGGGAACTGATTAACCAGGTTACAGAATTAATTTGAGAAATCTTTATATCAATAAGTTCAAGTAGGTAAGGTATACAAGTTTGGTTATGATGAAAAGAAAGTAGTTGTGTCTCACAAAGTTTATTATTAGGGATTTCGAAGTAGTTTTTATGTTGACAAAAGTATAAATTGGGGGCGGTCGATTTACAATGATTGATCTCAATAGGAATGCTAGTTTGAGCATTATATAGTAAGGTGTTATAAGTCGGTATAATCATACGAGCTTGGTTGGTGCTGGTAATGATTGGAAACGGTATTAATTGAATCAGTTGATTATTTTCGAATTTAGAGATTAATGGAATCTCAAATATGAATGTGATTTTGTTGCCAATTTGGTAAGCTTTAGTAACGATAATTGTTTCATATAAATGTAGGTATTTTGGGTCAGCAGGATAAGGGATGGTTAAAACGTCTTGATCTGTGAGATATGAAGAAATTTCATTTAAGTTTTGAATTGTTTCGTCTATATTTGTTATTGTAACATCGCTGATTGTTGATGCGATAACACGGAAGAGGATGAGCAACATTGTTGTCCTGAAAAAGGTAACATTTCGTTAGCATGTCTTTGAAGTGGTGGTCTACCATCAGGGGGTGTTAGTTCGTAAACGTCATGTTCTAAGATTTTTGAGATAATATAAGGTCCGTCAATTCTTGGATCCTTTTTATTTCTTAGATTGGTTTTTATAAATACTTTGCTATTTAAATTAAATTGTTTATTTGTTTTGGATTTGTTTAATTTGGAATTTCGATTTTCTTTAGTTTCCATCTGCGTTTTTTGTAGGGATTCATATAAATATTTCATTTTATTTTTATGTGTAGATAAGTAATCATGATAATATGTTCTGTTGTAATCAAGGTCAAAGGGGTTTTTACTTTCAGTGTGTCCAAAAACGATTTCAAAAGGGGTTAAATGAAGATTCGAATGTATAGTATGATTGTATGCTAAAAGGCAATATTGGATTTTTTGCTGTTCAGGTATATTGGTTAATAGTCGATAATGTTCAATGGTTGTAGATTGTAATCTTTCGATTGGTGTATTAGATTGATGGTGATGAGGTGTTGTTGTATGTAATTGGATTTTATGCAGGGCTATAAAATCTTTAAAGATATTTTTATTAAATTCTCCGTTGGCTATAATGACATTAGGAGTTGTAAATTTTGAAATGTATTTCAATAACTGTTCAGTTACTTCTATTAAATTTCGGGATTGTAAAGGATAAGCTTGTGCAAATTTCGAAAAAGCGTCAATGATTGTTAAGTAACTTTTATTTTTGATTTGGAATATATCGATATGAATTGTATGGAATGGTCTAGAAGAAGTAGGGGTTAATTGAAAAGGTTGATTAATAGGTTTTCTGTTGTATTTTTGTTGTTTACAAATTTGACAATTATTAATATAATTTGTAACATCTTTTATAATAGAGGTCCAATAATATTTTCTTTTGAGATGTTCAATAGTTTCATTTATTCCACGGTGGTTGGTTTTTCCTAAATGGTATTCTTGAATTTGTCTTTGTCTTTCTTCGGAATTTAAAATATAGGTTACTTGAGTTATACAACGATGAAATTTGGGAGTATTTTCGTTTGTGATTGTATTAATGAAATTTGAAAAGTCTAAATAAAGTTGATCATCTGGGAAATAACAATAGTCATGATGTTTGGGTTGACAATGTTCAATTAATAGGGTGTTAAATATTTCTGTCTTATTAATTTGATTAACGAAGACGGCGTAATGAGTAATTCCGTCGTATTTTGTGATTCTTCTTGATCTTGGAATTTGAGCATTAATAAATTCTATCTGATTTTTAAAATGTTGTAGAGGTTTCTCTGAAATATCAATTACGGGGGTTGAAGATTGTTGAGAATGTACCGTGTCAATATAAGAATTTTGATCATTATTTTCTTCGTTGTTTGGGTTTTCAATGTTTTCAGTAGCGTCAGTCTGAGGGGGATTATAAGTTGGAATGTCGAATAAGTCTGTAATATCGGGAGTACTTGCTCTGCTAGCTAGTCTGCTGTCATAATTAGTTTGTTCTGGTTCAGGGGTTGATAGCGATGCAGGTCTAATATTTAATGGGTGAATTTGAATTATGGATAATGCATCTGCAACTTTATTTATTTTTCCGGGGATATAATTTACAGTAAAGTCAAATTCTTCTAATTTCATTGCCCAACGAGTTAATTTTGAATTTGGTTCTTTTAAATTCTTGATCTTTTAAATGGTCTATGATCTGTAAATAAGGTAAATTTCTTTCCATAAAGATAGGGTCTAAATTGTTTTGTTAACCCAAATAACTGCTAATAATTCTCTTTCGATAGTACTATAATTTTGTTCAGAATTATTTAATGTCCTAGAAGCATAACAAACAGGTTTTCCTTTTTGAGATAATACTGCGCCTAAAGCGAATTTGCTAGCGTCTGTGGTTAGTTCAAAAGGTTCATCAAAATTGGAGTATTGTAGAATTGGTTCGTCAGTCAAAATGTTTTTACAATGTTCGAATTTAGATAAAAACTCTGTTGTATGACAAATTTTGTTATCTTTCTTTAAACATATGGTTAAGAATTTTGTTATTTTCGCGAAATCTTTTATAAATTTTCGATAATATCCAAATAGTCCTAAGAATGATTTAATTTCGGTTCTTGCTTTGGGTGCTGGAAAGTTTTTGATTGCTGAGATCTTGTTTGGGTCTGGTTTAATTCCTTCTGGAGTTACAATGTGTCCTAAATATTTAATGGATTTATATAGAAATTCTGATTTGTCTAATTGAATTTTGATATTATGTTGTCTACATCTTTGGAATATATTTTTAAGTCTAAACATGTGATCTTGAAGAGAAGCGGAATAAATTATGATGTCGTCTAAGTAGACTAGACATTGTTGCGGTGTTAAACCTATAAGGGCGTTATTGATTGCACGCTGGAATGTAGTTGGTACATTTTTTAAACCAAAAGGCATTCTTTTAAATTGGAAATGACCTTCTTCTGTTCAGAAAGCTGTTTTCTCTCTATCCTTTTTTTCAATTTCTATTTGCCAGAAACTGGATGCGAGGTCAAGAGTACTAAAATACTTTGATCTGCCTAAATTATCTAAAACGATTTCTATTCGTGGTAATGGGAATTTGTCCTCGATAGTCTGTTCGCTCAGTTTCCTATAATCTATGACGATCCTCCACTTCTGTTTTTGGGATGCGTCTAATTTTTTTTTACTACCCAAATTGGAAAATTAAATGGGGATTCTGATGGTTCAATAATTTGGTCCTTTAACATTTTATGAATTTGGTTTTTCACTTCTTTACGGTGAATCTGGGGGTATCTATATGTCTTAATGTAAATTGGGGCATCTGTTTTTGTCCTAATATGGTGTTTTGCTAAATGTTGCTGAAAGGGGTATGTCTGGGGTGTAAAATACGTCTTTGTATTCATAGCAAAGGTTTGTCAAGAGTATTTCTTCTTCATTAAGATGTTCTAATCTTAAATTATTTTTTTAATTTTCGTTCAAAATTTTTCTTACGTTGGAAGGGGATTTTACATTGAAATTATTAATTTGGATTAAATCATCTAAAGTGTTATAATCTTCTAAAATTAAAGGGTCATAAATACTGATAACTTGAGGTTCATTGGAAGTATTGATAAGGCTTATTTGAAAATAATTGTTGAAGGGTTATAATAAAAAGGTACGGTTGTTTTTTCCGTTTGGATATGCATCCATTTATAATCGATTGATGCGGATAAGTCCATCAAAAGATCTGATCCTATAAGTCCTACAGAGTCGGGATGAAAGTCAAATAAGTAACATGTATGAAGTCCTTCTTCGTCAAAAAGATTAGGTATAGGGATGTCTGCTACGTAGTTATGTTGAGTAGTTCCATGGGAAGTTGTAATTTCAAAATTATATTTATAAATAGATTCTAGAAAGTTTTCTTGTACGAATTTAGGAGAAATGATAGTTTTTGAACTCCCTGTATCGATCAATAATTTTTCATTCGATCCTGGGATGATTAAATAGGGTAAGTTTGCTTTGGGGTTTATGTTAAAATGTAATAGGGGTTCCGAGGCTCTTAATGAAAATTTACATTAGAGTCCATGTTTTCGTATTCTTCTTCTGGTTGATTGTAATATTAATTTTCTTGGACATATTCGTCTTGGGGATGTTCATCTTGAGGATAATTAGGATTTCCATTAGAAGTATTATCAAAATATACGAGATCTGGTTCGTCATATTCAATATTATTGAAAGCTGTTGATGGTAAATTATCGTCGTGATAATTTATTTCTTCTGGAATTGCATTTGGAAAGCGTCTAAAGCGTTGTGAGTTCGTTCTGAATTTATTTTGGTTTCCTAATTGTCTGGTAGCGGGTCTTTTAATTATGCTAACCTCCATAGGTTCTGGAGTATATGTGGGTTGATGGTTCGGTTTGAAAGAACTAAAATTTCTAGATTGATTTGATCTAATGTTGCTACTTGAAGCATTATTCGACGTGAAATTTGGGAAATTATTTTGTCTATTAGAAAAATTGCTTAGTCTTGAATTAGTATTTGAGAAATTAGGGAAATTATTTGAAAAGTTATTTATTTGGTCTTGAGAAATTAGGGAAATTATTCGGATTTCCAAATTTTTCAGTTCTAGGTTGAGTAGTACATAGGTTTTGGGATGGTTTAGGATAGTTATTTTTAGATGTTAAATGTATTTGATTATTTTTTGTTAAATTTTGGTTCATTCTAAAATTTTGGTTTTGTGAATAACGAATATCTAGTTCTTCTTTAATAATTTTTAGGGCTGATTCTAAAGAATCTGGATTTCTAGATCTGACGAATTTTTGTTTTCGTTTAGTCCACTGACAAATGTTCGTTAAAGCTAATTTTGAATTTTCTTCTAATTTGTGGGTTTTAATTACTACTGGATCTGGTCCTAATGAAACTTTTGCATTTAGGGTCGCTAAATGCGTCCTAATTTTATTGTAAAATTCAATAGGGTTATCTTTTCATTGTCTAATTCTAGTTAAGTCAATTAATAAATTTGTTTCTGGTCTTTGATCGCCAAAATTTTCTATTAAAACAGTTTTTATTTCATTCCAGGTATTGTAGTTATACCCTGTTATAATTTCAAGGGCTTGCCCTTTTACTCTATTTCTAATTGAAGAAATAATTAATTTATTTATGAATTCTTCGGGGTTTGCTGTACAAAATTGTGTGGTAATAATTTCTGTAGCTCTAACAAATTCTGATAAAGTGGCTGTGTTGCCATCATAAATGGGAATTTCATTTAAAAGTGTTGGATTGAAAACTGCCATATTATTGTTGTTATTATTTAAGAATGATAAAGGGGTTGTATTTGAATTTGAGCTTGGATTTACTGTGCGTTCAGCACTTCTACAACGTCTCGGAGATCGAGATCGATTTCTAAGCATTTAAAATTAAACAAAAATTGTATAATCTTTACCTTAAAAATTAATTTGTTTAAAGAAAAGAATAAATAATTAGAGTAACACAATTATTTTTAAAATTATTTTTATTGTTAGTAAACAGTTTCGGGGTTCCTACCCATACAGTGACCAGTATGAAGGGATTTGTTTTTACAATGCTGTTAATCAGCAAAAACCGATCAATAAAGCGTCAATCTAACTGTACGTAATGCAATAATTAATTAAATTAATTAAAAATATTAAAACTAAGTTAGTATGGTTTTTAAAAATGATTTAATAAATTCACTGGTTTCTTCTTGAAACACTTTTCGCTTTGAAAGAAAAAAAACACTTACTTTGTTGCGTAGAATTAAAATTGATTGCAATAATCAGCAGGAAAGGTCCCAAGGTTGCAATAACCATGCGATTAGCTGTGTACCTCGAACGGGAGACCTCCGCGGTGCCAATGTTAGAAGCGTGCGTTGGAAGCCTGCATCGGTCGACGGTGCTGCTGGGATGTCGCGCCTCAATTCTCGAAGCCCGGTGCCAATATTAGAAGCGTTGGAACTTCAATTGTTTTGATGCGACACCTTGTTGGGAACGATGTTTTCCTTTGGATCAAGTGTTAAAACACAAAATCGATATTTATCGTCGATTTTCCGAAATCCGTACGAAATCTGCGCCAGTTTGATTATATTCTGTGGCCGAAGCTTTTTTTCTTAAACTTTATTTATTGAATATAATAAAACACATTTACAGTCGTAGAATATATTTTATTATTTTTAATCAAGAGAAAACTTTGTCTCTTTTTAACATTTAGAATACAAATGTATTAATATTACTTTGTCAGTAATTATTTAACGAGTTTAAGACGAGTTTAAATAATTAGATTTGAATTAACACACTTAACAGAACAATTTTAGAATTCACATTTAAATGACATTAAGCAAAATAATTAATCAAAATTCGAATGAGTCTTTATGTTTTTACTAGCAGGACAATTTTAAAATCCACGCCTAGTTTTAATACTCACTCTGGATAAACACTTGTTGAAGAGACTTGTGTGTTGAATAAATACTTAATAAAGACTAAAGACTTAAGATTAAAACAGAGGTATTTATACCTTATCTGCCTACACAGTTCTCATGGTCATGAGAGAATAAATGGTAAAGAAGTTCTCATAGAGATAACGTAGACTTATCAGAAAAATGTAATTTGATATCGTGTGTTCACATTCCTAAACAATTCTCATGAAACATGATCTTATCTATCTTATTAACCTCATATACCAGAGGTCTATTTCCAAAAACAAAACATTTGCGGTTTTCAATCATTTTTTGCATGTATTTATTGTATTTTGATCTAAGGGGTGGTTTTGACCCATTTTGGGGTGGTTTATCCCCCTCACGGATGGGGTTCTTGGCCATATACCAGAGGTTTATTTCCAAATACAAGACATTTGCGGTTTTCAACCATTTTTTGCATGTATTTATTGTGATCATATGTCAGGAGTGTTTTACTCCAATTGGGGGTTGTTTTTGGCTCTAGCGCAAGATTTTGAGGGTGTATTTGCTTTTTTGATTGTCGGATTCGGATTCAGCGAAAACTGCATCCGAATACCATAATCTCGATCCCATAACAGAACATTTTTTTTGTGGGGCTGTGTAATTAATATTGGAATAAGTTTGGGGGGTCCCACTCGTTTAGTTGATTTTCCATTTCTGTTTGCATTGTAATCCTCTAATGTAATATAATTATAAGTCTCGTAGTACTAATAACATCACTAATACGTGGTATTGTAGAGTACAATTATTACAGAAGTACGATCCTTTTTGAAAAGCATCTTGTCGCATACAATGCAATGTAACAAGTGTAATCAACACAGACCAGACAACTGAGGCAACCTTGCAAACTGCGGAGTGCAGACAAGAGACAACAAAGGTACGTAATTTCCCGAGTCTGACACGACCGTAACTGAGCTGACCGGCAATTGAGCACACGTGTGATAAAAAGCTAACAAAATATGTTTGCGATGAAAACTTATTAGTTTTAATATTTAATTTACGTAAATTAATCTGTAATTACAACACTTTGTTCTAATTACAAAAACCAATTCACCTAAGATAATTTACTTCTAGTGTGTTATCTCTCAACAAAATGATTTGTTGCAGATACAAAGAAAATTAGTCGATGCTACAAACTCTACCAGTATTGCAGTTAATATCATAATATCATTTTTTACAAAAAAATGGATTTTGTTGTAAACCATAAACAATTTGTTATGTTTACTAAAAATACTAACAAAATTTATTTGCGATGGAAACTCATTAAAATGGTTCCTATAACATAAATTAATTTTATTTTTTGTGATTACAACAAAAACTTTGATTTATTAACAAAAACTTATTCAGCAAAGGAAAATTTATTACCCAAGATAACTCATTTCTTATTAGTGTGTAGTAATAATTTCCGAATAAAATCGTTAAAAAGAAAAACAGAATTAAAAATTAAAGAAACGTTCATTCTAACCATTTAGTAGATATCTAGGACGTTTCTTTGCCGTTCCTAAAAAGCTGACATAGTGCACTACCAGAATTAGTTGGGAAGGGTACGAGGCTTCTTAAAAAACCAAATATAATGATTTACTTACCCAGCAGAATTAGTCATACAACTTAGAATGAGATTGAACCCTAGACAAATTATTCTTAGAAAGAAGTTCTGTTTTGGTATTTATGGGCCGACTTCGGTAATTAATCGTTGACATCGGACTATAGTCGAAATAGAACATAGAGTTTTGTTTGCGCAACTACAATACAGTAGCAATTTGAATCTGATTTTAAGTATTCGATTGATTTTAAGCAGCTATCTGATTTGAGCTAGTTAACTAGGGGTACAGATACCAACTCAGACTGCTTGATTCTTCTTAAGTCCTTCTTATCCTTTTACATTAAAATCCACGGACAGTATGTTAACATAACTGCCAACTGTCCAACAAATACTGAGAATAAATAAGTTTAGGCTAGCCCAAATAGATAGGTTATCGCAATTCAGAACCCATCTCGTAATAGTAATTTTTCATAGTATGGAAAACTTAAATGCATGTCTTCTTTTCAAATAAGAAAATGAACTAAATATGATTCGTGTCCAGTTGATACAGATCATAATAAACATTTTTACAAAACTATGGGGTGTTTCACTACCTAATAGGTTCGTTCATATAATGCTGGAACTCGATATCGAGACATACAAGGAGTATTTCACCATTCGTTGGTTTTTCCTAAACAAAAGAAATATCAACACATTGTCAGAATTATCCAAGACTTGGATTTTTAATTGATTTGAAATTCTGGATTTGAATAATACAAGCTTTTGTATTAAATTCTCTATACCTTCCACACTCAAATGAACTGAATACAAACGTATGGCGCTTTCAACTGTTGAAACTATGAAATTTTAAAAGCTAACAGTATGAGACATTTTGGTAACTCTAGCTTTAACTAAATATTTAAGGAATCTCGAAAGTCTCTTAATTCTGAAAATGTCCAAGTTAAAAACCTGAAATATAAAGGGTCAATAACAATACAAAACAGATCAAGAAGAAATACGGACAACTTTAACATGAATAACAAAATTCAAACAACTAAATTAAACAGGTCGTTAATTATTTCAACGATATGCAGTCTGTTTGATTTAAAACGCCCCGCTTTGTAGCAGCTTCATTTTCGGTGAGAAATGGTATAAACCATATAAACTCATGTTCAAAATTATCGCACCACTCAATGTTTCTGATATATTTTGTACAACTTTTTCTTCTGTTCTTGATTATGTTACAAAATAATAAATTTTGAAAAAAATTAAAAATATTATATGGTTTTATTTGAGTGGTGCGTTAATTTTGAACATAAGTTTATATTATTCTGTATGCTCTGATTTAGTCAAGATTTTGTACTTACTAAATCGGCGTGAGAGTCATCGAACTTTTTTTTAAATTACATGATAGATATTCTTCTACTGAAATCGATGGAATATATTGTATTCTTTGTTCAGCCATACTAAATATCCATACTCTTACATAAGAAAATTTTCAAGAAAAACGTGAAAAATAATTTACGGCTAGTAGGCTTTTGTATTTTGGTTACTCCAATTAATAAACTAAAATTATCTAGCAAGCTTAGATAAAATAACAAAACTATAGTTATTCCGTTGGTCTTTAAACTACAATTAGAGAAAATGTAGAACAAAACAATTAGTTCTACTCTAGTTCTACTACTATTACTACTAGCATTGTTTGAAGATCCGAATTATGTATTGAAAGAAAGGACAGCATATTGAACCTTATTTACTATAACACTTTCATTATTTACTTGTGACTTTATGTGTATTTAATTTCTAACTTAATGAATTAATGTTAATTGAAACGAGTGAAAAATTACTTTTTATTTTCAATCTTAAGAGTAATACTGTTTTTAATTGTCCAGTTAGTAGTATTCTAATATAAGTGTTTCAATTTATTTTATTATACATGTATAATAATACTTGCTACAACCTGGCCTAATTAGTAACCAGGCCCTATAAGATAAACTTGTGCGGGATAATATTATTACACAGGCCTATCGTGCGGCTACAACCGACTTACAGATGGTATAGCCCAAATCCCACATTTGTGTTGTGTTTTCGACAAAGAAAAACTGTAGAAAAACCTTAATCAGATTTCTGGTCCCAGCAGTCGAAGCGGTCCGCTCAGGTGAGAGTCTAGCTTGCTAGACACTACACTGTCGAGACTATGAATATTGATTATATTAGCTATTTTTGTACTGTTTTGTTCTGCATTTGTTCTGCAGAACCAAAAATCAAAGCCTTACTAGTCGTAAATCATGTTTCACGTTTTTCTTGGAAATTTTCTTATGAAGTAGATATATGAATATTTATTATGGTTGAAAATAGAACACAATATTCTATCGTTTTCAGCAAAGAAACACCTATAATGTAATTTAAAAAGTTCGATGACGTCATCACTCTCACGTCGATTTGGTAAACTAATACGGAATCTTCTGATCCAAAACATAAACAATTTTATGCCATTTAATAAGATATGGTTTATACCATTTCTGACCAGAAATAAAGTTGCTACAAAACGGGGAGGCTTTAAATCAAACAAACTGTATAGTATACACATTTAGTAGGTCTTGCAGTAGCCCTTTTTTATGAAAGGAACATATATTTCAAACATTTAAATATAATTATAGAAATTAATAAGGATCCCGTTTACTACAGCTTGAGCGCAATTATTAATCAAGCTGTTATTTGGGTTGCGTAACTCACATGTTAGTAAGTATTATTACACCTCTCTTGATAAAACGGTTTAATATTATATGAAAATTTTAAAGATTTTTCTTAATTTAAAGAATGTATAAATCAGAATTTATTCATAAAATATACATAAGACTAGAAAATAGGTACAAATGCTTACAATAGTATAGTAAATCTTAAAATTAAGCATATAAGTCTTTTAAAAATTTTTGTCATCAATTTAGATTCTTTTCAGTAACCATTTATGTCGCATTTTCCTATACACAAAAAAAATTGAAAATAATTTTATCTAACAAAAAATTTTATAATGGGCAATTGCAACACAACTGTTAATTCTAAACTATATGAGCAAAACAACAAAAAAACAAATTTAACAGTCTAGTAATACTAGCGTTTAAAACTTAAAGGATCTCAACACTATACAGCAGTTAAATTTAAGAAAAAATATTTAAAAATTTACAAAAAAACAAACTTAAAAAAGCGATAGATCAGTTGGTGGCTTAATAATGAAGTTGTTGTTCTGGTTCTGGTTCATCTTGTTTAACTGGGGCGGTTTTGTGTACGACAGCATTGAATCCATTGTGTTTATCGGCAGTGTAATCAACGGTTCTGATGGAACCATCAGGTTCGATAACGGAATATTGTCCTTTTACAACATCTCCATCACGGGTTTCGTGCTGGCTTTTAATGTCTCCGGTGTGGTAGTCGTTGACACCATATTTGAAAGTGTATTTAGGGTAGGCCTGAAACAATGTTTGTAATTATAAAGTAAATTCACATTTCTGTTATTGTTTCGCCTCATTTTGCAATTGTAGTGTTAATGACTGTAATAACTTCGGTAAAATATTCGTGAGACAAAACGAAAACACAACAAACAAAATTTTATGCGTTGATTGCGTAATTTTCGGACCACAACCGCGACCTTGCTTACTTTCTTACATCTTTCAGTAGTTGGACCTTGCGGTCATGTGCTATTAAATCACGAAATGTTTTCAATCGCAGGTAGTTCTTTAAAACCTGTAATTAGTCTGTATACTTTATTATTACCTACTTAAGTCCAATTATAGCTTTGAAGTATTGAAAGGTTTTACAAACAATAGAAAAATTATTGCATGCGTCGTCATTGATTTTAGGCGTTAGGGCTTTTAACTAGTGCCTTTAAATGTTTTTCCCAAATTATTAATTTATTATAAATGATAATAGAGTGTAATTTTGTGAATATACTTAAAACAACTTTTTGAGAGTTAGTATGTCGTTAATTTTCAAAAATAATACTCCTAGGGTAAAACAAAAATAAATATTCGGAAATAATTAAAAAAATATTATGTTCTTCCCAAAGGAATAATTTCGTTAAAAAATGCAAATATTTTTAATTTTAATATCAGTTTAATAATTTGGAAAAAATATATTTTTTATGAAGTAGGTTAAATGTAATATTATGGTTCTCAAGTTTTGGCCAAGGGATAACAATTATAATCAACTTTTGGTTATCAGATTAATTAATAAATTAATTAGAACTTATCGTTGTGTCAACTAATTTTGCAAACAAATACAATGGAGCAAAATTTAAAAATTCAAGCTATTTTACGATCATACGTTTGCTTTTCAATCGTAAAACGTGCATTATGTATCTATACATCTTCAATCACGTCTGGTCGTAATTTCACCCATTAAAATTGAAACTCCATAAGTTATGAGTGAAACTATACGTCTCCACATACAAACACACGCATTTTTAACTTGTTTTCTATTTTTGCAATCTTACCCGTTTATTTAACACATGTTTGGATTTCATTTTCACGGTGGACAACTCTTGAAAAATAAAGTCAACCATCACACAGATGTTATTATAGTTTACTTCTCGTGGCATTAACCGGTTTATTCATGCTAATGTTATCAATTACTGTAATTATTTAAATATCATTACTTTAGAAATTAAAGAGAATAGCATAAAACTTAATAAAGGTGCGTGCTTTTAAAAAATAAGTTGATAGGATTATCTTGTAATTTAAATTCATAAAAGTTTTCAAGTGTAATTATATTAGAAATTTATTTTAATTAGTCGAATTTAATAATTTTCTTACATAATAATCAGCGTGGTGATCTTGATCTCCTCCAATGTCATAACCTTTACCATCAAGTCCACCATCATTGTGTCCTTGAACAGCTTCAGCCAAAGCTTGTTGAGCTTGATATTGGAGGGCAGCTTCGTCAGCTCCGTGGTTATATTGGACTAATCCTGGATAAGCTTGTGCAATTGCAAAAACAGCGAGGAAAAATCCGAAAACCTATAATTAAAAAAAATTAAATTAGTTAAGATTTGTGGCTTGATGTAATTTATTTTGGACACTGTAAACTTTATGACCCCTCAGAAGACCAAATGGACAAAATCGAAATAATCAACTGAGTTATAAATAATGTAAGAATTATCTCATTTAGAAAATTAACTTTGTTAGGAAATTCCTGAAATTAAATTTTTATTTCCTGCAGACAAAAATGTCACACCAGGAAGAACAGACTTCCCCTTAACAAAAAAGGAAAAAATAACACAACTAAACTGATGATTGCGCTCACTTTCTAAGTAATCGGAAAGGCATTTTTTCTTTGACAAATCAATCGATTAATTAGATGAATCGATCGAAATAAAATTTGCA
The DNA here is from genome assembly GCA_929113105.1 of Agrypnus murinus. Classification (NCBI taxonomy): domain Eukaryota; kingdom Metazoa; phylum Arthropoda; class Insecta; order Coleoptera; family Elateridae; genus Agrypnus; species Agrypnus murinus. Next base: position 18,649,663 of record OV816028.1, on the reverse strand, counting down.
ATACTCTAGTGAACGTAAGTACGGAGATGTACACAACAGTACTTCAAATGAAAGTTATGATAATTTAAACATGGACTTTTAATAAATACATATGTAGTAGTTTTCGAGCGTAAAGTATTTTTTAAGTGATGGAAAGGAATTATCTGACCTGAATAACAATGACTTTTTTTCTGAATAGTAATGTGCATTTTAAATTAATGAATTCGTTTGGGTGTTCAAAAAAAGAGGCTTGGAAGGTTAAGAATTTAAAAATTATATATACAAAAGAAATAGTGCAATTAATTTTATGTAAATTACACCAGTTAGTAGAGTGTTAATTAATCTGTAATACACACAACTAATTATGGTATAATTGATGCAGTGCACTGATCTAATTTCTAAAATTAAAAAGTGTTAAAGATCGCAATGATTAAATTCCTTTGAAATGATAAACTTTAATTAATTAATGTAATTATTATATAAATTATAAAGGTATATATTTATTTTTTATTTGATAATATATTGGAATTGTTAATAAAATAAAAACCATCATGTATTGTATTGACACTTTCTAGCTTTTTCTAATCTAATAGCAACAATTCTTTTTTAAAAAGTTGGCTATTAATAGATTTGAATCTTAAATTTAAGAATTCAAAGCGTTGATAATTAATAAATATAATTATTAAAGATAAAGTTTCAAGCAGATAAAATTAAATGCGATATCAAGCCTTCACTTTGAAACCTCTACGATTTTTCATTTTTTCAAAATTCTTCATTTCTTTAAAAATCCTTCTCGATCATTTCCAGGCTGACTGTGAGATTATAAAATACTTAAGAAGATTTCAATTCATTATCAGAAAATATGTAGAAAGGGGCAGTACTATCTAGGACAGTCAGACTTAAAAGCTCATAATTGAATAACTTGGCAACATAATACTGACAAAACAAAAAACCACTGTTTGCATTGATATAGAGTAAAAATCTGAAATAATAAGATGATAGTGGTACAGTTGGTATGGTATAGTTTTGATTCAAACACAAATTTTGGGTTCCAAGCGAGCAATTTTTTATATTACTATTTTATTTATTGTAGGGTACAAGAAGATCAATATTGCGATGAAAATGATCAAAATCTTTAAAAAAAAAGTATAACTCAAAACTCAATTTGAATAATGATGTGGGAATTTTCAAAAACAACTCAAGGTGCTTTTGTATTTTTGAAAAGCTACATATTATGTATTTTCTGATATAGGCATGGTATCCGTAAAATATACCACAAATTGAAATAGGAAAAGCTAAAATCTATATTTTAAAACCAACAACAGAATGATCTTTCTAATATCACCACTTTTTAGATTGGCGAAAGGGTTCACATTTGTAATTTTCAAAACCATCCTCATTGACATAACTCTTGGAAAACATTGAAAAATTGAAAGTAAGATAGTCCAGAATTTCTGGTAAGTTTATCGTCGTATAAAAAATACTAAAAATAGCAAAATGTCAAATCTTGTAAATATATTTTGTAAATAAATATTGTGTAAATCTTATTTTTTCAAAATAAAATTTAAAAAAATTGAAACTAATAAGTACGATAAATTCTACAGGAAAATCTTTAGTAATATCAAATAAATACCTTTCCAAACGTTCTTTAGCAACTATTATTACAATAATTATAGTGAACGTACACTAAAAACTCCATTGAAGCAGTAAATTTACCTTAATAGCTTCCATTGTTATTGGGTTGTTGTTGCTAAGAATCACCTACTGCAAAACAAGAACAAGAGAAGATGCACTTTTACCCGTACACCACCAACAGTGTTTAGTGAGTGATTAAGAGAAATTGGAGATTCTTTATATATGCTTTCTTCTTCTTCGGGAATAGAGAGGCACAAACGGCAATTTCAGTCATATAGAAAGAGATGAAATTAGGTTATTAGACCTTTACCACCAATATAGCTACTACTATATGTATTCATTATATATCATATAGAGAGTTCCAAGTTAAATTTTTAGTAATAACAATTAAAATCAGAATTTTATTTTATAATTAACCAAAATATGCATAACCATTAAAATCACATGTGTGTAACGGAATTTTACATAAAATTAAAATATTATGGCACACATTAAGAACACTTTCATTTAGTTGTGTTTCTTGGGGATGTTAATATATCATAACAGTAAGTTTATTATTACACATAATTGCAAGAGCTATTGCAATATGCAATAAAATGTACTCTTTTTTGCAATCATTCATTCCGATGATCGTCACTTTAAATTAGAGGATTGCAACAATGAATCTATAAATTTACATCCATTATTTAAATGTCAAATTATACAATACAATTTAATTATGCTTTCGTCGCTAATAATATATATCCAAAATTAAATTCTATTTACCATTACTTCCCTTTTCCATGCAAATGAATTCTATAGATGTAAAAGAGAAATTACAAATGCACGCTGAGTAGTAGTAGTAAATAGTACTCCTTATTTTGTTCTGTTTTATTATATAATTTATAGATGAGTGTGTAACTTTCTTTAGGAATAAACTAAAATACATTTTCCGAAGATAAATTTTAAGCGAACATCACTTAATCAGTAGTGTTATAAATTAATGATGAAAAATACGTGTTTAATGTGTATTGCAATTTCAGGGTATAACTTGTCAGCTGTTCTTATGAATGAATGTGTTCTACGCATGTAATATTGTAATATGTACTACCCATAATTTAGTTACTCAACTTGAATCGAACAAGAAATTTTGGTTTAACAGTTTGTAAAATACTTAGTTCATATATCATTCCTTAGAAACTAGCAATGCAATAAATCAATCTACGTAATTAAGAAGTGTAAGGTTAACTCGATTTATTTAATTTAAATAAATTATATAGAATTCCTATGAAAAATAGGAATGTTTTAAAAATTAACTAACTAGAGATAAGTTCAACACGTGAATATTAACTGTAACCCCTCTTTTTTCATGATTTATTGTTATTTGAATTTGATTTGTTGAAACAAAATGGTTATTCACTCGAGTTCCTTCCACTTCGAATAAATAATACATATTTGCGAACGTTTTAAAACTTTTTGCATTACAACTTCACTCTTTAACATATACCCAAAAGAACTAATCTGCTTGGGATAAATCAGGAGAACGGGCAGGCCAGATTTAATTTTCCTGTTGAGATCACAGTCCACCAGGAAACATTTGAATCAATACATTAATTGCTGTGTTCGATGTATGTGGTCTGGTTCTATCTTGGTGGTACTAGATCGCATTTATTGGCAATCCTAAATTAATTTTATTTAATAAATAAGTTTGCAGCATCTCCACATTCCATTCAGTATTAACAATAACAACACTTCCATATTGGAAGAAACATAGTCCAATGATTCCCGACGAACAGACCCCCGTCACTCTACGAGAATGTAAAGGTTTCTCACAAACAATTTGAACATTTTCTGAAAGCCAACATCTGTGATTCTGATGGTTCAGAAACTTGTTCAAAAAATGTTATTCGTCGCTTTGAATCAAGTTGTTGACAAAATTAGGCTTATTGACTCAAAATCTACCGATTAAATTCTATTTTTATAATTTGATCTGTCTGTCAGTTTTTCTACTATGGCAATATTCAAGCTTTAATGTTCTGTAGGCACCCCCTCTCCCTCTGCACTTTTAACCTGTGAACCCTTCTAGTTCTATTAGCGCTATCAACTAGAACTAGTGTATTGTATACAGTACAGTATATACGAATGATATAGAGACATGTTAGATATTTCCTTAAAATATACGACTGGGATGGGGTCCCAATATGACGGAGTAGGTGTTTCCGGTTTTGTAATGAGATATTTCCATTAGCGGTTCTCACAGTCGGAATGTGCACATAAACTACATAACCTCAATTTTAAAACATAGTATTTTGGAACTAATCTTAGAATATAAATTTAATATTTTCAACAAACGAATACTTACTTATAAATACCTAATACCTAATCAAATTTAGGTGATGTCTAATGGCGGCCAGTGTGACGTCATATCCGTCGCTTTTAAAGCTCATTGCGCCAGGTAGTTTTTATAGTTTTATATTCTAAGGATATTTCAAAGGTGTGTCTACGTAACCGCTACGGTAACTGCTTTCGTAGCCTGTACTTGTTTCCTATTGGTTTGTTTTCATAGGTCGTTTCGGAACGGAACTTTTAGCTGATCAGATAATTACGGAAATTTAGGTTCTGTCTGTTAGGAATTAGTTTATTGGTTAATAGCTAACATACCGGTTGGTAATTACGTCAAGTAGGGTTAATATAAATGCCTTATTTTAATATTTAGATACGGTAATATCCGGTAGGTTTATCAGTAATTAATTAAAAGTGAAAAAAGATTATAATTTATTCAAGACGATTGATCTGTAAATATTTCTCAAAATGAAGGTGCGAATAAAATCTTCAAGTTTAGAAACTTTTATCTGGTTACCTAGGAACGGATAGTTGTGTTTCGAGGCCTATATTTACCTATACTTTTTTAACTAACACATTTACTAAAAGGTTAGCTGAAAAGTATTGTCGTCCTAGATTCTTATTATTGTTCTTATTGTTACCTGTGGTATAAATTCGGTAGCCGTACTTTTAATTTTAATACCTCTGAAAAGGTTGAACAAATACGCGCCAGTATTACCTGACCAAAACGGTTTATTGGACTTATTCATCAACAATATTGGCAATATCTGATAGGAGTATTCATGAAATTTAGCGAACAAAGAAATGTCATCCATACAAACTAGGAATCGTTTGAAAATTACCAGAAATTCATAAACACGAACATCTCCAGATTTCCTGTTTTTTCTTTGGGGCTAGTTAAAATTAAGGTCTACCAAAATAGCCCTCATGCTATATATAAGCTTCTTACGTGCTAATTTGATAGCACCCTGTGTAGCTAAGCTTTTGTGTTAGTTTGTATAGCGTTTAGGGATTTTCGCATTCTCTCTCCTTTTAGTTGCATTTTGTTTGGAACTAACTTCCTTGTGGATAAGAGACTTCTCTTCGTTTTGTTCGTTCGTTAAGCAACTTTTTTAATAAGAATATTTCTGTGGCATCGCCGTTAAATTAATTTTCCCTTCATGCTGTGAAGTGGGAATTGAATTTGTGCAGATCTATAATTAATTTTTGGTGCTGATTTCCGATTTTATTGGAACCATAAGGAATTCTCCACTAATCCTTTTTGGAGGTTAGGAGCACGTTTTCGAGCAGGTTTGTTGTTTTAGCATTTCTTTACATTCAGTTTCTTATACTATATTTCTTTGACAGGATTCGATATATAATCGACGTTAGCCGCATTTGGGAGCAGTATAACTCTTTCAGAAGGTCACCTTTTATCTAAGGTATTTGTTCAATGTTTGCTTGGTGCATTCTGGTAATTGATTTTATTTGTTACAGACCTTTTTCTTTCTATTTTATATAATTCTTTTATTTTACCTCAACATCATACACTTTGTTGTATATTTGGGTTGTTAAAACACCACTACGCTGAGCTTTCTGACGTACAGTTACTTGGTTGCTGTTGTCTCGTTGGTTTACGCTACGTTCGACCTGGTTGGTGACGATTCTCTTCAGTTCGAAGAACACGCACCTGCATTTGAGTCAGTTATATTGTAGCAACTATTTACAACAACAATAACGTTTGACAACCCTTATTGTATATAAAGCATTACTGTATATTTGTATATTATAATTTTATGTGTTAAATGGTTTTTTCCCAGTGTGCATGTAGCACTTAGATCTATGTATCTATTGCATATACCTATAGTAGAGTCAATTTTTGCAAAAACATGCCTAAGTTCGAATTTGTTACTATCTAACGATAGAGACTTGAAATCTTTTGTAATGCCTTCAGTACTGGACCAGTATAAAATGTTATATGCTTAAAATGGGGGCACGCCCTCTCGGGGGGGTTGAAACCCCCATTTTGTACCCCTAATTTAATAACGCAACCAAATTAAGCGAATTTAATGTTGGGAGGGTTCTTGGAGTCGTTGATTATGAATCCAATGAGAAAACTAAAAAATCCAAAATGGCGGACCCAAAATGGCGGTCCTAAAATAACGGCATTTGAGATTGAGAATGCGATTTACGCCGTTTCTATTGATTTTAGAGAAAAACTCAAAGAGTCAAAAAGTGTTTAAAATATGATTTTGCAAAGGAATACATTATCTTGGTTACTTTATTATGTAACCCCTTCGCTCTGCCCTAGTAGTAGAGTCAATTTTTGCATTAAGTTTTTATTTTTTACTATCTAAAGATAGAGACTTGAAATCTTTTGTAATGCCTTCAGTACTGGACCAATATAAAATGTAATATGTTTAAAATGGGGGCACGTCCCCTCGGGGGGTTGAAACCCCCATTTTACATTCCCAATTTACTCCACACTCCCCAACTCGGGAAGTTTTCCATCAACTTGAGCGAAATTCATGTTGGGGGGGTTTTCGGGGTTTCTGATTATGAATTCAATGAGAAAACTAAGAAATACAAAATGGCGGTCTTTGAAATTGGAAATGCGATTTACGCTGTTCCTATTGATTTTAGAGAAAAATGCAAAGAGCCAGAAAGTGTTTAGAATGTGATTCTGCATACGAATACGTAATTCCGGTTACCTTATTATGCAACATCTTCACTGAGAAGCTAACTAGAGGTGAGTGAAGGGGGTTCCATAATAAGGTAACCAAAATAGTGTATTCCTATGCAAGATCACATTATAAACACTTTTTGACTCTCTGAGTTTTTCTCTAAAATCAATAGAAACGGCGTAAATCGCATTTTCAATCTCAGGCCGCCATTTTGGGTCCGCCATTTTGTATTTCTTAATTTTTTCATTGAATTCACAATCAAAAAACCCCAACATAAATTTCGCTCAAGTTGATGGAAAACTTCCCGAGTTACTAAATTGGGAGTGTAAAATGGGGGTTCCAACCCCCCGAGGGGGCGTGCCCCCATTTTAAACATATTACATTTTATATTGGTCTAGTACTAAAGGCATTACAAAAGATTTCAAGTCTCTATCTTTAGATAGTAAAAAATAAGAACTTAATGCAAAAATTGACTCTACTACTAGGGCAGAGCGAAGGGGAGAAATAAGGTAACCAAAATAGTGTATTCCTTTGCAAAATCATATTTTAAACTTTTTTTGACTCTTTGAGTTTTTCTCTAAAATCAATAGAAACGGCGTAAATCGCATTCTCAATCTCAAATGCCGTTATTTTAGGACCGCCATTTTGTGTCCGCCATTTTGAATTTTTCGATTTTCTCATTGGATTCATAATCAGCGACTTCAAGAACCCTCCCAACATAAATTTCGCTCAATTTGGTTGCGTTATTAAATTAGGGGTACAAAATGGAGGTTTCAACCCCCCAAGGGGGCGTGCCCCCATTTTAAACATATAACATTTTATATTGGTCCAGTACTGAAGGCACTTCATGCAAAAATTGACTCTACTACTATATTATATTATCAGTTTACCTTGTTAGGAATATTTGCGAGTGTGTAAACGTATAATATTTGCTCCGTATATGCTAAACAATTAAAATCTGACGATTAATGATTGCAAACCTTTATATCACAGGTATTCGCGTTAATTTACCGTGCCAGTTACCTTTTTAAGACTTGTAGTTAAGTCAGATCTACAGTAAATAGTCTCGCTCGCATTAACCCTCACTCCGTTCAAATTTGTATATTGAGATCAATAACTTTGATATTTGCAATAATATTTGCCCTTGATTAAAATATAACCATACTTGGTTGACTTATTTTAATTGATGTATCTACCTGATAATTTGTATAGTTGCTAATAAAGCACTGTACATCTCTTACTTGACGACTTATTATTTATGTTTGGTGTTTGGGGTTTATATTTTCAGCTACCGAGGAGCCAATATTGAGAAAAGTCGACCTGGTAGTAGTCGCAAATGTGTTGTTCTTTTCAGATTTTGTCGGCAAATACTAGAGCTATTTTAAACGATTCTTGGCCCCCATTACAGAAGACCTCTTGTAAGACCCACGACCACACACTAGTTAGCTGACAGCCGACATATTTAACTGCGATTAAAGGTTGTTACCGTTTCCCAATTAGTGATCCCCATTTTGTGGGTAACAAGCTTAAAAACAATATTCAGAATAAAGTTAACGGCATTCGCAATTAGGTTTTAGCAAAACTTTATAACGAGTGATTATAAACTGTCGACATCTTGGTTGCTGTGAAAAATAGATCGTAGGTACTTTATTACGCTAGCACGCTACACTGACATTGACAATTAATGTAATTTATTTGACGCTCAAAAAATTATTGTCGTGGAGTAATAAAACACATACGTTTTAAGTTGCACAGCAACTGAGATGTCGAGGGTTTCTAATCACCCGTTAGATACGTTATTCAGAACTCTCAATCCGACACCCAGAAGTTTAATTAAAACTGTAAAATCTTACAAAATTAATTACAATAACCCATATTGTACGTGAGTTCAAAATGACAGTCTAATGTTCCGAATATTTCTCATTGCGTTGCAAAATTTTATAAAAACTTTTGATAATTAATCCGTCACGCAGAACTCTATTTAGAACTGTCAGATTGAACAAAATTAATTATGACCGTATTATACATAACATCTGTTATACATTAAAAATAAACAATAACAACTGCTTTTGCAAGAATTCTCTGGTTTGATCTAACTGAACTTGAGGACGAACTTGCAGAACAAGTAACAACTTGTAAGAAGAGTTGCCAAATTAGGCAATTTATCGCACATTAGGACTTAATTTGGTATTAAATAAAAATTCCAATTTTGCAATCTATTTTTTGAATTGTTCCAACTATCTACTAAAATGTGGAAGTGCATATGTCCAGAAGAGACATAAAAATTGATATGGATATTGACAATACCAGCGATGTCAATATGAATTTATATAGTTTAATAGTACTTGATGAAAGGGATCTATCTATCATCCGTTGATAAACTACAAGCTTCCCAAGAATAATGCAAACCTATGAAAAATGTGTGGTTGGATGGTTGACGTGCTCTATCTAGCAATTTGAGGACACGTTCTGCTGACTAACAGTTATAGGTTAGGTTAGACTTAACATAAAGTTTTAATTTATGGTTAGGGGTTAGGTTAGAGCTAGAGTTAGAGATTAGCTAAGAACTTAGGTTGGGCTTTTGGTTAAAGGTTAAGGCAAAGCTTAGGTTAGAGTATGGGATAGAAGTCAGGTTATAAATTAGGTTTGAGGTTAGATTAGAGGAAAGGTTTGAAAAAAAAATTTGAAGTTGAGTTTTCGGTTAGATAAGAAATTACATTGGAGAATAGACTAAAGGTTAGGTTAGACATTAGATTAGATTTTAAGTTTCATATAGAACCTAGGTTAAACTTTTGATTAAATGTTAGGGTAGAAGTTAGGTTAGAGTACAGGATATAGGTCAGGCTAAAGCTTAGGTTAAAAATTTGGTTTGAAATTAGGTCAAAGGAAAAGTTTGAAGTAAGGCTAGAAGTTAGGTTAGCGGATAGGTTTGCAGGTATATAAGAGCTAGCGTTCGAAGTTAAATTTAATGTTAAGTTAGAACTTACATTGTTTATCGTCATTTTGTTGTAATTTTGTATATTTTTATGGAGCTATTGGTAAAAACTTACGAAGCACTTTTAAAAGATTGTGATTGCCTTAGTAGTTTCCCCGCAGTTTATTTTTCCATCGCATGAGATTTATGTGTCTGCAGAACTTTTTCAAAAATAAATTGAGAACTTTAAAACTACTGGACTCTGTTTAACACTCTTATTATCTCAAACATTATTGCAAGAGTTCCCGTCAATTTCAGACAATTTTTCAACTGGAGCAATGGCTTACGGTTTAGAACGAGTTAAAGAAATTTCAAAAATAAATTAAAAAAAAGAAATAATTCGTTTTTAGGAAGAGGCAATTTACTATAAAGATAAAAACCTTCGAGCCCGACTGATCTAAACGGGGTCGTAACCTTGCAACTGTTTTGTGAATTAAGAATTTCCTAATCTAACAACCAACTCTAATATAAACAGAACTAAGTAGTAATTGATTACTGAGTATTTGGATAATTTATCTTTTACTTTTACTTTTTTAGGATTACTTTCTTCAGCATGTAGTTAGTAATCGGATTTCTTTCACGAAAATAGTAATAAAAATATTTCAAAGTGACTTTTCAAGAAATTTTAATCCTTACTGTCTGTATGTTAGCTTTATCAGGTCTATGAGAATTTTCATAATTTTACCCCTCTTCGTTTAGGTAAAAAACTCTCTTGTCGGTTTGTACTGACTGAAGGTTTGTTTTGGAAGGTCAAGAAGATTTTCAAGATTTTTAAAAATTCTACTTCTACGTACCTCCCCGCATTATTATTTGAAAATTTCAATGTCCCGGAAATCCTCATGCTGGTTGCTCTTGACAAGAGGTTTGCTTTGGCAAGTCTACCAGACGTTTTAGGTATTTTACTACCTCTCCACATCATATGGATATTATGATGCCTTAAGACTATCTTGTTTGTTGGCTTGACTAAAGGTTCAAGGACACTTTTCACGAATTTTCCCCCTTCCCGGTATGTAATGTGAATGTTTCGGCGACTGAAGAACTATCTTGGTGATTAACCCTGACTAAAGATTCTGTTTGGCAGATAAAGGACTCTCCCTATGTATTACTATCTGGACACTCTCCTATCGCTTGTTCTTGACAGACCACTTGCTTTGGCAGGTCAGCTCTTTTACCCCTTCTATGTTATAAGAATATTTTGACGCTGCAATTTTGTCTGCTTGCCTTGCCTAAATGTTGGCTTTGTTATGTCGAGGCCATTTTTTAAAAATAATCCCCATCCTGCAATATGATGTATCAGCGTTCAGAGAGCTTTCTTGTAAGTTGGCCATAAAAAAGATTATCTCGGTAAGTTGAAAAGACTTTCCAGAAAATTTTAATCCTACCCCGCAACCGTTTTACTTTCTCCCCACCCCCAGATTATGACCCGAATCCTATTTAAATCCTACCTCTCATTTCGTGCATTTTTTATAAGATCTGGATGTTTCAACGTTCAGTCTCTTGTGTCTCTTAAAAATCTCATTTATCACACACTCTTAAGAATTGTGCTCCTAAATTCGAACATTTACACATAAGTTCTAGAAATTGAATTCGTTACATCGTATGGGTCATCCAATCAATCTGCTCATAATCAAGATAAGATAAGGTCAGATGAGTCACCCTTTGCAACAGTAATGATTCACTTAAAAATTTGGAAAAAAGATAATCACTATGAGATTTATTGGACTAATCCAACACCACATTCTAACAGGTTTTGTCGACGTTTAAGACTTGAATATGTAAAAGAAACCAAGAAACATGTTCTTAACCAAATACAAAATTTCAGAAGAAATTGGTCAAATTGTACAGCTAGATGTATCTTTGCCAAGTGGAAAGACACTGAGTGCTTACATAAATATGAATTTATTACAAGTCAATCGTAACAGCGCGTAATAGTTATTTACGTGCCAAGCTTTGTAAATTAATCTTTACGGGCGAGCTGGAAAGTTTGTAAGGCCAGCGACGAAGGAGCGAGCCTCCATAATCCAGCAAGCCCAGTAACGATTAATTGCAAAGCGTGTCGCGTACAAACTTTTATTTCCACCTTCACCAGCATTTTTTATGAATTGTGTAGTTTTTATAAAAAGACATTTTGGAATCAAAGGCGGTAGTACAATTTATAGCTAGCATGGTGTTGTGGTTAAGCAACACAATAGTTGCGATAGCATTTTGTTGATGAGCATTGTAAAATTTTACAGGTCTCTTTTAGGAGCCCGTAAAGTTTTACAGGGCTGTGGCTGTAATTACTCGTTTACTTAGTTACATAAAGGCCTGTAAAGTGTCATTTACATAGAAGGGGGAAATAAAATAACTATTCAAGGGCGTTTTAAAGAATGGTTGAATTTGACTGTAGACATGCCGAAAGCTGGTGGAGCTGGAAATACCAATAGCGGAAACACTGCTAGGAGGACTTTGAAAATTTAAGCATTCTTGCAGAAATTTTAGAGCTGGAATATAGAATGGTTAGCAACTTTAAAAGCATTCTAATTGCGCTGTCAATTACTGTTCCAGTTGATTCGGACAAATTTGGCGCACTCTGCGAAAGAACAGCAGAAATTCGGATTGAAAACTATGCATAGTACAATCCGCCCTCCTCAGTGCACAAAGTTTTGGTACATGGAAGAGACATCATGGTCAATTCAGTTCTGCCTTTGGGAATGATAAGAGAAGAAGCAGCTGAAAGCTGCAATAAAATATATCGTAGAGATAGATTGGATCATGCCAGGAAAACTTCACAAGTAGCAAATCTTGCAGATTTGATTGGCAGAAGATTAGATTCTTCAGATCCAGTATTAGCCAGTGCATGCTTAAAAGAAAGGTTAAGGAAAGGAAAACCAAAAAGTCTCCCAAAGGAAATCCACGACATGTTGTTCTTAAGTTATAGAGAAGGAAGTGGAGAAGGTGTTGAAGATGAAGTAGACAGTGAGAATGAAGTTGATGCAATTTTTTCAATAGCTGACAACGTGTGTCTTACGAAAGAACAAGATTGAATGTTAGTAATTATGAGGACCCCTTTCCAAAACGCACCATAGAAAATTACATGTTTTATTTAATTATTTTTAAATCATAATTGCGATTGGAACTGAAACTTAAAAAAATTCATTATACATTTTGAAAATTAGAATACGGTATAAAATGTAATAATAAATGTAAAATATAGACTATAATAGTCAATATGGGTCTATATGGTATATAATGGTCTATATAGAATTATCGCTATAATTAAATTTGTGTATACAAAATTTAAAGTATACAAAAAAAGCATAATTTGCTTTTATTGTTGAGGCTATAATCGTTTTATAGAAAAAAATATATAGAAATAACATTTATACGTTATGTTCTTAAAGAAAAACAGCATATTAAAACATTTTGTTTAAAAACAATAATTAATGCCGATTTTTGACCGATTCCGACTATAGCGCGCCGGCGTGTAATACAAACATTTGGGCATCTAGAGGAGTCTTTTGTCGGTTTGCCGCGACTAAATGTTAGCTTAGGTAAGGCAATATGCCATTTCAAGAAATTTACCCCGCCCCACTCTTGTAATATGATCTGGCTATTTCGGTGTCCCAAAAACTTTTTTGTCGGATGGCCTTTACTAAGTGGTCTTAGACAGTGATCTAGGTATTTTCATGGTTTTTTTAATGGAGCCTGGCCTAAAAATGTAGAGCTTATAAGGTAGTTTTCTTCTGCTTTTAGTTTAACCCACGTTTCAGACTGCAATATTTTTTGTTTAATATTGGAGACTGCGTTGTTCTTTGACGCGTGTATGTCTAGAATGATTCAGAATCGTTTAGGTAGCAGATTAACATTGGAGCCTTTTCTAGCAATAAATTTCCACTAAATAATTTCTTATTTTGCTACTAGAAAACTTAAAAAAGCATTTCTACAATGAAAATGTACAGGCTTATTAAGACTGAAGTGTTAATGTTTTGTAGCGTTTTAAACTTGTAAGCACAACAAATAAATATTTTGATTATTTTATTATATAGGGCGAGTCATTGAAAACGAAGTGATCGTTTCACTCTGTGACCACAACTGCTAAAATTTTAAATGTCATGATACCTCATTTGACGGCTTCCTCATCGGAATACCAAACAACAAGAATAATATTCGTTCTATCGATTTGTTTTCAAGATATTCAAGATTCCAGTTACAATTCATTTAGTTAGAAAAAGTTCGGAAATAAAGAATTATCTTTACTCAAAAACTATCCGTTTAATAAAAAAATAACAGAAATTAGATTTTTGAAAAGCTTTAAAACAAAAATAGAATTGACTTAAATTGTTCTTCCCATTTCTGAAGGATTGTTAAAATTATTTTATTCGCTATACTAAATAATTTATTTGGAATTTTGTTTAGAAGTTTTCTTGATGGTAATCTAGCAGATAAAACGTATTTAGAATTACTAGAAGATCGTGTACATCCAGTCCTCCTTGATATTACTGAAAAGAATGATCAATACCTGGAAGATTATTTTGATGTTCCAACAAGACGCAGCCCCTCCACATTATGCTCGAGCTATTGGGGAATTCTTGGACATCATGCTTCCTGGACAATGAATTGGGTGGAAAGTTGAAGTTGAAAGTTGACAATTCAAGGGAACCAAAATCTCTGGAAGTTGTCATGTCGTCAAATAACCCCACAAATGCTTCAAAACGTAAGGACTGGCTTCAACGAAACTTGTACTATTACGTCTGGTGGTAGATATTTTGAACATTTAATTGACTGATAACGGTTTTTCTAAGGCTGGACAATGTTCTTCGCTTGTAGAAATTTATTATGAATATATAAAACGGATATAGCATTTCGAAGTTTTTTTTTTTTTATTAAGGGGAGGAAGGCCTTCCAAATAAGGTATCGCTTGCCTTATCATGCCATTTAAAATTTTAGGGGTTGTAGTTTGTAGTCGATAAGTGTAGATGAAGCGATTTGCAGGTGAGTTTTAGTACAAAAGATGTCTACCTCAAAAACAAATTTAATTTTTTTAATCAATTTTAACTGGTACCCGAAAAGTAGTCTATTTCGTGTTCAATGGCTCACCTTGTATTTGGTTATGGGGCGGTCCTAGATATTAAACGGTCCAGAGCCCGTTCCAGCTCTTGACGACCCTGCATTTAACTTCGTGTATTTGTAAAATGTAAAAGTGATCTTACATCCTTAAGTAATTTAGAATAAATATTTGTAGGATGTATTTTAAACTCAGTTTCCATAGGATGACAAACTTAAGCCTCATATATGAAAGTGTTAATAAATATGTGTATGTAAATTCTATCAATTGTTTGGGCATGACAGCACTGTCCAATTAGATTTTTATGACAGCCTTTTAATGTATAAGGGGATTACTTGTAAGGAAATAAGTCAATACAATTTATGTAGCGGGAACGTTATGAAAATTAATTGTCACAATTTGCACTTCCTTTGGCCCTTATTACTGGAGCAACTGAAGAAGTTACAACACGATCTTAACTTTTATAGACTTTCCGCGCTTGAATCTCAGATGCCGATCTGTTTAAAAATCTCACACGAATGTGATCTGATTTATGTAGTTCATCTTAATCTTCTAATTAATCTCTCTTTCAAGATGCCATAATATCATTTAATAATAATAACCGGTTATTTCCACTAAATTTGACAAATAAGCTTTTAATTAGGAGCTTCCCAGGAGCAACCTTTTGAAATGAAACCCATTAATAAACACTGAATATACCGGCCAAATTAAAATCAATAATTAAGCCATTAAAATTCATTTTGTGTAGTGATTTATGTTTTACTGCTTGCTTAGTAAGTAGTGCCCCAAGTTCAAAACCATAACTGATTATTCAACCACACGCGTACTTTCTGTCTTGAATAAATGCATTCTGATTGTTACTGACTTGGAAAATTTCTTTTCATTTTAAAAAGAAACGTCACAGTGTAAGAATATAGAACTGATGATCTGTTCCAATAATTAACGAACTTAAATAGATTTCTATAGTAACCACAGATAAGTTTTTCACTTTATTTGTAGTCCAAGTAATCCAATCTGACATTGACATAAACGCTAGAATAACATGACAAGCTAAATTATTACTGTGTACGTAAATGTACTATGTGAACCACAATTTAAGATCGTTTTTATGGCTGTTAATGACATACATTTAGCTGGCGGCTACCGATGTGGAATATGTAGCCAGAAATTCCACCACCCATCCCTGATTTATTGTTGTGATTTCGGACATTTCTTCTGTCAAAAATGTTACAAACAAGAATACTACACAGGTAGCGATTTAAACGTTAATTTATTGAAGCTTATAAGGGTATTGTTTTAAGGAAGGAATCCGGTTTGTCCGCATCGTTGCTGTAAAGCAAGTATTTACAGAATGGACAAATACATCGCAAACAACCATGGCAGCATGCATCAGAAGAGAGGCAAGAAAATGTTTCCTGAACCTAATAGTGTCGCTAAGGAATCTCTAAAAGATGCTAACTGTAAAAAAAGTTTTCACTCGTATCTTCGGGGCGATAGTTGTAGTACTCATTCTCTTTCACATTTGTCTAGAAAGTAAGTCACAGGTTTGAGTTATGTTGTTACAAGCATATTTTACTACTGGTAGTAAACATGGTGGTATAGAATGAAATTCTTACACTTTTGCTCTATGTTAAATCTATAAATCTAGTAAATGATTTCAACAACCTGTTTAAATACGGAAATCTAATTTAAAGTTTATTAATTTATCATTTAATGGTTAAATTTATTACAGTATCTTTTACAACTTTATGTAATTTATTACTTATATCCTTGTTGAATGAAGAATAGAATAATATTATACAAAGGAAAAGTATCCTTTGTAACATGCTGGTGTCGCAAGGAACAATTTGAATTAATTTAATATTCAGTCTGTTTGATTTAAAGCGCCCCGCTTTGTAGCAACTTTATTTTCAGTCAGAAATGGTATAAACAATATATATTATTAAATGGCATAAAATTCTTTATATTCAGGTTCAGAAAATTTTGTAGTTACTAAATATCGTGATGACGTCATCGAACTTTTTTTTAATTACATGATAGGTATTTTCTTACTGAAATTGATAGAGTATTGTGTTCTCTTCTCAACCATAATAAACATTCATACTCTTACATCAGAAAATTTTCAAGAAAAACGTGAAAAATGTTTTTCGACTAGTAGGCTTTGATTTCTGGTTCTCCAACTAATACAAGAAGAATATCTAGCAAGCTTAGGTAAATAACGAAACTTTGGTTGTTCCAATGGCGTATTTACAAATTTTCTTTGATGGGGGATACTCTATAAAAATTCCGAATCAAAATACTTAGATTTTGACATAAATGACCTGAACTATTAAAATAAATCGAGAGTGGCTCCATCCCGTTAGCCTCCCCCCCCCCATATGCCACTGAGGTGTTCTGATGGTCTTTAATTTTCAATTAGGGAAAATGTACAACAAAACAGTACAAAAATAAATAATCAATAGAATAAATCGAAAAATTTATTTTAGAATTCCGAAACAGATAGAGAGCCGCTATTGGAAATTATTATTGATATGTATTGATATGCATTGCATTAGTGGAAGGGTCACAGAACATACCTTTATCTACGACCACCATAGAAAGTTACACATTCCGCACAATCTAGTAACCGTGAAAACGACCAATTGCAAACAATCTCCAAACTCAACGGTAAAGACCGTGAGGAATGATTTCTCACGATCAGTAGTTGTATTAAACGCCATAGATGTCACTACTTGCAATATTTATAATATTATTAATTATTTTAAATATAAAATGTTATAAATTTTAGATAAAGGTTAATTTATTTTGTTTAATTAATATTTTACATTAAATTATATTTCGAATGGAAATCCATCTAGAAAAAAAACTAAGGTCCGACCCGGGGAATTGAACCCGGATCGCTCGGTTAGTAGCTAGAGCGTAAGCATTGAGCTATCGAGATGCCTTTCAATGATATTTTTTTTCTCATTATATAAAGTTACAATGATTGTTATTCAATTAAAACGTAAAATTAATTAATGTTTTAGATTATTATATAGATAGTAGATTGACTGAAATTATACAAATTGTAAACGTATTATTACTATTGTCTTTACAAATTTAATGTTTACTTTTGTCGTTTTTAAAATTCTATATGTATCATGAGAATCCGATGAAGGAAAATTGGGGTGTACACTCGTACACCTCCAAACATCGTGGAAGCGGCTCACATTACATCTCTTAATTTATTGCCAAATATTTCACGTAAAAAATATGAATGCGAGTGTAAATTCTAGGTTAAAAAACTTTCTTAGCTGTTGATTGTTTATTACTTTTTTTGTTGTCGTAGATAAAGTATAGTGTAACGCGTGCAAAAACACCAAATTCTCACTCGTGTGATTGCGGCATTCGACTACGTCTCATGCCGCAAAATCTTCACACTCGTGAGAAATTGGCACTTTTCTGCACTTGTAACACAATATACTATTTTCTAATAACTTTTTGCATCATAAGAGATACAAAACCATGATTGTCAAAACATTGAAAGGTCGCGCATAGGTGCCAGACCGCTCAAAAGATTTTAAACAAGCATCCTCTGTAGGGCGACTGAAATGCAAATTTCTTATGGTCATTTACTTGTTCCTCGTTTTTAATATAATAAGATAAACCAGTGAAATAAAACTTTGCCATCTCATGTATCATGAATGATATCAGATTTAGGCTTTGCTTTGACCACGAGAGCTACTGTGCAAGTGCTGCTATTTATTTTGAAGTGTATTATTTAACATACAATAAAGGCCACCAAGGACAGCAAAGAATACCAAACCATAATTGCGCGTGGGTGTCAGCCTGCCAGAAAGATTTTAAACGAGCGCAGGGCGACTGAGATGCAAATTTCTTATGGCCATATTCTTGTTCTTTGTGTTCGATATGATATGATTAATACTTTCTGGCATGGTAAAAAATAAATCAGTAATTTCCTATTGCGGCTCTCTATGTATTAGTGGAATTCTAAAATAAAGTTTTTGAATTTATTTTATTGATTATTTATTTTTGTACTGTTCTATTCTACATTTTCCCTAATTGAAAATTAAAGACCATTAGAACAACTAAGTGGCATATTTTTATGGTCGGAGGCTAACGGGATGAAGTCAATTCCGATTTTTTTTAAATAGTCCAGGTCATTTATGTCAAAATTTACGTTTTCTGAAAATCTAAGCATTTTGATTCGGAATTTTTATAGAGTAACCCACCCTCCCGAGAAAAATTTGTTAAAACGCCAATGGAACAACCAAAATTTCGTTATTCACCTAAGCTTGCTAGATAATTCTGTTTTATTAATTGGAGAACCAGTAATCATAGCCTACTAGTTGTAAATCATTTTTCACTTTTTTCTTAAAAAATTTCTTATGTAAGAGTATGAATATTTATTATGGTTGAAAAGAGAACACAATACTCTATCGATTTCAGTGAGAAAAGACCTATCATATAATTAAAAAAAAGTTCGATGACGTCATCACGCTGACGCCGATTTAGTAAATACAGAATTTTCTGAACCAGAACATAGAGAATCTCAAGCCAATTAATAATATATATGGTTTATACCATTTCTGACTGAAAATAAAGTTGCTACAAAGCGGGGCGCTTTAAATCAAACAGACTGTATATTTTAACGCCATCTAAGGCATTTGAATCTCATTGTTAGATTGATCTATTTAAAGCAGCGGCGATTTATTAATGGAACCCGTTCTAGGTAATAAACTAAAATAACAGCAGTAAAAGAAAATAGACTTTGAACAAATAATGGACTGTATAAGCGTATAACTGGGATTACCAAATATTCCAAATAGGAAAGTAGGACAATTTCTGGTCAAAACCTTTACCAAAGTAGGACATGGGAGGACGAAAGGAAAACGATTTTTTTTAATTTGTATGTTTAACAAATTATTTTTGGAAGAAGAAAAAATATGAAATAGTCTTTAATTTTAAACTTAGCACTAGTTAGTATAATTCAAATTTAACCGTCGATTACTACTACGTAGTTGTTGTCTAAAACCAAGACGTAAAACTGCGATAACACAACGGATAATGGCAAGATAGCAAGTACATTTCACATCTCCCCTCTTTACTCGAACCGTCGGCGTCGCACAGTGACAAGAATTGTTGCTATAACCATTCAAAATTAAGTGTCAGAGTATTTTCACAATAAAACATGTTATTGAGTCATCTCATTATCATGAATAACATGGCATCAAAAAATAAACTTTAGTAACTAACAACACTGGCAATTTTATGGAAAGAGGTTTACAAATATTTGTTAAGTAATACATATATTTTTACTTATAACAAGTACCTAGTACTACTTTGACAGGGTATCGCCTTGCAATTAGATTTCGTTAGAAGAAGGTTTAAGCATATGAATTGCATCTGATGGTAATGAACTATATTTTTTAGATGATCGATGTAACAAGCTACTAACCCTGGATTTGATGTGATAAGCAAATGTTACCAATCATATGAATGTTGTTTCATATGCGTATTTCCCAAAATCTTTGCTATCAATTTTTAAAGTGCAAGCTATGGTGAATACCAACATTTGTGCGTTAAGCTTACGGTAACCTTAGGGGTCAAGTTATATTCCGTTATATTATATTCCGGAGCTATATACATGCTCTCCCGGCAGGGTACGTCTCCGAGTGACTCCCACCGCGCCTAGTATAGCTTGCGAACGTGTCCAACCTAAGTGTGCCTGAGACTTGAATCCTCGGTCTGCTTAAGATATCCTAGGATTTAGCCACCTCGCCCTGCCATAATTAAGGCTTGGTGAGCTCTGACAGAGCCCCGTTCGATTCTACCGCAAAGTAGCCTATATCAACTAGGAAATGGGATTGTCTTAGGTGTGACAGGCTAATAGTCGTATTCGCATATTTCGACTCTCCTTATAAGGTGATACCGGGGTAGTCTTCTTGGGTTCCGCGATATCTAATTTCTGAGTAAACTCAAGTCTACTGTATCCAACCCACATAACATGTGACTACACCAGTTGAAGCACCTAGCGAAACGGTCTCCACAAAAACAGCGATCAGGCGGTCGCTGCTGGGATAAACCTTGCTAGTATCTCCCTCGTACTGGAGTCCAACCTTGTCCTGAGACCATCCCCTACTAAGACCAGTCCAGTCATACTGCAGAGATACAAAACGTCGGTCAAAGCCATGATGCGTAAAATAATTGATAGGCGGTAAATTAATGTTTCATAGACACCTGTTATGTCTGCAGCTAATGTACGGTTAGCAAAGAATGTTGGCGCTGTGTTTCCGTCATTGGTTGTCCCAAAACTGAGTTTGAGAATAGCAACGAGAAGATCCATTTCTTTACGTAGTCTATCTTTAATGGTTTTTCTACGCGTTTGAACGGTTTCTTTGTCATCTTGTGTTTGCCACTTTTTAATGTCAGTTTATAACCAATATGTTATTTGGCCTCGAAATACTTTATCCAGGCATACATACTAGAAAAACCGAAAGTAAGTGCTTCTGTACTTCGCAAATCATTCATTGCTTTACAAATGAACGTTTGGACGATGGTGTTTCTGTAAGAATGCTATACATTTTGTTGTCAATTACAGTAAGATGCAAAGAGTGGGTTATTCCACAAACGCATCGTCATTAATCAAATTTGTATTTTTCTAAATAAAAATACTTTACTATAAATTCTTATTCTGGTATACACTGGTAAGGACATACTACTATCGAATAATAATAAAACGTGGCTTAAGTCGAACAAATTTTCACAATTGAATAATAATTTATTACAAATCATACAGTTTAAACTAAAATCTTCCAAAGTAACACATATCAGTTTTTTGCAGGACGAAGGACAGAATTATAAAATGTATGACGTGTTCCCCCATAAAAAGTCGAACGTTTGGTAACCCTATATATGTACATATCTTCTTGCCATCATATACAAATCATGTACATCATATACAAAGATCTAAAAATTGTGATAAAAACATCGCCGTTGGTAAGAATGTAGTTTATGGTTTTACAATGAAAATAAGATGGCTCGCCCAAAGTGATGGGAATCCGAGATGCCGGTTACGTTTCAAAATGACTACAAGTGATGAGATTCTGTTGCAACTTTTTTTTACACATCATACAAAAGAGTGTTTTGCATCGATTTATTAAAGAAATATACACGTGTTGGGATCACGGATTTTATTTCTCATGTTAAAAATAGGGTAAGAATTAATAAAGATGCTATTGTGTAGCATATAGTGGATAAAGTGAAAGAAAATCGAACTCCTGACCGAACTTCTTAGAAATACCAGCCAGCTCTACACAATCTGTCACATTTGTTCTTGCAGTTCCACAATAGTGTGCGGAATAAACCACACACTTCTGCATGCACACTTGTTCTTACAGATCTTGTACATACATTTGATTAACTATTTACATGAATCGGAATATCTGGCAACTCCGACCTTTATTTGCCAAGATATATCATCCAATCATCATCCCCAGTCGGTTGGAGGTGGTGCACATATTATATGCTTGTTTGTATGGTTGTTCCCAAATGTGTTCCAAACGTGTCATGATTTTGGCTGATGAATAGAACGGCCACTTGCATGGACAATTCTTAAATGAAGCGGAGTGGAACAGAGATCCTTCGATCAGATAGAATGACATGCGGAACCTCGGAATTTAAAAAGATTGGGACATAAAACATTACGAGCACAAGCATGATCATAGTACATCATCATCATCATTCACAAATCAGAAAAAGGAGACATTCAAAAATGTCACGAAGACTTGGAGCAAATATTATCGTTTACAAAAAAAAACGTGAAATAACAATTATTGTTGGCGCCTTACATAAGTGCAAAAATTGGACAAGGGAGAGAAGATGGCATTATAGGAGATTATGGATTGGGTGTAAGGAATGAAAGAAGGACAGGTTTGTCATGTTTTGCCAATATAACAAATGGTTATCACGAATACATTTTTCAAACTCCCGAAAAGACGGTTGTACGCGGAGACCACCTGCGGATACTCCTGCCCGAATAATCCGGAATCACATTGACTGTCAGTATCAACAAGAGATATAGAACCTTCGTAAAATATACAAAAACAGAGCATGGTCTCCTTGTAGCATAAATTTAACTAGGATTTAAAAAGATTACCAAACTGTAAAATAAGAAGAAAGTGAGGATAGACAAAGATAAATTTAATAACAAGAATATACGAGGAGTGTTTAAACTACTAGAATATAAACACAACAGGTGTACAAGAAAACTAAAAAAATATGGAATAAATCTAAAAATATTTTAACAGAGGCACAAGAAACGAAAATATTGAAAATGATACTTCAGCATTGTCAAAATTGAATGATAGAAGAAGATAGAACTAGAAGATAATCCAGACAGAAGTCAGAAAAGAGATATGACAGGGAAAATGAGATTGGCATATTAAGAAATGTGCGCAAATTGTGGATATAAAAATAAACATGATTCATTCCTTCTACACACAAAATTAAAAGAAGTATAAGGGATTAGACGATCCGCGTTACATAGAAACATTGAAGTTGGGAATGGAAATAAATTGGATGGATTTTTCGCAACAATTAAAAAGATGGAAAGAGTACATTAGAGAACTATTTCCTAAGAGGAAATTACAGAAAATACGGAGATATTTAATGAAGATAAATCCTCAAACTGATTTCGATAGAGGTCTACCAATAACGGAAGTCGAAATTAGTAGAACGATACAACTAGCATTTATGAGTCTGGAATTATACGAAACGATTGGTTGAGATCAACTTATGTTATGCTTCCAAAAAAGATTGGAGCAAAAAAATATAATGACTACAGAACTATCAGCCCAATGAGTCAAGTTCTAAATAGTTTTTTGCGCTTAATACGCGGCAGAGTCTACAATAAACTTGAAAAGGCATGTGCTAGTGTGCAACATGATAAAATGCTGGAAATTCTGAAGAAAACATCTTGAATAGTGAAATACACAACAGTGAAGATTGAGCACCATCTCAAGACATCGAAATCGAGCGTAGAGTGCACCAGGATTGCATCCTGTCACTCATATTATTGAATTTGTACTCGGAAAGATATTTAACTAAGCCCTTGCAGACTGCATGGCGGGAGAAGTCATAAATGGAAGAGCTAAAAATACTGTCTAAGATATGCCGACGATACTTTAGACATAGCAAACACCAACGATGACGATCAGATTACAAATGCATGTACACATAATGGACTCGAATTAAATGTTAATAAACCAGCATATATGATCATAAGTACGCAGAATGCACCTTGAGACAATGACATCTCTACAGACGGAACACCACTGGAAAAAGTTAATAAACTAACGTATTTTATAAGTAACATACACGACAAATGGAATCCATCTATAAAAATACATATTAGAATAGAACGTCGCATGCAATGTTTATACGGATGAAGAGTGTTTTGTGTAATTAAATTTGACTATGAATCTCCGAGTAAGGATGGCTTAGATGCGTTTCTTGTTGTTTATGGTATAGGGGCATGGCTACTCAATGACACGCTTACAAGCATTTGAAAAATACTTAGAATCAGCTGGATAGGCAAAGTAAATGCTCTGCACCTTGAAATAATTACAACCACCAAATGAGGTAAGCTCGAATAAATACTTTGGACATGTTATGCGAAACCCCAAAAAATATGATATTATACATCTAATAATAATTAAAGGAGAAGTAAACAGCAAAAGAGACTCTTGCAGAAGACGTACATCATGACTGAAAAAACTGACGCAGTAATACAGGAAATGCTCTAACTATTCCGAGTATCAATCAAGAATACAATGGTTATTTATTAATTATAACCAACGATAATGAAACGGTCATGGCACCACAAGAAGAAGAAAATGGATCCAGTTTGGAAAGCACTACGTTGGTGCAATGCACGCTTTGTCAGCAACGGACTTTCATGTGAACGATTTTTGATCATTAACAACTCTTTTTTGCATCTTTAACACTTCTTTGGTTACTGGTTGAACAGTACAGTAGTATTACGTATTTTTCAATGTCTGCAATTTCCGTAGGAATAGAATTTCGCGGTTGTAAGATGAATGAAAATGCAGTAGTAGCTTTTTCAGAGGGCATCTCTGTCTCCCAAGTTATTTTCTGTATCCCTTGTAAAACTAGAATTGCTACCACAGCCTGTAAATCGTTGAAATCTTGGTAAAGCAATAGTCTCTTTCCAATTGCTTCAGATATAACATCAATCAGAATAAATCTGTAATTCTTTCCTGTTCCAAATACAATCCAAACTGTATCCAGATCCTTTGTTGACAAGGTAAAGAAGTAAACAATTGTTAAAACTAGTACGTCAGAACCTACAGTGACTATAGCAATATTTTTGAAGCTGTCTTCTACCATATCTTGTCAGCTTTTTCATGACCATGGCAAGTTACACCAATTAGGAAACTTTGTGCAGTAATACGTATAACGTCCGACGTGTCCACGATTCTGTTGACGGTTATCTTGACACGCTCCCTGAATGATCATCCCAACGTCTTGAAGTCATTCCATTTAAATTGTCTTGTACTGCGCGTCAAAGATGGTTCGGGGCTCCATCTTGTTAGAATATAATCTTCCACCGGTAGGGCTTGCACAGAGTCATCCGCCTCATTCCGATAGATAGGGTCCAAATATCTGCCCAACTGCAATGATTCGCAGAATCAATCAATTTCAAATTTTTGTTTGCTATACCCTATACCCTATGTTTGCTATACCCCATCGTGGGCTGTGAAAGGGGACTATTATTATAGAACCCCTTAAAAGAGATTTATATCATGAGGTACGATGGATGATCCACCATCCTGATTGCTTGCATAAATAATCAAACAATCGTTTTATTAAGACGAAAAGCCTTCCTTTTTGAAGCGAATTATAGTGTTCGACAGATAAGCGTGCGAGTGCGCCAACCTACACACTAGCCACGAAACGAATACTTATTTTACGAAATAAATTAAGCAATTTCTCTTCAAACGTTGAAAATAGATTAAACGTAAAAAATAATTAGTATTTCTTAATTAATGAAAAAGATAGAACGATTAATTTCGCTAACTTTGGAGAGCGTTTCTACGGTTCCACTTTTGGAAATTATATTTGATAAAAAATAAAATTAACATTGTATATTTCAATCATGTACAATCACAAACATAATCGTTAAATCACTAATAAATTATTTGTTGAATGATATTTTAATTACAGAAACATGCAGTGGTCCAATTCATGTGTGACTGGGCTCGCACATGAAATTATTAAAAATTGCATGTATTCGTTTGTATTAAATTTTATTTTTTAAACATATTAAAAACAATTATACTAATAATAAAAACAAGCAACTCAGTAGTAAACTGCCTTTTCTTCCCTTATGTGTTTGTCACCCTCGGGAAGAAAAGTTCTATTTTCTTCCCTCGTTGCATAAACTTCCAAAGTAAAACATATCAGTTTTTTGCAGGACGGAGGACACTAATGTCTTACCTTACTTACTTACATATAATGGAGGTGTTACGCAACATAAATCGTCAAAAATCTAAAAATTGTGATAAAAACATCGCCGTTGGTAAGAATGTAGTTTATGGTTTTACAATGAAAATAAAATGGCTCGCCCAAAGTGATGGGAATCCGAGATGCCGGTTAAATTTTAGCGAGTTTAGTTTTTAGCCACCTATAGGTTTTTGGTTACACACGCTCTCAAGCGAAGTGATGTTGAGTAACTCAGTAACGCAGTCAGCGAGTTTCTGAATTCTCAAGGAATATAGTTCGTAGAAAAAAAAACAACGCACTAAACGTTTATAATTTTATTTGTGTTCCGCTGGGTTACATATACCTGCTCAAATACTAAAATTATATTTTTATTGGATTTAATTATCAGACTTTTCTGAGAAAACTATTTCCGTTGGTTTTTTCTTCACTATCTTTCACCATTGATTAATTTAGATTTTTCTGAACATGCAACAACTGCATCTTTATTTATTGAGATTGGCTTTCTTTACAAGGGTGATCAATCTTTGAGAATCAACGATTATGCAGTTTGTAAACTTTCGGACCCATCATCAGTCCCATTCATCAGTCCCATTCATCAGTCTTACTATTAATACCTTCAGTAACCGCTAACTAGCTTCTCCCAATCTCTAATCATTCATGTCGACTGCTTTAAATGCTTTCCCGTTTTCTTCAGATATGACATAATAATTATTATCTGCAGCTGCTTCCTACTCAGACAATAGATATGATAAAAAGCATAGGTACCCATATCTTTTGGCTTAAAAAATCTGATGCCCGTAAGTCAAAATTGATAATTGCAAATATGTTGTTCGTTAGAGTCCCAGTTTAAAGGTTACGATTTCATGCATTAATATACGTCAGTGCTGAATTGAGACAGAAGTGACAACCGAGGTGTTCTTTTTTCATATCTTCGTTGCCGATTTTGCAGAGTTAAGTACACAATTCCGTATAGTCCATTATTCAACATTTGTAATTTTATTTATAGGCACGACAAATTGTTCACTCAACTGCATAATCGGCAACGTCACGTCCGGTGGTTATAAACAACCGAGCAGATATGGAATCGAATGAAAATCAATGCCCAATTACGTGCGTCCTTTGAGTTAATCTATCTATTCTAACAAATAATAATTAAAAAACTATTTGAATAAAATAAAATCGTATTCCCCGCCTATAGCAATCATGTTTATTTCCCTCTGAAGTTCTTCTGGCTTCTTGTATGTTTTAAGGAGGTTACAGCGGATCTTTGCGGGGTGAAGGGCAAGGGGATATCTCCTATGCTTTTACATAGGCTCTAACAAGAAATACCAATCGATAAAAAAATAAATTAACATTCTTAAAACTGAACAAAATCATTTTATTATGAATGCCTATAATGCATTTATTAATTATTTGTATATATTAAAATAATTTAAGTCGATTGGAGTGCATTTGTTTAATTGTTGAAAGTGTAAATATAAATGTAAATAGGTTAAGAATCGTGGCAACACCTCAAAGAAATCAATCGATTTCGTTGGTAGCAGTGTTAGGTTTCAGCTTTCGATTGAGTTGACATCCTAACCTCCAAATGTCAAACCCAAAATATAAGTGGAAATATGTTTAATGTTTTGTAATTTTGTATGCATAATTACAGATGGGAATATTCTATTTTTTAACTTTTGTATAGTCTAAAGATTACAATCTACTAAGCAGATACAAGAAATATATAAAAAGTTGTTGAGGTTTAATACATATATTTTTAAAATTAGTGTGTTTGTATTACTGATTTCGTGGATATTCTGATTGTGATGATAAATTGTATTCATCACATTGCAAAAGGTAATTTTACATTTTGCAATATTTCCGTCGAATTAACATTTGTATTCTGATATTATTAACGCAGAGACTGAATTGTTCAACATAATTTGATTAATAAAATATATGATTATTAGTTAATACAATAAAATGTAGATTATTATAAGTCATTATATGTCATCTTTCTGTTCTGTTATTTGAATTTGCGCGCTATGAGGTGTTGTCACATCTCTGCTGTCTTTCCACATATGTCGTGAAAAATTCTTGTTTTGTTTACTTTAAATTATTATTGTGCATTAACTAGACACAAGATTTCAAAAATATTGGGCAGCATTGTTCTTCGAATATGAGAGTATGTCATTTTAGTTTTTTATCAGATTCCCTACATTTCTTCATCATAATTTTTCGTTAAAACGGCTAAAGGTTAGATGGTCTCCATAAGAGCCCATGTTAAATTCTGGATTTTATTTTCAATTTTTCTCGGTAATGGTACACAAGAAGATTATAAAAAAAAGTTACCGAATAGAATAAGTGTCAAAGAACTCGAGGTTTAAATTTCACGTCATTCTCTACATTTTTACATTTCGCTGTATCCTCCTTAAACTTGAAATCGTATTTGAAAACTGAAACTGAACGATTCTAGTAGTTTCTGAGATTCAGAAGAATCGTCTATAATAGTAAAGATATTTTAAGGATTGGCTTTGGTATGATGTTGTTACTATCTTGATTTTGTCGGAGATACGAGATTTGAGCGATCAGGATTCATTTTTTGCAAGTACGCTATCCTTTACTAAAACTTTTAGAGTAGTTGTAGGGTATTTGATAGTTCTAAGGACCAGTGATGGTTTTTATGGTTGGATGTTATTTTTTGTTTTTTTGATAGGCCAAAGGATATCCAAATTGTATTGTGATTTCATCCGTTTATTTTGGTTCCATCTGATGCAGTCTTTCACAAACCATTGAGACAATCATGATAACGTGATGTAATTGGTTCTCACGCACCTAATATTGGGAGATCAACATGCTCACATCCTTGTGGTTATGATAATTTACCTTGATATAGTAACTATCTAATCTATTTATTATAACTAAACCATTGAAAACAAGCGTCAGGTTTCACGTAATTATTGAATTATTGAAACTAAACGTTGGCCTATAAGCCTAAACAGCCTTGGTAGTGTAATGGCGTGCCGGACTTTCACCCAAGCGGCTCGCGATCGACTCCCGGCGCCGGCAGATCTGGTTAAGGTTTTCCGCAGTTTTCCTTAGCTGTGACACGAATGTGGGATTTGCGCTGTTCCATCTGTAAGTCGGCTGCAGCCGCACATTGGGCCTACATAATAATAATAATCGCCCCCTCCCTCCCGCACAAGCTTATAGCTTCTGGGGCCTTGGTTTAGGCTATGGGTTGTAGTAGTTATTATTATTATTATTATTATTATAAAAGTTATAATAATAAGCGTATTTTAGTCATGGCTCTTATCTGATATGGTTGAGTTATCGATTTAGTTGATGAGTTGATTAAAAATTTTAGTTGAGTGACATAAATGTCGTAGTCGAATAACGTAAATGTGACATGATAATGACCTACTAATGCCTGAGACCGATGACGTCATACATTAACCGTCAATTCCACGTTAATTTGACGTCAGATTTATTTGGTAACTTCTCACGGGCTTTCAGAAATACTTATGAAACAGGTGGTGTCACCGCAGTCATAAAATCCACGATTCGATACGACATTAATTAAACTATTGCAAAATTTATGAATTACTGTGATATGTAAAATACTGAAACATAATCGTATTAAAAATAATCAAATATTTGTATAAAAATAATAATATAGGCAAATATTTGCTCTTGCTGCAATTGAACCAAAAACTAAAACAAATATCTTCGAAATAATATCACTTACAGTAACAAAGAGTTGTAACTTCATTTATCACTGAAGCAAGACGACAATAAGACGTGATATGTGTCACGTCAATTTTATGTCATTTACTAGACGTCATTATGCCGTTTCTCACAACGGTCGCGATGTAAACTTTCATGTTCCTTATTTATGTATCGAATTTTCTTGTGATACCTGACACAGGTAACTATAAATATAAGTATAAAACTTTTACGATCAAACTGCCTTTGCAATTTAGTTATTGAACATTAATCAAATCATATATTACTTGACTATACAGTATACATGTTTTTAAAAGCCCTATACGCAGTCAGATCATCAAGAATATAGAAACGCGATCCTAATATTATATTTCTTGTAAATTAATTGTTACTTGTATACGAGGATGGTCTGAAAAGTTTCCGACCTTAACGTAAAGATGGCAGCACTCGTCAATAAAAACACGGCCTACTAGATTAATATAAGCTTCGCTTATATACGGCCGACTCATTTCCAGTTTTTTCATTGTTGAAATTAAGGTCCAAAAATTACAGATCGGTACGTTAAGTGGCGCCCACTGACGGTAATTTTGCAACAAATATGGTTTGTAGGCATACTGCAGTCGTTAGTTTTCAGGTTATACGTCATTCCAGTAATTGTCATTTCCTATTGTGTAATATTAATTTATTGACATTTGTATGATTTGTACATATATATTTGGATATAACGTACGTAAATATGACAAAAACATGTTACAGTATGAATTAGGAAACCAATATATCCTACATGTAACAAAATTATACTGAGTTTACGAAATATTTACTAACGCCCCATTTCTTCAGGCAAAGATGTAGACACCTAATGTTAATGCACGATCTATGAACTGAAGCAATGATTAGAAGTATTCATGGAATGAAAAAATCTCACTGTGGCACTCATTACTAAGAATAAACATGTTTTAGACATAAAAGCTGATGGAATCTACTTGAGTCTTAAAATCAATCGTTTCAGTAAAAGAAATATGAAACTGACAAAATTTTTCTATAAAGAATTACCTTTATATAGAATTTGGTTTATATGATACAAATCAAATGCCATGTCAGAAAAAGTATTTAGAAATTTGGAAGGGTGGTTAGGAATCTAGGATAACAATAATTAAATAGCGATTTTGGTATCATGTCTTAACAGATTTTGTAGTAAGAATGAGGGGTGTTCCAGGAAGAAGATGGAATCGGGAACTTTTCTGAACTAACTTAATGCATGATAATCTATACAAAGGTATAGAATCAAGTCAATACTATCACACTTTTATACACATTCGTATGGAGTGTCGCGCGGGTCTGAATCACAACTGGACAATAGCAAAGAATGAAAAGAGACGTATACAGAGTTTTGAGTTATGGTGCTATAGAAAGATTTTAAAGGAAACATGGATTGACCGAATATCGAACACGAGATACTAGAAAAAGTACCTACAAGAAGAAAAAAGGTTAATGAACAAGACCACGAGAAGCAGATAGAATAATAGGCCATACTTTATGGCATTCGAGTATAATGATCGAAGGAAAGAAAACACTAGCTAGACCTAGACTGCAATTTGTATCCCAAATAATAGAAGACTTAGACTGTTCCAGCATCTGCAGAGAATTGAAAAGACTGACATATATCGAAAAAAATGAAGATACACTGTTGAGACAAACCAATCCACAAG
This sequence comes from Agrypnus murinus, assembly GCA_929113105.1. Classification (NCBI taxonomy): domain Eukaryota; kingdom Metazoa; phylum Arthropoda; class Insecta; order Coleoptera; family Elateridae; genus Agrypnus; species Agrypnus murinus. The sequence goes on along the minus strand of OV816028.1, from coordinate 18,618,100 downwards.
ATTGATTACTTAAATAGTATAATTGTAAAGTGGTTGTTAAAGTATGTTTTTTTAATTTTAATGCACGTAATATAGTCGAGGCAATGAACTACTAAAAAGGCCAAAAGTTCGGAATTTTTTCGAGCAAGACGGATCGGAATGCGGTTTTTTGCATTCTCTTCCAAAAAATTTTGTAAAAAATGTGTTTACTTTGTGTTTCTTACAAACCGGAAATTGCATTGCTGCAGCCAAAAATGCATTCAAAAACTGCATTTTTTGAGACGACTTTTGGAAGATTTAATAACTTTGTAAATAAGAGTCAGAACTGGCCCAAATCGGGTACCCGGGAGTTTTTGAGGTCGCTGATCACGATTATGATGATTCAAATTGACCCACAGCCGACCTGGACCTCAGGAACGCCGATGAACGTCATCTCCGTGGGACTCTCCCAATATTCACGCGGGAAAGAAGAGAAACTCGGCGCCCGGGGGTTTTTTGGGTCGCTGAATTCAAATATGGCATCGACGAACACCCCACGGACACCTGGTGCTTCGGAACCTGGACGCGGACGTCATCTCCGAGAATTTTCCAGACAAGATAGCTAAAAACAACCCAAAAATCATTGTAAGGGCGTTTTTGGGCCGCTTAATCCAAATTTCATGTCGCAAACGATCCCCCGAACACCTAGTGCACCGGAACCTGGGCTTGAACGTCGTCTCCGAGGGTTTTACAGACACCAGGTTTGGTTGACATTCATGGGAATGACATCGATGTCAAGATAAAAGTTCCGGTGCACCAGGTGTTGGGAGGGTAGTTTTCGACGTGAAATTTGGATTAAGCTGCCCAAAAACGCCCCTACAATGATTTTTGGGTTGTTTTTAGCGATCTTGTTAGGAGAATTCTCGGAGATGACGTCCACGTCCAGGTTCGGGTGCACCAGGTGTTTGGGGGCTGTTCGCCGATGCCACATTTGAATTCAGCGCCCCAAAAAAGCCCAATAACGATTTTCGGTTTGTCTTTAGCGATCGTGTCTGTCCGAACGTGAAGTTCGGATTCAGCGCCCCACAAAACGCCCCCACAATGATTTTCTGGTTGTTTATGGCAATCTTGTCAGGAAAATTCTCGGAAATGACGTCCGCGTCCAGGTTCCGGCGCACCAGGTGCCCGTGGGGTGTTCGCCGATGCCATATTTGAATTCAGCGACCCAAAAAACTCCTTTCCCGCGTGAATTTGGGAGAGTCCCACGGAGATGACGTCCATCGGCGTTCCTGAGCTTCAGGTTGGCCGTGGGTCAATTTGAATAATCGTGATCAGCGACCTCAAAAACTCCCGGGTACCCGATTTGGGCCAGTTCTGACTCTTATTTACAAAGTTATTAAATCTTCCAAAAGACGTCTCAAAAAATGCATTTTTTGAATGCATTTTTGGCTGCAGCAATGCAATTTCCGGTTTGTAAGAAACACAAAGTAAACACATTTTTTACAAAAATTTTTTGGAAGAGAATGCAAAAAACCGCATTCCGATCCGTCTTGCTCGAAAAAATTCCTAACTTTTGGCCTTTTTAGTAGTTCATTGCCTCAACTATATTACCTGCATTAAAATTAAAAAAACATACTTTAAATAATAATAATCTAAATAATAATATTTCAGCGTTGTTAAAAAATTCGTATTATTGATTACTGTTAATATTCGAATAAATAAATTTATTAATTATGCTGCAAGTGAAGTACTGAAGTAAAAAGTGGTCTCTTTAATCGGAGGCAGTTTGACACAATTAACACAAAGTACAACCTAAAAATTAACGACTGAGCTCTGACTTCAAATATATTTGAGAGAATTGCCGTCAGAGGGTACTGCTTAACGTACGAATCTGTAATATTTTTCAACAAAGAAAAAACTGGAAATGAAACGGCTGTACATAAGCGAAGCTTGTATGAATTTAGCAGACCGTGATAAAAGCTAGAGAATGTAGTTGTGCATCTTTTGACAGGTACTCACCAAAATTTCAGCCATTTTGGACGCGCAGTTGTTATTTGACAATCGTTTGAGTGAGTCGATGTGAGTGTTTTTGTGAAAATGGAAAAAATCGAGTATGATTAAATATTTGTTTGCGAAAGGCAATACGCCTACGCAAATCAAAGATGAGTTGGACTCTGTGTATGGGGACTCTGCGCCATCATTTACCACAGTGAAATTTTGGGCAGCTGAATTTAAACGTGGCCGTACCAGCTTGGGAGACGATAAACGTTCGGGACGTCCAAAAACTGCAACCACTAACGATAACATCGCTAAAGTTCACCAAATGGTGCTAAACGACAGTCGAATTAAAGTGAGAGAGATAGCAGAAGCTATGAATATGTCCAAAGACGTGTTTGTCACATATTGAATCAAGATTTATGCATGAGAAAGCTGTCCGCGCGTTGGGTGCCGCGTTTGCTCACGTTAGACCAAAAACGTGTTCGAATGAACATTTCCAACGCTCTGTTAGGGCAGTTTAGGCGCAATAAATCAGAGTTTTGGCTCCGATTAATTACTGTAGATGAAACTTGGATACACCATTATACGCCCGAAACAGAAATACAGTCAAAACAGTGGACTGCGAAGGGGGAATCGGCTCCAAAAAAAGCAAAAACTGTTATGTCGGCTGGGAAAGTGATGGCGACTGTTTTTTGGGATAGTCATGGAGTTATCTTAATCGATTATCTTCAAACAGGAAAAACCATTACAGGAGCATACTACGCATCATTACTTGACAAGCTGAAGGCAGGAATTGCGGAAAAACGGTCACATTTGCAGAAAAAGGAAATCCTGTTTCACCAAGACAATGGTGGACGATGGTCAAGCATTGAACTGCTTGACCATCCTCCTTACTCACCAGATCTAGCCCCAAGCGACTTCTTTTTGTTCCCTCATCTAAAAATTGCGCTCGGAGGACAGAGATTTTCGTCAAATGAGGAGGCAATCACCTTCGTGAACAATTATTTTGCAAAGAAAAACGCCGAGTACTATTTGGACGAGTTAAAGAGATGGTAGCATCGCTGGGAGAAGTGTGTAGACTTACAAGGAGACTATGTAGAAAAATAAAAATAAATTTAAAGAAAAAATGTCTTGTATCTTTGTTAGGTCGGAGACTTTTCAGACCACCCTCGTATAACGTGATTGCCATGCGTACTTTTAAACCTTTAACTTTTAAGCGAAGCAGTTTTCGACTATATCAGTATTTTCATTGTCAGTATTACTATTTTGTCGTTCTACGATCGTCCAATATTTTTTGGGATACCTCTACCTAAATAGCGACGATTTCGTTAAATAACCGTTTATGTGACTGTGCATAGCAACGGCTGCTAAAGCTCAAAATCGTAAGTTAATAGTAGTCATTTATAGTACTAGTGAGTTAAGTAAGATATTATTCATGAATGAAAAATTGGGTTAAGTTTTCCGAGTGGATAATATCATTTCACGTGTGCCATACAACATTTTATTCAACACCTCATTATGTTTCATAAAAATATAATTTATTGAAGATTGTATACATTCCAAATATATTATTATTTTATGATCGTACATGTAACAGTAGGCGGATGTGAAAGAAAAAAGTAGGTGTAGTTGCTAGTTTGACATTTCTTGGTTTTACGAATGAAAAATAATTTGTGTTTGACGCCTTTTCTGTGCCTTTTCTTCCCTTATGTGTTTGTCACCCTCGGGAAGAAAAGTTCTATTTTCTTTCCTCGTTGCATAAACAGTTGTCACTGCCGGCGGTCGGCCAATTAGCGGCAGTAAAGCTACAACATTAACTGTCACTGGTGGCCGGTGTTGAGTCACAAAATAATGAAATACAAAGTGTATTTCTAAATACACTTTAAACATTAATTCTAGAAGTTATGTATTTATAATTCGTGAGTCAGTTTTAATATATTATAAAATAATTCACTTATTAATTGTAGCGGTAGCCAGATAAATAACCTAATAAGAATTAATTTATTTAAAAATTTAATTTACAATTTAAACGTTAATTATAATTTCAGATTTATTTACATTATTTAAACTTCTAATTTAATTAGACAGTTATTTTTAGACCTGTGAATTGTCCGTATCCTGGATGTGATAAAACTATTGCTGTAACAGCCGTCGATGGTCATTTTAAATACGAACATAAATATGTGGCATGTATCAATACCTCTTTTGATACCAGAAATGGTCTTGAATTCAATCCTTACGATGTGAAATATAACGAAAAACTGTGTATTATAATAATTAATATAATTGATGACGAAGAAAATCCTTCGGGAGACAGGTATGCATGAAGTAAATAGACTAATGGCAAAATTATTATTATTTACAATTGTAGTAACAATTGTCTAAGAAAACCGTATGACCAGGGTTGCAAAAAACCAGTTATGTTAGTGATGGCGACACGGGTACCATATTATCAGCTAGAAGATTATGACGAATCCGATGATGAAGACTATGATGAGCACGAAGATGATGAGCAAGAAGCTCCTGTAGATTTTGAAGAGTTTACCAGTCATGCTGTTGATAAAATCCTGTTATGGGTAGCATCGAATCTGCCAACTAAATGCAAATATACCATAGCCGTTTCGACGCCTTGTAAAGCTATTCGTTTGAAATATTTTGGCACCATTTCTCAAATAACTGATAATTGTGTCAAATTATGCGAAGATGGCAAAGGATTAATATTAAATCAACCGCACGTTATTGGTATGACCAATAACGGTAAGAAACCTCTGACAATGGATATTGTTCTACATAGAGAAGATTCGGAATGTGGTGAACATTAAGTGTACATATTGTAAAACATGTACGGTAAAATATATAAATATACTCTTAAAAACGCATTTTTTTAAACATTTTTTTTTATTTTGTTTCCTCCTACAGTACCACTTCTAATAGGTATCTCGACAAATACAGTTTGAAAAATATTTCATGAAAAGTTGAACATGTCCAAGGTTAGTTAAAAAAACTTCGCTCCGTGAAAACCAAGTCAATCTTTCTCATCGTTTCGTGACTGGAGATGATACAGGAGTAAGTCATAGAGATGCTGAGGCCAAGATGAAGTCTATGCAATGGAAGTACAAAACTTTTTTACCTCTAAGATGTCCAAACTGGAAAAATCTCGGTTCAAAAAGTTTGGGGAACTGTTTAACTGTCAACCCTTATATTTGCGCCGTAATTGTGGTGCTAGATTTCTAACATGGGTGCTAGCTATGAGATAGCCAGTGCTAGATTTTGAAAGCGGTAGACCAAATTGGTGGTACTGGAGTTAACTTGACTCCTTTCGACTTCACCCTTAAGTATCTCTGGAGTGTAATGATGCTAGCTTTAGAATTTGGGCTCTAGGCGGTGCTAGGAAAAAGGATACTAGTCTTAGGTTGAAAATCCTACAGGTTGCAAAAAGAATGAAAATCCTTGACTCTTTCTTCTTTAGTACGCCACTTAATTTATTGTCTAACTTTCTTGAATTTGGTGGTAGGTATATCTCTAACTACGATTGCTACTACTAAATGCTTTTGCTAAATCCGCAAAAGCGAAAAAATATTAATCACAACAATAGATAGAAAGTGAATGAAAAACACGTAAGTTTTTAATTGCCTACAATTAGGAATTTGTAGAATCACGTTCTCTTTATTCATACCTAGTAGTTTATAAATCTTATGGTTTACAGATGGATGTTTTAATGATTTAACGATAATTCAAAATAATTAGATGATTTAATTCAAAATAAATAAAACGGTAATTATCATGATATTAAATAAATAACTCCAAACAGATAAATAAATTAGTAAATAATTATTAGGTGAATGCTAAACTGTTAAACTATATTAGATAAGTTCAATGTAATAAAATAATCATAGATCATAAGCACTTACGTAATGTAATGTAATTTAATGCAATCTATGATTCTATATTTTTAAATTAACCACTAAAATAAAAGTTGAAATGTTAAATAATGCAATTGGTATTTTGTTTATTCAAGTTTATTTAATTCGTGAACGACGAAAAAATGATATAGATGAATAGAAGACAGGACTGCAGAAAATAATCTTACTGTAAGTATCGAGATGATATGGAACCATCCGATTGAAAATTTACTTGACGATTTGAAATTTTGAAGTATTTTAAGACTACGATTTGATCGTAAACACAAATATAATTATTTCATGCATTAAATAAAATAAATAGATAGACATGCTAGGATATTAGGTGTATTTAATTTAAAAGTTAGGAGTACGGTTGCCTTAATACACATTTAACCTCACTTTATAAAAAGTGTATAAATATAAAAAGGCATATCAATCAGTTAGATTGTTTTTGTGGTAGAACATGGTTTATGTAACCCATGTTACATGTTCAGGACAGTTTATCGATTTTTTAGAGGATTTTATCTTTCTTTATATAGGGTTTGACGATAATTAACGTAGAAGAGAATTTTCTTGAGCCTACTAAGTTGAACCAGTTTCGGAGAAATATTTCACTGGAAATGTATAAAACGGGTCATTATTGTAATGTCTATAACAGTACATTTATAACGTTGAAATTCACAACCCATTATTTGTTTGATGGTCACTGTTTAAAACCAAGCTTCTCCGTTGTTTGGTTGTCACTGGTTTTCCCTTTCTTTCGGTTTATCGTGAAGTCGCTCCTGCGCGTTTGAGCTTCCTTCTCAATAGTAGAGTGAAGTAACAAAATGGCTGATTTTTGGTACTAGAAGTTGGATGTACGAGATATTAAGAAATTGGTTTTAAATATTAATTCGCTTTAGCGGAATAAATCTCACATTCAACAGAACGATCGCTTGGTTATTTGTGTGCGATCGGTCGTCAAATTGGACGGATTAAGTTCTGGTGCTAACCATTTTAGGTAAATTATTTTCGTTAAAACCTCGTTGCGCAAAAAAATCTTACAAATGTCTTTTTTATTTTAGGTAATATTTCCCTAGTAGTCACCTTGAGGGAATTGTTTAGTAAAAGACCTTTCAGTTTATAGAAAGGTAAAAATCTTCAAATATTTAAACTTAATACAATATACAGGGTGATTTCTTTGTAGGTTTGGGTTTTGTTGTTCGTTGTCGTATTTGTGTTCCCGCTCTCTGATCGTGGGTTCCATTTAGGAGGTCCGTACCTACATCTATACAGGTATCGGGACGGAATTAAACAACCAACATCGAAGGGTGAAGTGATAACCCTAAGCAGGGTTTTAAACATACAGCCGTGGATCTTCGAATGGTGGGACGTTTGTGAAGATTTGTATGTATTATATGTCTGTGTTTTAGTTATATATATCTATATTTATTTAATGTATTTACAATTTCGTCATGGATGTTAATTTTAAGAAACAACAATTTATTCATGCATGTTAATGTTAAGAAACGAGATCTCGACTAGTGGAATTGTAGGGTAGATTTAAGTACAACCAACTGTGATACAGATCACCATTCACCTTTTTTTTCTCTCTATTAAGCATTAAAATTGCATTTAAAGTTAACTTTTAAAATCTGCCAATAGTTTAAATAAAGCCCTACTTAGAAAGTTTACATTTCATTACGTACGTGTTTTATTTATTTATTATTCATTTGTTTGTGTGATTTTAATATTGCTTTTCAGTTCATCATTTGTAAGTATATATGTACGGTACGGCCAAAATTGTGGAAGTTGCCCATATTTTAGTAGAAGATCTATTTCTTCGTTTGCCTGATAAGCTTGAAGCTTTAGTAATAAGCATTGTTTTTAAACGAAGTGGCGCTTGTTTTTTTTATCTTTTATATCTTGTATTACCCCGCCCCTATCCGACTTATTGGGGGCTAGCTGGCAAAACTAAAGCAGTGTTATTTGGATCAAGCTGATACTTCCAGCACAGCTACATTTTGGTAGGTTAAGTATTTCTTTATATAAAAATAGCCTTTGTGTTTCTGTAGGTTATACATTTAACTTACAAACTCCTGTATTTGGAAAATTTGTGTTAATCTTTGTGACGGTATTGGCTTTGCTGATATACTTCAATTTTTCAAAATATGATTTTATTATAATATTTTACACCGTTGTATGAATGCAGGCACTTGGAGTACTGTATTCTGGACAAGAGTGAGTATAGTTTGATTTCATTTATGTTGTCATTTGTATGGGGACTTGCAAAGCATCGTTTGACCTTAAAAAACGTGTAAACAGCACTTTTGCAGCATAATAGTTGTAATAGATGGATATTTTCTGGTCAGGACCTGCGCGGTTTCCAGACTTAAGAATAGTTGTAGGGTACCTTAATTAGATCGGTGTTTAACAGTGATACTCAATTTGCTACAAATAAATAAAGGTTGTCCTACTCAGGATAAACATAAATGAACGAATTATAATGTGTTAAAACGGTAAAATTTAATAGGCTTGTATCGACAGGTGAGGAAGTTGAACCAGTTTCGGAGAAATATTTCACTGGAAATGTATAAAACGGGTCATTATTGTAATGTCTATAACAGTACATTTAACTTACAAACTCCTGTATTTGGAAAATTTGTGTTAACCTTTGTGACGGTATTGGCTTTGCTGATATACTTCAATTTTTCAAAATATGATTTTATTATAATATTTTACACCGTTGTATGAATGCAGGCACTTGGAGTACTGTATTCTGGACAAGAGTGAGTATAGTTTGATTTCATTTATGTTGTCATTTGTATGGGGACTTGCAAAGCATCGTTTGACCTTAAAAAACGTGTAAACAGATTTTTTATTTAAGTTTTTCTTTTATTGTAAATATTTTTCTATGTAAACTGCATATGTATGAGTTACCTTGGGTAGCTATGTAGTCATTCCTTCTATAGGCGTAGCTGGAGTTAATGAGTTTTTATTGTAATTAAGTTTTAATGAGATTTTTGAGCGTTGGTCGGTTTCGTTGATTTTCTCTGTTATCGTTTATTTTAGACCATAAGTGTGTTATATTGTTTTAATTATCTTTTCGCCTGCTACATTTATGTCTTTTTAAATTTAAGATGAAGACATGTTTTTCGTTAGTAACGTCATGATAAAATTTTGATGTACGATTGTTTTGAAAATTTGTGTTGTTTTTCGATTGTTTTGGTGAAACCTATATAAACTCCGGGGAAAAAGAACAATTTCAGTCGATAAAACGTATTGGGAGTGTCCATGCTCGTCGACTCCAGATCATAAATCAACAAAATAAAGTAAGGTTAAGTGATAACCACATTTTTTTTGTAAACAAACGACAATTTTTAACAGTGTTTATGAAATTGAATAGTTACCTGAATATTCAATTTAAAGCAGATTTATTTTCGTTCTTCAACAATGATATGGAATTGTGAACGATTTATTTAAATTAAATCAAGAAGATTTATGTTTATTTAATTATTGATTTGGATAATTCGACTTGTATAGATATTAGAGATCAGCTGTTGAATTGAAGCTGCCTGTATTACCGATAATACAATAGGAAATACATTTGAGTGGATTCCTTGACGTTTATATACAAGGTAAATCGAAAATAAAAGGATTTGGTTCACATTAGGAACAACAAAATCATAAAGACATTCTTTAAATAAATTTAGAATTTATTTTTCTTATTTGAAAGTGTTTTCAATAACAAAGTTGTAACATTTAAACAATTTCAATTTGTTCGTTCACAACAATAATTAATTTTTCGTTAGATAAATTTATTTTTTTCATTTATCAATTGTAAATATTTTTCTTATGTGATAAACTTATTTGATGTCAGTTTGTTCAAATGGAGACCAGTTACAACTCCCATGTCATGTTGGTAACTAATATTTAACACATTTGAGCAAGTTCAAGGAAGATTTTCCATTTTTTAAATTTTCCTGTTATATATTTGTTTTTTTATTTTCTCTTTTGAAATACATTTTCTATTTATCATAATAAAAATAAAGATCTGCGTTTCAATTTATCTATGTGTTTATTTATTTGAGGTTTATGCAAGCATGCATTTATTTTCTTCACATACAGAGTTTAAGTCTGCTGTTTGTCCAGTTGCAGAAGTCCAAGTGCATTGGTAGTAAGTTTGTTTTTCCAGGTACAGGAATTAATAAGATCAATGTAAATTTTTATCTCATGCTCTATCGAATTAAACCTGAGTCAGCCTATTTGCGTAAAAGAAAATTTGGGTGTTATTTAAAATTTCTTTATTAAAGCTAGCCAAAGTAATGTTAACATCATTAATTTATTTATTTTTTTTTTATTTAAATAATAACATCTCAGTATTTTAATTGAATTTGATTCATAAACCGATATTAAATATTTTCTTCTTCCTGAGTTCGTTAAAATTCAAGAGTTGGAAATTAATTGGATGTTTACTCGATATTCACAGTTGATGAATCTGCTAATAGTGAGATCTAATAAATCATACATAGATACATAAAGATTTGCTAATTAGATTGTTAGATCGGTATTCTCGTAAGCTGATTAACAGAAAAATGTATTTCCTCTATATCTATTTCCTATTAAAATTCACCTGCGTATGGCTTACTTCTTGAAATAGCTCTTTATTATCATCAAAGTAATCTTCGAACTGCTATAAACAGTTAAACTAAAATATCTTCGTTTTTCATTATTATTTTGTAATTTATTTATTGTTGTTTTCTTTCTTTCTCATTATGGACGTTAGCACTGCTATCACATGAAGGCGAACGTTTTAGTTAAAAATCGATTTAAATACCAAACTGAGATTGATTCCTGCTATAAAATTCTTGTTTCAAAATTTACTTGTTTCTGCGATTAATTGTGTAGCAAATACTTGTTTATTTTTTATTTATTTATTTTCCGTATTCTTGACTAGATAAGTAAAATTCTCCGGTACTCTCTTAAAGTCATAGTGGTTGTATGAACCAAATCCTAACTAACCCTATTTGTGTTGTTTCCTCTAGTGCAGGGCAGAACAGTGTACTTGGAATCTTATTATTACTAAAAGCTATCTCTACTGGCGTAATACGAAGTTCAGAGGGGTGAATTATATACATTTTTTAGTAATGTTTTCTTTGGTCTTGGTTTTGCTATCTTAATTAAAAACTCTATATATTTAAATAGGTTCTCTTTTTTTCTTCACTTTGCTTTTTACACTTTTGCAGCATAATAGTTGTAATAGATGGATATTTTCTGGTCAGGACCAGCACGGTTTCCAGACTTAAGAATAGTTAGAATAGTAGGTACCTTAATTAGATCGGTGTTTAACAGTGATACACAATTTGCTACAAATAAATAAAGGTTGTCCTACTCAGGATAAACATAAATGAACGAATTATAATGTGTTAAAACGGTAAAATGTAATAGGCTTGTATCGACAGGTGAGGAAGTGAGTCGGGAGTGAGGTAGTAATAGCACGTCACACGGAAATGCAGAATAAAAAGTTTTCACGTAATTCTTATTGAAACTGTAACTTTTTTATTTAAAAAACGAAGCTATATTAAATCAGATTAAATTAAAAAAGTGTACAACTTTGAAAAATTAAAATTAAATTTTAAAATGTATATAAAATAAAATTCAGAAATTAATAATAGATGTTTGAATAATTTCCTTTTTTGGGTTAAACTGTTTTTCTGCTATAAAACTCACTACAAATGTTTACCAATAAACAGCCATGAGGAAGTTTATTGGTTGCTGTAAAAGATTTTCCTTATAAATACTTTTTCACTATTTGCACCTTTTATGTACTCCATTATTCGCAAAGTTTGAAAACAAATTATTTATTTGAGAATAAAATTGACGAATTATAACTTTACGCTTTAACCACAGTAGAGTAACAACCAGTAGGTGCACTCTCACAAAAATTGTCAACCAGCCGCGTGGAATCTTGTTTTATTCTAGGGCTGTTGGCGTGCTACGGAACAACAGTTATGCTGTGATATCCACTGCTCAGTATTACCAGCATGCAATGATGATGATGATCGGCGAGCCTGGGCGAACTGATCGTGGTGTGTGCGATATTTAAAGCTAGCTTAACAACTTTAAAGTGCCTACAATCTAATAAATATGCTGTATATTTTTATGCTGTGCTTTAACGTAGTACCGAATAATGCAGGTGACGAAACTTTTTTTGGAAGGGAAATACCTGTGCTATTTTATCTAAGTATTAATTCCATATTCTTTCCAATGAATGTTGTTTTCAATGTTTCACCAAATTGTATATCCGCCTATAGTGCCTTCCTAATGTGATTGATTCATTTACAAATTAATCAATTGATCAGTCGTAAGTTTTTATTTATATATTTTTAAAAATATAATATTGTTAAATTTACAAAAAAAAGTATTCGCTAATTAACTACTTATTCTTAAATTAACTAAGATTCCTTAAATAAGATTTCACAGTGTATGGCAATATCAAATAAATAATATTAAAATAAATTAGCAATTATCTATATCTAAAGCGGCAGTCTAAAAATGGAACATCCACATAGTATCAACATAATCAAACAAATAAACCTTCTTAAGCAAAATCGAGAAAGTCTAGTTTATCTTCAATAATCTCATCATTTCCTAGACGTCGAGCATAATTATTATTAAAGTACGGATAAATAGTGAAAGGTTGTTGCAATTTCTGCAGTAGTAATTTATTCTGCCCATTTAGTGTGATGCTTAGAGATTCTTCGTTTAGTTTTACATTTTCATTACTATTTTTTGGTCGATAGTAATGTAATTTCTGATCCTCGCTTTGCTGATCGTATGGTCTGACTCGTTGCTCCTGTACTTTTTGTTGTTGCTGTTTGTAGATTTGCTGTGATTTTATAGCTGCCATCATTTGCGGCGAATAACCATAGGCGATATAGTAGTTTGGATCTTCTAATACTGGAATCGGTTTTAACATTCCTCCTCTTGCGCTATCTTCTACTTTTGCTCTAAAAAGGAAACCAGCTTTAAAAGTAGGTACTTATTAGTGAGATGGTACAGGATATATAAAATAACGATTACGATGTGCAGTGAATATTTTCAAATAAAATTTATACTTTGTTGCACAAAACTTGTTCTACATAAATCCGTATTTTTTGACAAATATTAAAGAAAACAAAAATTGAAAATTGAAATTTTTTAAATTATGTTTTAAAAAATATGATTTTTCCGGATTAACCAATTTTCTATTTCCAGAGATAATAAATCAGCATTGCAGTCAACTTACTAAGAATTAAGAAAACAAACTAAATTCCCTCTACTCCTAAATTTATCTCTACTCCTTTCTGTTTTGTTATTCCTTTAACTTAGGTAGTAATTGCAAAATTTTAAATTCTAAAATTAGAATTATTATAAACTGTAATGTAATTTCAGGATCCAGATCAACCTTTACATTTAAAATTTTTACTTTTATACTTGAATAACAGAAAACGAAAATTTGAATGTCAAGTTTACAATTTTAATGGTCTTGATTAAAGCCTTGATTAAATTTTGATTAACTTAATTGTGATTAAATTTGAAATCTAGAAATATAATTGGATAAAATTTCAGGTCACTTAAATTTCAGCCAATGAAATTTTCGAATTTCGAATTAATGACAATTGAGTTAATCAGAATTGAATCAAGTTTTCCAGACTAGATATATGGATTAAAAATTTACATTTAGTGATTATGGTTAACATATTAATTATAATTTATTTTAAAAGTATTTAAAATACTAACTATAGAATTAAAAATATAAATCGAAAACTTAGCACATATTCAGTTTTAGAACTTTAAATTCATTAACATTAAACCAAAAACTTAGCTAATGTAGAATTTAAAATTTCAGTATTTTGCAGAGCAGAATTTAGAATTTATCAGTTAGAAGGTGCAATTTCGATATAGATTTCAAATCCAAAACTAGAAATGGAAATATAGAATTTAAAACTTTAACGTTATATTCAGAAAGTATAATTTAAAATGTGTATTTTGAATGTGAAATCCTGAATCTAGCACTAATAGTTAAAAGTTTACTGTACTAAAATTAAAAATCTATAATATTTATAATGTATAGTCTAGGTCTAGAAGATTTCTGATTTTACATTTGGAAATTTTCCATTGATTGTGTTTTATGGAAACTGAAAATTAGGACGACGATCATAATTTCTAGTATTCCTGGCTTCAATAAATTTTTCTTCTATTAAATTTATGCTATTTTCAATATAATTTTAACTTCTATTTATTATGTAGAAGTAAGAACTTATTTAAAAAAATGGTAAATAAATTAGTTAGTCAGGGCGAGGAGATCATAAACCAAATTCGCTGCCGCCCCAGATTTGATTCCAGTTGGCAGGTAACTTTTATATTTTTTTAAAATTTATAGTAACAATTTGTTTCTCCAAGAATGTTAATTTGTCGCATAATGTTAATAAATCTCATTTTTAAATTTTAATTCTAATCTAATATTGCACACGACTCAAAAATAAGATTCCTTTTGAAATGTATTGAACGATTAATGAAGAATAATGATCTTTTTGCATTGGCAATCTGGATATGTACTTAACTAGCGAAAATATGTAATTTGTAAAATGCTATAACCGCGAAAATGATATACATCACACCCTTGATTCAATTACTAGTTAACTTAGGCATTTATTTTTTCAAGTTAACTAAGCCAGTAAAATGCAAGAAAGATTACGAAAGATTAAAACAAAACATTTAGCAAAACTATAAAAATTACATGAAAAATAAACAAAACGTCTATATAGCAATCCTTCCAACAAACCATCATTCACTGCTAGACGATATCCAAGTCTATCGTAAAATTAACGTCTTAATAGATATTTGTTGTTGCAATCCTAATCTGTCTATATTATTCAATTCTTCATAAAATACTTCATTTGTTAATGTCTGTTAGATAAAAAATTTTATTAGACTTCTGGTGGCAATTCACGAATTAGGAAAGAATAATAAAAACATCTACCTATCGTGTTGAAACTATATTATCTGATTTTCTTGAGGAACCTCATAAATTGCCATCAAAACACCTCATCAACCTCATCAAAACACATTTTCGATTAAGAGACAAAAGATGTCTCTGAAGTGAGATTCTCTTCTATAAAAAAACGATAATAAATAATTCGATGACCCAACATCCCTAATCATACATTTACCTTAGTAAATTATACATTTAGAATAAAATCTTTATTTGT
This sequence comes from Agrypnus murinus, assembly GCA_929113105.1. Classification (NCBI taxonomy): domain Eukaryota; kingdom Metazoa; phylum Arthropoda; class Insecta; order Coleoptera; family Elateridae; genus Agrypnus; species Agrypnus murinus. The sequence continues at coordinate 18,603,009 of OV816028.1, read as the reverse complement.
TAGTTCTTTCCATCATAATTTCGAAGAACCTTGCTCGTCTGTCGTAGTCAGGATCTAATATTTCCTAATATAATCTTCTAATTTTTTTTCGGTAACTAACTATTTCTGTGGTTTGCTAGTAAATTTTAGAACATTTAACCTATATTTTCCCTCTGTTATTTATAGCCCAATGATTGTCTTGAACTAATCCATTTTTCTATATAATTGTATTTTTAATTAAAAAATGTGATTTAGTGTCTAACTCTTCCCCTCATGGATAAATACTCTCTTTATTAACTGTTCCATCGTCAGTTTTAATTATCGTTCAACACATTTCAAATATCATTCACTTTTTAGCATTAGCAATATTGCAAATCAGAATTAAATACTATTTTGAAATGCAATTTATAAAAACTATGCGCAAAATAAGCATACGCAAAGAAAAATATTTCCATTTTAAATAAATAAATAACGTTACCTGCTATTCGAGCCTGAGCGGGAGCGACTTTAATTTATTATCACCCCTCTTTGACTAACTGAGCTAGGAAAAGGTTATCGCGCGCGCCAACGACATTTATTTTAAAAGAAAATAGTTTGTACGTATAGACTATGACGTTACTTTTGTATCGTTCAAATTTTTATTTATTCTTATATATCTCAGATCTCAGGGTCGAATTATTTAATGTTCAATCGTAAAAATTACCTATAAAATTACTTTATTCTTTACCTTAATATGAGACTCCTATTATAACCTTTCAATATGGGATTCTGTTATTGAAAGGTTAAATATTATCAACAAATATTTAAATTTTTTTAGACTCATGCAGTGGTTAATAATTTTCAATAGATAAAGTTGGGTTAGGAATAATACCCATTGACACATATATCTGAAATGTCAAACCTGACAGTTATCAATTAAAATGTTTCTCAAGAAGGAATAAGTACGTATAGCATATATTGTTTATTAGCTCTTTATTGTTATAAACCTTTATTTTAGGATTCAAAATTGGAAAGAAATCTTACCCTTGCCAACTTCCATGTAAGATTTTCTTTAGGTAAGTCTTCCTCGTATGGCCATCTAATAGTTTCTTAAAATTTTGACATATGTATTTTTTCTCCTCTTCCAACAATCACCTCCACTTTCACAACCTATAATTTCCACAATCTACACTTTCTGCCAAGAACCGTGATCACCGCCGTAGATTCAGCAGACCTCACACCACCGGACTACTGGACTGCCTCATAAACTGCTTTCATGGTTTTCTTCTTATCTAGGACCCGAATGATGACTGCCAGCTCCCCAACACCTCAGTAAGTATCTTCTAATCTCTTTTTTATGATTAAGTTACCTTAATAATTATTTTCTTTTTCAGGAATATGATGACGACTTCAAATCTTCCATACCTTGATGATTAACAAACCCAGCTCAAAAACAGTTTTTTTTAATTTTATTTTTTTCTATCCATCTTTACTGTCTCATAATACCCTTTAATTTTGTTTTCAGTATTTAATGCTCTTACTCTTCCTTTATTCAATAAAACACCAGACTTTCCTTTTATATGTTTTAATTTAACAAATTTTCTTCTTGGACTTTATCGGTTTATATTTACTAGATACACATTTATTTTATTTTTCTATTATATAATCAAATTTCTTCTTTTAGAAAATTTTATTTATTTTTCATACCTAACTCAAAAAAACCCATTTTATTATTATCATCTCCCCGAGATACCTCTTTTTTCAACTATTTTATCTGTTTTTTTTTCCTTTTATTAAAATACTCCCTATCTTTGGTAATCCTTTCAGTTTTATTATAAACAATGTCTATAACCATATAAGTGAATGAGACGTTATTATTGAAGTACAGGGAGAATTTTAAACATGCAATAGAAAATCAATATACCTTTAAACTATTACATGATTTTTAATTTTCAGGTTGACTTATGGCTAGGATATCCTTTCCTTTTATTATCCTTGTTAATTTTAATATTGTATCAAAATACCATAATAAATATATGCTATTACATTCTATTTCATTATTTTACAATTATATAGTAAATTTTTGTATTCTTGGGATATCATTATGACTTTGTATGTAAGTTTATCTGTTTTTATTTATTTATTTATTGATCCTTAATAACCACATCTGTGCAATAATGATTTTCAAAAATTATCTATTCTTATGTATATGCTCATATTAAATTTTCTAACACACATAAACGTGAACATCACAATACATTTTCTTTTTCAAAATTGGTTCGCGAAGATGTAACTCCTTTGGTCAGTCAATGACAAAAAAAGAAACTAGAGTCACTGCATCTAGTCACCTTAGGACGCGCTGTTCGATCAGAGTAACGCAAACCGCCGCCATATTGGGGCAGAGAAGGGTGATTTTTAATAATGGACAAATTAAAACCACGTTTTACGTGCTTGACATATTAGAGGTTTGATCTTTCAGAATAAGAAAAACCTTTTAAAGTAAATGTGGATTTGATTAAATTCAATACAGAACAAATAATGAACAATTTCGTGCTTCGTTTGCCCCAACATGGCTGCGGTTTGCGTTACTCTGATCGACCAGATGGCCTAGGTAACTAGATGCAGTGACTCTAAAAGAAACGTCTACTAAACGCCATCTTGCTGCCTGAGTGTAGAGTTGTAATACAGGATGCAAGCATTACAATTCTGACATTTAAATATAAAATAATTGTGTATTTTAAATTTATAATCTGTATTGCAGATTCTACGTGCTAATTAAAAGCTTCCATAATCCATATGGGTCATTCCATACCACCAAAATCAAAATTCAGATTTTAATGAGATTAAATATCAAAATATAAATTTAGTTTTAATTGAATAATATAGTGGGTGTCTTATATAATAACAATTGCATTAGAAAGTGATAATAATTATTGTACAACTTAACTAATAATTCTTTAAAGCTAAAATATGTATTATGTGAACACAGTAGATAAACGATTTCGTATCCTTCTGAAAACGTGGCTACCTTTAAAAATTATTTATGAACACAGCTGTTGGAGAAACAAGATCAAACAAATTGCATTTGATAAAACACTTATAAGGCTCTTTAAAGTTAAATTTGGAATTTTCTGCTAGGTTAAAGAACTGATAAATTTAGTACTGAAAATCGCGAAATTTTAGAAAATGTGCGTTTTTGAAGTGATGTGCTGACTTTCTAGAAGAGAGATAGATGCATGATGAGTTTGGTATCATTAGGAAGCATTTTAAGAGTAGGTACATTTTAAAAATATAAAAGTCTCTTTGCTTCCAGCTGATACAATCAAAATACAACCCTTGAAAATCTTGAAAAATTGCAAAAATATTGACAGACCTTCAGAATTTTTTTCACCATAAAAATATAAAACATTTTAATTAAGTATATGACCAACTAAGACTAGAGCATTTGTACATTCTTAAATAGTTTTCAAATTTGGGATAAGTATACGTTATTCACAATAAATTTTAGAAGAATGATCTATTTTAGCTAAAAAATAAGCTCGCCTCCTTCTTTAAAAATTGATAGCTTATGTAATTTTCAGAATTTTACGAAATCCCTTTGGGATTTTCTTCGCCACACCCAGTTCTTCTAAATCAAAATTTGACAGCAAAATCTGCCACCACTTTTTTAATTTTCGATAATTGCTGTGGAATGACCCATATTATATTTTTTATTTCATACCCGTTCATAATTTGACGTTTTTCGGATCATTTATAGTACGAAAAATGCGTCTTTAAAGTAAAATATTAAAGTCCTAGTACTTTAAAGTAAAATATTAAAGTCCTATTTTACTTTAAAGTACTAGTACTTTAAAGTAAAATATTAAAGTCCTAGTACGTTAAAATTTTACGTCAATTGTTTCTATGGTAACGAATTTAATTTATTATATAGAAATTACTCAACGCGCACTTTAATTATTACAGATTACTTAGAAATCTCAAATTTTTGATTCGTACTAATTCAATACGGTAACAGTCCAGTATGAAATAAAGTTTTGTATTTACTTCGAACGAAAAGTGTCTTTAAAGTATTCACAAGTAATTTCAGCCTCGGCTAAACGCCTCGGCCGAAAACAACTTATTCATACTTTAAAGATTCACTTTTCGTTTTTGTTAAATAAATAACTATTATATGTACGTGACTTTCCAGTCACTTCCTGCATTTTAATTATAGATTTAATTTTGTTCTGTGTGTTGTGGTTTTTTTAATTTTATTTTTTAAACAGTACGTGCAGATTGGTAATTTCTAAATCTCAAATTCTAATCTTTGTTAAATTGTTCTAAATTCTAAATTGTTAGAAATAATTGTACATTCTAAATTCTCAATTTTAAATATGCTTAAAATTCAAAGTTTTCTGTAGTAGATTGTATTTAAATACTGATTATACACTCTATAGTGTACAGTCTCAATTATAATCTTGAATTTCTAGAACTAGAATTTTAAATTAAAACATGGGTTTTAATTTCGTATTTAAGATTTTAATAATGTAAATTCTCAAATTTTAGTTTTATATTTTAGGATTCATCTATGTATCAATAAGGACATTTACAATTCGTTTGAAGAATGTTCGTTATAGTTCAAGTAAGATAAATGCCACACAACAAAACAAAAAGTGACGTTTTAATTTAAAATCCATGATCTAAAATCTTCCGATTGGAAATCCGTGGAAATTTTCCAACATTTTCTGCGGATTTATGAGTCTCCAATTCGATATGAGAAATTTTGTATTGTAAGTTGTAAATTCCAGAAAACATATTTTATATTCTAGGCTCTAAACTCAAAATTTACAGAATGCGAGATTTAACTTCTATAAATTGTAATTATAATATAATAAATAAATTATAAACTTCTAAATTCTTTAGCCTGTATTCTATATTTAAGATACTAAATTTAAAAGTGCCAAAATCCAAATTCCTCTAAGATCTTGTAAAGATCTCCAGATTTTATATTCTAAATTCTTCACCCCAAGTTACAGATACTAAATTTTGAATTTTTTAAAGATTTTTACTTCGAATTATAAAGCTAGGCTAAATATAAACTCTGAAATGTAAGTTCTCAATTCAGTATTTCAAATTCTAATATTGATTAGTAATGCAGCAACTGCATTGTATTCTATTCCCTATATTTAAATTTAAAACGTACCTATATTCCAGATTATGTAATTTAATACATTGATTTTTATGCAATTTTGAATTAAATTGATTAATACATTTACATTTTAACAATAGATTTAAAATTCTAGATTCTGAAATCTACCTTTTAATTTATAAATATTGACCTACAGATTCTTCATAGAGTATGTATATCTTTAATATCAATTGGGTTTTCTTAATTTTTATTTCTGAATTTTCTACTGTAGATAAAAGTTCTGAACTTTATTTTATAATCCTGAATAGTAAATTTCAGGCTATATAAACAAACTGTTATATTATGGATTCTGAATTCGGAATTTTCAATTCCAAAATTTCTATTCTGAGCAGAATTTAGCAATGTTAAGTTTGGAATTTGAAATTTTAGTTTATTAGCTCTCATTTTCTAATATATTTAATTCTCATTTCAAATTGTGAGGTGTGTTAATTGCAATCTGCATATTAATCTTTTATAACTTGACATTCTAAATCCTAAATTTCTATTCCAAGCTTTAAAATCTTAAATTATAATATATTTTAGTTGAGTATTCTGAATCATAAATTCTAAACGTAAAATTCATTCAATACAATTAATATTAAAAATTTAAGTTAATGCAGACCTGACGTAAGTAAAGTAAATCTGCAAAAATGTATTACAACTAATATATATGTACATTTATAGTTCTCTCTAAAACTGTATGTGCAACAAAATAATAAAAATATTTTTTTCATCTTAACAAGAACAAAACTTTTCTATCGTACCTATAGCCTTCTTCATCAGCAATATAATGAACCATATGAATATTCCCATCAGGTTCCAAATAACCATAGCTCCCCGTTATTGTTCCATTAGCAAACCGTTGTTCGCTTCTGAACTGAATGTTGTTTGTTTCTGGGTCCTCGACATCATATCCAAAAGCGTACGTGCCCGCTCCTTCTGGTTCCAAATAATTGTACTGTGTCCAATCTGGTACTAAAACTGTGCTCCGTGGTGGATTTGGTGCCGCATTAATTTGCAGGCTAACCAAACCAATCCATAATATAAATAGTACCTGCAATTTAAATTTAATTTAAAATTAGAAAAGTTACAAAAGTTTTAAGCTGATTTAAATAAAAATTATCAGAAAATGTTTCAGCGAGTAGTCGTTTTAGACGGCGCCTACACGCTAATAATAATAATAATAATCTTACACCTAACAATCTCTTGACACTGTCATTTACGTCTTGTTTTGGAATTAAACATGGAAAATCTCTTTAACTTATAATGTTAGAGGTCTCATCAAACATTTACTGCTGTGTATATTTGTGAACTAAAATTGTATTTTAGGTATAAAAACACTAATTGATGAGATCAGCACGCTTTATTATTTAATAGAAAAAAAAAAGTTAAACCCACGATGTTAAGTAAGTTGTTTGACAGATTCAAGTTGTTTCGTACAAGAGGTGGGAGAATATTGCTGTAAAAGTGTCAGCAACCTTGTTTAGTAAAATGTTACAAGATAATAATTCTTTCTATTCTTAGGATACTCTTTTGCTTTTTTATGGATAACATTTATTGTTTCAGTTGTTGACTAAAATTATTAAAGATTAACCGAAATCTTAGCAAAATTTCTATATACCAAAATAAATTTTCAGATGAACAATTCCAATTTATTTACCTATATAAAAAGATCGTGCAAGCACTTAATACAAAAAATTACCTTGTTAGTAGTTATCAAACATATATAATAACAGCCAGTTTCGATGCCCGCTGTCCACCGAAAAATATCTCGAAAACTAGAGAAGACTTAGTAAGCTGAGATTTTACAGGCATGTGACCCTTACCCCAAAGGGATGATTGAGTATATTTTTAATCTTAAAAATACAATGTTGAGGTATTTCTTTAAAAATAATTATGGCTATATATCTCTTGAATGACGTAAGCTACAATCTTCAAATTTTCACAGATTATACCTTAAGCAATTCTAAAGCTAAAGAAATATAGAAATTACCGGCGTTTCATTCAGGGGGGAGGTAACAATACTACAGGGAAAAAGAGTATTCGAAAAAAATAATTATTAAAGAAACCTTGATTGTGAGTAATCTGTAAGAGATACATATATATATATGCCATCGTAGACTTTTTTGTAGATCTTTTTGAGACCTACAAGTCGTTCGCTTACAGTTTGCCTTTATCTATTACCGTGTTTCTGCAGCGTAAGGCATTTTGTGTTTGTTTTGCCGATTTTATTGATTATTTCTTTTACATTTTGCTCATTATACGACTCTTGAAAGACCTTTTGAACAATATTTATATAATTAAACATTCTCCAAGAAACAGGCTATCAAATGGTGGAACGGTATTAAAATCTATTCAGTGATGCTCGAAATTCAACAGTTTTTACGGAAACATAAGTTAATTGTAATTATTTGAGTCCGCGTGCATCTACGAATGATTATGCTGGGGGTGGTAACTCGGGGGCGTTACCAGCATCTCTTTTCTTACTGCATTGATAGCTGAAGCGATCAGAGACGGGTCCGTTGATTTTTCAACGGGAGTTATGCTAGTGTTTTAATAATGAAGTGCCTAGTGTTTTAGTTTAGAACTTTTAACGTGCCAAATCTGCAACTAAAATCTATGACAGTCATGAGCGCCTATTAATCTCTCATGTTTCTGGGTCTTCCGTCCGGGGCTGCAAGTGGTACAAGAAACCAGGGAGTTTATGTTCCAAGGGCGCTGACGTGCACTAACGGACAGTTTTGTTGCCATATTTTTAAAATTTTTTGGTTTAGTTTAATTATTTGGTCGCTTGTTCCCTAATCATATTTCAATTTTTTCAATGCCTAGACTACATAAAAATCAACAGCTAAAGTCCCTAATATGTCCCTCATCTAACATACATCACAGTCACACACAGCCATAGTTAAGGTGGCCGACTCCACAATGCGTTTGTGTTCGCATTGCAGCAACCTACCCATTATCGGATGCACGCTTAGTTGCCTAAAGACAGGAATTCACGCGCACTTGTCAGACTTTTTTGCAATTTTGCAAAAGCGTACGTCTCCCATAGCTCGTTAAGGAACTTGACGGGTTTAATGCGATTGCACTATTTATTATGGGAGTAGGGTAATTCAAAATCTCTGTGAAGTTTTTTAATGTGTGTGTGTACACTTGTCTTTTGCGCTTTCACCATGAATTTTTATTTTAAAATTGGGGCTCTTAGGCACTAAATCCATGAAGTCCCTTAACAAGGTTTTTGAGAAATTACAAAGAAATCCCAGCCACTTACTTGACTTTTTTCATAAAAATTAATTACAGAAAAGAAAGACGATATTTGGAGTAAAAAAGATGCAGCATCGCTCGCACTTACATTGCTACAACCTTCAAACATTTTTACATCTGACTGTATCCGGAGTACACCAAAGACATAGCATTTCAGGTAAGAAATGCTTTACCGGACTGATTAAGACAGTTGTGCCACTGCGCATCCTAATGTCACGCGAAAGTTTTCGTTTGATGGACTGTACATATTTAAATTTTCATACTAAAATAAGATCTAAAATTAAATAGCACGTCATCTAGATAAAATGGGGTATCAAAAGATAAAAGATTAGTATAGATGAATTACGAACATAATAGTAGATTATCATTTATGTCAGAGTTAATTCTTCTAATAGACGGAGAGCCAGCAACGTATTTCGAGTTGTCATTTCAACAGTCGTGAAAATTTGGGTACTAAATCTTACATACCTGCTCAACACTAAAAGTCGATTCTGGCCAGGTTATACTACCCCAAAATTACTAAGAGGGTGAGAAATACGATTCAATTTATTTAAAGTAACAGTCATGAAATTTCAGGAGGTTACTTTCGATAGGATTCTTTATTTATAAAAAAATATTGCCAGAACATTTCCTTCCCTTCTAAATGTTGCCAGAACGCTGTAATTGTTGATTTAAAAAAGTGACATTTTTGTTATTTTAAAAGTCTTAAAATTTTGACACAATAAATAAAGTAGGTATATGTAGGTTTAGATGTTAGTGAGAGCGAGACAGTTATATAGCGGCCTGCGGGTTAGAGAGAGAATTTTATTTCTCACCCTCTTAGTAATTTTGAGGTAGTATAACCAGGCCGCAGGGGGCTGCCAAAATTGACTTTTAGTGTTCAGCAGGTATATAAGATTTAGTACCCAAATTTTCACGACTGTTGAAATGACAACTCGAAATACGTTGCTGGCTCATGGTCTATAAGAAAAGGTAATAAATTAAAAAAATAGTTTAATTAGCTATCACTTATATCATTAAGTTCAATAGCGTCCAAATCTCTAGCGGGGGCCTATGTGGAATTACGTAGACCACAAAAAGTGCTGCACCATGGCTACAACCACCCCAGGAACTCCTCTGCATGCTTGAGGGTCCACAGTACGTAGGAATTTATGATCCATAAAATTTTTTAGCTCTATACTTCTCATCCAGTTATTTCTTGAAATTTTCATACCCTACTTGAACCAAAATAAGGAGGAAAGTCTATTCTACTCCCGTGCATTTCGGATTTAAGGAAAAAGTATTTTTTATGGAAAAAAGTTTTCAATAAAAACATTAATCGATTAATGTTTAAAAAATCTTAAAATATTAACGAAGCGTAATTCTCAAAAAAATCAAAAGCGCAGGAGGAGATGCATGTTTAGTTCATATTGGTGTCAAAAGAGGCCACTGTGGTCACTACATTTCTAGGGTCACTACATCTAGTCATCTAGGCCGCGCTTGTTCATCAGAGTACCGCAAAACGCCGCCATATTGGGGCAGAGAGTGTGATCTTTAATAATTGACAAATTAAAACCACGTTTTATGTATTTGACATGTTAGAGGTTTGAACTTTCAGAATAAGAAAAACCTTTAAAACTAAACGTGGATTTGATTAAACTCAATACAGATATAAGTAATGCAAATTTCGTGCTCCTTTTGCCGCAATATGGCAGAGTGTTGCGGTACTCTGATTGACATGTAGTGACGCTATACATTTCTAAATACTAAACGTGGTTCCGCCTTCTTTAAAGCAGTGAAGTCAGAAACGGGTCGCGGTAACATTCCCTCTTTATTGTATAATCCGAATGCGCGAAATAGATTTCAGAGCATAAATCTTACAAGCGTAAATTAATTAATATTCATTGTTGATTAATTCATCAAATTAATAAGTTATTGTACTATAATTATATAGTAATTGTAAAAGTAATCAAGAAGCAGTTAATAATAAAAAAGAATCAAAAACAACAAAGGTTCATAAATAACATTTATTATATTAAAGTAGCTAAACGTATCGGCAGTCAGCATGTTCGAGTGGTAGACGCGCTAGATTTTGATCCCGAAAACATCCGTTCTATTCCCGGCCGGCGCAATGAGGTTTGTTAGGAATAAAGCTGCGGCTTGCAATTCTATATCTGAAACACAGTCAAACTGCTGAAATCAGATGTTTCGAGAACAATTAGATTCAAAAGGCCGTAAATAAGGGCAGCTGAGTGGGTTTAAGCCAAGCGATATACTTTCTCCACGATAGGATCACGGTAGAGTGGTAGACGTCATTAGTCACCATCAAAACGTTAGCGTTTTGGTTGCTTTTCTGTACTTTTTACAAAATCCAAATACCATACTCGGAAATTGATTTGATCACTATTATGTATCAACATTCTTTTTATCTCTTTAACCGCTGTTACAGAATCAGTAGTCTTGTGAGATACGCCACAAGCAGTCTTCGACATATTGCAGACTGTATAGAGGGGGGTTACAAACTTCGCTGCTTCGATTGCTGTGTGCTAAATATTTGCTACAAACCTACAGAAAAGCTGCATCCGTTTGCTGCAAAGTAGGTACACAATTCTATGATTCCAGTGTCTGAAAATGTTCAACCTAATGGTATCTTCCAAAGTTCCATAAGTTTGTTTAAGCTGAATTTCTAACGCAAAATAATTAATTTGAAAATGAATTATTCTAATTAAAAATCATTAAGGTACTTTTGCGTCAACCGGTAGATTAATAATAAATTTTTGTATGCGGCAATTTATAGCGTGATTATTATGTCGTCGTATTTTACACAGATATTTTTTAGTTAAATTAAAAATTAAAAATGTCCCAAAACTTCCTTTATAACGCGGATTTTCTAGTTATTAGTTTGCATGCGTATTGCTCCACCATATGTACGTAAACATCGATTTTCCAGAGTTAAATAAACACAAGTAGATGTATGTTCTGAAAGACCAAAAGTAAATTTATATTAATTCTACGAACGTATTGACATTACCAACACTGCAAACACTTAAAGTTTGAATTGATCGCAATAGTTCACTAAAGCGGAGAAGTTATCTTCGTAATATGAAATACAAAGTTTTAGAATGCAGCTCCTATAAGGCATTGCTTCAATAGATGGATACCTCTAGGAAAGGTTAAATTTATCAATATCATATATAGATAATATTGTAACAAAACATTCTTGATCTGGACTGTATAGTATTTAAGGTCCAACCAAGTGTACCCAAAAAACCTGTTGTGTTTGTTTCATAATAATGGGATAACTTTGGTTTTAAATTAATTCTCTAGGAATGTTAAAAATTAGCTTACCTAACTTGTTTTAGAAAAAAAAATTTTTAATTATATTATTTCACATGTTTTACGTGAGAAATTATTTTTAGTGAATTGTACATTCAAAGTTAACCAGAATAATACCACTTAAGTTTCATAGTATTTGAACTATTTTCCCAAAATTTTAAGAAAATCCTATGTCTAGGGACTAAATTATTACCTCCTTTTTGCAAAAAAACAGTTTTTTTGCCAAAAGCAGGCAAGTTTGAATAGGTGTTCACAGTTGGCCAGTATTCTAATTGAGATATTTTTTTAATTTAATATTTAAAAATTATAGTAGTTTAATATGGTACTTTTCATAGTTACAGCACAAAAAACGATAGCAATGTTATTGATAAAATTAAACAGATAATTTCCAATAGCTATATTTTGGAGCCATTTGATTCGTCACAGCCTGTTGTTATACAGTGTGACTCATCAAAAGATACTTACTGTTCTTCTTGTTTGTTAAACAGTACCGAAGTAGAGTACGCATAAATAGAAAAAGAACTGTTAGCAGTAAATTCCATATCTATATTTATGATTAGAAGAATTTCCTATATTTTCCGATTACATGCCTCTATTATCTGGTACTGATAAAGCTCTGTGTAATATAACAAATAATAGAATTTGAAAACTAAAAATAAAGCTACTTAACTATCAGCTTAATTTTAAATACTTGGTGGTATCAAAACAAGTCAAGCGTTAAATGAGTTAGTGAATGATGTTGTTAATATTGGAATTTTATGAAGTACGATTTTGTGAAGAAAGATTATTAGAATTTCAAGAGGCGACAGCTAATGACTTAATTCTTAGCCAACTAATAAGTTTTTGTAAAGAAGGTTGGCCTACTTAGTAATATTAAATCCGATAGGTAGATTTTAGTTTATATTTTAAGTTCGGGGATGATATTGAGTTTTGTAATGGGCTTCTTTATTTTAACAATAGGCTAGTTGTGCTACATACAGCGATATGCTATATTCTAAAGGTATTGCATGAAACTCATAGTGGTCTAAAAAAGATCAATGGAATTGTAAATAAGTTTTCTTTTGGCCAGTAATATTATCGGATATAAAAGATATTTGTATGTAATATCAAAAAAAAATTAACAGAGTTAAACAGTCGACAAAGAAAAGAAAATATTTCTAATAATTAAAACAACGGTACATATTAGAAGAGAAGAGCCAATAGTAAATAATTGGTAGTATGTTAGCCAGAAATTTCTAGCATTTCATATGACAATCGATTCTCTTATCAACAACTTGAAAATAAACTTATAGAAAGGCATTGAGAAAATTATAGGCCAATGACAATAACTTAAGATAAAAAGTTTGGTGCAACTGACCATAACAATTGCATTGTAGTTCTTTTACAGCCAAGAGCAAACAATCAACAGGTAGAATAAGATCATTTTTGGAGGCCTCTAAAATAATTTTCTGATTACCTGCAAAGCGACAAATCGATAATCTCTTCTGCGAATTTTTACGGGATGTCTTAGTCGTTAATGGTTTGCTAAGAGCTCATCTTATTCGATTTATACTCTAGTGTAAATAAAGGTTTTATGCATTTTTTACTGTCCGAGGCCTAGAAACGGATCGAAGTACTTTTCGATCATTTTTCACAAATGTTTGGGACGCTATATCGCGGTAGGTTTTAAACGTAGGAAAATTGCTCTGCCGTCATTGTGTTTATAATTTTATGAGTTTATATTTAAAGCATATAAGTGTCTTTTACGCATTCGTGCTAGTTTTTGGTATAACGCCAAAGAACCATGAAAGTATCGTTTCGGGGACCACATTTTCAAAATGCATGACTATTTTTATTAGAGAACTCAAACTTATTCATTTTACATCTAAATATATGATCTATCAGAAAACCAGCCATTCCTGAATCATTTCCTGATTGACATGCCTGCTGACTGGCCTAATATATTTACCTAGACATATTTTTGTCATTAATAAAACATATTTTAAACATGACACCTCCCCTCCATTTTACTCTTCTGCCATTGTTTTTCTTCTTACCATTTTTTTGCTAGATTGCTGTAATTTATTCATTACTAAATATTAAGGCCTTTATTACTAAAACGAAAATTTGAAATTAACGTTTTATGTAAAAGAAAGAAGGGCGCAGTATTTACACCCACTCTAGTTTTACACTCGCGTTAACCCCATGACATGGTTGTACACGCAGTACATATCGCACTTCTAGTTCATTTTTATTGCTTTATTAATAAAGAAATAAAATAAGATTAGTTTTATTATCATACTTTTGCTGGGTTATAAACGCATTGATAATTATTATTCTGTATAAATATTTCAAATAAATGAAAAATAAATTCCACAAATAGAAGATAAGATTTCGGAAGAATGTGCAATATTATAACACAAAATACCCGCATCTTCGAATTTTATAGATATCATAAATAGATTGTGATATGCAATCTCAATCTGTTCATTCATCAATAATTCTCATTTACTGGAAGTGTTAGATATTTATTTTTTATTATTTTTATTTTTTTAGCTAGTATTTCTGTATATAGCTATCTATTTTTTGTATTTAACTTAACGACGTGTGTGTTTATATTTATATTACCTTTGATAATGAGAGCTTAGCTATAGAAACATTGTTATAATGAATTTGTAAAACTTTTGCCTAATCATTTTGATTTATTTCACAATTATGGAGTTTTACCAAATAAGGCTCAAAACAATAAATAGTATTATTCTTATGATTATTAGTTATTAGTGTTCAAATATACCGACGTTTTCAATTTTAATGATATAATCAGTTACTTATACACATAATATAGATATTTTTTGTAATTTTAAAATCTCAGTGTATAACAAGTGTAAACATTAAGAATAATAATAAACAAAAGAATTAAAATCAGCAAATTAAAAATCATTTGATTATTGATTGTAAATTGCTTATATCTCAAGCGCTATTACTCTTCGTGGAAACTTGTGCTGAGACACAAATAAATGATCTGTGTTTGAACATGTGTTAAATATTTATTTAACATATTATTTCTATTCAACAATTGTATAAAGTACATATATTTTATAAAATACTAAGATTAGCGGAAATGTGGTTATTTAGTAAATACACTAATAATTTTTCATTAATAATATTTTATAATTTTATAAATAATATTAATGGCTGTTATGTATAGATGGTTTTCAAAATTTAGAAAAAATATGCAAAGTTGTAATTAAAAGCGAAATAAATAGTAATACCAAATAATTTATCCTACTTTTCTTCGCAAATATAGTTAATAAGTTCGTACATATTTTCTAAACAGATTATGGTGAGTGGATAGTTTAACTTTCATAGGATTAAATAATTTGATCAACAATAAATAAACAATATTTTACTAATAAATATTAAGATAAACACTAATTACTAAATAACCAATATTTTCATTTTACAAATTTGTACGAAAAAATAAATTCACTTACCATGATCCTTTTTACGGAAATGACAGTCATTGCCCTATCGTAGCAGTAGTAAATAGTAATTGATTTCTTCGGCACGCACTCTGGACACACAGGTCGCAGGACGCACAGGCACACAACACTAGTGTATAATAATTAAAGGAAGAGGTCGCGTGGAATTTTAAACAAAGGTCAGGTTATGCACATCTCTCCTGTTTTATTTATATACAGAGCACTCCTACTTGAAACACAGGGAGAAGAGGTGGAATGCCCTAGGCTCAGAATTGCAAAATAACAAGATAAGATGGGATTCGATATCCATTAATCTGAAATTTTTATTTCAGGTTTCAAACTGGACCTGCCTTAAAGAATATCGTATAGGAAACATTACATGATTGCTGCTGCTTACATCCTGTGTGATATCCTTTTTACTTGATGATTTATTTATTTCTTTCTAGAACAATTTATCCTTGTATTCTCTTGTTAGGAGATATGTTAGAACATAATAAGTAATAAGTACGTATACTATATTAATAATACATTTTAGCACGTCGTTCATTATTATAAATTTATCTACGGAAGCTTTTTTAGCTTTAAAGCTACTTAATTATCTTTAACATATAATCAATAACTGATACGTGTGTTTTTCTTGTTAAAGCGAGAATCATTCACATAAAATGCAATTAATATGACAGTTAACAACCTACATTAGCAATAAAACTTCATGTCCAGTATGTTTGTCCATTAAGATTTGCCAAATTGGATGTTTTCGTCGGTGTTTTTTACGAGACCGTTGAAGTTGATGTACTGGGTTCGTTACCGTATATGTCTACGTTGCAAAGTAAAGATTTTGCAGATAACATTTACTTCTACGAGTATTTGCATATGTAAGAAATAGTGTACTGCTTGCAATCAGCCAAACGAGAGCGGAAAGTTTCTTTAATATACCAGCAATGCTCTGAAGAAGGACACCAAAGAAGATTTTTCACCATCAATAGTTTATGTACTGCTCCACACTAAGATAGGTTTTATAACATTCAAGTACCACACGAACCAAACTAATCCTGCCTTAGAGCTTAAAGTTAATTGAAAACAATAAAATTTTCAAAGGTAATAAATTATTCTGAAATACAACTGTTGGTATCCACATGTGCTCAAGAAAACAAGAAATATTATAATAAGATGAAGAAAAGCTCAATATTACTGCTTTGGATTCTTGAAATAAATTTCTCTACTGAAATAAAGTATTTAGCCTAAATGTACTTTAACAACCCTTCAACCACTTCACATGCTGTCGGAGGGCACTTTAAACAGTCGGTCCCGGCAACCACGCAATTACCTACCTGTGGTTGTTAAAAATAACACTTCGCTATATATCACGCACAAGTATGTATATATCATACTTTTGTGGTTAAGCAATGTTAATTAATTATAATTAACATTAATAATAATAAATCATTGGCTATCAGAAATCAAAATGCCTAATTCAAGAAATTGTACTCTAGGTAAGCAGAGACCAGTCTGCTTTCAAGTCTGCTTGAAAAAGTCTAATATCATGAGAAAATAATTAAAAGCATACAATAATGTAAACAATGTCAATAACCGAAAGGAAAACATTTAAAGAGTTACATTAAATTATATTTTGAATTCAAATTCATATAGAAAAATGTATCACCCCGGCTAGGAGTCGAACACAGAACCGTCTCCTATCTAGGTGGTATCTCTACCAACTGAGCTACCGGGAGACGACTATCAGCATATAGTGACAAATTTTCCATATGAATTATATATTTTTAGCAAACATACAAAGTAACTAGATATTTATTGAATTTATTAATGAAGATCAACAATTCGCTGACAACAACATTAATATTCAAAGCATCTGGATTACATGATACATAGACCTAGATTCATGATTATAAATAAGTAAGGAATAAATTCCATATCTCCGTTACTATTTGAGCTAGAGATATAGTCTAAAAAACATATGATAATGTTAATTATAGCGCATACGAAGAACGTATACTAAATTTGTGTCATCCATTTTTTTGACAGTTATGACGTCATTAACATTTTTTTTAAATAGCAACCCATATTTTTTATTTTACATTCGCATAGAGTTTTTTATTCTGATTTCAACGATATAACATACTCCATAGGTTACATAAGAAAAAAATTAAGAAAAACGGCTCTAAGATTATTAAAATATTTTTTTTATGAAAAAGAAAAAAGTTTTATTACAAAAAAAAGCAATTAGTTTAACATTGATAATTAAAAATATTACACAAAATGTTCAAACTGATGACCCTGCACCATCTGACAATATCCAAGACGATCATAAAAAGCAGCCAATACGTTTTGGATAGTTTGGGGAGTTATTAAGCCGCACTCGTGTCTAATTCTTGCCTTAAGATCGTCTAAATTATTGGGTCGATTTTGATACACGCTGCTTTTTAAGTGTCCCCAGAGAGAAAAATCTAATGGTGTTAGATCTGGGGACCTAGCTGGCCACTCCATTGCCCCTCTTCTTCCTAGCCATCTTCCTGGGAACACTTCGTCCAACGTCGCACATTAAGGGCGTAGTGTGGAGGAGCACCATCTTGTTGGAACCAGATATTATTATTTGGAATGTCAAGATCGTTTTCATTAGGAAATAATACCGCTAACGCAGGTACTAATTCAAACTGTAAAAATTCCAAGTATCTTTCTCCAGTTAAATTATCGTCGAAAAAGAATGGTCCCAAAATTCTGTTTCCTACAATTCCGGCCCATACATTTACTTTTTCCGGATATTGGGTATGTGCTTCTTGCATCCAGTGAGGATTCACTCTACTCCAGTATCGGCAATTCTGCCTGTTGACATGTCCAAGTAAGGAAAAAGTTGCTTCATCAGAAAATATTAAACGTTGCACGAACAGTGGATCGGCATTGCAAATGTCCATCATTTGTTCGCGAAATTCTTGCCTAAGATCAAAGTCAGTCTCTGATAACTCATGGACCAAAGTTACTTTGTAAGGATGAAATTTTTCCATTTTTAACAGGTTTAGTACTGAAGTGTGGCTCAAGTTGTAGTTTAAAGCAATGTTTCGGCTTGTTGAATGCGGATTGTCTTCTATTTCTAGCAAAATATCTAGTTGCACATTTTCGGTTAATACTGTCACAGGACAGGGGAGGTTTTTGGTAGATTCTTTACAGTACCGTGGTCTCGAAATTTTTTTCTATTTTGCTGACTTGTGGATTGGCTTATTTCATGATCAGGATATTTGTCACTGAACAATCGGCAGACTTCTTGGTGGGTTCTAACGCGATCTCCATACCCAATCATAAAGAATTTCAATTCTTTGGGTTTCTGTAAGAACTACCATCATGTGAGTGAAATAAAAGTTGTTGAACAGACAATAAGAATTTTCACCCTATTATTTTCTACTTATGACTGCTTCTTGTCAATTTTTTTTGTTTGTGTATCCATGGTTTTTTTAGTTGCCCGATTAGATATAGTCTCTTGATTATTTTTTGTTGAAATTTTACTAATCTGAATTTTAGAGCCGTTTTTCTTAATTTGTTTCTCATGTAACCCATGGAGTATGTTATATCGTTGAAATCAGAATAAAAAACTCTATACGAATGTAAAATAAAAAATATGGGTTGCTATTTAAAAAAAATGTTAATGACGTCATAACTGTCAAAAAAAAATGGATGACACCAATTTAGTAAACGTTCTTCGTATGCGCTATAATTAACATTATCATATGTTTTTTAGACTATATCTCTAGCTCAAATAGTAACGGAGTTATGGAATTTATTCCTTACTTATTTTCCAAGCTGTATATGAGTTTGCATTAAAAATATAATTTAATGTAAATCATTAATTAAACATAATTAACTTTCATCTTAAATTTAGAAAACATTTAAAGTTCCAAGTTAATTATTAATTAAGGTAAATTTGGGTAAATGGGCCATAGTTTGTTTTACCAAGTATTTCAGGCATGGTTCTTCATATTGGTACGTAACCAAATGCCGGTAATACAGAATGTTGGTAATGCAGATTCCGTACTTAACCACCTGAGTGCATCCCCTCAAAAACGTCTGCCTCAAGTATCGCAATACCTACTAACATACATTTTAAAAATTTTATAAATCAACCGTAATTCTGTAAACGTCGTAAAATAATTCTGAGATCCTTCCGCTCACTTTCATTTCGTGAAGCTACAAGGATATCTATCGTCCATAGACGAAGCAGTATTTCAGGCTCCTTATTATCATGTGGATAAACCTTTGAAAGAACTTGTGGACAGTGCCACAGAGCTCGAAGGTCATAAAAAGAAACTCAAAAAGCCCGAGAGCGATAGTACAGAATATGTTAAAACTAACATCTTTAAAAAAAATAGTGGAATCCTACAAATGAAGGATTGGGCAATGCTCTGGTAAGATCGTAAGATTTGAAGCTGTATGCAGTATTAGTATAAGGAGAGTTGCTAAGTCCAGTTAGAGTCATGCCCAAATCCAGAAATCTCGGTATTTGCCAGAATATATATGACGTCGGCAAAAGTAGCAGTAAATGTGTGTGGTGTTTCATGAAAATATTTCTATATGCGACTGGTACAAAACTGGACCAAGGTTTGTAAGTTTCTTTATTACTATCCCAGTGATTAAGTCGTAGCCAGATGCCTTTGTTAGATTTAAAGGTTCTTCTAACCATAGATTTTACTTAATTGTAATAGAGTAAATATTGAAGATCTCTCTAACGTAGTAAACGTTTTAACGATCTAATTGTCATCCAGATCTATTTTCCTCTAGAATAGTTTCTTTTGTACTTTATTGGTTTAGTAAATATGGGTCATTCTACCAAATGCAAAGAATCAGGTTACTGCAATTTTATTTGATAACTATTTCAGAAAAACTAGTTTTAATCTGTTAATAACTGTAAAATACATTTCTTTAACGGTTACCTAAACATTATAGATGTATAAAGTAAAACATAAGAATAAGTCAAACCTGACGAGCTTGAGATCACGTCCTGTGCGCTGTTAATTTACTGATTTGTCTACTTGTCGATGTGTTAAAACGCTTGATAAATTTTTACAAGATCACGTTCACATAATTCTTACATGCTCTTTTTTTATAATTAGGAATACTAAAAAATTACACCAAACAGAAAAGGTTGCATTTGTCAGTTTTGGTTTGTTACTTAGATTTGCATCACTTCTGTGTACTACAAAACTTCTGTGCGCAATTCTATGTTTACATTAAATATAATTTGAAAATCTACCTGTAATATAACCAATATATTTACCCCTCCCTTGCCGATGCTTATATGCTCGCTGATTTAGTTTCCTAGTTTAAAACAACAAAAGCGAAAAATGAACGTATCTGTGTTAGAATTAGTGTCGTCGTTCCTGTTCCTGCGATATCAAGTTGTAATTACGTTAAAATTCATTCAAGTTATCAGTTCAATACACATTTTGGCGAATTTTTGGAAACTGTGATCCGTAATAATTTAAACTCAAAGTGCATATGGCTATGTTTGTTTCTTTCACGGAACGTCATTTTTGTGTTTGCACAGAAATGCAGAAATGCTTAATTGGTTTTTTACTTAATTAGGTGTTCTGTTTAATTAACAAAATGCTTTATAGTATTTATTTAAATATTCTTTTAGAAATTTTACTTATCGTTTCTCTTAAGTGTCTAATTTCCGCATTTCTGTTCACATCTTTTTCTAGTATTTGCGTTGTTTGGATATCAGTACAACAATATGTTTTTTGTCACTTTTATCTGTTACAGATAAATAGAAATAATAAAAAAATACAATGTTGATTTTTTTCATTCGGCAGAACGATCCATATACATAGGGGTGGCTTGCCAAGCTAAGTGTTGTATGTTTTGAATAAGATCTTCCCAACTTCATCAATGTAATCTGCAGATTCAAGTGAAATATTCATATTCATTTTTTCTTTCAAGATATCGTTACATATGTGCCAGTTAGTTTAACTTCTATTTCTCAAGGAAGGAGGTATATGAATGAGTTCAGCTGTACTCGGACATGGGAAAATATAAGATTGGTCGTAATAAAGGACTCCGAACAGATAGAAATCTGTGAGTATTTATATAGGTAGAGTTAGTTCTGGATTTCTAAATGAAAAATGCAGTTTCCTATCAATACAATGTAATTTTAACATAATCTAAAGTCAGATGTGTAAAAGGTTTTTTCTTCAAACGTCAGTGAAATGTGACATTATAATGCTGGATTGACAAAGCTAAAATGTCACTTCGTTGCCATGGCCCGTAAATCACTTTACTGCCGCTCACGACTCAGTCTCTGAGTCTGCCATTGAAAGCTGCAATAAGCATGTACGTTTTAATCAGGAAATTGGTAAATAACTTCAAAACATACTTACGATTTCTTTCCAAATTTAATTTTTATGGCAGAAGAACTTTATGACAACTTGTTCAAAACTTTGTTTATAGTGAAACCCTAGTAACGCTCTCGAAAGCTGAATTATTATAAAATCGAGTAGCTCATTTTCTAAATAATTAAAATAATTCTTGAATTTTAATATCCCTTAATCATTTTTTGTTGTCGACGTTTGAAGAAGAAATAGTATATATTATGCAGAGCTGAAGTGACTTTATGCGGCTCATCTGTAGTTGCTGGACTCGCTCACGCTCGTCCACCAAACCAACAGATTCACCGCATAAAAGCCTTACTTCAGCTTTTTATAATATAATATGCACCGATTAGATAGTGAATTAATTTTTAATTTTAGTAGTAAGCACTCTCTGAAAAAGTTAGCTATCCCTTATTTGTTAATATTTAGGTAGTTAGTATTCGTTAAAGATTATAGAATCGTGGCCTTATTTAGTACCTACTGGTACCTTACCTCCCCTTCGCATACGTCAGTGTCCACTTGGTGGAGATAAATTTGTCTTAATATAAGACAACCAAGTAATTTTAACCCAATTATGTCTATTACATACTATATTAGTGCACATTGCAATGAGACAAATAGCTGCATAATTAATGCTCTTCGGAGAGTCCACCTTGACGTGGGGTTGTAACGGTTCATTTTTTGAACTTCCGAAAAATGCTATTTTATTTGCAAAATTGATAAAAGCCCTTAGTGCAGTCCTGCATATTATTGTATATTTTTTCTTTATTTAAAAATACGTTGGTATTCTGAAATAAGTCCTTTAAAATATCAGGGGTCACTTTCAAAAGAAACATTCCCAGATCGATAAAGTTTATTTCTAGAAAAATCTGCAGATTTCCTTTTAAAAGCACCGCCTTTACAGTGTTAAAAGTTTATTTTCGAGCTTATAAGGATTAAAATCTAATATTGGAGTTAAGAAAAATCTCCCTATAGTCAAATATGTATGAAAGTTGCGATTTTTTTAGTAAATAATTTACCGCCAAAGGGAATTTTCTCGAACGAGTTGCCAAGACACCATGTGTGGAGGCTTCAGTTTTGTGTGTATAGATTCAAAATATAACGTAAATGCATTCTATTGGCTAACGAATATCCCGCCACTTTTCGATTGGATAGTTTAAAGTTTCGCCTTCTTCAAAAAATCAATACCACCGCGAAATAGTTTTAGTTTACAGTAAGTCTCCACGAGAGCTTCAATTCGGACAGCGGGTCTCGTACCCTGAAGTGGCGTCCGTTCGGACAATGGGGGTCTACCTCAAGTTAGCGGATTTGTTCCAGTATTCTAGTTCTCGCGTTATTATTGAATACAGTTAATTAAGTTGTGTGATTACCGTTTTACATTTCTTCGCTTAATACAGGAAGCTTATTGGCTTCAACCTACGTTTTAGTTTTGTGTTAATAAAATTAACCAAATCCCGTTTCCGTTCGTTAAAGGTTCTAGTGAAAATTCAATCTATTATTGAATTTTAAAGTTTGTTTCTCGGCTAACGCATTAAAGAATAATTCAGAAGATTATTAGTTAATAATTTAAGAAGAGAATTTAAAGTATTTGAAAGTATAGCCTTCTAATAACGAATTTCAGTTATTGATAAAATTTGAAATTAATAATTAAATTACTGGAATTACTGCTGTTTAAGAATTTTATTATGGTGGTTTAGTGCCGAATTATTATAGAAATAATTTTAGTAACTTCATTCAAGATTTCAGTTCATCGTTGCAGCATCTTTACCAACATTCAAAGTTTTAAAGTTTAGTGAATAAGGTCTTTTATTGTGAGGTGTTTTGTGACATTTTGAAGAATTGTAAAATTCTACTTCTGCATCAAAGATTTTAAGGATTTTTGTTGATAAGAGTAAGTTTATGTAACTGAGAAATTTATTTGTATGGTTTTTGTTTCAACGAATATTTTTGTAATTTGACGTATTTTGGTCCTTTGAATAAGAATCAAGGTTTTTTATTTTATTATTAAAATTATTACCATCAAAACTTCATTATTGTCATTGGAGATAATCGGATATTTTTATTTCTGAATAAATGAATTTATAAATTAAATTTTACCATATTGATAATGGACCTAGCATTAATTGAAACTATTTAATAATTTAATTTGTGTTAACGTCAATCAAACTAATTTTAATTACTTCCTTTTTTAATCTTTAATCAACTTAATCTAGCCCTTTGTTATTTGGGGGTGTGTTAGAATAATTTCAAATAACTGGCGCCCATTCTTTTTTGTGACTTAAAAAATTTTACTTTTCCTTATAATCTGTGTGTTATGATAATCAATACCTACATCCTGAGCTATAATTTGTGAAAAGATGTCTTAAAGAAAGTCGGGGCATTTTATATACAGTAAGTATCGTATTTTGTGTTCAGTAAGAAATTTACGAGCTTTATTGCAAGTATTCAGAATAATTTAAAGTAAGAAAAAAGGGGTTCCTGTCTGTTATTGTTCCCGTTTAAAAGTAGTGTTTCAGGGTGAGGTATTGGTAAGTGCTGGAATAAGGCCAGAATTCTATAATCTTTAACGAATACTTTATAATCTTCTAACAAATCTAACCAAAATTCAATTTTAACCTATAGTTTCTACTTTAAAGGAAGATTACTTAACCTAACATACATGAGAGAAAGTTATTCTCCTAGACAAGTGAATTTCGAAAATGTATAATATGGGATGCCTATTTTTATAATTTTCTTGATATAACTTTGGGCACAGTAGGAATTTCTGGATGCACTATGTAAATGACAAAGTTGTTCTACTCACCGAGCCCATCAAAATGAGCTATAGCGTGTGAGTAAACGGTGCTTCTAATCAAAGTTAGCATTTTTACCTATACCGCACTGCTATGCCCAGCTTATCAATATAACTAAGTGTTGCTTCGGGCAATACGGTCTTTATAGGCTAAAGAATAATCCCTGAATGTTTGAAGCAAATTGGAGAACACAATTTTTTTTCTGTATCTAAATTTGTGGAGTTTCTTGGAGACAGCCTCTTAAGATCTATTTAGTTGTACTGCAACTACCCAATTTAACTAAATTAGAAATATTCAAGTTTATTTGTTTCAATTGGAATAAAAATACATTGTTAATTAAAAAAGAACTACCAATAATAGAGGAGATAGTTGGATTTAAAGGAAGCTCAAGGGTATCGTAAAATGGATGGACAATACTTACTTGAAACTTCGCGTTTACTGAATTATTATGAACTAATAGTTGCGGTTTGCAGAAATTCCTATTGAAGACACTGCAAACAGACAGTAGAACAATTACTCTAGTTGAAAAATGAAGTGAAAATAACTGTTATGATAATTTCTGACAAAAATAATTCAATTATACTTCATACATGATACAAGTATGTAGATTTAATTTTAATTAATCAGAAAGGGTTTGTTGGCTGCACTACCGTTAAAATCTCTATGTTATTAACCATACAGTCCTGATCTCCTCGTTGTCTCAATTTCATTAAAAATCAATTTAACATCGTCATATCGCATGAAGCAAGAAAACAAAACAGGAAATTGAAAAATTCTTATATTATTGTAGCAATTATTAATTTTCTTATAAAATATCACCCTTTATTAAACAGGTTTCATGTTTGTAAGTAATTGAATTAGATTTCTCAATTCAAGTAAATATTTAATTTTCTCTTCCGTTGAATAATTTAAAAATGATCATTATCTTTATCATCTAACCATTCATTCTTTAGTTATTATATGCCTGGCAAGTTTTAAAAACAACCTTAATTAAATTATCATAATTACTCAAAACGAGAATACAGAACTTTACGCCATAAACTCCTATTAGGCAAGCAGTAAATGATTAAATTTGCGCCATAAAGTTCATGCTCACCTGTAATTTTCTATAAATAAATAAACCTAACAATGTAATAAAGTAAAATAATTTATTGTGATTAGCCACTAGCATCTGTTAAGCATGTAGAAATTGGTTTTATGCTCATATAAACATCCCATACTTGTCAATATTTATTGTCCTATTATTTTATTGGATTGATGCTATTTTAAAAATGTAGTAAAAGTCCCATTCTGCTTGAAATTGAAAAGTTGTATTTTAAGTGTTCTTTAAGGAATGATGAGGATGACTATTGTAAAATAATATTATATTTTTTATAAAAATATAAAAATTAATTTTATAGATAATAAAATGAATGTCCCACACAACTATTAAAAGTTGCCCACATACTTGAAAGTTTTCTGCACCAATAAACTAAGGATTCATCAAAAAATGTACTTCTGTTTAATCTATTATTATCCATAAAATTTAAGTTTAATTTAAGTCTAATAGAACGTTCGGTTATACCCATTATTGCATACAGAAGTAAATAAAACTTTACACGCACTTCAGCATAGTGGAATAGTTATTTGTTAATTAGTTCATACAAAACATGCATTTTCTGGGGCTTATAAGATAGCCGGACTCCGCTTCCGCGTCGTCCGGCACATTTATTGTATCAGGAGTTTAATAAACTCCCATATTTTATTACAATGTAATGCTGTTCTTCCTTCATTGCTGACTTCGACAGGTTATTGCCCGGCCTTGATAAAACTTCAACAATATTTGGTGTCTCTGATGTTATCACAAGAAAAGAATATTTGTAGTCATCGTCTTTATTCGTTCGAGGCTCTCTTAGTCGATATCTTCTATATTGATTTTTGTTATTAGTTTTCCCTATTATTTTAATTTCGTCATGAACTTCCCAACTTTTTTGGTATATCATTCTGTATTTAAATTTACAAATTCTTGCTCATTATTTTTTAATTTAATCATCTGGGTATTTCTTCTAGTATGTTCAATAAAAACGGTTCTTTTTGAATTCTGTATATGAGCCAAACGACATCTTTTGGTGTTTTCGGAATAACCTACTGATAACTGATTTCCTGTGTAATTTTTTACAATGTTTATTCTTTGCTTTTGACTCTGCCCATGTTCCTTGAGGTACATTGATTTTTCTAACAGTAGTTGATTTGCGATTTGTTAAATAAATGATTGTTGTTATTCATTAGTTTGGTCCAATATTTTTTACTAATACTAACATCATGTATCATTCATTCCACCTTTTTAATAAGGGCACTTTTTGTTCTTTCCGCAACTCCATCTTGTTGCAGTGTGTGAAGAACCGAAGTCTGTTTTATGCCATGTTGCTTCAATCGTCAATGTCTTGAACTTGTGTGTTGCCAGATAACGTTCCAAGATATCACAGAAACTGGGTAGACCTATGGTCACCGAGTTCAGCATCACCTTATAGTTGGCAAACGCAATGATCTTAGGTCTGAGAAATCCGACGTATCAGTTCGTTCTTTAAAAGGAGACTTCAGCTGCGTGCCTATTGTCCAGGTTTGGTACTACATAATGAAATTTCGTGGCATCCTGGGTGATGCCAGAAAATGTGAACTGCGACTCTATTTGGGAAAACCATACATTGAATTGTCAGAAAGGTCAGAAAGGTGGTAATTTAAAGCTTTTTCGGCAAGCGGATAAAGGTTGATTCTTTACGGGAATTATATTAAATCTTCGGTGAAGTTTGTTTTTAAAAACTTTTATTCACAAGATTACAATATTAAGAGAATACAAATATAACTTTAATGTCTAAAAGCGAGTTTACAACTGACTAAAAAGGGCCAAGTGTCCTTTTTATATGAAGGTTAACGTTAAAAGGTTCTGAGAAAAAACACATTAAGATTAGGCACTTTTAACTTGAACAAACAAACAAGAGTAAGTACTATACAGGAATTATCAGGTACATATCTCCTCCCTTCCTAAATCGGAAAATAAGGGTTCACTTATTTTTTGAGGTAACGGATCCATTTTCTGCGTTCGGTGTCGGGGTCGAACGATTTTGAAGTAATATGTACCAATTATTACTCCAACAATTACCAGCAAGATTAGGGTCGTGTTGATCCATTTGTGCTCTGTGTCGGGGGCAGGTTGTAAATCACTGATGTGCAGATTTCTAGCTAGTGTTTTCACTTGTTTGAGACTGTCGCTATCGATTTGTTTTATGTGTACAGGATGCATTTTAGTTTTCTTATCATTGTTGGGAATTTCTATTGTAGGTAAATCGAAAACAAATTCTTCATGTAATGTCTCTTCGGTTTGAAATGTTTTTCCATCTATGCTTATCTTACAGCCATTCAGGGCGACGGTACAAGGTTTTGTAATTTCGTAGATCCCTTCTGATTCGCACTGAGATATTATACGTGTTGTTGTTGCTGGTATTATTAGTAATTCTTTTGCGTTAATTTGTGTTGCACTAGTTGTTGAAAAATGAACAGCGGTTCCAGGACATGAATTTTTTCCATATCTGACAAGTTCAGCTAGGCAGGGCTGGTGTTTTTGTAGATTTTGTTGTAAACAGAAGTAGTTGCTTTCAACTTCTGGGCATCTTTCTGAAGTTGTCCAGTAGTCTTCGGTGTCGAGTAGGAGGAATGGTTGTTCGGGAATAATTGTTATATTTTGGATAGGTACTGGATATATTTGGAGGTATTTAAATCTTGAAGAAGTTATAGGAGCGTGAATTTTAAATAAGATTATTTTTATTTTGAATAACAACTTGAGTTGAAAATAAAGAGTAGTAGTTAATAAAATTTTGTAGTATAGGTAACTGCCGAATTCCGTAGCTTTTGTGTAATTTGGAAATAATTAGTTTGAGTTGAAAGGGTTCTATTATTGAGCTATGCAAAACATTCAAGCGGGCAAACGACATTGCAGTTTCTAGGTTGTTCACGAGGGTTTGAAGTGTTTGCAGTTGTATTAATAAGTTATCAATAATATTTGAAAATGAAAATGCTTGTTCTAGGTTAACAAATTCATTCACCTCTTGTGATAAACATTTTAGTTGATTCTGTAGAATGCTTTGGTTTTCTATAAGTTTTTGAAAGTTGTTACTGTAATTGTTAGTTATTTCTCTAAGCAGGCTTTGTTGTTCTTTGAGATTCTCGTGTATTTTGTCTTGATTCTTTTGCAGAATTTCTAGATATGAAGTTATATGTTGTTCGTCATCTGAATCTAAAACGCCAAATAACCATTTTTGAACTTTACCTACACCGTCAATAAGTGCTCTTTTTCGTCTTTGATTGTCAGAAAATATATTTAATTTTTCCGAAATAGTAGTTGTCAAGGAAAGTGCATGTGATACTTTATCACGAAGTAGAATGGAGAAGTGATTGGTTTATTGTTTTCTAAGAGTATCTTGCAAGTTTGTCAATGCGTGTTTTATTTGAAGCAAGGATTCCTCGGGATGTGTTAGGTTAATATGGTATAGAAATGTGTGTTTTGAAGTAATTATTTTTGCTTGGCCGATTTGAACGGGAAGGATAGGGTTGTTAATAACTTTTACGTTAAGCGTCACCACTAGGTCCAGGCTGAGAACCAAGATCAGCAACAGGAGCATTTTGTTTCTTTCCTGAAACAAGGCGTTGTGGTTTTAACAATTTCTTGTGATAAATTTTACCTTTTGATTTAAATTTATTGTCGTCAATTAGAGCGGGATTGTCTACTTTTTCGTATGGGGTGTCCGTTTTTCTTTGGGAAGCATTGCGCTGTCTAGTTTTGTATAACTGTTGAGAAATATTTACGTTTACAGTTTCTTTTCGTTTTTTGTTGTGTTTTTCTAAATTCTTTTGTTGTTTGTCATGCAATTTACTGGATATAAGTTGGTTGAGCGTTTCTATATTTTCTGAATGATCGCGAATGTATTGAGTAACTTTTGACTGCTCGTCCAATTCGAGCGGATTTTTATAATTTAGTTTTCCACGAACGATTTGAAAAGGGGTGTAGTCTGTTGCATTATGAATAGAGTTATTATATGAGAGTAGGGCATAGTTCATTAGGGTTTCGATCGTTTCCTTAGGTTTGGTATTTTTTAGTGTTAGCAAGGTTTCCGCAAGCGTAGAATGAAATCGTTCAACTGGGCTATTGCTGTTGGGGTTGTACAATGTTGTATAATGAATTTCGATCCCGTGAGTGCTACATAAACTTTGCACATCATTTTTCCACTCGTGACCATTGTCGGTTGTGATTTTTCTAGGAATGCCGAAATGGTTGAAGTAGTGAATTAGTTTGTTAGAAATTTCGATGCCACTTGGAGAATTTATAGGATAAGCTTGTCCGAATTTTGAAAAGCTGTCCATTAGGGTTACAAAATATTGTCCGTGGGTTTTATAGGTGTCTGTATAAAGATGGTCAAATGGTTCGAATCCTATTGGGGTTGGTTTGAAAACGAGTTTAGTCGGGTGCCTTTCGTATTTTGACTGTTGACAGATTTCGCAAGTGTTAATGTGATCTTTAACGTCTTGATCGATCTTGGGCCAATAAAGCAATCTTTTGATAGCTTTTAGATTTTCTTGAATTCCACGATGGCTAGTCTTTGTTTCATGATAGTATTTAAGTTTTAATTTTTGTTCGTCTTCGTCTGTAACGTCAGTAAGAAGGGTATTTGAAATATAAAGGGAAAATGAATTAATCTTGAAAAATTGTTGAATTATCCTAATAAATGCTAGTTCGAGGTTCTTATTTGAAAAGTACAGGCAGTATGATTGTTTTGGGATCATGTTTTCTTTTATGACTTTTATGAATGCTTCTTCAGTCTTTTTTTCAGGGACAAATACTCTTATTCTATTTTTGTCAAATATTTTTTCTCTAATTAGTCTAAATGAACTTGAAGATGTAACGAGTATCTGATTTTTAAATATGTTCACACATTTTTCTGTGTAGGGAATATTGAGAATGGGATTCTCATGGTTTGAATGTACCGTTTCGTTGTCGGTGTTTTCCGATTTTTTATTTGCTGGGCGGATGATGATATTTTCATGTACGATTATTTTTGGTTCTGTTTTCTTTGTGGTTTGTCTTCGTGATGGACATGGATTAGGATTGCTGGGATCGAAGAATTCGTCAACTTCTTCTGCGCTTAGTGGTGGCAAATCGTTAGGGTCTGGAGGATTGGCGATAATGGAAATATTGTCTGTTTCAATGGGATTTATTTCTACTCGTGATAGGGCGTCTGCGTTAGTGTTTAGTTTCCTTTTTTTATATATTATTTGGTAATCATACTCTTCTAGTTTTAATCTCCAACTAACCAGTTTGGAATTTGGTTCCTTCAGCGAGAATAACCATTGAAGAGGTTTGTGGTCACTAATAATTTTGAATTTTACTCCGAACAGGTATGGCCGGAAGTATTTAACAGCCCAAACTATTGCCAAAAGTTCCTTTTCTATTGTACTGTAGTTTATCTCTGCAGGGTTTAGAGTGCGCGATGCATACGCAATCGGGAGATCTTTTCCTATAGGGCCTTGTGAAAGAATAGCGCCTATCGCGAAATTCGATGCATCTGTTGTTAGATTAAATGGCTTTGAGAAGTCGGGATACTGGAGGATGGGGTCGTTCATGAGAATTTTCTTACAGGTATTGAAGCAATTCATGAATTCAGCCGTGTGTTCGATCTTATAATTCTTCTTGAGACATTGTGTCATTGGTTTTGTGAGTTTTGCAAAGTTTTTTATAAACTTTCGGTAGTAACCTACGAGGCCTAAGAATGATTTAATTTCCTTAGCTGTTTTTGGGATTGGAAAATTTTCTATTGCTTTTATTTTTTTTGGGTTTGGTTTAATTCCTTCGGGGGTAATTACGTGTCCTAGGAATTCGACTGACTTGCACAGAAATTCGGATTTATCTAATTGGATCTTGAGTCCTGCGTCTCTTAGTTTCTCGAACACTTGTCTTAAATTACTCATGTGTTCTTGCAACGATGTGGAGAAAATAATGACGTCATCCATATATACAAGACAAATTTTATTTTGGAGTTCTTTCAGGACATCATCCATGACGCGTTGGAAAGTCGCAGGGGCATTTTTTAGTCCAAACGGCATACGAACGTATTCGTAATGACCATGATCAACACTGAAAGCTGTTTTTGGAACTGAATTTGAATGCATTTCTACCTGATGAAATCCTGATGCCAGGTCGAGGGTCGTAAAATATTGGCATCGCCCTAACTTGTCTAAAATGTCGCTGATGTTAGGTAGAGGATACCGGTCGTCGATAGTTTTCTCGTTGATTTTCCGGTAATCTACTACAATACGCCATTTCTGTTTTCCACTGGCGTCTAATTTCTTTGGGACGATCCAGATGGGAGAGCTCCAAGGAGATTGTGATGGTTTAATTATCCCATCGTTCAACATCTTTTCGATTTGTCTTTGGACTTCGGTTTTATGGACATGAGGATATCTGTACGATTTTGTGTGTACGGGAATCTCATCTGTAGTCTTTATTTCATGTTTTATTTTATTCGTAAACGTCAATTTTTCGTCGGGTTTATGCAGGATTTGTTTATATTTGATCAGCAGGGATTTTAGAACGGATTTTTCTTCGTTATTCAAGTGATTGGTCCGTATTAATGAAAAGTCAAAGTCTGGGTTTTCTAAATTTTGATTGGACGTTATTTGTTCGATGTTAAAGCACTCGAATTCTGTCTCTGAATACTTCCTTGCAAATGGTCGTAAGAAATCTTCATCGAGTTCAATTATTTTTGTTTGATTGGTGGAATTTGAAAACTGTAGCACAGTGAAACCATCTTGTATTTTTAGTAAGCTACCAGGAATGTTGACGGATTGATGAGATAATTCGGGAATAAAAATTTCACTATTAGGTAGGTTTGTTTTGATTTGTTTTAAGATTGCCGTGAAAGGGGGTATTTCAATTTTTTGAGAATTAAATTCTTGTCTATAGTGAAGCGGTATCGTGACGAGTTTGTTAAACAAAATTTTGTTTTGTAGATCTATACTAAGTCCAAGTTTGCGTAAATCTCTGATGCCTATTATGCCGTCAAAATAATCGTGAAAATTAAAAAGGACAAATTCTAAGTTGCCAGTAAGAGGGATAAATTCTCTAAACAGAGGAATTTGGGCTTTGAAATTAGCTTCTCTTTGCCCTGCGCAGGTAGTTATTGGAGTATCAAACTTGAAGATATTTTTCGGAAAATATTTTTCTGCTATAAAGGGCCGGATTAATGAAGGGTGGCAACCGGTGTCTATTAGGAGTTTAATTGGGGGATGATTTATTTGTATATACGGTAGTGAATTAGGGACTAAATTATTCAGATCTATGATTCGTCTATTGGGGGCTCGGTTTCCTGAAAATTTTGATTTTCATTTATTTGCATGCTTTCAAATGGTAAAGCATTATGTACATCGTCGTTATTTTCATTATAATTGTAAGTGGGATGGTTACTTTCGTAGTTATGGCAATTTATATCGTTTTGGAAAACGTCGTTGTCTACATCTTCGTAACAGGTATCATCTTCATAGTGGTAAGGTGAATCGTCAGCGTAATAATAGTGTGTGTCGTGATTTAAAGTTTCCACATTTGTTAGTTCCTCGGATATGAAATTCCGCGGTCCAGTATTTTGAAAATGGTTCGTCCTGTAATTTTGTGCATGCACTCTTGTAGAAGGTAAGCGAGAAGTAGTGGACATCGGTTCAGGTTTATTTTGTGGTTTATAAGAATTTTTTGGAGAAAATACGTTGTTGGGTTTACCAAAAACTTGAGCATTGGTGAAGAACTTCTGATGGACGGGGCGAGTTTTAATATCTATAGGTTGACTTGGGAATGGTCGTTTATAAGAAGGATTAAATTGAGGGGGTATATGATGATTAACAGCGTATGCTGAAGTTATATTCAGCATTATATTCTGATTGTATGGTTGTTTAAATGATGTGGGAGAATACGTAAAATTATGGGAGATTGGATAATATTGTGGTCGATTAAAATGATTATTAGATGGATTTTGATTGTTTCTAACGTTATGAGGGGGTTTTTGCATTCGATTAACATGTCTGAGATTGATTTGTTGCTCCATGAGTGAATGATTAATAACTAACGAAGTAGCTTCGTCGATATTTTTGGGGTCTTTTATCATAAGTAGCGTACGTAATTCGGCGTTAACATTAGTCATTAGCACTGTAACGGCGGTGGCTTCGTTCTGTTTTGTTAAAGAAAGTTTTGTAGCCGCGTCTAAACTGGAATCGGAATTAATTCTGAGATTTAAACGCATTTTCGAAATTTTTAATCTTTCTAGAAAATCTGCAATATTTTCATTCTTTCCGCGAGTCAGAAAAATGAATTGTTGTTGCAAAACGTGCCTATCTAATTTATCCCCAAATTTATTTCTCAGCGCATCTTTAATTTCGTCCCACGTATTTAAATCAGACCTACATAAAAGGAAATCACCTGCTTCATTTACAATCTTTGAACTAATCGCAGCAAAAACAAATTCACTAAGGCTATTGTCTGCAGTTCTACCATAACGTGAATGAAATTTATCAACTGAGTTAATAAAAGATTCGAGGTGTTCGCTACGCCCTGAAAAGTGACGTAGTGTATTTGCAATTTCTTTTGCTGCTTGAATCGTAGGTGCATTTGTTGTTGTAGAGTTAGTTAATGACATATTGGTTAAGGAATTAGCCAAGTCGTCTACACTAGTAAATTGCATATGATTCTATTAATCTTTAATTACACACTAAGCAAGTTTCCTAATTGTTTTCGAACAGTAAAATAACGTTCAAAGATATTCAACTTTGAACTAAATATACTATATATAACTTCAGTTATTTTATTTAATTTAGATATATAAGTAATTCAATTTCTATTAAGTAAGTAAAATTAACTTTTGCTTTTGTGGAATCAAAAGAGTTTTACACATTAATTAAATGTTTAAATTTTAGATTTATACAACGTCAACAAAATTAACTTTTTGTCTAAATTCAAAGAAGAATTTTGCACAATGTTTAAATCTTTTAAAATTCACTAAAATAAGGTAGGTTTAGGAGAATAGAGAAACTCAACACACTTACTACTTAAGATGCCCTCGGAGTTTCTCTTCGTTCCCAGGAATGAATGGAATTCCAGATGAATGGTTGAAACCAAAGGCGATTTTTCTTCCGATTTTCCGGATTTTGCGAATTTTCACCTTCTGGAATCCTACCGACTGCGCCAATTATATTAAATCTTCGGTGAAGTTTGTTTTTAAAAACTTTTATTCACAAGATTACAATATTAAGAGAATACAAATATAACTTTAATGTCTAAAAGCGAGTTTACAACTGACTAAAAAGGGCCAAGTGTCCTTTTTATATGAAGGTTAACGTTAAAAGGTTCTGAAAAAAAACACATTAAGATTAGGCACTTTTAACTTGAACAAACAAACAAGAGTAAGTACTATACCGGAATTATCAGGTACATATCTCGGGTTGCTTTGCCTCTGTACGAGGGTCATTTTTGTTTAATTGTTCTTTCAGCTGCAAATTTTGTAGCTGTAACTGTTTCAGTTGCTCTGTAGTTAATATTATGATGATTTAGTATGAAACGACACGCGGCATAAAACCAAAAGGTTAATACCAGTGGCGTGCGGTCCATGAAAGCAATGGAAGCAATGCTTCCCTTGAGAATATATTAAAAATAAAAACCAATGCTAACAAAGATATTTTTATAAAATTATGGTTATCGTTTATTTAAATTTGTAATATTTAACCAACTTAGAGCTCAATATCAATTTTGTACAGCAAAAAGTATAATTATTTACAGTACTATTTTAAATCAGACTCATTACACTTGCACAGAGAGGTAATACCGATTCAAATGTGTTAAATACACTGCATATAAGCACTGATTTCGTTGCTTATAACTGATCTTCTCCTAGCCTTGATTAGCGGGCGTGGTGATACAGACGATGCGGTTAACATTGTTTGGTTGTTATTTTAAGTGTGCTTCGTGCCCAAATGTGTATTTATTATAATTTGGTTATTTTTTCGATTTAGAGTTTGTTAAATTTAATGCTACTTAAGTAATGTAAATCTGCAAATGAGACTGTATTTTGTCATATTTTATTATTTCAATTTATATAAGTTGGGTTTTTTTAAAGACAAATAATTTTATTTAGTTTGTTTTGTATGCAAATTTAAAATTGCATTATCGTCATGACTGCAAATTTAGCTGCATCAGTGGAAGATTCGAGCACTTTCGACACATCCTAATCGGGACGATTTTTTTGTTCAGTTTGTAAATTATTAATAAAGAATTTTCTCCATACAGTTATGGAGAGAAATTAGAAATTATTAAGAAAAGCAGATCAAAACCAGAACTTTCTAATTTAACTACAAAGATTAAAACCTGCACCGGTATTTTGCTGAAAAAGACCGGAAAATCGAGTTGCATTATAAATACATAGTAGTTTTTTAAAATAAAGAATAATAGTTAACAAATCCCAACACTGTTTTTTTATTATACCTAGCAGGGGTGGATCCAGAGAATTATTTTGAGGGTATATTTTTGGAAAAATAATTGTTTTAATAAATAATAATTAAACAAACATTATTGGTTTCTATTCTATGTATACTTATTTCTAAATTGGGGGGGAAACCCTCCGTAAATCCGCGCCTGTACCTAGGTAGATTAAGATTAAAATCTTGGTTGCTTCCCTAGCCTAAATTCTCACCGCACGCCACTGGTTAATACCTAATAAGAGCACGAAAGCTTAATTTCATTTAATTGTGCTTAATAAAATCAGATATTTTTTGTTTCGCGAACGAATATTAACTAGATATAATGCAAAGAAAATGTATTATAAAAGGTCTTTCAACTATGCCTTACAAACAATCTGCTGTGTTCCATATTGTCACAATGTTATCTTTTAAAAACATTTTATTAGTACATAATTAGCACTTAATTGAAACATAGAAACCATTTGTAACAAAAGACTGGTAAACGAATAATGGTAAATATTAGTTTATTGCTATGAAGCAATCTTAAAACATTTCTATGAAGACATAAAAAAGGGGAAATGCGTTCGAATTCGATTTTTTGGAGAACTTAGTTATTGACAAAATCCATGACGTAATTGACGGTTACAGAAACATTGTTAAGCTTAGAAATATTACAAGCATTTCGAAAAATAACTATTTCGTGAGTTTTGTACAGTGATAATTCAATAGTAACAGTGCTTTCATGAACACACCACAATTAGAAAATATTTAATTGAACACTGAACTCTAAAAACTAATCTGGAACTCAACTGATATGTAAGTCTTTTATTTTTATAAACAGCACGAACTTTGCTCGCCTAAAATACTTTCTATGTTGTATACACATAAGTAACCAAATCCAAAGTTCTCCTGGTTCCATTGAAGTTTTCTTGCCTAACACCAGGAAAGAAATTTTCACCACTAACTTGTATTATGAAAAAAAACAAACAGAATTAACTTTAGACTCACGTTAGTTAAGTGGATATCCGGTAAATGGATTTATCAAACTCGACACTTGACTTAAATTTAACAAAATTTAATCTTCAAACGACCACAAGTGAATTGAATTAGAAAAGTTCTAGCTCGATACCTTAAGAAAATCTTAGTTGAAGTTGTTCAAATCCACCACTTTCTAAACTTAAAAATACTTAATATTTTAGTTAAAATATAAATAATTTAGATTAATAACCCTCCGATAGTACGGCAGTAGTTTGCTTATTTTTTACAATTATTTTAAGCTACAACGTATTTTAGATAATCACCACAGAATTGATTTTAAAATCCAAAAGCATACGGCAGTAAGTAAATGTACATTTTAACTGTACGGTAAATTTCAACAAAGTCCTTACTTAACTTAAACTGTTTCAACTCAACAAATACACTTCGGCCCAAATTTTAACAACTCCTGCAACATTAACCAACTTTGCACCTTCAATGTGGTACAACTGCAAATTGTTTTTCTCCCTCATAGCCTTTTTTAAATAGATAGTAATCATGTTTTGTTCTGAATTATTTTTTGTCTTTAATAAACAAGTTTAGAGTTTGGGTATTTGTGACCGTTATAGAGACTTTTAACATATGTTTGAACAGTTTGGAGATTTTTAGTAAATTCTAAAAACTCATTGCGTATTTATGGACTTTAGAGGTTATAGGCATATTTTAAGTTTAAACAACACGATCTAAATAAACCAGAAATAGTGTTAAACGAAATGGTATAAAATAATCTGGTGTGATCAGTCTTGAAACAGCTCAGTAATACAGTCGCTTTATATTTTTATTAAAAACGTACCAACGACCCGAACAAGTTATATATGCGAATCGAGCAGATCAGATTCTTTAATATATCTTTACAAAAAGTCGTCCAATGTTTGCATTATTCAGTTTAAAGAAAACTAATAATAAAGATTTCTGTGTCCAAGGTCACTTCTATGAAAATTTCATATATTAAAATATATGCCTTCGAATTCACAAAATAATAAAAACGAGAGTACAAAAATAAACTTTATTAGTTTAGCAAACAATCTATATACAAAGAAATATACATGTAACATAAGTAAGTACATTAATTGATTATATCGTACATAATAAAATATGGCAAGGATGAAGATGAGACGAATTACGTATATAACATTTGAAATATGAAAAAATGATAATACTGATGAGAAAAATGCGAAAGTAACAGTGCAGTCTGAAAAAGTGCAAAGAGTCCTTTAACCAGAATATTTGAAGATACACGAGAGACATGAAATGTACACCTAAAGATTTTTAACAGATTGATGGCATTTTTTTAATTGCATTAAAGAATCTAGTGAAGCCAAGCCTTTGATGGAATGGTATCTAAGATAACTTGAATATACGATGCGCATAGTAAGTACAACAGTGGCTCAACTGACAAAACTGCATCCTAAATACTTGAAACAATGTTCTGTAACAACGACCCAACTAAAATTCAGCATTTTGTTCAAAAATGCATCATATTAATTGCTGTCTTTGAATTTGAATCAAATTTTTTAGGGCAACTGTAGCCAAAACATGGCTAAGAATTTTGTCAGTTAGGCCACTGCTGTACTATGCGCTTCATATTATAATCTGCATATTATTATGAATCTGTGTGCTACATGCACTTTAAAACACTATCTCGAAGTGCATTAAAACTAAAAAATGATATAAGAAGTAAATATAAGGAACATTTATCAATTTTTAAAAATATATGATGAGCGCGCATATGATAACTTTGAAAACATTTGGGTATCTATACAGACACTTTTCTAGTATAATATTTAATAATGTAGCGAATGCCCAGAAGGCTCTAAATTAAAGCTAAATGTTATTTTAATTAAAGTACTCGTAATCAATAAGCCTAAACTGTAGATAGTCTAGAAATTATCAACAGACATATTATAACTCATTTCTAAGACTACCTTCAGTCCTTGCATTATTGCATAACGTCGCCTTTTACCTATTTAACTGTGCAAACATAGTTGCCTATCTTATTTACAGTCATGTTTTCAGTAAGTCTTATAGTTTCATGAATAATAATAAAATCTAAAACATGATATAAAGCTTGGTTAATATACACATGAATGCATAAATACGCTTCTGCAAGTTCTGCTTAAGCTAACTATTTAGAAGCTGATAATGGATAATCAGTTAATGGTAATCACCATAATGCCCTTGTGATGAAGCTACTGGGTGTTGAGATTGTCCAGATTTATGGACAACTGCATTAAAACCACTATGTCCATCATCGTAATATTCGACTTTACGAATGGTACCATCTGGTTCGACCAGTGAATATTGTCCTTTGACTGCATGTCCATCGCGTTCTTCGGAATGTTCTTTAATGTCGCCTGTGTGATGGTCTCTTACGCCGTAGTTGAATTGGTATTTAGGATACGCCTGAAAAAAGACTAAAATGAAACCAGTACAAATAACTTCAAATTGCAAAATCGAAATCCTTATATTTTACTGAATTTAATATTCTTAAATAAAGAATTATGTTTTCTTGTAAATTCAAAACTAAGTGTTGTACATTGAGTAAGTAACTGTGCTATAGGTGTGGAATCTACCACCCAGACAGCGTTATTTTAACGTGGCGTACCTAATAATTTAATCATCACGGTCTCCCTTTCGGAGACACGAATTGAGATACGCCCAATTAGCGCACTAATGCTATTGCAGAAGCTACCAATATACACTGGTGGGAGCGAGGTATGCCTATCGAGACTTCTACTAGCTCTCCAGGCTAATACCGGATTTATAAACGTACTTACTCGTCGAGACCCCTTCCCCCGTCATAAGAGATGGCCTTTAGTCCAGCTTCAAACTTTCCCCACGTGTGTGGTACCACTACCCGACCGAAACCAACCTCGATGTGGCAGGCTTGGACGGTTATGCCAACCCGGTCTACCAGTTATAGGCCTGGTGTGCCCAGGAATTAATTGAAATTATTGAAAACATAATGGGCATAATAAATTTGCTCTTCAATAATCCTTTCATTATCTACAATTGTAAATTAGAATGCGCTAACAAATAACC
Organism: Agrypnus murinus; assembly: GCA_929113105.1. NCBI lineage: Eukaryota > Metazoa > Arthropoda > Insecta > Coleoptera > Elateridae > Agrypnus > Agrypnus murinus. The sequence continues at coordinate 18,563,081 of OV816028.1, read as the reverse complement.
AACAATATGTTAGAAAATTGAAAAATACTCTTTTTAACTCGTAAAGAAAGATAAATCATACGGGTCAATAGCAATAAAAAATGATTCAGCTGAAGCAAATCATGCGGGTCATTATATTTTCAATAATTTCAATCAATTCGCATGTAAAATGCACAATACACAATCATATAAGGAGTTATTTACATTCCAATTTGCCGCTGCGCGCCGTTGAGAATTTAAATCTGATTCGTCACCGCGTGGCCAATCACGTCGTCCGGCCGTGCTCCGACTAGGCGCTTGTGTGTATTCACATCAATACCCCTTAAGCCCAGCGACTCGAGACGTATCCTTATACTCTCATCGCTGAATCCAGCTGTCTAGTGACATGCAATTTCTCATCCGCCGAAGATTACCTCATTATTTGCTTGATAAATGCGTTTTTGTTATTAGAGGTAAATCAATTAATCAATAACATTTTAGTTTCGCATTACTAAATTATGTAGTATCTTCAACGCTGCATCGCGTTTTTATTATACTTGGCAAAGTGATAACTTTCACTAACACGTTTGTTAAAAACAATTAAAAATTAAGATTTAAATTCTATATTACGAATTATAAAATAAAATTATCTATAATTTTGAACTTTCGATATTGCATTCTAAAAATCTATATAGATCATGCATTTCAAATGATTCAATTCATGGATCATGTAAAAATTCAGAATGTTAACCTCTGAATTTTGAACATAATCATTTAATTTTCAATTGTTTATAAATAAGGATTTTAATTCTGCACAAACTTACAACTCCAACTAATTTTTAATTTTAAGTTTTTAATTAAAAATTCGAATGCTAATATCCAGTTTTAATATAGTTTCGAATTTCAAATTTTTGATTTCAATGAGATTTGGAGATTTTAAGCACTAACATAAGTTCTTAGTCTTAACAATTTTGTCAAATATTATTGTAATAGATTACTTGCTTTTTATTCGAGATTATGAGTTGCCCATCCTTAGATGCTAAATACCATGATTTTCAATGGTAGGAAGATATAACCCGTATTAAAATATTTAGTAGGCAGATTTCATGCAAATTTTAAAAATCCCGTATCCTCCCCTATGAGTGACATAACCTAACTTTTTTTAAATAAATGGGGAAGACATTTTCCTTATGTAAATAAAACTAGTCAATTAGAACTAACATGCACACCAAAACACTTTAAACATAAAAAGGATATAGTGAAATTCAGCATTTCTTTGTAAAAATTAACACTTTTTTAATTTCATTAACACTTTTTAAGACTTAATAAAGTTTTAGTGCTTTTTCAAAGTCAAAATTTATCAGAAACAGACAGAACAGGTTGTATTTAAGATATATTAAAGTATATAACTACTCACTACATGCAGAAATTATTACAAAAATCTGTGTTTCATTTTAAGGAGGAATTTTGTTTGTGTAGTACCTTTGAGTAACATTCAAGTTGGATATTTCTAAAGCTTTTTAATAAGATGTTTTGTTGGAAATAGGAAGAGTAGCATCTTAACCACATAAATGATATAAATTATCATATAAAGATTGGCTCGTTGTGATATAGTTTGTGTAATACATTTTTACAGGCTGCGCTTTTGAAATGTGCAGTAGTTTTATGTCATTTGAGCTGCATAGTAGTGCTCTGTAGTATCTACAGAAATATCCAAATAAGTCATAAAAGGCGTAATGTATAGTTTTATCAACAAAGAGCATTGAAAAATTGTGAACAGAACTCTCTCATTTTGATTGCAATTGCTTTGTCCAAACATTTATTATTTTTGAATTGTTTTCTAAAGCTAATATATTTTTTTGTTAAAGTTCCTCGTGACCCAAAAAATATACCAATAACAGAAATCTTCGTAACATTATGTTTTTCTTTAAAATAATTAATTTGGAAAATATTGCAATACAAGCAAATAATTATATTCTGTATAGATCTTGATTAATTAACGGTGGAATTGGAATCTTTGTGTTGAATAATCGTATGAGGAAATAATAAATGGAAGCCAACAGCTGTTATTGGAAATTTGAAAAGGTGTGTATAGAGATGGAGTCACTTTTCAAAGTTGGAGTTGAAATTTGATTGTAATTGTGACTTTTATTATTATTATGAGCAAAATACCAATATAAAAGAATAATTATAAACAAATTATAAGTGAAATTTTTATAGTTAAAAATTGATGGGATTGATTGATTTAAATAAGAAGCAAAAAGACAAATTTATGATTCATGTCATTAAAGACATTTTAATAATTCAATTTTATTTATGAGACGTATCAGTTTTTTGAATCTAAAAAAAGATTTCAGTTTGGTATAAACATTGTATTTATTTGTGTGAATGGAAATTAAGGATTTTGTTGTAATTATTATATGGACACTTATTAGTGTATTTATATTTTATTATTTGTCTGTAAGATAATAACCTAGAGAGCTTCAAAGCGACCCAACCTGAGGGAGTGTCAATTTTGTGGGATATAAAGATTATACTCACTTCAAATAAAGATAAGCCGGGGCAGAATGAATTCAGACAAAGTAAGGAATTGTATCTTCTTCAATTGAATACAATTTATTGACTTTGTCTCTACTTTTTATATTGTACGTATATATAAATAAGTTAATTAATTTAAAACAAATTATAAACCCCCATATCGTAGTAATATGTGTTATAAATTTTAAATTAAATTCTTAGTAAGAATAAATTAAATTAAAAGTTCTTTTAATCATAATAATTTATAATTTAATAATTTCAAGAATTTTAACTCTTAAATTATTAATTTAATTGGTAGATTTAAAATAGATAATATACATAGAATTCAACATTATGGTAATACTGTCTATTTGAAATTTTGAAGTTTAAGAAAATCTGAATAACGAATTAGTAATGCTGAATATTAATTATTATAACTTTTAAACACTAGATTGTACCTATTTCTTCTTAACGCTTTAAACTAAATCTTTAATTCTAGATTTTATATTCTGAATAATAAGCTTCAAAAAACTTAAGATCTTTCGTTTAAATTTTCTAAATAATCATTTTAATTTTTAATTAATTTGTAAATATTCAGAATTCAATTCTGTTTTTTAAATTGCAATAGTACAATATATAAGGACAATAAAAATTTAAATTTATTAAATTTTCCTTAACATTGCATTTGCAAACAATTAAATTCCTCTATAAATATGTGATTACCAGCATTGATAATTCAGGTCAAGGCGTATTAAATTTTAAATTGTAATTTCTAAATTGCAAATTTTAAGTCCTGTACTATGAATTTAAGATTTAAATTTTGAATTCGAAAATTTAAAAACCAGTAGGTACCTTATTTCAAAATCACAGATTTTAATTAAAGCTTATAATATTTAAAATCTATAAATAGAGTCAACAACTAAAATAATATTGTACCAGATATTTATTTCAAAATGTATGCAGGTAATTCCGAAATTTAAAAATTCTTAATACAACAAATTGAATAGAAGTAGTCATTTAACATAATGAGCTTTAAGATAAGATTCACAATACAATTTCATATAATTTTGTTTTGTAATTGTAGGTTGTGCGTCTTAAATTCTGTATTCTGAATTCTAAAATATGAAATTTGAGTTAGAATATATTATTAGAAATTTTATTTATAATCTAAATTACAAATTCCACATATTATTGCTTTCAGTTTTAAATAACGAATTTCTTATCGAACATACTATATTGCTGAGATTGGTAATCATAAAGAAGATATTAGAATATATGATTGAAAAATACAGTTTGGACAAGAACAATAGAAATTGATTGTTGCACACTTAAACTACACTGACCATAATTATAACCATTAGTAAAAAAATCTTGATACTTAGCATAATATGGATGTACGTCATACTAAAAATACAAACGTCCATGCACTTGCAAGCCTCTAAACATAATTTTGTAAGGTTCCAAAACTTACTCTACACGCACAAAACTAATAAGTATTGATACTAACTATTGAAAAATGAAAAACCAATAACTGAAAATTACAAGTTTACGCTAGTGAATGTGAGTGAAGGAACAAAAATTTGTGGATCAGAACGAAAATAAATTTAAAATAGAGTTTGAGATCCATAATCGCAGGTGGGGCTACCAGATCTATACTATTTTACTGTTGAGATATTTCCCGGTAGTAGCTGGTTGACGTTTTTTTTTACTTTGGAAGATTCATCGCTGCAAGGCATTTACCAATTTTTTTCGAATTATTGATTTTTTTTATTTTTTTTAAATATAAAAAGAAGATAGTACAGAAATAGAATCAGAAAGTAAAATTTTGTAAGATCTAAATGATTGAATAGCATCTTGTTTCTGTTTGTTTTAACACTTTTTTAATTAATTTTGGATATTTAAAAGAATTTAGTTTTAAAAACATACCTGATGATGTAAATGAACTTATATAAATTCAAAATAATTGGACGGAAAAATGGAATTGTTATATTTTTCTTTTATTGCATAGGCAACACTTTAAACTTACCATTATTAAAAGTAATCAAGATTTATTAAACTATAATTTTATTTCCGCAAAAAAAGTTACGCTCCAGCTGTTTTCAACATAATTACCATAAATTATGTGATTTGCATAATAATAAAATTAAAAAGAAACGTTAATTTGTCTATATTTAAATACTTTGGTATACTAAATTTAGCTTAGATGAAAATGTTAAAATTTTAAACGATTATAAAATAAAAATATAATTGCTAATTCTTTCAAGAAATATAAAATAAAAAGACAAATTAAGTAAATGATATGATTCAAATTTTAAATTAATTGCATTTGATTTTAATCTACTATGATGCATTCTTTAAATAAGTTAATTGAAATGTTTCGATTTACAGTTAATAGTATTAAATTAATGAAGGTATTTCAAATATGAAAGCTTAAAAGTAATAAAATTCGAAGATAATTTAAACATACATTTATTAAATTGAATTCCATTACGCGCTACCGATAATTTATTTTGCTTTTGGACATTCACTCCATAAAATATAAATATAATTTAAGTAACTTATATAAACACACAAGAAATTCCTTCTAGTTTATTAGTTTTGTGAAACAATTTGAAAACTGATTAAACTAACCCTGTTGTTTGTATATTATCAAATTGAATAATATTTAAGATTTTAATACAATGAATAGCAGTATTAATATTAATACCACATAAAATATTAAAAGTACCCAAAATACGTTCCTTGTATGTATATTTAAACTTATTAATCATAAAAAGTGGCCAATAAGTACAATCTTGGGTTTATATGTAATATAGTTTAATAATAAACATGCTGACGTTTCGATCACTTTGCGTGATCAAAGCCTAAAAGATACATATGTAAATGTTAAAAAATACAATTAAATTCTTATAACTATACCTTATTATATTAAATAAATAACATATAAAAATTTTTTAATAATGTCAATTTAAAAGTTATTGACATATAACAGTGTATGTCATACAAACATAAAATATTAGACAAAACAAAACGATACATTCAGAAACAACCATGATATATGTTATTAAGTTCATCCATTTGGATTGTTCTTATTGGCCACTTTTTATGATTAATAAGTTTAAATATTAATATCACAACTTATTTTTTTAAATTCAAATAAATATTACGGTTTAAAAAACTCTATATATACTTTATATACAGTTGATTGATTTTGTAATATTACAATTAATAATAAGTAAATTTAAATTGTTTAGATTCAATTAAATATTTCGATTTTTAAAAATTTATATATTTTATATACGGAAATCATGCTTTTGAAATTGAATAAAATGTTATGAACGCATTTAACAGTCAATAAAAAAATTCTTAATAAAAAGATAAATCCAGATCACGTATAAGGAAAACGTCCGATTAAGACGTAGACGAAACATAATATACAGTATACATCACATACAACATATACATGGATGCCTGATATGCCAAATGTAACTGCAAAAACAACATAAGTAAACTTTCCAGCAAGAGTAACTGCGTAAAAGGTATCTGTAAAAGCGTCTGTTTTGCATGCCAAATTAAAAACGAACGTAAAGTAATTACACTTGTGATATTATGGAATATCATAGAAAGTTGGTTAAAAGCAAATTTTGTGTACTTCGAATGATTTATGGTTTTAATTACGGTTTTATAAGTGTTATGTCTTTAAACTTCCTAAATAGGTATGAAAATTTTAATTTGAAAGTTATATTGGAAATAAATCTAATTAATTTTAAACATACCTCGTGAAGATTTGCTAAAATTTTGAAAATTCAATATAAATTAAAAGAAAATGAGTTTTATCATCTGTTGATTAATCAATTAATAAATTTAAATATATAATTAATTAATTTAAAATTTAAATTAAGTATATATTTTATTTTATTAGCAGTTTTATTTTAGTTTACTTTAATTTAATTTTTTATTGAATATTTATATAACTCTGGTATATTTTTTTTATAAACGTTTTATTTACTTACTTTTCTACTGTAATTGAAACAAGAAATGCATCCAATAAAAATAAAATAAACACTTCTATCATTTTAATCAGTGCAATTAAGTTGTTTTCTCTTTTTAAACAACAATCAGATTTTTATACTATCACTGAACCTTGGTCATTATTATACGTTTTCATTTTATAAAAATTGAAACTTAGGTTATAATTATCAATTAAACTAAAAAAGAAAGAGATTTTAATACATCCTTCTATTTATAAGGAGTACTACTATAATTATCAGTCATTAAGTATACTTCTTATTTGTTGACATATCATTATATAAGTTTGTTTTTACTTACTACAGGTTCTGCATGCGCAGGTTGTGCATGTTGCAATAGACCCGCTGATGCACCAATATCATACTGTCCATATCCATCATACTCGACAGGGATGCAAATAGCTACAGCCACAAAGGAAAGCACAATAAGGACAACCTAGAAATTAATATTACTTATAAATTTATAAATTACATCACTGTATATTATTATTATTATTCACACTTATTCACTAAAATTATTTATTTTTTAGGTAATACCTTCATTTTGTTGAAATGATGCACAAGTTGTAACTGACTGACTGCATATGTGAAAGAAAGCTATTTATATTGAAGAATGGGGATGTGTTCCCACTACATATTCCTAACGATGATTTTTACATAAAAATTTCGGCGATACCACCGAATGTAGTAAGTGTGCTAATTGGGGGGTTTCTTTCTAATAGCATAAAAGCCGAAATTATTCAAATCCATTGATTTATAAGAATATAATTAACTGAATCCGTTCATTACAGGGGCTATTAGTGGATTTAATTAAAGTGTTACGTAAAGTTTGCGATTGTTCGTTCGTTTTTGCAAATTAGGCAAGTTTATTTTAACTATTAACTTAGAAAAGCAGGAATCGAATACATTTGCGATGACAAAATCGCGAATGCTAGAAAGACTTTCGTCTCTGCGTATTTCCTTGAATGTGCATCGCCAAATACGCATACTTTAAGTGATCTAGTTAGCTGTGAAAGTGTGCGTGGAGGCAACAATTACGTGATCCTATCACGTGCATCTTGGGCCCTGTCTGCCTTTAGTGATGTTTGGGGCAGTATTGTATAATATTGTAACCTCATAAAGTCATAATGTATTTAAATTAATGCCCTGCGATGCACTGATAACTAACTACTATCTACATATAACATAAGAGTTAAGACTGAAATGTAACAGGTTCTTTGGTTGGAATTCTCTATATATGTATTTATAACATATGCAAAAACCGTTCATCCTTCTTTTTGCTCGAGATGATTTAAATCAGATCAACAAGGAAAGTGTTTGCTACACTAGATAAGTGTTTGAAGTTTGAACTTGCAGATTTACTTCCGCATTTTAATAAATGTTTTTGCTTTATTTAATTCAATTCCTTAATTTGAATTTAAATACATAGAATTAACTAAGAGACAAACTAAATTATTATTATTATTATTTTTTATTTTATTTGGTTGTATCCACTAAACATTGAAACTTGTTGGTATGTACGATTAATTATGTTAAAAAAAGTTAATACGGAAAAGTGTTTTTACATTCCGTTCGCAACTTCCATGTAGTATGTGCATTTTGCTATGGATACCTCAAATACGATAAAATGAATATTTACTAGTTGTTAGGTATTTTCACTTTTTTGCCATTACAACTTTCTTGTAAAGATTTCTGTAATAACGATAAGAATTTATGTAAGAAAAATAGAATTTTATTTTGCTAAAGATTTTCAGCTTGAAAAGAAACGCATGCCATTAACTAACTTAAATCGCAGTTTTACAACTGCAACGACCTTAACCTTTAGTGATGTTGACATTTTATAGCACAGTATAACAAGTTAATATCAACATCTAACATGTGTAAATAATGAAAGTAAATAAGTATGTGTAACAACACCGCACATTTTGGTTTAATAGCGCAACGTAAACGAGAAGACTCGCAGTATCTTATTAGGTGTCGAATTAGAAGTTTCTGTACTAAATATGTTAAATTTTCGTATGCATTATTCAGTTAAAATTAATACGTTCTTTTTCTAAAGAACACACTATTGTGATATTCTGATTATTTCGAGCAGGGCTGGTTTTACATATCCGCTAACCCACTCTTTAGAAGGTTTGATATGTTAGGAACCCTCTCCTGTAACGGGTACATTTCCTACCAGCATTTAGTACATAGAATTTTGTAGTAATTCTTGTTAAAAATCCTAAGTTCGGTCCTGTGGACGTCGCTTAATTTAAACTAGCCTGTCATCAAATAAACATCTTAAATAAAAAGCACCTTTTAGGACGGGAATGTTTAATATTTGCTATAATGAAATAATGTAACGTCATTCTGTTGTCGTTTTTCGTATCTTGCGACCTGGCATTTTAAAAATAATATCAAGTTCTTCAAAAAGGAACCTTGAAAAGAAACCATGAGAAGCGCGTCGTCATCTCATTTAAATATTTCAATAAACATTTTGAGTGCATACGTTTCGAAAATGCATTTTCCTTTGTCTGTATTGGCGTCTTAAATTTCAAGTCAAGGTGGCGTATGAATATCGTCTCGACAGTGGTAGTATTGCACACGTGCCTTTCCAGCGGGAAAGAACTTTGGTGTTGCTTTTTATACGTAAGGTCTAAAATCCTATAGTCGGCCATGTAATAAGCGCCCTAGCCGCCGAATACCAGATGTTGAGTCGCGGAATAGCGCGTAAACGAAGTTGATAAAAGGGCTTCGCTCGGTTTTTGACGAGACACTAACAAGCAGACAGATTTTCGAGACGGGCGGTCTTCCAAAATCACACGCCGAGAGCGTACGTTCGCTCTTGCGTTAAAAATGCCATTGTGTTGTAGTAAAATGGAGTTTGAAAGAAAACTCTAAATTCAGTTTTTAATATTGTTTGAACAATTACCGGCTTTCGGATGGCCGGTACATTTAATTAAAATCAACATGTAATAGCTATTGTTTAAATAAGTGATCGGAAATTAACCAATAATTCGTGGTTAACAAAAGTTACAGTTATTCCGTTAAATATTTTCGTGGACGTCTGTGCTTCAGAAAAGTGGGAAATTTAGTTTCCCTTATTACTGTGTAATATATGTTACGACAGTCTACCGTACCGTAATCTCGTCTAAATAATTATCGTTCAGAAATAAGTTAATAATTACAGACGCTTTCTCTGTAATCGAAACTTCGGTTAAATAATAATTCGTGCTGTGTGCCTTCTAAATTCAGTTCAGAATTAATGTTTATGTGTATTGTTTTATTGAAAACAATGAAATTATAAAATGGTTATCAAAACTAATAGCCAAATCTTTTATGGAACTCTTTGGTTGCATTTTGTTACTGCCGTATGGGGTGAATTTGCAAATTATAATTCGCCATATCCAGTTTCTACGAGGGTTATCTCGTACATCTTTAATGTATGAAAGAAAATTACCAATCTTCCAGTTTCCATTTGCTGTGACGTTGTCGTCCAACTTTATGCAGTTTATCGTTGACTTTGGTTTGTGACTTACCAAAAATAAAAGGTATTGTGACTATTGTTTTTAGTGTCATTCATGTAGATAAATTTCTTGCTTGAATTTGCAGTCATGTTTGTTATTGTTTCTCAATTATTAGAAGTTCATTATAAACTTTTGCTCATTAAATTCTATTATCAATAGAACTCTTGTCAGTTGTTAGAAAAGCTTTAAACTTTAATGTAATTGCAATTCATTTATTTTGATACTGTTGAACTGCTGTAATTTGTCTAATCTCCTTTAGAGATTTGTTTATAAATTTTGTCCAGGAAAAGCTCAGTCAATACAAGGGTTAATATTTAAATTAAATTGTTTTGAATAATTTTTATGGTTGATCTAATCGATTCTTTTGAAATATTTTGCGATCATGACCTGTCAATGTAAATTTCTAATATTGGTAGTATGTGTTTTGAACAATTTTGTGGTCAATCCGATTTTTTTTATTGTTTGGTTTCTTTATTAAACGAAACGTTCTTGGTGAATTTTTGTATTGATTAACTTTTGGACATAATTATTATCCAATAAATTTAGATTGGATTAGCAATAAATATACAAGGTGTGTTTTATTTGTTTATCTTTGTATGTGTATTTCACCCCTTCTTTGTTTAATAAATGTTATTATTGTAAAACTGCTGGATCTCTAAAACGGAACCATATTGGTTATGAAAGCTTAGTTTCATTTCTTTAACAATTGTAATAAACAAAATTTGTGTTTCAACTAAACACTTTATTCATTTTCTGGTTAATGGATTTAGTAAATTTTAATGCTTATTCAAAATAACATCTTTGATTAGTTAATTTATAATTAATTTAAAGCATCAGAACCAGATGGCGCCCTTTTTGAGTTTTTAATTGTGTTTAAAACCCTTATCTATTCCTTTTCACAATTTATACAGCTGTGGAACCAATACCTACGACTTGAATAATTAATTTGTAAAGAGAGAGTTTAAATCTCAAGCTGTGGCAGATAATTTTTGAGTTTTCAGTTACAGTAAGTATCATATGTATTTTTATAGCTTTTTAGTTATATTTTTGTGGTTTTATCTCGGCTGAAAAACCCGCGTTTCATTGGCTATGCCAACGTGTGGCTCGAATAAAATATTGTTTCCACAGTTAAGAAAAGGTTTGAGATATTGGTTGAATATTGGTTTAAGATTTCAGGTGATTTTGTATTATGTATCCAGATAAAGATTCCTTTTTGGAATCAACAATATTGTCAGATTTTTGTGAGGAAACTGGAAGCTTCAATTACAGTCATATAGTTTGTTGTTAAATTATGCAATGAGTTAAAATTTAAAGTATTGGTAGTTCAGATTACAGAATTATTTTTAATTACCGATAAAGTTTTTGAGGATTTGGCGAACTGTTTAAAATTTTGTATGATACAGTTTTTATAGGCTTTGTATTTAGAAGGCATTTGGTTAACGGTCGGAAGGTGTTTATTTTTGAGATTTATTTATAGCTACCGTCGAATAGCTTTGTACCATAATGTGTTTCGTTGAAGGTAACTGGGTAAAGTTAATTACAGTATGTTACCGTGTGAAAATATGTTAGGAGTTTTTCAGATAAAACTTTCGATACTTGAAAATTTATCGTATCGTATCGTATCGTACCGTATCGTATCGTATCGTATCGTATCGTCTGTTTGAATTTAGCGATTTCGTTTAGTTAAAAAGAATGACAACGATTTCAGAATTAATTTTGGTATCATTAGGATATTTCAGATTATAGATAAATGGCTTTGAAACTTTTTTTCGAGTTATAGATTTCACGTTTTCTGTAGTTAGAAAACCATTATGAGTTTTTCCGAATTGATAAGAAATTTTCTTTGTTAAAATTTACAGTTGTGTAAAGTTTCAGCTTTGTTTGAAAGTTTTAGTAACTACCGATAATAAGTAAAGGTTATTTAAATTACAGAAAGTTTGAAGTACAGGGAGTTTCTTTCTCTTTCGTGAATAAAATTTTGATGTTGAAATTTTTTAGTAATACTATTGGATAGTATCGCCGGTTTGTATTTCCAAAATTATATTTTGTTGTCAGTAAATAATAATTAATGGAGAAAAATTATTTCAGAATTTGAATAAATATTACAGCTGAGTTTATTAGAAATTATTGAGCGTTTGGTTCGTTTGAAACTTTATTAAGGTGTAAAGTAAAGATTCTCCTTGTTTAAATTAGGTTACAGATATGTTAGACAAATTTTTTTGGTTTTGCGTTTTCGAATTTTAGTAATTTGATTACGATTGTGGTTAGTAGTGACTTAAAATTTTCTTTTTGGGTTTCAGTAATGTGTTTTACTTTTGGACGAGTAACATTAAAATTTTCTTTGAGATCTTTTATGATGATGATATTTTTCAAAATACTTTTTGGCTACTTATGGTTTTGTGTCGGCGGGTATGTTCGTGTATGTATTTGAAGGATCCTAAACTTGATGATTGGGAACGTTTGATGGTGTAAGCTGTTGTATGTTCTATGATTGTGGTCTTGCCGGCAGATGAATGGATTTTTGTATGAGATGATAGGGGAGTTTACTCGCTACCAAACTAAAAATCAAACATTTACCGTATAAATTACCTTTTGGGGTTATCTTCTATTTTTGCATTTAAATTCTTTTTATGCTTATTGTTAAATAAGTTTTATCTTTAAATAATAGTAATTAATCCCTTTTGTGGCGTTAATTCTTTCATAGTTCTGACAGGTACTGTTGAATTTTTTTCATTCCTTTAGTTGTGGGAGTCACATAAAACAATGATAACGTGATTTGTTGCGTGCCCTCTCCTTGTTGAGTGATTGAATATCTTCGTGGGATCTTGTGTGGGAGTGTGTTTGAGTGAAGCGTGTACAGGGGATATTCTTTTATCCCTTGGGTGTTTCTTGGTAGGTTGGTCGGAAAGCACGCAGGGTGTAAGACAATTTTTCCCTATTGTGTCCAGTAAATATATTTACCGATTTTGACAGTTCTGTCTATTTAGAGATTTGTGTGAAGTTATTACTTCATTTTGAATATTCAGAAACATAATAATCTGTTGGGATCTTGAGTCCTTGTGCATTTCAAGTTCGTTGAACTTCCATAAGCTTTTTCTAAAAGCTAAATTATAAATCTGTTTGAGATCTTTTAGGTCTTGTGGTTTTGAACCATTTTGAAGTGAAGTTAGGTGTGTAAGGTTTTGGTGATGCCGTTCAGTTTTCATTTGTACCGTTGGCATCCACCATTTACCGATTTTTGTATCGTTTGTGATACAGTTTGTAGTACAGTTCCGTACCGTACTGCGTTTTTGGGAGACAGTTTCTGTCTTTTTATCGTATCGTTGGCATGTGCCATTTACCGTTCCGTGCCGTTCAGGCAATATAGTATCGTACCGTTTTGCAGTGCCGTTTAGTACTGTGTTTTTGGAGGCATTTTGGTCTCTGTTCCGTACCGTTTGGTGATTTTGATCACCGCCATTACCGTTTTGCTTTTTGAAGTATATGGTGATTCGTATGTACCGTTCAGTTTCGTTACAGTTCGCTGTGACAGTCCAGTATGAGTGTTCCTGTGTTGGAATTTATATGAAATTTGAGAATTTGTGAAGGTCTTAGTGACCTTATGGTGTCCAGCTTTGTGTTATCGTATCGAGTTTTGAGGTCGTGTTCTTTTCAGAACAAGCTTTCGGGTTCTGACTTCTTTTGTATAGACTTTGTCTATTATAGCGCGGTGGGAGGCGCTTTAGAAATTCCTTCACCGATGACGGGTTCCGGTAAGAGTCCGGTAAAGCATCTGTGGTTCTTTTTACCATCTTTTGACCACTTTCTTCCTAAGGACTTCTGGTCCTTCGAGTCATTTTGGTGACTAGTTAAATTTGATGTTTCTTTTTGAAACTGTTTCCTCCCTTATAGAAATTTCTATTTCTTTAGACCTTCTGTTTTAGACTTTGTCTATTATAGCGCGGTGGGATGCGCTCTAGAAATTCCTTCACCGATGTCGGGTTCCAGTAAAAGTCTGGTAAAGCTGAGGTAGTTCTTACCGTTACCATCCTTTAACTACCTTCTTTGAGGACTTTTTGTCCTAATGGTCTATGTTGACCAACCAATCTGTCGGTTCTTTTTGGGAACCATACTCTTTGTGAGACCTTTTGCTTTGTGCAGTTATGAGGTACCCGATCTTTTAATTTGTATAGATCACCGTATCAGTGTGTCCTTTTAAGGGCAGATCATTCCCTTGCTGGGTACCTGTCGTTCTGTTTTGTCGTTTGTGTCATCTTTTGGGAGGTTCTGGTTTGGTGGGATTTTGACCCACTACCTTACCTTTTTGTGGGATTTTGACCCACTACCCTACCTTTTTGTGGGATTTTGACCCACTACCCTAACTTTTTGTGGGATATTGACCCACTACCGTACCTTTTTGTGGGATTTTGACCCACTACCCTACCTTTTTGTGGGATTTTGACCCACTACCCTACCTTTTTGTGGGATTGTGACCCACTACCGTATCCTTTTGATGGGATTTTTGTGTTACAGTTGTTTGTAACGTCTTGCGTTTTAGTGCATGTTGCGCTCTATTTTTCTGTCGTTCTAAGGGACGAACTAGCAATGTTGGAATCTGTTCTTTTTAGAACAAAGCACTATTGTGCTTCCTTCTTTTTCCGTTTCAGTAGAACTGGTACCATCTATTTTATAGTTACAGTCAGTAAGCTCTTTGAAAAGGTTTTCAACCTTCAGCTATATTGTCCTTCGTTGAAGTTAACGGACTTCAATTATTATGAATAGGTTTATTAACCTTATTTCTTTCAGTTAATAGCTACGACCCAATATATTTTGGAGACTATTTGAAAAGGTTCTAGTAACTTTAAGTCGTCCAATAGTTGGTCGGGATTATCTAGTGTTTCATTGGTAAATACAATAAGGGCTTGTTAACCTTAATTTATCCATTTGTAAATATTTAGTTCCGAAGAGGTTTATTAACCTTGATTCTTTAGCTTGCAGTTATTGCGTTATATGATAAGGTTTATTAACCTTAACTTTTTAGCTTGTAGTACAGTCTGATGACTTTTCAGTAAGAATAAGATGAGGTTTCTATATAACCTGAGGTGTGTGATTGAGAGAGGTTTTATCAACCTTAAGTTCCTAGCTTATAGCTATGACTAACCTATTTTGGGTTTGAATTTAATAGTAGTTTTAGTAACTTCATATCGTTTGAATTTTAGTTATAGGCAACCTATTTTATGTTAGAATTTGAAAAGGAGTTTTAGTAACTCTATACCGTTTGACTTTGTTATGGTTTACGTCATTTCGTTCAAGTATTGAGCTTGAATTTTACTTTTGGTATATCGTTTGGTATATACTTACCTTGTATAGGTATTCAGAGTGCCTGTAGTGATGAATGAGTAGTGTTGACTACGTTTTTGAATGTTTAGACACTTTTGGTCTTATAGATTTGGGCGTTAAGCACTTTTGGGTGTGTTCTGGTTTTGATACTAGTTTGGTATCTTCGTATACCTTTTGGCATTTCGTTAGTTTCGAGACTAAAGATAAGACGGGCTTCACAGCTTTTCTTTTTTTATTGTTTTTTTCTTTTTCATTGACGAGTGGGCGAGTGTAACGGGTACATTTCCTACCAGCATTTAGTACATAGAATTTTGTAGTAATTCTTGTTAAAAATCCTAAGTTCGGTCCTGTGGACGTCGCTTAATTTAAACTAGCCTGTCATCAAATAAACATCTTAAATAAAAAGCACCTTTTAGGACGGGAATGTTTAATATTTGCTATAATGAAATAATGTAACGTCATTCTGTTGTCGTTTTTCGTATCTTGCGACCTGGCATTTTAAAAATAATATCAAGTTCTTCAAAAAGGAACCTTGAAAAGAAACCATGAGAAGCGCGTCGTCATCTCATTTAAATATTTCAATAAACATTTTGAGTGCATACGTTTCGAAAATGCATTTTCCTTTGTCTGTATTGGCGTCTTAAATTTCAAGTCAAGGTGGCGTATGAATATCGTCTCGACAGTGGTAGTATTGCACACGTGCCTTTCCAGCGGGAAAGAACTTTGGTGTTGCTTTTTATACGTAAGGTCTAAAATCCTATAGTCGGCCATGTAATAAGCGCCCTAGCCGCCGAATACCAGATGTTGAGTCGCGGAATAGCGCGTAAACGAAGTTGATAAAAGGGCTTCGCTCGGTTTTTGACGAGACACTAACAAGCAGACAGATTTTCGAGACGGGCGGTCTTCCAAAATCACACGCCGAGAGCGTACGTTCGCTCTTGCGTTAAAAATGCCATTGTGTTGTAGTAAAATGGAGTTTGAAAGAAAACTCTAAATTCAGTTTTTAATATTGTTTGAACAATTACCGGCTTTCGGATGGCCGGTACATTTAATTAAAATCAACATGTAATAGCTATTGTTTAAATAAGTGATCGGAAATTAACCAATAATTCGTGGTTAACAAAAGTTACAGTTATTCCGTTAAATATTTTCGTGGACGTCTGTGCTTCAGAAAAGTGGGAAATTTAGTTTCCCTTATTACTGTGTAATATATGTTACGACAGTCTACCGTACCGTAATCTCGTCTAAATAATTATCGTTCAGAAATAAGTTAATAATTACAGACGCTTTCTCTGTAATCGAAACTTCGGTTAAATAATAATTCGTGCTGTGTGCCTTCTAAATTCAGTTCAGAATTAATGTTTATGTGTATTGTTTTATTGAAAACAATGAAATTATAAAATGGTTATCAAAACTAATAGCCAAATCTTTTATGGAACTCTTTGGTTGCATTTTGTTACTGCCGTATGGGGTGAATTTGCAAATTATAATTCGCCATATCCAGTTTCTACGAGGGTTATCTCGTACATCTTTAATGTATGAAAGAAAATTACCAATCTTCCAGTTTCCATTTGCTGTGACGTTGTCGTCCAACTTTATGCAGTTTATCGTTGACTTTGGTTTGTGACTTACCAAAAATAAAAGGTATTGTGACTATTGTTTTTAGTGTCATTCATGTAGATAAATTTCTTGCTTGAATTTGCAGTCATGTTTGTTATTGTTTCTCAATTATTAGAAGTTCATTATAAACTTTTGCTCATTAAATTCTATTATCAATAGAACTCTTGTCAGTTGTTAGAAAAGCTTTAAACTTTAATGTAATTGCAATTCATTTATTTTGATACTGTTGAACTGCTGTAATTTGTCTAATCTCCTTTAGAGATTTGTTTATAAATTTTGTCCAGGAAAAGCTCAGTCAATACAAGGGTTAATATTTAAATTAAATTGTTTTGAATAATTTTTATGGTTGATCTAATCGATTCTTTTGAAATATTTTGCGATCATGACCTGTCAATGTAAATTTCTAATATTGGTAGTATGTGTTTTGAACAATTTTGTGGTCAATCCGATTTTTTTTATTGTTTGGTTTCTTTATTAAACGAAACGTTCTTGGTGAATTTTTGTATTGATTAACTTTTGGACATAATTATTATCCAATAAATTTAGATTGGATTAGCAATAAATATACAAGGTGTGTTTTATTTGTTTATCTTTGTATGTGTATTTCACCCCTTCTTTGTTTAATAAATGTTATTATTGTAAAACTGCTGGATCTCTAAAACGGAACCATATTGGTTATGAAAGCTTAGTTTCATTTCTTTAACAATTGTAATAAACAAAATTTGTGTTTCAACTAAACACTTTATTCATTTTCTGGTTAATGGATTTAGTAAATTTTAATGCTTATTCAAAATAACATCTTTGATTAGTTAATTTATAATTAATTTAAAGCATCAGAACCAGATGGCGCCCTTTTTGAGTTTTTAATTGTGTTTAAAACCCTTATCTATTCCTTTTCACAATTTATACAGCTGTGGAACCAATACCTACGACTTGAATAATTAATTTGTAAAGAGAGAGTTTAAATCTCAAGCTGTGGCAGATAATTTTTGAGTTTTCAGTTACAGTAAGTATCATATGTATTTTTATAGCTTTTTAGTTATATTTTTGTGGTTTTATCTCGGCTGAAAAACCCGCGTTTCACTCCAAAGCACTCAAATTAAGATTAGGAATAGTCCTGTTATTATAATCGATAATCGAAAAAATATATAGCCCAGTAAAATTGTATAAAAATTTGGCCTAAAAAACATTTGTTGGGGAAGTGGCGATTTTTTAATGTTTTAAAGACAGGGTAGGAAGAACGAAAAAATTTGATTAGCTTGCAAAGGAATAATTCTTATAAGAATTTAATTTTTCATTCGTTCGCGAATTTTATTTTTTAATTCCCTGGTACAAATAAATTCTCGTTCTCGAACGAATCATATTTATTGAGACTTAAAAAATACTTATTGTTCACAAATTTATCACGTATGAATCATTCGTAAGTTAATAACAACGCAGGATTATATAATATATAAAGTTGCAATTTTATTAATACACGGAAAGCAAATCTGTATGGCACTGTATGCGCGCTGTCGAATTTTGTTTGATAATTCTTCATTAATTGACACCATGTTTTCGATTTATTTTAATTGATTATGTAACATAAAAATCACTCATGAATGATAGAATTGAGTTTTTCTTCATTCGCGAGTGATAATTTCTTTACCCTGTTTAAAGATGGCTCTCCTAATCAAGAATTCGAAAAATTCTATTAAAAACAGAGTTGGGAAAAGTCGTCATCTTGTTTTTTAGAGGGTTAAAAATGATTTTTGCAAAATATCTTGATTCCGCTTCATCTTTCGGGGGAAAACAGTTATTACCACTAATACACCACTGATACATTGGTTATAACTATACTGTGTCAATATTATTTATTTACAATCCTTGAAACACCAAAGAAAAGATAAACATTTAATACGAAAATTTATTTTACATAAAATTTACAGACGTTATTCCTTTGCTAATATTATTATTATTAAAATTTCTACAATCAATATTATTCAAGTCTGATATTACTGTTATGTAGCACTTAACAAACAAATGGAATTAAATATTTTTACACATGTGCAATTGCTAAAATCTATATGTAGGTATATTTTAAAACGTGTAAGTAGATAATGTCTTAATATTTCAATGATATTTTTCTTTTTTTAACCAGCAAGAACAACTGATATTTTGATAAGATATTTAGCAGTTTTATATTTCCCTTTTGATTTCGATTACCTTAAATTATCTTAAAATTTAAAAATTCAATTTTAAACTTAAAACATTTGGATAGTCCCTATTTACATTTGCAAATTTTAATTTAAAAGAAATTAATTTCCTTTTGCCGACCGTAGGGCCATCTTTAGGTGTTTATAGTTACTGAAGCTTCCTATTATTAACTCTGGCGGCGATAACGGGGCCTTAATAATAAAGTTCTTAATTAAAATGTTACCTAACACAAGATACAAACAACAAGTGGTGATACAGGTGGAAGGGGCAGTGAAAACGATGTCATGCGTATATTTTTCAAAAACCGTGATGGTATAGCATCAGGTTCATGTCACCAGATTTTACTAGACTTAGATTTAGCTTTCACTAGATTTCAACTGTGCTGTATTATTTTTGCTCCAATTTAAAATTAAATTTAAGTGGTTGAAATTGACTATTCAATTTTAAAATTTATATTCTTACGTCTCTAAACTCTAGCGTTTCAAATTATCGTGAAGAAACTAATAATTAATATTTCTACTTAAAACCTATCTACCTAATCTACTTGTTAAATAATTAAAATAGTAAACATTTTTATTCAAGTTCAAATATAAAATATCAATTTATAATTCTGCCTTTTCTGTTTGGTATCAAATCAATAGGCAGTCAGTAAAGTTGATAATAATTATGATCATAGCAAGCGTTTGTTTACAAATGAGTAAATAAGATTGTGGTGCGTGTAAGAATAGCATTCATCGAAATTGTGTTTCAATTTTATGTTATGGTCAGTGCCTCCTGGTTTGATGCAAATTGCACCAACTTAACAAAAGAGGAACTGCAATTGTATGTTAATAAGGAGCATAAGAAAGCCAGTGGCGAAAGATGGATTTGTGGGAACTGTTCAACACCAAAAGATCTACTGGATTGTTCTCTTGAGTCGCAGCTAGATTCCATTACCAATGCAAACGATGGGTATGTTTCTTTAAATCCACTCGATAAAATGTTAGCGAAACATTTTGAACAATTTAAAATTGAACTTTTCAACATAAAAACTGAACTATCTGCAGAAATACTAGAACCAGGAATTCTCTTAAGACTTTAATAAAATTATTAAACTTGAAAACGAGAATAAATCATTAATAAAGGAAATGAATCGTAGAAAGCAGGTTGAATCATCTACCTCAAATGACTCTTCGACATCAGCAGCTTATAAAATGTGCGTCCTGCAAGAGCTTTCTGACCATGAACAGAGAAAGTCACTTTGGTTTAAAAAAATTAGAAAGTGCTAAGGAAGACGCTGAGCAAGCTTCCAAATTGGTTAATAAAAATAACGCCCAAGCTAGAATAATCTCATGTTCACGTTTAGGTATTTTAAAATCCTCACATACTGCAATAGACTCTTCTACTGTGACTCCGAGACCTATGCAAGTTGTTTTAGAAAATGGTGATTAAGTGATTGATGTTTTTAAAAGCCTGCATATGTTAAAAACTGATCCTATATACGAGAATGTAAGAATTATAAGTGACCGTTCTAAAGATCAGAGAAAGTTTATTCAATCGTTAAAGCAGGAACTGGCCTCCAGAAAAGCCAATGAAGAAAAAGATATCACGATCAGATATCAAAATGAAAGCTTCAAAAAACTCCGACAGGTGTTAAAACCCATTAAATTGCCAACGTTTTACCAAAATACATGTGGTCTCTGTACCAAGTTAAATATACTAAATACAGATCCCTTCATTCAGTTATAAAGAAACTAGTCTTAACAGCGGTATAACTAGTGACTGCAAAAGGCGGTGTTTTAATAGCCATTAAGTTCGAAATAGTTTCAGAAGCTATTGTTATTTCTCAAGACAACTTGGAACAAGTATTTGTGCTTGTTGGTAATGGTGATGATAAGATTATCCTAGGTAATGTTTACATTTCACCTAAATCTTCATTTGAAAAGTATAGGATCCTATCTGAAACAATTGAAGATGCTATTAATAGATATCCAGAATCCCAGTTACATCTTTTTGGCGATTTCAATTTACCAACAATCACTTGTGCTAATGAATACATGATGGCTTCTGCAAATATTGAACCTGGAGCGACCATTAATGAAAGAGATGTAATGCAAATATTGAGGGACCTTAGTGCATATCTAAACTTAGTGCAAGTGAATAGGGTTTCCAAACAAAGAGGTGTCTATTTGGATCTAATATTCTCAACTGAAATGCTGGATGTGTCGTCAGTTGATGAATCTCCATTACCAATCGACTTACATTACCCACCGCTGTGTGTTGATATCGTTTATAATATCAAATGTATTACGAATCTACTTCCTAGAGAGGATTATTTTTATGATTTTTTTCAATGGTAACTACCGCCTTTTAAATGAATATCTCTCGTATATTGACTGGTAGAGTGTATTTGATAATGGATCAACTGATGAAGTGGTGAGTCATTTTTATAATATTATTGGGTATGCTATAGAAAATTTTATACCAAAGAGGGTTCGCAAAAACTTCTCGTACCCTTCTTGGTGGCCAAACTCTTTAAGAAGGCTTGTCATTTTAAAAAAGTTGGCCCATTGCAAGTATAAGAATAGTATTTCTAGGGAGGATTATCTAGAATTTAGTAGATTAAGGATGGAATGTAAAATCTTATCGAAGGAGTGTTATAACAACTACCTATATCCGGAGCATTGAACAATCTATCCCCCACAACATTAAAATCTTTCATAAATTTGCTGATGCTAAATGTAAAGAGAATAATATTCCCAATGTTCTTAATAACAACAATGAAAGATTTTCTAATGGATTGGATATAGCAAATAGCTTTGCTACATAATTTTCAAACTGTGTGTAGTACTCCATGACTATTGAAAGTATTGTAACGAATAGTAAACCCACATATGACGTTATCAAACATTCTAGATGTATGAGTCATCACTGTATGACTCATCAATAACACCTGCGTGTATGACTCATCAACACGCATCATCGACGTCATTTATCAACAGCAGCATGTATGACTCATCAACACGTCATCGAACATTCTAAATGTATGAATCATCGTATGAAAGATATAAATTGAGATCGCGAATAGAAGGGGACAGTTAATGTTTAACCGGCGTCGTGTTGAAATGTACTCTGAATAATTAGTTAATAATTGTAATATATAAATAGTTTTCATATAAATAGTCCTCAAATAAATTTGTAAATACCTAGCATTTAGATAATAGTTCGTCAAATAGTTTATAGTTATAGGGTTTTTAATTAAGTGCATTATAAATAATCTTTTCTTTATTAATAGACGATTTAAACAGCATTTTTGTTATTATTTTAAAAAGAACGTTACGGTATATTTAAAAAGTTATCCAAGTTAGATATCAATAAAGGCTCGGGCCCTGATGGAATCCCAACTGTTTTTTTATTTAATTGTTGCTTTGTTCTTGTTGGCCGATTACACATACTTTTCAATATGTCCTTGAGAGTAGGTATATTTCCTGAGTGTTGGGAATTATTTATTTAACTCCGATTTTAAAGTCTGAAAGTAAGAATGAAGTCACTAACTACCGAACTATTTCGATATAATCAGCTTTACCTAAATTGTTTGAGAGTGTAATGACTGATCATTTAACTGCTTGTTTTAAAAGAAACTAACTAAAGTTATACCAATACAGAAATCCGGTGACAAATCAAAAGTAATAAATTATCGTCCCATATCAATATTATCAGCACCGGCAAAGATATTCGAACAAATAGTTTATAACAACCAGTGTCGGCTCGTACCAATGTTGAGTGGTAGGGCCAACCTCGGCCCAACGTCCTAATATTCCCCACCCCTTTTCAATTAAAAGTAAAAATTTCATTAAACTCACCAGAGTCTGAAGTTAGGTGGCAGGTAGTTTTATATTTTCGTCGGAATTGCACAAATCCAGTTTTAAATAGCACGCACACAAAAACATGAATGTTAAAGTATTAAAAACTTATAAACTAAAACTGTTACGTATATCAAATACCTAAAGTTTTAAATAGAAAGTTACGTGGAACTATAATTAAAGTCCATTCTCCGTTCTTTTCGATTTGCAAATCGGCCAATAACTTGTTGATTGAAATTTTCAATATTATTTATGAAAGCTTTTTCTGCCGATAGCATTCCTAATGCACTTAATCGCTTTTCTTTCATCGAATTTCGTAGAAATGTCTTGATTGGCTTTAACATCGAAAAACATCTTTCTACTTCGGCCGTTGACATTGGCGTTGTTATTAATACTTCCAAAAGTTTACGCGTTTCTTGAAAAGTATCACGCATTTCTTCTTGCGAAATCAATGATAAAAGAGAAAGAGTCCCTGAAACACATTGCAGTTCTTCTTTTTCGTAAATAACCTAAAGTTCAGTTTTTAACCTATTTTTTTCCAAAAAAGAATAAGCACCGACTACTTGAAAAAAGGTTTTCGGGAAATTTTTTGCCGTAATCTCGAAACGTTTCTAATAAAAATAAATTTGTTGCTAACAGATGCCCAGTAAAACTAAATCTAGTTCTTATTTGTTGTATAATAACATCGCATATTTCAATTGCTTCTCTTTTTTCTCTAACGAAAACGGTACAAGAGTGCGAGATTTCTTTCGGGGAAGTGTTTCATTGACTGAAAACTCTAAATCAATATTTTCAATGATCTGGTCCATTTGATCTCGTATTTTTTGAATTTCATTTTCAAAATGTTGTAAATCTTGTTTAACTTTAACTGAGTCGGTATTTTTTTTCTGCAATTGTTTAAAAATTATTTCCACATGTGGCATTATTTTATTATGAAAAACTGTTAACCAAAAAATACAGTCTTTATTCTGCAGTCGAAGTTTGTAGGCACCAGCTTGTTCAATTGTGGAATCAAACTTAATATGTTCACTGTTTTCTAATGTTTCCATGACATCTATCAGTTCTATTCTGTATTCATAAACAGTGTTAACTTCCTCGAGAATAAAAATTCCATCTGGTCTGATGCTGTTCATTTTTGGTAACACAAAAAAATACACTCATAACACAATAACTCGATACAGTAAAAACAATACATGAAAGTTTAAAAACTACAACTGCCAACGAAACGTAAACGCATGCACCCCGCAAAAGAAACTGTAGTCGGTTGAAGCAATACGTTCGGTTTTACAAGAACCGAACTTTTGTTTCATTGAAACATTTAAAATCAAACGTACCAGAAGTTTCATTAAAACCTCTTTAAAATAAAGTGTTTGTTTCAAACAATTTTGAATATTAAGCCATGTGCATGCAGACTTTGCTTCAAATATATTTTTATATTCGATCAAATAATGTTATTATTACGCTTAAACTTAAAAACTTTCAGATAAATGTTTCAGCAGTTTTTCGTTACCGAGTAGATATTTTTATTCAAGAAAAATGGTATTTTGACGCAAACTATTTTGCTTTGGTTCAAATGAAAGTGATTTTACTCAAGAAAATTGTCAAGAAAACTCCTGATGAGTTTGAAGACAGAACTTTATTTTTTACAGTGTGGGAATTTAATATTAGTTTGGGGACCCATTGTGTGATTCTGCTTTAAAAGGTATTTTCTAGATGTTTATTTCTATAGCAACGCACGCAGTCTTTATATCTTATGTAAAAATTTCTTATGTAAAAAAGTGTTTGTCCAATATATACCGAACTACAAAAAGAACAATTCAAACGGTGAAACACGACCGTTACCCTTAGCAACTTAGTGTCAGTATCTTCAGCCATTTTTAAGACTTTTTACAAACCTAATTGTTTTATTTATGTCATTTTCATAGAAACACTGTGACATGCAAGCCATCTTTTTAGTATTTACTAATCTTCCATCTCAATTAAAGTATTGGTTTTTTAAAAGCAATGAAATTTGAAATTTATAATTACATATTTTTTAAGGTTTCACACAAAATATTGTGTATACCTTTTCCGCGAAATTCTTTAGCGCCCTCGAGATGTCCAGCCGCGACCGCAAGTGGCTTGGCGACATTTATTCTCTCGATACGCTAAAAAGAAATTAGAAAGAAAAAAGGCCTTGTTATGCAAGAAAATTTTCGTACATCTGACTTCTTCGATTTTCCTGCAAATCTTTGTGGGTCAATTTTCTGCTGCGCAATTGTTTTGATGCTGTGATTACAATACAAACTGCCAGAACTGTTTAAGCTTGTGAGATTTTGATATTTTCAATGCACATGCTATTGTACCGTGAATTTTGTTGTGTTAATAGAATATTATATTTACCTTAGAAACAGCAGTAAGGAGAGCAGATATCAGTGGGATTATTACTAAAAACACCACACAAATAATAGCATATGCGGATGGCATGGTCATAGTAAGCGGAAGCAGAAAGGAAATGATCTCGACTTGCGAAACATTAATATGTGAGACAAGAAAACTGGGATTGGAAATAAATGAAGGAAAGACGAGGTTTATGAAATATGGAAAAGAAGAGAGTAGGGAGGAAAATGAAATACGAATAGAAAAATACAGATTCGAAAGAGTGAAAAGATTTAATTAAATCTATGATTAATTAAAATCATTAATTAAAGCATATATGTATGAACCTAGGTAATTACCTAGGTTCGTACATCACTAACTCAGAACAAACACCTGATAAAGTTACAGAAAGAACTCATACCGCAATGAGAGCATATTACATGTATATTTAAGCATCTATTAAGAAATAAACAAATGAATAGAGTAAATAATATTAAAGTATACAAGATGGTAATTAGACCAATAGCCATATATGCAACAGAAACGTGGACATTCACAGAGAAAGAAAAAGAACATATGAATCGATTCGAGAGAAAGATATTGCGAACAATTTTTGGACCAATAACACTAGAAAACAAAGAGAAAAAAAGCAGGAAGAACTATGAAATAATGCAAGAAATGAAGGGGGAATGCATAATGAAAATAATAAAAGCAAAACGATTACAACGTGTCGGGCATGTTATGAGAAGTGATATAGAAAGGGTAATAAGACGAGTTATGGAATTGAATCCAGTAGAAAGAAGAAGCAGAGGAAGGACAAGGAAGAGATGGATGGATAGCATAAAAGAAGACTTAAGGAAGATGAACGTATACAACTTGCAAGGATAGAAAAAATGGAGAGAAATAATAAAAACCCAAAACCCATCAAAGAATATAAAAGGAATGAAGGAAGAAAGAATAAGAGGATTGCTCCACCTCTATACAAAATGGACCAATACATCAATTATGATGTGGCTATAATCCCTATGGATTGGAATGCCAAGAAGAAGACGAGTATAGAATATTATATACTAAAGGTCTAAAGATAATCTTTTAATCTTGAGTGTGAGGTTCGTTTCATTGAGCGAGGAAAATAAACACACGTAGGGCAGTGTAGTCTTATAGTATGTACGCTCTTTTTTGCACGACCTAGCGGAGTTAATCGCAAAAATTTCCGAAATTTTGGAAAATGTTATTAAACGTCTTCCTGGCAATACTTTGTAAACACCACAATTACATAGGTTTCAGGATAGTAGGTCAGGCTTCCCCAGATATTGCGATTATATTACTTTATCCCCTAAGGAATATAATAATAATAATTGCTACAACCCATAACCTGGAAACCAGACCCCAGTAGCTATGAAGCTTGTGCGGGAGGGAGTGGGCGATTATTATTGCATAGGAACAACGTGCGACTGCAGCCGACTTACAGATGGAATCGCGCAAATCCCACATTTGTGTTACAGCTAAGGAAAACTGCAGAAACCCTTAACCAGATCTGCCGGTACCAGGAGTCGAAGCTGGCCCGCTTGGATGATAAAATAATAAAACAGCTTCTTTACTTTTGCGGGAGTGAAGTAGAGCTTTATACAGGGTGCGAATTTTAAAGTGTTAACGGCGACAACTCAAAAATGACTTTTACCCCCTCTTATTTTTAAGGGGTTTTTTTACGGGTAACTTTGGAATTTTTAAAGGGATGATACATATTTCCTTTTTTAGTTCGAATCTACCTAAAAAGCTTCGTATGTATACACAAAATTACTATATTTGCTCGACTTGTTACATAATTTATTAATTATTAGGTTAGAAATAAAAACTGATCATTTTTCATTTCATTTCAATTTATTAGACAAATAAATTGGTAAACGACAAAATTCGTCTATTTAAATTAATTATTGAATTTCTTAAGAAACGAGTTGCCCCAATTAATAAACATATATCCTGACATGTAGTTCCAGTAGGTTGGGGCACCATCTCATTATGCAAGATTGACCCCGCAATTATTTAAATAAGGTGTTTGAGAACATATGGATTGATAGAACTGTTCCGATAAACTGCCCTCGTCGATCATCCGATTTAACCCAGTCACTTTTCTTGTGGGGTTTTATAAAAGAAAAAGTTATGGCGACTGTGCCTACTACAGAAGAAAATATAAAAAATCGTATTCGACATTCTTGCCAACTAGTAGTGGCGCCTGAAATGTTACACAAAGTACAAAAATAATTTAGGAAAAGGGTAGAAAAATGTGTAGACGTTTAAGGGAGGCATTTCGAATACCTTCTGAAGCATGATCCACGTTAAATAAACTGAAATGAAATTGCAAATTATTATTTTTTATTTCTAACCTAATAATTAATTAATTATGTAACCAGTGCAGCAAATTTAGTATTTTTGTGTCAACATGCCTAGTTTTTTACGTTTACTCGAATCTCAAACAGAAAGACATATCACCCTATTTAAAATTCCAAAGTTATCTACCAAGTCTTTAAAATGGAAGGGGGTAAAAATTTAAAAGCAACATCAAAATTTCTACCGTTTACCTGTCCCGACTTGCATTCAGATAGTCCGAATCGTTTTTCTATTCCGTGTAACACTTGAAAATCCTCACCCTGTATATTAACATAATCTTGCAAAAAATATTTTTGTATTATTGGCGTAATTATTTTCTTTTTATACAAACCCTATTAAAAGTAGAACTTTTGATGTTTGTTGTCAGAGTTGAAAATGTCATTTTATGCCACCAGTGTCTAAAGCGAGTGTCTAAACACTTTAGACACCAGTGCAAAAAGTAAATTCAATAAATAAATTACCATAACAACAATTGTTGTTAATGAACAATTGAAACCGAAACGAAAATGACAACTAAAATAACATCAAACATGCTGTGATTTGCCCTACTTAATATTTTTCGATATTTGCACTCCCGATTTTCCAAAAAGTGGTCTTACGTTCTATTATGGAGTTGTGCTAACGTGGGTACCGTTGACCTGGCTGGTACTCTCTCCTCCAAAAGACCCAAAAAATTGCCATTTTGTTTCTAAGGGAATTTTTAGTCTGAAATTTACTTACTTTATTACTTATTTAATTTGGTTAATTTATTTACCAAGGTCCAGTATACAAACGTGTCAAGGGGTACCTTTGTAATATGAAATGTAGTACTTAAAAGGCACTAGGAAACTGAACCAGGTCCCTTGAATGGAAACAAGAAAAATTTTGTTTTCCAATGACGTTTACTACCATGGTACACCAACGTGGCCAATAAAGTGATGCTTTCTTCGGGCAATACTGCCTTTATATTATCTAGTCTTACGGGTTAAAGAGTCATCCCTGAAACAAATTGCAGAACATACAATTTTTGCTGTTTCCAGATCTTGTTTCCAGACGGAGACAGCCTCATTATGTATCTTATGTTTAATGTCGCCTGTACTAGTAAGAATGAGCAGTACGAGGGTTGCGCTGAAAATTGTTAGTTATAAAAAGACCGTTGCATTTTTTGACAAAAAATCTTTATTATTTTTCAAAATAATCTCCATTCAGACTAATACATTTGTGCATTCTTTGAAACCACTTTTTAAAACATTCGGAAAATTCATTTTCTGAAAGGTCCTCAAAAATTCTTTGAAATTCTGTAACTGCTGCATCTGCGCTGGAAAATCTTTTACCTCGCAACATTTTTTTAACAGTTGGAAACAAAAAGAAGTCGCACGGCGCCAGATCTGAGCTATACGGAGGATGAGTTACTAATTGAACTCCTACATCTTTCAAAAAATCCAATGTTCTGGCAGCAGTGTGGGAGGATGCGTTGTCATGATGGACTAAGATGTTACGCAAACCGGTCCTTTGGCGACCTGTCTGTAATTTTGCAAACATCTGTGGTAAAGCCACTTCGCAGTACCATTCAGAATTAACAGTTCTGCGATCTTCAAGTGGAATAATAGCAACAGGATCACTTCGGTGGAAAAAAAACAGCAATCATTTTCTTATTGACGCTTCTGTCACGAATTACTTTTGTGGGCAAGTCTTCATCTTCGAATACCCAAACACTAGACTGCTGTTTAGTTTCAGGGTCGTAACTGTATACCCAAGATTCGTCACCAGTTACAATGCCACTTGCTTGGAAGCTCCTCCGTCAAATTTTTGCAACATAAATTTACACCAGTCTACTCGAGCCTGTTTTTACTTTCTGAAAGCAAATGCGGTATCCAACGGCTTGCTAGCTTTCGTACCCCAAGATGTTTATGCAAAATCGTATTCACCGCCGAGGATCCAATCTTCACTTCCTCCTGAATCTCCCTATAAGTAATATTTCGATTGGACTGAATCAAGCTTGCCACACGATCAACATTTTCTGAACAGGCAGCTTCCGCAGGTCTTCCAGGTCTTGCTTCGTCTTCTAGCAGCTCTCGCCCTCGTCGAAATTCGCGGAACCAATGACTAACAGCGGATAATGAAGGGGCAGCATCGCCAAAAGCTGCTATCCGATTTTCATGGCTTTGCTGGTATCCTAACTGTCTTTTATAGTCGTAGAAAATCATAGCTCTAAAGACAGTTCGCGGAATGCTCATCTTAACTGAATTAAAAATGCAAAATTAACTACGTTTCACAAGGAAATCGGAACGATTAACAATTGTGGGTAACGAATGTCAACTAATGCGACATTCAATTGTTGCAATTGTTTCTAGCCAATTGAGCTTCCATGGCCTGCTACTAACTATTAACAGAGCATCCCTCGTATTCGTCGTATAGGGAAATAACGGGTGTTCATTTAAATTCGTAATCTAGCAACCTTTGGATTATTGCCTGTCTCTATCTGCGACGTATTATATCTGTCGCTCTGTCTTCTTTCATTAAAATTCCAAAGGTTGCTAGATTACGAATTTAAATGAACATGCGTTACATAAATATACTGTATTGTGAACGAGCTATGAAAGGTGGGTGGTGGGTGGATGGATTCATTGCAGGTAGGCGGTAGGAGAGTGCACACTGCACACTCAATATAAACAGGTTCGACATTTTTTTGGCACCTAAGATGTAGCCGTAGGAGAAGTATAAGTAATAAGCAAAAACATATATATTTCGACAGGTTAGAATAGGGGCGCAGTTTTATCGTTTTATCTTAATATCCGCACAAAACCTTACATTAGATCCGGTCGGTAAGTACCAAATTTATTAAAGCAAGTATTTTGCGTAACCGGTACCTAACTAGATTTAATTATTTTTCAGAAATTCTGTCTTTAACCTAATCAAAATCTATTAATCTTCTTTTTAACTATAATTATTCATGGCTCAATCATTTTTATTAATCTATAGAAGTGTCATTTCTGCAAAATAAAATTTACATATGACTTCCTCAACTTATATAATTTTCTAAAACTGATCCACATTCTGATCTACTTCAAAAATTTATGAAAGTCAACAGCTAATTAAATGATAGAAATTCTGATTTAAAAATAGAACAAGTAGGAGGAGCAGTTCTCTTGTTTATTTATTTTTTATTCTATTTCTAGTCTAGGAATTTTAATTCTAATACCTACTTTCTGCATCTTAATTTGATGTTAAGTCGAAAAATTAATGCAGTTGCGTATTCAAATACACAAAAGTAATCCCATCAGAAAGATTACTTTTGGCAGGTAGCCTAGAACAGCATTGTGAAACATTTAGGAAGATTAATGTTGTTAGCTGCACATTATGATAATACTAGTGCATTCTAATAAAGATTATTATAAATTAGTGATAGCCTACTACGATGACATAACATTAAACACACCCATAAAGAACAAACTACGAAAGGGAAAGTGAATCGGCTGTTTTTAAAAAAATAGAGTAAACTCAACAAAAATGTGAAACTAGATCACATATATTAAAGTGGGTTCCTTGTATAGTTCTAGCAAAGCCAATAGGGCATTTTGTTTATGTTTAGTTTAGAAAGTTCTAGATGAAAAGAGTAATCGTTTGGGTCACTGTATTCGTTGATCCTTACACTTCCTAATTGTAGTAGTTGAGATTCTAAAATTACATCAGATTGCAGTACACGATCTACTTATACCGTATGTAGAGTTCACTTTGTATAGTAATTTATGGTCTACGCTTCACTTAATACGTGTTATCATGACTGCTGTAATGTATGAGTATAGTTTAAGGAATTTATGTTTCGACAAATGCAATTAGGAAGAATGTTGCAAATATAATTTGCGCTAAGGTATTAACAAGCTTGTTATTTAATTTAATTATCGGTCTGCTAATTTCGATTGCAATTTTTATGCACTTCACTGACTGGTCAAGGACTTCACTAAGAAATTGCGAGATTTCAACGTCTGCTAGTCTTTAATCCTTATTTCTAGATTACAACAGATTGACGTCTAACTCTACCCCAAACAAATAATTACATCGAAATCGAAGACTGGAGGCAATTCGTAGTTACTTGCGTCGTCATGTTGTGGTTGTTTAAATCTTCGTACTTCTGTTGTTTATAGACCGATTAAAATACTATTTTATATTCGATCCTGCTTATTGGTTTATCAATTTGGCTCATGGAACTGTGGAATTCCCTGCATCAAACATTCTATAAAACAAGATGCAGTAAGAAAAGAACTAGCTATTAACAAAATTGCATCATCATCATCATTACTAGTGTCTCTGACCCGGGAAATTCCTGGAGCAGGGGAATTGCTTAATTTTTATTGTCTGGAGCCCTGGGAAAGATAATCCGAGACACGGGACATTTGTACACAAAATATTTCTTACATTAGAATTAAGGTTTTGTTTGGTTCAAATTCTTGAGCAAATTATTATTTTAAAAAGGCATTTCTAAACAAGAGTGTCAGCTTACACAGTGGTTTTCTCAACCATTTTTAAAGAAACCAGTAAACAAGCCGTTTCAAATACATACAAATTATTTATAGCCTGCTTATAAGCAATCAACAGAAATGGATTAGTTTCAGTAAGAAACTACCGTTAGATACGATATCTAACCAGACCATTCATCAAGTAAAGTTGTACTTTTTATTCAATGATATTCACAAAGAGTTTCTATGCAGAATTTCCTGTTATTATAATTTTTGTAGGTGTCCCGCTCTGCTAAGTAAGTTACCAGGCCAGCCTACAAAAGGATGATAATTTTTCTATACAAACTAAATAATTGCAAAAATACAAAGTGTACTATAGATTTAATGCTGAAATTCGTCGACAACACATCAACTATCAAAGCTAATCTAGATTCTTAATAATCCTACAAGGAAATTAAGTTTTAATTTAAGGTAAATGTTAATTGTTAATTAATGTTTCATATAGAAAAGTTTTCACCCTGACTGGAAAGCGAACCCAAGTTTCCCGCTTTTCAGGCGGCTACTGTACCAACAGAGCTACGTAAGGTGACTCCAGCAAAATGACAAATAGATAACTGAGTTGTTGGAGTCTTGGAGTACCCGCCCTGAAAGTGGAAGGTTCTGGGTTTGATTTCCAGTCAGAGCGATAATTTTTCTATATAGATTTGCATTCAGAATATGATTTAATGTAAAACATTAATTAAAAAATTCTCCTTGCATTTTTAAATAAGCAATTGAAATTCAAACGTATAGGGGTTATTTTGGGTGCAGATTTGGCTGAAGGGACAGTCTACAGTTTCTTATCAAAGCATTAAAAAAACAATATTTAGTTTATCAAGTTTCTTCAGTTGAAGCACGTACTAGATAAATAAAAGTTAAATTTTGAACAGGCTGCAGTTTAATTTCGTTATATCCCTTTGTTAAAAATGATATTTCGATCTTGCTAGGCATTTTTATTCTAAGAATTTTATATTTGTGCCACTAACAAAACAGTTTAATGTGCCTAGGCTTGAATATATGGCCTGTGTTTCCGGTGAAACTTCGATAAGTGCAGGTCTTAAATATAGTATGAGATTTAAAATGTAGTATTTTCTCATTGGTCAGAATTACCGTCATCTTTCACACTAGTGGTTGTCTTAAGAATACCCCTATCGGAATTTATGTAAAGTTGAGATAGTTTTTTGAATTCCCGAGTTATTTGTTGGACATCGGCTCTCAAAGCCTAAATTTCAGGGGCTTGCCCCAGGGCGTAACTCGCGGCTACGGTGGTCGCATGCGGTTGACAAGACCGTCACACATGTTTACAGCTGCGTTTCGAGCAAAGTTTAGTGTTGTACCGTACAGATTTTATTGCTAGAGGACTGATCCTGTGTTAGGGATTGCTCCGAGATTTTAGTTTGGTGAATTTTTATTCACGAAAAAATGGTTCCGGTGTCGCATATTTGCTAGTAACGTAAAGTGTTAATTCCAGCATATATGAAAAGAATTTGTTTAATACTAATCAGCAGTGGACTTTTATATTAACACTTATTAATATTGTTTATTGTTTCCAGCCTTACTTTGTGGAACTCCATAATCATGAAATAAATAAAGATTAGTAAAAGTTTCACAGTTTTATTAAAATATAACCTGACAATATTGTTCATTCATTAAAGGTAACCCTGAGTTTGTGTTTGTATATCTCAAAGGCTTCTAAAATGTCTAATTTGCGTTTGTTATTACAAAAATGTAGGAATTTAATATTATTTTGAGGAGTCATTGTGTGATTTTGTTCTAAAAGATGTTTGGCGTAATTAGATTTTTCAGGCTGTTTATTTTTGTAATGACATACGTGTTCTTTATATCTTATGTCAAAATTTCGAAGTGTTTGTCCAATATATTCCGAACTACAAAAATAACAATTTAAAAGGTAAATGCCCGATTTCATGATATCATGTGTTCTGTCTTTAGCATTAAATAAAAATGAAAAGGTGTTAGTGTTGGTTTTAAATGTTATTTTATAATTGTTGGTTTTTCTTAGTATATGTGCAATTTTTTCTGATATTTTGCCAAAATAGGGTATAGATATGTAATTTGTGTCTTCTGTTTGATTGTCAATGGGATATATTCTTTTGATAGCTAACCTATAATCTTTTCGTTTAATTAAAGTGTCAATCATGTTCGAATTGTAATGATTTGCATGTGCTAGTTGTTTAATGGTTGATATCTCTTTGCTAAAATCTGATTTTGTTAGTGGAGTAGTTAAAGCTCTGTGTACTAATGATCTGTAGGCTGCTATTTTATGTGTATTATGGTGACAAGATTCATTTGGTATTGCTATGTCTGTTTGTGTTGGTTTTCTGTATATGGAAAATTCAAATAGATTGTGTGCGTTAATCTTGATCTACTATTTCAAAAAAATGTCAATAATATGTCATATTTTAAAATCGTGTTTTGTAACTTTCACAACCTAATATCTTCAAAAGTAACCGAGGTATCGGATTGAACTTTTTTTTAATTGAAGAATAGACATGAGCGCTTCCAGTGGTATCATTGCCGTTATCAAATATTGTTTATTGCTTTCCTTAAATAGCAGTTAAACTTATCACTTCACCATGAATTAATTCATATTTCCTCCATGCTAGAAACTTTTTTATTTCGCTGAATTTTGATATACATGCTGCGAAGCAATTGAAGCCAAGGCAATAAAGGAATCTTTAGAAAAGAAAATTTGATCTAGGACCTACAATTTTATAGTTATGAATATTTTTGTATCCCACTAAACTGACTCATTAGTGGGTGGTACTTTTGCAAGGCAGGCACGCAACTACCACGCGGTAGTCAAAAATCAAGACTATAATTTACAGAAAAAAGGTAAGTTTTTTAATTAAATGCTAGCCTAACAGATATTTATTGTTTTATTAAGTTTAAAATGATAATTAAGAAGTTTCGGTAATTATTCGATATACCGACCCCTACGTAACATGCTTGAAAAATTTACACTTACCGACAGTGCGTTGGACGATGTAAGACACACTAACTTGCCTGGAAAAGGGTTATAGTAAGGAAAACTTCGAGGAAAATTGGAAAAACATGCAAAAACTACGAATGGTGAGACCAGCTGCAAGAAAGTACGGCTATGTTATGACATAAACGCAGCTAACTTCGTGTCCGTGTTCGAAACGACGCCTCCTGCAATTTCAAACAACCGGAAATGAAAGGTCATTCACCTACAAACTACTTGTTTGCAATTATTACAGGAACATGCTAATATTTACTATTGTTTTTCAAAATAATCGCAGAGGTAACTCGTAAGCTAACTTTCAACCTAACTCACATTCCTTTTTAGTTATTTAAATATGTGCTTGGCGGGTCTACCGCAAGGGTCGTTGACCTGTGCAGGTATTTTCTATTATCACAGGAATGTGGTGATAATTACTATTGTTTTATAAAAGAATCGTAGAGATAACTTTTAGAGTAACTTCAAAACCTAGCTGGAGAGTACCTCCTGGTGCATGTATCCCAGAGCAATGATTGGGGCCACCGCAACGGTCATCGAGAAGTATTCCCTATTATTACAGGAACGTGGTGGTTAGTGTGTTTTACAAAAGAATTGTAGAGTTAACTTTTAGACTAACTTTCAAACCTAACCTCCTGGTGCCCGCATCCCAGAGCAATGATTGGAGCCACCCGAACGGTCATCAAGAGGTATTCTCTATTATTACAGGAACGTAGTGGTTAGTGTGTTTTACAAAAGAATTGTAGAGTTAACTTTTAGACTAAATTTCAAACCTAACCTTCTGGTGCCCGCATCCCAGAGCAATGATTGGGGCTACCGCAACGGTCATCGAGAGGTATTCCCTATTATTACAGGAACGTGGTGGTTAGTGTGTTTTACAAAAGAATTGTAGAGTTAACTTTTAGACTAACTTTCAAACCTAACCTCCTGGTGCCCGCATCCCAGAGCAATGATTGGGGCCACCCCAACGGTCATCGACAGGTATTCCCTATTATTACAGGAACGTGGCGGTTAGTGTGTTTTACAAAAGAATTGTATAGTTAACTTTTAGACTAACTTTAAAACCTAACCTCCTGGTGCCTTCATCACAGAGCAATGATTGGGGCCACCCCAACGGTCATCGAGAGGTATTCCCTATTATTACAGGAACGTGGTGGTTACTGTGTTTTACAAAAGAATCATAGAGTTAACTTTTAGACTAACTTTCAAACCTAACCTCCTGGTGCCCGCATCCCAGAGCAATGATTAAGCCATTGACTACCAATTATTACAGGAACGTGGTAATTACTGTGTTTTACAAAAGCATGTAACATGTCTAACCAGTGGCATAAGCGAATCAAATGTCGTTTCCCCTTTAGGGACATAATTGTGGCCCTGATAAGGGCCGTTTTTAGTAATTTTATCCAGCACTCATGGTGGTGGATACAGATGTGCTGCAGCCCTGAAGAAGCGGTGAATGGTATCCTCCTCGTTGACCCTCTTGAAGAGAAACTCCGCAAGGTAACCTACGAAGTGTTGCTTCTTCTCCCATAACGGGGTACACCTCCCCTAACATCCCTCCACAAACGCTCAATGTTTTGAGTATGGATGCTACGATCGGTTGGATCCACAAAGGTCAGCGAATGGTTGACAGTGAAGTGCCTGTAACCTTCGCCATACAGAGAGGCGTAAGCTCGCCAACAATCTGAGATGATTGTGGTCCCTGGTCGAACCCACTGTCGGATTAGGCCTATCAAAGTATCCGCAGTACGATCTGGGACGGGCACAAGAAAGACTTTCTTTGTTCCCCTTTCGAAACTATCAAAGAGCCACTGTCCTTCAATGTGCCTTCTCCGATTGTACTTACGTTTACCAAACTTGGCTTCATCAATCTCGACAGTGACACCAGGTCCCCCAATAATCTCAGAGTGTTCAGTGAGCCATTGCAAACATACCTCTCTGCAGAATGACGACCAGTTGATGACAGTTTCGGAAGACCACTTTAATTCGCGCATCATGTAGTGCTGTCGAGGGTAACGTTGATAGCACTACATAACCACGAAGTAAAATATCTCCGCCACGGGAACCCGTGAACTGCCAAACCACGTGCCGACCCGTGCACTCCGCTTGACTTCGCACTTTACCTTCCGGGGTTTCTGCTTCGGGCGGGCCTTGAACCTAGTGCTGCAACAACGGAACTCCAGGCTTTCATATTGCAGGACCATCTCCTTCCCGCACTCGGGGCATGGCCTCTCGCGAGCCAACAACCCGTGAGCGACCAAAAACTCCACGAGGCGTTGGGAACTTCCGGCAATATTACAAGCCTCGAAGACGGTAACCATACAACGTTCGCACGACTCAGCCATCTTGGAAAGAATGAATGTTGAAACTGAAAGGAGGCCGAGAGGCCGGGAGGCGTTCCAAATACCGGAAACATTATGATGCCACATTTCGACAGTCAGTGTGACCAACCTGAGAAGTACAAACAAACTAAATACGTAGCCAACTTCATTATTTACATCGGTAATTTTTAGGTAAAAATTAGTACCTTTGATGTTAACTTTCTCATTAATTACGGGCGACCGATGCGGTTTTTTTCAGATTATTGTTCTCCGAGTTATCCTCTACAACCCACTATCAGTGGTTTACCTGGGTTCCGGAGGGTCGGTATATCGAACAATTAATAAAGTTTCTACAATACCCTCAAATTTATTCAAATACTTTACACAATATTTTACTTTACACTACCACACAGTTGCACCGATTAATCACAATATTTGCATTTTTTGCGTTTTTATCAGAACAATAAAGGCTTAAACATTGTCGTACAATATCCGGAATTGGTTTTGGAACTTAAAATACATTGATTTTCAACAGTCATTCACTAAAATACACCCACAACATCCAACATCTTTAAGATTTGGTGGCAACAATTTGTTCGTTTTTATCCCTACATTTTTAACATGTTGCGACACTACGAGTGCTTGTTATAAAATTGTAAAAGGACTGCATTTGATGTTCTAAGGAAAAACATTGAACGACTTAAAACATTGTCAAAATTGCCCCTATTACCTAAGCAAAACGCATTTATTTTTTTTAACAAAAACCGATGGAGCTAGATATTTTTAACTAAAGCTTATCAAAGCTATCAAAATATATTTATTGACGACTTTGTTTCTAAAACACTTCTTCCAAAAATGAATAATTTGATATTTTGACAAAAATAACAAAATTACCAAAAATTCAATATAGCACAAAAATTATTTATTTTATTATTTATTATTGAATTATTTTATTTTATTATTTTGTTAGTTACTACACTGTATGATTAGTGAATAATTAATTGTTTGATTTTTGTTAATTCTTCTGCACATATGAAAACATTAATGACCTGTATTTGGGCTTTGGCCTGTTGGTTATTTGAATAAATAAATAAATATACTAAACCAAGCTACAAAAGATTTCTTGCAGACAGAATCCGCAACCATAAATTTTCAAAATCAAAGGCTCTGGATTTCCCAATCCAATTAAGAACCCAATCATCTACATCAAATTTTAATTATCATTTAAAGGCTAGAACTGAAACTTTAGTCAAAAGAAATATTGAAAATCCCGATATTCTAGGAGTTACTCCAGATGTTGAACTACCTAAAGGAATATATCTATCCAAGGCTTTAGTCAAAGTAAATAAAAATGGTAAAGCATTCGCAACGATATTAAATACTCGCATAATCGATCAAACTGTACCTCCAATTTCCGTATCTTTAGAAACAATGCCTACCACTGCCAAAATTATGAATTTAAATTCTACTTCAGAACCTAATATTTCTCGTCAACAATTGCTTAATAAGAACCTTGGTGTAAATCATTTAAATCAGGAAGAAAGGGATTCTATTTTAGAAATAGGCTCATCTTACAATGATATTTTCTATTTGCCCAATGACCAACTTTCTTGTACAAACATTGTAGAACATGAAATTAACGTCACTAATCCACAACCCATTTTCACAAAATCATACCGTTATCCCAAAGTTCATAAGGCAAAAGTTAATAGATAAATAGACAAAATGCTAAAGCAAGGCATAATACAACCCTCAATTTCTCCTTGGTCTTCTCCGCTCTCGATAGTACCAAAGAAAATGGATGCCTCAGGCGAAAATAAGTGGAGAGTAGTAATTGATTTTAGGAAATTGAATGATGTTACTGTAGGTGATCGCTACCCATTGCCCAACATTGAAGACATCCTGGACCAACTGGGTCATTCCAAGTACTTTACAACAGTAGATCTCGCGTCTGGTTTCCATCAAATCCCTATGAAAGAAGACGATAAGCAAAAAACAGCATTTACTACACCCCTGGGACATTATGAGTTCACAAGGATGCCGTTTGGATTAAAAAACGCCCCCTCAACATTTCAGAGGTTAATGAATTCTGTTTTGTCTGGATTACAAGGGCTACAGTGTTTCATTTACTTGGACGACATAGTCATTTATGCATCTTCTTTGCAAGAGCATTCCCAGAAACTCAAATCCATATTCGATCGTCTTAAAATCAATAATTTAAAGCTTCAGCCCGACAAGTGCGAATTTCTCAGAAGAGAAGTATCTTACTTGGGTCATATCATATCAGAAGAAGGTTTAAGACCAAACCCCGATAAGGTTTCTGCTATTTGTAAATTCCCAACTCCCAAAGATCAAAAATCAGTCAGGTCATTTTTAGGGTTAGTAGGTTACTATCGCAAGTTCATAAGCGACTTTGAAAAAATCGCTAAACCTCTAACGCTTCTTCTCAAGAAAGAGTCCACCTTCAAATGGACAGACTCCCATCAAAAGTCATTTGATTTATTCAAAGAAATATTGGCGACTCAACCCCTGTTGAAATATCCAGATTTCACTAAAGAATTCATACTTACCACCGATGCCTCCAATTATGCTATAGGATCTGTTCTAAGTCAAGGTGACTTAAGTAAAGATCAACCAATTGCTTACGCCTCCAGGACACTCAATGCATCCGAACTGTCAAGTACTTCTAAAGAAACTTTCTTACTCATTTGTAAAAATTTAATTTCGCTAGTAAAGCGCCTATGGAAATTACATCGACTTCATCTAAACCTTTCGAACAATTAGCCATTGACATTGTAGGGCCACTACCGCAAACTATTAATAACAATAGGTTTATCCTTACCATACAGGACGACCTAACAAAATTTTCATATGTCATTCCTATTTCGAATCATGAATCTCAAACTGTTGCTACGGAACTATCTAAATTTATCACAATGTTTGCTATTCCAAAATCTATTCTTTCTGGTCAAGGAACCGACTTTACTTCTAAATTAATTAAAAATTTAATAAAACTCTTCCAAACAAAGCACATTCTATCTTCGCCGTATCATCCCCAAACTAACGGAGCTCTTGAAAGATCACACTTAACTTTAAAATACTATCTCAAACATTACATTAATGATAAACAAAATAACTGGGATGAATTCATACCTTTTGCGATGTTTGCATATAATTCACATGTGCATAAATCTACCGGTTTCTCTCCGTACGAAACTTTATTCGGAAATAAACCTTATTTACCAAACACCATTACTCAAGAACCAAGTTTTAGTCATTCTTACGACTACTACATTACAAATTTAAAACAAAAATTAAACATCACTCATAAGGCGGCTAAAGAAAGATTAATCGAATCAAAAAACAAATCTAAACGGTAGTATGACCAGAAAGTTCGTATTCACGATTATAAAGTAGACGATTTAGTTTGCATAATCAATAAAATTCATACTTTAGGATTAAATAAAAAATTAACTCCGAAATTCTTGGGACCTTTTAAAATAACGCAAATATTCCCAAACCATACTGTTCAAATTCTGAAAAACAAAAAACTAGTTACATATCACGTAGATAAACTGAAACCTTTTGTTTCACACCAAAATGAAGAATCAAGGGACCAGAAATCTCAACCTGTTCTTCCTAATAACGTCTGTTCTTAGTTCACTATTTCTAATTCATTCTGCAATCGGAAATCCTTACAAAATAAATTACCTTAATCACCATACCGGGTTATATTACAATCATTTAGGACATGCTAAGATGACTAATAGCAAATTCACCTTACTAATTCATTTTAACTTGACGGTTAACAACTACAATTTATTTCATCAATAATTAAAATAAGTGTTAGTAAAATTTAATAAAATATATATATCTAAAGATAATCATCTTTATTATTTCGGGGGCCAGTCAACGCAACATTAACCGAGGAAACTTGAGAAGCACAACACTACACAACATCTCTACCGCACGTGACTCAATTTAAACTAAATTCTAAAGTGGAAATCTACAATTTATGAAGTTAATTTATATTAGCCTTATAAATTCTTTTAAAATTCTAATTTTAACAAAAATTGTAATAAGCATAAACAATTGTTTAAAAAGTTAAAAAGGTTATTCTGAGAAATGTTTTTGTTGCACGAAAACGTTCAAAAACAGGTACTGGCAAAAACTGGACAAGCATATAACTACACTCTGCTACACCAGAGAAGAAATAGAAGATGCATTTTCCATTTCACCTTGTTATTCACTTTTTACCACGCACACGCAGTATAGACCTAGGTATCTGGATTTGCGTACTAAGTAAATCACAGTGCATGTAATGTACGCATGTGCGGTTTTAGGGACTCTACTGTAATTTAGTAGGCCTAGGCAGTTTGTTGCTTTTATTATTCAGACTCTCACTCGTTTTCATTATTAATAATTCCAACTCTTTTTTCTTTATTATCTCTGTGGTAACGCATTCCATCTAATCTCAAAATTATATTTCAAACATTACAAGTTTAATTGACATTTAAGCAGAATTTCATAATACATGGCAAATTGCATTTTCTTACCTATCTGGTAAAACACTCTCATTTTATATTATCTGAAGTTACATCTTGTTTATTACAGGTTGTCATAAATGTACAGTAATAATCAAAAACGACGCGATTAATAAAATGGAATGGCAAATAATGGAAAGCAGCAATACCGAAAATGAGATTGACATTTACAATAAGAGTGAAGAAAAACTGTTTGATAGTACCTACTAGTATTTCGCATAAGCACGAACAAATCAATGTTGACAACAACCTACGCAAATCTAATGTACGTCAATGTAAATTGTCACAAAAAATCAATTTGCATCTGTTCACTCATAGTAGTCAGGAACTATTTAAATGTAACTTATGTGGTTGTCTCCAAAAAAAAATCTCAAAAAACACTTGTTTACGCATACTGGTGAGAAACCATTTGAGTGTAATTTATGTGATAAAACATTTGCTACACAGAGTGATCACAAAAGACACATGTTCATTCACACTGCTGAGAAACCATTTGAATGTAATATGTGTAGTTATAAACAAAAAGTTCACAAAAAGGCTCTCTCAAAATTCATATACTGAGTCACATAGATGAGAAGCCATTTAATTGTAATATATGTAGCTATAAATGTTCAGTTAAAAGTGATATCAAAAATCACATTTTCACTCACACTGGTGAGACACTATTTGAATGTAATATGTGTACCTAAGTTCATTGATCTCAAATATTTGGAAATAACATATGACATATAAAGTATGACAAATATTGCCGGGGCGTATTCGAATTATATATCAGTTATTGAATTTTCGAAAAGAAAGAACATATTTATTTATTTTTGACGAATTGCTAGCTCGGCCGGGGTTCGAACCTGCAACCCTCAAATTATGAAGCAAACATGCAAACCACTAATCCACCAAGGTTGGCTATGAAGATATTTATTTACGTCCTTATTAAGAATGGATATTATTAAATTTCAGTGTTTTTTATAAATTAATTACGTAGAACTTTCATAAAACTACACCCACATTAACTTTATATTAACAGGGATATAATCCCATATTTAACGAATTCAAGGATCCTTCAAAGTTCAAAGTGCTAGATTTCATCACTAATTTCTTTGAATCGCTTGATCACATCACATCACAGCATTAAATTAACGTTTCAAACTGAACCTCATAAAGTTTCCATTTCTGAATTTTACTGAACGAATAACGGGATAGTTCGTTATCGCAAAGAGCTACGCAGCTTTTAGTCGCCATGTGAGGGCAAACGCCCGCAACGGAACGTGTGTATATCCACACTGAAAAATCATTCCTTCAGAACTAAAGATGCTCATATTTTTAAAATTTAAAAGAGGGACAATTATATTCAAGAAGGTTCTAACGAACCACAAGTTGGACATGACATCATTATATCCATCTCGTAAAAACACACAGAGTTTATCAGAATGAAACCCAATCCGTAATGAAATTATACTTCATAAAATATAAAGTAAAGTTTTGAATACTAAACTTTTACTTTTATCATTTCGCGCAATTTTATCAAGTTATTTTTTTAATATTTTATAGCCGTTATTAGGTTATTTAAAAAAATATTGTATAATATGCAGGGAAAATTT
Organism: Agrypnus murinus; assembly: GCA_929113105.1. Classification (NCBI taxonomy): domain Eukaryota; kingdom Metazoa; phylum Arthropoda; class Insecta; order Coleoptera; family Elateridae; genus Agrypnus; species Agrypnus murinus. The sequence continues at coordinate 18,519,410 of OV816028.1, read as the reverse complement.
CAGAATTTAGCGCACTGTATGATCGTCTGCTTCCGCTACCCGTCGGAATACAAACTTTACAGCTTATTCTAAAATCTGCAACTTTCTCCCTTTATACAGGGTGATTCAGAAATAACTGATATTATTTAAATGGTAGGTAGAGGAGAGGCAGTAGAGCTAATTTACCTTGACAAGTATAGGTCAAAAACGAAGTTTTCCAGAAAATTAATTTTAAGGTTTTATTGAATTTTGGATCCGGTCCTGACCTTGGATCCTTTTGGATCAAGGTAAATTAGCTCTACTGCCTCTCCTCTACCTACCATTTAGAGAATTACCTTTATTTCTGAATCACCCTGTATAGAATTAATGAAAGATACTGAAGGATAGGTACTGAAGAATACAAATTCATGAATTTTGGGTCAGGTATTTAGGGCGATTAGGAGATGGTGGTTCTGCTGTATGATTTTATTCGTTTCAACGTTGAAAAACTTCTATCTACTGATGCAGATGTTGGCAGGAGGGACAAAATTAAACAAAGCTATATATTTCGAACACATCAGCAATAATTTCGTTGTTAAAATAAATCCAGTCATATTGCTACGATCGCGGGAAGAGGCTATTGTTTGATAAAAACTTTATCTCGTCAAGACAACCCGCTAAATTTATTAAGAGTCAAATCGCCGTTTACGCTCTCCATCGCGATAAAAAAGTTTTAATTACATGCACCATCCCAACACTCCTACTGGATAAACATTACAAATAAACGACTAAACACATAATATATCAAAATTTTATATTAGGTTTACTACCCCCTTATGTTAACCAAATAATGCGCTATTGCTACATACCATCTACCGTGTTTGCTACTCTCTTTACTCTGAGGTCGGCTGGCCGAGCTTTGCTATTAGGAATATGAATCCCGGCAAACCACAATTTTTTAATTGCCTAAACATCTCTGTATTCGACATTTCGTAAGCACAAAATGCATAATTTATTTATGCTTTAACATCTAACATCTGAATTAACAGATTCATCATTATAATTGAATCGGTCAAAGCAGAAACTGAATATGTCCCAACCATCTTGTTTTGAGAAAAACAAGAAAAACTGAATTACTCAATGTTGCTTTTATGGACTTTCGTGACTTTTTGGGATATGAAAGAAGGGTATCTATTAGGTAAGTCACATGGTTCAATTTTCTTAAAGTTTTGTATTCTAAGAGAAAAAAATTCATATAAGACGTGGGACATGTTTAGTTTCTGCATTGATTGCAAATAAAATGCAAAGAATACGCAAGAAGCTATTTTGTGACCAGTGCCGACCTTTGAGGGGGTACGAGGTCGGGCGCCGCACGAGGGCGCTAGGCCGTTTGGGACGCCGAAGTTGGTAAAATCATTAAAATCATTCAATAGCAGTTACTTTTTAAAGTTAATAACAAAAGAACAACTGAACTTAATATTAACAAAAGAAATCTGAAAATCCTAAATACAAATAAAAATATTTTTAAACATTGTCTGCTTTCACTAGCGCGTCTTCCTCTTTCTCTTTCATAGGCCATTTTAGGATAAAATTGCTGGTAAAATTCGTCAAATTCTTTCTCAATGTACTTCAGAAATCTTTCAGTTTTGGAGAGTTTGTGGAGTCAGTGGGAAATACCTTCAACTGTTTCCTAGGTTGTTCAGTTTTACTTTCTTCTTCGTAAACACTGTTACTAGTTGATTTAGACATTTTTGCATAGAGAACTTCCCTCAACAAAATATCACTTGCATATGTCAAAAGGACGCGACGATGGCTTCATTTGATATCAGCTAAGCTGTTTTTACTTCAGCGCATCCTAGATATATAAGACATACCTCTACAGAGATTGAACACGTCCTATGTTTCTTCAGTTTCTGTACTATACCATCGCTTTTCTACATTGTAGAAAAGTAGGACATGTTATATTTTTGCACCATTCGATTGGGCACCCTTGAATTATGGTGAATTCATGTACAACTCAATTTACACAAAAAGTGGACATATTCAGTTTCTGCATTGACCGATTCAATTACATTAGCAATATATTGCGACATGGTGTAATTTTATAATTTTAAAGAATTACAAGAATTTTCTTATTTTTAAACTGGAATACTTGACTTCTTATGCAACACAGGCAGTTTGCATTTAAAACAAGAGTATACTACATTACTTTTAATTGCAATCACAAAATCAAAAAAAGATGAAAATATATAAAATAATATCGACAAATGCAAAGAAGTTCGACTCCTTTATGCGTGTATTTCAACTGCTAAGTTCGGCCAGGCAGGTCTTCGCCGTACTTGGCATGAAACAAGCTACAGTACCAGATACACCAAGTTCTGCGATTTAACGACGTCTCGAACACAGGTCGTAAGTGGTGGATTATCTCATGAGTTTCAAAGCAACTAGTTGTTACGGGTCAAAATCTCACAAAAAATCATACTAGCCTGTTTCTACTACTTTTATACTTTTTTCTTGCCTAGTGGCGGACTACTGTCAATTTTTTGTTGATTTGTAGAATTTTCTTTTTTTCGTATCTTGAAAAACTTATCTAAGTCAAGTGGATGTTGTCTTCGAGTTAAGATAGATTGATTTGGATTTTGAAACTCACGCTTATGAAAGTGGATAATTTGGCAACCATACCACTCATTCGTTCTGCATAAGTTAAACATTAACTTGCCGTGTGTGTTAATGTAGTAGAACGTAGTCTTGTACGATTATAGACGCTGTTAAGTTTGATGGACCCTCGTTAAAGGGTCCTTTCCTTTCCCATTCTTTCTTTTCATTATCCTTGACGCTACCTACTTTTCTGCCTATACTTGTGGCCTGGGAAACTTCATTTGGCTGAGAAATCCAGATCCGAAACTTAAAGGAACTGAGCCTGAGTGAAAATAGATAAAAGAAATAGAATTTGGCGAACTATTGAATTTACCTTGAGCTGTCAGATAAGAATACCTATATCCTTTTTTTTATACTGAAGACTTAAGGTCAGAAAACATAACTTTATTATTTACCAATTAGTCATTGACTTTGTTTTGGACGTTAAAAGTGCTCAATTTATAAGTTTTATATTTTTTTTGTGTAATCATATACACCTTATAATTCACATTTGATGTATTGTAAGGCCACTCTTTGTAACGCAAGTTCATTTTTAATGAAATTTTTGCAAATGAGCAAAGATACTGACTACTAAAAGGAAATGCGCATTTTTTTTACCATGGTCTGTTACTCTGTTACCAAAATCCTCTTATATTAGTTTCGCCCATTTAAAATACTAAGAGAGGCTATTAGAGTATTGTGAATTTCTTTAATTTACCTAGTTTTTCTTTGAAATTCTCTACGTTTAATTTATAATTTTAATAGTTGACAGATACAGGTTAATTATTTGATAGTTCTAAAACCAGAGGTTACTTTTGAATTTTGTCAGTTACTACCTTTATCATGTTCCAATGATAATTTAATTCTATGTGGAAGTGTTATGTAATTATGAACTTTTCATAGAATATGTGATTATAAGCTAATTGAAGTGATTGGTTTCGATTTCAATTTCAACAATTCTGTATCTAGTCCCATAGATTAAACAAACATTTTGAGTTGGAGTATCTAGTTTTATTTGGTGTTACCTGTAGCCTTAATTCGGTACCTTCTTTGAGGTTTTAAGAAAGTAGATCATTTGGTAGTGATGATTTTGTGTGAACATTCACGCCTAGTAACGCTGACGTACCTACTACCTGGCGCCCTCTAATTCTTGTAAACCCAACCCTACTCTCCGTCATCAGAGCTAGCACGGCGTAATTTAGAGCGATCCTCATCTACTGGTAACAACAATAATAATATTAATAAAAATAAATTAATTAAAAAGAAAAAGTCTTCTGTTGTTATATTAGTTGTGTAGTAGTTGTTATGAGAAGAGAGCCAGATTTTTGAAACGTAACGCATTGGGAACGTTACGTTGCATACTTGTACCACATCGGCTGACCGACCCCCAGCATCTTTTAAATGCGAATCTCACTAAATAGTTATCGGCTGTAAATACTAAATTTTTACATTACATTTTAATGACTGTAATTTAATTATTACTTATTTAATTTATTTGTAATAGAATATTTAATCTTTGTTATTATTTAAAATATAAAATAAAGATAAAAATATTTATTTTACAGAAAATAATTATTTTTATTCATAGTATTATTTGGTACGGCCCGGTCGACCCTGCCGCCCCTGACCAGCCGTCACTAGTTTTAACCCTTTATACAAGTCAGATAAATAGTAGTTCGTAAAACTGTAGAAGTTGATTATTTGTTGTTTTTTAACGGCTTATTATGACATAACACCAGATGTTATTGTAATTACAAATTTAACATTTAAGTTAAATGTTCTCCATTTCAAATTACATACCTGCCCATCAAATACTGGATTTATAAAATCAGTAATAACTAATAAGGTATAAATAAATTGTTACATAAGTTAGCGATTAGTCGAAAATGAATACTTTAGCCTCTTTAGAGATAGTAAAACCTATTTCCTAAAGAATTAAAATACTGTAAAATTTTTAAGCTGACTTTCAAAAGTAATCTATATCATAGATTTAATTAACAACACTAATACTGTAATAATAGGAAAAAATTAAACGCCCACTCAAAACCATCTACTTTGTAATAATTCAGGAAATAAATAAATTTAATCCTCCATTTAATATAATAATAATAGATTCATATTGTGATATTAAAAGTCAATTGTTTATTAACAAATAAGGAAATGAGCTTACTTTCACTGAAAACAATCGAAATTGAATACTATTTGTTACAACATTTTCTATTATTATTAACAACAGTATTAGTCTATTCTATACTTATAACAATTTTACTTGGTTTATTCGACTCCGCCTGCCTCGTCTATTGAAATCCTGACAAATACATAGCATAATTAAATCCTGCAAGTTACGTAATTAATAACAACATTGTTGGTATTAATATCTAGTTCAAGATGAAGGTCACGAAAACTTATTTGAGTAGTTAACTTTTACACGATGCAATTTGGTACCCTATTTTAAGCAAAACTATATCATTATTATTAAAATTATAAAAATATGTAAGCTCCTTTTATAACCTCTGTTGTGTCCAAATTTATAAATAAATAGAAACATTGTAAAGAGCTCAAAGTTCTAAGATTATCCTTGGGTGGGCAACTTTTTATTCTAGTTGACGCACAAGAAATTAACGCGTTAACCTTAACTTTAGCCGTTTATGAATGATCCGGTAGCTAGTAACACAAAATCATTCATGCTTTAATATTATTAACTTAATGAATACAATTTTTGTGTTTGATTCGGGTACACAATAAATTTTAGTTGCGATGGCTGTTCGATCCTTATCAAAGGAACTTCTGCTGAAAGCAACTGAGAAACTTAATGAAAATCCAGACAAGAACAAACAATATTTAAAAGAGCTCCTTGAATGGATTGCTACAGTACCAAACATTAAAGTTAGACAAGGTTAGTAAGATTATCTAATCATTCTCGATACTTAACGTTCTCAAGTGCTCATAGTGCTGTGTCAATTTTTCAATATTACATTTGAATTAACAATAGTGTTTCTTACATTCTCAACTTTAAATTCGGCATTAAGGATAAGATTGGCCAGTAACCGGGTAATTTATTTCTGCAATCTTCTACAGAATTGATTTTCTTGGTGGAAAATGTTCGGGGATGTCCCCTAAATGTAACCTCAAGTTGGCGGGACGTTGGAAGTTGAGCGTTAGCCGCTATTTTGGAAAACACGTTTTATCAAATATCTCGTGAACCGTGCATCGTAAGACAAAAATGGTAAAGATCATTTTCGTAGATAATAACATTTCCTACAACTTTTATTCGAAATTTTTTCTGTATAGTTCATAGGTTTATATTTATAGCACGTCAAAGTTTTTCTAACATGGTTATTGCTAAATATATAGTTAACGGTTGATGATAAATTAAAAATGATAATAACCAAATTTGTAGAACACAGAATTTCCAATAACATTTATTTGAGGTTTTTTTTCTATAAAATTGATACTTTAAGAGCTATAGCTTGGTAAACTATTGCACCGCGTGAATTATCATTGGAAATGTTGCTCGTAGTACACGGAAAACATTTCGTAACACATAAAACGGCGAAAAGTGTTCAGAAAAATGACAATACTGTGTAGTGAATCTATTAATATTATAAATAGTGAGAAGGAGTACGACACGTTACCATTCTTTTAGAACCTACCACCAGGTTCAAACTTGGCTTGGATTTTACCATGATCCTGAAGAATGGGGTTGGAAGCGGACTACAAATGAACTTCAAACAATTCGAACTACTATGGCTCACACACCATCAAGTTTGCTGCAAATAATATCTTGCAAATGCACAAAAATTTGCGGGGCTGCCTGTGGATGCCGAAAAGCTGGCTTAAAATGTTCCATTATTATTTGTTCGAATTGTAGTGGACACACATGCGACACTGTGCCAGATACATTGTATGCCATCGAAGACGAAATCAATGAAGATGAAATTTTCAATTCATCTCCTACGAATATAGCGGCGGCAGAAGACAGGGATGTGGAAGGCGAAGTGTCTTCCTTCATCATCGGATCAGATGAGACTTATGACGTAAAATAACGTGCCACTTTTTGTATAAATAAATGTTTTAATCCATTTTTTATTTCAATAAATTAATTTGCATTCATTGAACTGTGTTATCCCTTTCTCCACCTTTCCCTTCTCATGATTATTATTATCATTATTATGATCATCATTATTATTATTATTAATTTTTATGATGTACGTGATCGGATGTCATGGTTGTTTTACGTGGGGTACCTGTGTGAACTTACCCCCACGTTCCCTTCCAGAAGGAAGTGATTGAGATACGCCCAATCAGCGCGCAAGTTGCATAACCGGCAGTACAGCAATTGCTACCAGATCAGCTCACTGGTCGGAGCGAGGTTGCCTATCCACCCTCTACTAGCTAACTCAGGACTAGTGCCGGAGCAATTGACTTAACACGTTGCTCACCCGCCGGTACCGTAGTACCTCGTCCAGCAATAGGACTATTCCCCAGTTATGCGCTATTGCAAAGTGGGACCACTGCCCGATCAAATCCAACCTCAATTGTGGCGGGACTTGGTTTTATAATGGTTTTGCCACCCCGATCTACCAATTTTAGGATTGGTGGGCCCTCGACAGAGCTTCGTTTAAGTCTACACGTTATAGACTCCCGGTGTGTACCCGTATTTGGTGAAGTTGTCTTGATTGTGAGAGGCCAGTTGTTACGGTCGGCAAGAGCCGCCTGTCGAAACAAAAGACGAAGCATGCCCATCAGAGATGTCAATCTCCGCCATGACAACGACAGGCCTCACACCGCGGCCCCTTGACAAGGAATACACTGGAGGAAATGGCCTGGGAAACCCTCGAGCACCCTCCTTATAGCCCTGACTTGTCCCCCTGTGACTATTTTTTGTTCGCGCTTATGAAGGAATCACTGGGAGGAAAACGATTTGGAAGCAATGAAGAAGTCGAAGAGCACTTGCGCAATTGTCTTACAACTCGCCCTCAAACTTTATATAACCAGGGAATACTGAAACTTCCAAATCGGTGGCAAAAGTGTGTAGATCACGCAGGAGACTATATTGAAAAATGTTAAGACCATGATTTGTGTATAACGTTATTTAATAAAGGATGAAAAGAAATTACCGTTTATATTTTATTTACCCTCGTAAATATTTGTAAATCTCTCATTGGCATAAATAATCAAAAGTGAGTGAAATTGAGACATTCAATGAAGTTGGCATATAAACTAGAAAAGGTAAACGTTCCAGTTTAAAATGAATACCAATAACTACTGCACAGTAATTATCTACTCCTAATAGTTGACATAGCAACAGATACTTTGTGACAAGACATGTATGTGTATAAAGAACACATATAACATCTGTAAATGTCTTTTTGTGGATCTTAGTTTTCACATCAGCTATAGTGAACATGCCTAGATACTTAGACAAGCAATAAAGGAAAATAGGCACAGAACAATAAATATGTGATATATTTATAGTTCTGTGCCTATTAGATGTGTATAAAATACAATAAATCAAACATGTGGGGACCTCCACAGTCTACACGGTTCAAATATGATCCGATGAATGATCACTCTCTCAACCAATAGGTCTAACACTGAGGAAACGTCTACACGGTTCAAATATGATACGATGGATGATCACTTTGTTATATTATAATAAATGTGAAACTGTTCCGGACCAGCGGGACTACCGATCAGGACCTCAAAGTTTATTATTTACAGTAGATTTTCAAAATAAACCAATAATCATTATGTACTGAATGTGAAACACATGAAGACAGTAGTTGCATTTAAGGCACATATAACATGTCCAGTTGACAATAAACTGTACCCATTATATTACAAACATTAATAATTGTTATTTTATTTTAGTAATATTTCCAAACCCAATTACTTAAAATTTCAATTTACAATGATATGTCACAACACTTTCTTGATTTAGATTATTATTGGAATTTTTGACTTATCTAAAGCTTTAATCGGGAGGTCTAAGTTTTCGATTAATCAATGAGTAAGCACAACTTATTCAACATTAAAGGGAACAAATAAATGTAAACTAACATGAAGAAAAATACTATTCTAGGCAAAGACAGAAAATGGCTACCTACTTCTTATTTACATTTCATAATTATTCCGAAACAAAAAAAAACAACGTCCCAAACTACACATCAAATTACCAACTTCAAAAGAAACTGTAATAAACATTTTATATTCAAACCAAATAGTTGTTATTCTAAAAAGCATTTATGTCTTTTTCCTGTATCTGTATGTGTGAATTATATGAATGACTTTCAAAAAGAGTGTACAGATTACTGCACGTCTTCTGATAAATGTTGACAAATTACCCTTCTAAATCATACTGAGATTGCTAGTGGTTATGTTAACTAAAGTTAAAGTTAAAAACAAGTAAACTATAGCTCTTATCTTATATTAGGTGCGTTCAGCTTTGTTAGCTTTTCGCCCTTTTTACTCTAAATACACTAAAGTAGTTCTGCTATGGACCTTAGAGCAGAAAACGCTCTAGAAACTCAATAGCGTTCGGGTATTAACGGATGTCGTAGACGGAATCAACTCTATTTACACAGTTTCTGCAGTAAGTGCATTAAGATTGGTTGTGGTAGGACTGTATGACTAACTGTTCTATCGAATGAATTTCATCGCTTTACTTAGCTGCAGGAAAACTATCCAAACAACTGTTCAAACGCCTGAGTTCACTCTAACAGTAACTTATAGCCTATTGCCTTAAAATTTTAAAATATGCCGTACTTAATACTATGGTATTTTATTTAGTAAACTTATGAACGTTCGGGTGTTTCTTCCCGTCTGTTAGACATGAATTGAGATACGCTCAATTAGCGCGCATTGTCTAAGACCGTGCTATCAGTAACTCACTGGTGGGAGCGAGGTTACTATCCATCCTCTACTAGCTTTCCAGGTTAGTAACGGAGCGATAAACGTGCTCACCCGTCGGCACCATCTCGAGAGATGGTACCTCGTCCAGCTTCGGACTTACCCCCAACTTCAAAAGTTGGGGACCACTTGCTCGATCGAATCCACCCTCAATTGAAGATACCGGTGCAAAAAAGGACGCAGCTCCACATTTTATACGTTTTAGGGTTTTTAGCGTCATTAGTAAAGTGAAAAAGGCCGCTTCGATTGGTACAAAACGGATGCAGCTCCGATGTTTTATACGGGGATAAGATAGAAAATATTCTTACAACCAATACTGGTTCGGCGCAAAAAGGAGGCACCTTTTAAAAAAGAGGTTGCTTCAATTTTTTTTTTAAATATTATTTTGGTATGGGACAAAAAAATGTAATTACCGAGAAATTGAAAGATATAAGATAAACTTTGATGTGAAAATGAAAAATATCTTCTAAGTTAAAAACTTTCTTTCACATCAGTTTTCTTTCTCTCCTGAAAAATTTGTAAAAATGGAGCTGCCTCCTTTTTTGCGCCGGTGTCTTCAATTGTGGCAGGACTTGGTTTTTAAGCAGTTTTGCCACCCCGATCTACCATATTATATGCTCGGTGGGCCCTCTACAGAGCTTCGTTTGCAAGTCTGTACGTTATAGACCCCCGGTATGTACCCTTATCGGGTGAAGTTGTCTTGGGAGTGAGAGGCTATTGATACCCCGGTGTGGTGTTGTGGTAGGACTGGTAGAATACGGTATTTATTTAAGCCTTTCAGTGATTTTTTGACAATACGCCACATTTTTTCATTAAATCTTAGAAATTAAAATGGCCGATTATATTTCAACGCATACGACATAACCTATAACTACTGTTTTAGTGTGAGCGCATGCTTCATTTACCGTACTTCGTTCGTTTACTTCGTAATAACTCTTCTTACTGGTTAGTCACCTTGTTTCACTCTACGCTCCACTTTACTCAAACACTGAAATACTAATGCCTAACTCAACCATTATAACCTATTATTATTATACAGGAACTCTAATATTTATTATAGCCCCTATATTCCATATAGTAGCAACATCGTGGAGAAAACCTGACACAAACTTTAATAACGAAAAAATTACTATATGTATGTTGCCATAGGCAACTTTTATAAAATTTTGTTTAAAAATTACATATTTGATATTAATACGACCGTTATTATAGAATCTGAAAGACCATTATCAAAATAATGTTAAATTGTAAATATTTTTGTAATTGATCATTTTTTCCTTAGATATTGGACATAAGACATTATAAGCTTAAAATATTTCTTTTTTGTAGATGATCAATGGCTGTTAAGTTATTTGCGAGGGTGTAAATTTGATTTAGACCTTGTCAAGGAAAAATTGGAAAACTTATTTTGTACGAAAACTGTCTCACCTGAATACTATTCTAGAAGAAATCCATTTACACCTGAAATTCAAGAACTCTTAAAGCTGGGGTATGTCTTTTTCAAAAAACATTTACCTTATTACATAGTAGATTCACTTTCAATTTAACTTAAAGTTGGCCTTGATATTGACTAGGTTTACTAGTCTACAAATATATCGTTATATGATCTGCAGAACCAAAACTGAAATACTGTGAATTTAACTGCTAATTTTGGACAAGCTACTAAAAATAGTCAAAGAAATACTTACACGGAAGAGTTACTACTATATCTGTTTAATGTTGTTTAAGTGACTATGCAACTCGCATGTCATTTATTAAAAATTGACCAATTAAAATGCAGCATTTGATATTTTTAATCCAATGAAAATGAATTGTATCGACAATTCTCACTAGTGAAAATTGTCGACAATTTTCAGTAGTGATAACAATCGACAATTTTAATAAAACACAAATATTTAACAACATTTATTTTTGAGTATTGAACGTACAATTATTAAATGTAACATTGCTACATTTATGAAAAACAATTTGATTTTTTAAAGCGTGTTCGTTGAATAGTCTCTCGAATACCATAAGTAGTCAAAGTTAAGTAGACTATTTTTGTGGTGCTTAACACTCATGTCTATCATGCTTGCGAATACCACTCGTGCTGCGCACTCGTGGTATTTAAATGCAAGCATGATAGACATTCGTGAAACCACCACAAAAATAGTCGACATAACTTTGACTACTAATGGTATTATAAGTGACAATTTAAATAAACAGTCGCGGTCGAAAGGCTTCGAAAAAGCACTCTTAAACTAAGCAGCCAAAAGAAATAATTATGTATTTAAAGCAATTACTGTTGCAAATAAAACAGAAAAATGTCTCAAATGGTCAAAAATTGGTGTTTCAAGTCAAGATTTCTACAGCCAACAGGGTGAGGTAACCTAACAGATTCGTTTTCTCTAAACAGAACTATTTTCAATCACAGTAGTTAAAATGCTGCTCTTTGGATTTCTTCTGGTTCTAACAGACTTTGGTGTGTCTGTAATATTAGTTAGTACCATTCTCCTCATCAGTGCTTTCCAGCCAAAAGTTGGTAGTTCTAACATTAAAAGGCGATGATACCTGCAAATTAAAAAATGGAACGATAATTTAGACCTTTCCATGGTATCACGACTGGTTGACATAAAAAGAACAAGTTTTATGTCATACCATTTAAGAAGAACCATCTCTTCTTTCTGCCGAACACTTGGAACTGACGTTTTATGATTCATTTTAGCCATCATCTTATTCGCAGTTAAGTAAATAGCTAGGAATATTCTTGACTTCGAGATTGCATCTGTTTCATACAATTAAAAGTATTCCAATAAAGAACTTGTAAAGAATCGATCAAAGTAGACAAATGTCCCTTGAAGTATGATTCCAAGGAAATCCAACATCCAACACATCTTGGAGAAATGTGTTCTTTGGCTGTTAATGCATATGTGCCTATGTAATACAACATTGAATTATTTCTCCTAGTCTTGGCCTGGCTGGTTAGATATAATGAGTCTATACAAGTTGGAATATATCTGGCCAATAGAGTGAATGCTGGGAACTATTGTCGATAGAAGCTTACATGAAGGTTTTACAGTTAATTTTTAACTCTTCCAAAAATGCACATACATATCCTGGCTCATTTTGAATTAGACTGAAAGTGAATTAACTATAAACTATTATTCTCAGTGTTTGCTGAGAATTCGTTACGGTACATTGTTAATTCATAAATTACAACACCTGGTTATTATTAACAGAAATTATTGGATTTTAGAATCTGTTTACCCTTACAAAATGCAACAGATCCATCAGAACCTTTAATAATACTATTTCGCTCTGGAGTACTAGATCCTGAAAATATGCTTTTGGATGATGCCATTAAGCTAGCATTAATGGTCCTTGAGATTTTATTAATGGAAAATGATAATTTTGTTGTGTCTGGCTGTCATTTGATAATAGACAATGCCAATATGGCATCATCTTTAAACTTACTACTTCCAATTACTGCTAAAAAGGTATACAAGATCCTAAAGAACTGTTATGCTTTGCAGTCCAAAGGAGCTTATGTTTTTAATGTTGCTCCCACTGCTAAGGTTATGTATAACATGTTTTTGATGAATTCGAAACTAAAAAAAGAAGTTGTAGAATCGGTTAGTAAATACTTGAAGATTGTGTACAAAATGAAAGAAAATTGCAGATTAATAATGATTTTAGGTCCACATATATGAAGAAGGAAATACAAATCAACTTTACAATGCTGTCCCATTAGCTTCATTTCCTATGGAGTATGGTGGTAAAGGTCAATCTGTAAAAGAACTAACTGGTGCGTGTTTCTTTATTTTGGTTTATAATTTAGGGATAAATTCTTTGCTTTTGTAAATTCTTATAATTACGTTAAAAGAATTGTAATAAATTGTCATATTTCAGAATTATGGAAGAGAAAAGTTGAAAGTTATAAAAATTGGTTTCTAGAAGACGATAATCGGGCTGGATCAATTGAAGATTGCAAACTTTCAGATAAAGGTATTGAGAAAGCATCTTTAAAGAAACTGACAGATATGCTCGACTAAAAGTAAATAGATGTGTATTTAAGTATTAATAGGTACTTTACATTTTACATTACTACATTTTAGTGCAACGATGCAAAATATAACCTCACTTATATGTATATCATCATAATCAAAGCATTCATTCTCTGGCCTTTAACAGTAAAAAACGCTTATATACCATAATCCGCAACCTCCTGACTCCAGATCAAAAGGTTACGTGTTCAGATCACGACGGGGTCACCACATGTAATATCTTCTGTGTTGTCTTGGAGTAAAAAACGGATTATGGTATATAAACTTTATTCTTTTACAGTTAAAGACCAGATAATGAATGTTTTGTTTTTGGTTTATGAATTATTTTCTGAGTCTTGTTTACATTTGTTGCCATGGATACTACACATTATCCAAGGCACCGTATCATCACAATACTCATATTCAGGATATTGTGCAAAGGTTTTATTTAGACCCTTTCATTTAAATAAGTACAACCTACTTTTAAAATAAAAGTGGTAGGCGCGCACGCTGGCACTTTTCCTACCTCTGTTAGTAAAAGCGGGATAATAAACGTTTACCTATACCAGCGCTGATGACCCACGACAGAAGACAAATGCGAAATATTGGCCGAATAGTACGAGAAAATACATACATTGCAACAAGACCAACCTGATGCACACGAGATGGATTTTTTATAAAAATATACATTATGTATACAATTATACAAAAAATATGTTGATTTTAGAAAATATATTTCCCGACAGCTGGAAGTCGGCTCTTGTAACTCCAATAGCGAAGATCGAACAACCAGTAAAGTATAAGGACTACAGACCGATTAGCATTTTACCAATAGTCTCAAAGATCATGGAAAAGATAATCAATTTACAAATTAGAAAATACTTAGAGTGCAACAAATTGCTACCTATCAGTCAGTCAGGGTTTCGATCTGGACACAGCTGTGCAACCGCTTTGCTGAAGGTAATAGATGACATTCTGGAAGCACAAGACGAAGGAAAATGTACGTTGTTGGCTCTGTTAGACTTCAGCAAGGCGTTTGACACAATAAATCATGACTTGCTGCTTGGTATATTGCGCTACATAGGTCTCGGTGATGATGCAGTCGCTCTGATCCATAATTATCTCTACAATAGAACGCAACAAGCTAAGACTTCTAATGCGGTATCTACGTCTATTGGTGTTACAAGAGGGGTACCGCAAGGATCCATACTAGGTCCTCTGCTATTTACCCTGTATAACAGAGGTCTTTGTGACTGTGTTGAGGCCTGTAATATTCACATGTATGCAGATGATACACAATTATACTACTCCTTCAATTCAAATCATATGATGAATGCCGTTGACACACTGAATAAAGATTTACAAGCTATAAATGAGTTTTCTACTAATCATGCTCTAATTCTAAACCCATCCAAATCTTTTATTTTACTTTTGGGAAAAACGATTAATAATCATCAATTGCCACCCATAAAAAATGGAGGTACTGATATACCGATAGTCGAAAATGCTAAAAATTTGGGATTAGTTCTTGACAAAACGTTTAGATTTAAAAAACAAATCAATAAGTACATTCAAAAAGCCTATTACAATTTGAAACTACTTTACCCGCATAAAGATTACTTGAGCAAAAACGCAAAGGTCTTATTAAGTGAATCCCTTGTGTTATCACAATTTAATTATTGCATACCTGTTTATGCTCCTTGTCTTGACTTTGACACGTCACAACGTATACAACGTGTGCAAAACTCTTGTTTACGTTTTATACATGGAATCCCTAAGTTTGCACATATACCTTTAAAATTACTAGAGACAAGCTGGTTTAATATGAAGCAGCGGCGTTACATACAGACAGCAACGTTCTATCATAGCATTATAATCAATAGGCAGTCACCCTATTTATACAATAAGATAAGGTATAGAACAGATGTACACAATATAAATGTGCGACATAGAGGTCTGTTGACTATACCCAAGCATAATACCACATTCTACGAGCGATCATTCAGTTACAATGTCGCAAAAATGTACAATGCTATACCTTCATGTTTCAAGACATTATCCATTAAACAATTCAAGAAAGCACTAATTAAGCAATTCAATATAGATCGTCACTGATGCACCACTTCGCAAACAGTCAATATTGATAAGTTTAATTGATATATTATCTATTTATGTTAATTATTATAAGAGCTATTACTGTTATTAGTTTTACTTATAGTTCGACTATGTTTATTTGTTTGATTTATTCAAGGGGGCAATGGAAGAACAACACTGTTGAATTCCCTCCTTGAGATTCTGTATTATGTATGATATGGAATAAATATATATTATTATTATTATTATACTAAAAATAAATGGAAAAATTACATACAAAAATTCTGACAAGCATGTCTGTTAACCTTTATGGGGTGTTTCAGCACCCCAAACCTATTGTTTTTCAATAACTGTAAAAACAGCAGATCGTGATTTGTAATATGCTCAAGGTTTTGTTCTTGTAAAAGAATACCTAGAAGCTGAAAAGCACGATTATAATAATTTAGAAGGTATTAAGCAAGAAATTGTGCCTGGGGTGCCGAAACACCACACGATAGATTTTGAAGACTTATTCATTCAGATTTTTATTTAATTTTAATCAACTAGTATATAAGCAAATGCAAACCATTTTTAAACCTAATTGTGCAATAAATTGAATAAAATAATTTATGTGTATTATTATAACAGGCATATAACTGCTTTGGTAACTTTTACTGCAATACTTATAATATAGTTATACAATACTCTATTTAGTTATATTAGTTATATTTTATAATATGTAGTTATTTATTAAATTGCAAATTTAATTTCTTAACTACATTAAGTATTTAGAAACAATTAAACAATAATTCAAATAGTGCAACATTACTATATTTCATATTTCCTGTGATATAATTAATTTTATATTCGCAAGAAATGATTAAAACTGTTCACTGAAGTTTTACAGGAATATCATACAATATTGATATTACAAAGCATTTAGATTAATTAATTAAAAATTATTTTTACATACTTTACTATTATTTATTACGTAAAAACATTGGCAACACCGTTCTCTCATTTTAAGATTAAAACAGCATGTTCTTTAACTTAAGGTTAAAATCAATCAAGAGATTACAATAAAAGTATACATTTAACACATTATTTTAAAATTTGCCCCCTTGTCTGTATCTGTTATTATAATACAAAATATGTTATAAAAACAAAATCACCTGTTGAGGACAGGCGCGTATGACTCATTGTGTAACTTGTATGACTTATTTTTGTTTCTTTCTAATAATAGTGAAGGTATGCAAAACGCCAAAGTTCAATGACGTAAATAAAGCTATACTCTATTTGAACAGTGATTTAAACACACAGTAAATTAAATAAAATTAATAAATGGGTTGTTGGTAAATATGAAAATAGATTATAGAGTGTTAACGTAGCCATCAAATGTTAGAAAAACGTTATAGTTATTTATGTACCAAGGGCGTGAAGATGATGATAATTGTAAGAGGGTGGCCATGTTCGCGAAGTCGCCCGATTGGCATTATCATCTAGTAATGCTCGTGGTGCATACAAGATTTTATTTTTCACGAGGATATGTAAAAATAGAAAATTAGTTTTAATTTATAATTGTTGGCGTTGTCAACGATGTTGTGTATATTTATAAAGCTAAGAATTTTTATGTTTAAAATAATTTTAAATCCCGTGGACTACTAATACGAATTTTCTAAAACGATAAATACATTTGTAAAATAATGATCAGAGAACTTTTATTTTATTAACATGAAATGCACCTACTTAATACCGGGTGCCCCGTTATATCTTGGCCCTTTTTAAACCTATATAACTTTTTATCTAATTGAGATTATGAAATGCGGTCTTTACCAGCCTTCTTCTACTTTTTAAAGTTTTTTCTGAATAGCCGTCTTTTTTGGACTACTTTAGATTTAATCGGAAATGACAGCGTAATTTCAGGAATAGGGCAGCCTTGTGATTTCAAATGGAACACCCTGTATGTTTTTTCACCGTTGGAAAGCCCATTGTTTCCCCTTTCCGAAAGTGCCAAACTTGTCATAGTTATTATATTATACAGGGTGGTAGTTTCATTTTCTTAACATTAATACTGCATGTTATTGACATATACAGGGTGTTCCATTTAAATCACAAAGTTTCCCTATCCTCGAAAATACGCTATGGCATTTCCAATTAAACCAGAAGTGAGCCGAACAGGTAGCGAGTAGATATTCACTGTTTAGAAACAAAGTTTTTGTATAAATTTATTTGATTATTTGTTACTATTAGTATCCATAATGTGGGTGCCCCTAACAATGTGTCCAGGGATAGTAAGAATTCCTTAGAATATTATTTTTGTTTTATTATTAATAAAACATTACAGATGCAAATAATGTCCAGATTTTTCTGCGGACCACCAAGATTTTCTCGCCACCACCACTGGTTGGCGAACGCTGATCTAAAGAATAGATTATTCAATTTATTTAAGAGATTTCTGCTGCAGTCGGCACAAGTTACAATGGAACGCAATGCCGGCTTGAATTGCAAAGTAAACGATGAGCAGACGTTATAGACTATAACGCTCGCTTATAATGCCCTGGTTACTATTTATATAGTTGGTATTACAGGTATAAACAACAAATAATATGCAAGTGAACCGTACAAAAAGTAAGTATTCTAATAATTGATTCAGAAACTGATTGTTTCAAGCACCTAATTTTTTGTTTATTTAATTTAAAAATAAGAATTTGTATACTTAAATAAGCTAAAATTAATCTGAGGTGGGTAGTAGGATTTTATTTGTTTTCCAGTTGTAGATAAAACATTATACATAACTGGTTTAAGTCACTAATGTATCCCATTTGTGCGAAATATGTCACTTTCGTCCTCGTTATAATATATTTATTAATAGGGTACAATAAATACACAACCATCTAGATTTCATCAGAATTAAACTAAACTAATTCAATATTGCATCGTATTGAAATAAAATTTCAAAATATTTACAAAATAAAGGTCAGATAAGAAAATAAGAATTGTTTAATCTTGTTACAGTTGCAAAGATTTCAATGCTAAATTAAGCGAGAAATACCGAGGAATTTCTTTGCATGACTGACCATATCACAAGTAAAAATTTTTAGCACGTCATGTACTTCACAGCTAATTATAAAATCAGTACAAAAACACAGATAATGCGTCAGTGGTTTTTATTTAGCATGAAACTCTGTTTTAATACAGATCACTTGTTTATCTTTTTAATGTGTTAATATCCACATAAATCATTCCATTTTTAGCAAGCACAACACAATAACATAGCAACGAACCATTTAATAACGAAAAGAAACACAATGCACCTTCCTGCTTTTGCTCTGCCGCAATCTATTTTTATCTTTCTCAGACTTCATCAATCTTTTATCTTTTCACTTCCTGCATTTATTCTGCTGGTTGTGTTTTCTTACGCAATTTAACACAATGCAAATCACTTGTATACTACTCTACCATCGGCATTTGCAATATTTTTAAATTCAAACAGACGCTCCGGATGGAATTAGATAGTTAGCCAACCATATAATGGACGCGTCTGCCCTAGTTGCAATGTATTTCCTGCTCTCATGAATCAGTTGCACTTCCTGGCCTGTAATGAACTCCGTAAATCTATCTGCTATAGATAAGAATCTGCACTGTAGTACTACGTATGTACAAAACCTGATCTAAAAGCGTTAAATTTAGTTTAGCATCTGTAATAAGAAACATTTGTAATTGAGGCGAGAGTAAACACCTGTAAACTAATTAAAAGTTGCAGGTTTTAACTGCTCCAAGATAATTATTTTGATCAACAGTAAAATTATTTTTTATGTTGATTAAAAATTGCTTGTTATGTATTAAATTTATAGTTGATATGATTTCATTGCTAAAACCCACCACACATTATTCAACCTGGATGATCGCCCGGTTGTCATCCGGGTAGATGAACTGTAATGATGCACTGTTTACATTTGCTGTATTTTATAGCAGTAAATAATTTCAGCCTTGTGATTATTTATAATTAATGTATTTCTTTAAAGTTCGTTAAACAGTGCGTCATTACGATCCATCTAGCCCGGACGACAACCGGGACGTCATACAGGTTGGATAATGGATGGTGGGTTTTAACTACTCTCGACGTATTACATAGTTGGCGTTTTACGTAAACACTATTAAATTGCATTAGTTTCTATGCAGTAGCTGAATATGGAAGAAGTTAATTAGTATTAAGAAAGAGTGCTGTTTATTGCATTTTTCAGACTTGCTTTCATCACATAAATTGAAGTCCTTTCGTTTTTATATTCATCAAAATTATAAGTTGTCACATTTATTAAGAAGTAAATTATTAAGTTAAGTAACTACTGTAAATTACTTATAAAACCCCTCTTTGTTTTGTTCAAGACGCCAATCTTATAAAATGTATAACTTTCATTTGTATCAAAGTGGCTTAAAAGGTGTTGAATATTAATAAAAGTTCTACAGATAGAGGAGCGTAACACTTTCATACCTAAAATAGTAGTTCCTAACTTTTCTTTTTCATTGTCTTTTTTCATTGATTTTTATAGTTAGGAAGATTTGGTATCGTTATTTGGTTATGGGTTGGAATAGCATCAATAATTTCTGTAGACGAATAAAAGAAATGATTAACTGTGTCATAGTTACATTTTTTGCGTAGCAGCAAAGCTATCATTCATTAACACATTTGTTAATGAAATTGAAATCATAATACATATGTTTCGAAAACAAATAAAAACGAATTAATTAAGCGTAACACGTAACCGCCTCGCTCAAAATTCGGTTTCTTGTGAAGGAAGAAGGTTCACTGTGCAAAGCCACAACGTTCTTTGTCCATCACAAGATCAAAAAATCTTTCAGAAAACTACAATTAGACAGCACCCTTAAGATGTCGAATGTCGATGTTAAGGTGTGTGCAAGAGTGCAATGGTAGCTGTTAGAAGCAGTTTTAAGCAGTTTCTTTCATACCCAACATAACAGTATCAGTAATATTTATCAAAAACGGAGATAAATAGAGTACAAGCAGCCTAATTATTTCTAGAAGACCTTGAAACTCGAAGAACACGTCACTAGAAATTTCTAATAAAAGAATACGCAAATGCATCTAATCCATGCATTAAGAATTGTAATTCCATTAATTTAATTAAACAAATTCACTAAACATGCAGGTAAGAAACTATAGGATAGGTTAAACCAAATTGTATTTTTTATGCCTATTATTTACTCCCATAAAAACCCACCAACACCAACCACGGCACCCTTATGGTCAATGCTGAATCCAGCCATAGAGTTGGTATGGGGATAGGAGCTATATGGATCGAATCTATAAAGGGAAAACCTATTAACAAACTAATTTACCACTCACAGGAACATTAAACCATGTTTACGAGTATCATTTTGGTGATGCCAAGTCCAACCGTACAGTCGGTTTAGGTGTGGAGCCTACATGGACCAAGTCTATAAAGAGGCAAACATACTAACAAAGAATTCACCACTTTCACTAAAACCACTCACTGTACTTCTATGGTTCATGCTGAGCTGTGCCATATAATTGGAACCTACATGGACCGTGGCTGTAAAGGAGCAGACATACTGATAAACTAATAATTCAACAGCCTTGGTAGTGTAATGTCTAGAGTGCTGGACTTTCACCCAAGCGGCCCGAGCTCGATTCCCGGTGCCGGCAGATCTAGTTAAGGTTTTCTGCAGTTTTCCTTAACTGTAACACAAATGTGGGATTTGCGCTGTTTACCTGTAAGTCGCCTGCAGCCGCACCTAGGGCCTAGGTAATAATAATAATCGCCCCCTCCCTCCCCATAGCTTCTGTGGCCTGGTTTCCAGGCTATGGGTTGTAGCTATTATTATTATTATTATTATTAATTTACCACTTCCAATAACATGAAACCACGCCTAATGCATACCTGGTGCGATATAAGTGCACACAATGGAAGTGGGTGTGGGACCGACAAATGGGTAAAAATACTGACAAAAAAATTTGCCAAAGCCTAACAAAAACCACTATTCTTCAAAATTACGCTTATCGTTGGCAAATTAGCAATTACAACCCTCTGGTTCATGTCGAGTCTGGACGTATAGTTGGTTTGGATGTGAAACTTACAGAAATCGATTCTATAAAGAGACAAGCATACTGACAGTAAAATCTACCACGCCTCCTAACAAGTCACTCCTCAAAGTCACGCCCGTCCTAGTGTTGGGGATATAAAAGAACAAACATACTGTTATACCAAATTTTGGATTTTACATGGTATACTAAGTCGAAGATGGACGTTATAGGAGTACCAAATAATACTTGTATGTGATCATCTGATTTGATAGCTCCACAATTTCCAAATTTTCTATTATTTGCTTTACCTGTTGTTTATCCACCATAAAAGGGTTTGTCCATCAATTATATTTGGAGTTATGGCGAAAATTGGTATTTATCTCGCTTATACGTAAATCGTTTTCCTACATGTATTTATTTAACATAAATTTGACACTCAGGGTGGATAAGTAAATTTAATCGGTGGGCAAACGAGTATTAAGATTCAAAATTTTGAAATTTACGGGGCTAGTGTGAAGCTGGTTCTCTGAAATTTTTTAAATTACTTTTTTCCTATTGGTGGACAACAAAATTTTTTGTGGGCTAACAAACGCATGATAAGTATAAAGAATTTTTGGATGTCAACTTCGCGAAGCTAAGTAAGCCATTATATCGTAATAATCAAGTAAAGTCATTATCAGACTAGTTAAGTAAAATCTTTGCAGGACTAATCCGAAAATGATTAAATCTCTGCCACAACTAAAAGTCATGAAAACGATATCTTTCTTGACAGTTTCAGAAAAAATCGCATTTTTGGTGTAGGATAAAGAAAATTATATTAACCAGTTTTAGATTTTTTTGCTTTCAGATAAATCTATTTTTTTAAATTTACAAGCAAAAATTCAAGTCTTCGGGAGGAAATTTTTATTTATAATTATTTCGTGATTGGACGTTGGTATAAATAAGTTTTTTTTACTCCGAAATAGCGTTTTTAGTCTTACCTCATATTTTAGAATTTTGTAACGGCCTATGGCATGCAGGAGCATTCATCGTTTTGGACATAACCTAGAAATACTTCTGTAAAGAATGGATTCGATTGCAAAAAAAATATAGAGTAGTGGGAATCATGCATCTCATTCATGCTCATTTCTCCTCTTTGTTATAGAATTCCAACACCAAAACAAAACTTTCAATATTGAAAGCATATTTTATATGTGTAAATGAATTAATATTAATCAATTGATAACTTAATGTACTGTAATTAGTAATATTGTAAAAAAGACAGTGGTTACACGTTGGGTACCGAGCCACGCAGGTAACCCACGTCGTGTTTCGACTTGGGTGCGGGAAAGTTACGAGTTGTGTGCCGAAGTATCACGTGCCGCATGTGGTGTAACTGTTTGTCGATGATAAGATCGATGCTGCAATAATTGTGGCATTTAGGCTGTTTGCTATATTTGACAAATGAACTGCACCTAATATAAAAAAAATAAAATTTACTAAAATAATCAGGAAAGTTCTTGGACTTTATTTAAAATAACTAATATAAATTCCCACATTGGCGAGTTGGTTGAAAAAGACAAACGTTACAAAATAAGAACATTATATATGTACTTACACAATACAAGTTCATTTTTACTCTTTTAACATCCGCAGTTGTTAAATTTTCTTCTGCTCCGTTCTTCACGTAAGATCCTCATTTGGCGTTCTGTTATGCCCTCCACAGTTTTTCTCTTTAACTTTTCGAATAGGCTACCAATCGCATGTGGGGTTCCGGATTATCGGCCGCACCCAACTAGCATATGATCCTTTTTATTGACTAGTTAAAATGTAATTAGTGGCACCCAACTCGCATCTTTATTATAAAGTAATTAATAATAAAAATAAACAAAAAGTATGATAAATAGACATTCATTAAAGAAGAAAGGTATGACAGCACCCATCATAACCGAATGCAGGCTACGGTAGATTTCGAATTCCAAAACCCAAGTTCTAATCCCAGTTTGAGAAAATTTCTTTTATAAATATTTAGTGTATTTATAAAGAAACAATTTTTTATAAATATTGTATTTATAAAAAGAAATAATTACATGAACTTATTACTTTTTTTATAGTCAATGGGTTATGTGAATAAAATGTACTAAAAGTATTTACTATACATCTATCTTATTCTTATTAAATTAAAAATTATATCTGTTGTCATTTATTAGTAGTAGTAAAAGCATTTGCTGTATGTATTTTATTTACATGGGTCATTATATTAATTGAAAATAAAACTAAACGATTAAACATTATGATATTATTATCTAATTGTAAAGCATAAAAATGTAACATTAGCTCTAATAGTATACAATATGCGGTAGCGCGTTCTACAATCAAGGTACTTGCTTCGTAACGCGTTGATCACAGGATCGATCCCTGTACCGGTAGCTTTTTTAAATAATAATAAAAAGACAAATAACATTTAAAAATGCAATTCAAACAAGCAATTAAATAATAATTTTTTTTTCAAAACTAATAGATTCAAATAATAAAATTACCCGAGCAGGCATTGATCCTTCGGCACACGCGTTACCAGGCGCTTGCTTGTGGAAGGTGCTTACCTTCCACAGTCGAATTATGATTTATATTTATTTATTAATTGTATTAATTGTAGATTATATTTTATGAAGTCATTTAGATAGATACAAATCATCCACGCAGAATATAACATTTCAAAATTGAATTGTTGAATTGAAAAAAATTGTTTATTTCTGAAATATATTAAATATTTCATAATTTTATATACAAAGATTAACGGGACCGCGGTACATGCACCTGCGAAGCAATATCGAGCGCATGCCTCTAGAGCAGGGGTTCTCAAAGTGCGACCCGCGAGCCAAATGCGGCCCTCAAATCCTAGAAATGCGGTCCGCGATGTCATATCATCTGCGATTTAGAATTCATAAAGATAATTTAAAAAATAAATAAATTTTATGTCCGATTGCATTATAAAGTACTGTTTATTGTATTGTTTTGCGGCAGTAAACTGGCTTATTAGTGTACTCGTAAAATAAAGCGGTAGTAGTAAAATAAAGTATATAGTAGTAAAATAAAGTATGGCAACTCTATATTACATGTCAAATTTTCTTCTGTCAAGAATAGATGTCAAATTTATAAACTGATCTTTTTTTTGGTAATTACCCAATGTTAGGAATCGAACATAAAGCTTTGTATGCAACTCTTACATAATCGGACCTTATAGACTCGCCCTTTTTATAGGCTTTGCTCGCTTGGCCATAAACTGGGCTTGTCTATAAAGTCCTACATTATGTACTTGTTACATAAATAGCTATTATCATATTATAAAGATTGTATATATGTTATTGTCTTAACGGTTGCCACAGCTGATTAGCTGATGAGTATTAATAAGTCCAAATTGAGATCAAATTTAACTGATGAACATTTACAAGGTGTGTTAAGAATACATTCAACCGACTTAGAACCAAGTCTCAATGATATTATTAAAAGAAAACAACAACTGCACAAGTCACACACTTCTGGATTGAGGAATTTATTATTTTTTCTTTTTTTATTTGAAATTATTTAGTTATTTTTGTTTAATTATTTTTGAAATGTGTTAATAAACATTTTGTAATAAAAAGTAATTATTGTCAAAAATAAAGAACGATTATGTTATAAAATTAGTATAAATCTTTCTGTTGTGTCTAACTTTTTATCGATTTGAAAGTATTTTTTCGAAAAATTTTTTTGGCCCGTCAAATATTTTGAAACTTACAATTTGGCCCCACCTAGGCAAAACTTTGGGAACCCCTGCTCTAGAGTAAGCAGAACCAAGTTTGGTATTTAGCAAATGCAGTGGCCTCTTTTGACACCACTAATAATTCAAAATCCAAAGAAAATTGGTTTTTAATTATTCGTCTCCTGATCTTATTAATTTATCTAATTAAATGAATCAAAAAGCAAGGTAAAGTACGATTAATAAGCTATCCGCATGTTTTTGTTTTTTCGTGTAATATTATGCCTTCCTAAAATACCCGTATTGAAAGTGTCACAATTGTTAAAAATCTGTAGACTGTAGCAAAATGATGCCATTAATAGAGTTTTTATTACCCAATAATGTAATATAAGTTAAAGTTGTTAAGGCTAGCGTATTATAGAAAAGAAAGGACTATTAAAAGAAACAGGTAAGATAAAGAAAGAAACTATATCCTTATCCCTACTCATTACTAAAGTTGTTTTAATATAAAGCTAAAGAAAAGATATTAATACAAAACGGAAATATCTCTTAACAGAATACAAGGAAGATAGATATAAAAAAAAATAAGTACCATTTGCAATAGAAATATTGTACTGTATACACATTTATATCGAATTCATTCGCTCAACAAAATTGTCTACATTTAACTGTTTTGTCCCGAAACAAGGTTATCAAAGAATACTCTTTTCATACCGAATATATTATAATCGATTAATTGTGTCAACTTTGGATAACGATTACTATTTTCTTCTTTATCTTACCTGTTGCTTTTTAACGATCAATTCTTTTCTATACAAGACTCAGCCAACCTTAAAGGAAACTTTTTAAAGCACACAATATCAATAATTCTTAATGCGGAAATATACCTTCAACATTGAAAAACACCAATCATTAATAAAAGAAATCTCACCACCGCCCTATGTAGTCTACATTTCTTTTCAATAATAAAACACCGTTAGATAATTTATCTACACAGTAGTGACATAATAATATTATTATTGCTAAATAAGATTAAAAGCGATACGAAATCAAGCAATATTACAACATTTACTATTATATTTAATACATAATACACTTTTCTTTTTCGTTTACAAAACCTAGATGATATGAGCAAAAATAACTAACAATGATTCAAATCAGTATTGAGGTTTTTAAATAAACCGCAAATAAACCACAAAAAGGAAATGTGTAATTTATATGCCAAATTATTATTATTAATATGTTATCTTTATCAATTTCGTAAGTTTTATTAATAAAACATTTTCTTACGAGCAAGTTAACTTCTTTATTGCCTATCAATCAGTTATTGTTAATTTTTTTAAATTAATTATAATTTATTAGTTGATTTGCGGATTATGTAGTGTATTTATTTACAAAGAAGTCATCATTTCGTAAACGTAAGTTCTTTTATTAAAAGTATTATGATTAATCTTAATGTATTTCAAAAAACACTTTCATTTGGTCGAAACTACTTTATAATATTAAAAAAAATCAATAATAAATAAAAGGTGAACGAACGGGTTTTTTCTCACAATCCGACTTTTACAAAAGAATTGAAAAGGTTTTCTGTGTATTGTATATGTATTTACTATTTATGTAGTATGTACATAAACTGTGTAAGATGTACTGCACACGTAATCTTTTGTATTACTTTTGGAAATGGAAATATTTTGTCAAAAATTGACTCTCATATTGAAATTACAACTTTTTTCGTATGAGAGAAACTATATAGAAAGATCTACCTATTATTAAGCAGACAAGCGTCGGCGTCGCGCGGTAATTCGAAATTGCTAGACAGTGACGAAAAAGAAACGATTGTTTAGAAGTTAAATAATTTTTAAGGCTTTTCACCCGAACGTATGAACTTTGTGTAAATTTTTCTCGGCTGCTATACGACCAATTTCTTCTAAATTTTCAAATTGTGATGTTGATGATACAAACTGATTTGTAGTCTCCATTTCTGCAAAAAATAATCTGTTAAAAAGTTAGGTATATAATATTTTATTCAAACATAAAAAAATTAAAACTACAAATCCAGCGACCACTATTTATCTTTGATATTAAAAAAAAATAATTTCGATACATTAGAAATAACCATAGGAAACCTACAGGAAGTTAGAACGAAAATTTTGCGATTCGAAGAAATTTCATAATAAAATGTGGTACATGAGGGACAAGGCTACGTCATCGCTCCTCCCCGTTGTTTGAAGTAAGCAAGCTTTGATAAGGCGAACAGGTGTAAATTGTTTCTTGTAGAAACGATATTACATATTATATTACGATATTACAAATATTACATCTTCATGACTTACAAGACTGACTGTGCCATCAGGGCAAGTGCCTGTAGTTGTGCTTGGTTTTTTGGTAGATCTGAGGTGAACAATATAAAGAAGATGTCCCAAGAGACTTCCCTGAGGTTGTACTCCTGGTTGGATAGGATATACAACTGAGATTACATCCCAAGCAGCATTTAAGTAGCAGTAACTGAGATCGGAACTTTGATTGAGTAGTTGTTACGTAACTGCAACTAAATTTATGACTTTATAGGTTTAATTTCTTCAATTCGGAATATCTTAGTAATTATGTAGTTGTTTCTACTATTTATTGGAACTATGTAGTTTCATTACTTCTGAGTAACTATTAAAGTATGTGGAACGTTATTGCCACTTAGTATACTTAGTTTAAAGTCGTTGCAACTTCAAAGTGGTATTATGATTGTAGCAGTAACTTGCCCGAAGCTACTTTAAAGTTTTTAAAACCTTACAGTAGTATTGAATGTAAAGCTTACGTTTTTACTACCCAGAAAAATCACATTAAAGTAATTTTTCGTAAACTACTCCATCTCCATATTTACTTGTAAAATGTTGGATTAATCAATAATCATTAATCAATTTGCAATTTGTTATGACTGTTAATAGATGTTTTACTATATAACCTTTAATAAAAATAACAATTGGTGCGAAATTGTGCCTTAGGGATTGTTATGTATGTAGCTTGAAGTTGGCAACATTTATTTGTAGAGATGTAACTAACCAATCATGGCCCGTCCCCTGGGCGAGCGTCAGTAACACTTGAGCCGGCTTGAAGGATACACGTCTTCTGCAGTCTATGCATTGTGTATGTAATTCGCCCTGCTCACTCAATATTAATAAAGTTAATTAATG
This sequence comes from Agrypnus murinus, assembly GCA_929113105.1. Classification (NCBI taxonomy): domain Eukaryota; kingdom Metazoa; phylum Arthropoda; class Insecta; order Coleoptera; family Elateridae; genus Agrypnus; species Agrypnus murinus. The sequence continues at coordinate 18,490,841 of OV816028.1, read as the reverse complement.
ACAATAATTGAGTATCTTTTATTTAAACACAAAATAACATAACAGGAATAATATAAAAATGGTTTCTATCATGTGTATCAACTTATAAGTATTTCGTGTATATTTATCATATTTTATTAAAGACATTTTTTTACTAAAAAATATATTTAAAGAAGGCGCGTTGTTATTTTTCGATCTATCATCATCATATTTAACAGAAAAGTTGCAATGGTTTATAATTTTGGTGTACTGGAATGACAAAATAATCAAACATTTCATCGTTCTTTGTATTAAGTACGTATTACAAATAAACTGGTAATTCATTTTGTGACACGATCCAGCATTATATAGCATAGAAAATGATAGAATATTTGTTAAGTTGCAAGAGCAAGAGAGTGCAACCACGCGACACGATGTGTCAAAGAGAAAAGAAGTTCCACGAAGGTAGCAATTACTACGCCGCCACGTACCTGCTACCCAAAAATTGTTCCCCATTTTGGTTCCAGGCACGTAACAAAACCGTAGCAATTACGTGCTTGTGACTAGTGGCTAAAACTTAATAGTTCCACCGGTAGTTGCTGGTACGTAGCGATGACTAAAAATGCTGCTTGGGATCGCTGACTTGTTCTAAATTATAAGTTTTTTAAGTAACGATCTAATAAAGCTTGTGCACGAAAACATTTGGTCACTCAAAAGTGTTGTGAATATCAGCAAAATCATAGCAACCGGGGCTGCGAACGTTGCTAACTTGTTGCAATTGTTTTGCAAACAAAAACTTAGTAACTTGTTTAGTTGTCAAACAGTAATGAAAATGGCATCACGTGAATTAGACATACGAAAAAAGATTGTGAACACGTTCCTTGAAAATCCTGAATTATCGTGTAGGACTATAAGTAAACAATTGGATCTCCCGAAATCTACAGTTATCAATGTAAGCAACTTTCGCCAACGCCAAACAACCGATAGAAAGTCTGGCTCACGTCGGAAAGGTGGCACAGTGTCTCCAAACACAGAAAGAAAAGTGATTCGGATTTTTAAGAAAAATCCAAACAGTTCGGTAAGAGATGTTGCTTTTAAGGTAGGAAAATCATCTTCATACATCCAAATGTGCAAAAAGAGAAACAGCCTCCATACGTACAAAGTGAAAAAAGCACCAAACAGAACAGAAAAGCAGAACTTAGTGGCAAAAACTCGAGCACGGAAACTTTAGAGTGGACTTTTGACAAAATTTGATTGCATCGTAATGGATGATGAGACTTATGTAAGATGAGACTTTCTACAACTTCCTGGACTTGAATTTTATACTTGTTAAGACAAAAGTGAAGTGGATGAAAAAAAATTGGACAAGTTTGCCAAAAAGTTTCTTGTTTGGCAGGCAATCTGCTCTTGCGGGAAAAGAAGCGACAGTTTTGTCACTGGCGGTACCATTACTAAAGAGGTTTATATAGAAGAGTGTCTCCAAAAGCGTTTACTTTCGTTTATTAAAAACAACCATGGTTCTACGTTATTTTGGCCTGATTTGGCCACTGTTCATTATGCAAAAGCAACGCTAGAATGGTTCCGAGCCAATAACATCAATTTCGTACCAAAGGATCATAATCCTCCAAATACGCCTGAACTACGCCCAATAGAACAATATTAGGCTATAATAAAAGGATTGCTTAAAAAGAGCAAAGAATTAGGAGAAAATGACAAAGATTTCAAAAAGAAGTGGAGAAAATTAAAAAAAAATTAGTAATACAGTAAAACCTCTCAAGAACGGGCAGCTGTGGGGAATTTGAAACTGTCCGTTATGGGGAGGTGCCTGTTAATAGGAGATCAATATTTAAAAAACGTTTTTTTAATAGCGTAATAAAACACAATAAGTATGTAATAAAAATTCTTTAATTTGCTTTAGAGTGATTACTGATATGGGTGCGGAAGTTGTTGTGGTTGATGTCAGGTATTCTAGGACTGTATCATCGGTTATGTCATCATGTAGTTGGGATACGCCTGCAAAATATTCCGCAAATACAGCTGTTTTTTCTTTATCGCTCTTAGTTCGTCCTAATGTTGGAGGACGGTAGCTTTGGGTTTTAAGAAAGATTTTATTGGTCTCCAAATTGAGTTAACGTATCTGTTTAATCTCGATACGTAGGTAGCTTTTAAATGTCGTCCTTTAGTGCATCAAGTGGATTGTTTAAGTTGTTCAGTCTCATTTTAATGAGTAGTGACTTCTTTACCATTAAGCTCTGGCTTTTCTTTTTTGATCGACTGCCGTTTTAATGTCCAGAGGAAGTTAGCAGTATATGAAATTTGTTGACAGCTTCTTCTATTTCCTTCGGACTTATATTCAAATCTGTAGATTTATTTATTTATTTTATGGCAATATAGTTTCCAGTTTCTTTTGGATTATGTGATTTGTTAGAGGATTCTTTATCATGACGATGTTAAATCGAAGCTTGCTGAAATATGGCGTAGTTTGTCGATGTCACATTTATTTGACCAATATGTTTTCTTGGATAACTTTGTACAACCATTTACCTTTAGTAGAGACTTATTGAGATCCCGAGATAGTATGGTTGCTGTTGAAATATTCTCCGGCAATGATCTTAGGTTCCAATGTGCGAAAGAATTGTTCGTTTTTTTTTCAATATTGTGCCTAGGTCACAGCGGTTCTCAACTTTTTAATAGTTGGGACCCAACTTCTCACATTAGTTTTAAGAGCACCCCCCTTCCATTGATATCTATTTTTCTTTTGTTGCTGATATTCGGCAACAACAAGATTTTGACAGAATAGCAAAATTACGCCACATTTGGCAACACCGTCGCCCCCACCTTATTTAGAAGTTAGTGACATTTTATTTTCGTATTAACAGAATGTATATTTTCTTATTTTGGTTTCATTTTTTTCGTCTTTCTTCCATGTCTTCGCGCCCCTTCTTTGGTAATCTGGCGACCCCTTAAGGGGGCGCGCCCCACAGGTTGAGAATCACTGGCCTAGGAAGACCGTACACAGCCGCAACAGCCAGTTCCTATGGTAATATTAGGTGTGCCCATATGCCTCTGTAGCATTTCTTGTTCATATTTATGTAGATCATAGTGTTTTATTAATATAACTGTTCCTGATTGTCCAGTTCTGTTTGGATGATTGGTGTAACAAATGTGATAATTGGGAATTTTAAAATAGGATTTTTCTGTAAAATGTGTTACGATTATGAAAAGCATGTCGATAAAAGTTTGTTTTAGGAACAAAGTTAGTTCATCTTGGTATTTTGCAAGAGCATTGGATTTGCTTTGACCTATTCGGACTCTGCTGAATATTTTTTTACTCATTACCATTGTGAGCATGTTAAGAACCAAATTGTTTTGTTGGATAAGTTGTGAAAACATGATTTAACTTTTTCTAAGAATTTGCTAAGAGTGGAGCTAACATATTGCTCTGTATTGTTTATAGTTTGTGGTTCTCGGTTTCTGGCTTCATCAGCTCAATAGACGATGAAAGCTTTTTACAGAAACGTCGAAATTACGTGTTTCCAGAACTGCAACGGCAAACTTAGAATAAAATTGGAACCCAATGAATAATTAAAAGTGAAAACCTTAACCGCTAGTACTGTCAAACATAGAGATGGTTTACAAATGGTTTGGGGCTGTGTATCGGCTAATGGCGTGAGAGATTTAATATTTATTGATGGCATAATGCACAAATGGGGTTACCTTGACATATTTAAAAATTGGAAACATCAATTTAAAAAGTTTTAAATTTATTTGAGTACTATTCAAAACAACCCAATTTAGCATTCTGTAATAAATAGCTTCCAAGATACAAGCGATTGTTACATGGAACACAGTCACTGATCGGAATGTGCTACCAGTGTGTAAGAAAATGGCTTTCAAGTTAATCTAAAGAATACATCTAACGTCTCAATTCAACTTGGTAAATGTTATTAGTGAATTTCTTATTTACAATTTTTATTTTCTATAACAGAAAATCGCTTATAACTTGGAACTATTTAGCACAGAATGCTACAATTTTGAACAGCAATCAAGAAGATCTGAAACTTTGATATTCTGATTTTTCCTCTGAAATAGTTAGGGAAGCCAATATCCGAGAAAGTGTGTTTTCACATGCTAGTCGCCTATGTAACAAAACAGTCTACAGTCTGTTGTTTGTAAACGATAATATAGGAAATCCAATGGAATTTTATCATTTTCCTCCTAAATTTGTACCCTTGCAAATGTAAGTAGAAATCTTGGTATCAATGGAAAGTAGAATTCATTTTATGTCAAAAACATATTAAACTTAATGAAGAAAACCAAAAACTGTTTAGAAAAATACTTAAAAAGCTTATTGATTTATTAGTTTTTGGTAATAAGCTATAAAGAAAAGCTTTTAGTTTTATACCCTTATTTCATTTGCTTTTCTGATAGGTAGTTAAAATTGTACAAAAAGTAACTGTAAACTCCCGTAGCAAAAACATCTAATAATAAAAAAACTAATAATAATTGTAATAATGTTCTAAAAATAGTAATTAGTAAGCAATACAAATAAGAAAAAAGTATACGAGGATGGGGCTTGAAACCAGCGATTTCTGATTATGAATCTGATGCTTTAACCGCTAGGCCAATCAGCGTACAGCTTTCAGCTTTTCTTTATAGCTTATTACCAAAAGCAATAAATCAATAAGCTTTGTAAGTATTTTTCTAAATACTTTTTGGATTTCTTCATAAAGTTTAATATGTTTTTGATGAATTCTTCTTTCGATTGATACCAAAATTCCTACTCACATTTGCAAGGGTACAATTTTAGAAGGAAAATAATAAAATTCCATTGGATTTCCTATATTATCGTTTACAAAAAACACACTGTATATATGCATATTCCTTTCTGAATAAAATTTATTTAAACTGTAGCTGTACAATTTTCACTGTGAGCAACTGTAGATACAAAACATACATAAAACTAAATATCTAACATTTCTAGTAATGAAGAATTACTAATCTTACTATTTTAAAAATTGTTCTTACAATATTTACTATTCTCTATAACCATTTTAGTGTTCAAATGAAGTCTTTGGTAATAACATGGCGCATCTTTTTTTATTTTTTTTCCTAAAACGTTTGGTAGAGATAGAACATACGGTATGCTGTGCGACAGGTTTTTAAAACTTGAGAAGTGCAATTTAGATTTAAACATTAATTAAAATATAAAAATCTCTCACGCTAAATAATGTATATGGAATTTTATAAAAACGGTCCTCAATTGGAAAAATGAATAAGTAATAGTATTTATTGCTATGTTAAAAATTCGCAACATTTGGTAATTATTATCGGTTATATTTCTCTAGTCCACGTGGACTTTTAACACCTTTTATACAGCTCAACAAATCAAATATTAGTTTTAGGTATAAATTACCCCTTCCACTGTTAACACGTTATTGAAATGTATCTGTCCTTTTTATACTTATTCGTCAGTAACAGATGGAATTATTTTGACACTAAACAGCGGTACGCCCATGTCATATACGGATCCTTGCAAAGCGGTAAAACAGCCTTAAGTAGAACTACAGTAGAATATTATTTTCCTGAATTAATTTGATTTCTATACCACGAAAGTGAACGATTTGAAACCAAGCTAAAACAAGCTTTTTTAAATAAAGATAACTCCATTATAAGAACACAATGTTCGTCCTTCGGGAGCACTATTATCTCGGATAAAACGGTTCAATATTTTAAAATGCGGATATCCAGAAATGAATTGCAGCCTTTATGGCATCAACAAATTTGTGTTAATTTTGAGTTTTTTTTCAGAGCAACATTCGGTTTATCAAGCAGAGAAAGCTACACTTATTATAAGAACAAAATGTCCTGCCTTACGGGGCACGATTATCGCTGTTAAAATGGTTCAATATTTTAAAATTCGGTTTTCAGGACACGAATTGTATGCTTTCTGGCATCATCAAGTTTGTTTTAATTTTTTTACAAATTTTTTAAATGCATAGCAGATGACATAATTAAAAAATACGTTTCATTATTATTTTGCTTGATTGATTGGATAGGTTGGTACTACATGAAATATTATTAAACTTTGTATAAAAAATTGTCATAAGTAACTTTTAGGTTATATGTAACCTAAAAATAAATTTTGTCAGCTGTCACACCAACAGTTGGTCTATACACATATAGAAAAACAAGTTGGAAGTATCGAAACCATATGTATGATAAAGAACGCCCTAGCAAAATAACAAAGGGTTTATATCAGGTCACGCCTTTGTTCTTCTTAGATTGTTTTAGTGGGGGAATATTTGAGCATTAAAGTTGTTTAGTAAACTACAAACCAAGCATTGGTGTAGTTTGTAATTTCATGATATTAAATTTTCCCAGAATTAAAAAAATTATTTGGCAAATTAGGACCAAATAATCACTTGCTTTTTAAGTAGGTTACAATTATTAGCCATACTGACTGAAAATAAAATAAATATTCTTATGCTTAAATATTCTCCCACTAACACAAGCTAAGATGAGCAAAGGCGGGACCCGATACATACCCTTCTTTATTTTACTAGCGCGTTCCTTATCAAACCCACATATGGTTTCGCAGATACTTCCAACTTGTTTTTCTATATCTGTATAGTTTTTTTTATTTATTAGTTAATTACAATATGTCAATTACTCTGACAATAAGTAATTTTGTTGATCGTAGTCGTCCAATGACGATCCTCCTGGGTTTACTTAATTAATTTGATTGTGATACTTAATGTAAGTTAAATAGCACATCTGTATAGTTAAATTAGAATAATAAATTATTTTTTGCACGTCCTATATATATAAAGCTTTACTTTAGTCCCCCAAAAGAGGTAGTAAAGTAGCAGCTTTACTCCCTGAGGGAGTAAAGTGTTTCCATGACAACAACAAGTAAACAACAAAAAAAGTAACTGCGGTACATGTTAGGATTTATTATCCTGAAACTATGTGATTTTGGCATTTGCAGAGTTCAATAGTCCGAATGACATGTAACGAAATCTTCGGAAAAATTTTTCAAAATTTTGAATTTTATCGAATCGAATCGTATCGGCGGTAACTCTCGGGCGCCAGTTATTTTAACGTGGTATGCTCCACGGAACCGGGTAACTGCTAGTGGAGAAAGGATAATCCAGGGAACTGCTGGGGTTGCTGAGCTCGGCCCTGTCTGGATCACTCCACGGTTTCCACCTATTTCTACTAAGGCACTTAGATGTGGTAAAGGAGTTATTAGCAAATAAAAGACACAATCAGAATACCAAACAGCACGCAATTTATTTTTATTACTAGTTCCTACAAACCTTACTACTATCCTAATAAGCTTACGGTTAATAACGGAATTCCAGGCAAGCGGGGTGCAACAATACAGCGTAGCAAAAGCGAACCAAGCGTGGACAGGATTGCCGCTTATCCGAACGGTTTGAGATTGCACGGAAGATACGGATTTTAATTCTTACACCCAAAATAAATAACCAAAATTAAGTAACTACGCTGCAGGGCTAAAAAGCTTTTTAATCCCTGTTTATTTTTCTCGCTGACGCTCGGAAGTTAAACTCACATTCGGGATTAAAAGATGCACTTTTGTCCCTGGGTATATAATATACTATTTTATTATACCTGACTCATAATCTTGGTATAGCATGCTTTTAAGCGTGCGAAGGCGAATAAGGCCTGTAAAGCATAGAGATTACCTAAATTGGTATAATCAATCCAAACCAAAATTGGTCGCTGTGGGAAAACATTCCCGTCGGCGCCACAGTAACAACATTTGACAGGTCGTTGGATTGCCTAATTTGATTCTTTGGTTTGATTTATTGGATTGGTTTATATTATATAAAATATTTTCTTCAAACGTCGGTAAAATGTGACATTATACTGCTGAATTGGCAGTATTAAAGTGTCACTTTGTTGCCATGGAACTTAAATCACTTTACTGCCGCTTACAACTACTTTACTGCCGCTTACAACTTTGTATTAAAATAATTCACGAATTTCAATATTCTTTAAATATTTTGCTATTGTCTACGTTTCAAGAAATAATAGTACATATCATGCAGACCTGAAGTTACGTTATGCGGGGCTCATCTGTAAAAGCTGGACTCGCTATCGCTAGTCTATCAAGCAAACAGATTCGCCGCATAAAGTCTTACTTTAGCTCTGTATAATATAATATACTATTAAACGTTCAATTAACAAAATCACAGAGGTATTATACTTGACAGCTGACCTAATGCATATGAGCATGAATGCACTTTTGTGGATGATAATATTTAGATTTTGTTTCCTTTACTTTGCACGTTAAATGTCTAATCTCAGTCATCATATCCGCAACACCGTACAGACAGACTGCAGCTTGACTAGCAGACTGATATTTTTCTTTGAAATGAAATGAAATAATAGAAAGTACGTGCTACAGAAACATTATGAAACATCTGCTGTTATCGGAAGATGCTTCAAAAGCCTATAACAAAGCTTTTAGAAAATATAGAAAAAGCTATTTCCAAAAACGAGGTTGAAAGCAGAATAATGAGGATATAATACTCACAATATTTTGATGACTTCAGATTCAAGGATTTTTTTCTACAGCAAAAATAATTCTTTATAACAAAAACTATGTTTTGTGGAACTGAAATATTGCAAGTTCATCACGAAGGAAGGGAAACAAATCATTGAATAGATTTTGAAGTGCCATTAAAAAGTACGTTTTGCTTTTTACTAGATATATCCTGAGTGATATAATTTACGTAAGTCCTTCGAGTTTGCAGCAGAAAAGTACGCGAACTCCTCAGATGTTCTGAACCAAGCGTTTTGACTATGTAAAATAAACTAGATATGAAAATATTGCGTGGTTGCTGAAAACTACGTAGACAGCGTATTTCTAGAATCTTTAAAAGCCAAATCGAACTTTTTTCTAAAATACTGACTGCAGTGGCGTAACTACCGCCCCCGCGGACCCTGCGACGCGGGGGGGAGCAACCCTCCGAAGGGCGCCGGCTGCTTTCGTGAAACTTTAGTTCGTTGGGAATAGAAATTTTAAAACCAGGATTGGAGGTAAAAAACATTCTATGGACTATTCTACGGTAATGAATTATTATTAATTATTGTACATTTTATTTTAACAAAAGTTACCTATGTATAATTGTATACAGGGTGACTGATTTTTCATTGTCCAGGTTACATCTGCTGAAATATTAAAGGTAGAGGAAAGAGTTAAATGTGAGACTTGTTTAGCATAACCTTATCTATAAAATAGCACACATGAATTTTTTCTTATTTTCAGAGTTTTTTTAATTAAACGTCATGCATATTCTTGAAGAATTAAGTTTTATAGTATTTTGTGTTTCAAGGCCAAAAAGTTACCATTTGCAGTCCGCAGTTGTTTGATGCCCGAGGACAGCAGCCAACTAAGTCACCCGATGGATATTATCATCTAGTAACGCTCGTGGTGCATATAAAATTTTATTTTTCACGAGAATATGTATAAGTAGAAAATTAGTTTTAACTTATAATTGTTGGCGGTGCCAAGGGCGTTTTTTATGTATTTATAAAACTAAGGCCCGTTCGCCGAAACCTGTCGCAAGACCAAAATACACTTGAAGTTAGCACTAAACAAACTATAAGCGATGCTATTGGTCGACGCGCATGTGGTCGCATTAACGCTTAAACTACTTTACATAAATGCGGAAGCACGTATAATGCAATCATTTTCCATTCCATATTACGTTGCAACCGTAAAAGCGCGTTAAGCGCACACGGTACGCAAACGCGCATCATCGTAAATGAAGCTTCAAAAGTCAGCTAACTTCAAGTGTATTTTGGTCTTGCTACAGGTCTTGGCGAACGGACTTTAGGAATTTTTATGTTTGTCGGATGGTAACAACTTTTAGTAAATTTACAAGAGTCAAACAAATAAATGACAATTTAAATTCAAATATTTTTTGTTGTTGTTACTAACATAAAAACAAAAAATATCCTAATAGCACTAATGTCATCTAAAAAATAAGTTAATTTTAGCTTAAGAAATTATTGTCAGCAGTGAAGTTGGCACAAAAGAATTCGTGAATCACGCGCCCAGAAACTACGTGCAAATACTCATTCTTTGTTGTGTTGTAACATACTCGTACGCAAACATATATGTAGTTTCTGACCTAATGATCCAAATTACTATTGAACGTAACGCCGACTCCGATTGTAAAGTACACCATGAGCGGGCGTTATGAATTATAACGCCCGCGTATTATGCCCTGGTTGCTATGTAGTTCGTATAACGGGTATAAAAAACAAATAATATATAAGTGAGACAAAAAGCATTTGAAAATGCATCAGTGGACTGTGTGATTTAAAAGCAAAAACCCACTTGTGATATATCATTAAAAAGAGAAATTCATCATCAAAAAACTTTTTTGCGCTATTTTAGAGATCAGGTTATGCTAAACAAAGTCTTTCATTAACTTTTTATTCTACCTTTAATATTTCAGCAGATATAACCTGGATAATGAAAAATCAGCCACCCTATTTATGAGGGGCGCAAACGTAATCTCGCAGGGGCGCGCAATCTTACGTAGTTACGCCACTGACTGTCTGGCGATGAACTATCTTAGGAATCCAGAACAACGATTAGAATCGTTGTAATGGACCCATAAAGGCTCTCCCCACCAAAAAAGACCGCGCTCAGTCTCGAGCTGGAAAGAGCACAGTCACTATCTTAAGTTGGGGACTTTCCTATCCTAGGCTTGTCTGTCTAACGGTTATTTAGTAAAAAAAGTCTACAGGCAAGTGTTCTCGACGATTACTCATAAACGTTTCGGAGGGAACTCTGCTAACATGAGAACCGGTGTGGGTGGATTTGATTCTTACCTGGGACAAGTTCACCTATGGTGCCTCGTAGCACCCGCTGCTTGACCAAATTCTATGGAGGAGAATTGAGGTGAGGTTTATTTCGGTACCAGAGGGGTAAATCTGGGTCAATGGGATACTGCATGCCACCAGGTACTGAGTTCCGGAACCTATTCGAATCATCCTATGACTCATCACTAATCCGAGCCCTATGTTTTCTAGCGGCTCTAGACCCTTTACTCTTAAAGGCAGTGATGCGAGAAGGGTACATAGCCTCTCACTCTCAAGACAACTTCACCCGAAAGGCCACATATCGGGGGTCTATAACGTATGGACTTGAAACGAAGCGCTGTCGAGAACACATTAGGTCTATAATCTGGGAGATCGGGGTGGAAAAGCCATTAAAAAACCAAGTCCTGCCATAATGAGGTTGGAGTTGGTCCCCAACTTTATAAGAGTTGGGAGAAAGTCCGAAGCTGGACGAAGTACGATCTCCTAGGAGAAAGTGCCGACGGCGAGCACGTTTATCGCTTCGGTACTAACCTGGAGAGCTAGTAGAGGATGGATAGTAACCTCGCTCCCACCAGTGAACTACAGGTAGCATCTGTTTGCACTCAAACATGATGCGCGTGCTAATTGAGTGTAATCAATTCGAGTCATTTTGACGGGAAGGAACACCGGAACGTTTACACAAATATTTTATACAAATATGTTGTGAATAACATGTGAAATGACAGGATAGCAAGATAATGGCATATTATAAATTTATATGGCGATAGGCTAAAAGAATACTGTTAGAATAGATAAGCTTTTTTTACCCATTCGCCAGAACAGTTGTATAGCGAGTCTCCAGCTGGAACGAGCATAGGCTCTATCTTTCGGGACCCAGCAAGAATTATTTTCAGATATGTAAATATCTAACATTGAATAAAACAAAACTCTGGATCTTTTAAAGACTAAATATAAAAACTTTAACTGTACCTTTGAAGCTCAGAAATGAAATTTTGGAATTTTAATTTTGGAAAACATGAACTTTTAAACCTTGAAATTCTAAACCTCAGTAGCCTTCATAATCTAAATCTTCCGATCTTCGAAAATTTTGTATATTTAAAGGCGTCCCAATGTTTTAATTTTGTCAGTTTCTAAACTCTAAGAGTGAAAACATATAATATCGAAAATTAGATTTTCTGAAATATTGAAAAGATAAGTCCCCAAAAATCTAATCTACGAACTTTGGAACCACAACTTAACATATTGAAATTGTCGTAACATAAGCTTCGAACTTGAAAGTTTAAAACAACTCTAAAATTGTATTTCAGAATTTTTTAAATTGTGAAAATTTAAAACTGTAAAATTATACAAACCAGTCGCTTAAAATGTTACAAATTGAAATGGCAGGTTTAAAAATAACAACAGTCCAATATAACGCACGACTATTCCATACACTACTCTAACATGTAACTAAAGTTAGCAATCTAGATAGAGTCTCACAGCAGGTACACAAACCCAAGCAATCAATAAAATTCTGTGGGTTTTAAAACTTTGAGATTAAGGAACTAAGACATTTTCACATTAAAACTATAAAATTTAAAACTTAGCCGTAAACTATGAAACTTCGAAAGCTTGAACTTTGGCATTGAAACTTGTAAGCTTGAAACTCTAAAATAAATAACTTTTTGGACTTTTAAATCTCCAAAGTTTCTCAAATTCTGCTTCTCCCCTCCGAGTCTCTGATACCTTGGAACATTACATTTGTAACTTTGGAACTTGGAGAAACTGATATGTCTGCCTTAAGACACATAAATAGACCCTGTCCGCTTATTGGGCATGTTAGAGACGTGTTTAACATATCAATAGATCTTTGATTATTATCACTAATTACAATTAAAGGCAGTAGAGATATGAATTTCTTTATTAACAATAACAATATCAAATAACAATCACAATGTTTATTTTGTATTACTCTTCTATTCTTGTATGTTCTCCAATTGGAGCATAGTGCACAGTAGCCTGAAACCCATTTTTAGGATCTGCTGTATAACGAACTATTCGTACTTTTCCATCAGGCTGTACAACACTATATTCCCCTTTAATGGCATCACCGTCTCTTGTTTCTTGTCGGGCTTGTGAGTTTCCTGTGTAAGGATCCTCTACTCCAAAAGAATAACTGTAATCGGGTTTGGCCTAGAAATTAAAACAATGTTTAAAGCAGTCTTGGTATTGGTAGGATCGTATGTTTGTTATACTATGTAGTCGACAGTTTGCCTCTGAAGATGTGGATTGTGCACTGTTACTGGATAAACTTGGCCGCTTACGGGTCCACTAAATTTATAAAAGGAATAACCAGTCGGTACTTCTTCACTTGAGGCCACATTGTATACTAATTGTAACATCTGAAAACGGAAAAGAGTTAATATTATTTTTAAGCAAGTTTTACAGTAAATGATCTTAAGTAGATTGATAATTTTATTTTGCTTCGTATAAACTTGGCTAAAATACAAAGTCAGGATGTTGAAAAAGTGAGTCGAGTAAGTAGTGAGAAAAGTCTTAATGAGATTTACTACAAATAAAGTCTAATGCTCATTGCCGCTAGGTGAGAGGGCTTTCGGGCAATAAACGGTCAAATGTGTTATGGGCCTACAGCTAAGTGAAACTATATCGTAGAACTATGACATCTTTCGTAAGTTAGTAATTGTACAATGACTCGGAATAAAAAACGATTTCTCGCTTAAAAAATATATAGTTTGAAAATATGCCGAATTTTCTGGCATACCAACACACTTACTCGTTGAAACTATGTAGTTTTACTACTACATAGACAATGGTGAGGACGTAAGTACATTTATTACAGAATAGGATGCTAGTATCCAAACTGTTCGTATTCCCATCGAAGATTTAGAAAAATAGACAAATTGTGGTGGTTGGATAAAACGTTCAACGTGTTATATTAGTAGCACTCGCTCCGGAATAAAGGAATATCGTGTATGGAAAAAAAGCACAGGATAATATTAAGAAACGACTATAGAGTCCACGTGACTTGCAATCGTTAGTGCTTTTCACAACTGCAAATAATCAATATTATTTTATCCATACCATAAGTAACTTGGCTGCGATACATCACCGTTCTTTGGAAAAAGAAAGCTGCAGCCGATATAAGTTTTAAAATGGAAGAAGACATTGACATAGACATTGTTGAGGTAAGTTGAGTCAACTCGAGAAACAGGTCGGATGTCAGACAACGTTTTATCCTAACATTCTAAAACGATGAGTGAATGGAGATTTATCCCTTTTAACACGTTCTATGACCAAGCAAATAGCGCCGAATTTTTAACAAAGCTACCGTCCACAGCACATCAGCACCGTCGTCATACTTACCTCCAATTATGTTGAGGGAATTGAATTCTGAATTTTAAGACCCAGTTTCAATAACTTATTATATCATATCCACTCACTCTCATATTATTCACTGTGAAGTGTGAACAATTTCCAAATTCTGTGTTTATAAACTCTTCAGTATATAAAAATTTTAATAATTGAAATTGTAAAGCTATAGAACTTGGGAATTCGAAAAATGAACCGTCTAGATTTGGTTCTAGGAATGTAGAAATATAGTGGAGAGTCGTTAGGCGTTTGCATTCTATTGCCAAAACCCAATACTAAAATGTTAATAATTAGAATTAAACGATCTTTCTTTGTTTAATAGTTTATTGAAAAATTCAAAAAATTATTGTAAATAATTGATTAATCCAGATAACTACAATAATTTTAGTGCTGTGGTCAAAAAATATCATTATTTATTTTTTTGGGGTTGTAAATACGAATTCAAGGTCAAAAATTGCAAATTTAAAAAGAAGAGACTAAAATGGCAGACAGAAACTTTGCAATTTAGTAGAATTCACTAGGATAATCGGCCCTACGGGCCTAAGCACTTAAGTATGATAGAAATAGCATTTATCGATTTTTTTAAAAGTAGGTCAGTATTTACATGACCTACATAAATCTCCAATCGATTCCCTATCGATAGAGCACATATTAGTACCAAATAGCACTCAATAGCACTAAATAGTACGATAGAATCAGCATTTATCGATTTTTTAAAACATGACCTACTTTAAAAAATTTTCACACACATCAACTTTAGTAGTATAGGATATAAAAAGGATTGGGTTTTTTATATTTTAGACTTATGGGTAAAAAATATATCATTTATGTAGGGGTTTGTAAATATGAATTCAAGGTCAAATATTGCAAATTTATAAAGTAGGTAGGAACTAAAATGGCGGACAGAAACTTTGAGATTAATACACAAAACATTAGATTCTTTATACAAAAATAGTTATTGCAGAATGACAACACATCCCCACAAAAAAAGTTCTGACCTGGGTAGGTGACTATGGTATTCCGATGTATTTTTCGACGCTGAAACCAAATCCGACCTCAGAAAAGCACGTGTACCATCAAAACTTTGCGATAGAGCCAAAAACAAACAAACAAAACGAACAAAACCACTCCTGACATATGATGGCAATAAATACATGCAAGAAATGGTTGATAACCGCAAATGTTTTGTATTTGGAAATAGACTTCTGGTATATGGCCAAGAACCCTTCCCCCTGAGGGGTTTAAACCACCCCAAAATGGGGTAAAACCACCCCTTAGAGCAAAATTTAATAATTACTGCCAGCGCGCCGGTCACGAAATAGATACGGAAAACATAAACAGCTGACTAAGTGTGTCATTCTGAAATATAAGCGACGTTATTATTCTGATGTTGTATGGACGGTTGTAATACAAACATACGTATAAGATATAAACGTCGCCGTTCATCTAAAACTGACAAAAATAATAAAGTTCTCCTCAAAGAAGAAAAGGTGACGTTTTCTCTTCTACTTGTCAAGAGCGACAGTGCCTCAAAAACTCGAAAAATACCCAAGATATCAATTTTAACGGCGAGGGAAGCACCTCACGGAACAACCGTTATACCGCGCCGCCATATGAACAAATAAATAAATAGTAGAAAATTTAGAGCGTGACAAAATATAAAATTCTTGATTTCTAATACCAAAGAAATATTTTTAAAAATCATCCATCTCTATTCCCAAAAAATATTTAAAAAGAATCCGATCCATAATCCCAAAAATATTTCGAAAATATCCAATCCTTAATCTCTAATCCCAAAAAATATATTTTTTTAAATCTAGTCCTCTGTACCTAATTCCAAAGAAATATTCTTAGAAATCCAAACCTCTATCGCTATTCCCAAAAAATATTTAAAAAATATGATCGATAATCCCAAAAATATTTCGTAAATATCCAATCCTTGATCTCTAATCCCAAAAAATTTAAAGAAATCCGATCCATAATCCTTCATATATTATCTCGGAATTAATCAATCCTTGATTTCTAATCTCAAAAATTATTTTTTTAAACATCTCCCAGTAAACACACACACGTTGGAAGAACGTTGAAAATTAGTCATAACGTTATACATAAAAACGGTAAAATATCGCCAGAATCCACGTGAAACAAGGCGTGTTTACGCAACGTTTTAATCAATTTTAGGTATAGAAAACGTGATAATAAACAATAGTATATTAAAGTAATAGTTTCATAAGACACGCTAAAAGTCTTACGAAACAAATACTTTACACTATTTTTTCTATTTGCCTTATTTTTAAACATTTTAAAAAGGAAATAATTTAATTACCGAGGTTTTTTTAACAAAATCAAGAGTCTGTATTAATATATTAGACGTGACTTAGACGTCAAAAATTTATGTAATTTATGACCATTAAATTAAAACGTTATATAAACGTAGCAAACTCACTATTTTGTTGATAATAGGTCAATTACAAACATTTAAAAAATGTCTTTTCTAAGCCGTTTAAAATCAACCAAATACCAACGTATCATATTCAACCTATAACGTTATTTCAACAAAGATACGTTATAAAAACCTTTTTTCAACGTATGTGTGTGTTTACTGGGCTAGTCCTTCATCCCCATTTCCTAATAAATATTCTTAGAAATCCAACCCTTTATCTCTATTCCCAAAAAATATTTAAAACAAATCAGATTGATAATCTGAAAATCCAAAAATATCTCGAAAATATCCAATCCTTGATTTCTAATCCAAAAAAATATTTTTAAAAAATCTAGTCCTTTATCCCTAATCCCAAAGAAATATTCTTAGAAATCCAATCCTTTATCTCCATTCCAAAAAATATTTAAAGAATGCGATCGACAATCCCAAAAGTATTTCTAAAATATCCAATCCTTGATCTCTAATCCCAAGAAACTTAAAAAAATCCGATCAATAATCCCTAAAATATCTCGAAAATATCCAATCCTTGATTTCTAATTCCAAAAAATATTTTTTAAGAATTTTAGTCTATCCCTAACCCCAAAGAAATATTCTTAGACATTTAACCCTCTGTCTCTATTCCCAAAATATATTTAAAAATAATCGAATCCATAACCGCAAAAATATTTCTAAAATATCCAATCCTTGATCTCTAATCCCAAGAAACTTAAAAAAATCCGATCAATAATCCCTAAAATATCTTGAAAATATCCAATCCTTGATTTCTAATTACAAAAAATATTTTTTAAGAATTTTAGTCTATCCCTAACCCCAAAGAAATATTCTTAGACATTTAACCCTCTATCTCTATTACCAAAATATATTTAAAACAAATCAGATTTAATCTGAAAATCCAAAAATATCTCGAAAATATCCAATCCTTGATTTCTAATCCAAAAAAATATTTTTTAAAAATCTAGTCCTTTATCCCTAATCCCAAAGAATTATTCTTAGAAATCCAATCCTTTATCTCCATTCCAAAAAATATTTAAAGAATGCGATCGACAATCCCAAAAATATTTCTAAAATATCCAATCCTTGATCTCTAATCCCAAGAAACTTAAAAAAATCCGATCAATAATCCCTAAAATATCTCGAAAATATCCAATCCTTGATTTCTAATTCCAAAAAATATTTTTTAAGAATTTTAGTCTATCCCTAACCCCAAAGAAATATTCTTAGACATTTAACCCTCTGTCTCTATTCCCAAAATATATTTAAAACAAATCAGATTGATAATCTGAAAATCCAAAAATATCTCGAAAATATCCAATCCTTGATCTCTAATCCAAAAAAATATTTTTTAAAAATCTAGTCCTTTATGCCTAATCCCAAAGAAATATTCTTAGAAATCCAATCATTTATCTCCATTCCAAAAAATTTTAAAGAATGCGATCGACAATCCCAAAAGTATTTCTAAAATATCCAATCCTTGATCTCTAATCCCAAGAAACTTAAAAAAATCCGATCAATAATCCCTAAAATATCTCGAAAATATCCAATCCTTGATTTCTAATTCCAAAAAATATTTTTTAAGAATTTTAGTCTATCCCTAACCCCACAGAAATATTCTTAGACATTTAACCCTCTGTCTCTATTCCCAAAATATATTTAAAAATAATCGAATCCATAACCGCAAATGTATTTCGAAAATATCCAATCTTTCATCTCTAATTCTAAAAATATTTATAAAAAATCCGATCCATAATCCTTAAAATATCTCGAAAATGTCCAATCCTTAATTTCTAATCCCAAAAAATATTTTTAAAAATCTAGTTCTTTATGCCTGCCTAATCCCAAAGAAATATTCTTAGAAATTCAATCTTCTATCTCTATTCCCAAAAGATATTTAAAAAAATCCGATTGATAATCCCAAGAATATTTCGAAAATATCCAATCCATATCTATCCCTAATCCCAAAAAGTATTTTTAAAAATCCGTATCCCAAGCTCTAATCCCCCAAATGTTTAAGAATAATTCAATTCACATTCCCTTATTCGAAAAAATAATTATAAAAACTTAATCGACAATACTTGTCAAATTGGGGATCATTGGAACTAGTGCATCCAATCCCGATGTATATTTCAATCCCGGGATTTCGGGATTGGAATTTTCGGATACCGGAATCCCGGGATCAATCCCGGGATTGTGTTTACATAGTATTTAAAATAAAAATCAAAAAATTATTAAGATTTTACATATTTAATTAAAAGAAAATATCAAAAAATATAAAAACAAAACAAGAACAAATTATTTTTTAAAAAAATAGCGTAAAAACACCAGTTCGTTCAACATATTGTCCGCTAAACTCGAACGGATTTTCGTACAAAAATTTCCAGCTGCGGAAAAGCACCTCTCGGATTCTACACTAGGTAGGTGGTATGGTGATTAAAAAATTATATATCATCTGCAAATTTTGTCCTTGAGATCCACCTTTTTCAAACAAGTCCATTTCCCGAGGAAGAATCTCATTTAAATTTTGGTCGTTTATAGTTGGCCGTACCACACTCTCATTCAGGGTTTATTTAGCTTTTCTTCAAGACTTTCTTCGGCAATACCAACATCCTCATCTTCCTCATTTTCTTCTGCCCTGTCTTTTTGCTTGGTATCTTCTGAAATATCTTTAGTGTTTTGTAACATCTTTATAAGTTTAATCATTTCATGCATTATAGTTTTCTTATTAGCTATCTTGAAGAGATCATCTGTTTCATTGCTACTGGGATTCTGTAAATAAGAAAGGATACTAGCAAAACCTGTTCGACGTTGCTTAATTCGGAATCGGAGAGAGTTTTCCAAACTTGATGATAAAGCAATTGAAACTTTTTGCACTTCACTCAGCATAAATTTTAACGCAATGTCTGCTTTATATAAATTCATATCCCGTTGACATAAAGCATCTACTGTTATTTTTACAGGCTTTAGAAGTTTCGCTAAATTTGCAATAAGTTGGCATTCGGTCTCTGACGCAAACGTCATATTGAGATCAATCATTGCCTGCCTTTTTAATACAATTTTCTAAAAGAACATACCTTTGCAACATCGTAAGAAGACTGCTCCATCGTGTCCTACAATCCAAAATAAGTTTCATTTCTTTACCATGTTCAGTTTTAACATAACTTTGAAGAACATCATTTTTTGTTGGAGATTTTCTAAAGGCTTTGATTACTTTTCGGATATTCGACACGGTAGAATAAATATTATATTTTTCCGTTTCTAAAGTCGCAGAATTTTCTTTGACTTTGATAATCACGAATCCATGGTCTGTTTCTAGGCTCTCAAGGTCTTCATCTTCATCATCGGTTTCCATATCTTCTTCACTATTTTCGGTAAGTATATGTTTTTTGTATAGTACATCTATAACCGCCAACTGTATTCCGTGAGCTATACATAGTTGTTGTTCTGGAATTATCATTTTCCCTACTTTAGTCATGGTACTTGCTCCATCTGTGGTAATGCTTACAATATCATCTGCTAAAGATAACTTGTGTTCAGTAAGTCGGTTTTCTAATGTTTGAATAATTACTTCTGCTGTCATAGATTTCTTAACTCTTATTAATCCGAGATTCCAAAATTCTTGCTCGGCATGCACATTTATGTTCATAAAATGCTTATTTGATACAGAAGTCCATTCATCGAATGTTAAACTAAATCGTTTTCCTTCTGCTTTTTGATGCAGTAATTCCTGTGTGACAAATAAACGGATTTTCCTGCTATAGTTAAAGACTAAAGTTCTTATTGTGGTTGGAGAATCTGGAACTGTAAATCTAGTTCCCAGTAAATCCCGCAAATCCTTTGATGTTATAAATTTAGAAAATGATATACCGTCCAGTGCAGTCATTCTTGCCAGTACGGCTTCTAAAGTGGTTTCGTTTTTAGACACAAAAAAATCAGTAAGTTTTCTCTGTTTACTGGGCGGTTCCTCTTCTTGAACTCCAGTGACATTGCTTGTGTTTGATGGACCAGGCTCGTTTTGGTTTAATCGTTTGGACTTCAAATCTATTTTATGAATTTTGAACAAGTGAACCAACAGGCCTTTTGTCGATCCACCTTTGGTTTGTAATATAGCTGGACAACGCTTGCACTTAGCCGTTTCACCCCGACCCTTTTCAGTTAAAAAATAAAACCAAACTGAATCTTTATCTTCCGTTTTTGTTTTATGTGCAATATAAATAATGGATTCTTTTGAAGTAGACATGATCGATAATAAACCTAAAAAAACACGTACCATCATACAATTGTCCATGCAGTTGTTAAAAATCGTTTTTTAGATTAAAAAAAACAGATGCAAACGCTAAATTTTACGCATTATATCTTTGTATATTTCTATTATCAGGGGCGTCCCCAGACACTTGGCTGCCCTTGTGCAAAGATTATTACTGCTGCCCCCAATTTTTGTTGTAAACAATATGTTAATTTGTAACAAATATTGCAACAGATATACGTTTATTAGAAAAATAAGTTCGTATAATACAATTTAGCATTTCTAACCCCAACCAATTTAATAGCATCATATATTATTTTTCAGATAATTTAAATTTAGAATTTGTTATCGCTGCCCGTCGCCATATAGTAACTATATTATATTAGTATTATAGTATATTAATTTTAAATTCAGTTGGCCTTCCAAGAGTCTAGCTGCCCGTGTGCCGTGCAAACCTTCGCACACCGCTGGGGACGTCCCTGTCTATTATATCTAATAATTAATATCTAATTATTATTGTGTTACAATGCACAGTTAAGTGAGTATAAGTATTCGTATTTGTTTATAAACAAAAGAATTCAATTTATTTTTGTTACAAGTTTTTTTTGTTACAAGATTACAAGTTTTCGTGTTAAGAACTATTAAACATTATTTACTAAATGATCATTATTTAAGAACGCTTCTAAAAAGAACTTACCATTAATTTATAAACACGAAAAATGATTAGAAATCAACACACTCTAAAATAAAAGTTGAATCTATCTACATATAATACATACAGGTATAGTATTACATACCGACTACAAAATGTAACGAACAAAATAGTATGCACGTCGGGGAAGTCCCGCTTTTTAAACAACTAATAATAAATCAGTCCGTTGAATTTGCACGGTTGCCACGTTTAAATAGGAATCGAAATTGAATTTTTATAATCCCGGGATTTAATTTGTATAATCCCGGGATTAACGGGACTGAAAAATGCTCGGGATCCCGGGATTTCGGGATCCGGGATCCCGGATTGGATGCCCTAATTGGAACTCATTGCTCGCCATCATGTTACGCGTTTGGATGTACACAAACGTTGAATTATTCGCGTATTGGAAAATTCCTTACAACTAATAGAAACAATTTTTGTTTTTAACTTTTATAGAATATTCTATAATTATTAATAAAATATCTCACCATATTATAATATTATATTAATGAATTCTTGTTGCATTGAAGACCTTAATTTCAAAAGGGTCTATGTGCCAATTTATACATTTGAGGTTATTGAAATTAGAAGAAATTTTCAACAAATTAGGTAAGACAATGAGAAATAAAAAACTGATTGAAAGTATTGGCACTTATAGAGATACTTTTAAAATTAAGGGCTTCAATTATAAACGCGCTTATAAAAAAGTTTTATATTTTTTAAGTAATTTTATCGCAGCCGTGGAAAATCACAAAAGGATTTCCATATTTTAAATTAATAAAAATAAAAAGTAAAATAAAAATAAATCAATCAAAATGCAAATCTTATAGTACAATTTTTTTCAAATTTTATCCATAAAATAATAAAATCTTTTCTCAATAGTGCAAATTTTATTCGTATAAAATCATAACCTGTTTTTATTAAATAAATTTGAAAATCATTCAGATTATCAACGATTTACTAAGTATTGTTTACTATACAAATTTCATTAACAAAATCAAGTGTTTGTATAACATTTCACTTGCTTTAAACACACTTTATCTATCTCTCATGCACTTCTCCGAATTTTATTATCTCCTTGATAAAAGATAACCAGCACTTCTTTTACATTTATATTTTAGGTTTTTCTCAATTTCGAAATACATGGTAGTATTTACTGTGGTTTGTATAATGTAACATAATGCACATAGCACACATTACACACACAGCAGTAATTACTGCATGCTTAATACATTTTAGTTTCAGAGAGAGATTAGAGAGAGAGTGTGTGTTAAAGTCACCTTGTCTCCTGTTTATTATAATTTATTGAAATTTTCAATTGCATATATTATTTGCACTCTTTGATAATAATCGTGATTAAATGTTGTTTTTCGCAACTCTAACGAAATAAATTTAAATACTCATTGATATTTTCGATGTGTACCAACCACTTTTGCATTCCGAGTATGTGCGTGTATAATAAATAAAATGATAAATAAAATAAAAAGAACTGTTATTAACTAAACAACTATCACTACTTACGAAAACGAGAGTGATTTTCATTATATCGAGATCAGTCTTATGTCGGCATAAATTCAAATAAACACTAAAATCGAACGCATTTAAAATCAATTTATATAGTGCAATAAAAATTATGCAATAAAAAACCATCGGCGGAAATAATCAATTATTTTCTGCTTGTATTCACAGCAGTATAGATTTGAGGCGTTTTCCTTTTTTTGTGAAATTTTGTGGGTAAGTAGCACATTGCAGAATATTATATTGTCTAACAATGCAAGATTATTATTTAATAAATGACACAAATTGATATAAATAAATAAGTTGCATTTACAAGCAACAATCTAAACACTTTAGTGTAAATAATTGTGTCAAATTGCATTATTTTAGATTTGGCTTTGTTTAAACATGACTCGTGTTAAAATCTCTGATCTTTGACCACAAAGTAGTTGCACGCATGATTAATTTAAACGAAATAATTGGATAACGAGGGAAATATATGCTAAACGACATTTTTTTTCAAAATTGCAACGTATCTGATTTTCATTGAAATGATAAGTGCTGTTTGCGTAAGTATACATTTATCACCTTTTTCAAATGATTTTCAATTATTAAAGTATCTTGTTACTATCAGAGCCGTCTTGAAAAGACATGATTTAAGTTCGACTATATTAAGTTTTCTATTAATTTCAACGTACATATATACCGAAAAAGAAATCTTCTATAAAACAGTCGAACATAAAATTTTATTTATTTTAACTCCCAACATAATAAGACTTTATTAAGACTCCTCCTCTTTAGTAGTCTCGACCCTAAACTGCCTTCGTCCCTACAGTTCTACATTATGTACTAGTTAAAACAAAAAACATCTTGATAAAATGCAATATAATCAGCTTAGTTACAAGTCACAAGTTTATGTGGTCAGCAAAAACGAGCATATTCAATATAGAACAGGTAATACTAGAAAATAAAAATTTTTTATTTTTTGTGCCATTCCTTTTCCCACTGTTAGCCCACATAAGTCCAACTCAAACATTTATTTGCCCACTAATAGGAAAAAAATTATTTAAAAAGTAGATGCAGTGTTATCACCTTCACAGTAGCCCCCTAGTTTAGACGTTTTGAATTTTTATACTATAAATAAATCGTTTGCCCACCAATTAATTTAGTTTTTCCATATAAATTTCGGGGAGCCAACTACATCTTCACACTATCAATCGTTTGCCCACCAGTAAATTTAGTCCCCCCCCTCCCTTAGCTCAAAAGTTATGCCAAATCATTCTATGGGAGCCGACTTTACGCTACCTCTCCAAATAAAGGAATTTTGAATTTTTATACGATTTATGGTTTGCGCATGGTTTACATAAATTTGCCCACCAATTAATTTCGTTTTTTCACATAAATTTCTGGGAGTCAACTTTACACTTCTTCTTACAAATCTTTATACTATCAATCGTTTGCTCATTGTATGCCTATGATTGCCCACTAATTAATTTAGCCCCCCTTAGCTCAAAAGTTATGACAAATAAATTTCGGAGAGTCAACTTCACGCTAGCTCTCCAAATAAAAAAATTTTAAATTTTTAAACTATCAATTTTTTGCGCATAATTTGCCCATTGTTTCCCCACCAATTAATTTAGTTTTTCCACTCTTAGTTAAAAACTTATAACTAAAGAATTTTAGACAGCCAACAATTTGATACTATCAATCTTTTACCCATTGTTTACCCACGTTTGCCCACTAGTTAATTTAGGCCCCGCCCCCTTAAGCTCAAAAGTTATAAGAAATAAATTTCGGAGAGCCAACTTCACGTTTGCTCTCCAAATAAAGAAATTTTAAATTTTTAAACTATCAATCTTTTGCGTATCGCTTGCCCATTGTTTTCCCACCAATTAGTTTATTCCCCCCCCTTATCTCAAAAATTATGACAAATCAATTTTGGGGAACTAACTTTACGCTAGCTATTCAAATAAAGTAATTTTGAATTTCTATATACTATAAATCGGTTGCGCATCGTTTGCTCATTGTTTCCCTACCAATTAATTTAGTTTTTCCACCGTTAGATCAAAAGCTATGACAAACAAATTTTGGAGAGCCATTGTTTGTCCACGTTTGCCCACCAATTAATTTAGTTTTTCTATACTTAGTTTAAAAGTTATGGAAAGTTATGATGTTGCTGTCATGCGACTTGCTGATCTTCATTAATAGTATTCAAAAAATATCTAGTTACTTTGTATGTTTGCTTAATATCTAATTCATATGGAAAATTTCTCGCTATGCTGATAGTCGTTCTCTGTAGCTCAGTTGGTAGAGATACCACCTAGACAGTGGAGGGTCCTGGGTTCGAGTCCCAGCAGAGTCGATACATTTTTCTATATGAATTTGCATTCAAAATAGTATTTAATGTAAAATCATTATACAACTTAATAAAAATTAACTCCATCTAAGAATATATATATATATATATATATATATATATATATATATATATATATATATATATATATATATATATATATATATATATATATATATATATATATATATATATATATATATATATATATATATATATATATATATATATATATATATATATATATATATATATATATATGTTACATTTTAAGTTTCCGCGGATATTATATGATACTTCACTACTTTTCCGGGTTTCACTCCGCGTATTCACTATTCGGCTCCTAGAGGAACCAGACAATGGTTGACGACGTTTCGGCAAGATCACACTTGCCATCTTCAGGTCACTTCTAACTTCCTTCGGCTTCGCGTGGTTACACGATGTAGACTGACACAGTCAGTCGATGTAGTCAGTCTACATCGTGTAACCACGCGAAGCCGAAGGAAGTTAGAAGTGACCTGAAGATGGCAAGTGTGATCTTGCCGAAACGTCGTCAACCATTGTCTGGTTCCTCTAGGAGCCGAATAGTGAATACGCGGAGTGAAACCCGGAAAAGTAGTGAAGTATCATATATATATATATATATATATATATATATATATATATATATATATATATATATATATATATATATATATATATATATACACATACAGTTTCAAATAAACATCCCACCATTCGATAACCCTCGGATTATACGGTACGGTTTAAAAGCCTTGCTTAGGGTTTTCCGTTTCACCCTCCGGTATAATCTTGTTACATACAACCCTGTATGTATGTATACAGGTACGAACCCAAAGGGGAAGACCTTCAAATTAAAACTAATCCAAAGTCAAAGGGGCAGGAACAGGAAAAAGACAAAGAGCAACAAAACCCAAAAGAGAAAAAGGAAGCAAAAGACCTAAAAATAAAACACCCTGTATGTGGTATTAATTTTAAATATTTGAACAGAATTTTACCTTTCGATAAACTGAAAGGTCTTTTATTACACGATTCCTTCAGGGCAACTGATAGGGAAATATTACGTAAAACAGAAAAAGATTTTAATGAGGTTTTAGCACATTAAATAATAATTGTGGAAAATGTGGAAAATAAAAAAGGTTTACCTAAATGGTTAACACTAGAACCTAATCCGTCTAATTGACGATTGATCACACATAAACAATCAATTGATCATTTTGCTGGATGCGAGATTTTCTCCGCTAAAGCGAATTATATCCAACCAATTTTCTATTTCATCTCACATGCAACATCTAATGCAAAAACCAACCATTTTGTCAACTCCACTATTAAGAATGCGCTTGACAGCGCTGGCGCGAATTTACGATCAAGAGAGGGAAGGGATAACCAGTGACAACCAAGCTAACGGAGAAACTTGGTTTTAAACAGTGACCGTCAAACAATCAATGGGTTGTGAATTTCAACGTTATACACAAACAGATGAAATCTAGTTATCTATGTAATAATTGCAAAATGATTTATGTTAAAAACAAATTCATTAAAAGGTAACACAGTATAATTTCAATTTTAATTTACTCGCCACGCCCAATACATTGCATTCCTCTGGTTCCTGCCGATTTCAACCATATAGATAATTGGAAGTGGGACGCAGGGGTCGAGTCTGTAAAGGGACAAACATACTGATAAAGTTTTGTTTATTGTTTCCAGCCTTATTTTGTGGAACTCCATAATCATGAAATAAATAAAGATTATTAAAAGTTTCACAGTTTTATTAAAATACAACCTGACAATATTGTTTCGACAGCTATGCTGTCATTATCAAAGGTAATATAATTATAAACAAACACGTCGCTAAGGTAGATACAAAATAGGTAACTAGATAAAATAATAATAATAATAATAAAAATTAATAATAAAAATCATAATTAAACATCTAATACTTCCAGTAACGGAGAATTACTGAGCTCAAGTTGTTCATTCATTAATAAATAAAATATATATACAATTGAGATATACAAACACAAACTCAGGGTACCTTTAATGAATGAACAACTTCAGCTCAGTAATTCTCCGTTACTGGAAGTATTAGATGTTTAATTATGATTTTTATTATTAATTTTTATTATTATTATTATTATTTTATCTAGTTATCTATTTTGTATCTACCTTAGCGACGTGTTTGTTTATAATTATATTACCTTTGATAATGACAGCATAGCTGTCGAAACAATATTGTCAGGTATATTTTAATAAAACTGTGAAACTTTTAATAATCTTTATTTATTTCATGATACTGATAAAGAATTTTGGATTTTAGTACATATTGTGATGATTTTCCTCATTATTTGAAAATGATGAGTTTCTAATTTGGTTACCCATGTAAAAACGTTCAGTGTTGATTTTCATTGCTAATCATAAATTGAATGTTTAAAATGATTAATTGTTAAAACGATTTAGGTTTGAGTTAATTAACAAACTTTTATCAGGAATACAACTTTGGGGTTTACAGGATTATTACTTCCAGTTAAATCTGAAAAAGAAAATGTATCAGTGATAAAGGTTTACAAGACATTACATTTATTATCAACAACAATACAGAAATAGTCTTGACGACCATAAACAGTTAGTCGGTAATACAATTGATAAATAGACAATAATAAAATTACCGAGCTACAGAAACAATGAGCAAGGTCAAGCTATTTTAAATAAAAACTATAAACTATCAAAATACATGTAAAATAATTGCATGAAAACAATATATAAGGTTTCCATGTGGTAGTTAGGTAAATGGAGATGAGATGAAAAATAAATAACATTAAAAAATGGTTGTAAAATTAATGTATCCAAAAATAAATGTAAAGTTTTATAAAGAAGACAATAAATAAAATGTTCAAGAAGTTATCCTGAGTTAACAGTGTCTTATTAATTGTAATAATAATAAAAAAGAAAAGAGTTACAGAAGAAGAAAGAAAATTATTTATTAGTATTCAACATACAGTTTCATCAAAGAAACCAGTAGCAAGAGAAAAAGGAAGTTGACCTCGCCCATTTCAGTTTCGACAGATATCCAGTTTGTAACGCATTGGGATCATAGCAGCCGAAAGAAAGTTCTTGAAGGGCGTAGAACCAGGCACCATGCCACTGGAAAAAAATTGATGTGCATTACAAGATAAGGTTTGTGGAAGTGAAAACGAAAGTATCAAGGTATATATAGTGTTCCTCAGTATTAAAACTATATAGAGGAAAGTGAAAGAAAATCAAAATTAAAAGTTGCATATACTTACCAGCAAATTGAAAAGTTAATTTGTAAAAGCCGTAAGTGATCATCCCATAACCTAAAAGAATACATATTTTAAAGATAAGTACTAAAGCAATAAATATAAATTAAAACTTACCTAATCAGAGTCGTCACTTGTGTTTTCATAAGTGATGTTAAATATTTTCTTTCAAGCAAATGTCAAAGTCGACAGTGCATGGGGATAAAAGGTTTCCCATTTATTAAATTTTCTCATTGCATATTATAGTAATATCATTATATAAAATCCCGGAACAACAAAACACTGAATTCCTAAAAGGAACTCATAAAGGAGTTCAGTATTGGTTTCAGAATTAAAGCAGAGTATAATAAAATCGACCTTGAGATAAACATTTTAAAATTCTTTTATTGTGTGATTGCAGATAAAATAAAATCAAATTAAAATTAAACATCAAAATTCTACAACATCACAATATGTAAAGAAGAAATTATACCCAACAATATTTGTTTGACAAAATATTTTCCACGATTTTTGAATTTTCTTTTATTTTCTTTGCATAGGTCGTTTGCTCATTGCTTCTCAACCACACGTTTAACGGTCAATTAGTTACATTCGAAGTAATGCGGAAATACATACTTTAGTATGTATCTGGCTTATATAAATCGTTTTTCTGGGTGCATTTATTTTTGACATAGCTTTTAAGCTAAGGGAGGGCAACCCATTGATAGTATAAAAAAAATTAAAAATTTCCAAACTTGTGAGGCTATCCGAAACGTATTTGTCTTAATAATTGAGGTAAGGGTGAGCAGACGGATGGCCCAGAAAAATGTAAGTTCTTTTGGGGGGTACCTAAAGCTGAAATTAACCTTTTTTATCCATTTTACAAATATTAATGCTGTAATTAATACAAAAAGTATGATTAAATTGTGCTTTTCTTATCTATTACTAATAATTACGCATATTATCAATTATCATATTGTCCAGTATTAGTCATCATATCAGTCAGTATTATCCAAAGTATTGGAATGTATAATATGTATTCAATTAAAAACCCATTTCGAAACCCATAATTTTGTTGCCAAAACATCAATTTGTCATGTTGATATTGTGCATGCAACTGATGACAAACAAGCTTTTTAGTGCTAATAGTTTTGGAGTTTACAAAAGCCCTCAACACAATTCATCACAACATGCTTCTGACGATGATATCATTTTGTGGCTTATGTCGTAAGTCTTTAAAATTGTTTAAAAACTCTCTAAATGATAGAAAACAGGTAGTAGTATATAAAATCTCAAACTTGTTAAATCAGGCTTCCACAGGGTTCGATACTTGACCCTATTCTGTTTTCTGTTTATATCTCTAATGTAAAAGTTCCTATATTTTTTTACACAGGCACAATTCTATGTTGATACTCAATTTTATAAGTTCTTTCCTCCAGCTGCTGTTTCATAGGCTTACAATGAAATTATAAGTTATAGAATTGACGTACATAATCGATAATCATAAAGTAAGCATAATATCTTGCAGTTTGTACATACTTTCTATTCTATATCAGTTTTTTTATTTAATTTATCTCTATTACTGTATTTTTCTACCCTTTTCTAGTTTTCTCTTATTTGCCTTTTCCACTCAAATATGTTAATTAATGTAACCATTGATTGTTTTCTTGATTCGTAACCGTGTATACTTTGTTTTAGTTTTCTTCTCTTGCTTGAAATTTTTTTTATGATTAAAGTTAAGAGAAAGAATATCTACGTTGAAGCTCGCTTCGAATTGCTACTTCTATATGTGTATCTTCTGTGAAATGTAGAAATAAATATAGTATTATCAAACAATAAAATCAACTTTAATATCAAATTATTTTATAATATCACAAAAGCAGGATTTATGGTTTTTTAAATGGCTTTCCGAAACTTTTTGTCTTAGAATAATAATAATTGCTACAACCCATAGCCTGGAAACCAGGCCCCAGAAGCTATAAGCTTGTGCGGGAGGGAGGGGGCGATTATTATATTAAGTAGGCCCTAAGTGCGGCTGCAGCCGACTTACAGAAGGAACAGCGCAAATCCCACATTTGTGTCACAGCTAAGGAAAACTGCAGAAAACCTTAACCAGATCTGCCGGCACCGGGAATCGACCGCGGGCCGCTTGGGTGAAAGTCCAGCACTCTAGACATTACACTACCAAGGCTGTTTACAAGAATGTTTCCTTTATGAACATCAACGACAGAGAAATATTGTCAGCTCGAGCAATGCTAAGCTATCAGAAGGTACCGAAAATCACGGAAAAACCACCTCCGAAACTGAGATGGATTCTACATTTGCAATTGTAATTTTGTTATAATTGATCACGGACCACCGGATACCGAATTTTGCGTGAACTAACGGGCAAATAGTAGTTAGGTACCAATTAGGTACTGATTTAGGCCCAGCCCATACAAACCTTAAAAAAATAACAGAATATCTATTTTCAGCTCAATTGAACAAACTTTATTTTTTTGTCCATTTGAATATCATGGAGGGATAGCTGATACGAAATTCAAAATAAAGGACGCGAAAGTTCGCGTTGGGAGCACTGTTAGATGGGAGCCGCTGCTAGTTGCGCAATAAAAGCTGCGTTCGATTTTACGTTCCAGCAACACTTTTAACGCCAAACCGTTCTTTTATTAGAATTGGAGCAAACAGAGCATGCACTCATACGTTCGTTTATTGTAGCGAGGAGCATAGAGAGTATACTCCTTTAACTCCAGCAGAGATGGTGGTGTAAAGAGAGCAAATAACAACATAACCTAAAAATGATTGCAATTTTGTGGAAATCATTTTTTGTAATACTTAGTAATGGATATTCCGGGAATATTATTTAAATGTTCCGAATGTAAAGTACAAAGTTTTAATAAAGATGAAATTACTAGGCATATACAAAGGCAACATCACGTTAAAGGTAGGTTAATAACGGGTGTTCATTTAAATTCGTAATCTAGCAACCTTTGGATTATTGCCTGTCTCTATCTGCGACGTATTATATCTGTCGCTCTGTCTTCTTTCATTAAAATTCCAAAGGTTGCTAGATTACGAATTTAAATGAACATGCGTTATAATTATAGTTCTTTATAGTTAGCATAAATATGGAAATTTAATACATTTATATAGCTAACTGTTGGTCAGATTTTCAATCTGTGCAAACGTACACAATTTCTCAAGCAAATGATGAGATAATAATAATAAATAATGAGATAAATCGCTCTTTAAGGTTATCCATAACTTTAACGCTAAGTACTCACAGCAGCGGATTCGCAGGCGGATGTCATACGATTGGTCGGATTGAGTCCATTTGACTCAAACCGACCAATCGTATGACATCCGCCTGCGGATCCGCTGCTGTGAGTACTTACCTTTAACCTTACGCGCTTGACGATTTCTGTGCTCTATATTATCATTCTAGATAATATTTTGCACTTTATATACTCGCTGTTCACGTGACTACATGATCTACTCTTCTTACTCTGCTCTTGAAACGTAAAACCGAACGCACCTAAACTAAAAATAATCAACTTTGTGAATAACTAATATAGGCATTTATGTTAACTAAGTAAATGAGTAGTTACAGCTACTAACAGTCCTGTAAAATTTAACGAGCTCATAAAGAAATGAAGAATATTACAATGCTCGTCAACAAAAAGCTAATGGAAACTAATTTGTTGTTTAATCACAACAGCATGACAAGGTCTAACTGTAAATTGTTCTACCGCTTTTGATTACAAAATGTCTCTTTATATACAAAATATACAATAAAATAATAAAAACGCTGATGAAGGTGGAAATAAAACTTTGCATGCGGCATGTTCTGAAACTAATCTTTACTGGGTTCACTACGTGATTATAGCTCGCTCCTTTGTCGCTCGCCCTACAAGCTTTCCAACTTGCCTGTAAAGATTAATTAAGTAAATACTCGCATTGCAAACACTGATAAAATAAATGTAGTTTTTACAAGAAAGATTTATCTTTAATTAGCGGAGGAATTAAAAAATTTGTTGCTACGCTACCGCAGCTACACCGTCCATTTTTGAAAATACTATTTTGTTTTTAGTTTGTTCTAGAATCACCTGCTAATGCTTTTTATGTGTTTTATGGTTTTAGATTCGTTCGTGCAGCACCACGAATTGTACTAAATAAATTTTCCAAACAATCTTGCGTTAACTTATTTGTTCGTAAAAAAGGAACATCTACATTTTTTAACTCTTGCCACATCATAATAATAGCGTTAATGGTTTGCTGAAGTCCGGTGAAACATGGTGGTACTTTGTGTTTTCTATTGTCTAGTGTTATAACCTCCCAAGTCTCAATCCATTTAACGAAATATTTTAGATCCTCTATTAATGTACTATTTTCGGTAATTGCACAATTTTAAATATTTTACGTTGATTGGAATCTACTATTTAGAATGTCTATTAATCGATTCACTTTTTCAATAAAATCAACAGTATGCGAAGCACCTGGATCAATCAATTTGCAATCTATGGCTGTTTTAATACCGGATGCTGTTCTATGGCTAAATACCTGCATTGCTAAGTGAGCGGACATTTTTTGAAAATTGTTAGGTCTAATATGTGCATCCGTCAAATGGCCTAAGAACTTTGCACGTTTTAATTTGATGTCAATAGCAAATGTATCGGCTCTGTGCTTAAAAGATACTTTGTTATTTTCAACAAGAAAGTCGGCTTCAAGTAAACGATTTCTTATGCTTTTAATAAGATGTACGACGTCAAAGAGGGCATATATTTTTTTATCTGAGATAGCGAAATACGGTTTTTCCTGAGAAGCGCCTAACATTCTCATGAGGCTTTGGTTTGTACTTCCTTGGTCGCATACAATAGACTTAACATCGAAACCTGAATTATTTACAATTTCAATACATTTTGGAACAAGGTTGACTAAACTATCAGCTTTAACAGAATTATTAGATAGAAAATAAAACAAAGGTAATTTAAAATCTTTAACTATGCCTCGCATCATAAAAACCAATGCTTCCGTGGGATAATTCGGGTTTCTGCCCAAATGTCCCATATCTTCATATCCAATAATATCTAGACTTGGACAGTACTGAACGTATTTGTGCAGACTTCATTTCGTCAAAAACTAAATTACAACATTTTTCGGAGTTTAAATAAAAAGAATTACTTTTATATTTCAAAGCGTCAATTAAATGTGTGTTAAACCCTGTAGTAAAGTTAGGAATATTTGACCATAAACGAATAGAACTTTCAGATGGTAAATTCATCTGCTTATGATTTTTTAAATATCTGTAGCCACCAGGTGCACGATAATGTAAATCTAAAGAAAAATTTTTCTCATCTTCTTCCCAAACTGAGTTCTTTTTGTGTAGGAGTTGCATTTTGCAAAATGTCTTTGCGCTTTGCGATATATCTGATGAATCGATGGAATCTTTTAAATTTTTCTTTTTCAGTTTCTTTTGTAAACGTTTTATTTTTTCATTTTTTGATTTTAGTTGGCTCAATAATTTTGTATGCGCTTGTTTTAGCTTTAAATACTTTTTTCGCCACAGATTACTATTGCCTTGTTTTTTATATTTATTTTTACTCAATTTACTTTTAGTCGGTGTATTAAACGGCGATGAGTTTACGTTCACAAGTCCCGTCTCTGAACGATCCGGTGAAACACAGATAGAAGCATCAGGATGATTTGAAAAAATAATAAAAAGCTGAAAATTTGCTGTAAGTTTTAACAGGATCTGCCCGGCTACAACTTGGCTGATGTAGAGATAAATTAGATGCGTCAGCTATTTTATTTTCTGCAGTTGGTATTGCATTTGAGATGAGCCTTTTTTTTCGTTTTCGGTTATAACAAATTGGGAAACATCAAAATGTTCTTCGCATATAACTCTATAGCGAAGTTTTTCGTATGGCAATCCAACTAATTCAATCTTTCCGCAAAACTGAATCTATTTTTCTCTCTTGCATGTCATTTTTTGGAAAGAAGAAATAATTCAAATTTGGGACCGGTTAGACTTTTCACAACCTTTCACGGCACATTTGCTACCTCTATTCGGCATTGTTACAACAAGAAGCAATTAATATACCAATGAATATGCAACTATTTTTTTAACCCACAGCTAAAACTGGTAACCAGCGTATTAAGACAATTAAATATTACCACAAATACTTAATAATATGAATAAAAATTTAAAGAATAATAATTGCGAGAAATCCCAAGTGAATCGAATCTAAAACGACTAAACCAATTGATAGGTACTTAAAGAAAGTGTCGTATATTTGCTAATGAACAATATTCTAATCGAAATTAAACAAAACGAAACTAAACAAAACGAAACTAAATAAAACGAAACTAAACAAAACGTAACTAAACAAAACGAAACTAAACTCTTCAAACCAAAACAAATTAAGAAGAAATACGTATTTATTAATCCACTCCGCACAAATACTACAAATGCAGAAAAAATATCAAATCGAGTCAAACACGCCAAGAAGAGCTCGCTGTAAGACAAATAATATTGTTTGTTTGTTAATATTGTGAAGAATTCTATCACGTGTCAGACACCATGTGTGTCATACTGCTGCCGCGTCGGCTGTAAATTTGCTCATGCTATAATAACGTCGCAGTCGACCAAACAATTAATGAATATTACTTCATTATTTGTATGGACAAATGTAGTTGCCCAGAGCTCAGTCACGCCGCCTAGTTCAATTTCACGAACTAACCAAAAAAGTAAGCGTATTTATTTTCAAGATCTGTTTATTATCTGTGTTAGAACTGAAGGTTAAATGTACCAACTTTGGACTATAATTTGGAGGTTTACGTATTTGATAAAGCTTTTCCCCGCAACCGTTGAGAGGCGCCACCCTTCAAAACAATCCACGGCCTACTAGATTCACATAACCTTCGCATAAGCGAAGCTTATATTAATCTAGTAGGCCGTGAAACAATCATGGCCAACTGCATCAATCATAGGTTAGCTAAAGCAGATGGCCATGAAACAATCGAAAGAAATTTGAAAATTTCGAACTGTCGCCATTCGCACATGATGTGCGTGTGTTAAATTTGCGCATTAGGTGTTATTGTGTTCAGTAATTAACTCTGAAATGGTGCAAACAAATAATTTTGATATTAATTTATGAAGTCTGAATTAGTGGATAGATTTAAGGGTAAGTTTAACAAAAATATATTAGTTTAATGCTTTTCCTTCATTGTGTATCTATATGCTTGCAGGAAAACATGGATACCCACACGATATATAAAAATAAATGTTGCGTATCTGGTTGTGAGATCATTATAGTAAACGGCATTGATTTTCTAAAGATGCCAAGTTATTAAAGAAATGGGTAAAGAATATCCATCAAGCACGTTTAAATATCTAATTCTTGATCAAATATATAACACATACTACGTATGTAATCAACATCGCTTACAAGATAGTGGTAATTATTCGATATACGGACCCCTATCGTACATGCATACATACGGAAATACCAAGCGCTACGAGTTTTCGTTCGAAAAACGTCATAAAAACAGGTAAAAATTATGAAATATTCTTATCAGATGACACAAACACCATTTTTAAGCCATTTTCACGTAAATACAGCCAACTTTCTTACTAACTGTAACCTAACATCATAACATTCTAACCTCAAAATAACCATTTTAACATTGTTTTTCTTATTAATTACTGGCGACCGGCGCGATGTTTTTTCGGATTATTGTTCTCTAAGTTATCTTCTACAACTCAATATAATTGGTTTATCTGGGTTCAGAAGGGTCCGTATATCGAATAATTAATCAAGATAGTATATTATTGCAACTACGAAAAGAGGACTGAGAAGAGATACAATACCTTCGCTGGGATTACCAGGTATATTAGTCAACAGTAAAAACACAAGAGCTTTTTTTTTATCGGATAAATTTCTTTTTGTAACGAAATAATTTTGCAAATCAGTAATTTTACGAGAAAAACTGACATGGCAAAATCGCGAGACCGAAGGTCGAGCGATTTTGCCAAATGTCAGTTTTTCGAGCAAAATTACTGATGGAAAAATTTTGAGTTAAAAAGAAATTTATCCTTAAAAGAAAAGCTCGAGTGTTTTTTGGCAAGATAAATTAACGACTGAATATATGAATGAACAACAACAATAATTATTTTTATTGATACAATTAAATTATGTGAATGAACAGTTATTAAATACACAATTGTTATAAATTGTTTGGTTTGGTGTACTGATTTCAAAATTTTCTTCTCTGTACCTATCAAGTATCAACAATACTTAATAATTATAACTGACAGGGCAGACATTAAAGTGACGTAAGCGTACTAGATGTAGTCTGGTTATGAGGAACAGGCGTTTTTATCGGTGATAAAAAAGGATGCACCTTTTTTATCGCTGTCAAAATGACAAAACTGTGATCATTAATAAATGACACATTTTATATAGGAGTTAATTTATCGACTGTAATTACACGAGAGGTCTTTTTTTGTCCGGATAAAATTGATTTTTTTAACGATAATTTGGTTGCTTGGTAAATTGACGATACAAACCACCTACGATAAAAAAACGAGTCCGAAGGACGAGTTTTTTTATCTGGTGGTTTGTAGAGTCAGTTTACCAAAAAGAAACCAAATTAGAGTTTAAAAAATCAATTTTATCCCGGAGAAAAAAACCTCGAGCGTAATTCGATGAGATAATTTAATGAATAATAAAAAGGAATAACTAGGTAATTATGAAGAAGTCAAGAACACATTTATTAACTTGAAAATGACAATTATTAAAAACAATAATCAGGTTCGAGAAAGTTAGCCATGGAAGTTTAAACACATTTTATCCAGATGCAAAGTTAGGGCTAACTTTATCCGATGTCAAAGTGACAAATGTATCGCGGCTTATGGGATTTTTTATACATGAATTAAATTATCACTATAAAATGTTTCTACTTTCATTTAATTAATTTGTTACTTATGTTTAAATATTTATGCAGATCTTAATGAAGGAAGTGACAAAGAAAATCAACCACCCAAACATGCACGAAACGATGGTTCACTGTTTTAAGATTTAAACTTTACCTTATTTACATACATAACAAGTAGTGTAGTCTGTTTATATTTATTTGTATATTTACAAGCTAAGCTTCTGTAATGATTTTACAATTTATTATTTTAGTTGTTTTTTGTAGTCTCAAAAATTAAACTTTAGTTAGTATTTGTATCCAAATATTTATATAAATATAAGAATTTGTAAGTAGATATTCATATTTGAGTATATTTTTACAACATTTAAAAATTATCCTCTGTACTATATCTCATTTTTATTATTTCAATCCATTTTAAATTTCTAGGGATTTGTGTAGATGTTCTACCCCAAGCTGATGTATGTTGATATCATTATTTATCATATAATAATATCAACATACTTAAGTTTGGGGTAGAACAGTGCATCCACATAAATCCCTAGAGATTTAAAATGAATGGGAATTATAGAAATGAGATATAGTATGATTATCATATTTAAACCTCCCGCCATCCGATTTTGGTTTTCCCCGCAACCACTTTGGCGCTGCAATTGGTCCAGTGTTGGTAATACAGTACTTACTTATCTAAAGTGTTTTATTTATGATGTTGCCAACATCGTTCTAGTGCTTTTGCTCCAGCGGCGAGATCAATCGTTGTCGCTACTATTCGAAAATAAAGGAGCTGTACCAATATGTTGAATTTTGAATGTACAGTAACAGAAAGATTCTTCAACACTTTTATTATGGTAGTTAATTGCACAACAGTATACCGTATATTATTATTTTAATTACTCCGTATCAGATAGACGATATTTAAACTTTAAAATAAAACATTTTTCAAACTAACTCTAATTCAAAAGGACTCTAACCAGTGACGTAACTAAATAATATTGCACGCCCCTGCGAGATCTACATTTGCCTCCCTTATACAGGGTCTTCATTAAGTTTGGAACCGGCTTAATATCTTCAAAACTATTAACTGGATTAAATTGAAATTTGGGGTGTGCATTTTATAAATTAATATCTATTGTACCTAATTTTTTCACCTGCTTTGTATCGTTACTTTACGAGATACACAGCCAACTTGATTTTTTTTTAATAGCAATGGGGGTCAAATTTGACATCATTTGAAAGCTTATTTTTTTCTGAGTACCATTATGTAATACACGTGTTGTATCATTTTGACAAAAATCGCCAAAAAATTAAAATCAACGAAACATGTTTTATACACAAAATCAAAAGTGTTGAATAAATTAAAAATTAAAATATCTAGTGATCTTACAAAATTCATAGAAATGTCAAAAGTTCCACATTGACAGTAAAGAAATTGTCAAATATGCTTAAATTTAATAAATTATTAAATTAAGTAATAAATTTAATTTTGTGGATAAAACATGTTTCGTTGATTTTAATTTTTTTGGCGATTTTTGTCAAAATGATACAACACGTGTATTACATAATGGTACTCAGAAAAAAATAAGCTTTCAAATGATATCAAATTTGACCCCCATTGCTATTTAAAAAAAATCAAGTTGGCTGTGTATCTCGTAAAATAACGATGCAAAGCAGGTGAAATAATTAGGTACAATAGATATTAATTTATAAAATGCACACCCCAAATTTCAATTTAATCCAGTTAATAGTTTTGAAGATATTAAGCCGGTTCCAAACTTAATGAAGACACTGTATATACAAATATACGTAGGTAACTTTTGTTAAAATAAAATATGCAATAATTGATAATAATTCAATAACTTTTTATTTGTTTGTATCTCTTCGCCGATTTTCTTGCAAGTGCTTCACGCCAAAGAAGTGTGTATCATGAAAATCTTCTGTAGATAAATTGCCCGATAAAGTAGTAAAATTGCCCGATTCCGAAAACAGGAAAAGTAATATCTATAAATTCCCTCTACAGATTTTAGTCAATCTTGGCTAAAACTAAAATCAAGAGAATTGCCTAGATGAAACTTTCCTGAAATTGTGAAATCGTAGCACTTATTAAGGTCAAAGCTCAAAAAAAAGTTAAAGTTATAATGTTTTTGGGTAAATTTTACTGTTAACGTGTATAGGTAAAATGTCAACAAAACCGAACGGAAAGACAGTTTTGAAACAAAAAGTCTTATAGATTTTAGTTTATAACATTTGTAAATAAGAACAATTTAGCACAGTTTTCGATAACTCGACATTTTATTCAGGTAAAGTTGAGTTAGATTTTAAATCTACACTTGATTCTTATTTACTATTAATTCTTACTTTATATACATTTATTAGTAGCTGCATTTCCTAGAAAAGAAAATCTTTAAGTAGATCCAGTAATGCTTGATTTAACACTGGCAAAACCACTGAGTTACAGTTCTATTCAATTTAGAAAAATTACTTTAGACAATTATTAGTTTTATTATAAGATATGTGTGACAATGTGACCAAAATTGGCGAATGAAATTCGGTTATATTGACCTCGTTTTCGGAAGTTCGGTATAATTTGGTTATTTGTTCAGCTATATACATATATCCAAGACGGTTGGTCTTAGGCAATAGAATCTCCACAGTACAATATCCTTACAGTAATCTACAAAACAATACAGTTTTGTAGCAATCGGCGTTCTATTGTTGTTGCTGAAATTGCCAAATTCTTTCGAAAACAGAAATCAATACCCAAAATCATTTGTGTTTGCTATTTCCCCTATTACCCTTTTAATACATCTTTTCGAAAATTTATTATCAATCTGTGGTCGCTGATCCAACAAGTCAGCACATTTGGCTTGAAATTTTTAAACAAGTTTTAAATTTTATTAAAATTTACAAGTACGACGGAAGTGTTTTAGTTATTGTTATGTAGAGCAGCAGTTCCCAACCTTTTTCGTTCGCGGACTGCTAAACGATGTAGCATTTGCTTGCAGACCGGTAAGGTAAAAATTTAAAGAAAACACTTCGCAAAATAAATCTTATAATAACAAATTTACTTTTACAATGTACAAAACAAACAATCTAAAATAAATTAATATCTATTCTTTATAAAACAAAAGTCGGTTTTCGTACCTCATCCGCTTCCCGCA
This sequence comes from Agrypnus murinus, assembly GCA_929113105.1. Taxonomy (NCBI): domain Eukaryota; kingdom Metazoa; phylum Arthropoda; class Insecta; order Coleoptera; family Elateridae; genus Agrypnus; species Agrypnus murinus. The sequence goes on along the minus strand of OV816028.1, from coordinate 18,450,048 downwards.
TACCAAACCTCGAACGACCAAAACTGGAGTTTTTCTCTTTTCGCCAAACGAACGTCGAGAAACGATCGTAGGGCGCGCCAAAGACCATAACCTCTAGACACATAGGACGTTCCATCGTTCGAAACCAGAAGAAGATATCTCGACATGGAGCGGAGATATAACCGAAAACGTTGGACGTGGGTTTCGGAAGCGGCGATCAAAAGCGGGAATAGGCTCAAACGACCCAGGAGGGAATCATATAAGACCTCCAGAAGTGGTTTCCACTTAGGAACCCGATTAGGCTGGGGGCGGTAATATTACTTTAGAGCGATTCTCAGACGAAAAACAAATGAAAAATTTCAAGTTTTCCGGCTGTAACTTTTTTCTTATGGTTTTGCACGGCATTTGAAAAGGAAACATTTTGAGATTATCCGTCGTTTGAGGCCAAGATAGTCGTTTTGGCTCCGCTCCTGCTTTGGTTGCTTTCCGAGATACCATCTCTTGAAAACGGACAGAGCTCTCTAGAGTGGAGATAAAAAAATCAATGTATGCACCAATCGTAGCAGGCCGCGCGAAATCGAATGCCGCCAACACATGTTTAATCGCTCCCAAAAACTACATGTTACCCCTAGTCCCCGCCCACGGAAGTGTTGCAAAAAAGACTTTTTCAGTAAAAACAATTGAGGTACTGCACTGGTAAAGATTTCGCTTTAAAGATTTTGGCTCCGACCTACCGTAAGGCGGGGGTAGTTTTACTCCGCCTAAGCGGTTTACCGGAGACGGTCGAGACTTCAAGTAAATATGAGACGAAAACCATCCAACACATCGACCTACAAAAAACTGTCAGGATCGAAGTAAGTTTTGCGGCCCCTCGAGACCGCGAAATACGGATTTTCATTGTTTGCGTTAATCGGGGACGCAAGACAAAAATTCTTTTGGTTTCCTAAACCCGCTTAAAATTCTAAAATGGGAGATCCTCCTTATTACCTATTACTGAATCTTACCTCACCACATAGGTACGGAGCTGGCGCGTTATATATCGCGTATGTATGTATATAACGCCGGCTCCGTATTTTCAATAATTTTTTATGGACACCGGTCGTCGAACCGGCGGTTGGTAAACGTTGAATTGTAAGGCACACATGGTCGTCGACGACACATCACATAAAATTATAAGTATCGTATTTCTTTGAAACGTATGTCGATGCGAAAGAAATAATTATTGACTTCATAATAAAATGTCTACTGAAATCTCTTTCATTAATTAGAAGTATTTAGTATTATGCAGTCAATAATATCTTTCACTGTGATAAAAGCATTTTAACGAACTACGATATACTTATAATTTTATTATACAAAGCAGCTCGAAGCCCAAGTTATTTATGTATAAATATTTCTTCATTATTCAGACTACGTCCCCGATGTGGTCGGGGATGTGGTCGCGGACGATCTTGTGTGCTCTACATTAGCGTTGTCGTCAAAGCAGATAAATAATCACTATTTAGTAATTTAATTAATCTTATTTAAACATAAAATATTATTGTAACGCAATATTCCCTAATTCTCTTTTATTATTTCCATAGAATGGTTTTTTACCTCCATTTCTATTCCAAACGAAATAAAATCTCACTAATGCAGTGCCCTTGAGAGGGTTGCGCCACCCCGCGTCGTAAGATCTGCAGAGTCGGTAGTTACGCCACTGACTCTAACATGGTGTTATATTAGCACCAGCAGTGGGACGTCTTTGGTAGAGTTCCTAAATGAAAACTTTAACTGTGTTATTTTAGAGTTAGGACACGGATGTCAAAGTCTTTCTAGGCCAAAACTAAGCTGTCTGAAACAGAGATACTTTTTTTTCTCTTTTTTACTTTAGTGACAACATTCAGAAGCTGTCAGTTATAAATTTTCGGTTACGCTGTCATGTTTATTTTTATACATGTACAATTTTTTAATGTGCACATTATCATTTATTTATTGTTTGCAGAGAATTTTTAAAACTACTATAGTACATATGTATATAATTTTACGACAGTTTTTAATAAAGTATTAATTGTACCGAATTTCAGATTTATAATATAATAATTGTCATACTGACAGTTTAATTTATTAAACCAATTTTCATGATTACCAACCTTCTAACAAATAGTTTCAAAATATAAAATGTCACTAGGAAAACTTGACATGCGTGAGACACACAGCTCAGTTCATATTTAGGGACCCTAGTCTTTGGAACTGTGATAAATAAAGTATCTTCCATTAGAGGACTCTAGTATTGCATTTTAAATTAATATAGATTTCCAAGGTTTTCGAAAATTAATTACTTTTAAAATTGGTAATTATTTAATGCAATATTTCTAACTAATTTAGTAATAAAGTTTATGAAAATGCAGCAATTTCCTCAATCGACGACATGTGTCTTCCCCATTATTGAAATATCAAATGAAGTTTTACGGAGTCCAGAATACGTATACGCGATGTTCTTTGCAATTTAATCTTCATAAAGTTATCATAAACTACGTCCATGTCATAAGCCATACATAATCAAAAGATTTAAATTGTGTGCCTGAGTTAGGGACATTCTAATCGGACAATATTTCTATTGGCATCCTTGATCCCCATCTGCTCGTATTTCATCGCCAGTTAACTTCAAGGGATATCCACATAAGTGCTGTGTTATTCCACTCGTGTTGGATATAAAATTAATAAATTTATAGTCTCCTGTTTTTTGAAAAGAAGTGATATGTGAAAGCAATAAGCAGATATAATTTTATAAACGAGGTAATTAAATCCGTTAAAGAAATCGCCGTATACCACTCGGTTCATTTATTTATAGTGACTGTATTATTGTTAGCCTTGTTTATTAATTTATCTCAATTAATCTGCATTTCACGTTTCTATTTGGTACTGATTTATTGTTTGTGTGTTCAGATTTACTCATCATGCTTAGTACATATTGATTAGAAAGTCTGTAATTTTAAAATGTGTTAGAATTTAAAAGATTTATGTACCTAACAGTGCAGTACAGATCGACTGACCTTTCTTATTTTCTTTTGCAGATAAAAACCAATATCTAACAAAACTTCTGAGGATATAAGAAACGGTGATGTATTTGACATGCAGGACTACAGCTAAGAGGAAACATTATGTTACATTTCATAAAACGTCCAGAGAAGCTGGCAAATGTTGCCATTCAGTTAAAGTTTGAACGAAAGCATACCAAATGGAGAACTGTTAAAGTGATTCTAAGATAATAAACTTTATAAATCCTAGTGTTTTTAATTAATTACAGTGGAATAATTTTAAAATCGAAGTTTTAACACATTCCTTAATTTTTGCATGTTTTTTAAAAGAAGAAAAGCCCTTGGTGCCATATTTAAATAAATTAAATCCAACCTTTTATTATTTTTATATTACCTCAACAAATTATTTTATTCTTAATTATAATAAGAAATAATTTTAACTTGAGTACCTTATTACTACAAGATAAGTTTAAACTATATAAAAATTAATAATATTCATGCATCACTATTTATTTCTTCATTAACATAATAATAAAACCTACCATTTATAACACGTTAAACCAAAGTCAATAGCTCACTGTACTATATGTAATAATACTCATTAGTCTTTAGTTAATATAACCAATTCGTAATTTGAACATTTAAATTTGATAAATATGGGTGATCTTTCAAAGCCACTCTTGGAGACAAATAATAAAGGAAGAAAATTTGAGCCAAGCTTAGGAAGAAGATTTCATACAAATATTAATCATAGATTTCATGTCAATACGTCAAGGAAGCCATGTTGGATGTTGCGACCTCTTAGCCTTAAACGATGTGTGCTTGCTGTTACTATTTTGTGTCTCGTTTCGATAGTGTATTTTTCACATTATATATTTAATTCCCCATTAACAAGGTAAGTTTTCCAAATGACTGTTAAGGTTATTTAATAATAATTTAATGTCTGTTTGGTTGAGATTCAAATAAAAAACTTAATCAGAGTTAGCTATGGATTTACAAAAAGTGTATGTCGTAGGTTATAGTAAAATGTAGTCTTATTTTGTCAGTTTAAAAGTTCGTCAGGTAAAATAACTGGGTGAAGACTTGCACTCTTAATAACTGCATAGACAAGCTAAGATACTAGAATGAGAGAAGTATAAATAAGCAAGTTTTGCAGTTGTTTGTTCTGCAAAGGGTCACCTACAAAATAAGATTGCGTTCGACTATACTTACTCCATTCCCCTTTCACCACATTTCGCAGTGTCGGGGTCCACACAAACTTATGGGAGTGCAACGGAGGTAATGAAGCTATTGTAGCAAGTACATTACGCTCTCCCATACTTTAACACTCATACAACTTTCATACCTTAATCTAACGAGCTCAAACACTATAGTACTAAATTTTTAAAGTTCAGTCGCAACCGAGGTTTGAACTCCTGTCCCTCTGAACGAGAGGTAGGATCTCTACCACTCGAGCACGCAGGGCCTTCGATTGTATAAAAGGGTTAAAATGTATACACTCTTGAATTTTGACGGCCCAATAGTGAAAGCAAAAGATCAATCACTGTACACTTTGTTTTGAATACTTTGGAAATACCTGATGTTTTTTGAAAGTATTCTCAAAAACTGGATATCATTGTAGGTTTTCTGGGGAGTGGCTGACCCCTCAGGATCAACCACTGCTGGAAATCACTCTACACTTGGCTGAGAACACTTTGGTGATACCTGGGAATATTTGGAAGTACCTTGGAATATTTGGAAGTACCTTGGAATATTTGGAAATACCTGGGAATCTTTGGAAATTCCTAGGAATACTTGGAAATACCTGGGAATACTTGGAAATACCTGATGTTTTTTTAAGTTATTCCCAAAAACTGGAAATGACTATGTTTTTTGGGGAGTGGTTGATCCCGACTTGAGGGGTCAATCACTGTATACTTTGCTGGTAATACTTTATATATATTATAAATACTTGGGAATACTTGGAAATATTCCCAAAATCTGGAGATGACTACATTTTTGGGGCGTGATTAAGCCTGAGAGTTAACCACTTGGACTTGGAAATACCTGGGAATATTAGAAAATACCTGGGAATATTTGGAAATACCTGGTAATACTTGAAAGATCTGGGAATACTTGGAAATACTCGATGTTTTTTGAAAGTATTCCCAAAAACTAGAAATGGCTGTTCATTTTTGGAGAGTGGTTGACCTCGAGGGGATACTGGGAATACTTTTGAAATACCTGGGAATATTTGGAGACACCTGGGAATACTTTGGAAATACTTGGAAATATTCCCAAAAACTGGAAATGACTACATTCTTGGGAAGTGATTAACACCAAGGGTCAACCGCTTGGACTTGGAAATACCTGGGAATATTTGAAAATACCTAGTAATACTTGGAAAATCTGGGAATACTTGGAAATACTCAATGTTTTTTTGAAAGTATTCCCAAAAACTAGAAATCACTGTACATTTTTGGGGAGTGGTTGACCTCGAGGGGGATTCTGGGAATATTTAGAAATACTTGGAAATACCCAACGTTTTTTGAAAGTATTCCCAAAAACTGGAAATTACTGTACATTTTTGAGGAGTAGTTGGCCTCAAAGGGGCAACCACTGCTGGAAATCACTGTACACTTTACTGAGAATACTTTGGAAATACCCGATGTTTTTTGAAAGTATTCCCAAAAACTGGAAATTACTACATTTTTGGGGAGTGGTTGACCTCAAGGGGTCAACTACTGCTGGAAATCACTGTACACTTTGCTGAGAATACTTTGGAAATACCTGGGAATACTTGGAAATACCCGATGTTTTTTGAAAGTATTCCCAAAAACTGGAAATTGTAACTACATTTTTGGGGAGTGGTTGACCTCGAGGGGTAAACTACTGCTGGAAATCACTGTACACTTTGCTGGGAATACTTTGGAAATACCTGGAAATACTTGCAAATATTTGATGTTTTTGTGAAAGTATTCTCAAAAACTGGAAATCACTACGTTTTTTAAGGAGTGTTTGATCCCTCAGGTGAAAGCTATTCCATCACTATGTAGACTGCTATGACTAGGGCTGTGCGATTATCGAAATCAATAATCGATTAAATCGGTTGATCGAGTAATCGATTAATTGATTGATCGATTAAGTCGATTGATCGATTAATCGAATGATAAGTTGATTGATTATTCGATTAATCATTTTATCGGATTAATCTATTTATAGGATTAATTGATTGATAGATTAATCGATTATTTAAAAATATAATCGAAGGTCCGATTAATCACTTGTGATAATTTGTATCTTCTATATTATAGTCTAAAGCCTTTTCTGAATTAACATAAATAGTAATGTCTACTGAAATTTTGCTAAAGTATATTTTTATATAAATTATATTTTTAAAAATCCACTTCAATTTGTGTGCAGTCAAGCGGTGTATGTTCTGGTTGATCCCAGTCTGGTGCTATGGTCATACCTTGTACTTATAATAATAATAATAACGGTCTTTATTTTTTCCCAAAAGAAATACATTGGTCTTACACCTTAATAACTAAATAAATGTCATCACAAGGCAGTATCAAGTTCAGAATCAGATTTATTTCTGTTTTTGCTCTTCCACTTAACCTCATGCTAATAAATTTTATTTTGCATTATACATAACGTATGGAACGAAAGTTTTGAGACAAATTTTTTTTTCAGATAATAAAAACTAGAACTGATTTCTTAAAATAATTGTAATGCAAAATTCTTTGGAACCTATTAAATGATACATATAAACTATTACATAGCTGCCAGCGGCCCATGGTCTTCTATTATCCGTAATTTTCTTCGGATGCCTCTCATCAGGCTCTGGATAGTGACAACGTCAAACTCCCTGAGCTTTTGATATATTCTTCTCCTCAACTGTTGTTCGTTTTGGGCTTCCCAACCTCCATTGTGCACCTTTCTACTGAGAAGAGCCCAAAATTTCTCTATCGGACGAGCCTGAGGGACGTTTGGCGGGTTGTCATTTTTGGGAACAAATGGAACGTTATTTTGCGTTAACCAGTCCTGCGTTAATCTTGCATAATGACAAGAAGCCAAGTCGGGCCAAAATATAAAATCATCGTTGTTATGATTTGTCCGTATAAACTGTAACAATTTCGGAAGACATTTTCGAGTGTAGATGTTAGCATTCACTGCTTCACCCCGTACACGTCCAACAAAGGGTGTCGAAATCCCCGCTTCGGAAATGGCACACCATACCAAGATCTTATCTTCAAATTTTGCCTTTTTCTTATATCTTACGTCAAGGGGAACGTCTTGGATGCTATCGGTATAGAAACCATCATTTCCCTTAATTTCTGAATTAGAAAGAGTGAAATACTTTTCGTCGTCCAAAATGACTGCTTTATCGTTTGCAAAATGTCGCAGTCTGAGCGCTCTACAACATCTTGGAATTTTTTCCAATTGTGCAGCTGAATATTTTGGACATTTTTGCCTTTTTCTGTATTTTATATTACCTTTGATGATTTCTCGCTTCACAGTTGTGTGGGAAACGTGAAATCTTCGACTCACTTTTCTAAGGGAAATCCCCTTTTTGTTTTTTGTGGCTTCAATTAGTTCTTGGCGTCTACGATTACTCAAAGCACATGGACGGCCAGATTTAGGTAAGTTCTGACATGGATTACCTTCAGTACAATCTTTTATGGCACGATAAATTGTTGCTCGAGAAATATTTTCATTTAGATAAATGTTCACAATATCACGAGTAGGTATGCGTCCTACTAAACTATATATGCCCTTTCGCAATTCTAGTTTATATGACATTTTGCTGAACTATTTTGACAAACTATATCCGTCAAACTTTTAAGCACACTTGATATTTTCTCCATTTTCAAAGTTAAGTTGATCGCTTTATTTTTAATAGTTAAAAAGTAATATCACAATTTGTCTCAAAACTTTCATTCCATACGTTAGTACGAATACGAGTATTACGACATCATACATCACCAATGCTGTGCTTTAGTAGAGAAACAATTTGTGCAATTCGTCGTCGTTGTTAATGCTACTTCAACCAAAGTTTGAGAAGCAACTATGGTTGTGCGATTATGAACATCAATAATAAAAATAGATTAAAAAAGAAATCAATTAATCGGTTTAATCCACTGACTGGTTAGTCGATTATTCGGAACTACGATTATTTTCTAAAAATAATCGATCAATCGCTTAATCGATCAATCGATTTAATCGATTATTTAAAAATTACTTGAAGGTCCATCTTTCACTTTCCCAAGAACGGAAGGGAAGGTTTAGCTTAGGTTAGAGCAGTGACGTAGACAGGATGTTTTCATGGGGGCGGGGGTTGTAATCAATTTAAGTATAATTTGCATCAAAATAAAGTACAACAAAAAATTATTTTACTCATAATAATTAATAATAGTTAGTAATGATATTTATTCTGAATTAAGTAGATATTATAGAAACGCAGGATCATTCCAGCTACAAGCAAAAGTTGCTCTTTTGTCACCCCCTTGGAGTTCAAAATAAATATTAATAATATAATAATATTATGGGATTATATTAGTAATAAAGAACACAGAAATAGAAAATAACTAAGGTGCTAGTGTATCAACTAGTTGGTTACAACATTTTAAACAGCTTTTCTAAATTCATTGATAGAAAACACTGTGGAAGACTTTGGTATTTCATTATAAATTTTTGCGACATTAACATTTTTGGGAATAAGCCTCTGCTTATTCCCAAGTCTCTCTAGACTTGGACCCAAATGTAATTTCAGTATGGTTTCAGCACAAGGTAACAAGAATGTAAGGGTTCAGGTTCTGACTTCGGTAGTTGCCTTGTAAAAATAAGTGTACAGGTTCCAGTTCTGGTATGACACAAATATCGGTTCTTGTTCACTTTTAGGTTTCAGTTTTGATTTTGTATAAGGCCCTGGTTGAGGCTTTTAATGAGATGTACACATAAAACAATAAACCGAAATTTGTATGGTAGACCGGGTCTGGTAGTCACACATGTTGGTTGTGACAAGGCGTGTTTCTCAGTTGCTGCTACCACCTAGCGACTGTAATTGAAACTGTCAATAGTTTTCATCATTGTGTGATATCCTATGAAGTGTCACACTGTTTGTTTGAATTTGTGAGTTTTATTGTGGATTTTCATATTTTAGGACTGGCAAGTAATTTCTGATTACTTGACTTTGAACTGTTTATTTCAGCTATTGTTAGTGTCATCAATTTCTTATATATTTTCTGATAATCAAAGGAAGCTACTTATTATTGCAGTATCAACATTGAGATTGTTTTGAACCGTGATGCCTGTAGAACTTTTTTAATTTAAAAAGGCGATTTGCAGATGCTTGTCACAAAAAACAGAGGTTGGTTGGCAATATGACAATCCGGTCTCCCCTATTGGCAGAGTGATTATTTGTTTATGAGCACATCACCCAGTAACACTAATTACTAGTAATATAGGAAGTTATGGAATGTTCCGGAAACATAACTGCTGAAAAAGTGACGGAACATGCTATCAGTGGGGAGAGACAGGGAGTCATTCTTAACTGCCCCAAGAAAGGTAGGGAAAGTTAGGTTAGGTAAGGTTAGTTTATAGGTTAAATTAGATTTGCTGGAGAATAAAATTGTTTCAGACACACTGTCTGCCATAAGGTTGAATCTATATGAGAAAACTTTTTAATATTCTAATTGGAAAAAGCTTTGACGGCCAATCACCTCTGCTGGCAAAAATACTTAAAATACACCATGTCAAAGTTGACAGGTGACATTAAGTATCTGTCGCTATTTTTAAGAAAAATTGGCAAAAACTTTTATTTGTTAAAATATGGAAAAATTTTATTAAGAAAAAATGTGATACACCCCAGTAACTGACTATTTTTTAAGTAGTAGCTTTGTATTAAATTGCTTAAATAATGCTGCAAATTATGAGTAAGTTTCTTGGAAATTGGAAAGTCGTCCGGAACGTTCAATTTTTTAAAAATCATTTTAATATTCTTCAAAAATACTTACACTACTGGATATTCTTAATAAAGATATGCTATGCACTTGATGTCTGAATTTGAGTATGACAGATGGCATAAAAGTGCTTTATATTTCATTCAGCATTTTATTTTACGCTGAGTCTGTGACAAGATGCAACAAGAATTCATCTATTTTAAACGATTTCAAAGGATAAAAGTCATAACAAATTCGACAAATTTGTTACTTTTGTTACTACAAATTTGTGTTGCTGAATAGGAAGAAAAAGCTAGAAATATACCTGTAGATTAGGCTGTGTTATGGGTTAGGTTAGAGAGAGATTAGGCTTTTGCCTTTTCCTGTCCCTGACCGACATTGATAGATTAGATTAGAGTTTAGACTAGGTTAGAGGTTAGCCCATTAACGCCCAAATTAATTTTTTTCAATTTTTTTAAATTTTTTTTTGTAAAAATTTGAAATGTTGCTAACATTTAGTTTTTCAAACCATTTATAATCACAAAATAACAATTTTTTATTAGTTTTTCAAAATAAAGGCTGTCCTATAAATAGGACGCTGGGCGTTAAGCTTATACAATATTATACATATGAAAATTTTGAGCAAGGTCATTTTACTTATAGATTCATTGATTATAAGTCAAACAATGCTCGGAAACTTGGAGGATGCTGTGGAATATTTGTTCTCGAATGAAATACAGGCTGATGTATCAGCAATTCCTCCAGATGTGGATGAATTGACAGATGAGGAATATACCTATGACGACGATACTGGCATTGCAGAAGTTGTAGACATCCCTAGGAGCATTAAAGCTTTTGTACCTGATCGTGGCAGTAGCGACTCCGATGCAGAAAAACTTTAGTTTAGTTTCCACCAGTGAAAAGAAGATAGATGGGACAATCTTTCCTGAAAATCTGGAAGAAAGGACTAGCGATATATGGTTTTCCTGACTCAGAAGATACTTAGGTTGAAAATATAAAACAAAATATGAAAAGATGTAATATTCAACAGGAGTTTTTCCTTTTACAGTTTGTTTTATATTTTCAATATTTCCAACATTAGTATCGTCTGAGTCAGGAAAATTATATGTAGTTCTAGTACGTTCTTCCAGTTTATCAAGAAAAATTTTTCTGTCTTTTTCGTTTTGCTGGCAGAAACTTATCTGAAGGATCAGGCTGTTTTTCTGCATCGGAGTCAATGCAGTCATGATCAGGTGCAGAAATCTTAACATTTTCAGGGATGTTTACAGCTTCTGCAATGCCAGTATCGTCTTCACAGTACCATCTTCAGCTGTCAATTCATCCATATCCGGATGAGGTGCTGGTATATCAGTCTCTATTTCATTACAAAACAAATATTCCAGAACATTCTCTAAGTTTCGGAACGTTTTTCAATTCACAATTGATGAGTCTATAAGCAAAATGAACTTGCTTGAAATTTTCGTATTGATAAGTTTAACGCCCAGCGTCCTATTTATAGGACACTAAGTTTGAGAATGTACATAAACATTACTAAAAATGCAAGAACAAATCAATTTTATTTCATATAATACATTATATATTCAACAAATAAGTGAATACAAAAAAAAAGCACTTGCTACTATTTTTTTCTATTTAGGACAAAAACTAAGTAAATGCTACAGGGATGCACAAAAGCAACAATCTTTGCTACGCCACAAAGGTCACTAAAGTGAAAGCTAGGAAACAAACACTTTGAAAAGAGCTGCAACAGTAATGACTAATAAAATTTAAGTGGGAATTTTTCATTGCTTTCTCTTTATTGAGTTCTCAGAAGGCCTAACGTAAACTGTCCTATAAAGAGGACGCTGGGCGTTAATGGGTTAGGTTATGTTACAGCTTAGACGAATTATAGGATAAATTAGGTAGGTTAGAGTTTGGAGGCGTGTTTTTTGCCTTTTCCTTATCTTGGCATACCTCTATATTTTACCATTATTATTAATTAACACTAATTAGCATATAATATATGGAATAATACAATACTTCAGAAACTTAGCTCATAGCTTCTTTGCTTGAAAATTGAAGTTTAATCAAATTGCTTAGATCTACAAAAAACTACAGGACCATCTGAAGTAACAACTTTTAGAAATTTGACAAAAAGCAGATGGAGAACAATTGAAGGAACCGGACAAAAAGAATCAAATATTTTATCGACAAGATTTACAATACTCAGAAATTGATTATGTATAATCTATTCGTTTGCAGGAAGAGTAACCAAAGTAACCAGATTTAGTTAGGTTAAGAGATTGTTAGTACTGATAATAAGTACTTGGAACATGCAAAATGTTATAGTGTGAATTATATCAACACCTACTTTGGAATAATAGGTGGCTAGAAATAATATCTTGGTTATGTTGTTTTTGTCAAACTTATTGAAATGAATGTATTCAAATTATTCATATTCTACACAACAGCGAGGTTGAAGATTCTTAATAATATTTTCTGACATATTTGACTTTAAAAATGGTAAAAAACCTTTTTTGGAAGAACAGCGGACTATGATTGTCAAAATATGATTAAACTGAAAATAACAATTAATTTATTTTTTGTTGGTATTTCATTAATCAAAATGGGTTATAGTAAGGCTGAAAAAGTTAGTTCAGTTTTACTCACATTTTGGCAAGCATAGCCTACTGCTCTTTCGATAGAGGTTTTTTGCATTTTTAAAGTCAAATATCACAAAAAGTATTAATGATAGACTTATATAAAGTAGGGTTCCTAAATATGAACTGAGCTCTGTGTTATTTAGAGTTAAGACGCACATGTCATATTTCCCTAGTGACATTTCATATTTTGAAACTATTTATTAGAAGGTTGGTAATCATAAAAATTGGTTTAATAAATTAAACTGTCAGTATGACAATTATATAAATCTGAAATTTGTTACAATTAATACTTTATTAAAAGCTGTCGTAAAATTGATATATGTACTACAGTAGTTTTAAAAATTTAGTTTTAAAAATCGCAACGCGCTCGATCACTACGCTGTATAATGACTGTTTTCCAGTTTTTTATTACATAAACTGCTTAATGATCAATTTTCAGCTTTTAGAAAACACTTAGATGACACTACTTCTTGTTGCAACTTTCAAGCTGCGCTGACGACGAGTATCCCCATATCCAAGTTTCTTTTGTGTAGAATATTTATTTACACCCTAAATATAAGCTAATATTAAAATATTAGCCTTTACAAAACTCTTACATTTTTTGGTCGCCAGCTCTCGGTCTATAAATTGAACCATGTGATCTTACCTAATAGATACCCTTCTTTCATATCCCAAAAATTCACGAAAGTTCATAAAAGCAACATTGAGTAATTCAGTTTTTCTTGTTTTTCTCAAAACAAGGTGGTTGGGACATATTCAGTTTCTGCTTTGACCGATTCAATTGAGCTATCCAGATATAATTTGATCAACCTCATCACTGATCTTTACGTAATTGATGTGGCAAATGTCAGCTATTTCTATCAACTTGTTTCAATTTGACAGCTGCTAATTGTCAGTGAAGCGCGCTATGGACAAAATTGAAGCTCCACGCTTTGTTAAGTTCTTTCATTTGAAGGGTAACAACGACCGTCAAATCCATAGAGAGATGGTTGCTGGGTATGATGATGATAGTTCATCATATAACACAGTTGTGAGGTGAAAAATGTTCCTCCATGATGAACCTGGATCCGGGAGACCTTCAATCACGGATTATCTTAAAGTTGTGAAGAAAGTGGAGGCCCGTTCTCCAGGACAGAAGACTAACCATTGAAATGATCATGAATTAAACTAGCCTTAGTTATGAAAGTGTATGGAAATCCATTCATGAGCAACTGCACATGTCTAAAGTGTTAGTCTGATGGGTTCTTCATTTGCTCACACCATTCCACAAGCTAACTCGAAGTGAACTTTCGCAGCGGACACTGACTGTTTTGGAGTAGGATGAAGTTGATTTCTTTGCACGTCTCGTAACAATGGATGAATGCTGAGTCTATCTGTATGATCCAGAGACCAAAGAAATGAGTAAGGAGTGGAAACTGGAAACATTCCTTCTCCCAAAAAGGCTAAGGTGCGAAAGAATTCAGCAAAAGTCATGCTTTCGGTTTTTTGGGATTGTCGTGGTGTAATCTTAACCGAATACCTTCCAAAGGGTCAGATCATTACCAGCGCTTGTTACTGTAATGGTCTGCGAAAGTTACGAGATGCAGTGAAAGAAAAACGCTGTGGAATGATCAGAAAAGGCATTCGTCTTTTGACCGAAATGCACCTGCGCATTCTGCTAAAGCATCCGTTGTGGAAGCCGAAATATGTGGCTATGAAATTTTGACCCATCCCCCCCTATTTGCCTAATCTCTCACACAGCGTCTTCTTTCTCTTCCCCGAAAGGAAGAAACCTGCGATTTGATGACGTTGATGATGCTATTATGGAAGTAGATCAATGGTTCTACAGGCAATCACAGGTCTTTAACAATGTTGGGATGAGGAAGGTCAAGAAATGTTGGCAGAAATGTGTAACTTTGCAGGGTAACTACGTGTAGAAGATTTAGTTTCAGTTAGTTTGTAAATGAAAGAACGTTCTGAAAATGCTGATGAGAACGTTCGAGAACATTCGCGCATGATAAAACCATATCAAAAGAACATTCTCTTGGAGAGCATAATCAAGCACGTTCGCGAACGTTCTCATAATTCTCGAAAACTTTCAGAATAATACAGCACGTGACGAGCATAAACAAGAACATAAAAATCGAGAACAAAACCGAAACTAAACGATCTTGAACCGCATGTCCACGCAAAATGTACACATGTTACTTACAGCAGCTAGGAGCATAATCAAGCACGTTCGCGAACGTTCTCATAATAATTCTCGAGAACTTTCAGAACAATACAGCACAAACGAGCATAAACAAAACATTAAAAATCGAGAGTAAAACCGAAACTAAACGATCTTAAACCGTGCGCACTAAACATGCCCACGCAAAATGTACACGTGTTACTCGCAGCTGCTGTCGGCGTCGGGTGTTCAAAAGACAGACAGTTTTATAAGCATAGTTTGCACAATTTATGCCTCTGCAAACATCATTGACAAGAAATTTGGGTTACCGCCCGGAAGCACTTCTTTTGTTTTTTGTTCTAGTTATATATAAACATTTTATTTAAATTTTTTATTAAAATTCTTGTTTATACAAATAGTGACATATGTTTGTAAAGTCTTGAAAATGTATTACTTGTGCATGCGGTGGCTGAGTACTGGACTCTTGCTGGCGGTTTTGGACACTTTGCCGACCGTGGACTCTACACCGACAGCAAGCGGTGGCCACTTTGCGCGGTCAGCGTATTATTCACGGTCAGCAAAATGTCCAGTAGCAAAATTTATTTTAAGCGTTGTTGTGTGCCTGCGCTCGGCGAAGTGTCCGCGGTCAGCGTTGTATCCGGTAGACGTAAAGGTGCATACTTGAGCTTCTAATCTAAATATAATGGGACATATTTAATTCACATGCCATGATTAAAGGTGTCTCCAACTAAAGTTCTAATTAAAATCAACAAGAAAAAAGATAGCGTTATCTCATTCTGATAGGTGGAAAAAATACTAGAATTGATCACCATGGCAACACGTTATTAACTTAGGGCCGGTATTATAAAACTTTTTATTTCATTTCATATTTCAAACAATTGTTTATATACTACAATTAGTAAAATAAGGTATATCTTTATCTCCGTTGTCAATGACACCGGAGTTGAAGACGTTCTTGATCTTCGTTGTTGTTGGCAACGTAAAAATCATTCGATGTTGGATAACAGCCATACGTGACATGCTACTTTTTATCTCCTTGGTTATGCGTATGATGACACAGACAAGGCAACTTGCTTCATTATATAATAAATTCGGATCAATTTTAAAAGGGAGAAATTAGGATTGAAATACGAAATAAAATAAAACAATCTTGTCAGGTTGTATTTTAATAAAACTGTGAAACTTTTACTAATCTATTTATTTCACAAAAATAAAACAACTTATGCAATACGGAGATCAAGCTTCTTTAAATCCTCGAAGATGTTATAAGGCCTCGGCTGGCACCTCTGCGTTATAATACATCTTCTCGGATTTAAAGTATCGCTTGATCTCCTAATTACATAATATATATTATTTCCTAGATAAAATTTGCTTTGAGAGTAAATTAATTTATTCTGTCAATTTGCGTATTAAATTGACAGAATAAATTAATTTACTCTCAAAGTAAATTTTATCTAGGAAATAAAAAGTTTTATAATATCGACCCTTAATATATTTAAATATGGCCCAACCAGTTTAATATAAGAGGAAAATTGAAGAACATTCCAGCACTTTCAGCATTTTGAGAAATTTCAAGAACTTGAAATTATCCTTATTTTGAGTATATCTTTGCAAGTTAAAGGTATATTCTCCAGTCATGCTCACTTTTGAGGGTTTATTCTCGTTTGTGCTCTGGGAATATTCTCCAAAAATAAATGCTCGAGCATTTTCCAACACTAATTTCAGTGTACTATACTTAACTTTCTTTATAACTCTGTTCTTGATGATAATTAAAATATTACGATATCCTCTTGTAATAATAAAATTTAGTGAAATATCAAAAGAAAGATTCCCTAATTGACAATCGAATGGTAACAAATTAAAAATCATTACCTAATTTATAAGATTTTTAAAGTTTTATTTAGACACATATCAAACATGACCTGGAATAAAGAGTTAATAACAATTTTTTAGTTTTTTGTAAATTATTCTTAATTTAACCTGTATTACTATTAAATTTCCAATTCGCACTTCATTGTCTTGCAAATGAATCAACAAAGTGATTAAGAAGTTGATGATGGGACAGAAGGGAAAGAACTGAAAATTAAACCAAACTTTTAGCATAACTTTTATATTAAAATCTAAAAATGATTAAAACATAGCACCAGTGTTGAAGAGTTTTTTTTATCTAGTTAGAAAGAAATGAATACTTGAGTTTGCAAATTATGGTATTCACTGATAATAATGATTGAGCATTGTAATAATACTAAAAATAGTTTGGTGTTTCATAAACATATTGTTAAAATAATAGTATTAAATACTTGAAAATTGGGGGATTCCCAAACATGTAGATGTTTATAAGCACTATTTTATAAGTACATTGTTGGCTGGCAGCAACAATCCATGTGTTTCATCAGATTGTGGGATTCCCCTGCTTGGTTATAATGTACTATAAATTCAGCTCTCTCTAGAATTAAGCAGTCATACAACAAAGAGTCATGAAATGTAAACCATGAAGTGTGAAACAAAGTATGTGTCCATTTAATTCCTACTAATTTCAATAACTTTTGGTAAGTAATAATAATTGCAGCAATATTTAATTAAAAAAGTTGCTTTATTTTTATTCTATCTTCTTTTCATATATTTAAATTTAAGATTTCATAATTTTAATAAATTATTGTGTATTAATCTTCAACAGGATGCATATGAAACTGCAAAAAGATCACACTTCATGTTTTATATTCCATATCTCTTTGATGTGTGGCTTGTGTAAAAGAACAGCCTAGTTAGCACAATATTCAAGCCTACTAATATAAGTATAAACAAAACTACAAGTAACACTTAATCCAGTATTTAAATCCATATGCATTTTATTAAAATTTGATTTAATTTCAGTTTAATACATCGAAATACAAGGCCAGAACCAAACATAAAATGTAGCGTAATGAATGGACCACGTTTACCACGAAATCATGATCATAAAACGGAAGCCAGACTCAGAAGCGATCCAAAAGTACTTGTATTTGTCGAGACCATGTATTCTAAACTGGGACGAGAAATTGCTGAATTGTTGGTTTATACAAGGATTAAGTAAGTATTAATTTTAATGTTTGTAATTATTATTTTAGATTGTTTATATTTAATAAATTACAATTTAGTTTAATTAATGAATGAAAAACATATTTCTTTTATCTGATGTAATGCATGCCGCTGCTGCTATTTCAAGAATTAATTATTTTAATGATTAATGTGTATTATGCACAGATGTGAAAGGGTCAATGAATTTTAAACCTTATTAATTAATATTGTTTAGATAAATGTTTATGTAGAATTTCTTTATGGTCATCTGTCATACAATGGCTTTCTTTTATAATTATAAAATGGTTTCGTTTGAATTTAATTGTCTTATATGCATTTTTTTATTTATTTTGTTTAAAGATGCAATTCTTCATGATTGCATCATGCATTGCAACACTGTACGTTTATTCACTATTACAAAAGTAGTTGTAAGCACTTCATGCTAATACATATCATTCTGAATGATTTTGACAGCTGAAAGCACTTTCCTTAAACTATAGTATACACGAGAGTTCGTTCTATTAGGAGGGCATTGCAAGGCAATTTATTACTTTAACTCCTCTCCTCCACCCAAGTTTGTTTTCCCATATAATTAATTTGTTTTTTACTTATTTAGTTGTCACGTTTCACTCCCGTATGTTAGGACTAGTCTGATGATTGACTTGTACAAATTTATTTTTATTATTCTTGAAACACTTTCGTTTGTTAGTAGATGATTTAATGAACCTGCACATCTTGAAGTACTTAAAATTATTTTGTTAATTTCTTCTTTTCTTTTCATTTCCTTCACTATTTATCTCCACCTCTAAATAGCTTATTTGTTAGGTTGAATTTTAGTTCTTCTTTCGATGTTTTTGTTTTTATGCTTAGACTCATACCCATATACTCGTTTATTATACTTGTTTATTACTTGTTGCGCCTCGTCTTCAAAGTTCTTTACCATAAATCTCGGTTGCTTTTTGTACTCGACACACTTACAAGATCATCTGCATATGCCAATAGTTGGTATGGACTATTTAAAGTACTTTTATTTGTTTCAATTTTTGCCTTCCTCGTGATTTATTTTAATATAATGTTGAATATAGTTTGTTTTAGACCCATATTACTTTAGAAATCTGATCCTCTTAATTGTTCTGTCTAGTGTTATTGCAACTAGTTCTATGATCTCCAATGCCTTCGTTATTTTTGGTCAGCTTACTCTGTCAAATGCTTGTTGAAAATCAATGAGGACGTGTATTCATTTTTTCTCTGCATTTTGCGTGTATCTACCGCATTATGAACATTTGGTCTACTGTAGATTTACCTGCCTAAGACCAACCTTGTAGTGTCCTGTCGTACCCCTTGTTTAATTTTTGATTCTTTCACTTATTAAGGATGCTATAATTTTAGATGCCATATTCAGAAGAGTGACTGGTCTGTAATTTTCTACCTGTTCTTTGTTTCCCTTTATACATATTACGGACAAATTACTGCCATTTCCCATTTCTTCAACATTTCTTTTTTATCTATATTTGTTTTATTAGTTCGAAGGTTCCTCTTCCTAATTCCTTGTTGCCATATTTTATTAATTCTGTGGTTATCTTGTCTGTACCAGGACTTTTATTGTTCTTGCTTATAATTGTTTGGAAATTCTCCCATGTTGGTAGTTCTTCTTCAGATTCTGTTGTCTGTTCCTGTTCGATTCTTCTTACTTCCTGGTTCTGAAAAATTTTTTCTTTCATACACAATTCTCCTTTTTTGTTTCTTATTTCTATTGTTTGCTCTTGGTACTCTTTTTTCTGTTTTTTTATGTTTTTATATTAAACAGTGTCTGCCATGAAGTTGGATCCATATGAGAAAATTTTTTAATATTCTGCTTAGAAAAAATTTTTGTGAGGCAATCACTTCTGTTTCCAAAAATACTTGAAATACGTCATACCAAAGTTGACAGGTGACATTAGGTATCTGTCAAATTCGCCGTTGCTTTTTAAAATCTGCAAAAAATGACCTTATTTGTTAAAATTTGGAAAAATTTTATTAAGAAACATGTTTCTCCACGACCACTATGGAATTTGTAAATTCTTAAATGAATTTTGATAATAAAAACTTAATATTCTAACTCTTCATGTAGAATAAATATTCTAAAACACTACCCTACTTATGTATTTTGCATGTATTTCTAGGGTGGTTCTTATTTGGGTTGGAATTTTGGTTTTGCCGGGTGTCCATTTGATTCTAAAAAAAAAACTGAAAATTTTAAGACCAATACGAACTTCCTATCTCTATTCTAATCATTTGCTGTAACGAAGAGAAGTTTCCCAATTAAAAAGCACGCTTTTTTTCACTTCTTATGTATTAATATTGTTCTTATGTGTTATATTTGTCCACATAAAATCAATTTTCAAATTTTTTGCAAAAATTTGTCCCAGTGGTCAAATATATGCATAAGAATTGAAAAAACCCATGTATTTTAAATGGGAAACTTTTCGTCGTTACAGCGAATGATTAGAATAGAGATAGGAAGTTCGTATTGGTCTTAAGATTTTCAGTTCGTTTTTTGGAATCAAATGGGCACCCGGCAAAACCGAAATTCCAACATGACCCAAATAAGAACCACCCTAATGTGATTCATTCCATCACTAGATATGGAATGAATATTCTGTAACAGTATAATAAAAAAATGGTTAGCCTTGATTTCATTGTTTACATTAAATGTCACACTTTTTAAGGTTATTGTGCTTGTTTTCAAATTGTAAATACTGCTAAGTTTAAATTTTCTTGTGGTCTTGGAGAAAGCACAGTCTGTTACTCTGTTAGAATGGAAATTCGATGCTCATGGTTCCTCTTGCTCGCTTTCAGTTCGCGTTCAGAACCTTCCACTAACATCGAATTTCCATTCTAACCTTGTTACAGAATATACTATTCTAATGACATTTTACTTATCTTTCATTTAGTAAAAACCGCATCGTATAGTGTCTTCTACTTTTTAAAATATCTTACAGTTACGATGATAAGATTTTTTCTTAATACAATTGCCTAACTATCAGGCGCAATGACCATAGTTTTCGATGGTCTATTAGTCATGCAGACTACACTGTTCATATTATGCGCGGTCTATTATTATTTATGGTATTTTATCTTATTCCTTAATTTAATTTAATTGAATCTTATTTCTTGATTTAATTGAAACGTTGATTGCAAAAAAGGGTATACCAAGTTTCAATTTTGACAGAAATCAAATTTCTGTCGGAAGTTACATGCCATACTAAAAGGTATCTATATAGGTATGTATGTGTATAGGTATATCAATTTTTTTACTTATCATTTCTTGAGGTGTCCATACAACAAATATACAATAATCGCAGTTCGTAATATGTAACTGTCCTTGTATTTGAAAGTATAAAATAAATAATTATGAGTTCTTTTTAAACAGATTTCACCAGCCCGGTTTTCAAAAAATTTAATTTTCTTTTCGTTAACAACACCCATAACATTTATTCTTGCAGCTGTTGCAGGCCATTTAATTTCAATTAATCCGTCATCACTTAATATTCCATCTGGAGAAGCAAAAAGAAATCATCTTTATCAAAAAAATCCGCATTGTTGAATTTGAATATTAAATTTCTCTTGAAATTCCCGAAGTGGATATTTCATCAGCTTTGTCCCCATCGTGTAGCGAGATACAATGTGTTCAACTTTTCATTTTACAAATCTGGCGAAAATTAGAAGCTGTTATTCCTGATAATCTTTCTTGATGCCAAAGTAGATTATTATTCTGACCAGTTGTTTCTAACTGTATCAGATGTAATTCGTCTTCAGTTTTTTTTTATTACTTGTAAAATTTCTTTTTCTTTTAAAGAATATTATTCTGCCGATAACTGCATGTTTTCTTCCTCTACTTTTCCATATTCACTATCGGCTGGTGCTGACTTGTAAGACTTCCTTCTTTGTGATTTTTCACTAACCAGTCTCTTTCGGCATTTAACCCACTTTTATTTGGTTTTCACAGCTTTCACGTATTTTTTTGTAGATTGTCCAGGACTTTTATACTGGTTTATACGAAATAAAAATATTCACCGTGATTTGAATTTCCCCACAATAGAAGATTTTATTAAAAAAACAGGCAAGAAATTCTTCAAAAACATTACAAAGTGCGGTAGTGCTCAATATTACTCTTGGTGAAAAACACATTCACCACATACTAAAGCAAAAAATGCCTCAAGATACAATAACTTCTGACAGTGATGATGAAAATGCTGTGTAAATAGTATTAAGTAATGTTAACTTTAAAAAATGATAAGTGATAGACGAAGAAGTATTATTTAAACCTTAGTGCCTTTTATGTGATCTGTTGTTCTGATGTTAACATCCGTAACACTGGTTAACGCTTGTTAGATTAGTTACAAAGAGGATTCATAGAATTGCTCTTCTTCATGTTATTCGAGAGAACTGTAAATATTGTATATAAGCATGTATATTAACTAAACTATGTATGACATTAGTGGTCGATCTAGTTATTACTAATAAAAAAAATATTTCTACACTTCTACACTAAAATATGTACTAACATGAAAACTATAGCAGTACTGTAAACGTTTGTAAACTTATGTAGAAATTTCATTGTCAGTGTTACATAAAAAGGCAACAACCAAGCTCAACAAATTTTTCAAACAGATTCGTAAAACTGCGATTACAAAATTACATTCCGATGATTCTGTTTTAAAGGTTGTGCTAAAACTGGCTGGACAAAATGTTTAAGTAGAGCACACATTAGGCTCCGGGATCTGGATCCCCAACGTGAACCTAGGATCTCATCCGCAACGTAAACCAAATAATGACCGGACCTTTAGATTAGTTATACTTTATTGCATAAACAAGTTGTGGTTCGAGGTTGTTTGTTTAATAAAATTATATGTATTGTATTTCTTTAAAATGTGTATATCGAAATGATAGAAATAATTATTGAGTTCATAATAAAATGTCTACTGAAATCTCTTTCTTTATTTAGAAGTATTTAGTATGATGCAGTCAATAATGCCTTTCATTGTGATAAAAATGTTTTAATGAAGCATGATACTTATTTTATAAACTATTCTCAACTTATTTATGCAATAAATTACAGCAAACTTAAACATTACGTCATTACCCGGTTCACGTCACGGATGAGGTCCTAGGTTCACTTCGGGGATTCAGATCGCGGAGCCTAATGTGTGCTCTACTTTAAGGGCTGATTTTTGAATAGTTTTGATGTAATACATCTTTAAACGCTATTGATTGATGCAATTATATACAGGCACTTTTGTCACCAAAATTCTAGAAATGTAAATTAGTCTTTGATGAGTTTTTGTCATTTTTATTAGACCCGTTCCACCAGTACCGCTATAGTATAATGCATAATTTGCAAATTTATGATAGAGTTTGCAAGAAGTCTGCAATAATAGCCGGCTTGTGTGAACAGAAGGTATTGTGCCTTTTATAAAATGTCAAAAACGAAGGATTTCCTAGAAGCATTTCTTTTAATAGACAATATACCTTTGGTAAAGTGCAGTTTTTCAATGCACATTTAGAACACCGACTAGTGATAATATATATATATTAAGAAAATTGTGTTAAATCATATAAAATTATTTAAGAAATTACCTACCAAATAAATTTTGTTTTAGTAATCCAACCATGATCGCAAACGACGATAACATCATTATTACTAATTAGATTAAGGAAATAAACGATATTGCTGATAATTGATAATATTATATTTTATTTTTCTTTTAATTAAATATTAGGTGCATTATCACACATATCCTATACTTACGCATCATTATTACCATTTACTATACACAGAATTAAAACTAACGAAAATTCCATTGTAACAGTGTATATCATATTTCAGTCACAATCTTATTCTAATTCATACACATTAGCAGCAAATAAGTTTTGCTTGCAAATTAGATCTGCAAATACAAACAGCATTTATTAGTCAGCTATGTGTGTCTCACTTCTGACTATTTGATCAACATTGCAAAATATATCAGGCTATAGCGAATCTTGGCCTTAAGGTTTTCAGATTGAAAAAGTGATTTTATTATAGTTTATGTCGTAATTCCTAAAATCTCAATCTTCCAAAATTAGAAACTTTATTGAAACAAACATCAAACACAAAAACCCACAGTAGCAACACTAAAACGTAGCCCTTCTCTATTGTTGATTAGTTAAATAAGTACTGGTTACTTATACCTACTGGTTTTACTAAAATTTAAAATATATTTTTTGTGGAGCCTTTGTTTGCATTCATTTATTTAATTAGTAATATTTGCTCCACTTAGAATGGATTCTAATCAAGTACTGGTTACTTTAAAGGCATGAACTCTTAAATGTCTGAGCAAGTCAATAAAAATTGACATATTTATTTTTCTGTAGCCTACGTCAATTGATACTGAAACTTAATTAACCGTATGCATTTTTTCAGGTACAAAGTCGAAGTTGCCGGAAAAAGCCTTCCTGTTCTTACAAATCTTGACAAAGGACGGTATGGCGTTATCGTTTTCGAAAATTTTAACAAATACCTACAAATGGATAATTGGAACAGAGAATTACTAGACAAATACTGTCGAGAATACATGGTCGGAATGATTGGTTTCATTAATCCCAGCGAAGAAACTCTAGTCGGTGCACAATTGAAAGGATTCCCACTCTTTATTCATACTAATTTGAGATTAAAAGTTCGTTAATTCAAATACTTCTAAATTAATTTGCATTTCTCATTTAATATTAATTATTTTCAGGATGCAGCATTAAATGCAGCTTCTCAAATTTTACGATTAACCCGTGCCGGCGAAACAGCCTGGGGTAGTTTACCAGGTGATGATTGGACGATATTTCAAGCAAACCATTCAACTTATGAACCATTAGAGTGGGCTCATCGTGATGATGATTATCATCATTCCGAGAATGCCATAAAAACACCTCTTCCAACAATTGTGCAAGATCACGGATTGTTCGATAATATACAAAGGGTTATATTTGGATCTGGTTTACGATTTTGGTTGCATCGCCTTTTATTTTTGGATTCTTTAAGTTATCTCAGTCATGGACAGTTAAGCTTATCATTAGATCGCCTCTATCTGGTGGATATTGATGATATTTTTGTGGGAGAAATAGGAACACGATTGAAACCTGATGACGTAAAAGCAATGTTAGCTACACAAGATAGAATACAGAGAATGGTTACTGGCTTTAAATTTAATCTTGGATTCTCTGGAAAATATTTTCATCATGGAAATAGTGAGGAAGATAAAGGAGACGATTTAATTTTGGAAAATATCGATAAATTTATGTGGTTTTCACATATGTGGAATCATCAGCAACCGCATCTTTATGATAATCTAACTCAGTTAATTGAAGACATGACTCTGAATAAAAATTTTGCAAGAGAGAAGGGTATTCCTGTTGATTCTGGATATTCGGTTTCGCCACATCATTCAGGTGTTTACCCAGTCCATGACATCCTTTATACTGCATGGAAAAAGGTTTGGAATATAAGAGTGACATCTACTGAGGAATATCCACATTTAAGGCCAGCAAGGTAAAAAAAAAAAAAAGATAAATGCTGATTCAAATTATCATTTATTCAATTCTTAGATTAAGGAGGGGCTTTATACATAGAAATATTATGGTGCTGCCTAGACAAACCTGTGGTTTATTCACGCATACAATGTTTATTGAACGTTATCCAGGAGGTAGAGAAAAATTAGATGAATCAATTCAAGGTGGCGAATTATTTCAAACTATAGTGTATAATCCAGTTAGTTTTTAATTTTTAATTATGGAATGTGGCTTTTAAATTAATATTTTAAAAATTCTAGATTAATATCTTCATGACCCATATGTCTAATTATGGAAATGATCGATTGGCTTTGTATACGTTCGAGTCTGTTATAAAATTTCTTCAATGTTGGACCAATATTAGACTTAAGACTGCACCGCCACTTCAGTTGGCTGAGACATACTTTAAACATTTTCCTGAAGAAGCGGATCCTGTATGGGGGGTAAGTAATTTTTTTGGAGTTTGATAAAACATTTAAGGTTTTTAGTACACTTGAATAAGTAAGAATCAAAACTAGAAGTGATAAAACGAATGTTTTACAAATTAATCTAACCCGAAAATGAACCCCCCCCCCCCAAGATAATTTCACATAATTCAAATTGATTTTGATGATCGATGAATCTTTTTTCTTAAGGGTCTACAGTACGTAGGAATTTATGATAGCTAAAATTCTTTTCGCTCTATACTTCTCGTTCAGTTATTTCTTAAAATTTCCACACTCTAATTGAACGTCCATTCTACCCCCGTGCCTTTTTTTGGATTTAAGGAAAAAGTGTTTTTTAGTGACGCAGAAAAATTGATTGATGTTTAAAAAAATCCTAAAATATTAATCAAGGGTAATTCTGAAAAGAATCAAAAGCGCTTGAGTAGCTTATTAATCGTACTTCACTTTGCTTTTTGTTTAATTTTAATAGGTGAATTAATAAGATCAGGAGACGAATAATTGGAAATCAATTTTCTTTGGATTTTCAGTTATTGGTGTCAAAAGAGGCCACTATATTTGCTAAATATTGTAAATACTAAATGTGATTCTCTGTGATTCACTTTAGAGACATGCGTGCAATAATAGACCATATGAATAAAATGTAGCAAATGATTTTATTACATAGCTAGATTTTTTTACTAATTAAATATCATATCTTTGATCCTTTATTAATAGAAGTAAAAGCCTTTGCTGCATTGTATTCATATCGTCATATTGTTGTTTCGCACGTGGATGTAACACGGTTCGGGTCATTTTTTTCAAATTTACTATAATTTATTATAAGTATAATCGGAAACCTTTCTACCCTAAGGTGTAAGGTAAGGTAAGGTTTGTATCTTAATCTTGATATACAAATTTCTTCCACTTTTTCTTATCCATTGCTAATGTTTTGGCTTCACTCCACTTCTTATTTCTTCTTTTTAATATTGTAGCTATTTCATCATTCATTCTGCACATGTGTCCAAACCATCTCATTTGCTGTTTCTCTATGATATTCATAATTGGTTCAATTTCTAGTTCTTCTCGTACTGTGTCGTTTCTTATTCTGTTCCTTTTTGTTATACCCTTGACTCTTCTTAAATATCTCATGTTGATTGCTTATATTTTACTTTTCAGTGTGTTCATTAATATCCAGCTCTCACTACCATAGGTTAAAATCGGTCTAAAGACTGTTTTATACACCGTCATCTTTGTTCCTTTACTTACTTCTTTCTTTCCTATAAAAGAGTTACTTAGGCTGTGATATAATTTTGTTGCATTATTGATTCTTTCCTTCACTTCCGTTTCAATGTTTCCTTCTCTTTGTATTGACACCCCTAAATACTTGAAAATCTCTACTTGCTCTATTGGTTCGTGATTTATTTCTATATTTATATTTTTATTTTCTTTACTTACTACCATCGCTTTTGTTTTACTCGTATTTATATTCATTTTCCTTTTTTCTAGCTCTGCTTCCCATATCTGTATGTTATCTTGTAGATCTTTCTCTCTAGCAGCGCATATCATCAGATCGTCTATGAATGCACACTCTGATACATATACTGGTCTTAAATTGTTGTACCCGACATGTAATTTTTTTGTCTTGTTTCTCGTCGCTTTAATTACGTCATCCATTAATAGTGTAGATAATGTTGGGCTCATCACTCCACCTTGCCTTAATCCATCCCTGATTTCGAAAAAATCTGATTTCGTGTTGTCTTTCCTTATATAATTTTTGTTGTTTTTATACAAACTGTTTATTGCTGTTCTCAATTTTACACTGACCTTTCTACGTTTCAAACTTTCCCATACATCTTTTTGTTGACTCTGTCAAATGCATTTTGTAGATCTAAAAATATTATTTAAATCTCGGTATCTGTCATTCTCGCTTTCTCTATCATTTGTTTTATACTAAAAATATGGTCTTGTACACTACGCCCTTTTCTAAATCCGCTTTGTGCTTCTTCTAACTGATCTTCTACAATATTTCTTAGTCTTCGCTCTAATATTCTTTCGTATACTTTAGATACTGTACTTAACAACGTGATCCCTCTGTAGTTTGCGCTTTCTCTACTGTCTTCTTTCTTGAACAATGGTATCGTTATTCCGATCGTCCAATCTTCTGGTATTCTCCCTGTGTTCCAAGCCTTGTTAAAAATCTGTGCTAACATTTCCGTACTTCTTTTTCCTAGGTTTTTCATCATTTCTCCTGTTATCCTATCGTGTCCGGCCGATTTTCCTTTCTTTATAACTTTTAATGCCGCTTGCACTTTTTCTATTTGCATAGGAGCAATCCGAATCATCGCGGTTTCCTGATTACCGCGTCTGTAGAGTTACTATGTTTTATTTGTAAATAAATGCAATTAAAACATTCTGCAAAAACATGTATTTAAAAATAAATAAAACTACAAAATATTTATGTAAAAACTGTTTTAAAAACACAAAACATGATATTCCATATTAATATGTCATTAAAAAAAGGCGGTGATTTTTGCTTGTTTCGTGTTTTTTGAACTTAATACGTTAGATATGATTTTTTTTTAATCTTTCGGCATCACAATTGTTTCAAATTTTTACCGCCCAGTGCAAAACCACCGCTTTGCAATAGTTTCTTAAATGGAGCTTTTCTCCCGTGATTTTTAGCACCCGCAAAATTAAAATTAAATATCATAATATATTAAATATAAAGTTTTATTTGCCCTGACATCATCGTTTTGAAAACATCCTTTATAAAGTCACAGCAGCGTGCAGAGTATATGAAACCGTGGAACCACGATGTATGTGTACAAGCGTGACAGCGCATACGTCGCGTCGTATTGCGACTGCTTCCACTGTTTCGTATGCACCGCACGGTACTGGATAAAGATGCTTTGCATTTTCGGCCAAAATTTCGTAGGATATCAGTGACATATCTAAAACCATGCAAACAACTTTTCTTCCATCTCCGGATATTCCGCAGGTTTTAACATTTCTTTAACTTTATTATTATGTATATAGTTGGCAGTCAAAACCGATGAAACTATTTGTTTAGTTTGCGTTTATCTTAAAAATTTTTGTTTAAAAGATTTTTTTAGAACTTCATTATTCATTCAACTTATTAGTTGGCACAGTAATAGCACAATTTGTCACAATCGATAGCAATGTTTAGAGTGATTATGTTTTCTCTGTCAAGTTTGTTTTTAAAAGAATTCAAACTTAGTGCTGATATAGTGTCTTCTTGTAGAGAGTTCCAGGGGTATACCACACGGTTTACTAAGAAGTTTCTTCGTGTTGCTTAGCATTTTTTTCTTTTTCAAGTTTCTTTGTATGTCCTCTTAACTGTACTCTGTGATTGTAATTGTATATATCTAAGTTACTAGAATAATATCCCTGAACTATCTTGTACGTTTCAATTATGTCTCCTCTTAATCTTCTCTCTCTCAACGTTGTTAACTGAAGTTTCTTTAGTCTTGTTTCATATGGTTGTTGTGATAGTTCTGGTGGAATTCTTGTAACCCTTCTTTGTACTTTCTCTAATGCCTCTATATCTTTCACATAGTAAGGATTCCATATTGTATGTGCATATTCTAATTTTTGCCTGATGAACCTCTTGTATAATTTTAAAATCATGTCCGGAGATTTATTCTTGAATGCTTTTTGAATTAAATAAATGAAAGAATTGGCTTTTTTTACAATTTCATTTATATGAATTTCCCATTTTATATCGTTGCTGATGATGACACCAAGATCTTTTTGTTGATTGACATGCTGTAGTTCAATGTTGTTTAATATATATATTTTTGGCTGTTGTTGTTTGGTCCAATATTTGGTACTGTACATTTATCTGCATTTAGTTTCATTTTCCAAGTAACTGCCCAATCTTCTATTATATTCAAGTCATCATTCAGCTCTATGTATTGTTCCAAGGGATTTGCAAAAAGCTTGGTGTCATCAGCAAAGAAGATTATATTAGTTTTGATGTTATTAGCTAACTCGCTGACATAGATTACAAAGAGTAGGGGCCTAGGACCGATCCTTGGGGTACTCCACTTTATGTACAGCACTTTATGTTGATTTGATAGGACACCATTTACTCTGACTTGGTAATATCGGTTTTTAAGAAAATCCTCTATCAACTGAAGTAAATTGCCTCTTACTCCAAAATGTTCTAGTTTATGTAATAGTCGATCATGTGGAACTTTATCAAAAGCCTTTTCGAAATCAAGATATATTACATCGGTTATATTATATGAGTTTGTTATATGATCCTTCAGATTTTGTTACAAATCTGGAAATGTAAAATACTTAAAGTTACAATGCGGTCTTTTTACATTTAACAATTTTTAAATTTAACACAAAATCTTTTTATGTATGCCAGAGATACATAAAGTCGTAATTCGTAAAAGAAGTATCAATTCTTTTTTAACTTAAACCTTTGTAACTAATATGAATTGTGAAGTTGCAATGTAACCAGTTTTAAAAAATACGTGCCTTTTTATAATAAGAATTTATCATCAGACATAAGTATAACGTAAACATAAATAAAATAAAATCTTATTTATCTTATCTACAATGGTAGTTTTGTATCAAATTACACATCTGAATACCCATTGCATTAGTTACTATAAACAAAACTTGTTGAATAAAAACAATTAATTCTAAAGTGTTGATTATCAAAACCTTAAATCCGGATTACAATTAAACCAATGCAAATAAATTGCTGGTCCGGATTGTGGTGATATTTGGATTAACGTAGATTCGGATCAATGAGGCTTCACTGTATATTTATGTTAATTGAAAATAAAACTAAACGATTAAACATACTATGATATATTTAATTGTAAAGCACAAATAAAATCTAACATCAGCTCTAATGGTACTATAGAATGCGCATTAGCTCGTCAAGCAACTATCCCTTGTGTTTCAATGTGGAGGGTGCTTTCTTTGCAATTCGTATATCGCAGGATCGATCCCTGCTCAGGTAGTTTTTTTTTAATTTGAACTTGTTAGTTCTTAAAAAGAATAATTTTTTACTTAATTATTTGAATTATATTTTTTAATGTTATTTGTTTTTTATTGTTGTTATAAAAAACGCTACCAGACAGGAATGGATCCTGCGACCGGTAACACCTTCGAGGCATAGCAGGTAGTTGTTGAATGCACTAACATGCATTGTATACTGTTAGAGCTAATATTAGGTTTTATGTATGCTATATAATTAAATATTAAATGACGTGAAGCCTAGGGTGGTTCTTATTTGGGTCATGTTGGAATTTCGGTTTTGCCGGGTGCCTATTTGATTCTAAAAAAAAACTGAAGATTTTAAGACCAATACGAACTTCCTATCTCTATTCTAATCATTCGCTGTAACGACGAGAAGTTTCCCATTTAAAATGCACGCTTTTTTTCACTTTTTATGTTTGTTGCTAAAAAAATTGTAAATTGATTTTTTTGGAATTAACAGGGTTCGATACTACTTTTAGGCACAAAAAAAATTATATGGCGCATTCGATTTTTTCCAACGATTTACAAATAAATTCAAAATAATGCACCGTTCAATTAGGGTTGAAGTGATGTAGAATGTCCCTTTAATTTTTTCTCTCACCTAAAAGTAGCATCGATGCTCGTTAATTCTATAAAATCAATTTTCATTTTTTGCAAAAATTTGTCCCAGAGGTCAAAGATATGCATAAGAATTGAAAAAACCCATGTATTTTAAATGGGAAACTTTTGTCGTTACAGAGAATGATTAGAACAGAGAGGAAGTTTGTATTGGTCTTAAAATTTTCAGTTCTTTTTTTGGAATCAAATGGGCACCCGGCAAAACCGAAATTCTAACATGACCCAAATAACAACCACCCTAGTGAAGCCGAATTCAAAAATTTCTTTTTTAAATAAAAGTACTCCCTCCTGTTACTCCAAAGGAAGTAGCTAATGAGATTAGGACTAATCTAAACGCTAGAAAAGCACCAGGATTTGATCTCATCACTGGCCAAGTTATGAAACAACTGCCTAGAAGAGGTATTGTGATGCTTACGTACCTCTTCAAAACCTTTTAATTTGCACATCACTGAAGTAACTGTCAGCTCTTAGATCTCTTGGCTTCCTTATTAGATCAACAAAGAGCTTTATTAATGTCTCCTCTTTAATAACTCTCTAGTTAAATCCAAACTTCAGTATGCTTCTATTGCTTGGTCTCCCACATATAACACACAGATAGGCTTGAGTACGTTCAATGTAGGTTCCTTAAATACTTATCATTTCAGTTAGATGGTACTTACCCAATCAGAGTATCGAAGAACAGTACGACTATCTTGTTGTCAAACAATGACCAATCTCAAAATGTTTCTTCTTCAAATGCCGCGAAAAGTCATAAGAAAAAAAAGTTACAGCAGAAAAACTCGAAATTCTTTTGTTTTTCACCCAAGAATCGTTCTCAAGTAATAGCCTTCACCACCCTAATGGGGCTCCTAAGTGGAAACCACTTCTGGAGGTATTACATAATTGCCTCCTGGGTCGTTTGAGCCCATTCTCGACCGCCCATTCTCGTCTTTGACGGCCACTCCCGAAACCCACTCGCCGGCGTTTTTAGTTATATCTCCACTCCCTGTTGAGATGTCTCATTTTGAGTTCATCGTTTTGAACGAGGACAGCCGTATGTGTCTAAGGCCCGGTTATGGTCTTCGTCGCCTCACGATCACACGCGGTTTCACCCCGCCTTGTGATCGATTCTTGGCATTCGTTTGGCGAAAAGAGAAAAACTCCTGTAGCCTTGGTAGTGTAATGTCTAGCGTGCTTGACTTTCACCCATGCGGCTCGAGATCGATTCCCGGTGCCGGAAGATCTGGTTAA
Source organism: Agrypnus murinus (assembly GCA_929113105.1). Classification (NCBI taxonomy): domain Eukaryota; kingdom Metazoa; phylum Arthropoda; class Insecta; order Coleoptera; family Elateridae; genus Agrypnus; species Agrypnus murinus. Next base: position 18,417,360 of record OV816028.1, on the reverse strand, counting down.
GGTTTTCCGTAGTTTTCCTTAGCTGTGACACAATGTGGGATTTGCGTCTTAGGGCCTACGTAATAATAATCGGCCCCTCCCTCCTGCACAATCTTATAGCTTCTGGGGCCTGGTTTCCAGGTTATGGGTTGTAGTAATTATTATTATTATTACCCTCAATTTCGGGCCGGTCCCGTTTTGGTAGTCTGGTCATCGCTGGGCCGTTTTGGTAGTTCGAGGTTTGGTATGCGGGAAACGGGTGAGGTACAAAAACCGACTTTTGTTGTTATAAAGAATGTATATTTATTTATTGTAGATTGTTCTTGTACAGTGTAGTAATAAAAGTAAATTTATTATTATAAGAATTATTTCGCGAAATGTTTTCTTTAATTTTTTACCTTACCGGTCCGTAAGCAAATGCTACGTCGTTTGGCGGTCCGCGAACGAAAAAGGTTGGGAATCACTGCCTTAGAGAATCTTGATATTTCTTCCACATCAGTAGCAATCTTAAAATTCTAATGAGTGAATTTGCTTCATGAAACTGTGCTTAATAATTTTTGCATTTACACCTAATGAAATTTCCTAAACTAAATTTCCTATACCAGAAAATCACTTATAGCTTGGAAACTATTTAACACAGAATATTGGGGTGTTTTGCATATTATTCAGTAATTTCATCTGTCAATTTTAAAGATTAAAGCAGAAACGCCATTCCAATAGCATGCTTCTTTATGTATTGTTACCATGCATGAGGGTTGCCAGAAGACCAACTTTAAAAAATAAACGAAGTTTGCAGCTCAACACTACCTAAATCACCCTAACCTCAAAGTATGTTATCAAATTTTGGATGGAGTGCTGGAGTGTTGCGTAATTCTTTATAAAATTCTCTAATTACTCTCAAACTAGAGGTAAAAAAGAACAAAAATGCCTCCACCACTACCTCAACAAGAGAAAGGAAGGGAAATTTTAGGTTAAATTAGTGATTTGATTAAGTTTTCTTCCCTTTCCTGACCTTAACATGCCTCGATACTTAACCAGTATTATTAATTAGCATAATTAGTCAATTCCATACACATACTGCAAGTAACTTAACTCCTACTGTGATTTCTTAATAAAAAAATTTTAAAAATTGTATAATCATGCTACAAAGAATTATGTGAAACTCCTTATATGGTAACTTCTGAGATTGATGGTTCTAATCTACTAAATAATAAATTTTTTTACAGAATCCTTGTGATGATCCACGTCATCAAAAAATTTGGTCACGCAATAAGTCTTGCGATTCACTACCAAGATTTCTGGTGATAGGACCACAAAAAACAGGAACTACAGCACTTTATACATTTTTATCGATACATCCTGCTATAGCAAGCAATCTACCTAGTCCTGATACATTTGAAGAAATACAATTTTTCAACGCCAACAACTACTATAGGGGACTTGATTGGTAAAATAACATTCCATCTCCTAATAACTAGAAATGAATACATTAACATCTTTTAGGTATATGAATTTCTTTCCTGTCGATGCCAATTCAACAAACAGGTATTTATTTGAAAAGAGTGCCACATATTTCGATGGTGATTTAGTACCTAAACGTGCTCATGCTCTCTTGCCACATGCTAAACTAGTAACTATTCTAATATCACCAGCTAAACGAGCATATTCATGGTATCAGCATACAAGAGCTCATGGAGATGTAATTGCAAATAACTATAGTTTCCATCAAGTTATAACCGCTAATGATACAGCTCCTAAACCATTGAGAGATTTACGAAACAGATGTCTAAATCCTGGAAAATATTCGCAGCATCTAGAAAGATGGTTATCTTATTTTTCACCACAACAACTTCATATTATTGATGGAGAAGTTTTAAAATCTGACCCTATGGAAGTTATGAACGAAATGCAAAAATTCTTAAAGATCACTCCAATTTTCAATTATACAACTCACTTGAGGTAAATATATTAAAATTTTAATTTTAAAGTTTTATTAACACTCTTTATTTCAAACAGATATGATCCCAAGAAAGGATTTTATTGTCAAGTAATCAATGGTGATCATACGAAATGTTTAGGTCGCAGCAAAGGTCGTCACTATCCACCTATGGAAGAGAGATCGTTGAAGTTTTTACAACGTTATTATTTAAGTCATAATACAGCTCTTGTAAAATTACTTAAACGAATAGGTATGAGAAACGTTCCTCAATGGCTTAAAGATGATCTTACTGATACCCCGACGTAGTGTTAGAGAAGCAGTGCCTGTTTTAATTTTGATCGAGTTGCACAGGTACTGTTAAAGGACAATATGGAATTTGAAACAAATTTTAAAATTCTAATAATTATTATTACAATGATGACAACGTATGTTAATAATTAATAATATTGTAAATGACAGCAGTTTTTTAAAAAAGAAAAATATTGAACGAGGTCAATATTAAAAATAAGAGTGTTATATGGTAAGAATAATAGATCAAAAGTATTAGATAAGCAAACAGCCAAACGTTAAAAAGTCAAATTGTTTTTATTTGTGTTTTAAACGTTATTTATGAACGAACGAAGTGTAATGTGCAAACTTTACAAAAATGATTTTATTAGTTTTTAGGTGAATTTATTATTTGATTACTGCTCATTCAATGTCAACTAAAATCAATATTTATAATTGATTAGAATTCGGTCAGTCTGTCCGTCCTTGGCCCATTTTTAATTTCTTTTCGATTGATGCCCAAGTCATACCAGAAACAGCCCCCAAACTTTCATAAAGTGTGCTGTTATGACAATTTTCAACGTCACTGTCAAAGGACTCTGCTTATTTTGTACAATTTTCTGGTGTTATAATACACATGAGTTCAAAATTCCAAAGGCACCTTTGATGGAGTTACTTTTTGGTCATACTATATGTTAAGTAGTTCTGGAGTTAAATGCCAAAGTTGTCATGGACGGATGGACAATGGCTTTTATATATTTGGATACCTCACTTGTGCTACTACTTGAATATGTCTAACAAAAAGGCATTTTCAATTACGAGCATTGCTGAAGCATCAGCAAATATTATCAGTTCAATTAACATTCCCAATGTAACTGTTTTTGAAAAAAATTGAATTGATTGAACTCAAGAATTTTAATAAATGTTTTTAAAATAAGAAATTGCTTTGGAAATGTCATTTTCTAAACTAAAGGTGGTTAAATTAACATTTATGCCCAAAAAGTATTTCAGTCTTGAGTTAGTTAAATTTCTCGACCTCAAACTTCAAAAACATAAAAGAGTTTCAAAAACTATTGCCAACTTTGCAAATAAATTACAATAATACAACCAAAAAATGAAGAAAATAAACTGGAGTGAATCTAGCAGTCAGAGTTGATTGTGAATGAGCCTTGCTCCCAAATTGTCAAATTTAAAAAGTTTTTCACCACTGCAATTATTAATAAAATTATTAAACTACAATTAATAAATAGGTATTAATTGGAGTTGTGAAAAATCTTTTTTTTTATTCTTTCTTCATTTGTTGGTTTAGGTATAGTATAAATAACTCCTAACTACGTTGTACACATATACCTTCGACCAAAGTTTTAAAAAACTTTGACAGATCGCAATGACTACTTTTTTTATTTCAAACTGTCTAAATTTGACAATTTGGGAGCAAGGCTCATTCACAATCAACTTCGACTGCTAGTCTGCAGCTGCTAGATTCACTCCGGTTTATTTTCTTCATTTTTTGGTTGTACTATAGTTCCTATGACTGAAATAATTTTTGGACATTTTTTGTCATCTTTTTCTAGATAACTAGTTTTAATTAATCCAGATATATTCAAATAGCCTAGAACCCCAGTGAAAATGTTAATTGAACAGATAATGAAAACATATTTTTGTATAGCGTACAAAATGATAAAAATCTTGAATTGCAGTATCATGGAAGTTGTGCAGGCACAACTATATAAATTTAGCACTCCAACTATTAAGCGCAAAACAGTTTCTTATCAGTACAAACAGTTTTTTCTTTAGATACTCTTTTGTTTTTTTTTATCATTTTAATGTTTTAAATCATATATAAAATAAATATTTTAAGAAAAATTTTTTTTAGAAAGTAGGTTTTTGAGTACTTACACTTGGATGTAAGTAGATCTTAAAATATCATTTATGTGATCGATTTATAGATAAAATGTTTGTATATTGTAAAACTTATAGTTACTTAATATTTATTTTTATTATTAATGATAATAATCAGCAAAAAGTAGTATATATGATATTTTAAAAAAATTAATATTTAGAACAAACATTTTATTTTAATAATACATTGGCTGGATTAAGCCGGGACACTGCTTAATAGGTGACATCTCGCCTAAATGCAGCTATTGTATTTTATTAAAATGATTGGTACTATTAAAGGGTCTGGTCCATTCTAACATCACATGCAGAAACGATTTTTAACAGTAGAAATAGTTTAATTTATGTCTACTAGAAACTGTTTCTTGAACATACTTAGTTGTATTTTCTGGAGGTTTAACTAACATGCAGATTTGAACACAGATTTTGTTTGCGGAGCACTCTGAGAGATTTCTAACCTCAATGTTAGAATCTAACCTCAAAATTTGACAGTTGTTAAAAAATATAATTTAGTAACTTCCGTCGGCATTTCAAATCTATTTGCTTGAACATCTCGGTTTCTATGGTATCTATTATAAATAATTATAACTGTAGCAATAGAGCTTTTAGAACAAAAAGAGTTGAGATATTAATCCGAGTATTGGTATATGAACTAATTTAGGACACTGATTTTGTTTTCCATATCCAGAAATGATAAAATATTTTAAAAAAATCACACTGTATGATATTGTAGTAAACTCTGTTACCTTAGAGATTGGTATACCTCGTCAACAAATTTGTGAATGTGTACATTTGTTGCCTAGCAACAACATATTTCCGAACAGCTGAAATAAATTCAGAGGCGTCACTTTGTTTGTTGGAGTCATATTTTTGTATCTGCATTCCGTATGGTTTATGACCTAAATTCTTATTCTTTGAACCGCTTTGTAATTAATAAGTAGTTTTAGCGTATTTAGTCGTTTATTGTTATTCAGACAAGAATATTCTAAGCTGATATGCTACTGATAACAGTTGAACTCGGTCTGCCATAATCCTGCAGAATTGATGACGTGCCTGCCACTTTCTCTAAGGTAATGGAGTTTAATACAAATCATACAGACTGTAGTCTGCCACTGATATACAGTATTGGAAAAACTTTTTCCTGGGTGCTGGGTACGTCAGAGTAGGCCAAGAAAAAAGCTTTAGGTTCAGGTCACTTTAATTGCAATTTTCAGTAAAATTATTATTAGTTTAGTTCCAAAAATAACGCCAAAATGCATGCCATCTATTTTTTAATTGATTTGTCATTTTTTACTTTACAATACCTATTATTTTGAAATAGACCCTTCTGGCATGGCCATTCTGACACAGCAACAGTCTCGACCAAGCCCGACATGCCCCAATCCTCAGAGGCATTCCTTATCCTGAAATTACGTATTCAATTTGCCGACTTCCCTTACCTACATTATTCTATCAATAATGTCGATAACTCGATGATTCTATAAAGAAAAAAGCGTTTGATTAATGCAGTACTATTGGGTGCGTCCATCACACTGCTGGAAATACAGTGCTGCTGCAGCTTTAGCAGCCATCTTAGATTTAAAAACCACCATTTAAAATTTTTATATTTTTTATTATATTTCTTATCTAGTGTCAAAATTGTTGTTCTGACATTTTGATTATTGGCTTTCAGTAAATCAGTTGTCTAGTGTTACTTGTCAGCGCTTAAAGCGTTTTATATGTATAAGAACGAAGATGTATTTCAAACTATTTTTTTGCTTCAGTGGTTTTTTAAATCTAAGATGGCTGTGAAAACTGCTGCAGCTCTGTATTTCCAGCGCTGTGTTGGACACACCCATTGATTCCATAATAGTCTAGGACAGCAAGGCTAATATGATGCTATTTTTTATTATTTTATCCTATACATTTACACTGAAAAAATAAGAAGAAAATAGTATTAGCCTTGCTGTCCTAGATTATTAAGAAATCAAAACTCAATAGTACATATACCATTATTTTTTAAAATATAAATTTTTATACAAAACGGATTTTAGAATGATAGTCCAGTGAATGAAGGGATTTTACCCTGCAAAAGGTCAGGTAGTTCTAAATTTTTGATATGTTGCATAGATTGGTGGGTTAGTGAAAAACCCAAGTTTTCCAATTCCATCCCCCTCCGCTTTCATGAAAAATCCGTCGAAAATCGACACTTTTTTTAGTCTCTCGCCTATAACTTCGTTCTGGTCCATCTTAGCGCAAAGAAAGTTATTTGCCGACTTGTAGAGGACAAAATTTTCTAAAACTTTGGTATATGAAGTTGTTTTGCACGATGAATAACAACGGAGCTGTAAAGCTCGCAAGAAAGGCTAAAATTGCCTACTTTGCAAAATTTTTAGTTTCTTGCCACTTAACATCGCGATAACATCGTAACACTTCATTTTAGCATACAAGTCTTCAGAATCAATCTTGCAGAAAATTTAATTAGCTACAAATTCTATGTATCAATTTTTACGCTCAATACAACGGAGTGGGGGTAAATTTAGAAAAAAACGAAAAGTGGCTTTTTTAAAGTTTAGTGCAGCAAATCTCTTTGGTCCATTATTTCTAATTATGAAAGTTTGCCTTTGATTTCAGGCAGAATAATCTTTATAGATGCAAAATGAACGTAATTACTGACGTTGGTGAACGTCAGTAATGTCTCGTGCGGCTACTAGAAAAAACTTTAAAAAAACTGCACTTCCTTCTTTTATTTGCCTGCGACTTCTCTCTACTGCACTTTAGCGCCAAATGAGTTATTTGAGGAGTATTCTAAGACTCATTTTTGTAAAACTTAGGCATATTATGTTTTTGTGAAATCAATAGCTGTGAAAAGTATAAAAATATAGCGATCTTTGAAAAATATAGCATTTCTTTCCACTTTTCGTAGCTATAAATAAATAAAAAACTCCTCGGCACTTGAATAGAATCAATCTTGAAAGAAATCTCATTATCATCACATTTCATTATATAGTTTTAGTTGTATTCGCCAAACATCCATTTTAAAAATTTCGTTATTACCATTAAATAACTTAATCAGCACAATTATATGCTACAAGCCTCATGTATAAGTTGTATATATAGCCAATTCAAGGGTTTCACATTCAAGTTTGATTAATTCAAAGTTTTCAACACAATATAAAAAATGTGGAAACTCAAGGAAACATGGTAAAGAAAACAGAAAATAGAACAAAAGATAATTATATACAATATTTACAACTTCGTACGTTTATAAGGGAGTGGAGTAGGAGGGGAGGAGTTGTCGTTAGTGTCTGCTTGTGCTGGTGTTATTGGATCGATGTCATCTTCGTCCTCGTCGAGAAGAATGTCTGGCCTGTTCTCCCAAGACTGCCCACAACAGAACTTGCAGAGGATGGATCATTTGAGGCCAGCTTTCCTGCAACCACAAGCTCCCATGCACCCAGTTATACATTTGCAGGATACTATTTTCAGTAATTCGCGAGGAGCGGCATGTCTCGCAGTCTTAATGGGTTGTAGTGCTCGGCTCCGTCTCGTCTAGACCCAATCCAGAGGATTTTTTTCAATTCCCATCCACGCCATGACCTGGTGGTATGTCCGGAGGGATTGGTACTGCGCAGCATCTGTCGTAGGTGGTAGCTTTGCCAAATTTAGGTTGGTGCTCCTGCTCATGAATTTGGCATAGCGGAGAGAGCTGAGGGATTGGTCATTATCCCCACCACACAAATCCACCAAAATGCGCTCTCCTACCTCTGAAATCTTTGGTGCAACATCATATGGGTTCCGAAACTCCTCTGCAAGCTCACACAAAAGTGGGTTTTTTGGAAAAGGTGGCAAAACTTATTCTTTCCGAAACCAAAAATGTTGGAGGTGGTGTCACATCCACTTATGGAGTGATGGAGCAGGATGTTCTTCGTACTTGAATGATGAGGAGGAGTATAGAATGTCAGGTGAATTAACTCTTCCAGGTTTTCGGAGGTACACATTCTTGACCGTAGGTGTAGTTCCCGTCAGCACAACCAGCAAGTCGATATCTTCACCAATAATCACCACTGCATCATACTGTGAAGGCACGGATTTTGCAGTGGTGACTATTAATACGTCAGCATCTTCTTCAGCTTGTTTGGTGTCTATGTTTGAAGCCCTTAGTTCAGTCATGAGAAGTGCTATGAATTGTTTTTTGTTGTGCTCATTTGATAAAAACTTTTCTTGAGGTGTTAGGTTGACAGTTGTTTTGTCAATCATGATGTCAGCTGAGATGTTCGTCTTACACCTCCTTGCCCGTTCAGCGCTCTTTGTGCTTTGCAGTGCAGGTTCCTCAGGGTAAGCATCAAAAACCACCCTCACAGTAGTGCCATAATGTTGATGAATGTACTTGACATAATCTGCACAAACTCCTCCAAAGGTCAAATTACGATTCCAAACAAGTTTTTTTTGTGTTGCACTAGGAATGCAAGACTCCATACCTGCAACGGGTTTCCATCATGTTGATTCCGACTTACTTTGTATACAATACCTATACACATAATTACTTTCATTTTGCATCTATAAAGATTATTCCGTCTGAACTCAAAGGCAATACTATCATAATTAGAAATAATGAACCGAAGAGATTTACTGCACTAAACTTTAAAAAAGCCACTTTTTCGTTATTTTTCTAAATTTACCCCCACTCCGTTGTATAGAGCGTAATAAAAATAATTGATAACAGAATTTGTAGGTAATTAAATTGCCTACATGATTGATTCTGAAGACTTTTACGCTAAAATGAAGTGTTAAGGAGTTACCGCGATGTTAAGGGACAAGAAACTAAAAAATTTGCTTAGTATGCAATTTTAGCCTTTTTTGCGAGCTTCATATTTGCGTAGTTGCTATTTATTATACTAAACAACTTCACATACCAAATTAGTAGGAAATTTTGTCCTCTACAACATATTTAAACATATTCAAAAGTTCTGCAAGATAAATTAACCACCAATGCAGAACATAACCTCTCTAAAAGCATACATCTTTAAAAACAAAGATTTTAAAACTTTACATATAATCTGTAAATCTTTTACTGAAATAACCTTTGCTAAACGTAAATTAAACATTTCAGTTGTTAAAAGTCTTTTCTGTGTGTGGTGGTAGAATGGAAACCAACAACTATTAATAGTTTTAAGTAAATATGTAAACCTCAATTTTTAAATATGTTTTATTGTCAAACAGTTGTGCCGTACATTGTATAACAGATAGTCATTCCTTTTTGAAAAAGTAACATTTAAATTGTGTATAAAAGTTTTTGACTAGAAAATAGAAAAAGAGCCATTTCCTATACAAAGCAAGCTTCTAATATAGAATTTGTTTAGTAGATGGTAATTAGTACCAGCGCAACTTGAAAAATTCATTCAAAAAGATTTATTTAAATCCAATTCGATATTCTGAAATTATAATACAATCAGAATTGTATTCAAAAATTAATCTCCTAATATATCAATTCAAAATGTATCTGATTTTTAAATATCTCAAATTTTAAATCTCTTTTAAAGAGATCCTAATCGTGGCTCAGCGTTTGAACCCTTACAAAAATTTCACTCTATAGAAAACAACTAATCTAACAAAATCTCACTAATGGTATCTTAAGGGTCACGGAATTGAACAGGATACTATTTTTTTTCTACAGGCTTGAGGAGAGGCCAATGATACCAACTCAATTCTGAATTTTGTGCCCCCCCCCCCAAAAGCAATAATAAAAATGCTAAATCAGCCAAGATCCACGCGAATTTACCCATTCCTAAAGCTTTCCCATTCTCACTCACAAAAACAGGATTTCCATCATATTTATTCTATTCCCTATGTTCATAGTAAGTAGGGTAAGAATTCCTCTACTGTTTCTGAAAGTGCTTGATGAGTGGTCATCTACATCAATCTCGAGACATAAGGTAAATTTTTTTTGTAATGTTAACGTAATAGTTTCCTCTTTTTACTCTCTTCAGTATCTGTGACTGTTGCACTTTTATGCAAAAGCACACAATTCACAAACAAAAGTTGTATCAACTGATTCTATGCCTCAAGATTGATATCATTAGAGTCCACTCATCAAGTACTTTCAGAATGGGTAGGAGTCAGTCAGGTGGGAATATGGCACAAAAACTGGAACTGGAGTTGGTACTGTAGGAATGGAATTAAGTGTCACCAACCCCTTTAACAAACTATGTTACAAGTGCTTACAACTACTTAAAACATAATGTGAGCAGAATAAAAACCTGTAAAGTTTCGTCAACACACTGTTTAAGAAAATTGGAGAGAAATTTTGGTAAATTGCAATAGGAGAATCTGCGCTGTCGAGAGGTTGAAAGTAAACAGCCTTTCTTTGCAGGCAAGTGGACGATATTGTTCAGCTTGGGGTAAGTGATGGAACTTTTAAAAGGGCAGCTTTACGATCTCTTACTAATAGAAATTGAAAAGCTGGTACTTTGCGTTTTCGATTAACTTAACATGGCTTACGTAAGATGCACCAAAGGGTGATCTTGTGCACTTAGAATTGTAGCATGCTTGAATTCAGTGCAACTTAATCGAGATTGTTTTTTGTAAATCTTCTGCTGGTTTGCTGGCATTCGAGCGCAAACAAACGAATCCTGGACATTTGGTGAAGAAAAATAAGTGCACAGACGTTTGGGTGCAAGTGTGTTCGAGCATGACTCGAACATTTTTGCACCCTACCGTTGAACATTCTTTTCCGCACCGATTATCCAGCACTTATTTGTTTTTTCTCGAAAGCCAGCAAACTACTCCTCATTACAAAGTTTTCTTTATCTACGTCGAGCGTCATTGCAAATGATGAGGGATTAATTTCATGAAAGTGAGTGGATCGCCGGTCGGATCCAGACAGTAGTAATATTCTAACTTAGAACATTACTTCCATCCAGATCCGGATGATCCACCCTCTTCGAGAAATTAGACCCTATTCATCAGCAATGACATGGTACCGTGGAAAGGTGTGAGTGGTGTTTTTGAAAGTGAACAATTGAATAGAACAATATTTAGGGGAACGTTCTCTAACCAGAAGTGCAGAACGTTAATTCTGGAACCAATCGATTCCTCTCATTGAGAATAATCGAATGATACCACTCTCTATGGTTCTGGACTTCACAGTTGGAGATCGTTTACTCCTTAAGAACGTTCGCTTCAATGTTTCATTTTCAAAAACACCGCTTCACCTTTATACGGTATAGTTGGACAGTAGCTTTGACTTGCCTGCAAATAGCACTGTTTACATGTTGTGGATATACCCGAAAAGCTTATGAGGGAGGAGGAATGTTCGAAGCCTCATAAATGCAATCAGGTTAAAACATGACTGTGTAACAGTGTTGAAAAACGAATAACAAAAGCATGCTTCTTTTTCGAATGGATGATAATCCTTCGAAAGGGCGTTTTCCTTTGACCTATCGGCAGCACATAGTCTCCTGATGAAAACTACCGAAATGCCTCTCCGATCATTTTAAATAATATAGTTAATGAAACAAACAACGTTGTTTTAGTAAAGTTGGGGATTAAAACAGAATATTGCAGGAAAAATATTGCAAAGCAAAGACGTTATGAAGTATAGAATATCGCAATAAGAAAACCTAAGCTCTACACAGTATTATATAGGAATCTCCTATGAAAGGTAATAAAGGATAGTAACTTGGTATTGGCATACACAGAAAATCATTCAAAACATAAATTTCGATATGATTGTTTGAAAGCCATCAGTAAAGGATATGGGATCACTTTATTTTACTTCTTTTTTCTCCTGGTGAATATCTGTTTCTCCAAATAGAATCTTGTCAGTCACATCATCATTTAAGATTAACAGACAGATATTTGATTTACACCAGATAGCCAAAGAGTAATAAATTGTAATTTTTCTTCCATTTTGTCAATCTGGAAAAAATTAGGTTTTCATTGGTTACTTTTTCCATGGAGGTTTTCTTCCATTGCAACTTATTGGTTCTAATTGAATAGAAAAGTTAGATTATGGCCCCAATGTTAAGAGCTAGAAGTACAGGAAATGAAGAGACTAAAGAAATGCGACTTCCGAGTTTGAACTGTGTCATATTGAGAACAACGAAGGAACTCAAATGTTTCGCCTGCAATTGCATAGCACTTCTTCAGGAGAATAATTAAAGAGCCTAAGAGAATATCCATATAAAAATAATTCAGAGACCGAAATAAATGGAGATATGAAAGTAAGCAAAAAAAGAAGAGAGAGAGTGAATAGAACGGCAAAGTAACTCAACATGTGAACCTGCCAGAAGTGAAACCCTTCTGCAGGGTACTCTCTCTCTCTCTTTTTGCCATATTTAATATTCTATTTGAGTCATTTCTATGCAGATAGATATTCTCTTAGGTGCTTTCATTATTCTCCTGAAGAATAATGAAATGAAATAATACCCCGTACAACTTTGAGTTCCTTCATGGTACTCAATATGACACAGTCCAAACTCGGAAGTTGTTCCATGTCCATTAACTCAGGCCATGAGGATATTCCTGTTTATAGACTAATAGAAAAAAACATCGCAATCAGGTAGCGAAGGATAAAACAATTTAATTGAAAAAAAAGTGAGATTGTGGTTTCTAAAGCAAGGTTAAGTACAAGGAATGTGACAATTAGTATTAATTACAGAATGAACTTTCATCAGTGTATTGTCTAAGATAATCGGTAACGGATCTTAGTGGAAGAATCGGTGCTGTTGACAGGTCGAACCGAAACACGCTTTCTTTGCGAGGAAGTAGATGATACTGTTCACCTTGGGGTAAAACTCAAAACTTTGTAAGGCTTCTGACTGGTTTCATGGTGTTTGAGTTCAAACAATTGAGCGCTGAACGTTTAGAGGAAAAAAGATAAGCGCAGAGATAGTTGGACGCAAAGATATTCGAGCATGACTCAAACATCTTTGCATCTGACCATCTTAGCACTTATCTTTTTTCTTCAAAACATCCAGCGCTCATTTGTTCGAAATCAAACACCAAGAAACTGCTTCTCACATGTACAAAGTTTTCCTGATTTACATTGAGATGTACAGTAATGTTTAATTCCCATTGTTTGCTTTCTTGAATTTAGAGCCGAAAAATTTATGAACGAGAGGTCGACAGAAGGTTCATAAATTGGTGTGGTCTCTGTTTAGAACTGTGAACATTTGGACAATTTTAGTTACATAAATCTTCGAAAGGGTGTTTCGGTTCGACCTATCAACAGCACCAATTCTCCCACTAAAATCCATCACCGATTCTTAGACAATACACTGATGAAAGTTCATTCCGTAATTAATACTAATTGCCACATTCCTTGTACTTAACTTCGCTTTAGAAACCATAATCTCACTTTTTTTTTATTAAATTAAATTTTTTATTTACACTACCTGATAATTCAATCTTCATGCCTCTAGAGGCTCATGAAAGCATGCGATTGCATGGATAGATTCAAATATTGACAATATCTTCTTTTGACCCGAGAAACGTTCACATTCCTACCTAGGCCACAAAAGTACTTTTAAGTAGTTTTGTAAAATTAGGTTAATTGTAGTTTTTTTGTTATAAAATTTATTTACGCTTTGTTTTAAAAAAAAGATGGTTTTGTTATATCTCAATACAATAAAAGCAAAATAAAACTTGCTGAACATTAATTTTGAATAGTTGCAATGGCTATTTTAATATTACAGTTAATAAAGAACTTTCATGCACAATTTATGTTACGAAAAACATTTTTATTCTTTAATCATTTGTTTAACTGAAAATGTTCATATATAAAAAGAAAAATTATAAAAGACCAACATTTCACATTTGTAATAACTATTGTTAACATCAATTATTGGTCATGTAAGTACGTAGAGAAGATTAAGAGATTATTATAACATATCACAATTCTTGTTTTGAATGTTTAGCAGTATTGTGTATGTAGTAAGTACACAGAATGAATGTTTATAAATGTTTCTTATTATGTAGATAAAAAGAAATTCTTATATTTAAAAGAGAAACAAATATTCTCTTGTTTTAAGTAAATAATGATTAATCAGTGCAATAGTTACGTCCAAATTATCAAGAGCTTATAGTTCTCACATTATAATGATTGTACAAAAAAACTCTTTTTTAATATATTTTTAAAACTTTTATATTTAAGTTTTTCTGTCAAATTTGCATATCTTTCTGACTGAACTGTGTTCGTACATAACTAAATATAAATGTGTGATGTCCTCATAATAATAATGTGGTTAGCAATTTATTTGCTACATTATGTAGGTGCCATCTACAGGGTGTTTAACTAGTTCTACATAATATACAATGGGTCCATTTTATTTTTCAAAACTTTCATGCTTTCTAAGAATAAGACTGTAAGAACAAGTACTCTAGTAATCCAGCTTGCACTTTTTCAAATTTTTTATTTGTCATGATTAATGTATACATATTTTAATAATTAAAAATTATTACATTTATATAATTATATCATCCTGACCTCCGTACTTTTAACAATAATTAAATTATTTTTCCATCGCTATATATTATTAAGTTTATTGTACATTTACTAAAATTTGTGAAATCACCTTCTGACGTACCTATAGACATCACTAATTAATGTATATAGATGTTAAAGACGTAAAATATTGACAATAAAGTACTTTAATGTCGAAAACGTTTTTAAATATTACATATCTTTCCTTATACAATTCCAATAATAAACAATATGTGTTCACGAAAATTGAATCAGCTCGCTCAAATCGCTATTTCTATTTGTTTTTCTTGTTAATGTCAATAATAATGACAGAAATAGTAATCTGAATGAATTTTCGTAAATGCTAATGATTAAAACTAAGAATTATTTAGTCCATGAGACTTTAGGTATATCGAAATGTTCTGTAAGACCATCAAGATGTTGATTGAATTTTTCCACACGCTCCTTGTGAGTCATCGATGCTTTATCCAATATTCTCTCCGTTTGCTATAATCAAAATATATTAATACTTGTATTAATAAAATTAATTAATCCTACCATTTTTTCCTGCATCTTTTGAAATGCTATTTCTGCTTTCGTTCTTTTTGATTCTGCTTTTTGTTCTTTCTCTTCTGTTTCAATAGTTTTCATCACCTGTTCTAATACCTTCTTATCCTTATGTTTCTTCTTCTTTTTTATACCACTGTCGTTTTTAAGTTTTAGTTTACCTTTTGATACTAATGCATAGGGATCAGCCATTTCTTCCTAGAAACCAAAGCATGTGGTAATTACGTTTTATTAAAACTTGTTTGAAAGATGTTCGAATTAAAATGTAGATCACACATATTGCATAATAAGTTTATATAAATTAAAACAGTTGTGTAAGTAGAGTTTACATTAGAAGTGGCTAATTACAAGTTAGAATTTGAATCAAGATGTTTTCTGAATTTATGGTTATGTTTTACTTTATGTTTATTAATAGGAAAGAAAAGGAAAATCAATACAAACTCACCTTTTCTTTTTTTGAATAAATAACACTTACTAAAAGTATTACGGTTAATTATTCAAAATAACTCGTTTTTATAATTCACGTATTTTTCTTGCACTTTATTTGACATATTATTAAACTACAATTGACAGCTGTCAAAGTCGAGCAAAACAAGTTTGAAGTTAGCACCTGTTTAAAATCAAACAGGACCGCACTTGATTCTGGCAATAGCAACCTTGCATGTTTCACTATCAGTTACAGTTGTCTTGTGGAATAGTAAACTTGACTTACATGTAAGGGAGAGAAGGAAAATATATTTTCATTACATTAGATAGAATAATTATTCATTATTTGCGTACACTTGTATATTAAATCAACCAATAGAAGAAAGAATTTTTTCAAGTGAATGATTTTTTAAAGAAGTGCGTTTTTCAACAAAAATGATGCTGCCTAAAGATAGATGGTTGTATTCACAAAGCCATCTCATCACGTAATTACATGATTATATTTAATCATCCGATTATATTAAATTGGTATTCACAAAACATTTTGTCATAATTCACCTTTTTATCAAACGACGGTCGACATCGCCGGTCCACTATTTTGTTTTTTAATATTGGTAGTAAATCTGGAATCTTTCTTGTGGTTCTACTGGTCTTACTGCAACAAGTATCCTGAAGAGTGAAGGTAGTTAATGTAATGCGCAGCCGCTAAAAATGTCAAATTATGGAGTTGTAGTTATTTCGTACTAATTTTAAACAGATTTTAAAATTGTGATAGATTCCTGTAATATTAAAATTAGGGGAAAAAGAGGAAAATATCAGAACAGCTTTTTATTTATTAAAAAAATATAATTTAAATAAATTATATTAAAAATCTAAAAAGATATATGTAGTTATTTTTATAGAAGAGAACAATTATTATATTATTATTTAGCATGCTCTATAATAATAAAGAATGCATAAAATAGTTTTTCTGTTTTGCGTCTATAATAAAGCTGTTAAAGCACCTAAAACAGTGCGTTAATAGCTCATTTGAGTGCTTTTATAGCCCAACTTTTTCAAAGTTGGTAGTGTTGAAAAAATAATTGAAAAAACCACGACCTTCTATATTTCACGAGACGAAGTCTCTTATCCGGCCTGCGCACTCCATTAGTTCAAGTGTTTCTCCGCTGGCGCCACCAAACACGAAAATGCGGAAACGGATATATAACACGTAAACGCCAATTTCAAAATACGCTAACTTCGCGCGCTTTTATACTTTTTGTCGGTTATGCGCGTATCGTCAATAAATTATATTTTCCTAATCTTTTAAGGCAGTTTTCTTTATTTTTTAATATAATTACGTTATTTCCTTATTTGTTTAAATTTTCGTAGTTTTGTTGCTGTTTTTTCGTTCACTTTAGTAATGGCAAACACTAGCAGAAAAAAGTATAACTGCCGCAATGCAATGTGTAATAGTACTGATCCTACAATATCATTTCATGAATTTCCTTCAAATTATACCTACCTTACGAGAAAAATGGTTTCAAATCT
Source organism: Agrypnus murinus (assembly GCA_929113105.1). Lineage (NCBI taxonomy): Eukaryota > Metazoa > Arthropoda > Insecta > Coleoptera > Elateridae > Agrypnus > Agrypnus murinus. The sequence continues at coordinate 18,400,309 of OV816028.1, read as the reverse complement.
TACGTTGGGGTTATGGACACCAACACTCAACAGCAAAATAATATATACTTCTTTATTTCGACAGATCAACAATTACAGATACCCTAAAGAGTCAATTTCTACATCGAACTTCCTAAAAATATAACAGAATTAATAAAAGAACTCCAAACCTTATCTATGCATCTCGATTGCGAATTCTTTCAGCATCTGTAGCCCTTCTGGCAGGATACATTGCAAAAAAACTGAAGAAAGGATTGAATGTCAATAGCCTATTAGATTCTCTGTTAGCTGCCTCGTATTCAAATTCACTGATAGGATTTGTAAATCTTCAAAACAGAGGTGCCTTAAAATACTCCACTAGAAGATTTACACTTTTAATCAACCAAATAATCGAACTTGTAATACATATTGTAGAACATTTACCTGGAGAATGTAATCCGTCTAATATTCTAACATCACTAGGTATTTCTAACTCCAATTGCTTTTTCACAGTTTTTGGTTTGCCACGACCACAAGCAGGAACTTACGAGGGTAGATTGAAAAGTTTCCGGAATGGGCAAGAGATGGCGCGCGTATCGTGAAATTGTTATGATGGTTGTCAAGGCTAACCTATTTTAGGAAAGCTGTCAAATTTTCAGAAACGTGCGTCGTTCCGTTTATGTTTACTAGGATATCTTGTGAAGCAATTCAGGCACTTTTGCAAAAATGGATAAAAACGAATTTCGTGCAGTCATCAAACATTTCTGGATGGACGGGAAAACGGCGACGGAGATACGAGATATTTTGCAGAAAGTTCATGGCACATCCACACCTTCATTTTCGACTATTAGTTTCTGGGTGAGCGAGTTCAAACGTGGCCGTACGAGCACCAAGGATGAACCACGCAGTGGACGTCCAAAAACGGCCACAAATGAAGAAATGGTCGATAAAGTCCATGATCTCGTGTTAGCCGATCGACGAGTGAAGTTGCGCGAAATAGTAGAGACCACGGGCATCTCATATGAACGTGTGCAAAATATCGTGCACGAACATTTGGGCATGAGGAAGCTCTCGGCGCGATGGGTGCCGCGTTTGCTGACTATGGACAACAAGCGAAATCGTGTGACCACTTCGAAAGAGTGTTTGGCCTTGTTAAATCGTAATCCAACGGATTTTTTTCGCCGATTCGTGACCGTGGACGAAACATGGATCCACCACTACACACCAGAAACCAAGCAGCAGTCGAAACAGTGGATTTCTCCAGGCGAATCTGCTCCGAAGAAGGCAAAGACTGTCCCATCTGCTGGAAAGGTCATGGCCACCGTTTTTTGGGATTCGCAAGGTGTGATACACATCGACTTTTTGCAGAAGGGAAGAACTATCACGGGACAATACTACAGCGATTTATTGGATCAATTCAACGGCATTTTGAAGGAGAAACGGCCTCATTTGCAGCGAAAAAAAGTGCTCTTCCATCACGCCAACGCGCCGGCCCATTCATCCCGAATCGCCAATGCTAAATTGGTTGAATTGGGCTACGAGGTGGTGCCGCATCCCCCGTACTCTCCAGACCTGGCCCCGTGCGACTTCTTTTTGTTCACAAACATGAAGACTTGGCTCGGAGGCAAGCGCTTTACGTCAAATGAGGAGGTCATCGCCGCCACTAAAGCTTATTTTGCAGAGTTCCCGAAATCATATTTTTCTGAAGGCTTAAAAAAGTTGGAGCACCGCTGGGAAAAGTGTATCGCCCTGCAAGGATATTATGTTGAAAAATAAAAACAAAAACCTGTTCAATTACTGCGTTTTCTTGCCCATTCCGGAAACTTTTCAATCTACCCTCGTAGTAATATAATTCTTTAAAAATGGCTAAAACCTTGTTTGGCAAACAGAAACATTGCAAAAACGTGAACAGATAATGTACTTACTGCTCACTATCTCTATATCCTAAATCCAGCTCACGGGAAGTTATAAAATTGTAATTTCAATAATGTCATTGAACTTGTAAATTAATTTTAATAACATAATTAATTTACTTATATAAATTTATTTAATTAATTCGCAAAATATTTAGGTAAACATGCAATGCTTGACATTTGTAAGGGTTATCTAACCTATATATCTTCAAGTGACAAATAAACATCAGCGTGTCAGCTAGCGCCGAAACGACGAAATTTTGCGTTTTCTCAGAAACAAAGTTTATATGGGAAATCGTAAAAGTGCCCAGGCCGGATAAGAGACTTCGTCTCGTGAAATCTAGAAGGTCGTGGAAAAAACAAAAACTTCACCCAATTTTCTGTGCCAATCAATGAATTTTCAAATGTCACATCAGTGTTGTCAACTACCACAAAAATCCCTAAATTTCGAAAATGCGATTTTCTTTATTTAAAAAGGGAATAAAAGACGCAAAATAGAAAAAATAGCATAAAAAACTCGTTTCATAACTCATTATTGCACTCGTCCTTAAATCTTGCCTTATGAAACTCGTTCTTTAATACACTATTAAAAAAATCAAAAGCTATGTATAAGTATAAGCAACATGAATCAAATTGCTAAAAGATCAAGATTCTTCATCGTTTTTTAACAAACGCCATTCCGCAATTAATTCCTCGATTCCTAGTAAATCATATCATGACGCGTGCATTGGTGAAATTTGCCGAATCTCATCTTTTTATGGTATTAATTTACACTTTACAGTCGCCTAATATATTTTGCTTTGAAATGTTTTAATAAAGAATAAATAAGTAGGAAAAGAGAGAAAATAAGAATTATTAAAAATGTAATAGATTTAGATTTCATTGTAATAGTGACTCCTGAAAGTAACTATTGATTGTCTCACGTTGAGACTACAGTGTGTGTTCTTATGGACAACGGGGTTGCCAAACATCTTGAAAGCAACTTTTAAAAACACTTTCTAAATATTGTAGTTGTAACTGCATAAACCTTTATAATCCCTATTGTTCGAGCAAGTTATATTGCAGGTAGTCACTTCTTCTGACAGCGATAGTAAAACAAAATTTCAAAATTTGCTGTTGTTCATGTAGTGCGCATATAAAGTCTGGAACTATCGAAATAAATCTTTTATTAAATATTTTTGAGAAAAATCCTCGAACACGTCGATTTTTATGTTAAAGGAGACATATTTTGTTTAAATGGGAACCCTAATTTTTTATGATGGATTTGGAAAGATAATGTAATGCTAAGATCAAATATGCTAAAAAAGTATGATACTGTATTAAGAAATTTCCGAGATAATTGCTTTTAAAGTTTTAAAACAAAAATTAAAAAACAATCAAGAGTTCCAAGTTTTAATAAATAAAGAATTCTTTGAAGAACTGTCATAAGTTTAACGCTAAGTCACTTGTTACATGAATACCTGATTTTTTTATTAAGAAAATTAAATTCTTGATTGTTATTCAATCGAAATTCAAATTTTCAAGAGTTCAAATTTTTTGATAAAAAATCAAGTAGCCATGTAACAATTGACTTAGCGTTAAATTTAAGGCAGTTCTTAAAAGAATTTTTAATTTTTTTTATAATAGTGCCAACAAAAAACGTTATACTATAATTTCAATAAGTACAAACTGTATTATGTAGTTCCGCGAAGTAAAAGTAGAAAAAACCAGAAGGGTTTATTGTTTACTAATATCCTTTGCATTTGCTGCTAATCCTAAATTTCCGTTTTTGCAAGTTTCTTTTGAAACAAGTTGAACAAATGAATGATTTTATCATGATGAAATCATTTTACCGTTAAAATTACGTTTGGGACTTCCTGTATTTACCTGTGAATTAAAAGATTAAAAAGATCATACAGAAGCTAACCAGCCGTTATTTTTATGTTGAAAGAATTTGAAGACGAAAGCATTAAACAATAAAGTATAAGTAATAAAATATTGGATATTTAGATACATGTACGATGTAAAAATCCCAAGTAATGTTTAATAAAATAACAAATACATGTTAATACGACTTTCTTTTAAATGCTTCTTTTGTATGGTTACGATTACACTTTTTCGGTTACTGTTTTCAAAGGTTTAGAACTTCTGGAATCTTAATCCACATTTCTATAGATACAGTGAAACAGGTGGCAACAACGAAGCACAAACTCCCATAAGAAATACATTGGATATCTTTCCTTCACTGTAGTCCCAACGTGAGACGGACAATAGACCAGTAAGGTTGGCCAATATTCAGAAGCAAAGATTAGAGAGGGTTAAGATAGGAAACTGGCATAAGAGCACTATGTAAAAACTACGCTTTTTGTGATCCAATTCCCCCTGAGGCGTTAGATGTGGCAATATTCGCTAGAATATCATGGCCATTCATATTCGCTGACGGCGGAAATGAATGAAGTTGGTCATGATAATACGACTGGCGACGAATTTTGAACGGGAGATGTCGCCACAATCGCTACAATATGGATGGCGCCAAATTCAGGAAAAAGAGTATAATATACTAAAAATAGTTACTCCTATTTAATTCCCAAGATCATATAAAAGAAATAAATCTAGTGGTTTGTTTATAGACATTCTAATGACTGTATGATACAGATTATACGCAGAAATAATTCTGAAGTTAAATGTTTATAAGTAGTTTATTTTCAATATAATATTTTTTGCATTATCATGCAAACATCAGTATGATGTTTGCAGCACAAGTACATCCAGTGGTGTAATTCATACGAGTGTATTAATAACCACTATGTACGAGTTGCATACACTCTTTTTTCTTCGACCGTGACTGATTTATTACTCAGTATAAGTGCATTTCTAGAACTGTTAAGCTGTAGCAGTTTCTTTTACAATTTTTGAAAATTGTAATGAAATTCTTAGCCTTAAGCATCCAGGCGCTAAATTGGCTTTTTCCTGGGGGGGGGGGGGCATGGCCATTCTAGAAGGGGCCGGGCCCACCCTGGACCCCCCTAGTTACGCCTATGAGTTCCACGAAGTAAAAGTAGAAAAAACCAGAAGGGTTTATTGTTTATTAAAATCCTTTGCATTTGCTGCTAATCCTAAATTTCCGTTTTTGCAAGTTTCTTTTGAAACAAGTTAAACAAATGAATGATTTTATCATGATGAATCATTTTACAGTTAAAATTGCGTTTGGGATTTCCTTTATTTACCTGTGAATTAAAAGATTAAAAAGACCATACAGAAGCTAACCAGTCGTTATTTTTCTTTTTAAAGAATTTGAAGACGAAAGAATTAAGCAAAAAAGTATAAGTAATAAAATATCGAATATTTAGATACATGTATGGTTACGATTATACTTTCCCGGTTACTGTTTTCAAAGGTTTATAACTTCTGGAATCTTAATCCACATTTCTATAGATTCATACAGTGAAATAGGTGGCAACAACGAAGCACAAACTCCCATAAGAAATTGGCTATCTTTCCTTCACTGTAGTCCCAACGTGAGACGGTCAATAGATATCCATTGGGCTCTTCTTCCTCCAGCATGTTACCCAAGTCAATAGCAATATTAGGGTGATCGCGCATTGTGAATACCAGTGGTAGAATACCTAAGTTTGGGTTAACCGCAAGAGTATTCGAAAAAGTACGCCACAAGTGCATCATATACGCAGACCATCCACTTTAAATTAAGAAACGTAGACGCTATTTTCTAGTCATGTTATACATTTTCGTAAATGATGACTCGGAACTGTAATCTAAAAAGTATTCATTTTGTAGCAGAATTTGAAAATCCTTATAATAATACATTTGAAACAAATTCGTTAGCTATACGCATTTCAATTACTTAAAGTTAATGTTATAAGTGGATCTCTCATTTTAGTAATATTTACCAATGAAACTGTACATTTCTACAATCTGTCAACACCGCACCGATTAAAGTCTTCTCTCCGTACCTGTATTTTTTTGCTTCAAAAAGATAAAATGAAAACACAATCCTAACCTTAAAATTAAGAAATGAAAAGTTCCATATTTTATAAATTAACGCTATTTAAATCTGTGATTTGAATAATACTCATCAAGTAATATTAAGATTAATAATGACTAAGCTAAATTATGATAATTATAATCTAATCTATTTATAACTTCATATAATTTAGGTTAACTATGAGTTTTCTAATTAATGTTTTCAAAAATATCATTCATAGGATGTTACAACTATTGTGGTTTGGAAAAAAAACTCTTTCCAATTCTTTAAATATTTACATCAAAACGAATACAGGAAATACACTATCAGTAGACTTAGATCCAAAATGGGATATAAAAAATGTTAAAGAAATCGTTGCTCCGCAACTAGGTTTACGTCCTGAGGAAGTGAAAATTATATTTGCCGGTAAAGAATTGGGTGATACGATAACGATTGAAGAATGCGACTTAGGCCAACAAAGTGTTTTACATGCTGTGAAAACAAAACGAAAGGTAAACTTACCAAGCTCTTCCAGTAGTAACGTATTAGAAGAATCTACTGAAGAAATAGGATCAAGACCACTTTGTGAAACTTTACGTGATTTATCATCTAGTGATAACGATGATAGCATATCAAAAGAAGGTATTTGTATAAGAATTATCAACAAACAAAATATCAAGTTATTTTTTTTTTAGAAAGCGAAAAGCCTAAAGCTCATTTTTATGTATTTTGTCCTACATGTAAAAGTCTTAAAACAGGGAAATTAAGGGTGAGGTGTCATTTTTGTAAAAGTGGTGCTTTTACAGTACATTCAGATCCACAAAATTGGAATGATGTTTTGGAACCGAAACAAATAACTGGATTGTGTGAAAATAGTCCTGAATTATGTGCAAATGTATGAATAAATAAATGCACTGACTGAGTGTCTATAAAAGATTATTTAATGCACATTTGTTGCAAATCTTCTATATATTTCTAACTTTATAAGTAACTGAAAGGGCTGAAGAAACAAATTTTACAAAATAAAAATACAATTTTATTAGTTATATGCACTTTTTTTTATCTGTTTGACTATTTCTAACCTAAGATATGATGTGACCATTCTATTATGACTAGACACGGGCATTTTAGGCAAGCATAAAACTACTATATCAAGGAAGCGAAGCAATTTGATCTACAATAGTACAATGTAACACAAGTGGGCGCTTGAAAATGGTGGGTTTGGACTAACCATGCCACCAAAATACAAAGTGAAAAGGGGTCTATTTAAAATAAACTATGTGAATTAAAGAAATTGTTAGTGGCATAGCAAGTTTTATATAACGGCTTTCATATTTGTAAACTGTATGTCCTTTAACTTGTAATAATGGCACTTATGAAAAATGACCTGATCAAGAGCTTTTTTCAGACGAGATCACCTAAAATGCATGTCTCTAATTATGACAGTTGATTCTTGGTTAGGTTGAACATATTTCAATTTACTTTATTGCCTTAACCACCTATGTTAAATCTTTTATAGACACCTAGTACAGTTAGTTTGAAATGATTCAACTATTTAAAATGGATTTCCAGATTTTAAGTAACTCTGAGCCAACATTTGCTGAATTTTATTTCAAATGCTCCGAACATACTTCGTTAGGAGAACTGGACACAGCTGTACCATTATCCTTAATTAGAGCAAATCTAAAAGAAGTACCTTGCTTAGCGTGTGCAGATGTTTGGTTTGTACTTGTTTGTTTTAGGTATTGGAAAATAACTAGTTTAAAAATATAAATGATTTTTAGTGATCCAGTATTTGTATTTCCATGTTCTGAAGGTCACGTCACTTGTTTAGATTGCTTTCGGCAATATTGCTCGACAAGACTGAGGGATCGCCAATTTTGGCAACATCCAGAGTTCGGTTATACCTTAGCATGTCCTGCAGGATGCACAGATTCGTTTATTACTGAAGTTCATCATTTTAAGCTTTTAACGGAAACTCAGGTCAGTTACATAGTGAGCGTCAGCCAAACAATTCTGATATGATCGGAAACTATGAACTACAAACTAATTTCTGATTCTTGACTTATTTCAACAATGTTAGTTGTTTTACATTTGTTTCTTACTGTCCAGCACCCTTAATACTTTTTGTTTCTAATGGAACATCCTATATATTATAACAAATTTTGATCTCCCTGTTTATTTAGAAGTGTTTTATTTAAATAGTTCTGAATGTATAATGTGAGTACCATCTTGCTGAAACTATATGTTTTTGCTGGTGCAACTAAATTATTCAAATGGAGATATTTTATAATCAATATATAATAGTCAATTATTGTTTGCCAGTTAAATTTCCATTATAAAGAGAAATGGATCAATATCATGTTCTCCGAGAATAATAATTCATACACGATTGTAGTTGTGCATATTTTTACTTTATTTCAATATTTCAATGATCTTCATAATGGAAAACTATTAAAAATGGGCCAAAGTCTGCGTATTTTCAAAAACAATATTGATCCAAAAAGCCTGGCAGGGTCAATCGGTCCAAGATAATCTATACTAGGGTTCCTAAATATGAACTGAGCTGTGTGTTATTTAAAGTTAAGTCACGCTTGTCAAATTTTCCTAGTAACATTTCATATTTTGAAGATATTTATCAGAAGGTTGGCAAATCATGAAAATTGGTTTAATAAATTAAACTGTCAGTATGACATTTATATAAATCTGAAATTTGGTACAATTAATACTTTATTAAAAACTGCCGTAAAATTGATGTATATACTATAGTAGTTTTAAAAATTCTCTACAAACAATAAATAAATGATAATGTGCACATTAAAAAATTTTACACACATAAAAGTAAACATGACAGCATAACCTAAAATTTATACCTGACAGCTGTTGAATGTTGTCACTAAAGTAAAAAGAGAGAAAAAAAAGTATCTATGTTTCAGACAGCTTAGTTTTGGCCTAGAAAGAGATAGATTTTGACATCCGTGTCCTAACTCTAAAATAACACAGTTGAAGTTTTCATTTAGGAACTCTAATCTATACAAGTCTGAATTGTTTAAAGGTAAGTCCCAATCAGATCTAGACCCAAAATTCATAACTATACTTCAGTAACCTGACAAGTCTTGAATCCTCTAGTTTGTTCACTTACAAACTGATAATACGAGCCTTGCATTAAAAGGCAGGAATGTACATGGTGGCAAAAAAACCCGAGTTTTTTAGGTTATAGAGTAGGGATGAATCAAACGATTAATAAAATAAACGTTTAAACCATCAAAAATTAAATTTTTACACGTTTAACCGCTTCCACGGAAAGTTTTATGAAACCATTTCTCTATAATCCTATGTTTTGATTTTTAATTTATACGCGCCATAAAGCGGACGACTCAAGGAAATACACAAACAAATATGGAGAATAACAGGAACAAACGACTCGAACCAAATCGATACATGATGTAAGATTTTCTAGAGGAGCTAATGCAGGCAGTGACATTACCTAGTTGTTGCAAAAATGAAATCACAAATTAAAAAGAAAAATAAAAATCAAATAAATAAAAATAAATGGGACTTGGAAAACTTGAATATAACACAAAAATGAATATACTATGAAACAGCAATTAGTAAGAGTTTAGAAGAGAAAGTACCTATTATTGGTTTCATAATGATCTAGGACAGTAAGGATAATATGATGCTATTTTTTATTTTATTCTATGCATTTACACTGAAAACAAAAGAATAAAATAACATTAGGTTAGCCTTGCTGTCCTAGATCATTATGAAATCAATAGTACAGTGCAGAAAAAAAGGAGTGGAAAAACATAAAAGAAACAATCATGAAAAAACCAAGGGATTAATAGAACATGATTGGTTCAATGATGAATACGAAAAGAAAGTGAAGGAAAAAAAGGAAGCCAGAACTGAAATGGTTAAGAACAGGAAACGCAGAAGACATGGAAACATACAAAGAAAAAAAAGAGAATCTATAAGAATAAATAAAAAATGTAAAAGGGAATGGATAGAATAAGCTCTAGAAGAAATTAAAAGAAATAACAAGAATAATTAAATTAAAAATATGTGTAATACACTCGAGGAAAAAAAATGCACCACTTGAAAACGCACTAAAAATACCAAAATTTCAAACCATCATAACTTGTTGTTTTTATTAATTAAACATTTTTCAAAATTTTTGAATATGGGAAAAAAATGTTCAAACTCAACCGGCAATAATGTCGCTGGCAGAAGACGAAAGACTCCCGACAAAACGCAGGGTAAATTTCAAAAATTCATAACTTCGCGCCAAGTCATCGTAGGCACTCGAAGTTTTGAGAACTTTACAGAAAAAGGGCTGAACTTAATTGCCCTGATGGTCGATTGGGTCCACGATTTTTTTGGTACACCGTACAAGTTGTTAAATTTGACATTTTTTTAATCAAAAACTTTTTTCTTCTGCGGGTGGCGGAAAGGCCTTTACGTAACATTCGCTCGCACGCCCTTATACTAGACACTTTAAACTTTCTAGCACTCAAAGGTTCATCCATTTTCGTCCAAAATCTGCCGAGTTATGACGGTTTGAAATTTTGGTATTTTTGGTGCGTTTTCAAGTGGTGCGTTTTTTTCCTCGAGTGTAGAATATAAGAAATGTAAGGAAAACAAACAAAACGAGAGTAAGAAACATGGAGGATGAAAACGGGCAAACAAAACATGAACAAGAAGATATTAAGTAAATATGGAGAAATCATTTTATTAAATTGCTAAATGTGAAAAATAAATACAAATAAATACAGAAATCAGTAGGAAGTGATGAGATACATAGTGCGATGATAAAAGAAGGAGGAATGAAACTACATCAAAGAATATTTATGATTATACAACAAACATGGAGAACAGAGAAAATGCCGCAGAGTGGAAGAAGGGAGTGATTGTGCCAATTTATAAAAAAGGAATCCCGAAGAATGTGTGAACTATAATAGAGACATAACGTTATTGAGTACGGTTTCTAAAATACTAACATCCCTAATACAACAACAACCAATTAAATATACTGTAAAGGAAATAGGTGATTACCGTTCTGGATTCTGTACAGGAAGAACAACTGACGCGATATATACACAATGAAATAAATATTAGAAAAAGGCTACGAACACAATATACCGTTACGCATCCTATTTATTGATTTCAAACAGGCTTTTGGCAGCATACACAGAACCACATTAATGAGATACATATATGGAAACGTTGAGGATACCAAAAAAATTAATAAGGTTAATATAAATGATTAAAACATACAATTACGACAGTCAGAATAACGGAAGGAAATACTACAGACTTTGTAACCAATTCAGGAGTAAGACAAGGAGATGCAGTCTTGGCAACATTGTTTAACGTAATATTAGAAAGTATAGTGAGAAGATCTGGGATAAAGGGAACAATAAGGAAGCCCAAATAATTGCATATGCCGATGATTAGGTTCTAACACAAGGGTGGTTTGATAAGTCAGTGACTTTTTGAATAAAACATATTTATTTCGCAAATAAGTGTTTTATTTCTCAACATAATCTCCTTTTAGCTCGATACATTTAGTCCAGCTCTTTTCCAATTTTTTTATTTCTTTCAAATAATAGGTTTTCTCAAGGCCCTCAAAATAGGCGCTTGTTTCAGTGATGACCTCTTCATTCGACCCAAATCTCTTACCGCCCAGCCATTTCTTCAGGTTTGGAAACAGGAAATAGTCACAGGGGGCTAAATCTGAAGAATATGCTGGATGGGGTAGCAGTTCGTAGCCCAATTTATGGATCTTTGCCATGGTGACTACACACGTGTACACCCGTGCATTGTCTTGATAGAACAGCACTTTTTTTCTTCGCCAAATGCGGTCGTTTCTGCTTCAAATTAATATCGAATCTGTCCAAAAGCGCTGAATAATATTCGCCGGTGATCGTTTTACCCTTTTCAAGGTAATCGATGTGAATGACACCGCGTGCATCCAAAAAACTGTGGCCATGACCTTGTTGGCCGACAGACTCACCTTGGCCTTCTTTGGTGCACGTTCACCCGTAGAAACCCACCGTCTTGATTGTTCCTTGGTCTTTGGTGTAGGGTGATGGATCTATGTTTCGTATACGGTAACGAAACGCCACAAAAACTCGTTCGGATTGCGGCTGAACATCGCCACTCCTTTGAAGTGGTCAAACGGTTGCGCTTATGGTCGAGTGTGAGCAATCGCAGCACCCATCGCGCGGATAGCTTTTTCGTGTCCAAATATTCATGTAAAATGTGATGTACCAGCTCAGTTGAGATGCCTACAGCCACAGCCACCTCACGCACTTTCATTCTCCGATCGTCCAATATCATTCCATGGATTTTATGGACGATTTCTGGCGTGACGACCTCTTTTGGGCGACCTGAACGTTCGGCGTCACTTGTGCTGGTACGACCACAACGGAACTCAGTAAACCACTTCTTAACCATTGAAATTGATGGTGCAGAGTCCCCATAGTATTTATCAAGCCTTTCCTTGGTTTCGGTGATGGTTATCTTTACGCAAAAAATAATGCTTAATCAGTACACGAAATTCACTTTTTTTCATTTTCGTTAAAATTCACGAGGTTGTTTGCTTTCAATGGCTGTCAAACACAAACTAAATGGCGCAGCCATCTCGAAATTTTACAGTAGTCTATTCATAGATGGCAGTTGACGCCTTGACGGGAGCAGTGTTGCATTTAAAGTTATTGCGCGGGAAATTCAAAAAGTCACTGACTTATCAAACCACCGTCGTAGCAAGAAGCAAAGGGAAATTAATATAATTATTTCAGAAGATGCCAAAGAAGCAAAAAAAGTGGATTAGAGCTAAACTCTAATAAAACAAAATAGATACCAGAGAGTGAAATGCTGAAAACAAGACTTTCAAGAAGGGGATTACACTTTTGAAGAAGAAACTGCTTCAATTACATATTTGGGAGTGAAAGTAAATATAGTATGGCCTGTAGGGCATGGAAGGAACTTGTAGATCAAGCGAAGTCCCACAACCTGCTATAACACTAAAAGTATGAGGACTGATCCACCTTGTCAAATGGATTAAATGAGCTTCAATGAAGCAGCGTAAATTCCATTTTAGTGATAAGCCATCTATGATGATGATAAAAAATTTTTAGTCTATGTTGATGTTTACATTTTTACAACCCTGTGCCAAAAAACTAGATCCACTGCAGCGAACGTTGCTTTTATCGAATTCACAATCTGATTAAATCTTAAGGCAGAAGTTTTAATTTTAATTAATTAACGAGCTAAAATCCCAAATAAGAGCAATTTACATATGATTCACTGATGAATATTGCGAAAATGTTATCGATACCATGTGAAGATGTATTAAATCTGTATCTGCGGCAGTTACTAGGTTTTTGGAAAAATCAAATTATCAGCTGATTAGCCAGGATTATAAGTTGCAAAGAAATAAATGTTTACAGAAATTGAGTACAACACAAATCGATTTGGACCTGATACGAGGTAAGCGCCATAAATTCTCAGCCCGGCAGGCTTCTATAGGTGCCAACATGTTCAAACTTGGTTGCGTCATAGTTGAACATGTAAGAGGCCTACACTATATACATTACGGCTAGAAGTGTAATAGATTTTAGTAGCCACTCAAGCAATGTGACGGGTGCATGAAAATGTCGCAGCTAACGAAAATTGAGTATCGCACGGTCATTAAATTTTTAACAAAAGAAGGACACACACCTAATCAAATCAAACAACGTTTAGACGGCGTTTATGGTGATTTATCTCCTTCATATTCCACTGTAAAAAAGTGGTCAAAATGTTTCCGTTTGGGGCAAGAATCTCTTGAAGATGATGAGCGCACCGGTCGGCCAATTGAAGCGGTAACGCCTCAAAAAGTTGCAATCATTGAAGAAATGGTATTAGAAGATCGCTGTTTGAAAGTTAAGGAGTTAGCAGTGATGTCTGACATTTCGGAAACAAGTGTTCGCCGAATTCTTCATGACCATTTGAGTATGAATAAAATTAATGTAAGATTGGTACCGCGTCTTCTTTCTGCTGTTCAACGTCAACGTCGCGTCGAATGTGTGCGTTCGTTTTTAAACTTGTGTGGAGATGACCCAAAGCCGATTTTGGAGTCCATTGACACTGGTGATGAAACAATGGTTCTGTATTATGATCCTCTATCCAAAAGGGAATTGATGTAATGGCAGCGACCCGATGAGCCTCGTCTCAAAAAGGCGAAAGTCATTCAATCGACAAAGAAAGTTATGGCAACAATATTCTGGAATTGTGACGGCATTTTGCTGATTGATTTTAAAGAACGCAATACAACGGTTAACAGTACATATTATGCGTCTTTATTGCATAAATTGACAAACAATATTCTTGAAAAACGTCGAGGAAAATTGACAAGAGGTGTTCGATTGTTACACGACCAAACACCCATTCATACTGCCGCAATTTCACAAGCTGCCATTCGCGAATGCGGCTTTGAAGCATTGGATCATCCACCGTACAACCCAAATATGGCTCCTAGTGACTATTATTTATTTTCCAATTCAAATAAAGACCTTAGGGGACTTCGTTTTAAGAACGAGAACGAGTTGCAAGCAGCTGTAATTGAACATTTTGAAGGAAAAACTTCAAATTATTTTTACAAGGGCATTGAATTATTAATTCCACGTTGTAATAAGTGTATTGACATTAGGGCAGATTATATTGAAAAATAAAAATTATTATATTTTACCAAGTTTATTTTTCTATATCAGGCCGAGAATTTATGGCGCTTACCCCGTACACTTAAAATTCAAAGCAACAATTTACGAAAAATCTTACATGAAAAAGCCATCGTTGATTAACGAAATCTTCTACACAAGGGACATGTAGTGATCTTATATGGTTAAGTCAAATTAGCAAACCTGTGGATCTATCGAAACAATGGATTATCTACATATAAATGGAGAGATTGTTTGAAAATGCAGTGTAATGTCACAGCCGTCTGTAGACATAATCTACAGATACTTGCCCTAAATAACTTGATTCTTGTTGTAAATTATTTTATACCTTTTGAAATATGTTAGAAATATACAGGATGTTTCACTAAATTGCATTATATTATTTTTATTATTATTATAATTATATTCTAAAGCAATCAATTACTGTTTTAGTATGCACAATATCAAAGATTTGCCACTGAAGAATTTGTATTAAGATCAGGAGGAGTTTTATGCCCACAGCCTGGTTGTGGAATGGGTATATTAGCAGACCCTGAATGCACAAAAATAACTTGCATTAGTGGATGTGGGGTATATATTACATAAATAAATTAATAATTATGTTTAATATTTAATTAATCTACTCTTTTTATAGTTTGTATTCTGCAGATTATGCTTACAAGGATACCACATAGGTGATTGTCAGGCACTTGATGCAGAAGATGCATCTAATTCAACAAATTGCGGTTACAATGTTGATCCTGCACGTGCTGCAGATGCACGTTGGGATGAAGCTTCAAGAGTTACTATTAAAGTCTTGACTAAACCATGCCCAAAATGTAGAACTCCAACTGAACGTGATGGTAATTATCGTATAAAAATGTGGTTTTAATTTTTAAATATATTTATTTTAGGAGGATGTATGCATATGGTATGTACAAGAGCCGGCTGTGAATTTCATTGGTGTTGGGTTTGCCAAACACCATGGACGAGGGAGTGTATGGGAAGCCATTGGTTTGGATAATTGTTGTTTTAATTTTTTTTGTTATTGGTCTTTTGTGAATGTTATTATATATACAACAATAAATTGTTTTTGTTTATTAATAAAGTTTACCATTTAATAAATATATTTCGTGAAAGTATTACATAAACTTTCTTTGTGTTCTTTGAGAACTGCTGCTAAATGTCAATTTAAAGTTTATCATGACAAATAATTGACATTTTGAAATGAAGTTTCTAATAGTAACAAATTTTGTTTTATTGTAAACAATAATAGACATTTTTTCTTGCAAGTATTGTCTGAAAGAAAGATTATTGAATATTTGTAACAATAATAAAAACAATAAGATTTTTTCTTCTTAGTTATAAATGGAATTAGAATATGTTTTGAATTCGGGTGAGTGTTTCATTTTTATTTTCACATTTGAGGTGTATTATCCACGTAACTATCTTGCTTCCGACTTTCTGTTAATAGATTTCTTTTGTATTAAACTTTAACCCTTTTGTAGATTTCCTATTATTTATGTTTATATGCATTATCTATCATTATTGGAAAACAAATTATATACGTACAATGTTTTCAATTTTTCATACGTGGAAAACACTTCATCACGGTTACAAAAATAATCTCGTATTTAAATGAATCTGTTGTATTTTACATTTTATACTTTATAATATGTATAGTTTTTGAAAAATTACACCACATGTGAAACACTTGAGGAAATAAAACATGTACAATTAAAATTTTGAAAAATTTGTATTAAGGTTAGAATTAAAAGAGGTTAAAATATTGCAAAAACGTGGGCGTCTTTTGATAAATGGAGCGCTACAGTAACAGGTAATCAGCTAACAGGCAAGTGGGAGTTGGATTGAATGATGAATTAATCAACGTTTCACATTCACATCTTACAGCTTTGAGGTTATGTTAGTGATATCACTTTCTATATGAATATTAACCGAACAATGAATGTTGATAAGTCTAGCGGTCTAGCCAGAACATTGATAAGGAAATCTATTTCCAGCAATATTCACTAGAAGTATTTTTTTGAGGTTAAGTTGTTGATTTACTGCTTGTGTGATTGACTCAAAAATCAGATCCAGAAATTGAGGATCTGATTATTATGTGTTTCAATATTTGTTAGTTGTATATCAATCTCTAAATGGAGTAAATATTCTTAAATAAATTTAAAAAATACTCAAAATTTAATAACCATAAAATAAATTATAACGTTTGTAACGCTATAGTTTATTTATATTATAACGTCACGAAACGTTATAATTTATTTTATGGTTATTAAATTTATAGAAGACTGTTGTATTTTTTAAATTTATTGTATATGTTGCAGAGTATGTAGGGACAATTAACGATCACAGATTGGTCTTTGTTAAGTATTTGTTATTATTGCTGCTGGTAGATACTGTGCGAAGCACTGTAATTATTGAATTACAGACAAGAAGAAAGTTTAAAGTTTAAAAACTTCAAAAATTAATGATTTATCTTAGTACCTATTTATTATAGATGCTATCGTCACAGCAAAGTTAATTTATTTCGTATTTGTGACTTTTTGGTGTAAAAGTGCTGTCTGTCTTCTTGGTGAAAAAATGTTATCTAGACTACAAGTACTCAATAAGAAGATAAATATTTCATTTGGCAATGTTACTCCTGCATTTCCTCCATAATTATCTGAATTCAAAACAGGCTTAGATTTGAAACAAAACTTTTGTAGCAAAGCGCAAGGCCGTATTCAAGGGGAGGGTTTAGGGGGTCTGAACCCCCACGCCCCTGAAACCAAACTTAATATAGGTACTAATAAATGACAACAAAATACAATTATTAACATTTGTTAAAATAACAAAAGCAAAGCAATAAGATGGACTTGAATGCATCGATTTCAGAGGCAAACATCTCTTATACAGCCGGTCACGTTGTATAAATTTTTGTTTTTGACAGCTTTCATATTGTGGTACTATCTGTCAAGCACTGTAGTAATTGTCTCCATAAATAATAAGTTTTATAAATTTAATCCAGAACCCCCCCCCCCAGGAAATAAATTTATGGAAAGGGCCCTGGCCAAAACGTATACAGGGTGGGGCAAAAGTCCCGCAACGGCCAAATATCTCCCGAGGGGAAGGTTTTTTAAAAAAATGTTTCAGGCAAAAGTTGTATGGCTTTGAAAGAGGAATCATTTGCATACAAAACCATCTCCCACCCCTTCACCCCCTCCTGAGGGGTGGGGGTAACTTTTAAATTTTAAATGGCCAACCCTATTTTTTTTTGCTGATTAATATTCTCTAAGAAAAAACAAGAACTTTTGTCCGAAAAATTTTTTTTAAAAAGACGAATTTTGCGATTGACCCAACGAACAAACTTTGGATATTCCAAAATATTCCGACTCTTTTACGCGAAAATGACGGGGTTTTCAGAAAAATTACAAGAGGTAAAAAAGGCTTAGAATTTTGCAAAAAATCTAGGAAAAAAAAATAAACAAAAAAATTTTTTTTTTCAAAAATTGTTCAAAAATTTTTTTGTTTATTTTTTTTTCCTAGATTTTTTGCAAAATTCTAAGCCTTTTTTACCTCTTGTAATTTTTCTGAAAACCCCGTCATTTTCGCGTAAAAGAGTCGGAATATTTTGGAATATCCAAAGTTTGTTCGTTGGGTCAATCGCGAAATTCGTCTTTTTAAAAAAAAATTTTTCGGACAAAAGTTCTTGTTTTTTCTTAGAGAATATTAATCAGCAAAAAAAAATAGGGTTGGCCATTTAAAATTTAAAAGTTACCCCCACCCCTCAGGAGGGGGTGAAGGGGTGGGAGATGGTTTTGTATGCAAATGATTCCTCTTTCAAAGCCATACAACTTTTGCCTGAAACATTTTTTTAAAAAACCTTCCCCTCGGGAGATATTTGGCCGTTGCGGGACTTTTGCCCCACCCTGTATATGTGTGTATATACAGGGTCGCTAAAATGTATGGAAGATTAATATTGATTAAGTTCTACTATCTATAATTTTTAAATTTTATATTGTCATTTGTTTCTGAGATACAAGGCTAACTTTTATTTTTTTTATATGGCACTAAGTGTCAAAATGGACATTTCTTAAAAGTACATTTTTTCTGAATTTAGTGATATGATTCATGTGTATCTTATTTTTTGTCAAACCTTACAAAAAATTGAGAAAAATTTAATTAAAAAAACTAATAAAAATATTTCCGAACTATGAAAATCGAAATCCTCCAGGTGACACCATATGGTTTCAACAAGAGGTAGCACCACCCCATTTTGGACTTCAAGTACGCCAATATTTCGATGAGATATTAACTGATACGTGGATAAGACGAAGAGAAGCAATTGGATGGCCAGCTAGATCACCTGATTTGACACTGCTCGACTTCTTCTTTTGGGGTTATATCAAAAATTGGCTTTATGGCAATAGACCACCAAATATTGACGAGTTGAAAGAACGTATAAGAAACGAAATTGTTGGTATTTCCTCAAACGCTTTAACTGACTCATTACAAGATTTTTTTCAACATCTTTATTATTGTCAGAAAGTGGGTGGAGATCACGTGCTTAAAGTATTATAATAAGTATAGGAATTTGACGTTATAATATAAATTGTTTCTAGTTATCTATTTTTTGTAGTTAGCTTAGTGACATGTTTGTTTAAGCATATTTATTACCTATTATAAATCTAAACAACGCTAAAGCACCAGGGTATGATCTTATAAGTGCCAAAGTCGTGAATGAATTGCCCTGAAAGGTCATAATGGGTAACAGCCAAATATTCAACATTGCCATAAGGCAACAGTATTTTTCCATACAATGGAAATTTGGTCAAATAATCCTTATTTCGAAACCGGGTAAACCTGCTTACGAAGCTACATCATACCGACCAATAACCTTGTTACTTCTGCTATCTAAGGTACTGGAGAGATTAATATTAAAAAGACTGGTACCCATAATCGAAGATCAAGGACTAATCCCTCAATACCAATTCGGTTTCAGACAGCAACACTCTACTATAGAGCAGTTAACGTGATAGAACAGGACTTCAAAGAAAACAGCCAAGCATTTGACAGAGTCTGACATTACTGGTAGTTACTGCCATTTATGCGGACGACACCGCTTTGTTAGCATCTCACAACGACCCTAATTTTGCATCGGCAATACTTTAAAGCTACCTTAACAATTTGCAAACATAGCTCCACAATCAGGGTATAAAAATAAATGAAGCTAAAGCAACAGCCACAACTTTCACGAGAAAGCATGGTACCGCTTGTTCGGTGTCCCTGAATATCATCCAAATTCCAATCAAGGATGTAGCTAAATATCTTGGTATGCCCCAGCAGCGCGCAGTGCATACAAAACAGTGGAAGCAGTCGCGATACGACGTATGCGCTAATACACTTGTACGCAATGTGTATGTGCGTGATAGCGCATGCGTCATATCGGAACTGCTTCCACTGTCTCGTATGCACGGCACGCTGCTGGTATGCATCTAGATAGGCGGTTCACATGGAAAGCGCACATCACCAAAAAGAAAAAGGAACTGGACCTCAAAATGATCATTAAATAATAAAGCGCAAGTTTATAAACAAGTAATGATTCCGGTGTGGGCCTATGGGATACAACTATGTGGCTGTGCAAAATCTTCGAAAATTAGAATCCTACAAAAGTTTCAAAATAGAACTCTCTGCATTTTAGCCAACGCAGAATGGTACGTCTCCAATCAACAGGTATACAACTAAATAGGTGAACAGAATACATAACCACCCAAATGTGTTACTGCTTAACATATTAGACAATGCAAATAATATCAGACGATTAAACAGCTGTAGAATTCTGGACCTTCTGAATTCTTCTAGAATTCTGGGTTAGTTACACCCTGTATAGTTCATTTGACAATCCAGATTATGGTTCAAATTGACAGTAACAGATCTTTTAATTGTTAGGTTAAAGTGTTTTTGTATATACATAGAGGCCCACCTCTCTAGCGTGTAGCTATGTAATGAATGCAGTTGAATTTACAAATACCCATTCTCCTATCCAACACATTGATGCTGTTCGCCTTTTATTTATTTGTTGGGTTTACTCAAGTAAGGTGTTTTATGATTTAGTTAGGACTTTCTAGACAGACTTGTGCTTCGAAGGTGCAAATATCGATTAGTGATTCGTGCATGAAACACACTGTTTATGTCTCTGTTAGAGGTCGATTATTTAGAGGAGAAGGTATCACGTGGCTATGTGCAATAATCAAAATGCATGAGGTCGAATTCAAGTCATTAAAGAGGGATTCTCGATACGTAAGTCATATGCGTGACTTGCGATGTGTGACATTATTTCATATTGCAGTCAATCGTTTCCGCAAGATTCTCAAATGTCTGCTGTTATTTTAGGGCGCGCCTCTTACCGATGACGTATGTATTCATCTCTAAGTAATAGGACTCTATATAAA
Source organism: Agrypnus murinus (assembly GCA_929113105.1). Classification (NCBI taxonomy): domain Eukaryota; kingdom Metazoa; phylum Arthropoda; class Insecta; order Coleoptera; family Elateridae; genus Agrypnus; species Agrypnus murinus. Next base: position 18,379,323 of record OV816028.1, on the reverse strand, counting down.
CTAATTTAAAGTCAATACGTATACAGGGTGTTCTAGAATACTACAAATGAACAGTGTAGGTATATGGTGTCCCGACATTTCCTTTAGTATGCAATTATGCATGCCACTTAGATATATTAGATATGTCTTTGAGGATCGTACTGATCATGAAAATTATAAATTATTTGCGTTCACTGGCAATCAGTATATGTTCCAATCATTTCAAAATCATTTTTACTTAAAAAAGCAAAATTTTAATAAAACCTCAACACTCGGTATTCCATAAACAACGAAGAAGTCAGAGAACATTTTGGAACACTATTTAAAGTGTGCTTTTCGCTGTTTTTCAACCACGTTATAGGCAAAAAATTTATGTTCCTTCTAGGGCCACCTTAGTTTTGATTATTCCTGAAGATTTAAGTTCTTTATTTAATTCTAGAAGAAAATCAACCCTTACCCCCGAAAATTCCTAGACCTGCAAATGCGTTTATGATATATGCGAATGAAAATAGGAAAAGGATGGCTCAATCGTATCCGCAAGAATCGAACAAAGAAATCAGCAAGCGACTAGGTGTTAGCTGGAAATCGTTAGATGCCTCAGAGAAGAGAAAATATTTCGAATTGGCAAAGGCTGTTGATGCAGAACATAAGAAAAAATATCCTGGTAAGCCTTTAACAACTACACCACCTACATATTAAGGATACAAAATATAAATTAGAGGTAACTATGGATTTACGTTGTAGATTTTTTACACAAAATTGCCGATAAAACATAAAACGGCACTGACTTCGCCAATAACTTAAAAAAGATGTTTTGACATTTGTTTGATATGTTATGATAAGTGGTTACCGATTAAAGACAAACGAATTCTATTCAAGATTCTTAGCAGTTAGTTTTATGTTTTTGTCTTTATTGAATAAACAATTAAAATAGAAAATGGCAATTGTTGGTTTAAAATATTGTAACGTTCTTTTTAAAATAATAACAAAAGTGCTGGTTAAATCGTCTATTAATAAGAAATATTTATTTACAAACACTAATGAATACACTATAAATTAACGCTATGATTATAAACCATTAAAAACTATTATTTACAGACTATGAATTTCTAATACAACATTTATCTTTACATTCACTATTTATTTTGTGATACACAGTTAATGACTTGCTGTTGACTGCCCCTTTTTATCCGCAAAGTCGCTTTTATACCACCATACAAATCTTCTAGAAATCGCTCGAACATACCGGTATATTGCTAGAATAACCGCGTCTATTTCACAGGCTTCGTGCGATGAGTAATGCTCTCGATCGCTGTAGAATTTTCCATTTGTTGTTCGAGAAGAAGTTCTTTCTTTTTCTCTTTTGTTACACTGCCCCCCTCTTCAAGTCTGTTCTGTCCCAGAACAGGTTTTATGCTCTGGTTCCTGTAGAACGGGTCATGACGATATCGACAGTCTTCACCTCGACTACACGTTCCATTACGGTGGAAGTAACAGTCTACACTCTTCGTTGGCCTTAATGCGGGCTGTGGGTCAAAACTGCAGACGAAGATCTTGACGTCCGTACCTCTAAAGACGACTTCCAGCATGTTTCTAACGATTCTCCAATCCAGCTGGTCCCGCCCACAGCCGAGTTTGGGAACTGCCAATTTGTTAATACCCCTGGTAAGCAACTCGATCCTCAAATTCCATAATGTCCCCCACAAGTCGGCGTAACTCGGTTTCTGGTAGTAAAACGGCTTGGTTACCAAGTAGTAAATGGATCGGTCATGATCAGGCAAGTGTAAGGATTTACCAACAGAGGGATTTTGTTCTCGAAGTTCATTCAGCCGTCCAAATTTATTTCTAAACACTACTGCGATCCCCCTGGACATACGGAGATCCTCGGAGACACAGTGGGCAATGGAATAATCACCAGGGACCCGGAAGAGATCTTGTTGCATCTCAGTCGTGACTCCGAATCGCGCTTTTCTAGTTCCAGAGAACGCAGCCATAAATTCTCTAAAGGTTGGCTGATCACCTTCAAGCCTTACGGTATTGATAGCCACCTCAGCCTCCTCTTCCCGATCCGGGACTGCGTCATTATTTCCCTCATAGTGCGCCAGACGATTGGAGTGTACCACCTTTGGTTTCCCTCTTGGCAATTTCTGGATGCGATAAATCCAGTCATTTATTCGTTTCTTCACCTGGTATGGGCCCTCCCAATTCCGCTGTAACTTTGGAGAATAGCCACGACGTCTTTGCGGGTTGTATAACCAGACAAGCTCTCTAGGTTGAAACCCTCCTTCTTGGGCTCTCACATCGTACGTAGCCTTCATCCGGTCACTCGCGATTCGACTATTATTTCGGGTTCGGTCGTGAATATCCTCCAACTTCTTCTTTAAGTTGATGACATAATCATTCCCGGCTACCTCCTGCTCTATAGGTGGAGACCCAAATTCCAGATCACACGGTAACCGTAACTCGCGTCCAAACATCACAGACGCTGGTGACTGACCGGTTGTTTCGTGGACCGATGCACGATAAGCCATCAGGAACAGATGCAGGTATTGGTCCCAGTCTCGTTGATGATCGGAGACGACCTTGGCCAAATATTTGCCCATTGTCCGATTCATGCGTTCTACCATTCCATCGGACTGCGGATGTAACGGTGTGGTCCGAGTCTTGCGAATGCCCAACAATCGACAGACTTCTCCAAATAGTACAGACTCAAAGTTGCGGCCTTGATCCGAATGCAGCTCCATGGGCACTCCGAAGCGACTGAAAAACTCTTTGACTAGTACGTCAGCAACAGTCGCAGCTTCCTGGTTTGGTAGAGCATATGCTTCTGGCCATTTGGTAAAATAGTCCATTGCCACTAATATGTATTTATTCCCATCGTCGGTTTCGGGAAATGGTCCGGCAATATCTATAACTATTCTTTCCAGAGGACTACCCACATTGTACTGCCTCATAGGTGCTCTTCGTTTCCCCAAGGGTCCGTTACCAGTGGCACATAGTTCACATTTCCGGCACCACTCCTTCACGTCTTCTTTACAGTTGACCCAATAAAAACGCTCCCTAACTTTCTCCAAAGTCTTTTTCACACCGAAGTGTCCTCCTGAGGCACCGTCATGAAGATGTCGCAATACTGTAGCCACTCGGCTTCTTGGAACCACGAACTGAGACCTAATGGTGGTGCCATCTTCACTCTCCAGTACTCGCTTCAGGAGATCGTCTTCCACCTTCAAGGACTCCCATTGGGCCCAATATGCTTTGAGCGTTCTGTTGAAAGGGCTGACGGCCTCCCAGGCAGGCCTTTCTCCCACGCGCTTCCATTCCAGTACCATTCTTAGTTCGGGATCAGCCTTCTGCTGTCGTTGCAATTCTTCCGGCAACCAATTGTCGTTGACGATGGTGGTTCTTAATACCTGGCAAACCCTCTCTTCCAAGCGAGAGCAATGACGGCAATCCGTTGGACAGGGTCTTCTTGAAAGAGCATCGGCATTTCGATGACTAGTACCCGCTCGATGTTCTGTGTCAAAGTCGTATCCTTGTAATCGCTCGATCCACCTTGCGACCTGGCCTTCAAGATTACGGAATTGTAGAAGCCATTTCAACGCTGCATGGTCCGTCCTCAATAAAAACTTCCGTCCGTACAAGTATTTGTAGAAGTGCTCAACGGACTTCACGACGGCCAATAATTCTTTTCTGGTCACACAATAATTCCTTTCGGCTTTCGACAAAACCTTACTGAAATAGCCGATGACCTTTTCTTGTCCATCTTGTATCTGAGAAAGTACACCCCCAATGGCCAGATTACTTGCATCTGTGTCAAGTATGAATTTCCCTTCCGTCTGTGGATAGCTCAATATTGGTGCGGTTGTCAGGGCACGCTTCAACTGTTGGAAAGCTGTTTCGCACTCTCCGCTCCAAACATACTCGCGCCCATCTTCAGTTAACCTTGTCAGGGGCTTCGCTATATTGGCAAACCCAGGAACGAAACGCCTGTAGTAGGTACATAACCCAAGAAAACTACGAACTTGGTGTTTATCTCTCGGTGTTGGCCACTCTTGGACTGCATGAATCTTATCGGGGTCGGCTGCCACTCCATTTTGTGATACGACGTGCCCGAGATATTTCACTTCCTTTCTGAATATGTGGCACTTTTTCGGACTCAGTTTCAGATTGGCTCCACGTAGTCTTCGGAACACTTCCTCTAGATTTTTCAAATGTTCGTTGAATGATTTTCCGACTACAATCACATCATCTAGGTATACCAGGCAGGTCTTCCACGACAGCCCTCTCAGGATGGTCTCCATTAGACGCTCAAAGGTGGCCGGAGCGTTACATAGACCGAAAGGCATAACTGTAAACTGCCATAGTCCGGAACCAATAGTGAACGCGGTCTTCTCCCGGTCTTCAGGTTCCATTTCAACTTGCCAATAACCGCTCTTCAAGTCCAAAGTCGAAAACCATCGCGAACCAGACAGGGTATCTAACGTGTCGTCGATGCGTGGTAAGGGATAGCTGTCTTTCTTGGTCACGTCATTGAGCTGCCGATAGTCCACACAAATTCTCGTTGACCCGTCCTTCTTACTGACCAGGACCACCGGTGATGCCCATGGACTGCTGGATGGCTCGATGACCCCTTGTTCTTCCATATCAGTAATAATCTTTTCGGCTTCTGCTCGCCTTGCTAGAGGTAGACGCCTCGGCTGCTGACGGACAGGCATAGAGTTGCCTGTATTGATTTTATGTTTTACTATATTTGTTCGTCCCTTCTGGCTATCGTCAAGAGCGAAGATATCTTGATATCGGTGAACCAAACCCTGTACCTCTTTCACTTCTGTTCTGTTAAGGTCTTCGCACGAACTAGTAACTATACCCACTAATTTTCCACCATGGTCTTTGGGCCCTGGTTTTGGAACATCAGCCATACACCTGGCTACTCGGAATACTGGCACACACTGTCCCACAAGGGTACTCTTCTTCAATGTCACCGGATCCACATTAACGTTCATAAGCCTCACCGGTACTGTCTTTCCAACCTTGATCAGCGCTTTTCCCACCAGTATGCCACTATGGATCTTCTTATCACAAACAGGCTCCATCATTCGCACACATCCTACCCGAAGATCTCCATCCAAACCTGCCTCGACAACCATCTCGCTTTGACCGTGCAATATCACATCTTCAGTCAGCAAAACCCTTACAACCGGATCTTCTCGTGGGTGCAACGGAAGTTCTTCGTTACCGACCTTCAAAACACCCTCTTTGGAATCCAACGTAAAACCAAATTTTCTCAGGAGGTCCATTCCCAAGATGAAGTCATCAGTGATATCGGCTACCAGCACCTCATGATCACGTTCTTCACTTCTAATGCCAATCTTCGTCTTCACCACTCCGCGTGTTGGTATCACTTCACCTGTTGCTGTACTGAGTTGAGTAGTTGTTGGTAACAGCTTCATACTTGTTCGTAGAACGTCAGGGCGTATAATTGACGTTGTCGCCCCAGTATCAATGAGTAGGGAGACAGTTCGATCAACAATCTTCCCATCTACGAACAAACTGCTGGTACTGTTCTTTGATGTTACGGCATGGATGGTGATCTCCGGGGTTTCTTCACTCATGCTCAACGTTCGCCCCCTCTTGCCTTCCCTTGTACTTCCCTTATTTTGGGTTTAGGGCAGCGGCGTCGTATGTGCCCTTGTTCACCGCAGTTCCAGCAACGGGGTCCTCGAACGTCTTGAGGATTCTTTTTACGGTTCTCTTCCTTCTGAAGAACTCTCATTAATAATTCTTCTAGACGATCTTTAGAACCTTCATCTTCTTCCAAAACGGTCCGAACACGCCCGTGACCTCGGGACGCTTGTTTTGCAGCTTCAAATTCTAAGGCGTGAGCAAGCGCATCATCAGTTGTTCTTGGTCGTGCCAGCCTCAATGATTGTTGTGTTTCCCCGTCTCTTAACCCATCAATGAAGGTCTGCACAGCCAGTTGTCCCAGAAATGAATCGGGTGCCGTAGTGTACGCCAATCGGACAAGCCGCGCAACATCGGCTTCAAACTCCTGCAGGCTTTCTCCATTCTTCTGAATACGATTCTTCACTTGCGCGTGATACACTTGTTGAAGATGCGCGTCTCCATATCTCATCTCCAATCTAGACACTAACAATTGGTAATCATTTTCCTGTCCTGCTGGGATTGTTTGCAGGACGTTCAGCGCGTCTCCACGCAAAGCCACAGTTAATGAAACGGCCTTTTCCTTGCGTGTCCATCCGTTGGCCCCAGCTGCCGCCTCAAATTGTTTGTAGTAGGTGGACCAAGGTATCTTTCCATCGAACGTGGGTGGTTTTACTTTTATCCCTACGGCAGGACCCTCTTCTTCTTTAAATTGCTTCTTTACTGCATTAAACGGCCACTCACAAGTTGAGGGAAACCGTAGTTGATTCATTCTATCTTCCAAAATGTCGTCTTTCTTAGCTGTTGATGGTAATTGCATTTGGGCTATTTTCTCTTCTACCATCTTTATTACCCTATCTTGTTCCGCCAATCTACCTTCCAATAGTCCTAACGCGCTGGCATTCTCAAAAAATTCTTCGAAAACTTTATCTTCCAACGCTTTGACATTTTCCAACAATTCTCCTTTAAGCCTTCTAGAACTGTCTTCGGATTTCCTGGAATTCTCCAGTATTTCTTCCTTTAGCATTCTAACATTTTCTTCGGCCTTTTCTAGTAATTCTGCAAACCTTCTAGAATTCTCTTCGTGTTTTTCCAGTACTTTTTCTTCCAGCGCTTTAGTATTTTCAAGTAATTCTTGTTTAAGCATTTTAGAATTTTCTTCAGACTTTTCCAATAGTTCCTCTTTTAACATTCTGGAATTCTCTTCCGACTTTTCCAGTAATTCCTCTTTTAACATTCTAGAATTCTCTTCAGACTTTCTAGAATTCTCTTCGGACTTTTCCAATAATTCTTCTTTAAGCATTCTAGAATTCTCTTCCGACTTTTCCAGTAATTCCTCTTTTAACATTCTAGAATTCTCTTCTATTTTACTTAATAACAAATTAGTAACAATTGCGGGTCCAGGTATTTCGAAGAGGAAACTTTCAGGGTCTTCTTGCTGCTCCAAAAGCCATTCTCTTAGCCGATTTATTAACACACTTTTAAGGCCCGTTGTGTCTAAATCTCGTTCTTCAAGTTCATGTTTCAAGTCTATTACTTTGAGATCTTTTAACAGTTTCATCACCATTTTAATTGTTTGTTGAAATTATGTTTTAACACCAAAAATTTTATTCTCACAGCACTTATTACGCGATTTTATTTATTTTAAAACGCCACACCTGACATCACTGTAACGTTCTTTTTAAAATAATAACAAAAGTGCTGGTTAAATCGTCTATTAATAAGAAATATTTATTTACAAACACTAATGAATACACTATAAATTAACGCTATGATTATAAACCATTAAAAACTATTATTTACAGACTATGAATTTCTAATACAACATTTATCTTTACATTCACTATTTATTTTGTGATACACAGTTAATGACTTGCTGTTGACTGCCCCTTTTTATCCGCAAAGTCGCTTTTATACCACCATACAAATCTTCTAGAAATCGCTCGAACATACCGGTATATTGCTAGAATAACCGAGTCTATTTCACAGGCTTCGTGCGATGAGTAATGCTCTCGATCGCTGTAGAATTTTCCATTTGTTGTTCGAGAAGAAGTTCTTTCTTTTTCTCTTTTGTTACAATATATTTCGTTACATAGCACGTTCTATCCACGTCGATTGCACGTGATCTCTTGAGGTACCTTCAAGTCATTCGAGAGCACGTGTTATTCTAGTACCCGAGCTTATGTACCGTGGTTTATGGTATATTTATAGATATTGTATCAACTTCTATTTTTCTTCTTAAAACTTAATAATTAAAATACTGTAATAATTTCATCATGTCATTATGTTAGTATTAAACATAACATAATTTGATTTTATTTTAGAAATTACTTATCAATCAGACATAAAATAAGGTTTAATTATTCTAATAAAATTGATAATAATGGCTCTTTTTCTTAGTTTCTTATCTATTTGCTACTCAAATTTAAATTAAGTTTGATCATTTGGTACTTCAGATATAAGCAAAATGAATGTATCTTCTGGTATGTTGTCGTCAGTATGTGTTCGAAAAATCCCCTTCTTGTAGTGTCGTTTTTGCAGCAAAGACTTTCAAAATTAGATTGATTAGATTCTAAATTCTTCTACCAATCTAATTTTATGCATCTCTGTTCTTGAAGAAGGTATTTCCATACAATTTGTAAAGAATGAAAATATTTTAAAGCATTTCGTTAGGTTTATTAATAGGTATTAACCAGTTACAACAAACGAAAAATCCACTTTACATGGGAATTAATTAAAAAAAATAAAAGTTCACCTATTTACACAAATTAATAAGAGAAGGGTTACTAAACGGAACAATGACCAAATAGGGATTAGTAGAGATAAATTGTCTAGAAAGCATCTTTTTACATATATGTATCTGTACATTAAAACGATATAGTTTAATAAAACAAGAAAATACGTGTTACCTGTAAAACCTATACACTGTGTTGATGAAACACAGATTATTATATATTTACAAATATGAATTGTTTGTTCTAATTATTTTCGATCATTGCAGTCGTTAAACTGTCGTTTCTTATTTGCTAGTAGAATTAAGTACAAGTAAATAGTTAATGAGGTCCATTTTAAATTTGAAATCTAGAGATGCGTTATATAACAAAAAGTTGAAACTTGGAGCTAATAAATCGCAAGTGGAAGAAATCTACATAATGTTGTTTTGATGTCTTCCAAAAGACAAATTGAACGAAAATATTTACTAGCGCATCTCAGTACTATTTAAGAAAATAAGTTATATAGTAGACATCCATCAGCTTTTTATCTGCTTTTTATTCCATTTACTACTTTTCTTAAATTATTGATTCTTTTAAACTTCTTTTTCATTTGATTGCTTCAGATTACGAGGTAACCAGCCGGTCATACTGTGTACGTGGCATTAAATAATGAAAATGCCTTTTTATAAACTACCTATTCTCGTATCATTTTAAATTCAAATTCATTTAAATAGATCTGAACAGGGGTGTGCTGGGTATGTCAGACCAGGTCAGGAAAAAGCTTTAGGTTCACTGGTCGCTTCCTGCTAGTTTTCGAGAAAATAGCATTTTAAGTTTTAAGTACGCTCATTGTACACATTATATTAAAAATACGAAACAAGCAAAAACATTTTACATTTTTTTTTAAATTTTATAAGTTTTAAAAAATGTAAAAAAACATGTTGATAAGGAAAATATGTTCTAAATCATTACATTTGCTTTCTAGCCCCCCCCCCCGCATTAGGAGGTTTCTAGTTATATTAATTACACCCTGTATAGCGTGAACAATTTCTGGAATAAGTATTTTAGTGAGCCTGCGGTGGACGAGTAGTGTCATTGCATCACTCGTGTTCCAAGGGTCGTGAGTTCGAATCCCACTTGGGGCGACGGGATTTTTCTAATTGGAAAATTCCGCCACCTCAACTATGGGTGTGTGTATTCGTGTTGCATGTTAGATGGGGAACAGATGACTTTAACTGTTGGTTCCCCCGTAGTGTAGGTGTGAAATAAAAAAAAGTATTTTAGTACCATAAGGTGTAAATCTTCCGAATTCAAATAATTGCATGACTTTCACCACTCGCATAGCAGAAAGGAAGGTAATGTTTTACCTATTACAAACATTGCAAAGGAACACCAACAATTAGAAATTACATTTAACTTTCTGCTCACCGTACGTAGCCTTGCACGCCCCTGGATCTGAATACATGTTAGTTTGCTCGAGCTTTTTAATGTTACGTCTGGCTTAAATACTGGCTTAAATACTTAAATATTCGATGATGGCATATTTACATATTGCTAAATATATTTGAAGAATTGAATATTTTTCTTTCAAAATAGCTTTTAAACAATCAAAACTGTTTTTACACAAATTCAATATCATGTATTTGCGTTATTTAATTTGTTAACTAGCATACTTGGTTAATAATCTATTAATAACATGACGTTTTATTTGAAATATGTGGTTTGTATTGATTTTAGTGAGGTAGTTAATGTAATAAATTATATCTAAACCACAGAAATTTATTACAGGATACTTGTAATATGTCATTCGTAAATGTTCTATCAATGAATTTGCTGCATTGTAAAGTTGCCGACTTCACTGAATCATCATTAACCATAAACAAGCTTCGATAACGGTGTCCCCAAAAGCAAAATTTATTTAAAAGATCACCTTTTTTTAAAATAAGTACATTTTAGACGTGAAGGTTGAAGCCGGAACCGAACGTGCATGTGTAGCTTTTACATCACATAAGAAAGCATATCTCAAAATTTCCATCGACAGGAATGTTGTAACTATGTAATTCTCAAATAGTGAATAATTTCTCTTTGCAGAAGCTTTAATCAGTGCTCTGTTCACAAGTTATAAGGTCGGTGCAGATAGTTCAAATTGTATACTTATTAGTTCGATAAACTATAAATAGTATAGTTAGTGCAGATAGTAGCCTAGGTACACATACTAGTATAGATAGTATAATGGAAAGTTTCTGTATAGAGTGGACAAATATACAAACATTTAATGTAAAATTTGACGACACTTTTTACACAGATGGACATTTCACAAGCCGCTAAACTTCTTAAACCGGATCCTAAACAAAAATAGTGCAGACAGTACAAATTCTACATATAATGCAAACAGTCTACATACAGTGCAGATGGGGTAGATACTATCTACCCATCTGCACTAATAGTTCACTATCTACTAGATAGTAAACTATTAGTGCAGATAGTGTACATAGCGCAAATACTACAGATAGTGCAAATAGTACACATTATATATAGTACAGACAGTGCAAACAGTAAACATAATACAGATAGTACATATAGTGCAGATTATGCTGATAGCGAGGGGAAGGTCACTTCATAAATAGGTGCACAAATTCAAAAAAGTGTTAACATAAATATAAATAAATATATAAATATACAGTAGAACTCTTTAATCCCAACCTATAAATGCAAGGCTAATCGGTATTAACGAGGAATTCGGATTACTGGATGTACGAATATAAACAATTACTTTATGCCATGGTACTTTATTATAAAGAACTTAGCTTATGTAATTTACTAATTTAATTTTTATTACTTACATTTTTTTTATATTTAATTAAGAAAATCAGTAATTTGTTTGCTTGAGAAAGTTTTTTGTGTTTTTCTATTTCCTGTACCTTTGTCAGCAGACATATTAGATATATTCTAGAAGATTTTAGTTTAGTTTTTCTTTATATCGCTGACTGTCAATTTACCAACACCATATTTTAAAGCAATCGCTAAACACTAACCCAATATTTAATTGTTAAATAATTTCTCTAATAGTTTTAATAATGTGTGTTTTTGTTTTGACATTTTTTAATTGAATTTTACGTGAAAAAACGCAAATTTCACATTCGTATGATTGCGGCATTCGACTTCGTCTCATGCTGCTTCACAGTCGTGAGAAATTGGCACTTTTCTGCACTTGTAACACAATATACTATTAATACATTTAACTAACATCAAATACTTACTGTAAACATATCAAATGAGAGACACTCAAAATGCGTCATATTATATATCAAGATAATTTTAAGTACTTTCCAACGGTATATGATTCATCGGCAGACATTGACTATGAAAGGGTCAATGGCCAAAAATATAATAAAATTAGATCAAAATTAAGCAAATAAAAGAAAAAATTAATTATCTTTTCCAAGATGGCGCATAAGCACCTCTTATTCAACTTGGGACTATCAGTTTCTTAGATAGTATGTATTTACCAACATCTATGTCACATCTATGCCAAATCTCAGGTTCCTCTTAATTTATTCCGTTATTTTTCATTTAAACCGCCATCTTTTTCAAGATGGCGGCTCGAGCACATTTTATTCAACTCGGGACACATTACTTTCTCAAACACATCTCTTTATGTATACACCAACATCTATGCCAACTTTCAGCCTTCAATAATTTATTCCGTTATTAAATTTTGATCTAATTTTATTATACTTTTGGCGATTGACCTTTTCATAGTCAATGTCTGCCGATGAGTCATATACCGTTGGAAAGTACTTAAAATTACCTTTCAAATGATATGATAATATAACGTATTTTGAGTGTCTCTCATTAGATATGGTTACTTAGTTGTAAATAATTTTAAATAGATTTAAATACCTTTAAATTCATTTAAATATATTTAAATACCAGTAAATATTTTTAAATAGATATAAATACCCTACATAGCTGTGTATTTATTTATATTTATAAATAGATGTACAAATTTTCCTGAATGACCTTCCCCTCGGCTGATAGTGTAGGTAGCATAGATAATACTAATGCAGATTGTACACACATTACAAACAGTACACACACTACATACCGGGTGTTGCATGGGGAAACGCACCATAGGGTATGTAATATACCAATGTGATAATCCAGATGATGGAATATTACCTTTTCAATCGATTCTATTACAAAGAAATATTTTTCATATTCTGGTAGAGAAACAAATAATCCTGTACGATTCATAGATATTTTTCTTTAATTTTAAGAATGTTTAATCGAAATACATATCAATTGAAGTTTAATCTCCTCTACACAAATGATAAACCAGTTCAGTGTTAGAATAACCTAGGAAAGTAATATTCCCACAATTACAAATTAGCATTACATGATGCATCTCCCTTGCAACACCATATATAGTTTACCTAGATATAAACATTGCAAATATACGTACAGATAGTGTATATATATATATATTGTACAGAAGTGCAGCCAGTAAAGATTGTGCTGAGTTTTGTGTATATGATAAGTGTACTCCTGGGTAGACACAAAGATACAATTGATAAGAACAAACAACTTGGCATATAAGAAGACTATTTTGCCACCTAAATATGTTTATATGAAAACAAAAAATAAATTGAACCTGAATGGTTAGTGAGCGGAACATAGCAAAACCATAATAGTAATTCAGCTTTTGCGGAATATATTCTAAACGTTAGTCACTCTTTCAATACAAAAGAAAACATCACTATTTTACCTATTTTACCAAATTGCTTCTTCCTGAAAAAGCTGATATTCACAAACACAATACTAATTTCCAATATCAGTTGGGCACAATTTAGTGGCTGATTAAAGTTTTGCAGAGACTTAGAGCTCTCATACACCCCCACCCTCTGCGTCATCACATCAAATAAAAAGATAAACGTAAAGAATAGTTATTTAATTTAAATTAGATAATTAGGTTAAGGGATTTTGCTGACAACCTTAATTTTATGGTAATTACGTGCCTTAATCAAATTCTTTTACATAAGATAAGAAATTAATAAATATAAAATGTAGATCAATTATTGTCTTATTTTTACAGTTGGTTTGTTATGAATCAGCGTGATTTTAATGTACAACGTACAAATTTTCTTTACGGTGCCGATTACAATTTTCGTAGAATTAGTCACCCCACTAATCTGCTTGGGATGTTTATTATTTTTAAACAATGGCTTTCAAAATCAGTTTGTTTGTTTGATTTTCTAAAACAAGATCAAGACCCAGCTGCGATTATACTTAAGCAAGGTTGCCAGATATGGCAATGGTTTTTTCTAAATTACTCGAAAGCTCATTAACATAGAAAAAAATTTATTAATACTTTTTTGTTCCTTTTGATGTCTTCTATCACCCCTTAAAATTAATGCGTTCTAACTCATGACACCCTGTATAGTTTTGTGAATTTATTATTCTTTACAGACCCGATTATGAAAATTTACTGTATGGTTAACATCAATTTTCTATATTCCTTAATTTTGCTTGATTTTTATTTTATTTATTTCTTTGAGTTTTATATTAAATTGCTTATAAAATTCATTATACCTATATTATATTAATGTATTTGAATTTTATAAATTCTTTCAATTTTATAATTTATTTTTATAAAACCAATAAATCTTTTTATATAAACTTTATTTATTAAAAAATATAATGCTCATACTTTTCAAATATTCATCTTTTACAGACTTTAATAATTTTTAGGTAATTTTCAAAATGTTATAAAACTTTTATTAATTTATTATGATTGTTTTGCCAAGATTTGTTAGAATTATTGTTTGCTTAAATAAACAATTAAAATGAACAATTAAAACAATGAAATATATTTTTGGGGATTTATCATTATTTGCAGACTTGTTGCAAAATAATATAGACATTTTCAGTTATTTAATATGGGTTTCCTAAATCTTATAATTTATTTAATTGCAAAAATTAATATTACTTCTGAAAGGAGTTTCTTGAAGAAATGTAGAAATGTTGTAGCTGGTATTATGATGATGAATATGATACACAGCTTCTTCTTAGCAGACGCGAAGGGGTAGGGCGGTGTGAGGGGAACCCCCTGATAGAATTTCATGAAACTTCTCATGGGGTAGGTGAAAAAATTGTACTTCACTTCTAGCAACAGAAACTTCAAGAAACAGTCACTTTGTAAACAAAAAAAAATCGAGGGCGTCCTTTAGCAAAAATAAAAGCAAACTAACTAATATGATTTTGGGCTCGTAATTCACTTACGTCAAAAACTTATGTCATAAATTTAACTTTTTTATTCACGATCGTCTTAATTATTAAGTTTTCCTCGTACATAAAAATCCTTGTAAAAATTACAAACAAAAAGTTGTATTAACTTCGAAATCATTACGTTTAACTCTATAGGGGAAAGATTTCAAAGCATTCTTCCCAACTGAAACGTTACACGTCGTACATATCCTACATTCACGAAATACGAGGGAACTAAATTCTATTTAAAGAAAGGAAACTTTATATAAAGCCAATTTGCAATCGTTTGCTCAAACCCGCTGCTACTACATCTCATTCTATCCTACCTTTATAGTTGAATTTTCCCGATTCAATAGATCCCTTAAATTAATGCAAATCAATGGAAACCTTTTGGTAGCTCAAGTAAGACGTCACCGCGGTCGAAGTCGAACGAAGGAGCGCAGGCGTTTTCCAACTTTCCCCTAAAGATAGCAACTTAAAATGTAGGACAGTTTCCCACTAGATGTTTTAACTTTGATTCTTTTAAAATGTAGGGCTTTTTTCTCTTTTGTTTTGATTACATTTAAAAATTGTAAAACTTCTTTAGAAAAAAAGATGTATCTGCTGGAGACATTTTCAATTTCAGGTATATAATTTGTTTTGGCTGAAAAGTTTTGAGTCAAATTTATGAATTAAAACTACTTTTATGATTAATGTAAAAGGTGTACGTAGTATAATAAACAAACATTTTAAGTTAAATATATTTTCATCTCTAAAAAGCGAATCAAAGAAGAAACATCTCTCGAAAACTATTTCGATGCTTTTGTTAAAAAACTGAAATGTATCACTAATAATAAATATTTGTATTTTTTAACTTGAATTGAAACTGAATGCCTGGTCAAAATTTATAAAAATATTGACATACGGATCAAAAAGAAGTACTGCAGATATATTTACGTATTTTTCCCCTCATGTATTTCAGTTCTTTTATATTGACACGACGTTGACGTCCACGCGAGTTTCATGACGACAGGACATGTGCGGATTACGGAATCGACCAGCCCTCCGTATCGAGTGCTACCGGATCGCACACTCCGGAAAATTTGTAGTTTGCAGTCAGACTAGAAGAGCTTTGTTTACGAAGCTTTAACTCTGAAGACGTATGTTTCATTCATAGATTTCAATGTGCCGCTGAATCGAAATGAAACGCGACCGGCAACAACGTGTTGCACTGAAATTATTATTGGTTTGTTGTCCTTTTGTCAAGCTTTACTTTTATAGCAGTTAGGAGAAAGTTAGATTGATACTTGAGAACTGTACGGTATATTTTTATGACATATGTTAGCGCTGTGTGATACAAAATAGACTTTGTAAGTTTTGGATTGTTTTAAACCTTTTCGTAATAAACTTATTATACCAAAGTTATGTTTGTTTTGTATTTAATAGTCTAAAAAAGTATAATTCGAAACTTTGTTTTATTGTGCTTAAAAGCTAATTAAGCTATTATTTGACATTCATGAAATTAAGAGGTTTTCATGAGCTTTTTCAGTATACTGTAACATTATGAATTAAAGTCTCGTAATGTCTGTCACATTGTTTCACCATCTTTTCTTTTTCATTTTTTACTTTCCCATATTTTCCTTAATTTTTTTTTAATTAATTAGAGCTATGTCCAGAATCAGAATAATTAATTTTAAATCATTTTTTGCAAACTTACATTTTAAATACAAGTTACACTTCATTCTACAACTGCACATTAAGTGTAGTGAATTTTCTATTGTTGAATTGTAAAAAAATCCGAAATTCATGGATTTGATTGAAAGATTATTACCAGGAATGATTTTTATATAATCTACCAAGTCTTCAAGTTCTGAAGTAATGTAAAATTGTACTTTTCAACATAGGTCCCATTTATTTCTATATACTTACTCCAGTGATTTTCCAATAAGGTGATCTAATTAAAAAAAAATTAAGTCACTGCAAAATATTAGTCAACGGCTGCTGCATAAGAATCGCTGAGTGCCAAATCAAGGCTGTATGGTGAATCAGAAGCATACCATATTTAATATTTATTTGTTAAATGTATATTAATCGTGTAATGTAAGTACGTATGTAATTTAAATAAATGTTTTCTCAATTTAAAAATAAAAATCTTCAAATTTTACAAATATTTAACATACATTTTGAAAATAAATTTCTAATAAAGGATGTGTTATGTAGATTATATAAATATTACACAGCTCATAAATGTTAAAATAACGTAATGTAAAATATGCTTTTATATTTTTGCAGTTTTTTTTTGTAGTCTGATAATCTATATTTCGTATAGATATATTCATATTACATCAATACAACAAAACATGTTTAAACAACATTTTAAGATTAATATAATAATAAATCTTTTTTGAAGCCAGTCATCAATATTCTGTGTACTTTTCGAACTTTCGCCAAGCAGCATTTTTAGTCATCGCTACGTACCAGTAACTACCAGTGCAACTATTAAGTTTTTGCCAATAGTCACAAGCACGTAATTGCTACGGTTTCGTTACGTGCCTGGAACCAAAATGGGCAACAATTTTTGGGTAGCAGATACGTAGCGGCGTAGTAATTGCTACTTTCGAGGAACTTCTTTTCTCTTCTCTTTTCTCTTTGACACATCGTGTCGCGTGATAACTCTTACTCTTTGAACTTAACAAATATTCTATCATTTTCTATACTAATGCTGTGATCGTGTCACAAAATGGATTACTATTTTATTTGTAGTTAAATAAGAGACAAAATTTAATAGCGGCTTTTGCGGTGTGGTGTTCAAATAAACCTGACATTTCTAAAATATTAGGAAAGTAATTAAAAAATCGTCAATGTAATAACAGATTGAATAGTTTAGATAAATTGTAAAAGTTTATATATTTTAGCATAACAGTAATAAACAATCGTTTAACAGAAATAGTGCTATTTTTTAATTAGATGCAGGTTTCTCACTGAAAAACCATTTATTAGATGCACACCCATCTGCGAAGATGTCGCTTCAAAAATGCCCCCTCTTTCCATATGGTAAAGCATATGAAGGTTCCGGCATTAATAATATTAAAGTATTTGGTGGTACTGACGGACGGCCTAGTATTGGTTAGTTACATCATTACAAATAAATGTTGCCAACTTCAATTTCCATACATAACAATTTCTATTTGCCACCAATTTGTCATTTTTATTGAAGGTTATGTAGTAAAACATCTAATAACAATAATAACAAATTGCAAATTGATTGATGGCCTCTAACATTTTACAAGTAAATATGGAGATGAAGTAGTTTACGAAAAATTACTTTAAAGTGATTCTCCTGGGTAGCAAAAACGTAAGTTTTACTTTCAAATACTACTGTAAAGTTCCGTTACTTTAAAAGGTTAAACAATAGTTCCAGGCAGGTGGCAGGAATTTTCAATATTACTTTAAAGTTTTAAAAATTTAAAGTAGCTTCGAGCAAGTTACTGCTACAATCATAATACCACTTTGAAGTTGCGACGACTTTAAGATAATTATACTAAGTGGCAATGTCGTTCCATTTACTTTAAAAGTTACTTAGAAGTAATGGAACTACGTAGTTCCAATAAATAGCATAAACAACTACACAATGACTAAAATATTCCGAATTGAAGTAATTAAACCTATAAAGTCATAAATTTAGTTGTAGTTACGTAACAACTACTCAATCAAAGTTCCGATCTCAGTTACTGCTACTTAGATACTGCTTGGGTATGTCTCGTGCAATTGCCGTGAAGCAGAAAAGACCTTTGAGAGTAACTATTACGACTTTATTTTTCCTTTTCATTAGGGTTTTCTGCATATATTCAATCAAGAATATTTCTTCAATGTTCCAAAACATTTAGTCATCAGTTTCTGGCTTTACAAACCATTTGAACAGTTGTTTCAGCCACTCTAACTTCTTTTGCAACGACTGAAATCTTTAATTTTCCATCCGTCATCACAATTTCTTTATTTTTTTTAAAGGTCTTCTTCGTTCTTACTTTCACAAGCCTTAATACACTTTGGCTGCGAAATCGAAATTGCTTAGATTAGACCAAAATCTCACTTGGGAATATGGCGGCATATTTTTTCCGTACACGTTATCATACCTGGTTTGGCTTGGTTTATTACCTACTTTTGCTAAGAAATATAGTATACTGATTCTGCATTGAAACTTAATGCCACTCATTTTCTATCGTTAAAATCTCTAATAAAACTACAGTCCAAATCTTTCAATTCGAATTTACTGAATACGTTTGTAAATGTGACAAGGTGCTAAACAACAGAAAATAACAATTGTTTCTATTTAGTTCTATGGATAGGTAGATTACATAAAAATCTTTCCTGGTAGTTATTTCAACTGAGAAAATCAATTCATGGTTAATAATATTTTTTAAGGATTTTTTTTCTGTTGATAATAATTTTATTAATTCTAGCGGCTTAGTTTTATACTCGATTATTATATGTACCGATATGTTGGTAAAAGATTCTTAAATTTTAATAAACTTTTTATTTGCTAGACCGGCTTTGTCTCATATTTCTGTCAACAAAAGAAAGTTGACTGTCTAATCAGGGGCCATTTTACATCTTCTAAGTTATTTTTTGGAAAAATTTGTCAATTCGGGTTTACCTTATGATCTTCACCTTTTATCATCTGTGGTTTTCTCCAGTAGTGGAGTAACGCTAAGCAAAAAAAAGAGCGTTATCTCGGAACCGGTCCAAACTACTTCGATTTGAATAATCTTTTTTTAAAGTCTTGTAAATATGAAATACTAAAACCTTTACAAATTAGAAATTGACGCTCAGAACGGGAAATGTGGTGAAACTCGAATAACCTAAAACCATAACCAAGTGGTTCCGCACCGGTTGCTCGACCATCTCAGAACAGGATAATTTTTGGTGTGTTATCATATCTATGTATTGGTAGTTCGAAGCCACTATTAATTTATTTTTATTCCTTTTAATTTAAATACGGCAGCCATATTTGTTTCGTGGTGCACGACGTTTCTTGCACTTTTCTATGTAAACGAAAATCTTGATATCTCAAGAACAGTTGGTCGTAGAAAGTCGCGGTAAAAACCATTGCATTCTTCACATTTCCAACTACATTTGTTGTTCTAAACATAAATTTTGTAAGATGTTTCCTTATGGGCGCAAATTAAGTCCGAAGTTTAACGCTTTTTTTTGCAAAATTTCGGCTTTTTAGAGTGACATATTACCAGACGATGGCGAAGTATCAGCGCTCATTCTTTTTAAAAAAGTACACAGTTAAGTATAGTTTATGTTCAAAATATTTCAAATCTGAAACTTCATTATTTTGGTATTTATGGGCTTTTGAAATTCTCGTTTTCTTCATTTTTGAGCAACTTTGGACCTCAACATCTCTTGTGGTCATGGATGGATTTTTTTTATATTACGTGCATATGAAGCAGCATATGATGGAAAACTGTGGTAAAAATTTTAACTTTGTTATTATCGTGAGGACAGAGTTATGCTCAGTTGAAAACTGTAAATGTATACCATTTCCATTAGTATTAGTATTAGTGTTACTGAGTAAATGTACTTTATTCTGGTGCTAATATTGGTTTGGGAAAGTAAAATTATTATAATTACTATTATTATATAGAGTTATATGCTATTGATGGAAGTCCTTGCAGCGATAACTGATGTTATTAATATAACAAGGGAGCTTTTTCTTTGTATTTGCTTCCGTGGCCGATTTCTCTATCAATCCGTGTAAATTAAATGACAGCTAACATGAGTATAACTTTGTTCTCAAGCTAATATCAAAGTTACCATTTTTACCACAGTTTACCATCATATGCTGCTTTATATGCACGTAATATAAAAAAAATCCATCCATGACCATAAGAGATGTTGAGGTCCAAAGTTGCTCAAAAACGAAGAAAACGAGAACTTCGAAAGCCCATAAATACCAAAATAATGAAGTTTCAGATTTGAAATATTTTGAACATAAACTATCCTTAACTGCGTGCTTTTTTAAAAAGAATGAGCGCTGATACTTCGCCATTGTCTGGTAATATAACACTCTAAAAAGCCGAAATTTTGCAAAAACTGCGTTAAACTTCGGACTTAATTTGCGCCCATAAGGAAGCATCTTACGAAATTTATGTTTAGAGGAACAAATGTAGATAAAAATGTGAAGAATGCAATGGTTTTTACCGTGACATCCTACGATCAACTGTTCTTGAGATATCAAGATTTTCGTTTACATAGAAAAGTGCAAGAAACGTCGTGCACTACGAAACAAATATGGCTGCCGTATTTAAACCAAAAGGAATAAAAATAAATTAATAGTGGCTTTGAGCTACCAATACATAGATGTGATAACAGACCACGAATTATCCTGTTCTGAGATGGTCGAGCAACCGGTGCGGAACCACTTGGTTATGGTTTTAGGTTATTCGAGTTTCACCACATTTCCCGTTCTGAGCGTCAATTTCTAATTTGTAAAGGTTTTAGTATTTTATATTTACAAGACTTTAAAAAAAGATTATTCAAATCGAAGTAGTTTGGACCGGTTCCTAGATAAAACCGTAAGGTTACTCCACTACAGGTATGAATTTTAATTTAATAGCTGATGTAACAGAAGTGCGAAATCCGTTGTTTAGGTGCAGATACCTTCTGGTTCCGAGCATTTATACAGGGTGGTTCCTAGCTTCTGCACCGAACTTGACCAATGCATTTCTGATGGTATTTCGAACAAAAAGTTTTAATAAAGTTTTATGGGTAGAGAAGAAAGTCAAAATGCTTGGTAATTTTGACCAACGTTTTTAGAAAAGCACATATAAAATTATAAACGCGTTTATGGTGATATAACTAATAACTGTTAGTGCCAGCTGAAGCTTGAGAACCAGACAAAATAATTTGTGAATAAAGCACAAGTTTGTTTATGCTGTATATCACTTAAGAATGGAAACTTGAACTTGAAATAAATTCAAGGTCTAATAACATCTTTAAAATAAATCTGCTTTATAGGAGCATATCTTCTGATTTTTAAAGAGAACATCTGATTTACGCATGTAAGTTAATTAGATTAAAGGGAATTTCTATTAGTGTGGGCGGCTATGAATCTAATTTAAAAATCATAAAAACCATTCGGCTTTATTACGAATGCTAGTATCTGCGATGCGATGCGATGCGGGGATCCCCCGAAGTATGACATGACGCCTTGTTGTGACTACTTTAATTCAACACTTTAATAATGAGAACTCCAGAATTTTAATCTGCGGCGAGTTTGTTAATAACATCGTTTACAAACCTTGAGCTACACTTGACCTACACCAATATCCTTTTCTTAATTATCGGCGTTCTGGGAATTATCATCTGACTGACTGACCTCTTAAAATTGTATTGTGAAAGAATCAGATTCCAGGCTCAGTAACGTAAACATAACAAAACATAAAACGTCCATTTTTAGTGATTTTGGAAGAACATAACAAACTCTACTGTATGTGCTAAAAACAGTATGCCCTTCTTTATTTGCATTTTCTTTTCAAAAACTACGCTTCTGAGAAAGGAATGTTATAGGGATTTTTTGGTTGACTTATCGATGCTAACTACTTGCCGCGTTTGATATGCTTCATCCTGTATAAAATCAGAAATATGGAACATACGTAAATAATGTAGACGCTATAATATAGAAAAGATGTTTATATAGAACGTTAATAATATTGAATATAAAAATATAGAAGATAATAATGTAGAAAAGCAAACTTGTAGAATAGAAACATAAATAAATATAACACTAATTTTTAATAATATTTAATTGGCGATTTTTTATGATATATTATTTTTTGTTTAAAATTAAATATCATAAAATTTTTTTTTTGGACGCAACTATATTTCATATAACAAACATATTAAAAATGTTTTTCTTTGATATAATTAAATATAAATTTGATTGATATATTGATGTAAAGAAACTGAAAACTATATAATATACATATTGTAACAAGAGAGAAAAAGAAAGAACCTGTTTTCGAGCAACAAATGGAGTGTTCTACCTCATTCGAGAGAATGACGCATCGCACAAGCATGTAAATCAGACGCGGTTTATTCTAGCGCTTTCTAGAATACATAGAAGGTTCCAGCGACTTCTGGTGCGATTATATGAGGGTATAAAAGCGGATTCGCGGATAAAAGAGGGGCAGTCAACAGCGAGTCGTTAACTGTGTTTCACAAAATAAATAGTAACTGTATAGATAAATGTTATATTAGAAATTCATAATCTGTAAATAATAGTTTTAATGGTTTATAATCATAGCGATAATTTATAGTGTATTCATTAGTGTATAGAAATAAATATTTGTTTGTGAATAGACGATTTAAACAGCACTTGTATTATTATTTTTAGAAAGAACGTTACAGTGTTGTCAGGTGTTGGAGTTTTAAAATAAATAAAAACGCGTAATAATTAATTAAAGTGCTGTGAGAATAAAATTTTTGGTGTTAAAACATAATTTCAACAAACAATGAAAATGGTGATGAAACTGTTAAAAGATCTCAAAGTAATAGACTTGAAACATGAACTGGAAGAACGAGATTTGGAAACAACTGGCCTTAAAAACGTGTTAATAAATCGGCTAAAAGAATGGATTTTAGAACAGCAAGAAGATCCTGAAAGTTTCCTCTTCGAAATACCTGGACCCGCAATTGATACTAGTTTGTTGTTAAGTAAAATGGAAGAAAGTTCTAGAAAAGCCGAAGAGAATTCTAGAATGTTAAAAGAGAATTATTGGAAAAGTCTGAAGAAAATTCTAAAATGCTTAAACAAGAATTACTTGAAAATACTAAAGCGCTGGAAGAAAAAGTACTGGAAAAACACGAAGAGAATTCTAGAAGGTTTGCAGAATTACTAGAAAAGGCCGAAGAAAATGTTAGAATGTTAAAGGAAGAAATACTGGAGAATTCCAGGAAATCCGAAGACAGTTCTAGAAGGCTTAAAGGAGAATTGTTGGAAAATGTCAAAGCGTTGGAAGATAAAGTTTTCGAAGAATTTTTGGAGAATGCCAGCGCGTTAGGACTATTGGAAGGTAGATTGGGGGAACAAGATAGGGTAATAAAGATGGTAGAAGAGAAAATAGCCCAAATGCAATTACCATCAACAGCTAAGAAAGACGACATAACCGATATGTTGGAAGATAGAATGAGGCAACTACGGTTTCCCTCAACTTCTGAGTTTAATGAAGTAAAGAAGCAAATTAAAGAAGAAAAGGGTCCTGCCGTAGGGATAAAAGTAAAACCACCCACGTTCGATGGAAAGATACCTTGGTCTACCTACTACAAACAATTTGAGGCGGCCGCTGGGGCCAACGGCTGGACAGGCAAGGAAAAGACCGTTTCTTTAACTGTGGCTTTGCGTGGAGACGCGTTAAACGTCCTGCAAACAATCCCCGCAGGACAGGAAGGAAAATGATTATCAATTGTTAGTGTCTAGATTGGAGATGAGATATGGAGACGCACATCTTCAACAAGTGTATCACGCGCAAGTGAAGAATCGTATCCAGAAGAATGGAGAAAGCCTGCAGGAGTTTGAAGCCGATGTTGCGCGGCTTCTCCGATTGGCGTACCCTACGGCACCCGATTCATTTCTGGGGCAGCTTGTTGTGCAGACCTTCATTGATGGGTTAAGAGACGGGGAAACACAACAATCATTGAGGCTGGCACGACCAAGAACAACTGATGATGCGCTTGCTCACGCTTTAGAATTTGAAGCCGCAAAACAAGCATCCCGAGGCCACGGGCGAGTTCGGACCGTTGTGGAAGAAGATGAAGGTTCTAAAGATCGTCTAGAAGAATTATTAATGAGAGTTCTTCAGAAGGAAGAGAACCGTAAAAAGAATCCTCAAGACGTTCGAGGACCCCGTTGCTGGAACTGCGGTGAACAAGGACATGTAGAACGGCGTTGTCCCAAAATAACAAAAGTACAACCGTCGGAAAAGTTAAAAGGGGTTGGCAAGAGAAGGCGAACGTTGACTGTTAGTAAAGATGCCCCAGAGATCACCATCCATGCCGTAACATGGAAGAACAGTACCAGCAGTTTGTTCGTAGATGGGAAGATTGCTAACCGAACTGTTCCACTACTTATTGATACGGGGGCGACAAAATCCATCGTACGCCCTGATGTTCTACGATCAAGTATTAAATTGTTACCGACAACTACTCAACTCCGTACAGCAACAGGTGAAGTGATACCAACACGCGGAGTGGTGAAGATGAAGATTGGCATTGGAAGTGAAGAACGTGATCATGAGGTGCTGGTAGCCGATATCACTGATGACTTCATCTTGGGAATGGACCTCCTGAGAAAATTTGGTTTTACGTTGGATTTGAAAGAGGGTGTTTTGAAGGTCGGTAACGAAGAACTTCCTTTGCACCCACGAGAAGATCCGGTTGTAAGGGTTTTGCTGACTGAAGATGTGATATTGCCGGGTCAAAGCGAGATGGTTGTCGAGGCGGGTTTGGATGGAGATCTTCCGGTAGGATGTGTGCGATTGATGGAGCCTGTTTGTGATAAGAAGATCCATAGTGGCATACTGGTGGGAAAAGCGCTGATCAAGGTTGGAAAGAGAGTACCGGTGAGAATTATTAATGTTAATGTGGATCCGGTGACATTGAAGAAGAGTACCCTTGTGGGACAGTGTGTGCCAGTATTTCGAGTAGCCAGGTGTATGGCTGATGTTCCAAAACCAGTGCCCAAAGACCATGGTGGAAAATTAGTGGGTATGGTTACTAGTTCGTGCGAAGACCTTAACAGAACGGAAGTGAAAGAGGTACAGGGTTTGGTTCACCGATACCAAGATATCTTCGCTCTTGAAGATAGCCAGAAGGGACGAACAAATATAGTAAAACATAAAATCAATACAGGCAACTCTATGCCTGTCCGTCGGCAGCCGAGGCGTCTACCTCTAGCAAGGCGAGCAGAAGCCGAAAAGATTATTACTGATATGGAAGAACAAGGGGTCATCGAGCCATCCAGCAGTCCATGGGCATCACCGGTGGTCCTGGTCAGTAAGAAGGACGGGTCAACGAGATTTTGTGTGGACTATCGGCAGCTTAATGACGTGACCAAGAAAGACAGTTATCCCTTACCACGCATCGACGACACGTTAGATACCCTGTCTGGTTCACGATGGTTTTCGACTTTGGACTTGAAGAGCGGTTATTGGCAAGTTGAAATGGAACCTGAAGACCGGGAGAAGACCGCGTTCACTATTGGTTCCGGACTATGGCAGTTTACAGTTATGCCTTTCGGTCTATGTAACGCTCCGGCCACCTTTGAGCGTCTAATGGAGACCATCCTGAGAGGGTTGTCGTGGAAGACCTGCCTGGTATACCTAGATGATGTGATTGTAGTCGGAAAATCATTCAACGAACATTTGAACAATCTAGAGGAAGTGTTCCGAAGACTACGTGGAGCTAATCTGAAACTGAGTCCGAAAAAGTGCCACATATTCAGAAAGGAAGTGAAATATCTCGGGCACGTCGTATCACAAAATGGAGTGGCAGCCGACCCCGATAAGATTCGTGCAGTTCAAGAGTGGCCAACACCGAAAGATAAACACCAAGTTCGTAGTTTTCTTGGGTTATGTACCTACTACAGGCGTTTCGTTCCTGGGTTTGCCAATATAGCGAAACCTCTGACAAGGTTAACTGAAGATGGGCGCGAGTATGTTTGGAGCGGAGAGTGTGAAACAGCTTTCCAACAGCTGAAGCGTGCCCTGACAACAGCACCAATATTGAGCTATCCACGGACAGAAGGGAAATTCATACTTGACACAGATGCAAGTAATCTGGCCATTGGGGGGGTACTTTCTCAGATACAGGATGGACAAGAAAAGGTCATCGGCTATTTTAGTAAGGTTTTGTCGAAAGCCGAAAGGAATTATTGTGTGACCAGAAAAGAACTATTGGCCGTCGTGAAGTCCGTTGAGCACTTCTACAAATACTTGTACGGACGGAAGTTTTTGTTGAGGACGGACCATGCAGCGTTGAAATGGCTTCTACAATTCCGTAATCCTGAAGGCCAGGTCGCAAGGTGGATCGAACGATTACAAGGATACTACTTTGACACCGAACATCGAGCGGGCACTAGTCATCGAAATGCCGATGCTCTTTCAAGAAGACCCTGTCCAACGGATTGCCGTCATTGCTCTCGTTTGGAAGAGAGGGTTTGCCAAGTATTAAGGACTACCATCGTCAACGACAATTGGTTGCCGGAAGAATTGCAACGACAGCAGGAGGCTGATCCCGAACTAAAAATGGTACTGGAATGGAAGCGCGTGGGAGAAAGACCTGCCTGGGAGGCCGTCAGCCCTTTCAACAGAACGCTCAAAGCATATTGGGCCCAATGGGAGTCCTTGAAGGTGGAAGACGATCTCCTGAAGCGAGTACTGGAGAGTGAAGATGGCACCACCATTAGGTCTCAGTTCGTGGTTCCAAGAAGCCGAGTGGCTACAGTATTGCGACATCTCCATGACGGTGCCTCAGGAGGACACTTCGGTGTGAAAAAGACTTTGGAGAAAGTTAGGGAGCGTTTTTATTGGGTCAACTGTAAAGAAGACGTGAAGGAGTGGTGCCGGAAATGTGAACTATGTGCCACTGGTAACGGACCCTTTTGGAAACGAAGAGCACCTATGAGGCAGTACAATGTGGGTAGTCCTCTGGAAAGAATAGCCATAGATATTGCCGGACCATTTCCCGAAACCGACGATGGGAATAAATACATATTAGTGGCAATGGACTATTTTTCCAAATGGCCAGAAGCATATGCCCTACCAAACCAGGAAGCTGCGACTGTTGCTGACGTACTAGTCAAAGAGTTTTTCAGTCGCTTCGGAGTGCCCATGGAGCTGCATTCGGATCAAGGCCGCAATTTCGAGTCTGTACTCTTTGGAGAAGTCTGTCGATTGTTGGGAATTAGCAAGACTCGGACCACACCGTTACATCCACAGTCCGATGGAATGGTAGAACGCATGAATCGGACAATGGGCAAATATTTGGCCAAGGTCGTCTCCGATCATCAACGAGACTGGGACCAATACCTGCATCTGTTCCTGATGGCTTATCGTGCATCGGTCCACGAAACAACCGGTCAGTCACCAGCGTCTGTGATGTTTGGACGCGAGTTACGGTTACCGTGTGATCTGGAATTTGGGTCTCCACCTATAGAGCAGGAGGTAGCCGGGAATGATTATGTCATCAACTTAAAGAAGAAGTTGGAGGATATTCACGACCGAACCCGAAATAATAGTCGAATCGCGAGTGACCGGATGAAGGCTACGTACGATGTGAGAGCCCAAGAAGGAGGGTTTCAACCTGGAGAGCTTGTCTGGTTATACAACCCGCAAAGGCGTCGTGGCTATTCTCCAAAGTTACAGCGAAATTGGGAGGGTCCATACCAGGTGAAGAAACGAATAAATGACTTGATTTATCGCATCCAGAAATTGCCAAGAGGGAAACCAAAGGTGGTACACTCCAATCGTCTGGCGCACTATGAGGGAAATAATGACGCAGTCCCGGAAGATGAGGCTGAGGTGGCTATCAATACCGTAAGGCCTGGAGATGATCACCCAACCTTTAGAGAATTTATGGCTGCGTTTTCTGGAACTAGAAAAGCGCGATTCGGAGTCACGACTGAGATGCAACAAGATCTCTTCCGGGTCCCTGGTGATTATTCCATTGCCCACTGTGTCTCCGAGGATCTCCGTATGTCCAGGGGGATCGCAGTGGTGTTTAGAAATAAATTTGGACGGCTGAATGAACTTCGAGAACAAAATCCCTCTGTTGGTAAATCCTTACGCTTGCCTGATCATAACCGATCCATTTACTACTTGGTAACCAAGCAGTTTTACTACCAGAAACCGAGTTACGCCGACTTGTGGAGGTCATTATGGAATTTGAGGATCGAGTTGCTTACCAGGGGAATTAACAAATTGGCAGTTCCCAAATTCGGCTGTGGGCGGGACCAGCTGGATTGGAGAATCGTTAGAAACATGCTGGAAGTTGTCTTTAGAGGTACGGACGTCAAGATCTTCGTCTGCAGTTTTGACCCACAACCCGCATTAAGGCCAACGAAGAGTGTAGACTGTTATTTCTACCGTAATGGAACGTGTAGTCGAGGTGAAGACTGTCGATATCGTCATGACCCGTTCTACAGGAACCAGAGCATAGAACCTGTTCTGGGACAGAACAGACTTGAAGAGGGGGGCAGTGTAACAAGAGAGAAAAAGAAAGAACCTGTTTTCGAGCAACAAATGGAGTGTTCTACCTCATTCGAGAGAATGACGCATCGCACAAGCATGTAAACCAGACGCGGTTTATTCTAGCGCTTTCTAGAATACATAGAAGGTTCCAGCGACTTCTGGTGCGATTATATGAGGGTATAAAAGCGGATTCGCGGATAAAAGAGGGGCAGTCAACAGCGAGACGTTAACTGTGTTTCACAAAATAAATAGTAACTGTATAGATAAATGTTATATTAGAAATTCATAATCTGTAAATAATAGTTTTAATGGTTTATAATCATAGCGATAATTTATAGTGTATTCATTAGTGTATAGAAATAAATATTTGTTTGTGAATAGACGATTTAAACAGCACTTGTATTATTATTTTTAGAAAGAACGTTACAATATTTTGTTATTTCTATGAATATAATGCAAAAAGGCACATACGTACATTTAAAAATTAAATTATTACTGTTAAACTTTAAAAATAAGTGTTTATATTATGTAATTAGGAGATCAAGCGACACTTTAAATCCGAGAAGATGTATTAAAACGTTGTAACATCTTCGAGAATTTAAAGAAGCTTGATCAAGTCATTGACAACGGAGATCAAGATATACTTTATTTTACTAATTGTGGTATATAAACCATTGTTTGAAATACGAAATGAAATAAAACAATATAATTATTGGAAATAAAAATATGTATTTATATTTATTCTTTCGTGTAACTTTTTAAATGTTTATGAAATAAATAAAATAATAAATTAATAAATTAAATATTTATTGGATCAAGAGAGTGAAATCAATTTCTAGGACTACACAGCTCTGAAAGATTTCCAAACAGTCACCAAAGACGGAAATATGTGACTATTAAAAAAATTGCAGCAATATAAGCAAATGATCCAATCAATTCAGTTCACTTGTTGAAAAGTATATATTATTGGTATATATTATTTATCTATATTATACATAATATTATTGGCTCGGCATAAAAGCAAAATTAATAAATAATTGTGAAACTTGTTTGACTAGTAAATACGAAAGGAAGTCTTACAAATTCAGCTTTAAGGATCCATGCGACCCTGCCAATTACATTTCTGTCAATTATTGATTTCTTTCCTCTTTACACTAAAGTTTATATTAAAGATACAACAATTACAATTATGTATGAAAATACTTTAAAATTTCGTGAGATAAACTCTTTTAATCTTAATATTGATTTGGTGATGTAAGGTACTGTAAGGTAATTTACTCGGAGGTTATTTATTTATTTATTTAACACAAAAAGTATTTACAGGACAAACCCAACTAAAATACTTCCTATTAACTAAAAAAATTCAAAATAAGCTTGTGATGCTAATGTACATTAGATTTTACATATTGCTAATTATCATTAAACATAATAAATAATTATTATAGTTATAGTTTCCAAGTTAGGATTTTAACTAGAATATTAATCTAATTTTTAATGATCTGTTTTAATGTTTTATCTTATAATGTAAAAGAACCAACAGCTAAGGTCATCTGTCCTCCATCTAACATGCAACACGAATACACACATCCATAGTTGAGGTGGCGAGAAAAATCCCGTCGCCCCAAGTGGGATTCGAACCCACGACCCTTGGAACACAAGTGATGCACTGACACCACTCGTCCACCGCCGGTCCCATAAAGTTATTATTATTATATAAACTGTTACACTTACATAAAATTATTAATAATAGTATTAAACAACGATTTTGGAATGAATGTTAAAGTGACGTGAGGCAATTCTTGAAGAATATTCTATTTACGAGTCACCTAAAGAATGTGATATTTTTGTATATTAGATAAGGATTAGTAATTTAGTTTAACAAAGAAAGTACCAGTCGTCACCTTGAGAACCTAACAACATCCTGTGATAAAAATTTCGTGTTTATTTAATTCACATTTTTGCTCAAATATTTCTTTATAGGGAATTATTTAGTTATGTTTTTGAAATTAAATTATTACGTACTGTTGCTGTTTATATCAGGATTTATACAACTCTTATTATTATTTCATACTTTATAAAATCTAAAAATTAAAGTTTACTTTTTAGATTTTTCTTTAAGGCACTGCACATACTAATTAAAAAGTAATTTTAAAAAGATTATTTTATCTTATTATTTCTCTACGTTTACCCAGCATTTATAATTATTAAGGCTCAAAATCGAAATATTTAAAACATTTGATACACATATGCATTCCTAAAGGTTATTATTTATTATTTATTATTTAAAAATTATTTATTATTTATTAGTTTAGACATTCACAAAAAAAATCTATTTTCAAGATAAAGACTTCGTTCTTATTTTAAAATGCGTTCGGGTCACCGCTCTGGTCGCTAGAAAGTTCAAGTTTAAGTGTTATCATTGTTACGCGTGATAAAAGTGAGGCCGGTAATCAGTGCTTTCGTAGTTATATACTTTAAAAGTAAAATTTGTGTAATAAATATTGAAAGTATATGCAACGTAAATAACTTCTAGCTCAGGAGCATGTAAAAAAGGTACGCACTTATAACTATTAATCTAACAATGTTTTCGTTCGGGATTTTTCCCGGACCGAGTAACCAAAGGGCAATTCAGCAAAGAGTTACGAACAACCTAACATTCAATATCAACATATAATTAATAATAGAACAATACAACACCAAACAGCTCACTACAAGCACCACCACTGCTACAAGCAGCTTCACCACTGCAACAAGTTGCACTACCAAACAACTACTCCAATAGAGAAAACTCTGGGCAACAATTACTAAGAATGGTATTAAAATACAACTGGTAAGTAATAACAAACCGAAGTACTAAAAGAAAAAAATAGCAGAACAAAACAAATCACTTCTGCGAAAAATAGCTTTAAATAAGGTTCGCTCCATTAAACAAGGAAGCGGAAGACCTACAAGTTAAAGAATATGGTATTTATCACCACATGTACCAACAAAAAGAGAACTAGAATAGTTACAGAATATCTTCATCATTCTACAAATCTAAAAGGAAGCATCGAGTGGGAAACTATTCAAACACAGGCACAACGTAAGAAATATAATAAACGCACAGTAAAGAACCACTAAACAACCGCTGAACATGTACTTCGCTGATATGTAACTGTACAATAATAAAAATGTATATGAAATAACTGGTCTCCAAAACAAATTTACACAAATAAAACCACCGCACCAGAAACAACGTATAAGATGTATAACTCTAAATATTTGTCAAGTGTTCCAATATGTTCCAATGTTCAAATATTTGCTCCAAAATGCAAACTAAGATCATATAAACCACCTGCACGGGACCGCCCATGGATGATTTGCAATACTAATAATAATTGCTACTACCCATTACCTGGTAAACCACGCCCCATAGGCTAAATGAAATGAAAATAATAAGAAGAAAGTAATTCAACATCATGAACTATTAAAATATGAAGAAAACCATATCCAAGCCACACCAGCATGAGTCAGAAGCCCATATGAAATCACAATCACAACTATTTACTGTTCGCCAAGACATAATCTTAAAACGGAAGATTTTGAAGCGTGTTTCAAACATTGGTGTCCAAATTCATAGCTGGTAGGAGATTACAATAGCAAACACGCTTTATGGGGGTCACGTCTAATAACAACGAAAGGTAGGGAATTAGCACAAACCATATAAAAAAAATGTATTGGTTCATACCAACGTACTGACCAACTTAAAACTTAAAATTTTTGAAAAATAATCTATGATATTTTATTTATTTAAAGTTAAAAGTTAGATAACTCCACAACACATGAATTTTTGTCTGGGAGATAAAACATGTCTTATAGAAACATGGCCTGCAGGAGGTTTCCGTATAAACCGACTTTTCGAAAGCATGCGACAAGGTCAATCACCTTACTGATTTCTATAGGAATCAGTATAATAATTTACTACGCTGGATTGATTCCTAAGTTTTTGTATATGGTTTAACCGCTGCCTAGTTTCTCGTAACGGCTGGTATCTCTTAGAGAAGTCATCTTTGACCATTATCATTCCTAATATATGTAAATGATTGTTGTAAACTGTTTCATATAAGCCAAGCATTTGATGATAAAGTCTGACACCCAAGTTTATTACATAAAATCAAAAGGACACTCCCTGTCAAATACTTTAACCTGTTGAGATCTTACACAGACATGAATTTGAAACAAGGATCAACGAAAAAGTATCCAGACGTTTTCATGTACGTTATGCATACCTACTTATTTATACATATTATACACAGCCAGCATTTCAACCACCAGACACACGGAAATAAGAACTTTCGAAGACGATACAGCCATCTTTTCGACCAACGGAAATCCTACAATAGCCGCATCCAACCTTCAAAAGCGTCAGCGATTGTAAATACCGTTGTAAGAGTCGTAGTAAACGCTCTCTGGTCCGCATTACACCACAAACTCCATAGAGATATCAAAATCGCATATGTAATAATAACTCAATAAACACGGTGTCAAACTAAATGACTATTCCAACCAACTAATTGAATCACTTCTGCAGCCTGTACACAATAAAAGTCTATCAAGACAGCAAGACGCCTTAACACATCATTAATAGTACATATATATTTAAAATACGAGGCTTATTTTTGTTCCAGTTCGTTTGAGAGTTCCACTGGGCCGATTTACGTGATTTTTTTATATTAAAGCTTTCGCTGTGTAGATTAACCACCACTACTTCATTTTTTAATATTTTTAATTTTTATATTCTTAAATTAAATAAATCTAAAATGTTTAATTTGAGACGCAGAAAGATTGGACATCCACTTGGGGCGCCATGGAACTACGTTTATAGACATACCACTTCCATCACTATTAGCGCCAAGAATCGAAGCCGCCGATATGTGCTGCGATTATTTCTAGCAGATGTAATTTTTATTTCAGTGGTTATAATTATAACACTAAAATAAAATAAAAAATTCAAAAAGGGAAATTTTTATTTCATGTTTTTGAAATATGTACTAATAAACGTATTTAAAATCTTTTTAAACAAGATCGATTCTAGATTTTATTCTCATCATTTCTTAATTTATACCCGTGCAGTATTTAAAAGTGCTGCAATAAAATAATTCCAAATGCTAGAAATAACGCAAGTCGCGTCGGCGGCTGCATTCCCTACAGTCTAGCCTGCTAGACTGTAGATACATAGACAACTGATGTATAGACAAACCCTTGCATGCCGCCATAGTTCTCTTTTACGAGTTCTACAAGACCGATTTGATAATTCTTTTTTTATAAAGCTTTGGCATTACATTTTGTTTAGTTTTTATCTTTTTAAAACCATAAATTTAAAATACCTGAAAAATTATTTTTTTACGCTTCAGAGTTTCAGTGTTTCAGAGTTCTACTGGGCCGATCTACGCAATTCCAAGTTAAAGATATTATTAATCAAAGTTATTATTAGATCAATTAAAGTTACGCTGCAGAGTTGCCAGCTCTCCTTAGTTTTGCGATTTCTTAATTATGTATTTATATTTTTTCAAAAGTTATTTGTAATCGATGCATTTCTATACGCTCGAGACCGAATTTTTACTTACATCACCCGCTTCGTCCTCACTAAGCTTCCCCTCTCTACTTGCTTACTACATCACCGATCGCTTGCTTAAAAATCATATCACAAACTATTCTCAGCCCAGTGTTATAGTATTTGATGTGGAGCATTTTCACGAAACTCGACCCGAGTGTCTGTCTCTGTCTATCCGTATTTTTTGGAATTTTTAAATTTTCATTTCAGATTAAGATATTTGATGAAAAAGTAGAATAGGAATGTCTAAGAACTAACTAATGTCTGTAGAATAAACTAGAAAGTTGATACACGTATGTAGAATTTCGATATGTATGGATGTAGAATAAACAGATAGGGAGGGGTAAGCCAGAAAGGGAGATATGTCGAGAGAGAGGAGGGTAAGCTATGTGATTGGATTATTTACATAATCATTAATGAAAATCATTAATTCAATTAATTAAATTAATTAGTCTTTTGACAGTCATGTCTTGATAGGGTTTCACTAGTATTACTTTTAAAATGTGCAACACATGTGCTTTTACTTGATTATTTTCAAATGCACTATAGAGTATATTGCATTTTAATTTAATAGCATTGTAGATAGCATGTATCTGATAGCCAATAACAAAAAAGGAAGAGAAGAATTTTAAATGTTTTAAATTGTGCTAAACGTGTTACAAATTGATCCAAAATAAGCACATCGGAGAGAAAAAGTATTATTTTTCTAGTTTTTTTTTCGAAACATTGAGCTTAATACGGCACATTTCAGTGTTATTCGATTGAAATAGAGCTTGAAATAGATTAGGAATGGAACAAAATTCGGACCGGCGCTTTCCCAAATTCCAAACTAATTTATCGTTATAGACTTACATTATGTTAAATTCTTTTTATTTCCAAATGTATTATGTTTTAGAATATAAGTATAAATAAAACACTTTTTGTAATTTCATTTTTTTAAATAAAGTATACAGTGTGTTCCCGGATGGAGTTGACAAGAGGAAAAAAAAATTATTATTGATTTTACGACAAAAAGTCATATATATAATAATAATATAATAATTACTACAACCCATAGCCTAAACCAAGGCCCCAGAAGCTATTAGCTTGTGCGGGAGGGAGGGGGCGATTATTATTATTATGTAGGCCCAATGTGCGGCTGCAGCCGACTTATAGATGGAACAGCGCAAATCCCACATTTGTGTTACAGCTAAGGAAACTGCAGAAAACCTTAACCAGATCTGCCAACGCCGGGAGACGAACCCGGGCCGCTTGGGTGAAAGTCCGGCACGCCAGACATTACACTACCAAGGCTGTTTTAATACCTTACTTACCTTACCGTCATACTTTATAAAAAGTTCTGCTCGTTGAATAAATAAGTTTACCATCAGAAAATCTAAGATTTATAAATGTACAGAATGTCCATAAATTAAGACAACATGAAAATGCTTCAAGAGAGAAGTACCATTTTATTGCATTTCATAGTTTACTGTTAATAAAAATAGTTCCTTAAAAACATAAAATTAGTTAAAATATCAAATCTCAAATTTAAATTTAGATTGTTATGGTTGTATGTTGTTAAGTTTAATTAAGATAACGTGTTATCTTGAATTAAATGTAGATAATTATAATTTAATCATGTCAATCAAAGGTTGTTGTTTTGTCATTGTATTGTATTGAACTGTCAAACGTCATTAAATGTAGATTCTTCACTACAGTTATTTCCCGTTGGTGTTACACAATGTTAACCATTGAAGAACGTATTTATTTGATTAAATGTTATGGAATTGGATGCGTATCTTACCGATATGCTATAGACATGTTTCATGAAAAATTCCCAAACACTGTGGTATCGTGCGAAGCACTGCGCAAACGTGTTAAGAAACCCAAGAAAAAATACTACGAAGACGATACAGCTACACTTTTGGCATTAGATTCAGTGATAGAAACACCAAAGTTATCTTTACGGAAACGACCACAAAGACTGAATAGTATTAAAACTCATTTGCAAACAATTTATAGAGAAAACAAAGTTCGGCCGTTTAAACCAAAAGTAGATGTACAGCAAGAGTTCTAGACCACTTCTTATGGAAATTAACATGGGAAATCGCTAAGGTCCAACGTAGTAATTTTTGGTCAATTTCAAGGTCATCCGCGACCAGTCTCAACGCGCGCCTTCGCAACGTATACGCATTAACTCTACATATTACGCAGTGATTGATGCAGTCGTCTGAGATCATAAGGATTTTATAATGACGACATCACGGCATTCTAGGGCTTCACCCCCCAGAAACACGGCCCCATGGCAAGTGAAAATGATTATACTTCTACGCTCACATCTAACTAACCACGTGATCAAGATCATGTTTAAGCATTTCTAGCCGACGAGATCATGAAATTTAAAGAAACCGACAGTCCTTGATACAAATGCGAGGTTTGCAAGCTCGTCTAACCGTTATATCTATGTCAGTAGCTGCCCTTCGTGAAGGGCTTTCGGATCTCAAGCTTAAGAAAAATATTATTATTGAAATATTATATAATTACTATGTTAATAAATACTAATCATGTGCTGACGGCATCAACTACACGACAGAGCTGGCTATCTATTCTCATACGACATGTAATACTTATATGGTTATACATATATTATTTAATAATGAGCTGTAAATAAAACACACAAATATGGTTTATACACTTTTTATTTTATTTAGCTATTGTACATTTCAAGCTAAATATATACTCAACTAACCATAATTAAAATGTTATAGCAGAAGATCATCATTTGTTTAAACTAATCTACCTATTAAGAAATACTAATTATCAAGCCTGAGTAAGGACTTTTAGTAATATCTTACAGGAAAATAATATTATAGACATTCATTAACGTAGAAACATCAAACTAAACAATCATGTTTTGTAAATATAGTAAATATACAATAGTAAGTAAATATACTTAATTATAATTAAAATACTAGATGATATGATTAACATTATCTTATGTTAAACTACTTATTAGGAAACAATAATTAAGGAGCACAATGCTTTTATAATATCTTATATGAGAAGAAAATTTCATTCAATCTATTAGCTCAAATTGAAACATATAACATTAACATAGAAGTCAGATATCATAATGAATGTTAAGTCAATAAGTCAATGTTATAAAAAAGTGGATGTTTGGTGCGGAATTTTTTACGATAGAATTGTTGGTCCATATTTTATTGACGAGAATTTGAATCAACATGTTTATGTGCGTCTTGGAAACTTATCTATTACCGTTTCTAGATAATTTACCGCTAGAAATGCGGCGTAACATTTTTTAGCAACAAGACGGGTGCCCTGCACATTCGACGCTTTTGCTACGGCACTGGTTGACAGATCAATTCGGTGAAAGATGGATGGGAAGATTTGGCCCAATAAATTTTCCTGCTAGATCGCCTAACCTTACACCTCTTGATTTTTTTGTGGGATACTTTAAAACAAAAAGTTTACGCAGATGATCTGCCGCATGATCGAGAAATCCTAAAAGCACGAATACAGGACGCGGTGAATTAAATTAGTTTAAATGGACCACAAACCATACGTAAAGTCTATGGCGAATTTATTAAAAGCATGGAGATATGTGTGGAAGTTGGAGGTGGCCTTGTAGAATAATTTTTGTTGACTTTCTTAATTGATTGAAATTTTGTATTTAAACTAAAAAATGCAATACATGGTACTTCTCTTTTCATGTTATCTTAATTTATGGACATTCTGTACAGTTTCTGATTTTCTGATGGTAAACTTATTTATTCAACAGGCAGAACTTTTTATAAAGAATGACTTTTTGTCGTGAAATCAATAATAAATTTTTTTTCCTCTTGTCAACTCCATCCGGGGGTACATGTATACTATGTCTCCCATCCCATACTAACTTTTGGACACCTAATTTTTTCAATTTCTTATCTTTTCTATAAAAGTCTTTATAATTGAATCAAACATTGTTTAAAATTTGATATATTATTCCAATTTTGTCATCTATTCATAATTCATTTCTAATATTTATGAACTATGTTATTGAGATGCAATTTTCTAATTTTTAAATTTTATAATTTATTATTTCTTTAAAGGTATACCTTTAAAGAAATATAATTGTTTATTAGAGATTTATAAATAATAATTGTAATAATATAATCGTTGTATTTTTTATGGTATACCAGCTTTCGCAGTTACTAACTTTATCCTATATTTCATATTCCAATTTATTTTTTTAAAGATATTGTTATAAACATATCACCCAATTTAAATAAAAAAATACCATAATACAACATAATATAAAATTTACTTATTAAATTAAAATGCAATATACTCTATATTGCATTTGAAAATATTTAGCTAGCCGTTTAACCTCTTTCATTTCACCTGGGAATAATTTAACACTAACTGAGTTTATTAAAAAATAAATATGTACAATCGCAAATGAAAACAACATTTATTGTAAAATAAAATATGCAGAGGTGAATTTTTTTATAGCGAACCTCGTATGTTTGTGGTAAAATGCATACGTACTTAAAACCAACCAACGTAACCTAAGCTTTTACTTAGTTATTTTATGCAATATAGAGTATACCGCATTTTAATTTACTAACACTACTAATCCATTTTTTTTCTAGAGTCCTCTGACTTTGAAAGCGTATTGCTCGGGAACTACTGAACCGAATTAGATATTTTAAACACGAGCAAATAGTAAATTTATTTCTATATGTAACAGTAGAATATCATATTTCTAACTGGTAAACTTTTGTTTTATCGGACGATACATTATAAAATGTATCCATTTTTAGGGAGGATTTCATTGAGAGTGAGTTAAATATTTTTTTTCTCAGAAAGTATATCTCATATATCTATGAGATTTTTGTAGGGATTAGAAAGAAACCTTGCGGTTGTTATCCTATTAATTTTCGGACAAAAAAGTGTTTTATTTAAGATATATATGAAAAAATAGCGAACTATGCGTTCTTGTTTATTAATGGAGATAGCGTCAAATTTTCTTCGCTAAATTAACACTTTTCATATGTAGACATTATTTTCTTTAAAAAAATATTCCGAATTTTAACAATAAAAGCGCAATAACAAAAAACCCGTTTTTTGTCGAAACCGCTTATCATCAAAAATCTTTTTTTTGTTTTCGCATTTTTATTATTAAAATTAGGAACATTTTTTTGAAAACAATAATGTCTACATATGAAAAGTGTTGATTTAGCAAAAAAGATTTGACGCTATCTCTATTAATAAACAAGAACGCATAGTTTGCTATGTTTTCATATAAATCTTAAATAAAACGCTTTTTTGTCTGAAAATTAATAGCATAAGAACCGCAAGGTTTCTTTCTAACACATGCAAAAATCTCATAGCTATATGGCATATACTTTCTGAGAAAAAAATTAGTGAACTTACTTTCAATGAAATTCTCCCTATAAATGGGTACCTTTTATTACGTATCGTCCGATAAAAACAAAAGTATACCAGTTAGAAATATAATATTCTACTGTAGTATGTAGAAATGAATTTACTATTTGCTTGTTTTTAAAATATTTAATTCGGTTCAGTAGTTCCCGAGCAATACGCTTTCAAAGTCAGAGGACTCTAGAAAAAAAAATGGATATTAGTATGATTCATAATAAGCTTTAAAATCGGTAATTTAGAAAAGATACACAATTGATAATAATTATAATTGTAAATTTTAGGAATTTTCTGAATTACGTTTGACGTAAGCATTTTACATACAAGTGGTCTTAATCTATGTTAAAATAATAAGATGAGTTTTGTGATTTTAAATTTGTGCCGCATGGAAATTCTGAAATGCAAACTCGCAAACCAATCTCCACCAAAAAATCAAAGCATTTTATCTTAGAAATGATTCTGGTGGCGCTACACAAAATTAGCCAACGGATCCTCAAATTGCATCCTGAGGGAACAAATTTTACTTTAGCTAAAAAGAAAAATATTATATCTAAGTTAAAAAAACGAATAGGGCATCAGTTTACATATAGAAAAGGATGATAGTTCCACTTTCAGATCTTTCTTCCTAAAAGGAAAAACTTCTGCAAACTATGTCGGTTGGATAGCTTAAGCTGCGTTCTCGACCTTTGACATTCTCCGTATGCGCCCGTAGGATTTATAGCATCCATGGAGTTTATGCTAGTCAAAATTAAATCATAATCAGGAATCTACTTACTAGTAAATCTAACAATTTATTGTTTTGGATGTTAAGTAAGCGATTAAATCAAACAAATCGGAATTTTTTTATCATTTTTTCAATAAAACCCATTTACATAACCAATCGATTTTATAAAAGAGTTTTGAATTATTTACTTGTTTATAAAACATTAAGTTCATGGCTTTTTAAAAGAAAAATGTTAAATGCTATATTGGTTGTTAATATGTAATTTGAATCTCTGTTTAAATCAACGTAATTGAAATATGTACAATTGCACATTTTAGTGTTTACTTTTCCAATTCAAAATGGATGTTTATCATCCTTTTGATTTATGTAAACAGTATTTTCAAACAATTTTAGCTATATGTCTAATACTAATTATTATATTGTTAAATTATAGTGTTATAACATATTGATTATATTGATATAGCCCGAATTTCTACGTAGATGGTAATATGGGAAAATAGTTCTGGATATTTTATGAATAGTTGTCTACCTAATTAATATAATGTAAGTTAATATGTTATGCAGACTGAATATAAACACTAATTTATTTTATTTTAGAAATATTATATTACACGATAATTAACTTGCATAGGTACGTCAATCTTGTTTTCAAGCTATTAATATTATTAAGGCTGCTTAATATAAATCTTCAATAAAGTACCTACATATATAAAAGCTCCTAAATATTCTGTTCCCTATTACTTACTTATACACAAATAGTAACTTTACATTATGGGCCTAATATATTTTATAATAATAAAAAGACAAATATATTAATATTGAAATCAATAAAAATAGATTTCCAGAAAATAATCACCGAAATACAATAACTTCCCATATAGGAACTGCCAGTCTTAACAATAGGTCCCAGCTTGGCTGAATATTGGATAACCAAATGTAGTTATTTCAACATTGGTCGAAGCCTAGGCCAACCTTCACATCCCACGCCTCGGCTGCTTTGTCGTGGCCCAAGGGTCAACCAACGGCTATGTATCAATGCTGGGCTCTCTAATCTCTGCCCAAGTCAGAGCCAACCTTCAGAGCCCTAGTCTCGGTTTCTTACTGTTTGCCCAATCCCCAACCAATGCTAGTGTTTTTAGACTTGGTTTCTTACCCTTGAACCAAGTTTGGGCCAATCTTCACATATTCTACCAAATCAAGCTTGTGAAGTTTTCTGTCTTTATTATATCAGCTAGTAATTAATTAAGAGAAAAATATGAAAAAAGTTAAACTAAAATACCTACATAGTTATAATTATTATTACTAAATATAAATTCAGCTTTCAAATTTTTGCGCGCTTCGTTTCTCCGAAACAAGCACAGACATGAAAAGTCAGTAACGCGGC
Organism: Agrypnus murinus; assembly: GCA_929113105.1. NCBI lineage: Eukaryota > Metazoa > Arthropoda > Insecta > Coleoptera > Elateridae > Agrypnus > Agrypnus murinus. The sequence goes on along the minus strand of OV816028.1, from coordinate 18,337,349 downwards.
AGCTGCAAGGGGAAGCCTTTACCGACTTATTAGTCAGTGTTCATCCGCCTACCATGAGTGATGTTACGTTTAACCGTTTTGTAATATTATTAATAAAGTAATGTATATGAAATAAAAAGTGTTTATTTAAAAACCAAACTACCCTAATAAGAATAAATACAATTTTTTGTAGTAAAAATTTAACTTGTATGCTTGAAAACAATTTTTTAAGTCACTTTTTTTAAAATTTATTTGTTAAACACCTAAAATATTAATTTCGTATAAAATCAGTCTCAGCCTTGTTCTTGTGTCACAATTTTTTTAAGTTACGATGTTATGTTACTAATAATTGAACGAATTAAAATAATTGGTAATAATTTAGAATGTTTGTGTTAATTTGTTTTCTTCATCAAAGTTATTTCATACAAGTCTTAATAAGCTATATTTAGTACAGTATTAAATATTAGGTTGGTCTCATACTCAAAGGTCAGTAATAACCCGGAGTTACCGTTGGATTCCGAACCTACACTATCAATGATTGTCAGCCTTGATACCACATGAATATTAAGAGTGGCCCAATATTGGTTATATACCTTGGGCCAAGACTCAGTATTAGCGTCGGCACTATATTGGTTTTCACTATTGGGCCAAGATGTATCACCAATCTAGGGCCATGACTGATTAACAAGCTTGGCACGAAGTTATCATCCCGATTTTAGACCAGCCATGGGCCAGTCTTGGATTTCAGGCTTGTACCAGAGTTGATAAGCATCGTCCCAAGCCTGAGCCAAGCGCGGGCTCTTTGTTATTTCCTATATGGGTTATACAAGATTTTAATAGCATTTAAACAACCTATTGAGCGGTCAAATTAAGCTCTATTAAGCTTAAAATCTATTAATGTCAGAAATTATTTATTTGTTAATTGTGTGATCTCTGCAAATTCATTTAATGTCCTGATTTTAAACCATGCAATTTGTACGATTTCATAAATTTCTTTTTTTAAATAAATTTTGAAAATTAAAGGAATTAATTTTTTATGCGATTATTAATATTATTTCATACACTGGTTTAAATTTTCAGCGTTTTTCAAATCTCACTGTTTTTGAAATTCTGTAGATCAATTAATTTGTATATCTAAATTTCCGAAATTGTATAAATTCTTTAATAATATGAGTTTTTATAAAATCCATCTAGTCCATTATGTTATTTTTTGAATTTTATTTTAAACACTTTTTATAGAATTCAGTGATCTCGGTTTCAAATACATAAATTTTAGGATTGTACCATTTTCATCTTTTCAATTTAATCATATGATTTGTAACACCATTTGCATTTATAATTTCTAAATCAAATTACTTTTTATTTTTTAAAATTTTATTAACGGTATTTTCTTTTAACTATTAAAATTTATACTATTTTTGTTTATTTTCGTTTTTATGAATTCTATGGATTTGGTAAATTTTGTAGTCGCAATTCCTTATATACAACATTTTACAAAATTAAGATCTTGTATTTATATTAAAATTACAAATTTATTTAGTTATACAATAAATACCGACATTAAATTGTGCAGATATTAATAAATCCTACTATTGTATTTTTTAAATATTTTAAAAGTTAGTAATCTTCTTTCTTTGATACCATGAAAATCTCCCACTTACAATAATCCCATAATTATTAATCACGTTTTCTTTAGATTTAATTGAATTTATTTGATGGAATGGAAGCTTTTATAATTGTAATAATTCTGGTGTTCTTTCTCGATTAATAGAAATGATTTTGAAAAAATAATAATCATGGGTTTTCTAGATAAATTATACAAAATTTAGATGATTACTATTCCATAAAACCTGAGGTTTATTAATTTTATTGGTCAAAGTTTATTTAAAAACTTTATTTATTTATTTGAAGTGATAAAAACATTTAAAATTATTATTCAATTTATTAAAAGACTCTTTACATTTATAATATATTTAATGGAGTAGTATTATTTTATAATTAATTATGAAATAAATAAAGATTAGTAAAAGTTTCACAGTATTTATTAAAATATAACCTGACAATATTTTTTCGACAGCTAAGCTGTCAGTATCAAAGGTAATATAGATATAAACAAACACGTCACTAAGGTAGATACAAAAATAAGTAACTAGATAAAAAATAAAATTAATAATAATCGGAATTAAATATCTAACACTTCCAGTAACGGAGAATTACTGAGCTCAAGTTGTTATTTCATTAAAGGTACCCTGAGTTTGTGTTTGTATATCTCAAAGGCTTCTAAAATGTCAATTTGCGTTTGCTATTACAAAAATGTAGGAATTTAATATTATTTTGAGGAGTCATTGTGTGATTTTGTTCTAAAAGGTGTTTGGCATAATTAGATTTTTCAGGATGTTTATTTTTGTAATGACGTACGTGTTCTTTATATCTTATGTAAAAATTTCTAAGTGTTTGTCCAATATATTCCTAACTACAAAAAGAACAATTTAAAAGGTAAATGCCCGATTTCATGATATCATGTGTTCTGTCTTTAGCATTAAATAAAAACGAAAAAGTGTTAGTGTTGGTTTTAAATGTTATTTTGTAATTGTTGGTTTTTCTTAGTATTTGTGCAATTTTTTCTGATATTTTGCCAAAATATGATATAGATATGTAATTTTTGTCTTCTGTTTGATTGTCAATGGGATATATTCTTTTGATAGCTAACCTACAATCTTTTTGTTTAATTAAAGTGTCAATCATGTTCGGATTGTAATGATTTGCATGTGCTAGTTGTTTAATGGTTGATATCTCTTTGCTAAAATCTGGCTTTGTTAGTGGAATAGTTAAAGCTCTGTGTACTAATGATCTGTAGGCTGCTATTTTATGTGTTTTATGGTGACAAGATTCATTTGGTATTGTTATGGCCGTTTGTGTTAGTTTTCTGTATATGGAAAATTCAAATAGATTGTGTGCGTTAATCTTGATAGTTAAGTCTAGAAAGTTTATAGCCCTGTTATGTTCTATTTCTAGTGTAAAATTTATGTTTTGGTGGATATTATTAATAAGAATTAAAAATTCATTGATAACCTCAAAAGAACTGCCAAAACAAGCTGCAATGTCATCAACATATTAATTGTTGTTTAAATGAGTTTTAAATCTTTATAACTTTAGTTTAAATACAAGTGAGTATTACAGTTTTAGCAGAGTAATTTTAGAACTCACACCTAAAGGGTGGGTAAGGAACTTAGTTTATAGGCGATTGAGTATTATTACAGTTTTTGGCAAAGCAATTGGAGAAGCTCGCACCCAAAGAGTATATAAGGGGCCGACTACTGAAAATAAGTGACTCCTGTAAATTATATAGGTAACTGCATTATATACGTAAATGTACCTCTTTGTACTACTTCTATTTTTCGATTTTTTTACCTGTTCTATCTTTTTCGTCTTGAAACTACATATGTCAATGATTGTTTTAGCGGTTAGTTTTTAGTGATGTCTGATAACGAAGCTCTTCAATTTTACTTTAGCTTTTGCTTTTACCGCCTTGTTCACATAAATGTAAATATAACTCATATTAATATATCGGGCAACACTGGGGGTAGGGCTAAGCATATACTTTTTATTTATAAGTGGATTTTGATGAAATTTGGTATGAATATATTAGACGTAAATTTCGATTTTTTCAAAAATAGCCGATTTCAGGTTTCGCCGAAAATGAGCTTGACTTTTAATTTTCAAACGGAAAATCCTCTATTTTTTTATTATGTAGAGAATCCAGGTCAAAATAGTATAATCTCGCTACTAATAGAGCCAGCAACGTATTTCGAGTTGTCATTTCAACAGTCGTGAAAATTTGGATACTAAATCTTATATACCTGCTGAACACTAAAAGTCAATTCTGGCAGCCCCCTGCGGCCGGGTTATACTACCCCAAGATTGCTAAGAGGGTGAGAAATAAGATTCTCTCTCTAACCCGCAGGCCGCTATATAACTGTCTCGCTAGCACTAACATGTAAACCTACATATACTTACTTTATTTATTGTGTCAACATTTCAAGACTTTTAAAATAACAAAAATGTCACTTTTTTAAATCAACATTTACAGCGTTCTGGCAACATTTAGAAGGGAGGAAATGTTCTGGCAATATTTTTTATAGATAAAGAATACTATCGAAAGTAACCTCCTGAAACTTTGTGACTGTTACTTTAAATAAATTGAATCTTATTTCTCACCCTCTTAGTAATTTTGGTAGTATAACCCGACCGCAGGGAGCTGCCAGAATTGACTTTTAGTGCTCAGCAGGTATATAAGATTTAGTACCCAAATTTTCACGACTGTTGAAATGACAACTCGAAATATGTTGCTGGCAAAGTTTTTTTGTTAATTTGTGGAATGGAATCTTGGTAGCGAATCTTGGCACATGTTTCCTGCTGAATGTTTGAATAGGTAATATATTCAGTCATCAATAATGCAATCTGGTATTTCAAGTTGTGTAGATCGTAGATTGGAGTGATCAGAAAATCAATTCGTTCTATCGTTGTATCTTATGCTTGAGATGAGTGACCGTAATTTATTGTTTTTGTATGAAGCTGGACTCGGTGTCCGTCAATCCTTGTAGCGTCCTTGAAATAAACACATTCTTAAACTTTTGCTTGCTGAAATTAGAATGACTCGGCACAGTCAGTCAATGACTGAGTGCACCTGTACTTTATGTCAATAGAATAAAAATTATTATTAATAGCAGACCGTTTTGTTCAATTTATTTTATTACTAATTTTACCAAATAGCAGCTCGTTCAGAAAAACCTTGTTCTTTATAGTTTAAAATGGTTTAAATTGATAATAATCATTTTTTCAAATCCAGCCAGTCCCAGCCCATGACATCTAACTGGCGGGTTATCCATGGATTGAAAAATTGTATTGTAAAAAATAGTGGCAAATGACAAAACAGTGTAACCCTGGCTCCTCACATGCGAATACGAATATTCGTGTGCAAACACGAATATTCGTGGCTGAATGTTCGTTTGCGAATGTAATCGAAGAATTCCCTACACACTTCGTATACTGTAACCGAATATTCGCGTACAATGTGTAGAGGCCACCATGTTGGGTTTAGGACGAATGTTTGATCCCTTTGACTCGCGCTAATTCACCGCTACAAGACGGATCGTGCTCGTGTTCGTGGACGAATAGCAAATATTCGTATACGAATACGAATTTTGTATCCACACTTCACGTATTTGTGTACGAATAACAAACATTCGTCAACAAATAACGCATATGTGGAGCTGGGGTAACCCCGGCTCCACACATGAGTATACGAATATTCGTGCGCAAATACGAATATTCGTGGCTGAGTGTTCGTTTGCGAATGTATCCGAAGAATTCCCTACACACTTCGCACACTGTAACCGAATATTCGCATATAGTGTGTAAGAGGCCACCATGTGGGGGTTAAGACTAATGTTTGTTCCCTTTGACTCGCGCTAATTTACCGCTACAAGACGGATCATGCTTGTGTTCGTGGACGAATAGCAAATTTTCGTATACGAATACGAATTGTCTATCCACACTTCACGTATTTGTGTACGAATGTTTGCTATTCGTTCACGAATAAAGCATGTGTGGAGCAACTGCTGGGATAACACGTTACACGCGGCCCTAGATTTTGAACTGATCTGAAAAAACTAAATGCAGAAATGAATTTTTTTTGGTCAAATTAGTTAAAAAAAGTCTTTGATCTGCCATGCAATTTGTAGCCAGTTAAGTGAGCAAATATGTAGGAAGTAAATAAAACCTGTTAAATATGCCCAGAACGGAAGTAATACAAAATGCACGTATATACCGCATAACATGTTTATTAAAATTTTCATAAAAAAAATTGCTTGACTATTTTTTTTTATTGAGTAAAATAAAGCGTAGTTTAATAGTTTAGTGATACTAATAGAGCGGATTTTATGTTTCCCAAAGGGTTATTTTAAACAATTTTCCAGACTGTTTAAATTAAAACAAAAATGAATCAAACTGAAACAACTCTCTCAGTTGTCATCTGCATAATAAAACACCTCCGCATTTTTCAGAGTATCAGTTGCCAAAAGCGCGAAACTTTAAGCGCAAGGGTGGTGATGATTCAATAAACACTCGCGCGCGCAAATCGTTTTCGATCAAAAGTTGTTGAAGCTAATACCCCTTCTGGTGCAAGGTGAAAGATATAACTAGCAGTTGGTGGTGTGTCAACCCACCTGCATGGATGATAATGGTTGATAATAGGGGTTAAACAGCTGACATTTGCGGGGTGCGTGTGGGCCGCATGGGCGAATGACCCACTTGTCCAGGCCATTGCAGACTCAGGCGCGCTCGGTGGGTGAGACGACGCTGGTCCGTATTGATTGTGCCGCTCTCAGTCGGCGGCGGCGTCCGGCGTCGCCAACTACGCGCCTTCGCACTACGCGCTCTTCTCCCGCCCGAATCGCACGGACGTTTATCAGCTCTCGTAGTTTTGGCGCGAAAACTGCGTTTTCGAGATTTCGATATTTTTTACAGCAATTGATAAGACAGAAGCGATTGTAATTGATTTACGTAGACGTAATTTTAGTGAATACCTGTTAAAATCGTTGTTCCGGAAGTTGTTTGTTAATTTATTTGAAGTTTGTTTTGATATAAACAGCCAAGGGTTTTTTCTTAATTTTTATTTTTATTTTCTGTTTGTATTATTTTTCATTAATTTTTAAAAGAAAGCCCAATCGATTAGTGCCAATTGGTTTTTATTTGAATTTAACATGCTAGTTGATTTTTATTGAAATGTATTAAATAATAAATGTTTCCTCTGGATAGTTTTAGTTTTTAAAATAGAATTTTGCACATTATGAAATATCATTAAAAAATAAATATTTTGTAATAAACAATTAAACTATATTAAATAATAATAATAAGGAAAACAATTAAAATTATGTTTTATTTTGTATATAAAGATATAATTTAGAAAATTAATCCACTCTATTTTAAAAATCACAGTTTTGTGTTTATCATTACTTCAGAAATAAAAACATCTTCACCAATTCAGCAATGGATTGTTGCAACTACATGCAATACAGGCATCCGTACTACGGCCCTCAGTTCTACGAAAACAGTCTCTATAATAGAGATTATTACGGACATCCTTATCAAAGCTACTACGCCAACTCCCACTATTACTCGCAACAATGGCCTTGTGCCGCTTCGTTCCCAGGTATTAAAAAGGGCATGAAATTATATTTATATCGCAAAACTTTAGAAAACTTTAATTTGTTTGACAATCTGAAATGTGAGCGCTTTGCTTGTGCGTGCTCCTTTTGAAACCTCGTGCATTCGCAGACGCAATGGATTCTTTTCAAACTCCTTTTACGGATTTACTACCACCGCCACCGTTTGATGCTATAATTATAACCCACTTAAAAACTTTTTATTGCATAAAAGTTTCTGTTTTAAAATATAACTTCATCATACTACATACTGACAAGCAGCCTTGTGAAAGTAATAATAATATATGGAAAATCCGTGAAAGCTGACACTTTTCCGCTGTACCTGCATATTTCCAACCTTGCTAACAATCGATTTTGAATCTAATTAATTATCCCGATGAAGGGTACTCATGAACTAACTCCCTACCAACGTGATAAAATTTCTATTCATTTCCTAGCTCAATAGTTGTTGATTAATATTAGTGTTGTTTCATTTTGCATGTGCATGTTGGTCCAAATAAACAGACGATACAATAAAAATATTTTGAAAATCTCTGAAAATAAATTTGAGGAATTAAAAAAGGCAGAAATCTTTCTTCCTACAGATTACGTCTATAATCCTAAGGAAGCAAGGATCCGGAAGGCAATGCGCGAAGCCTCCAGGGAACGAGCCGTTGGGGCAGCGCCCATCCCTTCCCCAAGAGGAGGACGTCGATCGCAAACCTGGACAAGTACCCCCGAAGAGCAACTAATGATGGTTCGTATTTATTTATTTATTTTTTAAACAATCTCAAGAAACCCTTGCAGGAATACAAACTTTCAATAACAAAATCAGTCATTTTTTCTTAATTTAGAAATATTATTAGTAGTTCGATTTTTCATTTATGCAGCTGCAATTAGAAAACAATAAAAAAAAGCTAACTAATAATAAATAATAATATTCTAATAATCCTAATAAAACTAATATTCTGGATTTGAATTCCTAAGCATTCAAAAGTTATATTATGATGGGTACTGGGAAACGCCCCCTCCTCGACGCTGATGCGTCAAACTTTTCGACTGTAAATTTATTATTGCACACATAATTTAGTTTTCCCAGTTTTCTTTCTTAACAAATCTTTCTTATTATAAAGATTGTTTAATTAATATGGTTTAATTAATTGTGTGTGAAATTGTTGATAATTTAAGAACTTCCACTTTTTGTCTTGCCAAAAAAGGACAGCATTAAAGCGAAATGTTTTAATAGAGAGTTAGTAACTACGGGTGTCTAATAAATATTATATATAAATATTAGAAAATTTAAATATTGACTTGGTTAAATCAGTTGAAACTTTGTAGATTTATATGAAGTTATACGATAGATCGTTTAATTGCTTGAAACTTTGTAGACTTCGTTAATTACTTTTTATCAAAAATGTCTTTTTTGTGTTGGGACATTTATAGGAATAATTTTTCGACCTCTTAAACAATGCTTAAATTATCCTCAATACAATCTGAGAGTGCGTCCTACCAACACAGGTTATCTTAGGTCAGGTACATTGAACTCTGAAGGTCACACTATCCATTCGATCACTTTGAGGGTAATTTAAACATTGTTCAGAACAACAAACTTTTTTACGAAATTCTACGAAACCCAATATTGTACCCTAACCTTTAATGACCTCTGGAGGTCCAACTAACAGGATCGCTTTAAGAGTAATTTAAACATTGTTCAGCTTAACAAGTTTTATAGAGCTACAAAGTTTCACGTAATTCTACGAGACCCAATAATTTAATATACGTGACTTTTGATGACCTATAGAATTACACGAACCGAATGGCTTTAAGAGTAATCTAAACATTGTCCAGATCAAGAAGTTTTATAAGTCTACAAAGTTTCAAGTAATTCTACGATACTCAATGTTTTACCCTAACCTTTGATCACCTCTGAAGGTCCAACTAACAGGATCTATTTAAAAGTATATTGTACCTGTTCAGCTTAACAAGTTTTAAAACTATACAAAGTTTCACGTAATTCTACTAAAACCAATATTTTAATGTACTTGACTTTTGATGACTTCTACAAGTAAACGAATCGGATGGCTGTAAGGGTAATCTAAGCATTCTTCAGATCAAGAAGTTTTATAAATCTACAAAGTTTCAAGTAATTCTACGAAACTCAATATTTTATCCTAACCTTTGATGACCTCTGGAGGTCCAACTAACAGGATATCTTTAAGAGTAATTTAAACACTGTTCAGCTTAACAAGTTTTAAAAATATACAAAGTTTCACGTAATTCTAGGATAACCAATAATTTAATGTACTTGACTATTGATGACCTCTGGAAGTAAACGAACCGGATTACTTTAAGAGTAATCTAAACATTCTCCAGATCAAGAAGTTCTATAAATCTACAAAGTTTTAAGTAATTCTACGAAACTTAATATTTAACCTAACCTTTGATGACCTCTGGAAGTTTAACTAACAGGATCTCTATAAGAGTAACACTGTTTTGCTTAGCAAGTTTTATAAATCTACAAAGTTTCACGTAATTCTACGAAACTGAATATTTTACCCTAACTTTTGATGACCTCTGGCGAACCAAACTAACAGGATCGCTGTAAGACTAATAGTTTAACAAGTTTTCACAAGTTCTATAAATCTACAATTTTCCGAGTAGTTCTAGGAAACTCGATGTTTTAATGCACTTGACTTTTGATGACTGCTGGAGGTCAAACGATGTATCGGATCTCTTTGAGGCTAATTTAGAAATTATTCAAAAAGTCAAGCTACATCCAGTTCAATGTTCAATCAAAAAGTTTTATAACTATAAAGTTTCAAGTAATTCTATGAAACCCAATATTTTAATGTACTTGATGTTGAGCTTGATAATCTCTTGATATCATTTTCAGTAGATTATGTTTTTAGGGTAATCTAAAAATTGTTCATGACAACAACGTCTATAAATCTACAAAGTTTCAAGCAATTCTACGAAATCTCATAGTGTACTTGATCTTAGATGGTCTATGGAAAGCAAGCGATCCATCAGATCGATTTGACAGTAATCTAAACATTCTCCAGATCAAGAAGTTCTATAAATCTACAAAGTTTTAAGTAATTCTACGAAACTTAATATTTAACCTAACCTTTGATGACCTCTGGAAGTTTAACTAACAGGATCTCTATAAGAGTAACACTGTTTTGCTTAGCAAGTTTTATAAATCTACAAAGTTTCACGTAATTCTACGAAACTGAATATTTTACCCTAACTTTTGATGACCTCTGGCGAACCAAACTAACAGGATCGCTGTAAGACTAATAGTTTAACAAGTTTTCACAAGTTCTATAAATCTACAATTTTCCGAGTAGTTCTAGGAAACTCGATGTTTTAATGCACTTGACTTTTGATGACTGCTGGAGGTCAAACGATGTATCGGATCTCTTTGAGGCTAATTTAGAAATTATTCAAAAAGTCAAGCTACATCCAGTTCAATGTTCAATCAAAAAGTTTTATAACTATAAAGTTTCAAGTAATTCTATGAAACCCAATATTTTAATGTACTTGATGTTGAGCTTGATAATCTCTTGATATCATTTTCAGTAGATTATGTTTTTAGGGTAATCTAAAAATTGTTCATGACAACAACGTCTATAAATCTACAAAGTTTCAAGCAATTCTACGAAATCTCATAGTGTACTTGATCTTAGATGGTCTATGGAAAGCAAGCGATCCATCAGATCGATTTGACAGTAATCTAAACATTCTCCAGATCAAGAAGTTCTATAAATCTACAAAGTTTTAAGTAATTCTACGAAACTTAATATTTAACCTAACCTTTGATGACCTCTGGAAGTTTAACTAACAGGATCTCTATAAGAGTAACACTGTTTTGCTTAGCAAGTTTTATAAATCTACAAAGTTTCACGTAATTCTACGAAACTGAATATTTTACCCTAACTTTTGATGACCTCTGGCGAACCAAACTAACAGGATCGCTGTAAGACTAATAGTTTAACAAGTTTTCACAAGTTCTATAAATCTACAATTTTCCGAGTAGTTCTAGGAAACTCGATGTTTTAATGCACTTGACTTTTGATGACTGCTGGAGGTCAAACGATGTATCGGATCTCTTTGAGGCTAATTTAGAAATTATTCAAAAAGTCAAGCTACATCCAGTTCAATGTTCAATCAAAAAGTTTTATAACTATAAAGTTTCAAGTAATTCTATGAAACCCAATATTTTAATGTACTTGATGTTGAGCTTGATAATCTCTTGATATCATTTTCAGTAGATTATGTTTTTAGGGTAATCTAAAAATTGTTCATGACAACAACGTCTATAAATCTACAAAGTTTCAAGCAATTCTACGAAATCTCATAGTGTACTTGATCTTAGATGGTCTATGGAAAGCAAGCGATCCATCAGATCGATTTGACAGTAATCTAAACATTCTCCAGATCAAGAAGTTCTATAAATCTACAAAGTTTTAAGTAATTCTACGAAACTTAATATTTAACCTAACCTTTGATGACCTCTGGAAGTTTAACTAACAGGATCTCTATAAGAGTAACACTGTTTAGCTTAACAAGTTTTATAAATCTACAAAGTTTCACGTAATTCTACGAAACTGAATATTTTACCCTAACTTTTGATGACCTTTGGCGAACCAAACTAACAGGATCGCTGTAAGACTAATAGTTTAACAAGTTTTCACAAGTTCTATAAATCTACAATTTTTCGAGTAGTTCTAGGAAACTCGATGTTTTAATGCACTTGACTTTTGATGACTGCTGGAGGTCAAACGATGTATCGGATCTCTTTGAGGCTAATTTAGAAATTATTCAAAAAGTCAAGCTACATCCAGTTCAATGTTCAATCAAAAAGTTTTATAACTATAAAGTTTCAAGTAATTCTATGAAACCCAATATTTTAATGTACTTGATGTTGAGCTTGATGATCTCTTGATATCATTTTCAGTAGATTATGTTTTTAGGGTAATCTAAAAATTGTTCATGACAACAACGTCTATAAATCTACAAAGTTTCAAGCAATTCTACGAAATCTCATAGTGTACTTGATCTTAGATGGTCTATGGAAAGCAAGCGATCCATCAGATCGATTTGACAGTAATTTAAACATTGCCCAGGTCAAGAAGTTTTATAAATCTACAAAGTTTCAAGTAATTCTACGAAACCCAATCTTTTATTAAACCTGATCTTTCATTACCTTTGGATGTCAAACGATCAATCGGATCGATTCAAGAGTAGTTTAAACATTCTTCAGGACACGTTCTATAAATCTACAAAGCTTCAAATAATTCTACAAAATCGAATATTTTAATGTACTTGACCTTTGTTTTCCTATAAAGGTCAAACGGATCGCTTTGAGGGTAATGTGAACATAGTTCGAGAGGTCAAGTTCTTTAAGTCTACAAAGTTTCAAATAATTTTACGAAATTCCAAAGTGCAATGTATTTGATGTTTGATGACTACTGGATGTCACAAATGTGAGCTTCAAAGGTCAAAAAAGGTTTAAATTCAATAAAGACGTTACTGTCAGTCGAGATAATAAATAATATTCAATGAAATAAATAAATCCGTAAAGGCCCTCCGTGGTCGAGTGGTAGAGATCCTACCTCTCGTTCAGAGGGACAGGGGTTCAAACCTCGGTGGCAACTGAATTTTAAAAATTTAGTACTATCGTGTTTATTGTTTCCAGCCTTACTTTGTGGAACTCCATAATCATGAAATAAATAAAGATTATTAAAAGTTTCACAGTTTTATTAAAATATAACCTGACAATATTGTTTCGACAGCTATGGTGTCATTATCAAAGGTAATATAACATAATATAACGATTATATTACCTTTGATAATGACAGCATAGCTGTCGAAACAATATTGTCAGGTTATATTTTAATAAAACTGTGAAACTTTTAATAATCTTTATTTATTTCATAGTACTATCGTGTTTGAGCTCCTTAGGTTAAGGTATGAAAGTTGTATGAGTGATAAAGTATAGGGGAGCGTAATGTACTTGCTGCAATAGCTCCATTACCTCCGTTGCACTCCCATAAGAGTTTAGTTTGTGTGGAACACCGACACTGCAAAATGCGGTAAAAGGGGAATGGATTATGTATATGTATGTAATGAAATAAATAAATCATCCAATACAATAAATTATATGGTACTTTGGAGATGGCAATAGATGGTAATCACAAGATTATTTAATACGAAGCACAGCTGTTTACTACTGAAGATTCAATGAAATATGTTCAAAAAGAAGAATTCCACAAAAAAGGTTTTATAGTAGTAGTTAGCAATTAGCGAGACGGAGATTTTAGATCCTGTTTTTGAAAGATGAAGAAAGTTGTAACAAGTCAAAAAATTCATTGGGGGACATCACAAAAACAAAAAAAAACCTCTAAATGATCTAGCCGTTTCGTCCTGCAAATTATTGTCTTAATTGGCATTTGCCTTAATAGGAAAAATAATATACTATAAAATTGCCAAATATTTCTAAGTGCGACCGACCGATAATTTTTCGGCTTGTTTCAAATGTATGTATACAAATGCATACCAGCCAAACTTAATTGAAAATCTAATGCATAAGATAAAAAGTAGAAAATCTTGACACCAAATTTTCAGCAGTTTGTAAAGAAAATTCCCATTAATATTATAAAAGTACATCGAATTCTCAGTCCAAGTCAGATTTAAACTCCGACCAGTCCTCTACGAGGTAGGTCATGAACCAAAAGTGATACTAGTGAGCGTATGGCACATCATTCATATTGACGATTCAAAGGTCTACAAGACGCTCATAGAGTCTGTTGTGTCGATTGACTCTGACTGTCTGATTTTTCATTCTTCAAGTATTATAGCTGTCAGTCGATAGGTTAGTCAGAGATTCAAGTTTTCAAGTTTCAATAGTACAGAACGTTCACTCTTTGACAGTCTAACACTATATGTCGAAGCTATTGCCCGGAAATAAAAACATTTTTTAATTTTTGCTGGTATAGGTCCCAAAAGGTTCAAACTGGATAACCCACTCTTCTAAATATAAGTATGATGTACCTCCATCGCTGATAGTACTTGTCAACGGCTAAACTTTAGCGCCTAGCAATAAGCCAAAGTCGCACCTCGATACCTCTAACCTTAGTTACTTCTTTATAGTAACAGTTTTACAAGTGTTATTGTCTATCTGATAATACTGAAGTGTTCTAAGGTATTCTGCAACACGATAGCAATTGATAGCGAATCGATAAAGATTACTAGCAAATTGGCTAATAAATAGAAACGCCGAAAAAGTTAATCACCTAGTGGTATGGATAATTTATAAGATGATGCATTTAACGTTGATTATATTTTGTATCTCGGTTATTTATGGTCCAATTAGATAAGGTTTCTGCCTTACGTTTTATTCATTTTTTGTAATTTGGTAATGATGGTTTGGTATTTATAAGCACACCCTCTAGCGATCGTATATAAAATGCGTTTTACGATCAGGAGCGGAGTAAATCCTTAGACTAAATAATGACTGCAAAGTCTTTAATTAATCCATCTTTTATAGGGCTTGGAAGGTGAATTTTTATAGGAAACATTATTTTGATTTAGCTACTAGAGGCCTCAACATATTAAAATATTGCGTCCACTCAGTGTATAGAATATCCTACTAATGAACTAATGAAACTTATGGTATTAGCGCATTGAAGATACTATCAAGTACAAATACTAGATCACTGATATATTTACAAACTTTGAAAAAATTGAGAAAAATTGCGAGCGTCACCATCTCTTCCCCAATCGAAAGAGTGCATCCGTGCTCATACGGTAACCGCTATCATAATTTGTAAATTATATACACCATATAATACCATACCTTGCAAGTATCTAATTAATTGATTAGTGTGTTGAAGCTCTTATACATAGAATTTATCTTTATCTCTGATATCTTCACTATAAATAATTACACATCGTTGAATCAGGCATGGATGAAAAGCATAGAGACAGAGATCTTTCTATCTTCATAGTTTTCGACTAATCTTCACTTTTACTGAGTTATAGTAATTTCCTTTTCAAATTTAGTGGTCGACGTGCATCATGAACCCTGTAAAAACAAATTACCACTTGGTCTTATACATTCGTGTAAATTCAGTAGGCGTTTGTACACACTTGTGAGCTAAAGCCTTCTTACCCTAAAAACTTTAGACCCAGACCAGTGTGCAAATTTTTAGCTGTGTCATATTTTTCTATAGATCAAGGCTGATTTTTGATTGAAATACCCGAACTGTTTGAAGTACTAAGCGAAATAAAAGGCATGAATTGAAATCGATGAAGGCAAAACCACACACAACCGCCGTATTTAATTTTCTGGGACGTAAAAACTTAAAATTACTGATTACTATTCTTAACCTTTTCTGTCAATAAATTGTTTAAAAAAGTAGATAAAGGATTTTTAGTAGAGTAGAGTCACTACATCCACTCAGCCAGGCAGCTTTGGCTGGACAGCATACCGCAAACGACGCCATCTTGGGTCGCACAAAGTATGTAATTTAATATTAGACAAATTAAAGTTGCATTTCACAAATTTGGTTTTAATTAAATTCGATACAGATAACAATAATGAACAGTTTCGTGCTTTCTTCGCCCCAACATGCGGTATTCTGATCGACCAACGCAGCCTGGATGACTAGATGTTGTGACTCTATATGCAAAAATATTAAATTACGACGACTGTAAGTAGTCTTAACTGCATTAATTTAGTTAGCCTTGATCAAAGGTAGAGTCACTGCATCTAGTCACCTAGGCCAGCTGGTCGATCAGAGTAACGCAAACCGCCGCCATATTGGGGCAGAGAAGGGTGATTTTTAATAATGGGCAAATTAAAACCACGTTTTACGTGTTTGACATATTAGAGGTTTGATCTTTCAGAATAAGAAAAACCTTTTAAAGTAAACGTGGATTTGATTAAATTCAATACAGAACAAATAATGAACAATTTCGTGCTTCGTTTGCCCCAATATGGCGGCGGTTTGCGGTACTCTGGCCGACAAGCTGGCCTAGGTAACTAGATGCAGTGACTCTAATCAAAGGTTTATATCAGCGTCATCTAACGGAAGCAATATTAAAGAATATAAATCAATTTAAGTTCATAGATATTAATTAATGTAAAATGAGTATTTACTATTTACATACTTGGTACACAACAGTCAATGTACGTTAGAAGCGTGCCTAAACTTTTTGGTCTTAAAAACATATAAAAAATCAATGTCGATGTGAATTCTGAGGCATTTTGGAGATGTGCTTTTCGAAAAATAAAAATGCCCAAAAGTGTCGTATTTCGGAATCTTCACTGTTAAGTTTTTATAGAGGATTATGTAAATAACTAGTTTTCACATAGACACAAATCTGCAACCTTCTTGTATTACATACAAAAAAATTATATCGAAAATAGTAGTTTGTGTACCTAGGAGAGAGAGTGAATGTTTTCCGGCTCGGGAGAAGATATAGACAGCCGAGATGTTAACCGAGGCTGATTGCGATTTGGGATTTGAAAACCACATTTTCGACAAAAAATAGAAGGCAACTTTAAAATTTTTTTATTAACTGTATTCTTTCACATTTGTTTATCACTAAACAAAACTAAAATACAGTAACCATAATAAATGTTATGTGCATTTACAATTATTATTTAAAAAAATCTAATTATAATTAGTATAGTAGTAATTTGCTAAATTTACAATGACGTCATAAAGGGGAACTTTGCGATATTGTCAAATTGCGATTTAAATGTGTAGGTAGGCAACCCATCATACCGAAGTGTAAATCGGTTTCTTCGCAAACGTTTGCACGAAAAGATATTAAATACAATCGATACAAAGATCAAGTCATCAATGATGATTATTCTATTCCTTAATAATAGTAAAACAGTCAACAGCACCGCATGTTGCCAACATGTAATAAAAAATGTAACTATAGTCATATTTGTTCTATTGTTAGTTTTAGTAAAACTTACTTGCTTTGTTTCAACTGAAATCATCATTTTGACGTCATTGTAAAGGTAAAAAGAAATAAACTGTAATAATAGCTTTATTATCAAGACACTGCATTTTAACTTGTATTCAACAAAGCAAAACAAAAGATTGAAGTAATGTTCTTTCTAGTATCATTTTACTATAACCACGGGCTACTCGGATTCTTGTCAAATATAGCCACTGCAACTGACACTTGAGTCACTACATCTAGTTACCTAGAACGCGTTGGTCGAACAGAGTACCGCAAAACGCCGCCATATTGGAACAGAGAAAGGTGATTTTTAATAATGGACAAATTAAAACCACGTTTTACGTATTTGACATATTAAAGGCTTTCAGAATGAGAAAAACCTTTTCAAGTAAACGTGGATTTGATTAAATGCAATACAGATACAAAAATGAACAATTTCGTGCTTTTTTTGCCCCAATATGGCGGCGTTTTGAGGTACTCTGATCGACCAGCGCGTCCAAAGTGACTAGATGTAGTGACTCTAACTGACAAATGATTAAAGCGTCACCTTTGAAGTGAATGTCAAAGTATTGACAATTCTTGCGTCTATTCGCGCAAACGCATACTATCGTACGCCTATAGAGGCGCGAAAATCGGATCTTCACTAGTGTAGAATAAAAAACACTTTTAACTAAACCTACGCAACACCACCAATACCAAGATATGTTCCTTAATTGCTTCCAATTTGTTTTCTTTGTGCTTGAAAACATATTATTATTACATTACAACAAAACTTTACTATAAACTCGGGTTAAATAGTTTTTATTGTATAACACACGGAGAAAACACACGAAGGAGAAAACGATACTTTCTTCCTGAGTTGCACAAATGCCTTTTTCTACAGTTTTTAGAACATTTCTAATAAATATTAAATTTTAATAAAAATGAGTATCTAAAATTCTTAATAATTCTATAAAAATATATAAGATTTTAATAACCTTTTCATCTCTGCTTTTTATATAATCTTTGTCTATTTTTTTATTTTGCTCTCTGAAATCAGGAAGCAAAATGCTAGGTTTCCTCGATATGATGATAAAATGGATACTTTTCCTCTCTAGGGAGACAGTACCACTTTGCTCCTTGATTTTGTGGAAGAAAATGTTTTTTATTATACTAAAACATTAAAATTTATATTATATTATTTTTACTTAATAAAAATGACAAAACATTATCCATGGATTTCCGGGGTAAAAAAGGCAAGGATTAAGTCGCGTCGTAGACTATACCTAGTAGTATTCTAGTAGGTATGGTTTACGATGAAAGATCATGGTGGAAAACAGAAGTCAAATATTACATATTTTTATACCCAACTCGGTATAGTTCATGATGTAACATAACTCGTGATTTAAGTGACCTCTCGAAATCAAATTGTTTCAAGCCCCGCGAATCCTTAATCTAATACAAGAGCTAGAGACTTAATGAACAACTATGCCAAGTTTCATTAAAAGCTGTAGTGCGCTGCCTGGCTCATAAGCAGTTTGTGATTTTCATGGTGAGATTCCCTAAACACCTTTCCAGTATTTATCACTAAGCCAATACCTATCCATCTGTACCGAAATCACGGCTGCTTCTTCACACATCGAAAAGTTCGCTTCTAGAGGACCCTTTCGGGACCGAGGACAATGTGATGATTGCGATGCAGAGATTTGCATCTTATAAATTCTGTAAGCTGTTTCCAGTAGGGAAATGCCATTTTTAGTTTATAATTCCCTTAAAGAAGTTTCAGCCCTTGACCCAATCTGGGTTCATAAAAGTTTCTAGCGCAGTTAATCGGAAGTCCTTTTCCATTTATTATATGAACCGGGATGATCTTTTTTCCTTGCACAAAGCAAATATCTATTTTTAAGTCTTTCAAATGATTGTGCTTTTGTATCATCTTTAAATTTATTTGATTTGCGATTAAATTAAAGTACAAAAGGAAAAATAAAGGTATATATATATAATTCAGGACTTGAAAAACGTCATATATATTTAAAGAGAAAAATTACATGCGCTTATATGGTATCATGAAATCAATAAGGATTGGCTTTGTTAACGAATCAAATTATTAACAACGGAAATACTTCCACATTTTTTAAATGCTTTAAAGATCGCACATTTTTCATCATTCCAATCTCACATGATGCGTTAAAAACCGTTTAAAATCCAATTAATTAATTAAATAGAAAGTGGACGTTTCTGGTAACCCTCAGCACCCTTGCTTAATGATATTTTTACCCTTACCGAGTCTGGGACTTTATTTTTAAGAGCTCAGTAAACTGTCATAATAATAAGGCATAAAAATTTTATGACTACGTAATGAGTCCCTACTAAAAACAAAAGTTTCCTCAGATTTAAGTTTCACCAGAAAAACTGTTTTAAAAATTAGATTTTTTTGAATTTTTAAAAACTTTTACACAGTAGAGCAGCTGATGCTAGTTATTAAAAACAAATCAAAATTTTTAAAATTAGTACAATCAGTAATCAAGAAAAATGAAAAAATACAGTTTTGAGGATTTTGTAGACGCCCCGTAATGTTGATATGAATTTTAAATTCTTTGTAACTTGAAAGGGTTTGTTGGGTACTACGTAACTTTAACTTTTGTAAAGTTTCCTACTAAATGTGTTGGTTACTAAATTGAGATATCTTATGTAAAGGGATTTACCTACCGGGATAACAGGAAAGGGATGTTTAACAGTTGATATTCTTGGCCGTTACTACGTGAAAGTCCATTATGAAATTAGTGTTCTTATCGCTAAAAAGGGACGGTTAGTGCTAAGGGTAGGGCATTAAATTTAAAACATTTGTGTTCGCGCGGTTGAACTTGCGGTTATTTTGGTAAACGGATTTTACCTGTTTCACTTACTGTTAATTTTCTGAAATTAAGCAATTAACAACGTTAAATTAGTTGAAATTTAATTAATGGGAAATACTTTCTAAGTTGGCCGATCGGATTCTAAATAATTCTAAAAATTTGTTTTTTGGTTTTTGTTTTGTTTTGTCGAAGTCATTTTTTTAAATTTATAAATATTAAATTGTCACGTTTCTAATCGGTTAAATACAATTCTGTCACGCCCATAGAATTATTCTTTTTTATCGGATTTTTATCTAGACGTATCTAGCATGTAACATCTACGTGAGAGAGGATATTTGTTCGGTGATAAAACGTGCGGGGTCCGTCTACTGGTCGCAATCAATATGCAGAGCTTCAGAAGGGCTTCGGAAATCTGAACATCACGTGAAGCCCTTATCGGGTGTCCGCGGATCGATGGGAATTTCTTGGCGGGCTTTCTTGCGCGAAATCCAAAATTCCCTCACAAAATTATTGATATCCGATCCCGAGTCCGTCCGTTCGGAATAAACAAGCGATACGTTGCCATAGCATCCGAGATGGTCGGATGGTAACAACGCCTACCGGTTGCTAGGATACCACACCAAGAGCGTCGTGGCGCCTATTGCGAAATAGAGTCGATATGCGGCCCTCTCGGCGCTAACCATGCGCTCGCCGCCTCGCCGGGACCGATACCGATTTTATACACGTCGATACCCAGCTGACATTGACGCTATTTGCATTATGCTGTGTGCAAAAACTCCGCGATGCCCTCCTCGCAGGATTCCCGGTTTAGCCCCAGGTCTTCCGATTAGTTGAGGAAATCCTGTCGCCTCCCTATTCAACGTTACACACCACTTAAGGACTCCACAATTTACGTTGTGTAGAATGCAGTCGATTTACTGTGGACAAAGCTCTGCGGTCCACTGGGTCAATAAGTCACCCCTTGCTTTGAAATTTTGCCCTGTTTTTTTTTCAGAACCCCGCTACAGCCTTTTCATCTCTATCGCACTTTTCTTCCGTGGGTGTATACCCGAGCAGTAATTCGGGAGTAAAAAAGTACCTGGATAATGTGTATGTGGCGAGGCTTTTGGGGATTCTAGTAGGTGGCAGTAATGATGATGTTTATAATATTTTTAAATATTTCGTCATGATTAATATAAACGTCCCTTGAAAATATTCCAGGAAGGCAAAATAGTGAAATCATTTTAAAAGGGACGGACGTGTCTGATGAAGCGTGAAATCCTTTACAAAGTAAGCTGATAACTAGACAAGAAAAGATGGCACTTTTATTACACTTCGCTTAACTAGCAATTAAATTTTGAAATTTGTCGAAGTTGCTTTATTTGGACTCTTTTAATGTTGCGAAAGGCACCATAAAGTAAAAGCTTATACCTAAAAGCAATTTATGAATAAAGCTGAAAATGATGATACATCGCATGTTAATTCTCGCTGCGCAAGCGATAAACTAATCAGTCAGATAAGTGCCAATTTTGCTGTCCTATGATTTCCGGCAACATAACCTAATTAGAGCTCATAGCTAGCTATTAAATTTTCTCAGATAAAAATGACGTCCTAATGAAATCTACTGAATTACTTTGTTAGCACTTTTTAAATTAAACTGGAGAAATACGGATATTGTTTACCGAAAAAAGTTATTTACTACGCTTAGAAACAATTATTTATAAATAATAAACAAATATAATAAATTCTTTATCAAGACTGAGATGAAAAATGAAAAAAATAAAAGCTGTCAAACTATTCTTCATAAAAACTCATCTATATACACTCCTATAAAACCTGATACTTTATTAGTTGGATGGAAGTATTATTATCGAATTAGTATTCTTGTTTTATTACAGTCAGTAATCATTTCTCGTGTTTTAAATAATAAAGATGATGTTGCTAAAAAAAACAAAAGCTTCCTCCTCTAATATAAGAACATGTCGGGGGATCTTCGGATTTCGTTGGATTTTTCTTGTGTTTAGAAATGTAAAGAAGTATTAGTCATCCTTTTACCAAACACGCGAGGCTGACATTTCGACTACAGGTCAAAAATGTGTTACTACAACATCCACTAAGCAGCAGCTTCAGCAAATGTTTCATCGAGTAGGTTAAAAAATGTACACTACCGACCAAGAGTTTAGGACTACTTAATTATTCTTAAGGGTTTAGTGGTCATACCTTTGTAACTAATAAATGTATTTATGTTTTCTAAGGTTTGTTTTATAGAGCCTAGTCTTATCTATAAAATGAATTGGACGTGAAGTCTGCAAGTTAAACATAATCAATGATATAGTGTAAAAAAGAAGATTGGACGTCTTCGCTTCGCCACATGGCGTGAAAAATCTTTTGGATCTCACTTCTAGGTTATATGAAAGATAGGCGCATCAACTTTTCAACGACTCAAAAACGAGCTACGAAAAAAAATTGTTCTAAACCAGGCAAGTCGTTTAAATGGCACCAATTGCCAATGTTGCAACTATAAATTGAAGATTTTCGGTTTTTCAACTGGAGATCACTTAGCTCTGTTTCCTAGACCTAAAACAATATTTTTGTACAATACTCAATAAATGTATGCTCCAGAATGAAAAATAAAACAAAATAAGACAATTGCCACAGCAATTTTTTACACCATGTGACAGAGCTATGCAATAAAACTTCCATTCTTCCATTTTTACACAAAATTTTGGCTATATTTAATTCACAGACTTCACACTTGATTCCTTTTAAAGCTATAAGATTAAGCTCTATAAAATGAACCATGAATCACTTAAGTACATGATGTACTTAGTTTCAAAGATATGGCCACTAAAATTAAAAAACAATCAAATGGCCCTCAACTTTTGGGCTGTAGTGTATATATCGTATAATGGGTATGTGTTCATTTTTGTGGTCGCCGGCTTACGTCGAATGTCAAAAAGAATGGTGTTTATTACAAAGTAACCGAGTAGCATATTGAAAATTTCTCAGAGAAGAAATTAAGAATAGGTATCACATAAAGGGTGGGGTGCCATTCTTGTGATCTCCAAGGTCACGACCTGGCGCAACTTGTGAATAATTATGCAGAAACGATATTTCCTGCTGTAATAATAATAATACTAATAACAATTGTTACTACCTATTGCCTTGCGAACCAGGCCTCAGAAGCTTGTGCCGGACGGAGGGGCGATTATTATTAGTACGCAGGCCCATCGTGCAGCTGCAGTCGACTTACAGATGGTATAGCACAAATCCGATATTTGTGTTGCATCTAAGAAAAACTGCAGAAAACCTTAACCAGATCTTGGGTGAGAGACTAGCACGCTAGCTGCTACTCTACCAAGGCTGTATAAAACTTGGTACATCTTGAAACTTGATCATAAAACACTAGATGCTATTATATTTAAGTCTACGGTTACACAAAGAAACATAACAAAATGTCAAATAGCTTTGAAATGGCGAGGTTGTAAATACCTGCTGGCTTGAATACTATTCGTTATGTTGATATCGTCGTCGACAAGTTCTTCGTAGTAGACTTATTTGAGTAACGTTTCAAGCTGCGGTTTGGTAAGGTGTATAGTACGGCACGTATGAGTAGTATATCCGGTTTGATACCAATGCTACTACAATTGCTTTTGGCGTATACTGCAGGTCACGAACCCATCATGTACTACATATTCTTAACCTGCTCGATAAGACCCAATGGTATGCTGCTTAGTAAGCGTTATAATGACACCATATGATGATATTCGACCTTAAATAACGGTTAAAATCTCAGTCCTGTAGATTTGGTGCAATGATGACCTGTGTCTTTGGTCGAGTTTTAAAACAAATCCAAAAGTCGAGAAATTTTTTTCGTGAGCTGTAACACGCTCTGTAAATCTATTAAAAAAGTTTGTACCAGCTAATGTTAGGTACCAAATAATTCATATTCGGACTGTGTCATAAAAACGATCTATCATAAGTAAGAAAAAAGAAGTATAAACCAAATTATTATTATAGTTAGAAAAAATTCTTGGTTTATAAAAACTGAATCGGTATTGGGATCGCCGAAAAAGAAGTGACGCGTCAAAAGTATGCTGGAGTATTGGTACTGTTTCTTAGTCCTGTTTGAGTCTTGGTACGTTTCCAGTTCGGTACGCTAAAAACTGAGAATTTTAAAAATCAGAACTTTTATATTCTGATTGTGAGATTTCTGAAGCTACAGACTATTAAACAGCCAAATTTGTGAATCGGAAGTGCAGAAAATTTCATATCTACAACCTTTGACATTTCAAGTCGATGAAAGCTTTGAGCATCTAATTTCGGAAACTTTTAGAACTCGAAACTGTCTAGCTATGAAACTCTAAGTGTAGGTGTAGATCTTTAAATCTCTCCATTTCTGAAGAAAGGCTTTGCTACGAAATTTACCTTATTTAACCTTGAGAAGCTTGAAACATGGGTGTTTAATATTTCTTTAAGTTTTTAAGGTCTAACATTCCTAAGACCTTCAATATCAAAAGTCTGCAGTATTTGAAACGATGAATCTAGAAACGTGAAGCTCTAAAATAAAAATTTAAACCAGTAAAAATAAAAAAAAAAAAGAAATGATTTACCAAAACTATGATTTATGAAGCTTCCACAACATTAAAGCATTCAAACCTGGAAAATTAGAAAATTGATACCTAAAGACTTTAAACGCTATGGCTTAAAATACTAAAACATCTAAATCTTTTTTGAATATCAGAAACAAAACTTCGAGTCTTAGAAGTTTAAATGTGAAATTTACAAAATCTGAAATTTCAAAAAATATGAAATTTCGAAACCTAATGCTCGAGATTTGAATGCTTAGAAAACTTTAGAACTTTAGTACCCTGAAATTCCCATTTTCATTATTTGAGCCTTGAAATTTAAAATTTGAAACTTTTCGAAACTATAGCTCTAAATCTTTTAAACATTCAATATCTAAAACTGTCCGTATGGATGTCTCAATTTGAAATTTTAACATGTTGAATACATTTATTTTTTAATCTGTATAACTCGTAAGCGTAACCAATTGCCTTGAAACATGAGAAGCAATAGACAGATGCCTAGATATACCTGATTATCAATCAAAGTAAATATCTTACTCGGAAAGTATGCACAGTTTCTTATTTCTGGTGAAATGTTTGAGCATGTTTTCTACATCTTTCTCTAACGAATCCATTTTTCATGAACAAAGAAAGCCTTCTGTGTTTAAACCGTGCCATACTGAGAACAGAAGAATTAGACCTTTGTTTACACCTGCATGAGGCTCCCTCAAGCGAAAACAAATATTTAATTATAATATTTCTGGAATCGGGAAAGATTTGATAGAGTTAAAATAACATAAAATATACAGGGTGTTTCATTATAAAAAATTGTTATCTTTTCCCAATTTTGCGATGGTCTTATCTGATGGCAAATTCTGGTGGTTCAGAAAAAATTCTGCAGATTTTGTAATTAAAAGTTTTTTGTATCTCTTAAAATAAACTTCCTAGGGTGGTCTAAGAAATACAAAAAATTCCTGTACACCACAATAGCTTTCCTATTCATAAATAACCAGCGATCATTTTTTTATAGTGTTGCACGATATATATCTTGGCCAAAGTTAATTATTTATTCGTGCATAAATCGCTAGTTCTATGAAATGTGTAGCTTCAAAGATTTTTTGCCAATTTACTTTCTTTTGTTATAATGGCATATATAGATATATACAATACATTATATACATAGAAGAAATAAGGCTGCATTCCAAATGACACATGCGACCGATTGAAGTGACTCTTGGTGGGCGGTGTCAGGGATGTGTAGAAAATAAGGGTGGAGTTTCAATTTTTTAAATGTTAACTTTAGTCGCATTCTCACTAGTATTAGCATGCATTGGTATATAATATTAGATGTTAAATTGTCTCTGCGCTTACCAAGACACTGTAGATTAGTTTAGGTTAGGTTACATTAGATTGGGTTAGGTTAACTTTGATTATGTATGATTTTGGTTCTGTTTCGTTACGTTAGGTTGAATGTGATTCGGTCGATAACCTTTTCTGACAATTTTCTGTTTCAAGTCAACACTTCGCATGCTTAATCTTTATCAACCCCTGATTCAGTTTTAGACTACTGCGATTCCGACGAATATCCACAAGTAAACCAGGCTGTACGAGTTAGAATAGCGAATCTAAATATAGATAATCATGAAACTATATGTAAAACTATAACGTAAAGAAATATATCTGTTTTAAGTATAACAGCTGTTTATATTGTTTCAGGCCCCATCTCCCGACCTAGGTGGCCCATTATGCGGTAGTCCCATATTTCCTGGCCCTCCTACATCAACAACTGTCGGCCAGTTTATGCAACCTATAAACAATTACACCAAATTAGTACACGTTTTGCCTTCGTCTGGTTGGCTGCAAGACTCCCCTACATATCTGCAGGTTTATACATTACATTATTAAATATTAGTTAATAACCTGCCTGTGAAAACCAACTGCTTTAAAGGCATAATTTATTTATACAGCATAATCCGATGGCTGAACTGCAGCAACATCAGGCTTCTATGTGGCAACAATACCAAGAACCTATGAGATCCTGTACGGGTAAGTATATCTTTTTGTCTTATTGTACTTAGCTGTATCATTTTTATAACATTAATAAAACTGTATACAGGGTGTAACAAAAATAAAGGGTGTTTCAAAAAATTAAAACAGTTAAATTATTTGTTGCTTATATAAATATGTAAAAAATACCGAGTCGATAGTGTATTAAATCAATTTCCAGCATTTAGCATCAGCTATCTTATACTTTATATTAAACACACCCTGTATATTACGAAAATAAAGTTATTACAGAGTGATAGAAGAGAAATTATTCATTTATTCTGTTATGTCTGGTGTTTCTTAGAATACCCTTATATCATTGTCAATAAATCTAACTGTAAAAAAAGAAACAAAAGTGAAAGCATTCTTTTAGAATAAAACAGAAAACTCACTGTAACGATTACCCTAATCCTAACTATGTTTTATTTCTATATTATACGAAACCTTTTTCTTCCCTTTAGGACCCACCTATATGTTAGACTCCCAAATAAACCTTTACCAGGAAGTCAACCCGACTGATGTACTGCCTCACAAAAAATGTAAATCAGAGGTGGTGGACGCGTTTCCTACTCCACCTAACAGTAGCAGCTTACCTACCGAAACAACGGCACCACCTTCTACTACCAGCACTAAAAGTGATAGCAACGAGAGGGTCGTGAAAAATGAGAAAATGGAAGAAAACAAGGAGACGACTGCGACAACGGTCGATGATACACAGACGTCCTCGTTGGCGGACTCCACCAACATCGAACAAACTACTGAAACATTTTTACCCGTATTTCAGGAAACTGTCGTTGTACAGAATCCGTTTGATAAGGATGACGATATGAAGTTGAAGAAAGTAAGTTTTCTCTTAAATTAATTTTTCTTTTAGCTGATTTAAGTTTTGTTTTGGTTTTATTTATTTGCTTGGCGTTGTGGTTTTTCGTGATTGTAACAATTTAAAAGTCTAGCAAAAATAAGTTTAGTTTATACAGTTTATACTCGCACACCAATGGAGTTTTAGCGTTTTCTAACGTGGGCGTACATATCAAAATTCGATAAAAGTGTACGTTTCATGCGAGCTAAAAATTGACCCCACATACATGCGTTCAGGAGATCGTATGAAATGATATTGACAAAATTTACATATACGCAGGCAGTTTACTGAATATTCCGTCTAACACTCATTCTTATTACTTTTAGACATTTTCCAGATGTGCACACCTAATAGAGAATACAGTAGATAAGGCAAGTAAAGGTATTCACAAACTTTTTCAGCAAATACTATACAAGGTGCAACAGGTACTGATACTTATTTTACAGTACATAATTTGAAATGCCTAAATAATGTTTTATACTAAACAATATTAAAATAGGATTTAGTAAGCAAGTCTGCAAAAGTTGATAAACACATAAAGAGTTGCTGAAGAACCTGACCATTCATGCACATAATATAATTGAAAAATTAAAAAATAATATTACTTTGCGAAGACAAACACTGCTTAGTTTTAGATGTATGCTATCCTTTTTAGGGCCATTCTCAAAGTTAAGCGTAAAGCGATAACCATACAGGTAGTACTAGAGTTTGTACAGTTTTAAAGACTTGACTTATATCAAACTTAGCTTCAAAAGCAATAAACATTTATTTGGGAAATTCTCTGAGAATAGTAACTTGCCCAGAAGCATCCAATTAAATCATTAAGAACACAATGTATTTGCTGAAAAAATAATTCAGACGTCTGAATGTTATCTAAAATAATGTAGATGTCTGACTGCTGCCAAGCGACCTGACAGCACACGTTAAATACATAAAAAGCAAAACTTTTCAAATATAAGCTGGCGCAAAATAGAATCCCCATGAGAAGTCGCTGTAAACGATATAAATATGCTTCGAGATCGTGTTCGGTTCCATAAGCAACATTTCGGCGTCTCGACTTCAGCTAACTGGGACTACGGCTGATGTACTCTTACCACCTTCTGGAAGACGAGTGGATGTGGTAGAAAACACAACAACGTCGTCAAGGAAACGAGTCACGTAATTGAGCATTTCTGGTCGCTCATTGTAGCAAATCTCGGTTAAAGACCTATGCTTGTTTCCGTATAATATATAGGTAATACAAAAAATTCTGTCTACAGACGTTATTACCCTTGATGACTTCATAATGAGCGATAAAGTTCGTTTCTGCTTGAATGGAAATGCAAACAAACAAAACCACTACTCCTGGGGTAGTGAAAACCCAAAAATTATTCACGAGCCAAAACTGACTGTATGATGCGGGATTACTGCTGGAAAAGTCATTGGGTCGTATTTCTTAAAGCAGCGCCGCCCTTTGGATTTTGAGGCCGCGGGTACAAATATGAAGTGCGGTCCCAAGTAAATAAAAAATTGAATAAATAAATAAAATCTTTAATTTTTGATACAACAAAATTTTCTCGGACGAGTGGCCGGTGCACACGGTGCAATGCGCCCCCGTCATTGAACGCGGTGCTGATCTAAGCAGTGTTGTTAGATGAACCAGGCAAGCGGGATTTTCCCACTACCCCCATCACTAGTTTTAATCCGGCTAGAGGCACGGGATTATTTGGTTACAAACGTATCCCGTTTGCCTGTTTATAAAAACGTTCAAAAGGTGAGCGGTTTGCTTTATGTGCAAGGACTTGCATTAAATGTTGGTCTCTCAATCTATTTTATTAATGCGTAAGATATCTATTGGATTGTTGATTAAAATAAGGTAGCTCAGTGCGGAGCCTCACTAGCTCCCGCGGCCCCTGCTGACCGACCTTAGGGACGCTTCTGATTTGAGGACGTCAGTGGCATTACTATGTATAGACGACTATGTGAAGACCTTGGGTTGGAGGGATGTGTGGTACAAACAGGACGGCGCCACAGCACACACCGCCCGTGAATCAATGTACGTTATGAGGGAAAGGCTGCCTGCGCGGAGATTTCGCATTTGGATTTTAAAAAAGATTACAGAAAATGGGCGCCCAAGATGTTTCTGTTCAGTATTTAGAGCTGTATAGGAGTAATACAAATGACTTTCTGTGGCGATCTATAATTATTGTTAATAAGACTTGGACTCACCACCATAATCCTCAGATGAAGAAATAGTTAAAACAATAAACTGGGGAAGACGAACCGACACCAAAGAGACTATTTGGAAAAACCAATCATCGGCGTTTTTTGATATGCAACCTCATTGTGACGTTTGAAAGACTAAATCACGAAAAAACGAAAACAAGTTTTCATCAATACGTCGTACGCTTCACACTTCAGTCATTGCCATGGTCAGCATTCACGAGTTGAGGTTCGAATTGTTATCGCATCCACTCCACTCATTAGATTTGGTCACGAACGACTGTTCATACTGTTTCCAAGTATGAAAAAATGGCTTAGAGGAAAGAAATTTTCAAACAACAGTAACTCATCGACGCTGTAAATGACTATTTTGAAAACCTCGAGGAATCATCTGTAATAGTATCATAACCGCCCTCGATATCGGTGAGCTAAGCGTATCGAACTAAATGGAAACTGTGTATGCTGAAATAGTTATTTACGAACTGAGTAAGCAAAGTCTTTATTCGCGCATGAGCGCATTTTTTGAAGCACGAGCGACGAAAGAGCGAATGCTTCAAATATGACTTCTTATCGAGTTTTGAACAAATTTTTTTGCAACATTAACATTAAAAAACTAATTAACAAAATTCAATAATACTGTTGAAATTCAAAGTAAGCATAAAACCAAGTAGGCGCGGCGCAATGGCATTCTCTTGTTGCCAATAGATGGCGCTCGCACATTTGTCAGTATATAGCCCCTCTATTTCAAATAGTAGCGACATCATGGAGCAAACCTGGCACAAACTTTAATAAAGAAAAAATACTACATGCACGGTGTTGCAGAAATTCAATAAAAAGTTGTTCAAAAATTACAATTACGGTGGTATATATCATATTAAAATGGCCGTTTTTGCAGAACATGAATGTCCATTATCAAATGAATGTTAAATTGTGAATATGTCTGTGCATGATTATTATTAAACCTAAGATTAATTGTAAGACGAAATGTCAAATTTGGTAACATTCAATGCAGCCAACATCGTTCTGGTGCTTTTGCTCCAGCCGCGAGATCAATCGTTGTCGCTACTATTTGAAAATAAAGGGTCTATATGTCGGTGTATATGTGAGTGGAATTATTAGCGATTACTAATCTTCTTTTGCTATTTCTAATATACAACTGGATAAAATGCCATTTTTAAATTAAATTTTATTATTATCAAATCAAATTATTTTTAAAGAGCCAAGAGGCCAAAGCTTTTTGCACGTTTTTGAAGC
The DNA here is from genome assembly GCA_929113105.1 of Agrypnus murinus. NCBI lineage: Eukaryota > Metazoa > Arthropoda > Insecta > Coleoptera > Elateridae > Agrypnus > Agrypnus murinus. The sequence goes on along the minus strand of OV816028.1, from coordinate 18,306,436 downwards.
ACAGGCGCACGAACACAACTGTTATATTCGCAAAACGTGATTTTGAAAGCGACGAGTTCAAAAAAGAAATTTAAACCGACATATTGTTGTTTGTTCCTTTTTTCGGCGACTTATCAAAAATCCCTCGTAGGTAAAACAATTTATTGATTTAACTTAACTAAAGGTAACCTTACACTTCTTTGTTACCAACAGATATCTCTTAAAGGGGACCAGTGGTGTCTGTATAAACGTACGATTAGAGTAAAAAACGTAAAAAATACTTTTTCTAATATCAAAGTGGTATCAGTGAATCTTTTTACGTTTTAAAGTTTCAAGTTTCTATTAAGTCAAAATTTCTAAATATCATCTATAATCAAAGAGCAAATAATTAAGTGTCTGAACAATTTCAGATTCTTAAGGTGTTCAAAGATTTTAAATTTAAATGTTAAAAGGTATTTCCAAATATAGCACTCCAAGCTTACTCAATATAGCATCAAAAGTCTCGTTTAGCAAAACTAAATTGTAACTTATAGATGGCATTTTCGAAATTGGTACACTAAAAGTGGCCAATCGATACTAACCTAACTAAAATTAATAATGAAAAATTAAGTACGAGCTATTTAAGTCTTTCTCATAGACAAGATTAAGTCTGAGTGATAACCTGATGAATCTAACTTATGTCCAAGAGATTTCAATAACCGTTTAAGGGAACCGAATCGATTTTCTAATTTTACAAAAATTCTTTTTTTTAAATAACTCGAAAACTACTAAGTGATATTGACCGTACCTCGGTCGCTAGAACGGTGGATAATGTAAACACCTGAAGCCTAACTCTGCTGAAACCACTGAAAACTCAACTAAACGTGGAGTCAAAATTGATAAGTGGCAATAAAATTGATTGCCATTCAGGCATTCTATTCTAGACATTCTTAACATTATTTTTGATGAAATAAAGTAAGCTTCCATGTCATATGCAGGAGGTTGGGGGTCTAATCTTTTGACCTAGATTACATTGGCATTTGGAATATTGCTTGCAATTGCTGTTTTTCGGTGGTGGTAGTAGATAGGAACGATTTTGAACTTAAAATTATTAAAATTATAGCTCTTTTACTGTACTCGTAGTGTCAGACGTAATTTAGTTAGACACTATTCGGTGATCATTGTAAAATATCCAGGCGTGCTCAACTAGGTATCAGTCTGGAGATGAGAAACAGGAGATACTTGTTTCAACAACACGAGCACGATGTCTGGTGTTGCCAGTGGCGGATTTAAGCACAAGCGTTGGAAGCGGCCGCTTCAGGCCCCACAAGTCAGGGGGCCCCGCAGAGGTCTCCTCTGGCCCCCAACTCTTACGTAATCGAACTTTATAGACTCGCCCTTTTTATAGGCTTTGCTCGCTTCGCTTGCTCGGCCATAAACTGAGCTCATCTATAAATTCCTACATTATGTACTTGTTACATAAATAACTATTAAATTGTCTTTATTACTTTTAAGCACTGGAAAAACCTTTTTCCACACAGAATAACTAAAATTAACGAATAACTAATAACGAAAAATCACGCTACAAACATGCACACATCCTCGCTTGACAACTCACTGACAACAAGGCCTACTAAAGCTGGACGCTAGCTGCAAATTTAGATACAGAAACCGTCTCTATCCCCTCTATTCTCAAGGTGTTTTGAAAATATTATTGATAAACTTGATGCTTCTAAAAGCAGGAAAGTTCCATTATAAATGAACTGATTATGGAATAAAATGTTTTTCTGGAATAGTACATAAAGTAGAACTTTTACGGACTCATCTGTCACAATGACATAAGTCAAAACTGACTTTTACGGACTCATCTGTTATTTTTGTTTGCATTGTTGCACATGTATTTGACATATGTCGCACACAGCCACGTTGGCTTAGTTGTCTACTCTACTGTTATTAAAAGCACATTTTTTATTTTAAATTCTTAATTTCACGATTTCAGTAAAAAACGTAATGTACACCTCAGCACTAAAGCAGATTTTTTATCACTCGTTATGGTTGTTCAACAATCTAAATATTATTGATAAAAAATTACAACTTTATTTGGTATACAAATAACTAATTTATCTACGACCACTATAGAAAATTACACATTTCACACAGTCTATGTAAAACCAAAAATGAAGAAACTAAACCGGAGTGAATCTAGCAGCCGCAGACTAGCAGTCGGAGTAGCCTTGCTCCCAAATTGTCAAATTTAGACAGTTTGAAATAAAAAATAGACATTGCAATCTGTCATGGTTTTAATAGCTGTTTATGTATCAAGTACATAATGTAGGACATTATAGACAAGCCCAGTTTATGGCCGAGCGAGCGAAGCGAGCTAGGCCTATAAAAAGGGCTAGTCTATAAGGTCCGATTATGTAAGAGTTGCATACAAAGCTTTATGTTCGATTCCTAAAATTGGCTAATTATCAAAAAATCAGTTTATAAATTTGACATCTATTCTTGACAGAAGAAAATTTGACATGTAATATACAGTTGTCACACTTTATTTTACTACTATATACTTTATTTTACTACTACCGCTTTATTTTACGAGTACAATAATAAGCCAGTTCACTGCCGCAAAACAATACAATAAACAGTACTTTATAATGCAATCGGACATAAAAGGTTTTTCACAACTTTAATTGTTAATTATTAAACTAGGTACTATTAATAAATAACCTTCTGATAGCAAAAGTGTGCACGACATTAGTTGCTGCTTAAAAGATTTTTCACAACTCCAATTAATATTTATTAATAGTAGTTTAATAATTAAAAATTGGAGTTATGAAAAACCTTTTAAAAGTTTGACAGATTGCAATGTCTATTTTTTATTTCAAACTGTCTAAATTTGACAATTTGGGAGCAAGGCTCGTTCACAATCAACTCCGACTGCTAGTCTGCGGCTGCTAGATTCACTCCGGTTTAGTTTCTTCTTTTTTTGATTTAGGTATAGTGACGATGAAAATGACTCGCTGTTCATAATCTTTAAACTGTACGTAAATGACCGTGGGAAATGATTTCGCATTTTCAGTGGTTCCATTAAAATACCATAGATGTCTTTATGTAAAAGTTTTAACTTTTACATAAAGGTTAATTTATTTTTAAAAGTTAAAAATTGTTAATGGACGACTATTATGCTCACAATTTTATAGTGATATGTGTATAAATCACAGACGGCATCCTAAGACAGCTGTTTCGAGCTTTTGGCTCTCCTCAGTTAGGGGCAGCTAGTGAATTCTACACACATCACCCGAGCGTATATACTAGCTCGGAAATAACATTAACTCCCTCAAATAACTGTGGAGCTTTCTGTAGATATCAAACCGCACTAAGCAGCATAATTTGATTATCCAATACAGGAATATACAAAATAAAATCCGGTCGAGCGTCCGACCGTGTAAATATAAATAAAATACAAAATGTACACAACCGTGTTTTAATAAAGTGAGTTTTTAATAAATTTTAAAGTTAAAAATTGTTAATGGATGATTATTATAATCACAATTTTATAGTGATATGTGTATAAATCACAGACGGCACCTTAAGACAGCAGTTTCGAGCTTTCGGTTCGCCTCAGTTAGGGGCAGTTCGTCTGTGATTTATACACATATCACTAGAAAATTGTAAGTATAATAGTCGTTCATCAACAAAACTCACTTTATTAAAACACGTTTGTGTTCATTTTGTATTTTATTTATGTTAATTTATTTTGTTTAATTAATGTTTTACTTTAAATTATATTTTGAATGCAAATCCATATAGAAAAAATTATCACCCCAGCGGGAAATCGAACCCTGGCCCTTCCACTTTCTGAGCGACATCTGTATCTCTGAGCGACATCTGTATCTCTGAGCTACTGTGTCGACTAAGAGCATATAAAGTCATTATTACCATATAGATTTTTTAGTTCGATAGTTACTTTAAACACTTTTTGTAAATAAAATACTTTTTGTGAATATCTAGTTACAATTTAGTAATATACTATTTGTTCAAGTACAGGGTAACCCAATTTGCTTGTTACTGTAGGGGAACTCAGTCACTCTAAGATATAGAGGATTGCACATTATCTTGTCTTTTTTCAAGACAAAGTTAATGTTTAAAACCAGAATTTGCTATTGTTTTTTGTTTTCAAATTATAACCAATAATTTGATTTTTCGGTACTTGGCGGTATCTAAGTTATTTGTTAAGGTAAAGAAAAGTTACTTATATGTTCTTCAAGCACTTCTTAGAACAAAAGAGGACACCCCTCTTTTAAATAACTTGAACTTGACCACACGTCTTTTGGGTTACTACTAATACTGCACATAATCACATGATGCCTGCTTGCTATCTGGATCGGGCAGCACTACTTAAAGACTAATATATATTACTCTAGAGTTCAGCCAGTGCGAGAACAGACACTGAATGGTTAGATTCACGGCAGATTCGCAATTTAAAAATCTTGATGTGTGATAAATTTGTATAATTTATACCCTTATACCTTATTTAGACCTGACTTGACACCCCGTGTTTGCTTAATTCTCATAACAAATATATCGCGTATTCCACGGTTACGTACCGTGACGTGTCCCTACGCATTTTTATGATTAGCGAATCCCCAGAAATTATTTTTAGACAACTAAACTTTTAATCTGATGCATTTTTTACTCTTAATAAAAATACATTTGTTTTTTTATATCTGAAGCAGTTTACGAGCAGATCAAGCGATTACGTGCGTTACGTACAAGTGTCAAAATGGAAACATGAAATACTAGGTAATTATAAGTTTTGCAACAGTTTTGCGAACTATTCATAAAAAACTTACAAGTTGGTTATTTATTCAATATTAGAGTAAACACCAAAAATGATGTCATACCTATGGTTTTGCTTTAAGATGCCCTTAATAGTCAATTTAGATCTTGAAGGCGTTATGTTTAATGTCACATGCCGCACGTTACGTACTGTGACATGCCGTGTGTGACATGCGAAAAACTGCACATTTCATTCAATATTATTATTGAAGTTCAGACAATTTCTTTTAATTTAATTGATTTTTAGTTGTCTAACACATTTTTTATTATTCAATAACAAAGTACTACAATTTAAAACTAAACTCACTGACATTATTGTCCTTAGCCATCACCGTGATTACATGCACCGAATGAATGAGTTTTCATTCCATTTTTGCATAAAAGTCTGACAAATAAGTCATTATCATCGTGGCTGCGGCAATTGCAATTCGTGTTAAAACACGAATTTGACACCTGCTAAAATGGATTGGTCTTTAGCATTATTAAACATTGAATTTTATCTGTGGAGGTTCTTTTCGCGGAATGCGATACATACAGCGTCTCCAGTACTACTCAAACAGTGGTGGACTGCACATCGCACTTTTGTGGTGTAATTATCATTATGTTAAGGTAATAATAAATTATTAAAAATAATTTATGAGTAAATTATTTTACTTATTAAGATTCGTAGTTCCCAATATCCTGCCAATGAGACACAATACACTATTTTCAACGAATTAAAAAAAATTGTTATTAAAATTAATAGATTTAACTTCCATGATATAATATATTATTAAAAAGGTAAAAAAGGCTTTATTTAAATAGGCAACGGTCAACTATAATTTCTATTAAAAAAACCAATCGATATATAATTCTATATAATAATTCTAGATATAATTCTAAATCCAATAAACCAGTCCAAGTTCCGTTAAAAATGCCCTCTTCTTCTCAAGAAAGTGTCTGAAGAACATACAAGTAACTTTTCTCTACCTTCACAAATAAGTCGAAAAATCTAATTATTGGTTATAACTCGAAAACAAAAGACAATAACAAATTCTGGTTTTAAGCATTTAGTTTGTCTCGAAAAAGAGAATGTACAATTCATTTCGTCTATCTCTTACAGTAACCATTGTCAACAGCATTTACAGTATACATTGTAATCATTATATAAATAGCAGATTAGATAATCATTTTAGTATAAACGGTAGTTTTAATGCAAGTTAAAATTCAATCTGACTTGAACTGTAGACAAATAAAGTTGATTGATTCTGCTTTGATACAATATACAAGTAAAGCTCGGTCTGAGTTTGTAGGCAAATATAATTGATCGTGTCTTAAAATATGGAAAGGTAATGACTTTTTTGTTAAGTACAAAACACTGTAAGATGTCTAAAAATTAAAAAGAAAATTAAATTAAATTTGAAACATGTGAATAAAGTGCTTTATTTAAATACAAAAATAAAAATCATTAAAATTATGTTTTATCTGAAATCTGATTATGTTTTATAAATGCATTTGCATTAAATTAAATAAACAGAAGCAAAGCCATTTTAAAACAGATTACAGACACTACAAATTTATAGTAGCTCGTTTTGGAATTTTGAATGATTTGGAATGAGAGTTTGTGTTTTCGGCAAAAAGATTATTGTTTTGGCCTAGTTCATTGTATGGAGTATATAAATATGAATGCCATTGTGGAGTGCGAATATTTCGTCAACAGCTCAATTAGTTTTTATCGGTATTCTTTAATTACTTTTGCTTTTATTTATTTACGATTTAATTATTATTATTATTTAATTCCATAAATTACGAAAGGTGGCCATAAGTATTATTACGGATCAGATGGTACATAGTTCGCTCTATTGTATTTCAGTTAAAATACTAAATAGATCATAAAATGTATTCGTAACGATCAATTGACATTTAAGTGAATGTTTTAATCAATTTTGATTGAAATTTAATTCTTTGAGAAAATTCATGTTTGAGTAAAATACCTGTTCAGAAATATTAAGGTAAAGATGAGAGAAAACTAAATAGCTTAAGCTAAAAACTAAAGGAGGCCACGCCTCCCAGGTGTTTGCCTATAAGACTTTGACTTCGTGATGTTTTTTAGAAAAATACGTGCAGCTCGAGGAGCATTGTTAAATTGCATGTATAGAATTTTGGTTAAACAATCATATATGGTTGCATTATGCTAACGGAACCCTATGGTATTCATACTTAATAAATTTTCAATCCCCTTGTATTAACCTTAAGAAATAAGGAGCGTTTTCATTTTTTTTAATAATTTTTATATGCACTAAACGCAGTTAGTGTATATCAGTTTTGTTTCTAAATCCGGATTTAGCTCAATACCTTAATTTATGTATATACCATTTTATAACACCAAATAAACAGACAAATAAAAATAAATAAAGCATAAAATAAGTCAATAAAAACATTATACGTACAGCTATGGAATTTAAAAATGACTCAACTTAAACCGAATGGCAACTAAGCGTAACTATCCCTTTGTCTTTGCTATGGGTTTAGATACAAGAATGGGATGGATTGCGTTTAGAATGTGAAATGCGATCGAACATTATAAATTCCATGACTTCCCTTACTCTTTTGTTGTTTTTATAATAAAATAAAGTTTAAAACAGTTTGGTGTTTTAGTGGCCCAGATGTAAACATTTTTAACAGCAATAGATTTCGATAGTGTCTATCAAACATTTCACGTCTCAAATGCTGACACTATAAATAGATACATGTGGCGACTATAATAACGCCATAACATCTAATTTGCCATAATGATACATTATCTTAATCGCATCGTATGGACCAACAAGAGTTACAGACAGCTTAGTAAATGTAAATACTATTGCTTGTATAGATTTCTGTAATTGTAGATACATTTTGAGCCATTAAGAAGAATTATATATACATTAAGAAACTCTGTCAGAGGTTATTACAGTGGATGTCAACCCCTAAGCGCACTGTTGTGTATCCATAAATTCCATATCGTACGCCAATGACCTATATTTGACATCAAGCTAACCTAACTACTTAACCGTGTGCGTAATTTCCAACATAATGCACCGTTTATAGCACCCCGTTTGCATTTCACACGAGCGCTAAAATTGTATATTATTAATTTATTGCATGTGCTTTCTTTTAATATTTTTATGTAAACAGTAGATCTTGCTGTTTTATGATGTATGTTTGATTTCTATTTATCATTGTTGTAAAATAATTATTCTAACGATTTTCTCTTAGCCGCCAGTTCCTCCCCTAAAAAGAAACGGCAGCAAGCACTCGATTAAGGCTCTTCCTGATTTCAACGAGGCCTTTGGTTCCACTGAACGTGGGCGATTTCAGAGTCCTCCAGATCCAAGATTGGCTCCGAACAAGAGCTACTTAGACTGTTTCTTCCTTAATGACGGCATAAAGTTTGATGACTATCACATTTAATCTTTTTTTTAGGTTCAATTTTATTTTCGATCTCGCCTTTTCATTTTTGTTACGTTTTCTTTTCTAAATTTTCCTAAATTTAGAAACCTTTGGTATACTAATTAATCACGAATGATAAGGCTGCCTTTAGTTTAGTTCTTCAAAATTGTTATTATAAAATCGTGCCTTCAGAAAGGACTGTTTTTGACTTGAATTATGCTATTATATTTTGTAGCGGGTGATTTTTTTTAATTTTTTCAAAATTTAAGCATATTAGTTGGGACCAAATGGAACGAATTTTATTTGTTACCAAAAAATTTATCTTCCTAGTCACAAGTTTTGTGCTAGTCATTTCTTCTAGGGTTCTGAATTAAGTATATAAAAAAATACCTATTATGATTATAGGAATGTAATAATTAAATTGTGTAAATAGTTTAGGATTATCGATAATAGTTATAAAAAATTAGTTAAGGTAAATTGTCATTAAAGGTTATTATTAATGGATATTTTAAAATCGTACTTATATACAATTCGCTATACAGTGTGGCCAAAAATTTACAAGATTGATTATTTCAGTAAACTTATAAACTACATGATAAGCATATTCTATAAAGTATTAATTTAATCGTGCTTAGCTGTTGGTATGGCTTAATTATATGCATACAAAAGTGGTTATACAGGGCGATTTCATATAATGTATTGAAATTATTTGCACAAAAGAATGTTTTCTTTTTATTATGCAATAAAGGGTAAAATCTAATTTAAAAGTAGCTTGCAAATTGAATAACAAAATTCATTCACAACAAAATATTTTATTAATAATTAAATTACTTCTGGTGCTATTAGTCATATATTAAAAATAAATAAAGCGCAAATATAACGATTATTTTCTATTATAAAAATTATATGAAATTATTATAAGAAAATTGGTATTTAGAAGTATGTAGTTTGCATGACCTTTACTTATGCGGCTTAATTTAATTTTAAATTATGTTATTTTAATTTCTAATATTATTATAATTGCTACTATTATTATAATTACTGCAAAAAACTGCAATTTTTGTAATTAGTTAATAGGTTAAGATACTCTTATTGTTGCGTTTTATTTATTTAAAATGCATTTTCTACATAACTTTTCGAATTTAATATTACTCTTAACATTGTACGTAACTAGTACATAATGTAAGACTTTATTGGACGAGCCCAGATTATCACCGAGGGAGCTTGACAGCGAGGCTAAGTGAGCCAATAAAGTCTTATTATTAGTTACATACAAAGTTGTTGGACTGCTTTGTACAAACATTTCTTTTATGTGTTAAAATTAATGGAAAACCAAATATATCTTAAAATGCACTTTTGCTAGTGGTTTCGCATGTTATTTGTTATAATTGTCAAATAATGTTTTTTAGATAAATTTAACTAAAACTATTTTTAAAATATTGACATTGACCTAATTGAGTCCAATTTACTTTATCATCATTAGATATACATTCTATAAAATTCTAGAATTCTGCCCACCACTGGTTAATAAATAATTAATTATAATAAATATCTTAGATCGCCCTGTATCTATAATTAAAATTCAGAAATCTCCTCAGTATAGCATTAGGTGTTGTTTAGTACAACACCATTAATAAGTTTTTTATTTATCAAAACAAATTAATTAAAAAAAACAATATTTGGAGTAATATTTCACTTTTCTTTTTAATTATTATTAGTCGATTTAGCATGGATAAATGTTTGATTAAATGAATGCGCTGTTTATAGAACTAATGACAATGTATGATTTATTAGATATAAAGACAAAAAAAAAACTATGGTAATTTCGAAGAAATTACGTCGATTTACCATGACGGTTGTGCCTTAGTAGTTAACGTGAAATTTACCAAGAAGAGAAAAAAATGAATATGAAAATTTAAAATTTGTAAATTAGAGCTTCCCGAAAAATTATTGTATAACACTTTTATTTGGGAATTTGTAAATATAAATTTACCAAAATATGCTTCCCAAATTAATAGCGATATATTCTAAATCTTCCTTTAGTCTTCAAATCTTCAAATCAAACACGATAAAAATCAAGTTTACATTAATTAATTAGAAGTTCCAGAGTAAAGACCAAAAAAAAAGAATAGATAGATTGCAAGGATTAATCAAAAAGAACTATACTTATATATAAGTAGTTAACTGTGGTCCATAATTTATATCTATATTATTATATTATTATTGTGATGGTGATTCGAGTAGATATAGGTAATTACAACACCAGATAATACTGTACAAATATATTAAAAAGTTAACAGATTTCCGATATATATATATATATTATATTGTATGTTGTATTAGATTTATTTCATAGCGATCATACATTATATAAAAAAGTGATCTGTAGTCAGTTTTGATCAAAATAGTTGTTCAAAAATACTTGACGAATCAAATAGCAACAAGTAATAAGCCTTGTTATTATAATATATTAACATTTTTCCAAACTATTCCTAATATCTTAACTGTTTAAAAATGCAGTTATTAAACAAAATAATAATAAAACTGTAAAATCTTTTATTGATCAAAACTGTACATATCAAAGTGATATCGTTTAAAATTAAAGATTAGTCAAATTGATGTGGTTTGATTTTTTCTCACACAGTTATTCAACACTTCATATATTCCTGCTGTCCTTCCTAAAGTTTTAAAATTCAATAAATTCTGCATCATTGATTTCTTGACCTATTTAGATTTTTTTTAATTTTCAATGTGTACATTTTTCTTTTTAGTCGTTATATCTAGACCGTACCACATACAATATCAACCAACAAGTCAAACCTGCAGTTATTGGTTATTGAAAGAAAAATCCAGATAAAAATACATCAAAAGAATTACAGATTCTAAATTGGCCAAATCAGTTCTTGCGTGGAGTTCTAAAAAGCTTTTTCGCTGCATGCACGCATATCAGGTTAGAGGAAAATGTAACAATATAAAATAATGCAAACCTGCATACTATTAATAGAATAAATTCCAACTAGTTTCCAGTGGCGGATTAAAATTTTGCTGGTGCCTAGGCAGATTTTGCTTATATGGCCTTAGCACCTCCTCCCTCTCTCTTATTTATCACATTAAATAAAAGAAACGTAAAAAAATTATTAAAAATATTTATACAGTATAACATCAGATTAACTGTAAAATTTAAGTTATATTTTGCAATCATCGATCGTCTCTATTGTGTTATTTTTGCACTATTTTGTGATTTTTCTACGAATATTAGTAAAATGGCAATACGCCGAACAAATGGTTCGGAAGACGAATATCTCTTACAGAAAAGAAGAATATTAGAGAGGAAATTGAATATTTGCAAAAAATTCGTACATCTATTGACTTGAGTGAGACTTACCATTAAGAAAAGGACAAATATTTATAAATCTTACAATGGCAAAACTTTACAGGGTGTTTAAAAACCTGGCATATCATCAACTTTGATGTTTCAAATAGTAACCGTCAATTTTAGCCACGCCACTTTGATACCAATTGATACCTATCATAAAATACAGGATGTTCTATTAAGAAAAATTGTAAGAAATGGATTTGAGAATGTCGATATTTAAAAAACATTTTCGGACTGTATAAAAAATACTGGTTCTCACACTTGTTTGAGATAAATCGACACTAGTTAAGACATCACCTAAACTTTTACAAAAATCATCAAACAATGGCGTAGATTAAAATTGAAATCAAGATTGATATTCAGTAAATAATATTTAAAGCAGATAATAAATAGCTTGGCAACGCGACATTTAAGGACAAAAATATTTAGGGGAAGAAAAACTTAAAGAAACTTTAGTTGCGGCAAGAAAATGTAGGATTTCATTTTAACAAAGCTACTTTCATGCATCACACCTTTCTGAGACACCCTGTATACGAGCCACTAATTTTAAAATGGGCATTTGTAAAACTAGACTTTAAAAATTAAAAATGCTATAGAACACACCAAGCGGCTTTTATACTTTTAAAAACATAAACTCCTATTGCTTTTGAACAAATTACTTTTAGGTCGTAGGTGTTAATTAAAAAGCTTACTGATATTAGGTTGAAAAAGGAATAGGAATTGTTTAAAAATATACTTTAAAAATCACCAAATTGTATGTATAAATGATCGTAAATAAAATGATGTTACAGTCGTTTCTACTCCTAATTTAGAAAGAGTGAAATCGATCAATTGTTTAAATTAAATCATATCATGCAAAAATTTATTATAAATATGTTTTAACTAAGAACGACAATGTACTGTTCCCCAAACATCACAATGTTATCTTTTAAAAGCATTTTATTAACATTAGCCTTTGTTGGCCAGTTTCACATAAAACAGCGTACCAATCGTAGCAACAAAGTAGCAAACTTGTAAACATTATTAGTTCGTTTAAAGAGAGCAGTTTTGAATAATTTTTGCTAAGAAATTAAAAAAAAGGATTTAATATATTGAATTCAGGAAAAGTAATAATTACAGAGCTACATATATGACTACATTTACAAATAGTTTGAACCAAAGTAGCAATACACTATCTTAGACTGATTTTACAATCAACTTGGCAAAATATTTAGAAATATTTAGTTAAATTTAGTAAATTTGAAACACTGTGAAAACTCAATAATAAAATAAAATTACATTACCGTTAAAATAAACAAATCAAAAAATTCACTTTAATTGAACATTGAATTATGTCAGAATTTAGTCCGGAATTAATTGAAATGTAAATATTTTGTTCGTTGTAAAAAGTTTGAATAAAAACTTCGTTCGTTCACCTAAAAAGCGATTTATTCATGATTATTTCCTATCAGTAGTTGCAATCGATTATAAATAGTATGGTCAATTGAAATTTCTGGTATTTTTGTTATCAAGATAACGTGATATATTTGTAATTTCCGAGGAAAACTAGGTCTTAAAACGAATTGAATAAGGTTAGCTATGCGGTGAGAAAATATTTACTCTTAATTAAAAATCTCCTATTAGTGGAAAATCTACCGTTAGCTTGAAGTTGTTTTAATTCAACCACCATTTAAACTTCAAAAATAGTTGAAAGATCACAATAGATTTATATTAATAAGCCTAAAATAATAGGGCCAAACTTGATTTAACTTTTACCATTTATTTAAACCTGAAACAATCACTGCAGGAAATTGGCTTTCAACACGTACCTTTATTGTGTGCACGTACGAACGATATGGTGAAATGCTAGGGAATCTTTCACTAAGCACGAATATATTTAAATTTCACCAACATTTTACATATCCAAGCTACTTGAATAACGATACGGAAGAAACTTTAAACATTTTTCTAACCCCTATGACTACAAAATGTCTTTTTGTACGCGACACGCTTTGCAAGTAATCCTTACTGGGCTCACTGGATTACGGAGGCTCGCTCCTTCGCCTCTCGCTCAACAAACTTTTCAGCTAACCCGTAAAGATTAATTTACAAAGCTTGGCACGTAAATAAGTATTAAGAGGATATTAAAGCCAGTTTTTTTTATAGGCTTCGTAATGAAGGAATTTGTGTGTATGTTTTTAGATTTGGTTTATGATAGCATGGCAATGACAATACCTTTTCTTAAAAACAATTAGAATTCAGAAATAGTTTCTCGAATTACAAAATACAAGCAGTTGTTTCATTGGACAATGTTCCTGACTTATCTGAATTTCTTTTACGGCTTCTCGTGCAATTAAGTACAATTTGGAGTATACAAAATTTCTGGAAAGAAAAAAATGTTTGGTTTTGAAAAAAGAGAGATTTTGGAGGTAAACTAAAACTTTCTCAACATTTAAGACAAGATCTTTGTTGGCGGAAGCGAAATATTTCCATAGGTTACAATAATATTTTAGCTAAGCAATCTGGACTAGATACATTTCCTAATGCTTCTAAAACGTGGTGTAATTTGTGTTCTATAAGTAAACATGGGTTTTTGGAAAACTAAAAAAACAAATAATCACATAAATTAATTTGGAGCTATTAGCAGTTCTTTACGCATTGATTACGTTTTGCTATCAATAAACAAAATTCTAACGTTTTGCTAAGGATAAACAATAAAGCAGTAACTGCGCGATAAATAAATCTAGCATGCAAATGTGGAAATGTTGCAAATAGTGTAATATATTTTTTCTACGATCACTACTGTCGTAAATGATATATTACATATTGCATATTGCACAACCCACAAATTGTGTAAGATGCACAGTGACAGGTAAGATCGGACAATTAGGTAATTTATTATTTACTCTTTTCGTCTACAAATAATTTAATTTTCGTTTATCGTTATCATTGTGTTGGAGACCTTACCAGTTATTCTGTCAAATTATTATTAATTATTTTTACATTGGAAAAGCACACTCGTGCATAAAAGGTTAACCATAATTTGTAACAGATGACATATTATTTTGGTATATGAATAAATTTTTATTGTCTAATGTCAGATTAATTATAAAGACTGTCTGAGTATTCTCATGTTATGCTGAATGTAAGTAGGAATGATTAATTACATTAAACAATATTTTATGGCGAAAACCAAAGACAATCTGCATTTATAAAATTACATATGCTTTACACTAATTATCCTGTACTCAGGTTTATTATACCACATCTTGACTAAGCTGCCATATATGATATTTGTTTAGCGGTGAGAAATAAGTACACACTCACTATCAACTATTCAATTTTCTTCTTTATTTGTTTCAGCCAAACTAAAAACTCTAGAGTGACATATCAGCTTTCTCGGTAGACAAATAACACAATCTAAATCGTGCCATGAAAACATAACTTCATCTGGACACAATATTTCCTCTTCTGGTTAATTAAATTTACTTCTTATTATCTTTCTTTTTTAACAATACCTACAATAAAACACTGGTAGCTGACATGAGATTTTATATTGTGACCATTTAATTTTTACAGTTCCACAAAGAGCAAGTTTTAAAACATAATTTCTAACAGTTTTTATACAAATTTGCAAGTTTTGTCCAGATTGTAACATGTTTCACATTTTAAGAAGTTTTTATCATTTCAAAACTTTGTTGTTATTTTTATTCAATTATTTTGATTATTCTGTATTTGGGTTGTTCTGTATTTATCTCTTCATCTTATCAATAGATAATAAATTATTATTTCTATTGTCTATATTCTATAAAACCTTTATTTTAATGTTCACTATAGAAAACCTCGTATTCTTTTATTGCAGGTTTATTTTATCTGTTTATAGCATATGTAATTTGGATGTTTTGGATGGTCATTTCTACAATAAAATCAAATCAAATAAAAATTTTCAACAAATTAAAATATGTTTTCTGTCCTTAGCACAGACAATGTAAGATTTATTCTTGTATTTTAATAGCTGCGCTTTACTAAAGAAAGATTATTTACGATTACTACATGGACATCTTTCTCGTTTTAATACAATTAGTTTAATAGCAGGAGCATCCGAGGTTAATACATAATAATCGAAATAATTCTGGAACCCAAAAAATGATAAGTAAATAATAACCATGCCTAAGCTAGTTTACTTTCAACAGAAACGGTATCCTAGTCTTTTCAGACGTAGAAAAACTAAAGAGTTATCTGATTAATGGATCTTTGATTGTTGTTAGGCGCCAGCTTGTTTTGTTATTAAAATGAAGTAAATACTATCATTTAGTGATAACTTTCCCTATTATGGGAACGCAGCCATAATGTATGATTCATACCAAACAACTAAGTCCAAGTATTGATCAGATTATTCTTAACACAAGTTTAAAATACATATAAGAATAAAAAGTATATATTTCTTTATTAAATATACAGGGTGTTTCACTTAAGATTCGTAACTTCTGGACAATACACGTCAACAGGAACAAAGAATCCTTACCATTTTATACCATTTTTGATTTTACGCACATCAAAAAACATTTGCTAAAAAGGACAACTTTTGGAAACTGCTGGGAATAATAGTCAAAACTTAAGTCTCCCTTAATAATAATAATATAATAAGTCCATTTAAAATGAGCGCTTAAATTGTCTTCTAACTGTGATTCTAACAAATTAATTCTTAAAATTCGGGAACCCAAGTAAGGGTCGCGTCAACGTGGGTCATTTCATCGCAGTATATAAAAGAAGAAAAATTTAAAATTTTACATTGGTATTTTGACATATATAGTTTGAGAATTGTTTGTAAATTGTTTTTGCCCACTTTAGGAATTATGATTTGTATTAAACGAATAATATAGTATTGAGTTTGTATAATCATGTTTATGTCTATTAGGGTGTAGGAAATAAAAATAATACTTTAATAAAATATTATTATTTTTAATAAAATACTTAATTTTTATTGTTGCGTAACATACAGTAACCGCACACGTGCATTTTAAATTAACAGCAAATAAGAAAAACGTCAAATTTCATTGTTTTACTCATTTCGCTCACAGCTGCTATGGTTGCATAATTGTCAGGGGCGTAAATGCGTTTGATGTGTTATTCTAATTAAACATATACGCAAAAAATTTGCATGTTTAAAGATATAATATTATTATACTTAAGTAAAATTTAAACCTGTAGAAAGTAGGCTATGATTTCACTGCGTTCTTATACAATATTATTTGTTTCTGAAATCAGCACATTATAAATGTAAAATTTATGAACAACAACATTTAATTTTTAGGTTATTGCACTTCGCGTAAACATTTTAATATGAATAGCTGTAAAACACATGTTGTACAAAATCATACAATACAATACTCTACTGCCGATTTCAGAAAAAGACTTAAAAATACTGAAAAATAGTATTCTGAATGAAACTAAACTGGAATGAATTTCGTCGCACTAAAATTGTGCCATAGAACCTTTTTTTAGAACAAGGTGCAATTGAAATTGTTCCTGCTTAAGTGAGATACTGGCCAACGCTGTATTACTACTCTAATTAATTCCTTGATGACGCTGTATTACTACTCTAATTAATTCCTTGATGATCCAAGCCTTACAAATTTTTGTTGTTGTTTTTCTTATTTCAGATGTTTTAAATTAGGAACGTCTTTGAGAAACAAACCAATTACTTAAAAGTTTCCACAAACTCTGAAATGTTTCTTTAAATATTTTAACTGAGTGTGTCTAATTAAACTACTTTGTTTTTTCCAGGATGAGTCTACTTTAGCCAAAAATCCACCAAAACAAACCACTCCTAACCAATCTACTGAAAAGAGATTTTCATTCAACTCTTCAGAATCCCTTGGTAGCTCATCATTGGAAACTAACAATAACAACACATCCCTTACGGATTCCTCATTAGGATTCCTACTAACACCTCCTGAATGTCCCCTTGTCGATCCAATACCCAGTGATTCAAGTCCAGATGCAAGTTGCAGATTTTGTTGCCACAACAATAATAACAACAATCACGGGGGAGGTAGTGGCGCTGGCGAATCGAAATTTGATGTAGGTAATTGCAATTACCTGGCGTTTCCATTCTCGGCGCCCATGTTTCATGACCCTTGTAACCTGGACATGCTTTTAATGGATAACTGCAACCCTAACTTGATTTATACGGATGTGGGGGTAATCCCCATGTATGATAATAATTTAGACGTGGAGCACCTTTTACATAATGCATCGAATACTTCAAGTGCTAGATGGGGGGTTGCTGAAAATCGTGACAATGGATCGAAAAACAATACGAAAATCTAGTTAGTAAATAAATGTGTACATAAATAACTTTAAATAGAATATTTTCTTTTGTAGTGTAGAAACCTTGATTTGAATAAATAAAAATTTATTGCATTGAATGATTAAGTGGTAGATTGTTACATTTAGTAGTACCTACTCCTACATTATTTGGTTGATTTTATTTATATACTATGGATTTTATAATTAAAATTGCATTAGCTAATTTAGTGCAGAATTTTTTACAATGCGAGGTGAACTTTTTCCAGGAAACTTTAGTGAGCTGACCTCCCTACTATATTTAGTCAATTGCGCCTTAGATGTATTTATAAATTGATTATTGGAAGATTCTGATGTGACCTCGTGCGGTTGCATATTTTTAAATTTGTGCAGTGGATGCAGGTGCAGTCAATAAATTCCGTCAGGTAATCACTTCTCCATGGAACTTGAATTAAGAAGAAAGCTCAGAACAATCAGTTGTACAAGATGAAAAAAATCCTTTTGGTTGACTAAAAGGATGAGCAAGTTGCTCTTAAGTTTGTTTTCTTATAATCATCAAACAATGATGATATTTATATAATAAATAGATAATTAACAGTAAATAAATAGTTATTTACATAACAAATGTTAGAAGTGTTACTTAACTTTTTTAAATTTTTATTCATGACGTTTTAACCACTACCTATAATTTTCAATGTCCAGGTTATCTTATCACTTAAAAAAATTGTTTTTTATTATAAACCACCAGAATACTACGATCAAAGATTAATAGAAATAATTAAAGAAACGTTTAATTAACAATCGTTACAGAAATTCTTTAGACCACTCGGTTAACCACTCCGTCCAGTAAACTCCCACACTCGTGCGAAAATATTTTGCAAATTATTCAATATTTCACACAACAAGATGACAGCAGAAAGAAGATTTATTTAAGTATGATTTTTAATTAAGATATTGTCTATTTTAATTACCAGTAAGAGAAAGACTAGAAGATTTAATCACAGTGCCAATGAAAAAGTAAGCATGTTATAATCTATTGAGTAAGTAATATGAATCAAAGCCCGTGTTTGCTTAACCTATAACGAATAAATATTGATTCATTAATTGATTAGTGTTAATTAAAGAAGCTGATCTACATAATAATCGGTGTACTGCGAATTATTTTGTCTTAATTAATGGAAATGATTCTTCGAGGCAACCCAACATACGTCAACCATAACAATCCTATGATAAATCTGTATACTAAAATCCGACATTTGTTAATGTCCACCTCCAAACCACCTATACAGCTGGAACCAACATGGACTAGAGAGGTGCAATAAGTGGGTCTGGTGAGCGTGACTTCAATTTAGTGGGCGTGGTAAATTGGTGTAGACTTGTTGATGTAGGTCCCACACACCACATATATAATTAGATTAAATATGGCCCAAAACGATGAAATGGGTAAATCTGTTTTTTTTTTAATTTTTAAATAGGTTTATTTTCAGCATGCTCCATTACAGGTAAGTAATACTACATGCACGTTATTTACAATAAATTAACTATGAGCTTATACTTATATAAGTGAAATTACTTACATTTATATTTAGCTTAGATAATACAGTCGAACTTCTATATAACGAAGTCGGTAAATCCCAAAAAAAAAATTCGCTATAGGGAAATTTCGTTATAAAGAAATATCGCCTTTTGTAAATATTATTTTAATGCTTTGATTTTAATTCGAGTGATTCCGCAAACTGCAAAGTCTTGTGATAAATTAACTGTCTTGATAATGGTGCATTTTTGTCGCCAATTAAATGCACCCACTTTAAAACTCTACTCTTCATCTACGTCGTCATAAACATACGTTCTAGCACGTTTTGCTGTAAGTTCACCAACTGATTTTAAAATTGATTGGCGATTTTTTATTATAGTCGATAAACTACTGACAGGAATTCCAAACTTTGCCGCGAGTTGCGATGTCTCTTTTTTGTATACAGTTATCAATTTCCCGCAACACGTTGATTTTCTCAGTAATGATTAAACACTTTCACTTTTTTTGTACTACATTGTAGGGCTGTTCTCACAAAACTAAATTTAAAAAAATTTGCAATGCAAGTTTTTAATTTTACGTGAATGCTAATTGAATTTTAATCTTTCTTAGAGGGGTGGAATATCCATTTAGACAAGTAACAATGTGTATAATGCATCGAAGTTTAATCTTTTCTAGAACTCTCATTCAGGTAAATTTACAGAATTCCCTGAAAACCAGTTGTAAGAGGCCTTTTAATGACAATTTTAACCCTTCTTAGAACTTCAATTTAAACAAATTTACAAAATCCTTTTTGTATATCCTTTTGTATCCTTTTTAAGAAAGAAATATTGATGCATACATAATACATACATTTACCTGGAAAAATTTATTTGTTTGGACTACAAATTTCGTTATATAGAAATTTTACTTCGTTATTTAGAGACACTTTTTGATGTATTTTTTCTAAAAGCGCAGTGTACAGCACAAAAATTCATTATATAGAGAAATTCGCTATATAGAAGTTCGTAATATGGAAGTTTGACTGTAATGTAATTACTATATAATCATATACTTCACTATACGTATATATATATATGTAAAATTGTAATAATAATGTGTAGTCTATAATAAATTGATAATTTGACTAATACAACTTTTTTTTAAATAAATTAAGTTTATAATTTATAAATCGAATATCATAAATAAACTCGTTCCTAACAATTATTCAGATTTGTCATTTATTATTATATTACTTCAAAATCTATGGATCGAACAAACTTTAAAAATGCTGGTAAGTATTTATAGGTTAAGTCGTGTTTTTCTACTGGCCAATTACCACCCAAAAGTAAGATAGTGTTTATTAAGGTTCTGCTTTGGCGTGTAAGGTTATTGCACTGGTATAATACATGATCAACTGTTTGTTCACCGTTTCCACATAAGCAGTCAGGACTTTCTATAATTCGAAACCTATGTAGATAAGATTTTAAGTTTCCGTGTCCACTCACTATTGTTGTAAACTTCGAGTTCACTGGAATTTTATATTTTAGTCTTCCTTTTATCGTTGGAAAGAACATTTTTGTTATTGCACCCTTATCTGATCTATCCCACTGTTGTTGCCACTCCACTTTACTTTTTAGTTGCACTTCACTTATAACTTTGGATTTTGGCATTCGGTGGTAAATTGCTGTTTCTTCCGGTAAACTGGTGGCCTCCTTAGCTAGTGCATCCGCACGTTCATTTCCTATAATTCCTATATGTGATTCTATCCACTTAAATGTGATTTGCCAATTCTTGTCTTGCATCTTTCTTAATCTCTTCCTTGTTTCTTCACTTATGTTGTTATGTTTTTTGTATTTCTTAGAGCGTTACCCTGCTATCGGTGTAAATTGTGGCTATTTTTTCTTCATCAGGAATGTTCTCTAATTTATTAATTTCTTCTAAAGCTTTCAGAACCGCCAAGGCTTCTGCTTGGTTAGGTTAGGTTAGGTTAGGTTTTGTGCATGATTTACTCAGCCTATATTTTATTTCTTTTATTGATTGGCCTAGATTATAGACTACCCCTCCCAGACCTACGTTGTCTTCAATTTTACTTCCATCCGTATATATCTCTATGATTGATTTTGTCGTGTCATCTATCTCTTCTATTCTAGGGATTTCGGCTGGGTGAAGCCAGTTATGATGCGGCGTCGGAGCATCGTATGTGATATTCTCCTTTTCTATACCTTTTGTTTTTCTGTATATGCTTGATAATTCTTTTAACTTAATTATTATTGGCATTTGTCCAGCAATTACACAGGACGCGTCGTATAATAAGGTTCGATATGCTTTAGCTATCTTTATGTTTATTAACCTTTGTAACCGTTGTAACTTCTTTTGATTTGCTTTTTTTAAAGCATTTTCCCAAACTAGAATGGCATATGATATTAAAGGTAGAATAGCCCCCTTATAAATAGTGCTTAGTACATCATATCGCAGACCCCAGTTTAGTTTTGCCGATCTAAATAACATATGCATTATTTTTGTACACTTGTCTGATATATATTGTATGTGGTAGTCAAAATTGAACTTACTATCTATGTATACTCCAAGATACTTAATCATTGGAACTTGTTCCAGTACTATATTGTTTAGATAAATTTCTATTTCAGTTTCGTTTACCCTTCTTTTCCTAGATACCAACATAGTCTTGGACTTCCCTTCATGAAATTTCATTTTGTTGGTTTCTGCCCATTTTTCTATTTTGTACATTTCGATGTTTGCGTAATTTTCTACTTCCTTTTTATTCTTGCCCCTAGTTAGTACCAAAAGGTCATCTGCAAATGCGATAACTTTTGTGTGACTTGTATATTCTAAATTTAATAGAGGGTTATACATTACGTTCCAAAGACCAGCGCCACAGCAGGAGCCCTGCGGGCAGCCCTTATTTACTCCTCTTTCTGCATTTATTGCATTTAATTGCAATTTTGCAGTTCTATTGTTAAGGTAGCTTTCTATAAGTTTTTAGGAGTTTTAAACTCTCTAAGTGATTTAAGTATGGCCGGCCACCATGCAGCGTCGAACGCTCCTCTCACGTCGAGACTTATTATTATTATATCATTCTTTTCTTTGAGACTCGCTTCAACAAATTCTTTGACTGCCATTATAGCATCAACTGTAGAGCTTTGTGACCTAAAACCAAACTGATTTAAGTTCAATAATTTATTAGGGAATGTAAAATGCATTACTCTTTGTATAACCAGCTTCTCCAGAACCTTACCTCCTACATTTAAGAGGCTTATAGGTCGGTATTTTCTTACCTCCTCGTTGTAATCTTTGCCTGGTTTTACTATGGGAACAATTATTGATGTTTTCCAAATACTTGGAAAAATCCCTCGCTTCAAACATTCATTATATAAGGAAGTAATGAATAGGGGCAGCACTTTATATATCAGCATTAAAATATCACTACCTATCCCATCTTCACCAGATGTCTTTTTACTATCTATATTTTTTATCACGTTCTCAACTTCATATTCAGTAAATTTCTTGTCATCTGAAGTGTTAAATTCCTCTTTTACTTCTTCTCTGATCCTCCTTTGTGTTATGTTATCCGTTTCCAATTTGTCTTCGGGAATAAAGTATTGTATAGGGTAAATCTGGTGGGCGTGGCTTAGTGAGCATAGTAGGTAAATGAGAATTTTCTATGGAGGTGGATAACGAGTATAAAAAGGTAAAAGTAAATTTTATTAACCTGTTATCACTAACTTATTTATCATGGTTTAGTGAATCAATTGTGGTTCTCTACTTAATAAAATGAGATCGACAAAATAATAAAAGATTTTCAGCTATTTTTATTCTTTATATTGTTACATTATTTTCTATCTGTTTGAATGGTCCGCTCTAAAAGTTTATAATTTTAAGTCTTCTAAATTCACTTGCTCTGGGGTAAATTATATTATATTTCCATTTTCCGTATTGAAAATTGTATGTTGTTTGCAAGATGGATCAGAATTTGCGTCTGCTTTAAGGGTTGAAAATCATTGCTTAGTTTCCGTTCAATGTGACCTAGCATTTCTTTTCACTTTTTTAGTAACTGAGAGACCGGGGATCTCATGAGTATGACCGTTATTTATGATTATAAATATCATGTATTTCAAACTGTACCGTATTATCCATGTTTACGGTAGCGATTACAGTCCAGAAAATGCGATTTTACGGTGTAGTATGAATGTAAAATTTTTTACCGGACTCAAATAAAATAAACCAATTCAACAATGATTTAGTATATTCAATTACCATGGACACTTGTTCTGTGTTTTAAATTCAACTAATAGTTGTCATAGATGTTCATATTTTAAATTTGGAATTTATTTTATATAATTTTTTTAAGTGAAACCAATAATTGCAGTATGAAATAAAACGCATTACGTCATACGTCCTGAAAATGTTCTTACAGTCTCGTTTCGATGTTCCGGACTCGGCTCCTTCGTCGCCTTGTCCGTAACATCTTACTCGACTGTAAAATTTCATTTCCAGGACTTATAACGTAAATAACTATTTTGTTAACTGTATTAATGTAAATGGTGTGGTATCTTTTTAATTGCTTAGTCGAAATGAGTTAATAGAAGTGGTAAGTATTAAAAGATTTTTACAATCGAGATAAAAAAAACTATATATTTCTCACATTTCATCTCTCATTTCTTTTAAATCCTATTCTTATGCCAACTTGAAAATCTCTCTTAATTTGACAAATGACAAACAAATGTGGAAACGCGAAGGTAAGTCTACTACTATCGAATTTTTTTCTTCATTTGTTTTATACAATCATTAAATTACACCATTAACATCCAAAGGTTTCTGGCTATCCACTACCAAGGTCCACTACGTCGATTATCTGTGCCATTACATAATGAAATTTTTCAAGCAGTTTTCCCTATTATGCAACAATATGTCGTATAAGTTGCTTTTAAGCATGATGCTTAAACCTGGTGTATATACTAAATCCAAAATTTGTTAGCCAATGTATTTTTTATTTTATAGACTCCAATCATGTATGCGCCACCCCCAAACAACTTATATGGTATGGACCAAATAGGTGCAATAATAGAGGATGTGGCTTTATTTCGCGGGTTTGGTAAATTTGTTTGTCGGTATGTTTATACCCCTCCAATGCTGCACTTTGTGCTCTGTTTGCTCCGTTCGCTATGTGTTTACTCTGTACTGGCTCGACGGCCGGGCAGTAGCTAGAGGTGTATGGCTTGTCTAGTTCTATCATAACATCATAATCAATAGGCAGCCACCCTATTTATATAAGAAGATAAGGTATAGAACAGATGTACACAATATAAATGTGCGACATAGAGGTCTGTTGACTATCCCCAAGCATAATACTACATTCTACGAGCGATCATTTAGCTACAATGTCGCAAAAATTTACAATAATGTACCTTCATCTTTCAAGACATTATCAGTTAAACAATTTAAAAAAGCATTGATTAAGCAATACAATGCAGATCGTCATTGATGTACCACTTCGAAATCAGTCAATACTGATATTATTATTATTATTACTATTATTATTATTATTATTCTCATATTTACTCAACTTTACTTTTATTAGAAATTATAATTATAATCATTAAGTTCTCTCACAATACATAATGTTATTTTGCTTAAATTATACAAGGGGGGAATGGAAGAACAACATTGTTGAATTCTCTCCTTGAGATACATTATTATATCAAATAAATTAATATTGTAATTTTATTGTAATATATGGTTTTGTAATCTCAGAATAATTAAATTAAATTAAATTAAATTAAATTAAATTAAATTAAATTAAATTAAATTAAATTAAATTAAATTAAATTAAATTAAATTAAATTAAATTAAATTAAATTAAATTAAATTAAATTAAATTAAATTAAATTAAATTAAATTAAATTAAATTAAATTAAATTAAATTAAATTAAATTAAATTAAATTAAATTAAATTAAATTAAATTAAATTAAATTAAATTAAATTAAATTAAATTAAATTAAATTAAATTAAATTAAATTAAATTAGTATCCGAGACTAGTCTCAGAAGGACAGAGGCCTGAGCAGTCACTTGAGGTGTTGTACTTGCACTAGTATCAGAGACTAGCATGGGTGCAGATCACAGGGCGTTCACCCATAGAATTGACTGTGTTCTATCCAATCCCAGGCTAACTGGTCGCAAGCCGTAGTTCGATGCGTCGGAGGTTGGTTTACACTAGGATCCGAAACGAGACCTGAGTAGGTACCTGCCTTCACGTGGGCAACGCAGTTAGTAGTTTGCAGTTTGTCAGCTAGTTTCGAATATCCTCCACCACGATTACTTCACCGAGGCTTGTCGATCGTATTGTAATTGTAAGCTGGTAATAACGAGCAGTGGATATCACAGCATAACTGTTGTTTCGTACAAGGTCACATTCGACCAGCTGAGAATTATTGCCGTATTGCACCTACTGTTTATTGTTTATTATTTCATTGTGCAAAAACTATATAAACAAAAATTTATTTAAGAAAGGGTTATTGTAAAAATATTTTTTTAATTGCGTAAAAAATAACAGCTGTGTTCTGGGATGGAATAGAATGGATGTATAAAAATTATACCTAGCGCGTCACATTCTAGTCTGAACGAATAAAATGAGCAAACCCACATACTCAAGATGTTCAAACATATGCTTGTATTTTCAAATAAATGACAAATAAATAAATTGGTAAGGCGAAGAATCCCAAAATAATTAGAAAAATAAAGTTCAATTATTTTACCCGAAGAATATAATAATATTAAAAGATATTGGAATTTTGGATTGCTCGACTTAATTATACGATTTACTAAGTGTGTGGACAACAACATTTCGCACACCATAAAATACAAATTGTATTTTATTTGGCATGTATTTATCTGATTTGGCAAAGGACAGAGAAACTAAACGTAAGAACTTGGTCACTTCTAATAAAACAATCTATAAATTGGGATTTGACAGACTTTATACCAGTTTCCTCTAAAGTCCTCTAAAGTAAGACCCGAAAGTAGGATTAAAACTCAATTCAATTTTATCCTCTCTAGATGCTGTTTATCATCAGCGCTGTCAAATATTAATTTGTTGGCACCAACAAAATTGGTTCCACAATCACTAGATATTTTGGAATATCGAACCCTCTTAGCGGTAAATTGACTAATGAGATAAATCCGTAAACCAAATAAACCGGATGCATATACAAGTTCCACTTTTGACATTAATTCAAATGAAGTAAATTTATAGTCAAATTGTCCAGCATACAGTCCTCCAAGTGTTTGCATTAAAACAATGGCGAGAAAAATAGTATAAGAATCAATATCAACCATACTGAAGCATAGCAACAAAATCAAAACTATCAGTAATAAAAATGCTCAGGATTATTATATAAGAGTTTAAAAGCTTATTGTGCTATATTAGTCATTACAAGATTGACCTAATTTATTTGTTTTTAGTTAACTGGCAGCCCGAAACTAAGTTGGTCTCTTGGAAAATAGAAAAATTCACCTACGTTAAAGATCGTAGACTCTAGATTTAAATAAGATTACATCTTTTCTACAAATGAAAAAAACATCCCAATATGCAACTTGGGTTGTATAAACATGAACTATCATGAAAAAAATCTAAATGATTGATATCCTTTTTTAAAACTCAAACCTTTTTTTACATATGAATTGAGGTTATGTTTGCATGATTTTATTCTTGATTCCTATTTTAAATATTGATGAATCTAACTGTAACCCAATATGTAGCCTTTAGATTAATTATGCCTAACACCTAGCATATCCATCTTTTATTTTAATTTGATATGTGAAATAATTGTCTTCACATTTACGATCTTATCGTTCAATAAAATCTTCAATGAGATGGACTTATTACATTTCAATATATATAGCTTAAGTCATTAGCAATCGAACGCAATTTGTAAAATTCGATTGCGTTTATTTTTGCATATTTGGTGACGTTTCACATCTCTTCATAGTTTTGTTACGTTTAAAAATAATTAGTTTTTTGGTTCTTATACGTGGTCATTTATGAAATATTCCATCGGGTTCGAATGGACGGCAAAAACACGCAATTTAAAAAAAAGAAATTCAAGTTTCGATGCTGGGATCCTGAGATATTAAACTTTTTGCGTAAGTTTGCACTACTCGTATATTATCTACCATATTGAAATGAATCAAAATCGTGTGTATAGTGTGAACCTTGTATAATAAGTATGCAATTGCCCAAAATTCTCAGTTGCATATTTCTAATAGAAATTATTGCAATAGAGTGAGACGCGCGCTCAAAAATCGGACAATTGCCTACTTAGCCTAATGCATACTTACGCAAAAAATCGCAGGATCCAAGCATCGAAACTTGAACTTTTTTAAATTGCGTATTTTCTGTCGTCCATTCGAACCCAATGGAATATTTCATAAATGACCACGTATACGAACCAAAAAACTAATTATTTATAAACGTAACAAAAACTATGAAGAGATGTAAAACGTCACCAAAATTGCAAACATAAACGCAGTCGAATTTTACAAATTGCGTTCGATTGCTAATGACTTAAGCTATATAGTTATATGCACATTTGCAATAGTATGCAAAGCTTCAAACAGCTTTTGCAAACTTCCAAAGTTTTAGGCGCAGTAGATTTATAAAGCCTTGTTAAACAAAAACTTTTGCATACCTGGCATACGGGTTTTGAGTGCTTATTGTACATAATTTAAGCTATACTTAACGTAAGTTTCATCAGTATTGGTTGACTATTTAAATTTTTATGGCAACTTAAAGAACATACGCGATTTTGGTAGTTTCTTCGATTTTGTAACTTAATTATTTCAGTTATAACAATCGAACCGATGCCATTTTGTAGCTATTTTTATTATAAACAAATCATATACTGAACATTTTTTCGTAGGAAATCATCCTGATGAGCTACGGAAGAAAAACTCTTCGAAAACGGTTGATGGCGTCTTAAAATTTTAATAACTTTTCTGCTGTCACTACGCTTTAGTACGCAACTAGATATATTGCTCTACCCACTATTATGAATAGGTTTGTGCAATGAAATAACACGAAAATACACTCTTCACATCTCTATTTACTGGACTATCTCTGAATTTTATTAAAAAGTTGGAGTTTTCGAATTTCCGAGTCAGTCTGACAGCGACTCTCGAAGTCACAAGTTAGGGGCTTGGCCCTTCGGCTACGGCCGTCGTGTGTGGCAGACGTTACCGTCACATATTTACAGTAACGTTTAGAATGAAGCAACTTTTAGTGTTATATCGTACCGATTTTTGTTGTTAGGGAATTAATCCAGTGAAGTGGATTATTCAGACATTTTAATTTGGTGAATTTTCATTCACGTAAGAATAGTGACCAGTTTTTCAATGCAGTATATTTGCAATTAGAGGATTAGTGTTAATTCCTTCTTATTTGAACGTTGCTTTGGCCTAAATGAATTGGTTTAAAGCTAATCAACAGTGAATTATCATATTAACACATTGATTTGTTTATAAATGGTAAACCAACAATCAGAGCACGTTTCCTGTTGTGCCAAAATTATAAACAAACATCTCAAGCAACATTTAAGTTAATCTAAGTACCTTTCCAGTTATAATACTAATAAGGAATTATTAGCTACTGAAATTTATTACAAATTTGTTATGTTGAAGTTTGCCATTTAAATAAAACAAAAATAGTTCAAAGTTTAGAAGATTTGTTTCCCGTATTGGTTTTCCAGGTCAGTAGTTTTGTAGTGAAATTTATGTGATTGTCAATATTGTGTTTTAGTGTAATATGTTTGGAGTCTTCCGCTCGCGCAAGGAATTTATGAAAATTGTGTTGGATTAAGGATTAACGTTACTTTAAGGATTAAGTTGTTTATGTAAATTTCAAGAAAATGTTTAAGTCACATTGTTTTTACTCTTTCACAAAATTTCCAACTATTCATAGTTTAATTAAGTATTTTAGGTAAAATGTATTTGAGATCCCGAAATTACTTAACCTTTAGGAATGATAACTCTTTATCTAGAATAGCTTTGTTGTGTACTGTATTTCCAATTTCCTTATCTTTATTCAATTTACAAACTTCAAATTTATTTACTGTGTGATACCGTTAGGCTCAATGAACTGCTGATGTTTCTGTCAAATAATATTTTTATTAAAGATTAATGTGCTTCCCAAACTGATGACTTCTCGCCTTATAAAAAACTTCACTCAGTTTGGTGGCGCCTTTTATTTTTGTTTTATTCCTGACTCTATTATCTAATCTGAAGCTTTTGGGGTTAATACTCACATCTGTATTTGAATCTGCAGAATTAGAGATCTCAGGCGGTGCATAAAGTACAGTAAGTATTGTTCTTGTTTTTTCCAGTTTGTAAAGTATAAGTATTTTCAGTAGAGTAGGTAATTAAAAAGCCAATGTTACAACTCTGAAGATTATTCAACTCAAAATCAGAGTATGACATATAGTCAATAGGCGCTTTTCTAACAAACTAAATCTGAGAAGGGTAATAGATCTCGAGTTTTCAGACAATGGTTCAGAATCTTTAAAGAGCAAAGATACAATAACTATTTAATCTAGATCAGGCGCATATTATTCGACAAATTTATTTTCACATGCAACGTCAGCAGAGGAGATATAAATTCCAAAGACAAAATTCAAAGCCGGTAGCCCATTTCGAAGAATTTACAAATAAACATGTAAGCTTCTTTTATTATGATTCTCGGAAAAGAAAAAAAATTGTTAATTTATATTTACACCATATAATTTTTTTTTAATATTTGAAACACCTGCATTTAATTTTCGACGAACAAAAAGTTCGTATCTGAATTCGTGAAGTCTGTCGGTCTGTCTGTTGCTCTTTTCCCTGTTGACTTTTTTGAATTTTTCTTTGGAATCTTTAGTACATCGAATTCTAAGAAACTTTTGGTTGAAACATTTTTTTGTATCTCTTCGGGAAAGTGGTCAAAATGACCACCGAAAATTTCGGTAAATTTTTGAAAAACGAAAAATTTTGTATTTTTAGCAACAAAAGAAAATTCGACAAAAAAATTTGTTCGTCATGGCAATGCTAGCTCTGCGCATTCTCAACTGGTTTTTTATAAAATTTTTTTAAAAATATTATTGCCTTGAACGCGATGATTTTAGAAAAAACAAATTAGGTCCAAGAAAGGGTTCGAATTAGATTTTAAACATGTATGAATAGTTTTAGAAGGAGACAATGGAAAATATAATAGTTGATTAACTAACCGGCTTGCTGTGGAAACGAGAACTTTTCCTGGGCGGATTATTCGTCCCTTGCACGGGGTTTTGATGTCATGTAATAACTGTAAAACAAAATATATTTGTGAGTATGTTGCCGCATCCAGAAAGAAGCTCTTCCAAGAAGGAAAAGATTGATATATCACTCAATGACTGCTCTATGTTTTATTCTATAGTAACTAAAAAATAATAACTTATAGGGATGTCTGATATTGCTCATAAAATAAGAAAATCTTAGAGAATAATACAATCAGTAAAATACTGTGTCTCATGTCAGTTTAAATTACGTAAATACTAATATCTCATTAAATCAAAGAACTCACTCTCCAGTCACTCTCTAAAAGATGAACAAATGATCGTGAGTGAACTCATTCTACAGTCACTTCTTAAAAGATGAGCAAAATACTCGTGAGCGAACTCATCAATTAAATAGTTGTTTCGATAATTAATAAACACCTAGATAATCACCAACTAAAGCACTTTCGATAGTTAACAAACTACACTCTTCGAAGTAAAAATAATTCCTGAATTATATTGAGAATTACAGAAAACAGGAAACCATTTATTACCTAACAACCAAAATAAAACAAACATTTTTATAGGAAAATAATAAGTGATAGTGTACTATTATCTAACAAACGCAGGATCCTGTAGTTACGTTCTTGCAATATCTTTTATTTAAAGTTTATTAATAAAAGATTTTTGTTTTATTTAGTCTTGAGAGAACTAAAGAACTAAAAAAATCCGAAAAAAGTTTAAATTTTAAATTACTAGTTTGGGTCTTATATACAGTTTAAATACAGGTTATAATGTATGATAAATACGGTTTACGGACGTTTCGCCACCGTCGTTTTGCCCCCGCCGTTTGGCCCCTAACCGTTTCGCCCCCGAATCGTTTCGCTACCAAAGTTTTACCTCTAGCTTTAGCCAGCTTCAGCTGTTTCTAGTTACACCACGAGAATGATTCTTCTTGTGTTTTTGGTATTTATTTAAGGTTTTTAATTTTAATTTTTTTTATGGATCTTAAGAAAAAAAATTTAAGCATCTATATACAGACGTGCAACCGGAATAAATTCAAAATTCAAAGTTGTACGCAATGTAAGTAATAAAAAACTTGACGATTTTTGAAATCTTCAACGTTTCTTTTCACATTGCCTCTATTTAACTACAGGGTTTTGCAAATGTCTTGTACGAAAGACAGCGAATTAGAGATGAAAGACTACCAGCACAAGATAGAAGCTTTAAAATTCGTTTTAAGCATAAGCATATTTTATAAAATAGTTTTAAACGGAAACGGCTACCACTTGGCTTAACTTGGGTAGGATAATATTTATGTTTCATTCTTTACCTTTAATAAACAGATGCAAGAATAGCGAACCTGCTGAATTTAGTCTAGGTACTTATGGAAACTAAGAAATTTGCAGTAATCTTGTTATTAACATTAACTATACTTCCATTTGTGCAATTTTATACTAAAAGTGTCTCCATTAGATGGTTCAGTCAGGTTAGAATTAATTCAAACATGAGACATAATTTGTTGATTATTCACTAAATTTAGAAAAATTCATATTGCTTAGATACAAGGATACAACAAATAACAATGACAATAAAAATGTGAATACCTAAATAACTGTTATTTCTTTACCTCTAATGTAAATTCAGATACTTCTGAGAAAGATTCAAACTAGTAATTATTTACTTGCTGCTTTACCGGATGAATGAATTTTTATTTATCAATTCTTAAGAATTTTTTACCCTTTCTAAGAATTTCCAAAGTCCAAGTGTCCATTGATAAAGGCTGTAATATTTGGAAGCATTTTTGGATATGACATGGTTGTGGTGAATATGTATAATTCTTATTATTAAAGCATTATTTCTAGAATAAAAATTTATAAAGCTTATAATAGTATAATTAAAATTTTTAAATAAACAATCTAATACACTCCCTAAATTAATAGATTTATTATAAATATATAAATAAAGCTGAAAATGATAATCATATTTCTTTAAACAAAAGAAATAATAGTAAAAGCAAGTAAATAATAGTAACAGCCTTGTACTATATATATTTACGTATCTGTGTACTACGTATCTTTTGTACGGCAGTAAAATAAGAAACTCCTTTGAAAATCCGAAAAGCTAGAGGTAAAACTAGACGAAACGGTGGGGGCGAAACGGCGGGGACAAAACGGTCGGGGGCGAAACGGTGGGGGCGAAACGTCCGTACCCCGATAAATACATATGTATAACTTATAGGTAATCATGACAGTTTTAGATGAATTTTTAGCAGTGGAATGAATAGGTATAATTAAGAAAAGTGATTTGATTCTGTGACTGATGATCTGACTATTACTCTGATCTGATAACTTTAGCATTACGTTGTTTATTTTTCTATTAATCTGAGAAGTTAATGGAAGAATACGCCATTTTTTAAAATTTTATTTATTTTATTTTTGACGTATTTTTTCTATTAAGCAATTAAATAACTATAGATAACACAATTTGTATGTATGTAATTAATTTTGAAAAATAAACTTTGGAAATACTTGGACTTTTTAATAAATACTATAGTATTATATTAATTGTGAAAGTGATTAATTTAATAAACAATAGCAAATAAAATTTAAACAAATAATTTTATATAAAAAATAGGTTTAGAAGTGATTAATTTAAGCAATAATATATAAAAATATTAATAAAATAATAATAAATATTATAAAATTAAAATTTTAAATGAAAGAATTAGAAAGAAATCACATTGAAATTAAATAAATAAAAAATAATAAATTATCTAAAATAACCAAAATAATTTCTCAATCTAGAGAAATATACAAAGAGATTAATTTACAACGACAGAAATATTCACATACTACGTATATGTAACAAAGTCTAACAAATAAAACAACGTACAGTATTTACTTTTAAGTATATATTTTAAATTTTCATGTCCGTAGGTCCATACATACTCACATTAACGTAGACTTGACATACATACAGAAATACAAGAAAATGCTTATCACTAGAGAACAGATAAATGTACGCAAACAATTTAATTGAAATGTTTTAAATAATGTCGTGAGCTAAAATATAAACTGTAATTTTTTTTTGTTATACTTAAATTCGTTTCGTTTGATTTTGGCACTTCTTTTCAACTCTTCTAAACTTAACTCGCGACATTATTTTAATATTAATGTATGGAATGAAGGAAGCTTAAAATATTTAAATCTAGAATTTTACAAAATACAATATTGGTAATCTTTGGAGAGGGGGGCAAATAATCTCTCTGGTGATTTATAAAAGGGTAGTTAAATAATAAAAAAGCGCTTCTCTTATAAATTCACATTATTATTATCTAACTTAGGCTAAGTTCGATAATCTTTCATTTTTGTATTACTTAAGTTAAACAACTTGATACGTTTACACATTTAGTTAAAATAAATGTCAAAAATATAAGTTACAAATTAAAGATGTACACAAGAGAAATGTTTGCTGCTTTTAATAATATTCCAAACATGTTAGAAATGAATACAAAAAATGATGATGAAAAAATACAAAGAAACTAACACTTTTATAGGTAGTTAACATTAACAGCGTAACGCAAAGACTTATATTAACAATAGTAAATTACGTTTACGTTTGAGCCAGCTTGGTGTTTTTTCATTCACACAATAAAACAGTCCATTTAACACCAAGTCTTTTTTTAATATTTTCTGTTTCCAGTGTTTAAAATTCCCTACAGCTTTTTTATTTTATTTTTTTTTATTATATTTAGTTAACTTAAAATTCTTGTGCGATCGAAACATCTTGTTTGACAGCAGAATTCGATAGATTATAATTAGTTCATTTTCTTTTTTCTTTTTATATAAACCTAAGAAAATTAATACAATATGTTATCTGGAATTAAATTTTAAGTTGCTATGTATACTATCTATGTTTAACAATTTGATATATGTATGTGAATATCTGTGTTTATTTAATTAGAAATAAGTGACTTTATTAAACTTTTTATATTGCAACGTATTTTAATATAATCCAAAAAATAAAACGCAACGATAACATATTTTATTAATTATTAACATGTAAATACTTATTTTCGAAACTATTAATAATAAATTATAAACTATTATGTATTTGTTTAAAAATACATATAATCTATGTAATTAAATCTACGTACGGATCAACTATTCGCTAAATTTTATATATTTAATAATAATGTGACTTTTCTAAATCCTTCATATTAACTACTTGTATGTGATTGCATTGAATTAGTTAAAAATTTTAATAATATAAACCATTATTTTTATAATAATCAACAAACAAATAAGTACAAATTTATAATTATGTGCAGGTACCAACAATTTTCAAGAACAAATCAATCAAATCAATTTGTTGATGAATATACCATTGTTTATTATAATAGAGCTTCGTTTTTTTTATTAATAAAAACAAATTGTTATATTTTAAAATTGTTACTATAAAGTGCTTGCGTGCTCAATCAATAAATTAAACTTATAAAATTTCATATAACATATAAAATATAATATAAATTTTAAATATATTATAAAATATATATTATATATTAAAAATAATTAAACAAGCATAGAATTTTGCAATTAAATTTATTGAGAGGCATTCTGCACTTAAAAATTAAACTTATATATTTGTTTAACTTTTTAAATTGTCTAAAAGGTTTATCATTGTTTAATGATTTGATTAGGAATTACGGTACTAACAGGGCCCTGTATAATACTGCATCAACGTGATTACCTATAACTATTACTTTGTACCCCAAAAACGATTAAAATTATTATTTTCTTGTTTTTTTTTGATTGGTTACAAATAATAGTTCTATCTAATTATGAGGTTGAACCCTCTAAAGTTTTCCAAATACTCGGCTCCTTCAAAAATGATCCCAAACTTTTTTCTCGATTATATTTTAACAATATTTCTTTTTAATTTAGCACTGGGTGATAACACGTCTTAATTTTATATAAATTTCTTTTCTTTGAACAACGAAGTTGCAGAAATGCTTTATTTTTCATTTTACCTGCTTCATTTTTAGGCAAAAAGGAATTATTTGTTTTAGTAGGTTTCAATGGTATTATTTAAAATTTGGAACACTGTCAACTCAAATGGAATGTTAAAAATTAAATCTGACATAAGATTTTAATTTTCGTTAATTAAATGAAAGCATTCTTTTGGCACTTCATGATTTATTTAATACTGAACAAATAATCCTGGTTGGCTTTGTGTTGTATTTTTGATTTTGTGCCGTAGTTAAATTTAAATATAGTTTTGTTTTGGCACAAGTAATTAAAAAATCTCAAGTTGACAGTGCGCACAAATCTGCTGTTATAAGGAATTCTTCCTATTTAAGACAGTCTATAATAATTATATGTAAATATTATTAATAAAGTCCTTAAAATCTCTCTGTTTATTTTATCATTTCTCTTTTTTAAGATTTATTATATGAACTGTGTATTTCCAACCCGCTATTTACATCAACAAGCGACTTACGCGAGGCGCTGAGCGCCGACGTGCTGGGTTCCTTGCCCTTGCGCGGGAGGGTGGTACAGGTTGCTTCTAAACTACTGTCTCTTGGTTTCCACACAGGCGACCCTACAACAGTAAATTTGTAAGAATTTATATTTTAAAATTCTTCATGGTTAGCAAAAAAGGACTTTCAATTAAAAACAGATATTTCTATTAAGCTATATCTTTAGGAGTTTTTTAAAATGTATGTACATGCCTGGATATATAAATTTGGTTATGGTTTGAAGCGAGTAGGTATGCTGCTCTAAAAATTGTATAAAAGAGGAGATTTTGCTACTTATATACATATAGTTTCTGAGTAAATTGTCTTATCCTATTGTAATATTTAATAGAAATGGCAATCTATCACTATCAGAAGATGGCAATCTGTATCTACTGTTAAATCTTCGACAAATTTAAATTCTACAGATTTAGATTAAATATTTTAACAAGAAACAGCAAATTAAAAACCAGTTGCCCAACTGTCAATTCCTTAAGTTTAGTCCCAATTCCAAATTTGATAAAATCGATCTATATACAGGGCGATTGAGAAATAAATGATATCCTTTAAATAGTAGGTAGAGGGGAGGCAGTAGAGCCAATTTACCTTGACAAGTATAGGTCAAAAACGAATAGTTTTCAAGAAAATGAATTTTAAAATTTAATGAATTTTGGATCCAAAAGGATCCACGGTCAGGACCTGATCCAAAAATTCAATAAAACTTTAAAATTAATTTCCTGGAAAACTTCTTTTTTTAACCTATACTTGTCAAGGTAAATTAACTCTACTGCCTCCCCTCTACCTACCATTTAAAGGATATCAGTTATTTCTGAATCACCCTGTATATTGAATTGTAGTCAAATAATTTAAATAACATCTATTTGAACAGCGAAAAACAGTTCCCAACTGAAAAAATGATTGGTCCAAGTGCCCTACATTAACAGGTACACTTAAACCTACCATTTGCATCTTTTAGTTCTTTTTTTCTTCTATTTATGTCTTATATGAATTAACAGTATTCTTATTTGTCATTAAATTGTAGAATTTTCCATTAATCTTTTTAGATTTTAGAAAAGTACCATAAAATACGAAAATCTTTTAGTCTATGATATTCACTGTTCATTCGAATATTATCGTTGTTAATTTTTGTTTTTACTGAAAGTCCTTTTCGTAATTTTCATTAGTAAAAAATGTGTTCGAAAACTTTGTCTAAAGGTGAGACAATTTTCAATACAAAGTTCCAACCACACAATCGGGTCGTACGAACTTTTATATCGAATTGTGTAGAATTCCAATAGACAAGACTATATTGTGCATAACAACATTTTACAACACTACAAAGCGGGGTGCTACACATACAAAACTAAGCATTTAGAATACACATCTACCCTAGAGAAGCCAAACAAAAAAAGATAAAGAAGACACATTATCTTAACAATTAAACTTGTTTAATTATATATAAGCGGGTTTAGCGCAGCATAAAAGTGTAGGGGGCGATTCGTTTAGTTAGTACGTATATCATAAAAACGTCCTCATAAAGTTAAAATCAAATTACCCGTATTCATAATAATAGTTACAAGGTTCGTGCGAAGTGTTTGCTTCATTAACAACAACATACATAATAACATTTTTTTAACACTACACTTTCTTATGTTTACATTATCTCTTTTCAACTTTCCCGGATAAATAACATTCTACACAAGTGGGATTCTCAATGCTTAAAGATTTCGAGGATTGCTTTAAGGAAGACTTGATTTTTTTCGGACTCTTCGAGTCGCTCTCGTTACCACCTTTGGGGCTAGTACTTCCTTCGCTCGTTTTCGTAGGTTTAGGACTTTCCGATTTTCTTCCGGATTTTGGGCTTGATTTCCGGCTATTGCTGCTCGGACTTGATTTTCGCGAATGGTTAGGGCTAGAGTCTTTTCTAGTTACTGAACTGCGCTTTTTGTTTGGGGAACGATTAGGTGATTTCGATTTCGTCATGTGCACTTCTGCTTTAACTGTTTTCGTATTAGGTGAGTTTGGCTTACCTAATTCTTCAACTTGCATCGGATGGTAATTTTCGGGCTGGTGTGATGACTGGATTAAGCGTGCTTGACTCCCTGTGCTGCCAGCTGATAATGTTGACGTTGTGCTGTGTAACCGACTATAATGTAAATATAACGTAAACTGATGTACGTTGCAAGAAATTTACCTCAGGGTTAGATGATTCGGTGTCCGACCCAGACCGGATTTTCCTTTAGAACTTCCGGTCTGGGAATCTTCTTCCCCTTCGGATTTAATACCTGGATCACACTTATCGTGGTCGCTTGTTCTTTTCGGTGGATCTAAAAATAATTGTTTTGTTTAAATTTAATTAACCCCAATGCTAATTATGCTAATACCTGCGGCATCTCCTACGGTTTTACTTCTGGATCTAAAATTTCCACTAGGTGGTTCATCAGCTTCTTGACTAATATTATCGTAATCGAT
Organism: Agrypnus murinus; assembly: GCA_929113105.1. Taxonomy (NCBI): domain Eukaryota; kingdom Metazoa; phylum Arthropoda; class Insecta; order Coleoptera; family Elateridae; genus Agrypnus; species Agrypnus murinus. Next base: position 18,267,759 of record OV816028.1, on the reverse strand, counting down.
GTTTCCAGCCGAATGTCTCTGCGACGTTTTAGATTTCTTTACTTTACCTAAAGTGTGAGATCCCTGAATTATTATTGTTTGTTTAGAGGGCCTTTCTAATGTTTGGCTAGTCATCATTTCCCCCTTGTGGGAGGTAACTAATAGAATTCCAGGACCCGATCCGGGCTTCGTTGCTGGTATTGACATATTTCTAACAGACTCCCTAATAATTTGCCTAATTGTCTTAAGGAATGCATTTCTAAAATCTGCCGTACTGAAAATTAAAATCAAGAAAATCAATTTGAAACTTCAAAAGCAATAACGAGCGTCTTACCTATTAGATAAAACATAAACTTTTTCCGACCTCCTCTGTAATTGACTCCTTAAATGAATAAGTTCCCACAGGAAATGAGAATCCATGTCTTTTGCCGAAGATGCTCTCACTTGTACTTCCGTGACAGGTATTAAAACTTGGTATCTAATTATTTCAACTTCGGACGCGCTACTTTTACTCGATACACCCTGCAAAGTAAACAAAACTTTACAGACTGTTTAAAATTTTGTGAATTCATTCTACGTACCATTAGCTTTTTCTTTTGTCGAAGTCGTTCTTTACACAAGAAAACTACCGCTGACTTAAATACAAAGCACATGGCGTGTAATTCTAAACCTTTTTTGATTTTTCCTAAGAAGTCTGAAATATTTAGCCATTCAACGCCTCCGTAGTATAGGAGATCACCAGGGCTTAGATCTATTGGCTGTAATTGAATAAAATAAATTAATGAGTTCGTAATAGTACTAAGATTTGTATGAAAAATCTTACCTGCTTGCAAGATTTTTGATGTTGTCTAAATAGATGATCGAATATAGCACCGTATTCTTCATGGATCCTTTGCATTTCGTTAATGTGTTCGGCTACTTTCTCCATTCCTTTCAAGGCCTCTGAAATAGAAACCAAAGATGAATTAATTTTAAAATATAAAAAAAATTAAGACTAGTACAGGTGCAAAAAATTAACGAACCCAGGAAATTTGCGTACGAAAACGTTTGCTGAAGACGTATGTCATTAAATATTAGCTTTCAAAATTATTACAAGTCAAAGCTTGATGAAGCTTTGATTCCTCAAATTACTGATTCTGCCGACGAATATCTAACTACCCCAGTTATTCTAATATATAATGGCACGAGCTCGTTAGTACGAATATTTACTTCGCTCTGTTTTAATGTCAAACTCGGTTATTGCACAAAAGAGAAAAGGTGTCCTCATTAGTGCATGCAGCAAAGTTTAAAGTGTAGGTAGTTTTAGTCTATTTGTGACACTAAAATAGCAAAATAAAATGCTTTATTTCAAACTACATTTTTAAATGAGGGTTATTGCTTTGTGTAAAATTTAATTCAATTCACACATGCATCAAGTTACTCCCCTGGCCACGTATTGAGATCACCTAGTTTATTGTAATTGTCAACAGAATTGTTTTAAACAAACATTATTTTGTGGAAGCACACTAATAAATTTTTCGTATCAAGAATATACAGCAATTTATAATCCCCCATTTAGTCAAATGCTGTTTATCGCCAATTATTTTAGATATTAATTGTCCACAAAAGAATATATTGCCTTATAAACACAGTCTTTCCCACAAGATCCTGCTCCTGCATGCATTTTCAAAACAACAGTTTGGTTGAATTTTTGTTATTGGTTACAACGATGTTAGGCTTACCTTTTGTGGTTGGCTAGGACTTTCTGAAATGTGCTCCCCTCTTATTAAAATTTTGAAGATACGCATGTTTTCAGTGTGGGTAGCGCACCGAGTCCATACCGTCAACGGACTATCCCGTTGCCTGTTTTGTATGAATCCAGAAGAGGAAACTTAGTAACCTGATTGTATCGTTGCGTTTACAGCTTAAGCCTTTAAGTAAAATTAAGTGTTTTTGTATTCAGTCTGTAAATTGCGCATCAATTTTTCTTTGATTAATTTAATGCCGATGTATCAATCAATCAGCAAATTAGTGATAATAACGCTCATCAGAAAGTAAATAAACGTTTGATTGTTTTTCAAAAACCGAATAACTAATAGGTGATTCGAGTTCGTTCTAGCAATAATTCAATCGATGAAGTTATAAGAAAAAAACTTTAATAATTCAAAAAGTGCAAATGATCGTGATTTATTTAACGAAGATAGTTCAGAGTTTAACATTAATTGTTCATCGTTCTTCTAGCGGCAGTGTTAAGGAGTGGATGTTTTTTTAGTGAGGTTTAAAAAGGCAATTAAGTGTTGGATAATGAATGTACTGTAAGTTTTGTTAAATAAAATTTCTGAAAGATATTGACGTCTTTGCTTCTAAGCAAGTCTAAGTTCTTTAGTAAAGTAGTAATAAAACTTTGTAATTTATAAGGAGATTCCTAGATTAAGCTTACTTTGTAATCCTTTGCGAATTTTTGTGTATAACGAAAGAAAAGAAATAATGCTTTCTTTCAAGTATTAAAAGTCACCTCTGTGTATTCATAAATAATTTTATACAATCAGTAAAGTTTTCGTTGCTGTGAACGGTCATTTTAAGATGTTCTCACTCAGGATTATAATCTTTGTTTCGTAGAAGAAAAACGTTAATATAATCCATTTGGCCCTAATTTATGATTTTCCCGTACTTGTTCTTTAGCAGGTTTTGGATAAATAAACTCTCGATCCCAGTGTATCAAATTACTGCAAATACTGCAGACCTCAATTATGAGTGAAACCCCTTTATTTCAAATATTCTTTGTTCTGAAATATTAATTTTGGATTGGCTTGTGAAAGCCACGTTGCTTTGCTATTCGCCAATTTAAAATGTACCTCATAAGATCATTTATCATTAAGTAAAACAGAAGCATTTTTTAGTTAAGTTAGCCAGCAATAGACAAAGAGTGGAGCTAAGAAAGCTCTTCTTAATATCGTACAGGGGTTGTCTTTCCGACTACATTTTCCTAATACAGTAACGTTGTTGTTTGTTGTTTTGTTGTTGTGAAGGGTACGGAAATCTAATTTTATTAAATTAGAAATGTTATAAACATAATAAAGAAATCCAATAATTAATTTGTTCGGGATAACAAAAGTTTAAGCTTTGTGAATAAATAATTTTGTAAAATTTGAAGATTTACAATTAAAGTGCAGCAAGTATTTCTTGTTACAGCATTCTGGTTTTCCGAGTAATTTTAATAGATTAACAATACAGCTACTATTAATGAGAAATTATAAATATCAACCTAATCGTAACGTAAATTAAGTTTGTACGAGATCTTGCTTACAAATTAAATCATTACCGGAAGTTTTAAAATGAAATAACTTCTGAAACAGCATAATTAAGTGTTGTGTTAATCTTAACAAGAAAAACATTTAACCATTAATAATATTAATCAGTGGCGGTTCAAGAACCTTTTATTTAATCAATGTAACTAATAATTGAACTTATATGGTTGTTTCTGTTATTTAAAAGAGAACTTTAATGATATTATAGTTCTAAAGCAAAACAATTGTTGTGAACTTTAATTCTTTGGTCTGGAGTAAGAAACGGTGTCAGCGTCTAGGTGTTTTCCAGGTTCTTCAGTTTCATCAAGTTGTTAATTTTGGTAGTTAGTGTTTAAGTGAGAATAAAAAGGCATTAATGTGTTAATCATTCTGTGGAGTGGTATCGAATAAAATTATTCGATCAATGTACTGTCAATTGATGGATATCTTTTGTTAAAATTGGAGTAAGTTGTATAACAATTCATGTACCATTTCTTGATTATTATTTGCATGTGCATATCTTTCCCCTTTAATAAGGATTCTTATTTGGGTAATTTTTATTAAACCTATAACTATGTCCTAAATGAAAACTATTTATTTTATTTACAAATACTATTTTGAATTCAATCATATTGTGATAATATTGAACCATATATTTATGAAAGCCCTTAAATACATTTTAACCAATTTAATTTTGACGTAACTGACAAATAATTGAATTAAAATTAATAGATCTGATATTCGTTTCTGTTTACAAATATTAAGTCATTATGTTTTCTAATCCTGGACTTTTCCAAACAGATGGCGCCCAAATATGTATATTCTTTTTGTGTCTATAACCAGTTTCACTCCTTTTCTTTTATAATTAGTGAGCTATAAAAACAATACCCGCGCCCTGAATTTAAATTTGTTAAAGAGATGTCTCAAGCAGCCGGTGCATTTATGAGTTGTACAGTAAGTATCAAATATTTTGTGTTATCATAAGATCGTACAGTTTGAATATGAATTATGTAATTTAGAGTAAGAAAAGAGATAAGTTATAATAACATTTATAACTCATAAACTTCTTAACAAAATGTCTACTGACCCACAGAGCCATAATGAACAGTTGCTGAGTTATCTCGCTTGTTGTAGCTCTCGTGCTAGGTGACTACAATTATAGAGTTCATATATTAGAATTGTTCCTTGAATGCCAACTGAAGTAGTGTGTAGAACAAAAACCATAGATTACAAGACATATTTTTCTGCTTATATACGTACAGTTTTCATATATTTCTGTATACTATGTTTGATTTGAAGCATAACATCTCATCTTCACAAATATTACAAAATGTTAAGAAAAGTTATTGGAGATTATTTTTTCTAAAGTTTAGAATTAGTTCTTTATTCATAGGGCGTTTAAAAAGAAAAACAATCAGCGACAAATATATTGCTTAAGTATTTCCTTTTCTAGAACACCTCTTCAAATCAAATCTACGACATACAATCTTATGAAAAACTGCACGAATAAATACCTTACTGGCCTACTGATCCTAGAAAAATGACTGATCTGTTAGATTTTCAGTTTCACCCAACTTTATTAAGGTTGACAAAAATCTCGACTTGGATTCTGGCCACTCAGCAGACATTTTAAATTAAGATATTTAAAACCGCAGCTAGACCTGTACTAGTGAACAAAACCATTGAAAACAGATTTAGAAAAGCTGCAAATTTCACTAGAGTTGTGCGGTCAGCTGCCTTTCACAACATGAAAGAAATTACCCATATAACTAAAGGAGTAAATTATGTGGTCGAAATTAGGGAATTAGTTGGAGAAAAGAGAATAGTAAGCAGAAGTTGGCAGCAGACGAGAGAGCCTGCTGAGAAGGTTAACTTAAACAATAAAACACAAAGACTAAGAGAAATTCAAAAGCTTAAAGAAGAATCTGTGAGCTCTTACTTAGCAAATAATCTTAGTTCGGCCCTGCGTATTTCAATACATTTTAGTTTAGTTAAGAAATCTGTAGACTTTATTTAAACCAAATGGGGTTCTTTTAAATATCAGGTGTTACCCTAAAATGTTTTCATACAAAACACATTCCTTCTGGAATAAAATTACAGATAATATTGCTTTTAAAATCAAAATTTTGCCATCTTTGTAAATGTTAAAGTTCAGTTCAAGACATTCTCACGGTTGCAAACTGCGTCTCGTAGCGAAATTACAGATGAAAAACTAAGTTTAAAAATACAGGAATAATATCGTTTTCTTCTAACAGAGAAATTTAATGTCAGAAAAGACATTTAGTTTAAATTTATTACTTCCCGTACGTGCCATTTTCAATTTGCACAAATAATTTCTTCAAATCCAGACGTATAAAAAATAGTCGAGGTCACATGTTCAGTTGTGGGTTTTTCTTTGTTTGACAGTTTTAAGCCGCTGTAAATTCCTCGAAACTTCTAGAAGCTTTCTTTTAATGCTTGTTCCAGATTGGCTTATGAAAGTTAGGCTTTTCGTAATACATAGTTTAGTTTAAAATTTCCCTCTTTTAAAATTTAAGTACAGTACAGATTTGCATCCCCAACTAAGTTAGTAAGATTTGGTCGAGCAGAGTAAAAGGACGGACTAAACAGAGAGCAATTTCACGTGTCACGTGGAGCTCCACTCGGAGGAACTTCCGGTAGAGTTTTCTGTTATTTCGCGTTCCTAAAATTCCAGTTTTTAATGTATGGAACAAAGTACTAAATTAAAGAATATGAACTAGTTGTGCTATTACCGTTTTGTGAAGTTCCATAACGTACAGGAAGCTTATTTGCTTCAATTTATCGTTTAATTTTCGGTGTTAATAAATTAACACCGATAATCCAGCTTATCGTCTTTTGAAGATTCGTGAAGTAAGTTCGACCTCGAATTAAGTTATAAATAATATAGTGAATTTGCAGAATTAGTGCCAGTTCTATAAAAGTTATTGAGCTGAAATAATGCAATCTTCTAATAACGAAGTTCAGTTATACATACAATTTGTAATTAACAGTTGAAATATTGGAACTATTGCAGTTTAAGAGTTTTATTATAGAGGATTACTGTCGAATTATTTTACAAATAATTTTCATTACATCGTTTAAAAAAATTCTAGTTCAATGTTGCACCATCTTTACCAAAATTCAGAGTTCTTTCCGTTTTGCAGTTGTAACTTATGAGGTATTATACCTAGTGTTAAGTGAATTAAGGTCATTTTTCTCTGCAACATTTTGAAGAATTATAAAATTCTACTATTGTATCAAGGACTTAACGATACTTATTTGATAAAAGTAAGTTCATGTAAATGTGAAACTTATCTGTATCATTTTTTTGAACATTTCTTGTAAACTTATGTACTGTGTGTTCCTTTATAAGAATTTTTATTGGGGTATTATTATCAAAATTATTATCATCAAAACCTTACTATTGTCATTAGAGACAATTGAATATTCTATGTATGAATAAAAAACATTTAAATTAAATTTTACCATTATGATAATGGACCTAGAATTAATTGAAGTTATTTAATAATTTAACTTGTGTTAACATCAATCAAACTAATGTTGATTAGTTATGTTTTTTTCATCTTTAATTAATATATCTAACCATTTGTTATTTGGGGGGGGTGATAAACTGAAATGACTTCGAATAATTGGCGCCCATTTCCTTTTATTGTGTCTATTAAGCCTTGCTTCTCCTTACAATTAGTATGTTATGAAAATCAATACCTACGTTCTGAGTTATAATTTGCCAAAAGATGTATTAAAAGTCGGAGCATTTACCGTTCAATAAGTATCGGATTTATGAGCTTTTTAGTAAGTATTTGAATTTTTATTAAGGATACAGTGACGTCCATCGCACGGCGTATATTTTGCTATAGTATTTTCAGTATAATTTGTGTTGAGTAATCAATAATGTTTCAGCCGGAAAGCATGAAGCCAGGCTTCTTGCGTAACATCGTCAATGATCCATGGTATATTCGCAACACTGATCTTCAAAGAGACCTTGGTATCCCAACTGTTAACAAAGAGATCAAAAGGTTTTCCGGCAAGCATGAATCCAGGCTCCACCTTCCTGCCAATGCAGAAGCTCTACAGCTGCTGGACAATCAATACCATGTCCGAAGCTTGAAGAGGACCAAACCATTGGATTTCGTGTAGCGTGTCTGTGTTGTAAAGCAGAGTATAGTGCGCGGGTGAAGTCTATATACTAATTAGAAGAATCTAAAGAACGTCACTGGATTGACTTTAGCTAATAAATACTTAGTTTTAAGATGTATTAGAGTAAAATGAATGGTTAGTCTTCTAGACTAGTTTTATCAAACACCTAAAGGTGTAAATTAAAATAAAGAATAAATATCTCTTCTTCTGTATACTAAAATCCAAAATTTGTTTGCCGGTATATTTGGCTCTTAATAGATTCGACCCCAGTAAGTTCTTACCTCCAAACCACCTAAATGGTTGAACTCAGCATGAACCAGAGGGGTGCAATTAGGTATATCGGGCGGGGCTTCATGATAGTAGATGTGATAAGTAAATGTTTCTGATATAAATGATCCTGTAATTATCTAACGGTAACGGACAGGTTACTGGTCAAGTACGGTCGGATATGCGTTTGGCTATATGCAACTAAAGTATTTTTACAAAGTTTTTTTTAATTTATCTCCCCTCTGTTTCCCAGTCAAGGGGGTGCTTCGTTGAACTGGTAGCTTAGCTAGTATCTCAACTAGTACATTAAAATAAGTGGCACACTATTACGTTTGATAATTATTAAAATGAAATTTAACCTGCTCTTTCACTCGGTTTGTCCCTTTTTCTGGCTAAATCTGTTCTAGTCTTTTTATGTATTTTCTAAATCGTTGTACATATAATTATATCTCCTCGTCAAAACTCATTTATCTTAATTAAATTTACTTTTACATACTACAACATGTTGCTGATGTTGTCCTGATGCACTCATCCAATGCAAATGTATGCTCGGATAAAAAGTTAACTAAAACAATCTCGTTAAACTGTGTACCGACAGAAATACATTTCATTAAAAACTTTTCCCTTAACTTACAAGTAGGTCACGTTTCACTTAAGAAAATCAAAGTATTTAAATTTTATAACTTCTTAACCTTTTGAAGTCTTCAGATCCGAACAAATTGCGTTACTTCTTTGTTTGACTTACCTACTAAGTGCTGATGTTCATCCGTTGATGGATCAGTCAAATTCCGTAACTGTTGTAGTAATAAAGGATATTTCAGTATTCTTTGAATAGGTTTTATAAGATACGATTCTAACGTGGAAGAATGTTGTTGCCTAGGATTTCTAGACGACAAGAACTCTTGAAGCGCTTGATTCCCTTCATCTGTTAAACGGAACACAAACAGAAATGTCAATATTTTCAAAGCTGCTATTTATTATGCATCGACTTACTTGGATGAAGAACCTTTTGAGCTTTACTATGACTAGCGCAGAATGAACTGTACAATTTAAAGTGATTTACATAATATAGAAAAGCACTTCCGATTGAGAATAGGGCATTCTGAAATTGTGATATTGGTTAAACTAACATAAACGGTTAACTATAATATTTATCTTACTTTAAATTGAGTGGGATATTCAAACTTATGAAAATCGGGTTCCATTTCTAGAGCCTCATCTAAATTCTGTAAGAACTGCCTTTGGAATGTTACGATTTCCTGGATATTTCCAAAAAGGGCGTTAATTTCTGCGTTTGATAAAAACGTTTCTCGCTTGAGTGGTTCGAGGTAATTTTCTAATAAATTGTTGAGATTCTGCAAGAACAAAAATAAAAACTTTAATTCTCTTGTGTGCCATCGGGATACTCAATGACGGCTTACTTTTACGTATGTTCTTTCCGTATCTATCAATTCTAAAATTACTTTTCTCAATTTTTCTGCGTCGGTGAGCTGACGTGAGGGTGTCTGTGAAGTATTGCTGACTATGCTACCCGTGGGACTCGACTTTCTGGTTTCAACAGGTGATCTACAGAAACCAGTTACTTGTTCCGCAGTTTTGAGCAAATTTTCTATTTCAAATGAGTTCGTTCTTGAGCTGAATTTAATGCTGGTATCCCCTGCTGACGTTAGGAAGTTGTCTGATTCTGTGGAGTATTTTTCTTTACCTATCATCATTTTATTTTGATGAAAAATGTTGAATTTTATGAATTAAAATTTTTAATGAAGGTGAGGTAAAGCGAAAGTTTAATTTAAGAAAAATTTAAATTAAGAATTAATATCGAGTTGATGCTGCGGTGCTTAAATGAATTTTGATGAGGTTAGTGATTATTAAAGTGGTTATGATTATAGAGACTGAAAAGATGATTCCATTACTCACTCCAACCTGGGGCAGGAACGATGAGGCCAGAAATCATTTCCTCGCTAATAACTTGCGGTTCGGAAGGCGGTGGCGGGCAGACTAAACTTTCGATGGTGTCGTCTGTCGTTCTTAAAATTCCAACCAATTCGGGTGGTTCGGTTCTTGATGATCTCATCATCATGCATAGGGCTAGTTCCTCTTGTAACACGCTCTCCAGGTACATCATGTCTAGGTCAGATACAATAGCTCCATTTATAACCATAATCTCATCCCCTTTTATGATACCTGAGAGGATAGAGAACTTATAGAAGTTGCATATAGAATAATAAACAGAAAGTTAGAACTACCCTATAGTTCCTAATAATATGTAAAGTAGTAAGTAGCAAGAGGTATGAATATAGGAAGTGTAAAGGAAGGAAGCTTGAGGTTACTTTTGAAGTTTCAAACTCCTTGTTCATATTTTATGCAGACAAGTTTTTTTGCAATAATTTCCTTGTTTAAAATTACTCGTTATTCCTGATTTCTTTTTTAATCAAACTTGGAAAAAGTTGGATATGAAAAATAAATTAGTTTAAAAGTAAAGTTATATAAAAATTTGCATTTACCGTTCTGCATTGCAACGCTTTTGTCTTCCACCCTGCTCACGTAGCAACAAAGTTCGTCTTGGCGATCGGCGTTTTCAACGAGTTCAGCTTCGACACTAAATCCCCACATTTGTTCCAAAGTATTCCTGGATAGTTCGACTTGATAAAGGATTTTCGCACAGACTTCTACTATTTCATGTGTGTGAAGCTGCATGGAAAAAGAGAAAAACTTATTTAAGTAGTTGATCAAACTTCAGTTTCGATCGTTATTCTTATTAAAACTATAAATTTCTGTATTATCTGCTTCTAAGGCATGATGAATAGATGTACATTTGGAATTCGAATGAACACTAGCAAAAAAGGTATAATAAATTCCTTGAATTTATAGCAAACAATCAGTCGATACCAAAAAATCGCTGCTAAAATAAGAAAGGAACAAATATTGGTCTATAGATCACAGTTAAATAATATCTACAATGGCTTTTGTTTGCTTTTCCATAAAATATATCAATAAAAAGGTTATTTACGACTCTAGAGATTTTAACGTGAATTCGATTAACAAGCAGAAACTTCTTCAATTTTTATGTACGCATCTAGTTGAATTGCATTTCGAGGTTAATTATGATTTTTGCAATTTTTTTCTTTTCTACTTAACCCAATTTATGCGAGAGCTACTTTAAGGTGTGTTAAGCGGTCTCAATAGTTATAAATAAAATTATTTTTCGATAGAATCGTTCTCCTCGTGATTCTAACTTAAGTTAACTAAGAGTTTGTTAAACCCACTCAAGTATAATATATGAGAGGTAGATAGCTTCAAACATAACACCCTGAGACAACTGCTTTGCCCTTACATTGCATTGTTTAAAATTCTGAAGGTCTAATCTTGCGATTTTTATTTATACAAACCGGGGAATAACATTAACAACTAAAAGTTCCAGTTGTGACGTCTATCTGATGTCAACTCTGCTAGATATGGTAGTCTAGGTTTGTACCTGAACTTGATGTAGACGAAACTTTCATATCTAGTGTATAGAATTGGTTTTTTGTGTGAAAAAATGTGTTTACAAAGAAACTTTTTATTAAATCCACTTGTAAAAACCAGACATACAGAATTTCAAACAAAACAACGTTAGACAATTGTTTCACTATTACTTGTAGCAGTACTACATCGCTACTATACTACTATACTCGCCAGTACTACTATACAAACCGCGAAATAACGGCAATAAATCTGTCCCTGCTCAATCTGAATCATACTAAGCCTACTGACCTAAAGCTAGCTTTAATCATAATTTAAATAGAACCAGTTGATGGTATATTAAGCAATCCCAACAGCTGCAGAACTAAAAGTCATTTTCAGACAACAATTCTTTAAACCGGCGACGGCTTTCTTTGGTTCAATCTAATGTACCGACTAACTAAGGATCATCATATGGAATATACGAATCTCTACTCGACTTACTCGTCTCAACAAACTTGTACCATCTATGAGTTTCTTTTAGATTATTATTAACTTATTTTGTACTGTACTGTAACGAATAGATTTCTCATTGTCTTAACTAACACATTTTGTGTTACCAATAACTTACGAATTCATCTCTTAAAGAGTATATTCGAAAGTAATTCTTATTGTATATGGATAGTAAAAATAAATGTTTTTTATTGTACGAAGTGTTGTTGCTGGACCAATAGTAAAATCGATATTAATATTGTTTGATTTACGAAAAAGCTCACGAATTTGGGGTAAGTATTTAGAAATTGGGTATTATTGTGTGATTACAAATTGGATTTTATTTTTATCTTTTTCTTGTTCTTTAATGAAGAATAGCTGGAACTTTTTAATTTTTCTCGTGCTGGATGCATAGAAGTGAACTTTGATTCCGGATGGTTAGCTTTAAAGAATATAATCGGACATCCAAAATCTCAAGAAATTGGTCCAAGAACAAGCAATGGTTCTGATTCTAATTATTATTGTACAATTGAACAATTTGTTTGTAAAGGGTTTGGTTTAGGTAGGTATCTGTAAGCTATCATTTTGGGTCTATCATTAAAGTAGTTTATTACAAGTAAGTATTTTTTAAATACTTTAAAGTAATCTAATTGAAGCCCTTTTTCCTCGGAATTTCGTTTTTTAACTTTTCTGAAAATAAACGTGTTTATTGATTTGTTAAACATTTTGAAATTTTTAATTTATTTGTCTTCTAATATTTTATTAAAAGTGCAATACTTGCCCATTGAAGCGCTTTATTTGTTTCTTTTTTGGATTAAATTTGCTTTTATTCCAGATTATAGTAGTCAGACCTATCAATCTATTGAACAATGAGTTACCGAGTTTAAATTTCTGCTACATCTATAATCGAAGGATTGCAACAGTACATCTCATGGTATACTTAGTATTTAAAAGCTCCTGTCTGAGAAAAATCATTATTCCTCTCTGTATAAGAATGTTTTATTTTCGAAGAAAAAAACGATTTTGAAAAAGATTTCGGAAGTTTGTCAAAAGTCTGCGCAGGTAACTCGCATTCTAGCCGTTTTCTTATTTGGCGTTCTATGCCAATGTATATAAGCGACGTCTATAACGCTGGCGTCTGTCCATCTTTTGACCGAGACAAGAAAGTGCTTAGTTGATAATATCCGGATGCGTCACAGATCGGAGCAGTATAGATTCACCTAAGAAGTAATACATCCTGCTCCGAACTGATTCTGAGTAAGGAATCGATAGTTCAAAAGCTTTTTCCAAATGGTTTCATAACCAAAAAGCTCGTTTTGACATTTATCTTCAAAAATTAATATTCAAAGACTACTTTTTATTCTACATATTCCTTGCTTTATAACAAATAAAGTTTAAAAACTAAAATAAAATTTTTTAAATCTTGGTTTTCAAAAGAAGTGCTTCTTTCATGCATGCTCGGAGGGGATATGGGCGGACTTATTTTAAAAAAATTGGAAGAACGTTTTGAAAACAATTAAGATTTTTAAAAAATCTGCTTCCTATATAACACTTTCTAAATTCTACATTTTATTTAACCTCGTCATGGTTAAAACGTTCTTAAAAAAATAAACTTAAAAAAGACTTTTTATAAAATGTAGCTCTTTGAACAAGAGTTTTTGAATGTATTTTTGTAAAAGTAATGGTCTTTTATGAACGCAATTTGTTAAGTATGAAATTAAAAACCGTACATTTGCATCTTAAAGCAGATATAGCTACTAAGAATTTTTAAATATAATATTCTAAAAAGTAGAGCTTTAAAAAAGATTTTGAAAAGTAAAGAACTGTTTTGTGAGGCATAGATTTCGTGACTTCTTTTCGTAGCTCTTCTCCTTTTGAAAAGTTTGACTATCCTTCATATTTCACTTTATAAAAGCCTTATTTTTAATCTATTTACTTCAAGTTCCCAATCCCAAAAAAAACAAATTTTTTATTAAATTTTTTAAAAATTCTGCTAAAGATGGATTTTTCTAGAAGTTCCTTAACGAGTTATTCTGCTAACGTTCATTACCCAAAAAAATTACCCATTTCAAATTCATTCTATAATGCCCGATTTTGAAATACTTTGCAACCTGTCCATAGCGCCTTAAATGTTTACTGTGTTGAAGTTTCATAGTTTGAAAACAGACTTTTAAAGTAGTTACAGCAAAATATTCACGTATTGCAGAATATTTACTCTCGCTTCTGTTTAGAGTAGATCACTTCTTATTATTCATTTAGAAAAATTCATTTCTGAATCCTAGTACTCCTCGACACAAAAATGTCTAAAAAAACATAAGAACATCTGTAAGATTTAAAGTCTAGTCTACAGAAAATCTACTATCTGCTTTATTGCTGCATGCCTTATAGCTCTTCTTCAAGCTGTGTTGTGATCGCAGTTCAATATCCTATTTTTTTGTAAGCCTGCTATCTATTGTAGAACCCTATAGTACACTTTTGATACTATATTCGTAATTACGTAAGATAATTTTTCTGTAACTTTGACACTCCTTCTCAGTGGCGGAACCAGACCTTATTTGACTGGAAGCAGAAATTCAAAAAATCTTTTAGTAAAAGTTCAGTTTATAATAAACAATAAATATTTATTAAATAAAATATAATAATAAGATTAAAAATAAAAGAAATATTCAATTTAACTTACATAAAATAAAGAAAATATTAAAAATTTAACTAAAATAACATGAATAAAAAAATAAGTTTGAAATAAACGTAAAATACCCACGCGTTTAACACTAACTAAAATAAATAAAATAATAACTTTTACTAGAATCACATAGTTGGCTAAACCTAAAAATAAGAAATAGAGCTGCGATATTAGCAGAGGCAGAAACATAGAAAAACATTATTTTTGAAATAGCCGTTCCAATCTACGTTTACCAAGATTGGCATACCTGTTTCCATCCAGAGCCAACTAAATCTTACGAGCCTACGCCCAGGATTTGTGACGTCACAAAGGAATTTAAGCATAGCGCGCAATTTTTACGGGATGAATATCCTCGTGTTTACTTACCCATGTTCAAGTTTTCGTAAAAATACTAACAGTAAGATATGAAATAGCAATGTACAAAATAAATTTTATTCGTCACTTCGCAAGGCATTGATAAAAACATAAATATTATATTGTTTTATCTTAAATTTGGCTAGAATTAAAATTACTCCAGTATACAACAAACAATGAAATAAATAATAAAGAAATTCGTATTAGTTGCTAAATTCCTCCAACTTTCTTTTTGTTCTACTTTCCAAAACTATTTATTTTTATTTTTCTATTATTACTTAATAAAATATTTGACATAACACCAATAGCGATTTTATATTTTTCTTCTTCTACAATTATGAAAATTTTCATGTAGAAACTCAAACAAATAACTTTAAAATATTTATTGGCAGCCAAAGTTATTAAAATATTTTATATCTTCTGTGACTGAAAGAGAATTGATTTTGTAATAAATAAATTGACGATTATTTTAAAACTATTTATTTAAAAAGATTTTTAATAAATAAGGAAATTATTGGCTTAAAAATCTAAAAATAAGATTAAAGAAATTAAATAAATAAAATATAAACTATCTAAGAAACGCACTTAAACGAATAAATTGCAATATTGCAGGTTAAAATTCAGGCGTCACTGTGACAATCACTCCCATCGAGCGTTGAACATAAACTGATTTGTTGTATTGAAATGTTCAGAAAATAACTCATTTTTAGGATAATTACACGGAAACAATTTGAATGAACTTGCAAGAAAAGATTTTTATGAGTCGTTCTTTCTATGTAATGATGGATAAGTAATAAATACGCCTATAAATGACAAAAGATTAAGCGCTTTCTTAATAAATGCATAAGAAGCTATGGTCAACTATCGGCGCCCAGCGTGACGTCAGCCGCACTCCACATGCTAAGTGTTGGGTATGTAAGATTTATTAATCGACTCTGTTCTTAACACAATATTCATATTTTTATGTTTGTGAATACTCGTCAACGAGTTAATATGTTTTGGCCAAGTTGGCTCACACTATTGGCAATTGTATTAATTTTTATTAGAGTGTTAATGTCTAAAAAATACACTAAATTACATGTTTAAACAAATTAAATTTTTTACTTAATAATACTTAAAATTATTTATTTATGAATATTTTAATTTCTTATATTTTAATAAAACGATTTAAGTTATTAATAGACAACGATCTTGATAACGGACGGCCCCTACTAATAATATTGAAATATTCTGTCCCTCTCAGCTCCCTCCTAGTCACGCTACTGCTCTTTTTTGTTGCCTTTTTTGAAAATCGGTGATGCAACACCCACCTCCATGTCTTTTGGTATCTTTTCTGCATTCTAAACCTTCTTTGTTTTACTTTTCTTTAAACAGTTTCCTTGTCCTTTATAAGCATTACAAGATCCTGTTGTTTCTTACCTACCTATTTCTCCCATTTGTTCTTCTTGAGTTTTACTTCTTCTTTGATATCCGGTTCCACATGTAGTCTGTTTAATGTCACATTATTTTATTTTTGTTCCATGTCTTGAGTGCTGCATTTGTTATGATATCTGTAAATTTCTTCCAGCTTTGTTCCACGTTAAAATATTTAATTTTGTCTACTACGACGTCATGTCTTATTTGACCTCAGTATTTTTATTCTTGGAAACTTCTTTTGTTTAGCTATTTTTCTTTGTTTTTTCTGCACGTTCTTGTTGCTTAATTTTGCCTACTGTTAGGAAACGTTTAACTATGATATTATTTATTCTATTAGTTGCATGCGGGACTACCGACCAAACCACCCAAGAACCGATGATATCACCAGATTTTTAAAAATCGTTTTCCCCTGAATGAATTGACAGACTACAGACTACGAGGCGCGAAGCGCCAAGGGCAGCAATTGCTCGACGCGTAATGTCTTCCCGCCGAGGTATGTATACTATTTTATTCACAATCGTACATAATTATGTTCTTACATTGATACCTTATACTTGATATATGAGGACACAACACCAGCGTTTTTATTCAGGTGGCGATAAAATGACAATTGCTGCAACAATTGTCAAAGTAAATTCGTGTCACTACTAAACCAAATTTAATTACATTGCTCCTAATTGCAATTTACACGATTTAAAATGCCTGATAGTGAAACTGATGTAAGTTGCACACCACCGGAATAGCGAGAAGTTGCTAAAACAGTGACTGACTGTTTGTTACCTGCTAAAAGTAAAGATAGATACGAAAACTTCTGCCATCTGTTGGGAATATTTAGAACGAGCAAAAGGTAAGTAATGGATATTACTAACCAAGAGAACTCATTACTAACCAAGAGAACATATTATTGACTCTGATGTATAATAAACTACTTTCTAACTTTAACGTCAGTAATGAACACATTATGTATCGATTGTGAATAAAAGTTATTACTTGTGTTTTACTACCTCCTACAAGAGAGACATATAAGTAGCCCTAACACTACATTGGTGTTACATCATCGCTACAGTACTACGTACTTGGGGTAGTTCTGAACCCACCTTAAGCTGTCTTTTATACTTGTGATTAGTGAACATGTGTGATTGTTATCTCTCTTTATAAGTCGTTTTCGGAAATCAGCTTTGATTGAGAAAATTAAATCCATCAGGTTTCTGATGTATTTGGTGAATTCCTGAATACAAACGTTAATCGTTTGTAACTTGTTACTATTGCTTTCCAAATATTAATTAAATCCAAATTTATAACACAGTTTCAAATTATAAAGCAACTTACGTAACCTTCTACGGGTACTCTAACGACTAAAGTTATTTAGGTTGCTTACCGGAGCTCATTTTCGAACATACAACATATAACGTGGTGTATGTAACATACGAACTCGGTCGTTTGGATAAACTAAGAATATCAGCTTAATGTCCCTTAGGCTGGTAAAATGTATTAAAAATTATTAATAACTGTTTTTCTATGGAGAATTATATTAACCTGCTGCCATTATTATTTTTACTTTCTCCGCCTGGCATACACATAAAATCTTGGACCCTTGATTGACTTCTCCTCAACCGTTAAGATCACCTCTGACGCAAATTTATCCAGAACTGTCGTCTACTTTTCATGCTAGTTTATTCCAAAACTTGTTTTTCCGAATACTATAATATAATCGCTAGCATAAATCAGTTTCAGTTTCATTCATATTCTATCTATCTTCTATCTTTTTATTTTTATTCATCCAATTCTGCACCTGCTGCTTGTTCATTTGAAACCTCAAATTACACTTTTTATATTTCTCTCGAGCTTTTCTTTTTTTGTTTCGGTTACGACTAGAATATCTAATTTGTTGTTTTCCCCTTTTAATTCCAATTCTTCATTGTATAGTCGCCTAATATCCTATGTTGCCAGTTTTCAGTGGTAGTTACTTTTATTTTCCTAATTTTTATTTTTATTTCCTTTTCTGGTTTCCTCTGCAATGCTTATACCCAATGTTATTCCAAATAAGTATCCATAATATCTACATTTTCTGTCTATCGTTTATCGTCTATCGTCTATCGTCTATCGTCTATCGTCTATCGTCTATCGTCTATCGTCTATCGTCTATCGCCTATCGCCTATCGCCTATCGACTATCGTCTATCGTCTATCGTCTATCGTCTATCGTCTATCGTCTATCGTCTATCGTCCATCGTCTATCGTCTATCGTCTATCGTCTGTCGACTTTCGTCTATCGTTTATCGTCTATAGACTATCGTCTATAGGCTATAGGCTATCGTATATAGGCTATCGTCTATCGCCTATCGTCTGCCGTCTATCGTCTATTGTCTACCACCTATCGTCTACCGTCTACCGACTGTTGTCTATTGACTTTCGCGTATCATCTGTTTTCTACCGTCTACCTTTTTCATCTTCCGTCCACTGTCTACTGTGTACCGACTATCGTCTTTCGCGTATCGTCTATCGTCTATCGCCTATCGTCTATGTATGTTCTGAAAATACGTTTATTTTGCGTAATGGTTGTCTTACCTTCTGCGTTTCTTAATTCTGTTAAACATGGTTTAGTTCCCAGTTTGTATGCCGTTTTAGCCGCAACTTCTATTTGTCGGTGATCTGTGATTGTGTTATTCGTTACCACTGTTAATATGTTAACGGATCACAAAAATCCACTGTTAGTTCGATCATTACCTTATTCTACACCTTCTTTTTCTATTCTCTTCACACTGCTTTTATTTTCATTTATATGTTTATTAAGTTTTCTCTTATTATATTTTCTCGCTTTCTTTTTAAAGCTTTGTTTTCTCCTTTTAAACTCTGCACTTCTGTATGACTGATGTTTTAATTTGATTTGCCCCATTTTTGTTTTCATTTCTCTTATTTGTTTTATTTTATCTTCAGTTCTCATATTACATTTAAAAGTAAGTCTAGGTTCTCATCGTTAGTTTTACTTGTTTTTAGATAGGGTTCTAAAAGTTTAAAATTTTTAACTTAAAATAAATAAAAGTTTTCAAAAATATGAAATTTATTTTTTCAGTCTCGGGCAATTTTAGATATCCAAAATTTCAAGTTTCAAAAATTCAAATTGCAAAGTTCCAGTGTTTCAGATAGGACAAGTCAAATCTTCAAGGTTTCACAAATTTGAAGGCCTTAAGGATTTGTAAGTCTTATTCAGTTTTGGTAATTTTAAGTATCGAAGCAATTGAAAGCATCAAACCATTACGATGTAGAAAATGAACTTTCATTTTCTAGTCTGCATATAATTAAATGTTCATTTACAGCCATCGATTCAATTTCGCTTAAGTAGTGCCCTAAAAATGTGTCTCACACCAATGCACCCCTTTGCTGCAAATTCATTACCGCGAACGCCATTACAACGAATTAATTACAGTAAAAAGATTTTACAGCGAATCAATTACATTGCGAGACTTATACAGCGGATGTAAAATCCAGCGAGGAACTTCTATAGCGAATGACAATTACAGCGAAAACTCTTTACTGCAAATGACAATTTCAGCGAAAGGCTTTACTGCAACAGACAATTACCGCAAAAGCCTTTTACTGCAAATGATTATAACTACGAAAGCCTTTATAACGAATAAGCATTATCAAAACTGTGGTAAGATTAGGTTAGGTTACGTTACGATAGGTTAGGTTAGTAAAACCTAATAATTATCAAAAAAAATTATTCGAAAAAAAATGTTGGACCTATGGTGTCCTTCGCAGTAATTGTCACTCGTATCAAAGGCTTTCGCAGTAATCGATTTTCTCTGTAATTGACTTTCGTAGTAAAAACCCTTAGTGTAATTGTCATTGGCAACAAAGAGTTATCTCTGTAATTGATGTAGATACCCCAAATTACTAAAATTTGTTTAGATAATGTTTAATCTAGAAAAATTTCTCTTGATTATCCAAGGTATTTGATAAAATCTCTCATTAGCTAATATTAGGTTTCTAATCTTGTTGATATATGTCATTATTTTAATCAAAAGCAAGCACAGATAACTCGATATTAGGTAGGTATTAGTAGGTGGTTCGAACCCTGTCCAACCGAAAGTTCTGCTGTGGGAAAGTACAAAGAATATTTCTTGCATGTTTTAGAATTCTGCTTACTAATCTATACGACTGACTGTTATTGCTGTAACTTTTAAAACTACATAATCAGTAACTTACTCTTAGTGCAATAGAGCTTAAAGCAGAATTTGCTATAGAGATAATTTTAAATAACATTTTTCTTACATTAATACAAATGGTTTGATTATAATTCTTGCAACGTTCTGCACACACCACACTGCACAGCAGAAAGTGACATAAAATAAATCCCGAAAAAGAAAAGAGAATTAACTTCAAGATAGAGAATTGACTACACTTACGTAGGTTTCAATCAGATCACTCCGATGCGGAACGAAATAATTATGGTCTTCCATTTCCCTTCTCTTCTTTACCCTTACAAAATGTTCTGTTGGATTGAGGTTTTTCCTAGTGCAGGCACTGGTTAAAAATTCTTCCACGGACATGCCCTCCCTCACGAAAACTGTAACCGTTGCTGAATCAGGTAATGATACCTTTACGGTTTTTTCGGATTCCTCCCGGGAGTTCATCTGGAAAGAAAGAATTTACATCACGATTACCTAATTTAGCAGTTCAAATGTTGTTTTCGATTAGAGAATGAGTAGAAATGTAGACATAAATTGAAAGCATACCAAAAGTTTTCTAGAAAATTTACTTTCGTGGGGTAGATCTAAGGGCTTTACAAACAAGTAATTGTATTCAGGGTGGAAACATTTTAAATTTAAATCTGTTGCTTTTTTTGGTGAAATTTATGCTTTTGCTTGAAAAGTAGATTTATGCAAAAGAAGGAGTTAGTATTATTTAAATTTTAAGTGATACTGTCGTAAATTTGTAAAATTTTTCGAATAAGGCGAAAAATTTATTTGAAATTCTTATTACTGAAATTTCAATTTCAATATATTCAAGAAATGTTATAAAACTCGATAAGCTCTATGCATAGTAATCCCTACTCTGCACACAACTAGATCAGTTTTGCAAAATGTGCTGCATATAAAAAGGTAAAGAAATTTGCATTCTCCTAGAGAATTTACATAAAATCTTGTTATAATTCTAAAGCATATGGGTTTAAGTAACCATTTTGGATTTTAATAAGATTTACCTCGTAAAACCATAAATAATAAAGAAGAAACAGAAATACATACAAAAAAATTGAACTTTTACTGCATAGAAAGTCAGCAAACATAATCCCAAAGATTACATTTTGTTAATTTATGGGGCAGATTTAGAAATGTTAGGGGACATTGTGATTTATGTAAAACGTGATATACCTAATAAATCAGTGTCCTTGTTTTGGCTTTTGTAGGTAACAGACCTTTTGTAATTTGTTATAGGGTCTACACACAAATGTGGTAAAACTTAATTTATAAATTTTAGTTATTCTAATTCTATTTACTGTTATTAAATTAACTGCTTAGATAAAAGCAGCAACAAAATTTTCAGATCCACCGACAACAAAGCCTTATAGAGTTTTAGCAATAAAAAAAATTAGTAAAAATAATAAACCGATAAATGTCCTACATGACCGTTATCGTATTACCTTAAATATAAGTAAGCATAATATACAGTGTGTAAATAAAGTAAGAAATAAAATTCATATTTTTTGTATTATCACTATTTGGAAAAAAAGCTCGCACACGTCAATTTTATTGTTTTCCTGTGGATCCTATGGACGCCAATTTTAATTTTTTAGCTTACTACTGTGGGACTATGACGCTATTGCCTTTTTCTAAAAACAAAACCCCCTTATTTTTTGCTATAAATTAAATTTTTTTCAGCAATAGTCCATATTTTGTATTAAATTAGTATTTTTTAAATATGGAGGACCAAATGTGATAACTTTTTTAATTTAAAAAAGTTAAAACTGACGTCCATAAAATCCACAGGAAAAATAAAATTGACGTGTCTGGGCATTTCTTACAAACAGTTATAATACAAAAAACATGAATTTCATTCTTTACTTGCTTTCCACACCGTATAATATAATAGTATATTACGATACGAGAGCGGTAAATGCTCTATAACAGATAGAGAAACAGTATAAAAAACGAGACTCTGAGTTTTTCCAACTTTCGATATGTTTGGCTGCGAAACGTTCATTGTGGACATACCGCAAAATATACTAACCTTAGTTTTGTAATTTTGTAATGCCAAATTTTAAGCGTTAGTTATCACCAAATTAAACAAAAGTAAGGTTAGGTATATCTTGCGGTATGTTCACAATTGCTATTTTAACCATTTTATACTCATTTATTTATTTATTTTTGGGCAAGGAATCAGGATGACGGAACTTCATTCATACCTCATGGCACCGACTACTATGATAATTTGGCCGACCCTACTAAAATTTAGCCGAATCTGGGGGAATTCCAATCCCAGTAGGAATTTCTATATTGCCAAACATTGTATTGACACGGGACTTACAGCTTTACTTCCTATCCGACAAGAAGGCATGATTTCAATTTTTTCCGCTATGAAAAATTATCAGCTCGGCCGGGGATCGAACCTGCGACTATTGGCTTATGAAGCAAACATGCAAACCCTAATCCACCGGGGCTGCCTTACACTCATTTATTTTCATAACAGCACCCTGACACGTTATGAATTATAACAGTTCTGTTATTTTCTTGTTATCATAGCAACCGACAACGAGTCGGTAACATCAACTTACTGTGGCAAATAACAAATCGAGAAACACATAAAAACAGGTCGGTAGCGCAAAAAATAACTAACACTACAAGGCTAGGCTGATATTAGTAGATGCATGCGGCTTAGACAAACACTCACAAAAATGTAACAGAGTTACGGATTTATTTATTTACTCAGATGTGGTAATCAACAATAATATATCAAAATTCAATCAATGGATGCTGGACAGATATCAGTTGTATGTTAAGGTAAATATTTGTCAATTTTTAAATTTCAAATTTTATAGATGTATACATAGGATACTTTTAAGTTGTTTCAAATGACTCAAGATTAGCAATATTTAAGGTATTTCACACTTTTAATTTTACATTATTAGAGCTTTAAAATTCTGAATTAGTCTCAATCATGCAAAATTTCTTAATAGGTCTAGAAGTTTAGAATCTCAAACATCTTTTTAAACACAAAGTCTGGAATACTTAAAAAAATTAGAACTTCAGGTATTTCGATTTCAAAAATACATGAACTTCTTATAATAATAAATTACATAGGTTCCAAATGTTTCTACAGTTCACAGAAATTTAAAATTTTCATAACTTTTACTTTTAGTGTTTCCAAAAGTATTAAAAGCTTTGTATTTCAAAATACCTCATATTCACATTTTAAAATAGGGTTTCGAAAATTCAGTAAATTGTGCTGTGCGGTGTTGTAGAATGCTCTGCGATCGGGAAATCGCTCAAAATAGGGTTTCTGGGTCTCGACAATTTTGCTTCCCGGGGCTCGAGTCTGTTTTCTCCGAAGTCCCGGGAATTTCCGGGAATCCCGGATAGTAATTTTATGTAGGCACCTAACACAGTAATCCAAATATTTGTTTTTAAAATTGCTTTAATTAATCCTCTAATCACTTTCTCCCAGAAGTTCCCTTGGAAAAATAATGGTAATTATATAATGAAAAGCACAGCAGTACATGAATAAATTCTCCGATCATAAAATTATTTTTCTCTCTTTTATGATAAAAAACCTTTCCTGTTTAGTGTTGTATTGTTTGCCGGTACATTTTTTCTGAATATATGAACATCATAAGTATTATTAGTAATAGTTCGAATTGATATTCCTTTTCACTCAAATTCCTTATTTTGCAAAATTTTAAAATTGATTGTTAATTTTCAATTTTTTTTGAGGCACACGGTAAGATATCTTCTTCGATATTTTTTAAATGCGACCCGTGCATGCATTCTAAATGCCGCATAAGCCCGCTAAAATTCGAACCTTACACGAAATCGTTTGGGGTAATAATTATAATAATTACATTAGGCCGTTTCTACATTTTTAAAACGATTTCAAACTACGATTTGGTTTATTTTCATCTTGAAGCTAAACAGAATATATTTTTATTTATAAATTTAATAGGTAAATAAACGCCAGATGAAATAAGTTCAGAAATCTAGTAAATCCACACTACTATAAACAATTAATTATACTATTGTCATTACAAAAACTATCAAAATCTTCTTGGAACTCTTCAACTATTGAAAACGACCGGTTGTTAAAGGGATTACTTAATTTTAAGTAATTTTAAGGAATTTTTAAGTAAAAACATTATGTTTAGGTCTTTAAGAAGACTACCTTACCTGTTTTAAATAAGAGAGGAAATTCCGGATGGAGACTCTTTTGAATATAATTAAATAGAAACTGCAAGTTTATTTATAAATAATGTTGTGGGGAGGGACCATACCTAACGGTATTTTCTTACTGAAACTGATCCCTTTACCTTTATTGATTGTTTATAGACAAGTTCAAAGTTGTAAATAAGTTGTATGTGTTTGACAGTTGTGAGACTGTTTAGTACTTTAAGAAATGGTTAAGAAAACCATCTGTGCAAAGCAACGCACAAATAAAATCTTAATTCTAAAGTAAGAATTTTAATTAAATACCTTGTAAACAAATGTTCCGTGCCTCGAGTTATTTTTCCCGGGACTCGAGACAACAAAACATAAAGTTCCCGGGTCAGAAACCCTACTCAAAAACCAATTCTGTAATGGTTTCAAATTTACAAATACTAAAATCGAAATTTGAGATATACGTATGTGTGACCCTAAATTACAAAAAATGGTTGTATTAAACTCAAAAACAAATTCGAAACGTATTCAATAATATGTTGGTACTAAGGCATAAGAGAGCGAAATAATACCAATAAGTGAATATTTATTTCGATTCAAATTGTTCCCCCGAAACAAATGTTCCAATGTTTCGAAATCGCAAAAATATTTTGGTCTATCGATGTAAAAGTCACTATTATTTTATTTAATTGGTCATTTTACTTTTCATTCTTGAGTTATGTATCGTAAGTAAAATATTCAATTAAATATAGAAAATGCTACTTTCTGAAAAGCTCTGGGTTACCTATTGTAACGAATAGTAAACCCACAAATGACCTCATCAAACATTCTAGATGTATGAGTCATCAACTGTATGACTCATCAATAACACGTGCAAGTATGACTCATCGACACACCTCATTGACGTGACTTACCGGTAGCTGTGAGTATGACTCATCAACACGTCATCGAATATTCTAGATGTATGAGTCATCGTATGAAAGATATAAATTGAGTCGCGAGTAGGAGTTCAGTTAATGTTGATGTTTCAGTTAATACCTAGCATTCTTAATAGTTTGTTAAATAGTTTATAGTTATACTGTTTTTAATTAAGTGCATTGTAAATAATATTTCTCTTTATTAATAGACGATTTGGTTATTATTTTAAAAAGCACGTTACAGTGGTGTTGCAGGTGTGGCGTTTTAAAATAAATAAAATCGTGTAATTAAACAAAGTGCTGTGAGAATAAACTGTTAGTGTTAAAAACAATTACAACTAATAATTAAAATGGCGATGAAATTGTTAAAAGATCTGAAGGTAGTAGATTTAAAACGCGAGCTGGAAGAACGAGCTTTGGAAACAACGGGCATTAAAAGCGTGTTAATAAATCGGTTAAGAGAATGGCTTTTGGAACAGAAAGAAGACCCTGAAAGTTTCCTCTTCGAAATACCTGGACCCGCAATTGATACTAACGTGTTGTTAAGTAAAATGGAAGAGAATTCTAGAATATTAAAAGAAAAACTACTGGAAAAGTCCGAAGAGAATTATAGAAAGTCTGAAGAAAATGCTAGAATGTTAAAAGAAGAATTGTTGGAAAATTCTAGAAAGTCGGAAGAGAATTCTAGAATGTTAAAAGAAGAATTACTGGAAAATTCTGGAAAGGCCGAAGAAAATGTTAGAATGCTAAAGGAAGAAATACTGGAGAATTCCAGGAAATCCGAAGAAAACTCCAGAAGACTTAAAGAAGAATTGCAGGACAATGTCAAAGCGTTAGAAGATAAAGTTTTCGAAGAATTGTTGGAAAATTCCAGCGCGTTAGGACTATTAGAAATTAAATTGGAAAAACAGGATAAGGTAATAAAAATGGTAGAAGAGAAAGTAGCCCAAATGCAATTACTACCAACAACTGAGAAAGATAGCGTAACTAAAATGTTGGAAGATAGAATGAGTCAACTACGGTTTCCTTCAACTTCTGAGTTGCCGTTTAGTGAATTAAAAAAACAATTTAAAGAAGAAAAGGGTCCTGCCGTAGGGATAAAAATAAAACCACCCACGTTCGATGGAAAGATACCTTGGTCCACTTACTATAAACAATTTGAGGCGGCCGCTGGGGCCAACGGATGGACAGACAAGGAAAAGGCCGTTTCTTTAATTGTGGCTTTGCGTGGAGACGCGTTGAACGTCCTGCAAACAATCCCAGCAGGACAGGAAAATGATTACCAGTTGTTAGTGTCTAGATTGGAGATGAGATATGGAGACGCGCATCTCCAACAAGTGTGCAAGTGAGGAATCGTGTCCAGAAGAATGGAGAAAGCCTTCAGGAGTTTGAAGCCGATGTTGAGCGGTTTGTCCGATTGGCGTACCCCACGGCACCCGAATCATTTCTGGGACAACTTGCTGTGCAGACCTTCATTGATGGACTAAGAGACGGGGAAACACAACAATCATTGAGGCTAGCACGACCAAGAACAACTGATGATGCGCTTGCCCACGCCTTAGAATTTGAACCCGCAAAACAAGCGTTCCGAGGTCACGGGCGTATTCGGGCCGTTGTGGAAGAAGAAGAAGGTTCTAAAGATCACCTAGAGGAGTTAGTACTGAGAGTTCTTCGAAAGGAAGAGAACCGTAAGAAGAATCCTCAAAAAGTTCGAGGGCTCCGTTGCTGGAACTGCGGCGAATAAGGACATGTACAATGCCGTTGTCCCAAAATAAGAAAAGTACAACCGTCGGAAAAGTTAAAGGGGGTTGGCAAGAGAAGGCGAACGTTGACTGTTAGTGAAGATGCCCCAGAGATCACCGTCCATGCCGTAACATCGAGCAATAGTACCAGCAGTTTGTCCATAGATGGGAAAATTGCTAATCGAACTGTTCCACTACAAGGATACGCTTTTGACACGGTACATCGAGCTGGCACTAGTCATCGAAATGCCGATGCTCCTTCAAGAAGACCCTGTCCAACGAATTGCCGTCATTGTTCTCGTTTGGAAGAGATGGCTTGCCAAGTATTAAGAACTACCATCGTCAACGACAATTGGTTGCCGGAAGAATTGCAACGACAGCAGGAGGCTGATCCCGAATTAAAAATGGCACTGGAATGGAAACGTGAGGAAGAAAGGCCTGCCTGGGAGGCCGTCAGCCCTTTCAACAGAACGCTCAAAGCATATTGGGCCCAATAGGAGTCCTTGAAGGTGGAAGACGATCTCCTGAAGCGAGTACTGGAGAGTGAAGATGGCACCACCATTAGGTCTCAGTTCGTGGTTCCAAGAAGCCGAGTGGCTACAGTATTGCGACATCTCCATGACGGTGCCTCAGGAGGACACTTCGGTGTGAAAAAGACTTTGGAGAAAGTTAGGGAGCGTTTTTATTGGGCCAACTGTAAAGAAGACGTGAAGGAGTGGTGCCGGAAATGCGAACTATGTGCCACTGGTAACGGACCCTTGGGGAAACGAAGAGCACCTACGAGGCAGTACAATGTGGGTAGTCCTCTGGAAAGAATAGCTATAGATATTGCCGGACCATTTCCCGAAACCGACGATGGGAATAAATACATCTTACTGGCAATGGACTATTTTACCAAATGGCCAGAAGCATATGCCCTACCAAACCAGGAAGCTGCGACTGTTGCTGACGTACTAGTCATAGAGCTGCATTTGGATCAAGGCCGCAATTTTGAGTCTGTACTCTTTGGAGAAGTCTGTCGATTGTTGGGCATTCGCAAGACTCGGACCACACCGTTACATCCGCAGTCCGATGGAATGGTAGAACGCTTGAATCGGACAGTGGGCAAATATTTGGCGAAGGTCGTCTTTGGTCATCAACGAGACTGGGATCAATACCTACATCTGTTCCTGATAGCTTATGCTTTTCAACCTCCCTCTTTTATAAATTCTTAAATGATTAAATAAATACCTTTTAATAGATTCAAATAATGCAATAGTTATATAAAGATAATGTTACGTACGTTCTTGACTAACTCAAGTTTACGTAAGAATAAGTTGGGCGCCAATTAAATAACATAAAATTACTGAATTAAATTATTAAGAAAACTCATCTCAGGACGAATGTGGATTCTCGTGTTTAAAAATATACAAATTGAAATTACTAATTAAATTTAACTATTACTAAATTGTTCAATTCACTTAATTACACCTCACAAACGATTGTCTTTTCTTTCGCAGGTACAGATACAGAAAGGAAATAACTTCCTACCTTTTTATAGCGTTGCTTCTTTCCTTTTAGTATAGTCCTCGTATACAAACCATTGGCAGAATAAGTCACTTTATGTTGTCCCAGTGCTGGTTTCCAATTCCGGTTGACTTTCCTTTGCATGGATTTCCCATATAACACCATCCACACACTTGTTTTTGGTAACTCACTTTTGTTTATTAATAATTACGGGTAATTTTCCCTTGTTCGAAGAATACTTGTGGTATTTGTTTTATGCCTTTTAATTAAATAAAATACCAGTTTATGGTTTTAACGAAGGTTTATTGACTAGCAATAACTTTAGCTAGTAATTTAATTTAAAAGTGGTTCTTTATAATATTATATACACTTTTACAATTTATAACTTTCTACACTTCGCCGTATATTAACACACCAGCCAAACTTGACTTGTCTATTTAAGACTAGACTATTTAAATTTTTACAATATTATTTTTCACGGCTTTACTTTGTCGCTTTATTTATTGGACTGAACTTTACATACGTTCTCTTTCGTAGTATTTTAATGACTGCCTATTTACATTTGTACTATTTTATCTTACACGACTTTACTCTGTCGCTTTATATCAGGAAGTGTCCTAAAAATATAATTTTCTAAGCTTATATACTACTTACTATTTACATCATCACATTACTTAATCTGACGTCACCTTATCATCTAATACAAAGATTATATACTATTTACAAACATAATAGCAGATTAAAACATAATTATAATAGTCGACTCAATCTATTACAGTTTATTACACAACATTTGCAATAATAATGATCTATTTACATAAACAAAAACCTTTAAGAGAATCTCATTTTCCGTCGATATTACTCATTTGAAAATTTATCATAAATGAATTAGATAATATCAATAACTTCCGCGCAACTGGTACGTATTCTTAAGTATTTGGTGAGTAAACTATTTGATAATAAATAAAGAAACATGTATTATTTAACCTTATTAAAAAATATACACATTGATATTATAATCAATGATACACAAGTAAATAACATAAAATATTTTTAACTGGCAAAGTTGCTAAAATATTTCTAAAGTGTTAGTTTTTAACAAAGATTTTAAAACTTTACAAAATTTCAAAAATTTCCAAAATTTTGGATACAAAATCCACAGCATTTAATTGTAAAATAAAAAATGCAAAGATGTATTTTTTATAACAAAGCTCGTCTGTTTGTGGTAAAATGTCAATGTACTTACAACAATCAACCAATTTAACCTAATGCTTTTAATAATAATCAAGTGATTATTTTCAGATGCAATCTAGAGTAAAAGAGTACATTGTTTTTTAATTTAATAGCACAGGATATCATAGGTACTAAATTTTTCCTGTTATTCTGTAATATCAGATTATTGCCGAAAACCTACTACATAATTTTGTTATGAAGTTGCTTTTACAATACAAATAGCTGTCTGCATCATTTCATTCAATTATGGTAGATAATAGAAAGGTAATTAATTTTATTGTTTTAGTTTGATTTTTATCAATATTGTAATCATGTAATGCAATATTAATTTACTACATTCAAAATGGCATAATTTGAAGTTAAATATAAACACTGTCGCATATAATTTGATTCATAGCCGTTTTTGTATTTGAAAACGTTTGTCAATTTTATTAGTCACTAATTAAATTTTATTTTATTTATTACCAAATGAAAACAACACAGGGATGTCATTTATGTAACAGTGCTTTATTTATCATAAATAGAACATTAGTAGAACTAGTACAAATTTATTTAATAATTGAACTTACAACAGACGAGTATTAATTAAATTTACGTCTTACAAACATTTTTTAGAGAAAGTAGTCTTTTTTGAGCAAGTAACAATTTAACTTGGACTTTCCCTGTGTTGGTTCAACAAGAATGTTATTTTTCGCCCCGTCGTGTAAGGCATGACACATAAATGATACTGGAGGAGGCAGTGGTTTTTATAGAGCCAGGCGTAGTAATGGTATTTTACGGTCTCCATCAGCGACAGTACAAAAACAGCAGCACCTTCAACATCAAAGGCGGCGGAATGAAATGTCGAGCAGAGCCAAAGGCACGATCAGCTCTGGCAGGAAATAGAAGAAGTTCGTGTGCACAAGCTTCTCCCTTCATGGTTTAACTCGACATATCTATTGAATCAATGTGGATGTCAACGAGCCTGTTAGTAATAAGTGATAGCTCTCAACTTCATGAAATACTTGCTTTGTCAAGAGCAAGAGAATCATTTCTAGCACTTTGTGGAAGTGTTCTGAAGATTCTACATATTAGTGTTAAATTAATCAGAAAGATTAGAGGCATCTAGATAGCTGAATGGGAGTACGACGCAATTCGTGTCCTTGTTTTGATCAAAACCGTCCTTTTAGGAATTCAACGTTCATATCAGCAATGAACATTCCAGCCCCGTTGCACAGATCTACTAAACAGTGGAAGCGGTTCAAGTCCAAAATCCTCCATTAAGTCATCCTTTGCGTTTATTTCAGGCGCGAATAAGGTTTTGTAAGTTTGGATTAGCATCTTAGCATTGCAGTCTCAAATTGTCTGGGTGGTCTAATACAATGCCGATGAAAAATATCTCCCAAGGTGCAAATCGAAAAGAATAGTTGGAGAGGCAATCACCAAACAACAATCTAATCTCATCAAGGATTGTATGGTTCTGCTAGGACAGCTGGGTTTCAAAAGAATTAGGTGATCTTTGTCTGAATAAGATCTAGTTTCCCATTTTTTAAAACCAGATCTCTAGCAAGAAACAGCTCTGAGAAGCCAACAAATCAATAAGTAAGTGACATATTGTGCTAACAATGCAAGTCCCTTTATGACTAGTCTTAAGTGCTCATATTGCGCATCTACACCTATTTAGTAACAAAGAGAATACAATAACTTCCAAAGTTTTCAAGACACTATATTAGCTCAGTGGTAATCAATGAACGAAGCATGACGGATTCAAATCCCGGCGAGTCCGACCTAGATTTATCCTTAGAGAGCCTTAAAATGTATGTTTCAGAAATAGGAATAATGTTCTTGTGACGCACCCGTGTTTCCAACTTGAAGATATCTATAAGAAAGGTTTTAGGCTACCCTACGACTACATTATTGCTCTGCTAGATTTATTATTGTATTTATACATTACTTATCTTTAGACTGAATAATTGAATATGTTATGAACAACAATTTTCAAGGTTTGGAAAGAGATCAACTAGAAGGCCCAGTATCCAGGCGTTCCTCGGCGAATAAAGGTATCCATTGAAATAAAACTTGTAGTATAATTTGTTAGTTTATCGATTGATAAAGATAAATTAAATTGGGAGGTATAAGTTAAGGATCGTTAAATTGTAACGTGCTCAAAATTAGGTATTTATTTTGCAGAAAATATTCCACCTTGTATAATATCAAAATATTTCGTCTTGGTTAAAATTGAATATCAATTCAAATATAAAAATGTCATCGAACATAAAAGGCAGCTGTACTCGGATAATTATTTAATAGTTATTTGTGTTACTAACAGGATAAAGGCATTATTATACGAGTGTGAATATTCTACGACGATAAGACCGAGAATTAAGTTAAAAAAAGATTTGGAGACCAGAATTTAATAAAGTATTTATTGGTAAATACACAAATTTGATAAGTCGACAAATCTGACTTCTACGTATTACAGACACTACACTTTCGTTGCTCGGTGGTCAAGTATGTTACTGCGTGATGCTGGATGGATTAACTCTGGCAAAGTTGCAGCTCGCTGCTGTATTTATAACTGGTACTTCCAGGGTGTAGCCGCATGAGAGTTTCTTTGTTTGATGTCGTCCTTCGTTTGACTTTCAAACTGTTCTAGGAAGAATCGTGGGTGCAAACGAGCCATTGACACGCTCAAAGTGACTCAGTAAAATAACATTTACATTAAGTGGGATATTACTAGAATAAATTACAATATATTAAACTGCATAAAATAGATATGCACTTTAAGTATTAAAAGTGAATTAATGAGCTATATGTAATTCGAGTTGTAAAATCACACGAGAGCTATTTAGCCTTTATACCACGTGTATCATATAAAAATTTATATACAACTGCCTCATTACGTCATTCATTACCTCACTAGTGATATAATGAACTTCATTATCTATGAAATATAATATAAATACAAAGATTAGTTAAAGTTTCACAAGTTTTATTAATATCTTAACCTGACAATATTGTTTCGACACTTTATGTCATTATCAAAGGTAGATAAGATTGATAAACAAACACGTTGCTAAGGATAAATACATACAGAAAATAGGTAACTAGATACAATACATAACAAAAACTAAATATCTAAAACTTCTAATAAAGGAGAATTACTAAGCTCAGTTTGTTCATTCATTAAAGGTACTGTGCGTTTGTTCAAAAGCTTCTAAAATGTCTAATTTGTGTTTGTTGTTGCAAAAATGTAAGAATTTAATGTTGTTTTGAGGTGTTATTGGGTGGTTCTGTTCTAAAATGTGTTTGGCATAATTCGATTTTTCTGGATGTTTAAGTCTATAAGAGCGTACGTGTTCTTTGTATCTTATGTCGAAATTTCTAAGTGTTTGCCCAATATAAACCGAGTTACAAAAAGAACAATTTAAACGGTAAATGCCGGATTTCAAGATATATTGTGTTTTGTCTTTAGCATTGAATAAAATCTATGAATCTACTAATGAATTGAATGAATCTACCTTTGATAATGACATGTTAATGTCGAAACAATATTGTCAGGTTAAGATAAACTAATAAAACTTGAACTTTGAAACTTTGAATTAATCTTTTAATTTGATTATATTACATGATTATGGAGTTTCACAAAGTAAGGCTGGAGACAGTAAAAGGCAGTGTGCCTGTACTGTGCAGAAACATGGAAGGAAACGGAAGTGACAATAAAGAAGAACAGCTTTTCATAAATAAATGCCTAAGGAAGGTAGTACAAATAAGGTGACCAAAAACAATCACCAACGACGAACTGTGGAAGATAACAGATCAAGAAAAAGGGGACATTTCAATTCTAAGGTGAAAATGGAAGTGGATGGGGCATTCGATAAGGAAAGAAGATAGAGACATTGCAAAAACAGTTCTAGACTGGTACTCAAAAGGAATAAGAAAGAAAGGCAGACCGAAGCATGAAGAAGAGCAATGCTCAGACATACAGCATACCCCCCAAGTCACGGAACGAAATAAAAAGAATAACTCAAAATAGAGAAAAATGGAAAATGTTTACCTAGGAACTATGCAATATGCAGTGAAGAAAAATTAGTCAACATAAATTAGAAAATAACAAGAAAGAGAAGAACCTGCACTAACTTTATTAAACTGCTATGTTCCTCATGGAGCGAATAACGATAAATGAAATGAATTTATTAAAGCACTTCCCAGCAGCCGAAATACTGTTTGGATTACTCTACCCTTACCGTAAAGGTCGTACAAAGCTACAGTTACTTATGTAATAGTTATTAGCTGTAACCCCATAGAAAAAAATCATTTTGAGTTATGTCGGGAGACAGTGGCGGCTATATATGTAGTTGTTTCGCCTCAGTCACTACATCTATCCGGGAAAGACCTAGTATCTTCGGACTCCCTGTACATCTGCATATAGTATAAGGCTTAGTTCTACTTTATGGTGCAGAAGTGCGGAAAGACTTTATGGTGAAGAGACCTAAACTATGAGTACTAGAAATGGATTAGCCACTCAAGACGAAAAAGAAACGAATATGTTAGTGAAGAAGGACATAGAAGAAGAAATATAGTCTAACTGGAACTCCTGGAGATTCCATCGCCAGATGGAGTCTTTCTCGTAGAATAAGATTAATCTACTTATGCAAACTGAAGAGGAAAACTCGAAGCTTGTAGATCTTATATATTAAATATACCCATCAAATCGCACAATTGCTTGCCACTCACTAGAGATCAGAACACAGTGAACTTACAGTTCTATATTTAGACCTATCAATATTATTTAATTCACTATAATTGTTGTCAATATCTCCAGTACACTTGGTATTGAACTGAGTTGCTGTTGCTGTACACTGAAGAATCTTGTGAAGGTGTAGTGTATAACGCTGTGTGTAGTTGCAGTACTGTTACATCTGTTTCTCTTGAGAATTCCTGAGCCTTCTATGAAAATCTATCTTCATACAGAGGTACTCACTATAGTCACGAAGTCACGTGACACTTTTGGCACAGTAAATACAAAATAAAACCTCTACATCGCAGGTTTTTATGTTAACTCTTAAGCACACTTAGGTGTAAGCACACTTAAGTACACAAGGCAGCAAAAGCTTACTTTCTTCTCTGTTGTAATCACCATATGCTATTCTTTTGGTTTCTCCACATTGGTCACTGTCATGTTTCCTGTCACAGAAGACGATGTACTCAGTTGATTGAATCACAAATAGACTGGTATTAGTAGGTAAGTTTGGTTCTCCTGTTCGACTTCTTTTTTGTTACCTTCTGTTCATGAAAACCAGATTAGTATTTCCTCTTAAGTGTTATTTTGTACAATGTCTGAGCACATAGAAATTAGGAAGAAACTAGGAACGTAATATTTTCTTTAGTTGTGTCATCTGTCTTTATGGATTCCGTTTACTTCATTTAATTAATGGATAAATTTATTCTGCTCATCAAAATTTTCCTCGAAAGAATTTATCATAGTATATAAACCAAACGGCTATGGTTTTTCCCTTTACCGAATGTATTTCTTTTGTAAATCCGGATTATTAAAATTATGGTTTATCAAAAAAAAAAATACAAATTATTTGAAAGAAACTTGAATTTCTAAAGAGAGCTTCAAAAATCCAGATTACAAGAAAAATTATTCAGAAACTGGATAACTGAACCTGTAATAAATTAGGCTTGAAATAGGTTTCAGTTAATTAGCACATTTTTCGACGAACAAGTTATAAGAGTAAATTCAAGACAAGGAGTCAATTCAAAGAGGAGTTTTCAGGTAGCGATTTACCTTTTTTTTGTATTCGATTCAGGTGATTTAAACGACAAGGAAAAAAGTGGAAAAGGAAAGTTTAAAGATGAAAAGTAATTCAAACAACTGCAAAATTACCTAATTGTTAGTTAGCTATAGACAATTTAATTTTAATCAAAAAATTCAAATCAGATTCAATTTAACAATGAATAATTTGTCAGGTTAATATTTTTTTATTGATATATTCTGATGTGGTACCTGTAGTAGTACATAAATCCATTACCTCTGTTTAAAAGCTGCAACATACTACATGCTTTAAGCTTTATTACTATTTACCAAGCAACAAGAATTCCTTCTTGAAATTAGTACTTAAAAGAATTTGTTGAAGTTGAAAATTTGTATTTTAATATTTCAAGAGATATTATGGTCTAGCTATAACACTCTAATCACAATAATATATTTATTTTATACTTACCTACAGACTTGCCGAAAATCCATTTAATATTTTTGTTATATTTTGTGTTATAGTATGGTGGGTACATTATGAAAAATAAAAAAATCACAAGGTAAGCTTATAAACTTTATAGACATTTTAAATATTCTAATCAAATAATCAAATAAAACATAAAAAGAGTTATTTACTAACTGTTTATTTATTCGATACATTACCTTTACTTATTTATTTTGCAAAAAATATTACATTTTTTTACCTTAAGAAATATTCTATGAATGTAATACTTGTACGTACAAAATTATTTATTTTATAGCTGCTTTTGAGGCATAATTATTGTAATAGGTAAACTTGTTTAGAAAAGGTTAAGAAGGTTTCACAGTTCCTATAATGAAGTCCAATACATATTAACAGCAACCTGAAGAATTTTAATTATTGGATATACTTAATTGCAATTTTTTAAAAGGTAATTTGTAACATAAATCTATTTGAAATGCAATAATTCAAGAAAATTATATTATTTGATAATAATGTGTAGGCAACCTATTCTACATTTGTACATAAAATGTGCCTAACATGCCTAACAAAAATATAATAATTCAAGATGCAGTGATTTGTAATTTTAAATGTAAATTATGGAATAAAACTATGTACTAGAAAAATGCTGGGAAACTAAACAAAAATATAATGACATTCCTTTCTATGCCTATAACTTCGCCTTATTATGCCGTTTTATAAAAAAATAATGTTTTACAATAACTTGCTCAATCAATTTTAGCCGTGGGATCATAATATATGTTCTTTTATCTAATAAAATTAATAGAAAATTGTGATTACATTAAGTACATTAATACTACAATTTTCCTTAAATTTGTGTGTTAATCTCAGCGCATTTTTATATATTTTATTTTTTACAAATACTGATGTAGTTGAATTATGACCCTGCGATTCCCAATAAGAAATCTTTATATGATGGTGGTTGCAAAATCTTGAGCTCTGGTGCCTGGGCTACGTTAATTTTAACGTCCCTGCACAGCTTGTTATTATTTATCAAAAATAGAAGTATTTTGAAAACTATAACATAAAAGATTGAAATCCTAGCGAAAATTTTTTAAAAGTTAAAAAAATCACATTAAAGAAATATTCAAAAACAAGTTGCGATATTTCCGAGACAACAACTCTTTGCTAACAGGATCACATAAGCTGCTGAAGGTTTAAACTACTAGAAATCATTTTTATTAAATAAAACTTTGATTTTGCAATACGGTCGCCATCTGCTGTTTGTTAAATAAATCTATACATGGAAATGTAGGGGGGTTTGTATCTACAATTATTCTAGTTCACAGTTGCAGTTGGAGATGACGCAGATGCAATTTATTTAAAAATTACTTTTTTAAAAGTTAAATCACATTAGAGCGAATACAAAAATACGTTGCGCTATGTTGGAGACAGAACAATATTTTCGTAACAGAAACACATAAGCTACGGAAGATTTAAACTACAGAAATAATTTTTAATAAAAAAAACTTTGATTTTCGATACGGTGGCCATCTGCTGTTAACTATCCAAACTAATACAAATAAATGTAGGGGGGTTTGGATCCACAATCATCTTAGTTTCACAGTTGCAGTAGATGAAGTATGATTTTATATAGTGAACAGCAGATGGCGAACGTATTGCAATATCGACGTTTTTTTAATTAAAAATGATTTCTAGTAGTTTAAACCTTCAGCAGCGTATGTGATCCTGTTACCAAAGTGTTGTTGTCTCCGAAATATCGCAACGTGTTTTTTTGAATTTTCTTTAATGTGATTCTTTTAAACATTTTTCGAAAGTGATTTAAATTTTTTATTTTATAGTTTTAAAAATATTTCTATTTTTGATAAATAATAAGCTCTGCAGTTAATCTTATATATAAGAAATGCGTTGAGATTAAAACACAAATTGAAGGAAAATTGTACTATTAATGTACTTTGTAATCAATTTACTAGTAATTTTATTAAATAATAGAACATGATGTTGATTATGATGAGCATGTTATTACAAGAAATTTAAAAATTAATATTTTTATACAAAAGGCATAAATAAGGCGAGATTATAGGAAAAGAAAAGAAAGTCATTCTATTTTTACTTGCATTTAAAAAAAGATCTTACGCAGATGCTGCGTGAAGGAATTCACCGAATAATTCTTGAAGGTATCAATCAGACAGACATGAGTTTGAGTATAGTTTATATATAAATGTTAAAAGAAAATGCACGTTCAAAAAGTGCAGTGCGATGAGCAGGTGGGGTTATGCTTACTCTATATCTTAAATTAAAATGGTGCACAGCAGTTCTAAAGGTTATTTTATTATATTAGTCAGGTCAAACTATGAAAAAATAGAGCTAACCTTGAAAAAATTGTAACAGAAGCAAATTCTTCGTGGTTAGTCTCAATAATATGTGCTACAATATCTATCGAAAATCCGCCAGAATTCATCTACGGGAAATTACTTAAAATTTACTTTAATTATTCAACAAGTAAATGAACGTGACCCATATGTTTCTAGTCTACTTTTCCATGCTAACGACAAATCTCCTCTAATAGTGAACTTTTATTTATATTTTCCAAAATGACAAAAAGGACAAAATGAAGTAAAATGAGCAACAAAGAATTGTGTTAAGTCTGTAATATGAACACTCATCCAACAATATCGGAGTCTTCTGAATCAAGATATTGGTCGTGTATGAAGTTAACGTAGCTAGATTCCTGACACTGTCCACAAGCATCTCTAGAAGGTAGACCATTTTTTCTGCAGCTACATCGTATTGTTCCACATTCCTTTGTACACTTGCAGCGGATAATAGTTAGGAGATCCCATGGAGCTGGAGGAAAATCACTTAATTTTGGAAAATACTCATTGTTCCGCACAAACCATCCCCAAGAGCAGGCATCAACCATTTCTTGCTTTCCTATCCACTTCATGACACGTAGCACATGTAATGTTTCATCTTTCTTGTCTCCATAAAGTAATGACATGGATTTCTTCCCAGTTTCTTCAATTTCGTCCTT
The DNA here is from genome assembly GCA_929113105.1 of Agrypnus murinus. Lineage (NCBI taxonomy): Eukaryota > Metazoa > Arthropoda > Insecta > Coleoptera > Elateridae > Agrypnus > Agrypnus murinus. The sequence continues at coordinate 18,228,700 of OV816028.1, read as the reverse complement.
AGGTTTGTTCTCTGAGCAGAAGAGCTCTGCTAGTAGTTTTAGGTCATTACTACAAGAAGTTTTTTAAATGCAGTGGTCTTGCCGGTTCCATGTATGTGTGATGTGCTATCACAGCCCATAAAATCATGCAGGAAAAGCAAATACTTGCACATATCAACTCCTAAAATATTTCTTATAGCAGGGATGTCATACACTGTCGAAAATGACTCGAATACTTAAATATCACTTTTCAAATGTAAGGGGAAACCACTGCCCGAAGAATGGAACAACAGCAGAATGAGTAAGTTAGCATTTTCTCCCAACACAACTGTATCTATACACTTAGACGATGTAACACCTTGTCCTAGCACATTGTCAAGCATAAATAATATGGCATCCTTGTCTACCGAGGAGATTACCAATGAGATGTATCATCCTGGTCTTGTTCACGGCATTATGCAAAAGTTATTTGTTCTTGCCAATAAAAATAGTGTCTGGAGAGAAGTTCACTGTGGGTGATAGTTTTGAGTTCATACCTCGTCTCCTATGTGCGCATTCTTTGATGGTTGGGATATTCACACTGTATCCATCAAAAACAACTGTGACTGAGTCATTCTTTTTCACTGTGATGTCTGCATAAGATCTTTCGATAAAGTCGAATGTGATTCCAATCTTCCAAGGCATTCGATGAAGTAATGATCCTCCATCTAAGACATACTTAGTTGGCCCTTGCGATACTTCTGTAGATACACTTGACGTCTGCTAACTCTGTGATCCATCAGTCATGTTCTTAATGTGTTTGTTGATGCAATGTGCGAGTTTCGACTTTCGCCCTTTCTGAGAATTGCTGGGGACTCGAAAAGAGATGTTGGATATGCACAAAGTTCATATTGCAATGCGTCTTTAATTCAAGTTCGGCATAACGTGTTGCTAAACGTGTGTGTGTTAACGTCTAAAACGACTAATCAATTTCAAAATAGATTTTGGCGTTACTTTTGGGTGTAAAATAATACTAATAATAATTTTACTGAAAATAGCAATTAAAGTGGCCTGAACGTAAAGCTTTTTCCTGGCCAGGTCTGATATACCCAGGACGCCATTGTTTTCTTCTATATTAAGAACTGCTACAGATAATAAATTAATTTATAAAAAGATAAATAAACTACTAAACTAAAAGTTACGAAGCTTTAAGTTTTTGAGTCTAAAACTATGACAGCATCAAAAGTTTTATAATCTAAGGTGAATGTATAATATCTCAACTTGGAAATAATTATGACAATTCCTAAAAGATTTAAAACTGAAACTATGGCGTATTGGTAACTGTATGTAGAATATCGCATATCTGCACTTTTTAGCCTCTGAATCTGAAGCCTTAATTAGCGTTTATTAAATAGTGTAAAATATAAAAATACTTTATACAAGGCGAATTATAAATTTCGTTATAATAATTGAAAAGATGTGTGTAAATATATGGATTTATAAATTTTTAGAATATATGCAGCATCTCTTTTAACATCACGTGCTTAAAAAATATGCAACAAGATTAAAATTTAATACTTCCAGGCAATATCTCTTATTTGCTTTTGCTAATATTGTTGCTTTTATATAAACAGAACGACTTCATATAATGACAAACCTCTGGCAAAACAAAATCATTCTCATAAACTAAAAGATAGTTGGTTGAAATTGTTAATAATTTATTTTTACTGAAAAACGAGAGATGGGCGTTTCTTATCTCAGCTGCATTACTAGTTGCGAGAGGCTAACCATGAATTCAATTTGTTTTTAATAACTGTGCAGGTTTTATTTTGTTACTAATGTGTTTAGTAAAATTTTATGTTAATTTTATTAATTTTATTTTTGATTAAATTAGTGCTTATAATTACAAAATAAAACCAATAAGATATGTTCGAGTGTTTTATTAAAAATATATAATTTTTGTGAAACTGTACGCGAAGTAAACACAATACAGGCCGCGAAATCCAATTTCCAAGTAACTTACAACTAGTACCATAGTTCAAGTAAATAACGTTTTGAAAAGAAAAAAATTTGGGAAAAGCTGAAAATTGATATATACGCTTAAAATGTGGTGCTGAGAAACGAATCACAACTCCTCATGCGTGGGTGATCAAGGTCCTTTGATGCATGCATAATTCTATCTAAAGCACTAGGTATACATACACATGAATGGACCTTGGTGGGTAATGAGCCGGCTGTGCCATCTTGGAAAACTGGCGGACAAAATTGCTTTTTCGCTAATATTTCAGAAAGTATTAATTTTATGGGCATCAATGATCCGAATGAAAATGTAGCTGACAAGATTCCCCACAATTTAATTTTTTATCGAACCTCGTACTGTCAATAGTTTCTGAGATAGAATTTTTTTCAGCAACTGTCATTTTTTGACAACCCGAAAAGTGCCGTTTTTTGCGCGTTTTTTGTAAATATTTCAAATTTGGCTACTCCTACGTACAAAATGGATTTTATAAACGTTAACGAGAATTAAATTTCCTACAAAAAAGTTGGTTATTAAATGTCGCGCAGCTATTTTTGGATATATGATTTTGTAATAGTATATTAAGTATCAAGAACAGTAAGGACAGTTTTCCGATCGACGACAATATTGGAGGAGATCGGTAAACTCCTTACTGTTTGAGATGCTTATACTATTTTTTGTACGACCATTATTAATACAAAGGTATTAACTAAGGAAATATCCCCGAAAAAAATAGATTTAAGATAATTTATTTTGCCCTGTATATCCACCAAACATTAAGTAGGTTTTGTCGTTACCATGGATACGTTTGTAATTACTATTATTTTTGAATGTCACGATATTTGTCAAACTCGTGAGAATGAGTGAATCTGAAAACGAATATAATTGGGATATTGAAGAGGCCTGAGCAAATTTAAATAAACAACATACATTTTTTTAAATAGTCCAATTATTTAGAAAATAAATGATTTCTCGCGAAAGAGACATCTAAAGATCATGCATTTATTTTATAAATTACATATAATTTACTTACCGTTCTGTTTTTGACAGAACTGAACGGTAAGTAATTACTTACCGACGCGTTTTTGCTTAGCAACCAGTAAATATAACCTACTGTTCTAAAACCAAGTATGGTAAACAAACCGAAATAGCATGGTCGTACAAAATAGTTATTTAAGCATTAAGGGAGGTAAGTCCAATTTACCAGTCGAGGACGATTTTGCGCCCGAGCGCAGCGAGGGCTAGCAATTAAGTCCGAGACTGGTTAAAAGACTTACCTCCCGAATTGCTTATAACATTTTTCCCACTCCCCAGACAATAAAATCTTCAAGAATGTAATAATGTATGTGAATATTGATTGTACTTGGTGGTTTAAAATACCTCCTAGCCTACAGGGATCACCACTTTGATAATAAATAAATAAATACATAAATAAATAAATAAATAAATAAATAAATATGTACGTAAATAAATAAATAAACGCCAAAACAAACAATTTCTGAATTGAATACTCCTATTAGATAGGTACCTTTGATACGTTACTTAGTTACCTAGTACATGCAATTGTTTATAGACGCGAAAAAAATCTGTCAATTCACTTGTGCTGTTGGTTTAAAAGTGGTTTAAAAATGAATGGTTTCAACGTAGAAGACGAAGCGAAAGAGGCTTGTTTGGCTTTGCTTCCGGAGAAGTCGACGAAACGCTACGAGTTAACATACAAATTATTCAAAGAGTGGTGTCAAGTTAAAGATACCACTATCGTTTCGGAGTCCCTGCTGTTAGCGTATTTTCTAGAAAAATCCAAAAAATTCAAGTCTCCATCCAGCTTGTGGTGTGAGTACTCTATGCTCAAGAGTACATTATTTATAAATGAAAATATTGATATATCAAAGTATCCTAAATTACGTGCGTTTCTAAAAAGAAAAAATGATGGATATAGGCCTAAAAAGTCCTGTGTGTTCACAAGAGAAGAGATAAATGTATTTCTTGAAAGCGCTCCGGATGATACGTATTTACTTATGAAGGTATACTAAACTATTAAAATTATTGTAATCTCTTAATTTTAAATCGAACATTTCAGGCAGTAATGATAATGGGAATTGCCGGTGCATGTCGCGGCCAGGAATTATGCGACATGAAATTGGTGGATGTGAAGGAAACACATGAAATAATTATTGTTAAAATACCAGATTCGAAAAATGGAATGTCGCGTACATTTACAATTACGGCCTGCGGAGAAAATAACAAGGTTTGCTATTTGCAAATTGTCAAAAAATATATCAACATTAGACCCAAGATTGAAAATACACGTTTTTTCATGCGTTATCAGGGAGGGAGATGTTATAATCAGCCTGTCGGCAAAAATACAATTATTGCAGAAATACCTAGCAAAGTAGCAAAATTTTTGAATTTAGACAACCCTAAAGCCTATACAGGCCACTCGTTCAGAAGAACTTCAACAACTTTATTAGCGAACACTGGAGTAGAAGTTCTCACATTAAAAAGGCACGGAGGCTGGAAGTCCGGCAATATTGCGGAAACTTACATAGCCGAGTCTATTACTAATAAAAAAGCTATTTCTAATAGGATTTTATATGATAATCAGGGTACATCTTCGGAAATGACAGTGTCAAATGAAACCACGGAACTAAGCGTTACTGATAAAGAGGATGACAATAACATTGAATTATCAAATGTAAATGTAAATAAATATCCCAATTTTGTTAATAATGTTACTAATTGTACGAACTGTAATATTACAATCAATATAAATTAATAAAACAGGTGTTCTGATCCTTTTGTCCCCAGTTGCCACAACAACCATTGTCATTTCGGTAAAAGCAACTTCCGTCCATGATAACAATGTATTAATGGCATGCTTACTATAAAGGGAGTGGGAAAAATACTATTCTGTCCGAGTGACATACAAAGGTTTTTCGCCTACCTGCTTTTATACTTATACAAATTTTAAACAGTAAATTTAATTTACTTTAAATTAAAAATAAACTTATGTTAGAGGAATGTGATGGAGTGAATGAAAACAAAAATAACGACGAAAAAAAATACCGGGTCCGGCAAAATGATCTCCCACATTTTGCACCGCCACTGTGCCCGAATCACTGAAGAGAGGGGAAGCTTAGCGTAGTCGGTTGGTAGCTCGCGCGCGCGCCTTGCCATTTCAGTTGTCGTCATGAATTGGACGGGCGAGCATCGTGCCTTCGTTATCGAAACATTTATGAAAAGTAACGAATCTGTGATTACGACGCAAAGAACTTTTCGTACTCACTTCGCGCTTGGTAGACATGCTCCGGTTCCAGATCGCAAAACAATACTATTGTGGGTTTCAAATTTTAGAGCCACAGGTTCAGCCATAAAAAGAAAATCAACTGGTAGACCCTTCTGGGTCTTCCAGTTGATTTTCTTTTTAAGTGTCCTAACACTTCTGTGTTAGGACACCGGAAAATCTTGCAGCTGTAAGAGAAGCAGTTGAACGATCTCCTAGCCGTTCAGCTGTTAAACATGCCTCTGCTTTGCGTTTGTCAGATCGTTCTGGGAGAAGAATTTTACATGCCGATCTAAAGTTCCACCCATACAAAATGATGATCCTGCAAGAACTTAGTGAACGGGACTGGGAAAATTGCAGAGCATGTACCAACGATATTCTTCAAAACGTCCCACAAAATGCTCTTTTAATAACGAGTGACGAAGCTCATTTCCATTTGTCTGGCAGTGTGAACAAGCAGAATTTTTGCTACTGGGCACCAGAAAATCCGCGGCAGCTCCATGAAAGGCCACTTCACAGCCAACGTGGTACCGTCTGGTGTGCTGTTGGATCTTTTGGCGTTTGGGATCCCTATTTTTTTGAAGAGGGAGGCGTGACGGTTACCGTAACTGCCGACCGATATGTCGATATGCTACGCAATTCTTTGGAACCAAAACTTAGAGAACTTGAACATCCGGATGTGTGGTTTCAACAGGATGGAGCTACGGCTCATACGGCAAGAAGGATAATGGACGTTTTAAGGGAAATGCTTCCAGGACAAGTAATCTCCTTGCGTGGAGACGTTGGGTGGCCTGCGCGTTCACCCGATCTTGCCCCATGCGACTTTTTCCTTTGGGGCTACCTGAAAGCGAAGGTTTTTCAACACCATCTCCGAACCATTGACGAATTGAAAGCAGCAATACGCCAAGAAATTACAGGAATATCACCTCAAATTACTGCTCGAGTGATGGAAACTTTCAGAAATCAGCTTCGAATGTGTATCGAAAAAAATGGTCGCCACTTGGACTCTGTAATTTTCAAAACTTAATAAAAACAAATGGCATAGCATACATTTTCACTTAATAAAAATAAAATCTAAATAGCATTTACAATGGCGTTTTTATTAAAGATTAAAATGTGGGAGATCATTTTGCCGGACCCTGTATTAGTGAACTTACAGTAAATAGCTCTCTTAATCAGGTTCTGCTAGATTCTCGGATTTTCATTCCGGCGCTGAAAGCTGCGTTTTTTTCTTAAACTACTCCCAAAAGAGAACAAAATGCAAGGAAAAACTAATAGGAAAATAATGGTTTCTTAAGTTTTCATATGCACCAGCGAGAGTTATTATATGGAAAAACACTCAATTTTATTCGGAATCGGCGATGCGGTAAAACTAACTTGACACGTCGATAGACAAATTTCTATCTTTTTTCTGTCAGCTTTATCGGTTAATGCGCATGCGTATTAGACATACGAGATATGTATAATTTAAACCAAATAAAAATAAAAAAAAGGATACTTTAGCCAGTCAAGTTACAATTAAAAATTTATTAACATTAATTATTACTAGTTAACTCAAAAAAAAAAGAAAAAAAAATTAGAGTTCACAATCAACATCCCCTTCTCCAAAAGCTTTTTTTCTTTGACTAAAACTAATCAACTAATTTGGCCAAAGGTCTTTCAAACATTCATCTTGTTTGGTCAAAATGGTAGCTACTCGAGCAATGCCATCCCTTTCGGCATGTAATTTTAGGATTCTCCCTAAAGGCCATCTAAAATATGGTGCAAGATTATTGGTACTTGGTGGCGGAGAAGTGGGTTCAACCACTTAGCGCGCTGTCTAGTCCAAAAATCTTGTTGAAGTCTTTGAAGTAGTTGCCAACAATTTAAAGTGTTTAATTTTTTATGCGTATGATCTTCATCGCTTAAAGCGGATAATGGTTGCAGGATTAACAGTGCCCTGGTGCTAAAACAGTTAAGTCATTTGCGTCATTGCATAATGAATGTAAGAAGTGTGAGTTAAAAGAGCTTCTATCTGGCACAGAACTATATACAAGCCGATTGTATTTGAAGATTTGCTCTCCAATCACGCGGTGCAAATGGGTTTTCACAGCTTTAACTTCAGTTTATACAATACCAGAGAAAGGTGGTCCCTGAGGTGGGGAAAATGCCATGTGATCTTTTTGTGCCTGCTGCACTTTTGCGAAAATTTTGTGTTTGCTTTGAAGCACTTTAAAAATTGATACAACAATCGCTACAGAAACAGACTAAAAAGGCATCACTAGTTAGGTCCGAACCTTCGAGGCGAGTACTAGATGTAGCGCCTTAACAGACAGACAAATAAATACATGAATGTACGATTTATATTTTTTGCACCGCGTGCTTTACCTAGCGTGATTCTGAAAGGACCGGCTTAATCAGTGAAAACATTCTAACACGTTCACTAACACGAGGAGAGAACAAATCCCCCATAGGCGGTTGAAAAGGCTTTGGAGATAATCGTCAATATTTTTGACAATTTAACACTAGCTTTCGTCGTATTGGTAGTATATACGAGCAACGTCTGGTAAGATGGATCTTTTTGTGCACGTATTGTTTAAAGAGGCTAGTTGGTAACAAAACGCGTCCGAACTTGGACGCCACTGAAGTGATAATATCTTTAAAGTAGAAATACTTTCGGATTTGAACGAAAAGGTTTCAGAATTGATTTCGAATTCAGTTCAGCCCTCTAAAAATTTAGGAAAATTAGATGTCCATTTTCTGAGTTCAAATCCTTTTTTACTTAAGCTTACTAGCTCATTTCGGGCTGCGATAGCACCTCCAAGGTTATCTGAACCCGAGACAAGATCGTCCACGTATATATCATTAAGTAATAGTTTAGATGCGATTGGAGATTCAGAACCTTCGTCTTGAACTAACTGTGTAATGACACGATTACCAAGCTAATCGTTATAAGGCGATGGAGTTAGCGCGAAGGTTACACGTAATAATAGTCCAGGCGACAGAAATTGATATATGGGAAAAGTCACAAGACTTGATAACAGCAATTTCTTTTGTTTAGTATGTAGGGGGGGTGTGTGGTAAGTCTACATTCAAGTTCTCGTATTAATCGGAGGCTGCGAAGTGTCCATCTTGGAAAAAAGAGGTTAAAGTATTTTTTCAATTTATCTCGTTGACCGTAGGTCTGAGAAAAGAAGTAACTCATAACGTTTTTGTCGGAAATTCGATTCTCTACAACTTCCTCAACTCACTTCTCTGAGAAATGTATGTATTAAAAAAGTTATAAACAAATAACCGTAAAAATTTAGGGGTTGCAAATCTTTGGGGTGAAGTAACCATTTCATTTTTGGTCGTACGAGCAAAATTGTTCTAACCTTTCTTGTAGGCAATCTAAAAACGAACAATTTAGTGCACTCACTTTTTTGGTTCCGTTCTTTGGTATAGTGGAAGGCAGCGGCTGAATGGAGGTAAGTCGAAAACGAGGCAGTAAGCGCGTATAACGTTCTTCCTACTGGTAAGTTATTTATCTCCTTAACCATACGTCTGAGTAAAAAATTTGTTACCACCATTTTTGTCGGCAATACGATTCTCTACAACTTCCTCAGTACACTTCTTTGAGAAATCTTTGTAATAAAAAGTTATAAACAAATAACCGTAAAAATCTAGGGGTTGAATATCTTTGGGGTGAAGTAACTATTTCATTTTTGGTCGTACGAGAAAAATTGTTCTTACCTTTCTTGTAGACAATTTAAAAACGATCAATTTAGTGCACTCACTTTTTTGGTTCCGTTCTTTGGTATAGTGGAAGGCAGCGGCCGAATGGAGGTAAGTCGAAAACGAGGCAGTAAGCGCGTATAACGTTTTTCCTACTGGTAAGTTATTTATCTCCTTAACCGCAAGTCTGAATAAAAAATTTGTTACCACCATTTTTGTCGCCAATACGAATCTCTACAACTTCCTCAATACACTGACTATCACTATAAGTGATTATTTCATCTTGCGATGAAAAACGCCAAACTATACGCAGATAATCCTGATGTTTTTTAGCTGCCCATAATATATCTGTGTGAACATACTTTTAATATCACTAGTAAATAGTACCAGGTGCACGCGAAAAGCTAAAAGTATAGCAGCTATGTCCTTTTGTAGTTCAGGTTCAGTAAGAATTTTAAAATTTAAAAAACTAAAGTTACAACCCGTACTGTATTTGTTGAGCCAGAATTCCCAGAAAGGAGAAAGCCGATGGCGTTTTGTTCTCGGAACGCAACGATCACCCACGGCTTGATATTTGCAAGCAGTGGCGTTCCTTGAAACGTAGATTGTAAGAAATATTTGCTATCTTGTAAGTCATGTGTTTTTATTTAATTTATTAAAATAATTTGCGCCTATCATCTAAGTACATGTTATTATACAATACAATAATACAATACAAAAAAAGGAATGAACAAAGAAAAGGTTTTATTCGAGCAGACGGTCGAATTTATAAATAATGTGTTGTTTTTTATTATTTTTAATAACTTCATGCAGCTGTGGCTTTCGCAAATTCGGCGAAAAAGGTATATTTTTACTTCGCAACCAGTCTACCATATCTGTTTTTCTTGAGTTGCAGGTAGGCGCTTTCTGTAGTTGTATATTATGATATGGTGCATTATCAGTTACAACACAATTCGGGAGATTGGGAATCAGCTTCTCTCTAAGCCATTTGTCATAATTTTCTGAGTTCATGTCAGCGTGGTAGTCTCCGGATTTGGTCCCAGATTTAAAAATTAGCAGACAATTACCCATTTCACCACCGCACCGGCATGAACAATAACTAATCGATTGCCTTTGAATACGGTTGACAGCAAACCGTTAGTAGTATTGTCTGTCCAACTGTTCGAACTAATGTGGCCAGCGTGAATGTACGTTTCATCTAAAAAGACAATCCGTCTACCGTGGCTTCTATAATTTCAATTTTGTCTAGATAGTTCCTTCTTAAATCGCAAATATCATTTTTCTCTATTGGAAACCGCCGATTGTCCTTAGTTTTCCTTCATGTGAATCCAAGTTCTCGAATAATTGTATGCAGGGAGATAGGTTTTCCCGAAAAGTCGTATTCTGCACTTAATTTTTCTTGCAACTGTGTCAAAGTAACTCGACATCCTTCGGTTTTGTAAAAATTGTAAATCATGTTTCTAATATACATTTTTTCGCATTCCGGTATGTTGTTTTTTGTACATATTATCTTGCGTTTTTTAGAACTGAATTTCACTTCACCATTACCATTGTTTAGAGCTTGTAAAGAGACACTTTCACTTAAGATTCTCTTTATAGTAGCTAGAGATACTTCTGTAGCAGCTACAACACGTTTTTTTTTAATTCTGTTTCATTTTCATTTGGAAAAATTGTCTTAAAATAACTATACATTTTAAATACAATACCCATCGACTAGGAATTGAATTCCTTTCTTTTATTTTTCTCCTCCAAGGATTTGTTTTACTAAGAAATTACACTGAAAAATCACAGGACGATATACCCACAAATCACTGCATGCAAATGCTAACTGCAAGCGACTAAGGTGAACTGGTGAAAGCCGACGACACCGCCAATGTCTTTCCAACTCGGTTGTCGAATGCGGTTAATTCCGAGAAAGTGAGTGAAAGTGCGGCCTTTTAGGAATTTTGGCTCAACAAATATCGTACGGGATGTAGTTTGCGCGGAAGCGTCAAAAACGACTCTAAGTTTGGGTCTTTAGTAACTATTTTGTTTGAAGACTGGATGGTGTGAAATGTAGAAAACATTAGTGTTGTATCTTTACTGATATATTAATAAAGACAGACAGATATACAGGGATCTTCTAGTACAATATTTATTAGTACAAAAATAAGTACAAGACTGACAAGACAAGACTTTGTAACTGACATAATTATTATTATGTTTTTCTTAGGCAACTATTTTAATAATATAAATCTACAACATTTATTTTCCTCTAAAGATAAAGTACAAAACAGAAATTACTATTTAATAACATTAATGCAAATTAAAATAATGCTTACATACAATTAAAGATTTAAACGCACGATTGGCTTTTTAATTCTTGTAGACCTACGTAACTGAGTTTCTTTTATATCAGTAGGTATATCTACAGTAATGTCTATATCTGTTTTTCTTTATTTTTAGTATTTTCTTTATTTTGAGTATTACTCTTACTTTCATCTTCATTCTCAACATCATCGGTTTTACTCTTTGACCCTTCAGTACTTGTTTTTTCAATAATCCGTCCAGGTGTAGCTAATGTACTCTTTTCGGATTGAACTGCAATAGGATATCGTACATCTAAATAGCAGGGTCTTAAGGCATCCGCATGAAATTGATTAAAATCTTCGTTTATTTTGACCAAGTAAGTTATATTACTTAAAACTTTTACTATGGTTCCTATTATCCATTTCTTTTCACCTTGTAAATTTCTACATAGCACTTTTTGTCCTACGTTATACAATATTCTATTCTTTAACTCTATGCTATTTTTCTCGTTGATGATAGACCCAGGTTTTAAAATATCAAATCTAGTCCTAGGTTTTTGCTTAAAAATCATTTCATTAGGTGTCATTCCTGTTACATTAGGTGTATTACTGTATAAAAATAAAAACTTTTGAATTTTCTGTTCTGCCGACAGTTTTAGTTTTGAATTTTCCAACTGCTTTTCTAAAGCCTTTTTGACCGTTTGTACGCTCCTTTCAGCTATGCCATTAGACTGAGAATGGTATGCAGGACTTTTAATGGATGTAATATCATTCGCTTGTAAAAAATTTGTAAATTCATTCGACGTATAAGGCGGGCCGGGCCGTTGTCACTGACCAGCTCATTCGGTAAGCCTACTATTGCAAACGTTTTACACAATTTTTCTATAGTTTGAGCTGCTGATGTGCTTGACATTATATGAATATCTAACCATTTCGAACTGGTATCGATTATTAACAAATAAGTAATATTATTTTTATATAAGAAATCTACGTGCACTCTTTCCAAATTACAATTTTTTTTAGACCATGGTAACAATTCACAATTTTTTGTAAAATTCTGGGATAATTGACATATTTCGCATTTTGATATAAAGTTTTCTATATCTTCATTTAACTTAGGCGACCAACAGTAGTTCCTAATCAACATTTTAGTGTAGGTTATACCACAATGAGATTCATGAAATAAATTTAGGACTTCTGGTCTTAATTTTAAGGAAACTATGACTTTATTACCCCACATAATGCAGTTTTGTTCGACGGTTAATTCTGCTCGTTTTAGAAAATATGGTCTGTACAATTCATCTTTAACATTTTCTGACCAGCCTCTCATAACAAAATCATAAACTTTAGTTAACACTATGTCTTTTTTTGTAGCTGCAGCTATTTCCTTATAATACAGTGGTACAGTTTCAGTAAAATGAAATGAGTTAATTGTTTCAGGTAAGTAAGTTGATTTCATCTGGTAAAGGTAGCCTAGACAATGCATCAGCGTTACCTATCAAAGTGCCTTTCCTGTATACAATCTCATAATTGTAACTAGACAATATAATTGCCCATCTTTCTATTCGAGCAGCTGCAGTAATTGGTATTTTCTTATTTGCATTAAAAATACTCTGAAGTGGTTGGTGATCGCTGACTAAAATAAACTTACGTCCATATAAGAATTTATGAAATTTTTTAACAGCGAAAATTAATGCCAACGCCTCATGTTCTAGTTGTGAGTAATTCTTTTGGGCTTCTGTTAAAGTGCTTGATGCAAAATAAATTGGTTCTGCATCAATCTTATGGCTTAATACACATCCAACTCCATAACTGCTACTGTCGCAAGTTACATATAATTCTTTATTTGGGTTATAATGAACTAAAAGATTATTTTCTGTAATTAACTTTTTGCTTAGATTAAATGCTTGCTGACATTTATCTGACCAATTTTAGGGCTTATCTTTTTTTAAAAGATCATACAGTGGGTGTAATTTTTCAGATAATCTGGGTAAAAATTTACCGTAGTAATTCAATAAACCTAAAAAGGCTTGCAACTTTTGCACAGTATCAGGAACCGGTGCATTTACAATTGCCAATACCTTTTCCCGAAGAGGTTTTAATCCTTCCCCACTAACAGTATGTCCTAAAAATTGTATTTCCTTTTCAAAAAATTTACTCTTTTCCCAGTTTACACGTACATTAAACTCAGTAAATCTTTCCAATACTTGTATAACTGTATTATAACATTGTTGAATATTGGATCCTGATATTATTATGTCATCAATATAACATTTTGCATTCTCTATACCCATTACAATTCTATCCATAACAGACTGGAATATTGAGTGCCCACTAGACACACCAAATTGTAAGCGACTGGGCTGATAAAGACCTAAATGTGTGTTAATAGTCAAATATTCTTTTGACTTCAAATCTAAGATTAACTGTTGATATGCACCAGATAAATCTAAGACACAGAAGATTTGCCCTTCATTTAATGATGCAAATATGTCATCAGGCAAAGGCAGTGAATAGTGATCAATATCTACAACTTTATTGATTGTAGCCTTATAATCAACACATATACGTATACCACTTGGCTTTTTTGGTACAACGACTATTGGACTTGCCCACTGACTATGCTGAACTTTTCTTAAAATACCTGACTTCTCTAACTTATTCAATTCTGATTCAACTTCATTCCTTAAAGCATATGGTACTGTATATGCCTTATGGAAAATGGCTACAGCACCTTCTTTTAATTGTATTTGAGCCACAAATGACTTAATACTAAATGATCTATCTAGTTCAGTTAGATTTTTAAACCTTTGCTTTATAATAGTTGTTAAATATTCTTTTTCTTCTGACTTTTGATTTACTATTGAGACTTAACTTATATTCGGACGGACTAACAACACTTACTGTCATTTCAAATTTATCTTTCCAGTCAGGAAATAAAATATTTAACCAATCTCTACCCAATAATGGTATAAATGGCTCACTTGACTTAATAACAACTAAATCTAGATTCTTTAAGACATTATTACACATTACAGTTACATTACAAATACCTGCTACATGCAATTTTTCACCTGAGACAGACTTTAAACTAAATCTTGGAAGTTCCAACTTGGTATTAGCAAAATGTTTTTCAAAATGATTTAGATGCATTACTGAGCGACACGCTCCAGTATCCACTTCCATCTTAACTTTGACTCCATTTACTATGACATCTATGACGTAAGACTCATTTTCTCCTATCTTCTTAATGTTACCCAAAACATATTCTTCAGAATTTTCTGATTCTTCATTGTCTTCTACTGACTTTAATCTTTATTTGCTTCCTCATTTCTTCATTTCTTAGAGGTATGGCCCTTCCTTTTGTCAGGAGAAAGAAACCTACTACATCTCCAGCATTCTTTGACTTTTGACTTCACGTTTGACTTTTTTTTTGTTGCGATTTGATACGAAGATCATTACTACAGTAACAATCATTTGCTATAAACTGTTTTGATGCAACTTTTCCATGTGATTTATTTATTACTTTATGAACTCCTGGCTGCAACAATCGAGTTTGCTTTTCTGCATTTTCCATACTTAGTGCTATGGCAACAGCATCTTTGAACACTAATTTTGTTTCAGCTAATAATTTTCTTTGCATAGCTTCATTTTTTAGTCCACAAACAAATTTGTCTCTCAGTGCTTCATCCAGGAAACCACCAAATTCAAATGACTGTGACAGCTTCTTAATTTCTACAACAAAGTCACTAATTGATTGCTCTGGTCTTTGTACACATTTATAAAAAGCATATCTTTCTGCAATAACTAATCTTTTTGGTGCAAAATGTCTTGTTAATTCTTCTTTCAATTCCTCATATTTCTTCTTTGATGGTGTATCTGGTGACACTAAATCTTTCAAAATTCCATAAGCTTCTGGACCTATAAATGTTATTAATAATGGTACTTTTTAGATTCTTCAATACCATTAACAATAAATAATTGCTCCAAACGATCTATATAATCTTTAAAATCTTCACATGGTTTATAATGTTCTATACTTCCAACAAATGCCATTTTAAATATTTTATTTCTGCGAGGTCTGGGAAAAGATTGGTGGGGAAATAAAACATGACACAGCCAAAGAAAAGTGTATAATTCAGTTACAATTCACGATCGATATGTCCTACTGGGTGGTAACTTGAACCCGTAGTATTTTCTACGGAAACTGAAAATACGTTGTATTTTTCAGATCTCATAAAAATAATGAAGCTACTTTAATGTACCCACAACCACAAAACAATATTTATAACGAGGTGGAAATGATTAAAGATTTGAACTTTGAATATCGACCTATGGTGCAAAGTGTGCTTTATTTAGTAGCCTCGCAAATTAAAAAAAGACCTTCGAGATGTGGAAGATGCTGATATTTTAGCAGTTACCAATGAAGATAACATAAAAAAAACTCCATCATCGCTATTGAATTTGCTAAGTCTGCTTTTGTGTGATTAAAGAAGTCAGAAGTTTGAGCATTGCTCAGGACATTATTTTTTACAATTTGCAGCAGACGTGTTAAAGGAAACTCA
This sequence comes from Agrypnus murinus, assembly GCA_929113105.1. Lineage (NCBI taxonomy): Eukaryota > Metazoa > Arthropoda > Insecta > Coleoptera > Elateridae > Agrypnus > Agrypnus murinus. The sequence continues at coordinate 18,212,896 of OV816028.1, read as the reverse complement.
GATGGTAGCTTTTCAGCAATGTCCAGAAAACGAATTATCTGTAGGAATTCCAATAAAAAGGGACAAAGCGACTACTTGTGCCTCAAAACTTCCATTCCTTGTCAAACTCTTAGTATACCAAGACTAGAATACCTTTGCTACATTGCGAACGAAACGCAAAATTAGTTATTTGCCGAAAAATCAAGAATAGTCAATACCTACTGATACAAATAATTTGATGTGGATTTTAAGTAGAGTTCAAAATTGTAGTTCACATATTGTACCTCAATGGACTAGTTTCAACAAAATAACTGACAATCCAGACAATAATACATTGTGGACAGCTATGCTTAGGTGTCGAGTTATCACTGCACATCTGAATTATGTAAAATATACAGTAATTATTTTGTCCAAGTATTGTATTACTATAACATAGTGGCTTTCAGAATAACCTTTGTATTCAGTTTTGTTATTATATATTTTGACTACTATGTTCATTTAATTTCATAGTGGAAATATTTTATATACGCATGTAAACTTGAATTGTGTGTTATATCAAGAAGGTCTCGTAATTCTCTATTATGACTTTGCATATCTAATCTCATTTTCACTGACCTTTGAATGTTTCCGCAGTTCTTGTAGTGGATTCCTGAAGTATCTTCAACGATCGCTGCTCAGCGGTAATTTATACATTGTCGGAATAAATTGGTCATATCTTCATTACTGTCTAGCCAATTTCAAAGTTTCAAAAAGCGTTGGATTGTAAAATGTCGAACTAACAACAATTATATTTTGAACTTTTTTGATATCTGGTGTCGTCCAAAAGTTATCACGATATAAACATCTTTCTATGTTTGCAGAAATTGAAATACGCATAATAAGGGAGTTAGAAGCTAATCTAGTAAGTATCCTTCCGTTTATTTAATGATAATTCTTGAGTGAAGATTAGCTCTAACTCGCTTAATACTTTAGAGATCCTATTTATTTTAATATAGCCGGATAGCAAATAAAGTATTCTAGATTCGCTGTTTTTTCAGCTATTCCCCCCCGGGGGGGTGTTGGACACCGATATCGCCAGACGAATTTAGGGGATTGATATACACCCTAAATAGCATCCGATAACGTACTCGGTACCTTTTTACCTTTTAATGTACCACGGACTTGATTTCTAGATGCGTTTTTTAAGTTTGCAAATTCTACTATGTTCGAAATATGCTATAATAAAAATAACATAATATGTAATTACTAATTACCGTTAGGTGTAAAAAATAAATGCCATGTTTCTTTGCAATATATGTTTTAATATCAACACAAATACATATTTAAGGTTTGCGCATCAGATCATATTTCTAAAATGTATTTACTCAGTAATAACTTCTGACCACATTATTTACGTTAAAGGGATGCAGACAGCCATAAATTAGCTTTTTTATGTGACATACAACAACAATTTTTAAAAGGCGGGTACATCTCTAAAAGGGTATCACATATTTAAATTAAATTTGTAAAAATTAAGGTAGGTTAGTATTACAGGGTCGGACTCAAAATTTAATAAAGCTTTAAAATTCATTTTTACGAAAACTATTCGTTTGAAGAAAAAACTTTATAAGAAAAATTTGGTCTACTATATTCCACCTATCTAAATGCCAAAACCCTTCAATTAATATACACCCTGTATACTTATATCATGTGAATTCTATTTCAAAATAAAATTAATCAACGCAAACGGGTGCTTATACATAGTTACAATTAGCATCAGAATTTATAAGACAATATTAAGGAGGTGTGAGATTTCTAACTAATAGTTTATTTTGAAAAATCAAAGCATTTATTATCATCTATTGTATGAAACTATTTTCTTAACAGTGCTATATATTTACTATGCAATATAAAACGTATAAAATAGCGTGATGTATAATTGATTGCTTATGTATGCATATTGCTTTTACTTGGTCATTTTCAAATACAATATAGATTATATTGGATTTTAATTTAATAGCACTGTATGAATAAAAGGGTGATTATAAATTAACTCGAAATGTAACATTTATTTTAATTGACCTTATACAAAAATTAGAATAAATGACAAACATCTACATTGATATATAAAATAAATAAAATGGAATACGTAAAAGACAACTATAAGAATAAGTCATGTTTAGTGCTTTATGTTATCCAGCTAAAAGCTGCAATTTCTCAAATCCAGTTAGCTTTATTTTATGGGATTATATGCTATACGTGAAACTAGGCTTTTTACTGCACGATAAAACAAACAAAACTTAAACTTTCAAACGAAAAGTTCACATTACTTAAAAACTAATTTAGGACACAAAATACGGTACTTACTGTATATAAAATGCTCAAAGTTGCCGGCTTGAAATCTTGCTCTTTTTACAAATTTAAATTTCAGGTCGTAGGTATTGGTTCTGCAGTTGTCTAATTATTAAAACGGTGGATAAAGGTTTCAAAACACAATAACATACGAGTACATTAACTGGGCGCCATCTGATTATGAAGTTTAGTCAGAATGATTAAATAAATCAAATAGATCAAATAAATCTAATAAATCTGAAATCACTAATCAGAAAATGAAATCAGATCGATACAAATTAGTGCAAAATATTGGTTATTTCAACAAAGTCAAAATTTAGTTTAATAATAATATGTATAAAAACTTTCATAATTATATGGGTCAATCTTACTGGTTTTTATTAGATTTAAAATCATATTTATTTAAAAAACACAAAAGAAAAAATATAAAAATACAAATTTTGAACTCAAAAGTTCAGGTAACAATTCCCTACCTAAGAGCTCTTGACTATTGAAGATGTTTATGTATAAAAAATGTATACAAACTACGTATAAATAAAAACACAAACTACAGAAATGTTACAAAAATCTAAAGAAATTCGCATAAATATTCAACATTCAAAAAAAAAGAATTCGTAATTCACAATACCTGTAATTATCGGTAATTCTCAAACCAAATTAACACTAAATTGCACAATAATGACTTTTACCTCACACAAAACAATTGCTGCTGGACGAATAGAAACTGAAATGTTCGTAGAATTCTGCATTCACATAATTCAAATATACAATGAATTAACCCTCGTAATGCCTGTAAAAGGTGAAATACTTATTTACAAATTCACCCAGACAAAGTAACTAAATGCAACCATAAAACTTATATAAAATTTGGTTATTAAATTATTATTAAGAACCATGTTCGTTATTTTTCTTAAAACGACCCATTTATTATTTAAATCCGAACTGAATTTATAAGGCACATAACTCGGATTTCATTCGTCCATTCGAAGTTCGATCACTTAAGATAGAATCTGTAATTATTAATTTTTATCGGTATTTCGTTACATGAATTATTTTTATCGGAATACGATATGAGAACTATTCCCATCGGTAGACTGTACTAATGCTATTCCACTTTTAATAGGAAAAACTAGATTTCCCATTCTTTAAGAACACAAACATCCGGAAAAAAAATTTAAATGCACAACGGTACTTTCGCTAACCGCAAATTCTTAATTAACGTCACGATACAATTTTATATGGACCAATAGGAAGGTCGCGTGATTTAGTTTTAAACGAATCAAAATTTACAATCCACGTGCTGACGATGAGATTTCTATTAACTCCAATATTAGATTTTAGCCCTAATAGACTCAAATACTAAATGATCTTGTTTTCACAAGGGAAAAAATAGTAACGCAGTAATATTTTATAGTGAATTTTGCAGACATATGATATTTTAAGCTCAAATGTAAATAGTCGAAATATGTCATTTAACACGTACTAAGTATTATTTATTAAACAAAATGGATTTTTATAATGTTTTCAGAGAACGGTGCAATGTATATGAGAAAATATACAAATTTAAATTCACACACCAATCTTCTTTGTCTACTTTCAAAATTTTAGAAACGAAACCATTTAACTGGCACACTCATGGATAAATATAATGACTCCACAGTCAGGAAGAATTTGAAAAAATAACCTTTTAAGATGTTTTTATAGGTTTATTTGTACCAAATACCTACATGATTTTAAATTGCAAGGACAACGTAAATTTGCAGGGCCGGGATTAAGATTTTTCAGTAAATATACATACAAAATTACATTCAAGGCTGGTAAAAAATACCGTTACATACGTAAGTAACTAATATCGTAATCCGACCAATGTTCTCTATGATGGTATTTGTTACTTTTATCTTAATGCATTTGAAGTTTCCAATAAATGCTGCTTTTGAAATGATTTTTAAAAATTAAACGATACATAAATGCGCATTGATACACGAAACTTAAAATTTGAAAATTTATAATTCGTTTATCAGATAAATGTATGAAAATTAAAGCGATTATATTATAAAGGAAATAAGATAAATATTAGTTTAGCATATCCACTTAATGCATTGATTTCATCCTATTAGAAAGCAAAATAGATAATTTCAATTTTTCCTAGATCTACCATTTCTAGTAGTAAAGCAAATAAAAAGATTTGTAACTTTCAATGTTCTTAAGAAAAAGTTAAGAATATTTATACGATTTGTAAAATCTTCTCGTCAGAATACTGCTGATAATAATTAAAATTCAAAATCGATATATTATCACGAATCGCATTCGCTTTATGTTAAAAGATTTTTAAAGCATTGCGATATAAAGCGGCTACATGTTCCTTGTTTAAGAAATGAATTAGATTTTGCAGGATAGATCACACATGGGGCTATGTGAATAAAATGTAGCGAATGCTTTTACTACTATTAATAAAGGGTAATACGATTTACAATTAATGAGTAGAAGATAGATGTATAGTAAAAGCTTGAACTACATTTTATTCACATGACTCATTATACGTTTATTTAAACAGATTTTTCAAAGTGGCTTTTGGTACTTGAATCTTGTTCCATTTACAGGTATGCTAGTTTCATGGCTATTTTACTTAATTTTGGGGAATTGTGTAAATGAGATAACAGATTGGTTTTTCCTTTTTTTCGGCTTGGTAGTTGGGCAAACATTGTGCACGTCTTTGCAGGTGGATTAACAAACCCTCTTTAAAATTTGTTGTTAGTAGAAGATTTAATCTCTTTGTTGGAGGATTTAATAGGTTTTATATAGTTTTCAACCAATCTCGTAAACTCTTTCTCTCTTTCCATTTCGCTCGTTCGTATTATATCTCGTTCGTAAACTTTCAGTTACAAATTTACTTAGATTCTTTTTATAAGTTTCAGTTATCTTTTCACAGCTGTTCTATTCCGGTTTTTTCGTTTTCTCCTCTACTTTCGTTTTTGCGGTTTTATTTTACGGTTATAACTTCTTAATATTTCTTTAACTTCCATCAGTTATTAATTATTTTTATAGATACCTCATTTAGATAGGTTTATCGATAGAGTAGTCGATTTACAATAATTTCAAACCATTACAATTTTAAACCATGTTACTCCTGAACCAGAACGATACTTTTCGGTATAGAGGAATATTATTTCGAGTTGACGAATCGCTCCTGAAACTTTGTTAGAATTTATGGATACTTTTGGTAGACTTGGTAAGCTGTGCAAAGTGGTCTAAACAGTTAAATAAAAGATAAAAGGTACTCGTTGGATGTGGCCACATCCGTGATAAATATCTTTTTGATTTTATTTTTCCTTTGATCAATAAGAAGAAAGTACGGCCAGTATGGGTACGAGAGTTTTTTTTATTTAGAAGTTTAAAACCATCTGCAGGCCACCTTACACCTATCTAAAATATATGTTTACGTAGAGTCGCTTTGACATGATGTATGAATTAATTACTCGATGAATAGGGTAATGTGAACTATTATGTAATTTATGTATAAATAAAAAAAGTAGATTTTACTCGTACAGTATATTTTCTATAGTAACACTTTGGAATGTAACCATTACTTTTCCTCTTTTCCTTTTCCTCTATTTTTTTATAAATATTCATACAACTAATTGTAAGCTTTTGGGTTTGTATTATCTGTTTGAAATCTTTGAAGAGGTCCTTCTAGTATGTTATTTTTTTTATCACATTACGTTTTCTAATACTTTTTCTACCTTTAATACACGATGCTTGATCTACACTGTCGGATGGACTATGGTACCATAAGTATAGCAAGATTTTTAAGTTCTTCTCTAGAAGTAGATTAAAAAAATCCAAATGTATACCGTCTGATATGATCTGTCACTTCTTATGTGTTAGTACAGTACTTCAAAATATCAAAGATGGTCGGGATGGAGTGTACATTAAGAATTCCCTGTCTTATTATGTGGTAGATTATTGGTCAAAATGGCTTTGAATGGGACAGGAAATCTTGGAAACTGATGCAGGAACAGGAAGGCTGGTCGAAGTAGTGACGAACGACAAGAGTGCCTTTGTTGAGGATCTCGTATTAAGCGATTTGCCTAATCCTCCACGATCATTTCGGCATGAGTAAAGTCAGTGCAAGGTGGGTCCCCAAACATCACTCAGCAGTTCAGTGCCAGCGTTGTGTTGAATGTGCTCGATCTTTTTTTGGAGCTCTGTGGAGGAAACCCTGTAGACGTGTTAAAGACAATTGTCAAGGAGGGCTCATCCCCTTCTGTAGTATGATGTTTTGTCCAAAAGGGAGTCGATGGAAAGAAGGCGAAAAGGAGAAGCACTGCTAAGAAAGTTCGGGGACTGCCGTAATCGACAAAGAAGATGATGGCTACCATTTCTTTGGGACTGTGAGGACATTCTTCTCATAGACTTTAAAGAATGCACACCATAGCCAACGAGGCATATTATGCAGCACTCCTGCACAAATTACCAACAAATATTCAGGAGGAAAGACAGAGGCGTGCGCTTGTTGCACGACAATGCATTCGTGCACACTGATGGAATTGCGCAAGCCGCAATTCGTGACTGAGGTTTCGAACAATTAGATCACCCTCTATATAGTCCAGATATGCCCGCCAGTGACTTTTCTCTGTTTGGAAATTTCAATGACGGCAAAGAGATGAAGACTGCAGTCCGGACGGGAGATTTTTGTCGCTTACCTCGTATCTATTAATTTAACTGTTACGAGCTCCTAATCAGAATTATAAATGTTTATTTGCCACATATAGAGTGCTTTTTCAGTTAAACATTGGCAATCTGAAACTCTAAAACTTAATCAATTATGAAACTATATATGTATGCTGAATTTAGTTTTAAATTCTTTAAAACTTTAACTAATCTTTGTATTTATATTATATTTCATAATTATAGAGTTCCACAAAGTAAGGCTGGAGACAGTAAACTCTTTAAATTCTTTAACTATCTGAAACCATTAATGTAATCTAAATTTCAAAGTCTAGAGTTTCGAAAAGGGAAATCACTAAAACCCGCTGACTATATACCTTACTGTAAACTGTAACTAAAAAAATAACGAAGCTTTAAAGTTTTATAATTAAAAAGTTTAAACCTAGAAGCTAGAAATTCCAATGTTTTGATATTAGATAAATTTCAACTTTCAAAATTAAAATTAAAAACGAAAAATCTTAATTTAATGTAGTATCTTGCACTTCTTGTTTCATCGGGAAATATTAATCAATTCAATTAATTCGATTTAATCTATGAAAAGTGTGACGTGTTACTGGAGTTCTATACGCTTCGTATTATAAATAATATTTCGAATTTTTTCACGTCTTAAAAAAATGTAGTACGATACTGTATTATATTTGAATTAACATAAAACCTAATACAATCCAGTATTAAAGTTGTCTGAAATTAGTTTCTCACGTTTTACAGTGAAATTAATACAGCTTATTGCAATATTTCAAATTTTGTTCCTGCTGTGATAATCTAAAAGGTAAGTTAATTTCTAGACTTAATAAATAATGAATGAGTATAATTTCGCTTATTATAGCTATAAAGACATTTCCTTCTTAAACATTTTATTCTTAGAATTCATATATTAAAGAGGTAAATTTCGCCTTTTTGTTGTTGGTTAATCGTGACATAAGCAAAAACTCCAGAAATTCCAAATATCTTTCTTGTAAAACCCGTGTTATACGATGTATTTTTTTCTCTCTTGTAAAATTGAGGCGTGGAGGTTTAGTATTGCTGATCGGAGAACACCAAGTTTCACTCAATAAATTTCGAGACATTTTAATTCATTTTTGCGGACTCGTTTGAAAATTCTTCAGGATATTTTGTTAAAGTTAATTTCTTAATTTATCAAGCTTGGTTACTTCAACTACGTTAAAAGTAAAGGGCGCTGCTTTCGTGAAATTTTATTTCATTGAGAGTAGAAATTTTAAAACGAGCATTGGAGTTAAAAAACATTTTATGGTCTATTCTACGGTACTGAATTATTTTGAATTATTTAAATATTTTATTTTAATAAAAGGTGACAAAAGTCACTTAGTATAATTGTATACAAGGTGGCTAATTTTTCCTTGTCCAGGTTATATCTGCTGAAATATTAAAAGTAGAGGAAAAAGTTAACGGAGAGACTTGTTTAGCATAACCTGATTATAAAATAGCAAAAAAACATTTTGTTCGTGGCCAACTTATTTTCCAGAAAAAATATCTTTAATTTCTCTTTACAATGATATATCACAACTGGCTTTTTGCTTTTAAATTACACCATCCACTAAAGCATTTTCAAAACGTCATACTGTCCAATATGTATAAAAATGCCTACAAATCCATTTCACAAATGGAATTTTTAACAAGCTTAATTCGCATTATTGGGATTATGAGAACCTTTGCAAAATTGTTGAAACTTGTGCAAAAGTACGTTGTTGAATTAATGTATGGATAGGGATACTTGGCAACAAAATCTTAGGACCTCATTTTCACGATGGAACTGTGACTTAAGACCTAGGACAGAGTTTATTTTTTTGCAAAACATCAATCTTACACGACGAAACTTGTGGTTTCAACACGACGGAGGCCCACCTCATAATCAAGCTGCATTAACAAATTGTTTAAAGGTTTAAATAATGCATTTGGTCAAAAATAGATCAGTAACAGAAGACCCGTTTTGTGACCTAAGTCACCTGATTTGTTTATTCTTTATTTCTTTGTGTGGGTATTTCCGAAGGATAACTTTAAAATAAAATTACTACAGTTAGCTTGTTAATTACACCTACAATGCTACGAAAAGCCGTAGGAAATCTAATCGAACGGGCCCAAATAGGTTTAGAATTTCATGGTGGACAATTTGAGCAGTCATTATACGAAAATTAATTGCGTATTCTTCAATTTGTGAATAGTAATTAAATAAAAGCTGTTATAATTTTGTAATGGAAAAGTAAATAAAAAAACCATAGCCAATCTGATAATTCCATTTTTTAACTATAAGATGTAATTTAAAGGCTTAAAACCACTTGTGATTTATCATTGTAAAGAGAAATATATTTACAACTTTATTCCGTAAAAATATACAAGACGTGCCATTTAAAAATTTAAAGTTGGATATTTTTCCGAAAATAAATTGTCCATGAAAAAAATCTTCTTCCTCTATTTTATAGATCAGGTTATACTAAACAGGTCCTTATTTAATTTTTTTCTCTACCTTTCCTATTTTGGCAGATATAACCTGAACAATGAAAAATCAGCAACCATGTATATGAGGGGCGCAAATGTACGTTTCGCAGGGGCGCGCAATCTTACGTTGTTACGCCACTGTAGTTCACTAGATAATTTGCGAATTCAATGGATTAATTCCCCTTTCCCATTTCTTAACAGAACTTATTAACACTGTTTTATAGCAATAAATTGATATGGTATACAAATATTTTGTTACAAATATATATTTTTATATTCGAATTTCGAACTAGGTTATTTACAAATAAAATATTTTTTAAAGACAATATTTTTTATGTAACGTTTAGGAAATATCAAATTGTTTGTCCCGAAATCTTTGTATTAATTAAAGCTCTGTACTGAATTAATTTAAACTATTCATCGATTTCATTTCTGCCTAATTGGGAGTAGATAATTACATTACATCTGCTCAATTCAATTTTTAATGGAATAATTCCTATTCCTACTTAAATCTAAAACTTTGAAATTGAAATTAACGTTGTCGTCACTATAACTTTGGAAATTTCTTTTTTGTAATTAAAAAATTTAACATTGTAGCGGCACAAAAATATTTTAAACTTTAAAACTAATTTTAGTTGCATTAGAAAACGACGACTTGTAGTTAAAAGTAAATCAATACTTCTGAATTAACCTCAATTTTACTTCTTTTGATTTAAGAACGCATCTGAAACAATTCTTTATTTGTAATTTAAAATTAATACCAGAAAGTAATATCCACATACAACAGCAAATTTTACTTAAAACAATAATATAACAAATTTCCTTTTGCGGACCAAATTCACATTTCATTTGACAAAACCTTAACCTCAAAAACCTACAAAGGCCTTGCTTTTAATCATAAATTCAAGTTATCCGGAAAGGGTACCGCACAGATTCACCAAAGTATATTACACGCACTTGTGACACAAAATTTGCCCACGAATTTAGTAATCCCCATACCTTGATTAACTTCCTTTTCCCATTTATAAATTCCATTACGTATATTAAAGTCTTTTCTATAGGAGTGAATATATCCTGCTATGTTTAGTATAGATTTTCAAAGTGCATCATATCATAAACTTCAAACGGAACATTTATTATATTTCAAAACTTAGTACGGATTACTGTGTGCAAAAAGGTACAAAACAATTTTTTTGAAAAATGTCACAAACCTGAAGTGATCTCCTGCTGGAACCGCTGTTTGATCTGGAAAGCATAGGCGGACGTCGTTTCGTGGCTCCTCGTCCAGCTAGCAGATTATTGAGTAGAGAAGGACTTCTTGCACAAATAAAGGCGTGAAACGATGATACCGTAAAAACTCCAAGTTTATTGAGTGTGTTCTTCGTTGCTCTAGAGACGTGCGTTAATAAGGACTGTAAACAAAAAAAAATCTAGTTAGAGCACGCATGCTTTTCCAGCATATTATATGCAAATTTTACCCTCATTTGCAAGTTGCTTTATTTTCTACAGAAAAGTTTGTACACTAACCTAATTGTTATTCGAATTTGCATTTTAAAATAATTATATACACTTAAAGAGATTTAAAATTATTAAGATGTGACCTATGCAGACGTCGATGGTGCTACATCTGCGACAGCACTTGAAATTCTAAACATTCTCATTTAAATTTGGAATTAATTAAATAACCCGGACGTAATTATATTTGGGTCAGACCAAGCGATACCCATAAACTCTTATTGGAGAGATTGAAAAGCTTGAAAAATTGGAGCTGCGACTTCGATTAATATATCTCCTCCGCTTTAGGAAATAGTCGGATAAATTCTTCGGAACTTAATAGAAGCATCAGCAAAAAGAAATAATAAAATATGGAAGCTAGGAAGAGTATATTAGTAAAATCCGAAGTTTGAAAATTTCATTAATATGGAGAAGGAATATCTCAGACGGGAAAAATAGAAGTTAACAAAGCGAAAAGAAAATGCAACAGACATTATGCAAATGAGTGCTGTATCTGAAAATGCTAGAATTAGAAGGGAATCGCGTGATTCGAATAGTTTTTTATTCGGAACATCCACGTAATTGCTCCTTTTTGGTTCCGATTCGCTTTTATATCAATTTTTTTTTAAAAGAATTCTATGAATACTAATGGACTCGGACACCTTATGAATTTTAGATTTTATTTTTTACAATGCCAAAATTATTGGTGGTTTTCGACTTAATTACTAGCAATTTTCAAAATTAATTGTGTTTTAGTAATTTCAATTTTAAATTAAAAGTTTATAATTAGAATTATACTGAATTATTTATATATGCACATCCAAATCCAAAATATATACAGTGCTATTTATTTATGCAATATAAGTCGTATAAAATAGCGTATTGTATAATTAGGTGCATCTGCATATGTATGCATAATGCTTTTACTTGATTATTCTCAAATGCAATAAATATAGAGCACACTGCATATATTGTATTTTAATTTAATAGTACTGTATAAGCAAACTTTTTACAACTTAAGTTTTTTTATGTTAAAATTATTCTGATCTGTTTGAATTCCGAAATTCTTTGAATTTTTAGATTAATATTAATTAATTTCGATTTAAAATTTCTAAATATTTGAAATAATAAGCTTTTTTATCCAAGTTGTATTTCGATAAATACTATGGATGTTAGAATTCGCGATTGATTTACATTTTTTATTTGGCATTTTAATAGAAAATGTATACCCTGAGATTTTCTAAATAACATAAATTTTAAAATTACACAAATCTTGAGTGACCTTTGAATGATTCCATTATTTCTGTTAATAATAATTGCTTTCTACAAATTTTGTGGATCTTTGATTTTGGTAATTCTATAAAATTCAGAAATTCTAATTTTCAAATAAAAAATGGTAATGTTTATTTAGAACAAGCTTATAATGTTTTTAAAACTTTCAATCTTGAAATTTTATAAATGCCCAAAAATTCCAACTTTTTTTCTACATTGTAATATTTCTATATAAATTTGGTAAATTTGGCAAGTCTAATAAAGATTAAAAAATTTCAAAGATAAAATTAATAATTTGCTGCAAATTTATTGTTCTCGATTGCTTGAATTCTGTAATTTTACAACTTTTCAGAATCCTCAAGCTTCTCGAATTCTAATAATCCTTTTTTGTGTTAGCGGCATCAACGTCTATGGTTATTAGCCACCTATCAAAGTTAGATATCTTTGCAGAAGGATGTTTTCAACGATCAGTGTTAGAAATGACTAATAATCTCCGTGTTCAATAACGAATAAAACGGATGTACATTACATAAAACATGATAGATAAAATATACATATAAATAGACGTACAGAGTAGAACAAAACAAGAGATATGAGACAAGTGCACACTATAAAATTATTGTATATATAAAATTGTAAATAAATAGATTTGTAAAAATTTGTAAATATAAAAGTGTAGAAATAAAATAGATATAAGTAGATCTGTGTTTAAAATACATAAATTAATAGTAACGGTGTATATAAAATAAAGTAATAAATAGTACGTATTAAACTTAATACGTACTAAGAGTAACTAAGAGTAACTACTCTTAACAAGATTGTATCATAATTTGTTTAATAGATCTATGGATTTTATGAATTCTAAAACTTTGCTTTCATTTTCAACTGATAGAATATCAGTGATAGTATTTGGAAGAGTGGTTCTTAATCGGGCTTCGTTATATGTGAGACATTTCACTAAGATATGTCTTACGGTAAGCTGACTTTGACATTCAACGCAGACAGGAGGTTCGACTCCTTGTAAAAGATTGGAGGATGTTAGTCTTGTATGGCCTAACCGTAAACGAGTTATAACTGTTTGTTCGTGCCGTGTTAACCGACTTCTATTCTTCCTAGGGTTTATTAGTGGTTTTATTGCTTTTAGGTGAGTGTTTATTTCGTTCCACCTAATTTGCCACAAGTTCAAAACTTTCTCTTTCAAATAGCTTTTTAGATCGTTTGGTAGTATACATATATCTTCTAGTTCATCCTTTTCTACAGCTAACTTAGCTGCTTGATCGGCTTTTTTGTTTCCCTGGATACCTACATGTCCAGGTGCCCAAACAAGAGTCATGTCTTTATGTATACGATGAAGCCAATCAAGTAATTCTTGAATTTTTTAATCTAGAGGGTCAAGTGAAAATTTATTTGCTATTGCCTGCATAGAACTCAATGAATCGGTGCAAATTAAAAATATTGATTTATTAGAGAACTCTACACTGCGTAGTGCTTGCCATAATGCGTATAGTTCAGCTGTAAATGAACTACCGGCTTAGTGTATTTTCCAGTGATACGAGTCGTTAAGATGAATAAAAGCACAACCAACTCCCACGTCTGTTTTCGACCCGTCCGTATATATTACTTCGGCACTAGGATTGTGGTCTAATATATTTTGAAAGTTATTAAAAAATAGTTTATGGTTAACGTCCCTTTTTGCACCTTGTAAGCAAGAAAGATCGACTCTTTCCTACCTGAATTCGCCAAGGAGGCACTTCGTAATTTCCAATCTGATAGACGGGTTGTAATGTTTCATTGAGTTCCTGCAGCGTAGCATGTAACCGAACTCCTGCTGGACGTGTTCTAGTAGGTCTAGTCCTATACTGTGCGACTTGTTCCTCGTTGAATAGCAAAGTATGATTAGGATGACGCGGTTGGGCCCATATGTTTACTCCATAGTTAATAAGTGAGCTGTATCTTCGATATTTTAACGGTGGAATACAGGATTCACAATATAGAGATGCACTGGGACTAGTCCTAAAAGCCCCCAAAGCAAGTTTTATTCCCGTCGAATGGATCTGATCTAGTGCTTTTAGATGTGTTTGACGAGCTGCGCCGTACACTATTAATCGATAATCTAGTTTTGACAAAATTAAACTTTTATAAAAGTTTAAAAGTATGTGTCTATCTGCGCCCCATTTCATACTAGAGAAGCACCTAATGATATTTAATCGCTTTTTGCAATTGGCTGCTAAGTTTTGAATATGAGGACCCCAAAGTAGTTTTCTGTCGAACGTAACTCCTAAGAATTTTATTTCTGGTTAATTAGTTATAGGAAGACCATTTATTGTGAGCTCAGGATTTTGATGACAGGATCTCAATCTGCAGAAATGAACTCACTGTGTTTTTAGCGTGGAGAAACGGAAACCTCGATTTTCTGCACAATCTACGACTGAATTTATAGCGTCTTGCAGGACTGAATGGATAGGATCGAAATTGTCTCCTGCATAGAAGATGCAAAGATCATCTACATATAAGCTTCTCCCGACTCTATGATCTATACTTGACATTAAAATATTTACGGCTACTGCAAACAAAACCAAGTGTGGATCCTTGGGGTATGCCTTTTTCGACCGTATAGGTGTTGGATTCAGTATTTCCGATTCGAGTTCTGATTTTTCGGTCAGACAGAAAACTGGCAATGAAATTTGGCAAACAGCCTCTCAGTCCCCATTTGTGTAAAGTTTTCCAATACACCATATCGCCACGTCATGTCATAAGCTTTTTCAAGGTCGAAGAATATTGCTGTAAGGTGATTTCTATTTAAAAAAACTTGTTTGTATTGCATTTTTGATATAAATCAGTTGATCGTTTGTTGATCTAAATTTCCTAAAGCCCATTTGAAATTTGGATAGTAGATTATATTTTTCTAAGACCCACATCAAGCGAAAGCTGACCATTTTTTCCAGGGTCTTACTAAGGCAACTTGTTAAAGATATTGGGCGATAGTTGGATGATACTTTGGGGTCCTTGTCAGGTTTTAGAAGTGGGACTATAATAGATTCTTGCCATTGCTCTGGATAGATTCCTGTTTTCCAAATCTGGTTGTACAATTGTAGTAATACGACTTGTTAACAACATGTTGTAACTAATAGTATCTCGACCTGGCGATGAGTCTTTAGTTTTATCTAGAGATTTTTCTAGTTCTTCCATGGTAAACGGTACATTATAGAACGACTCTATTCGTTCTGTAAAATCCAATGGAATCTCTCTAGCGACTTTATTTAGACGAAAGTCTTCGTTGTAATTATCAGAATTACTTGTTGACTGAAAGTGACGAGCAAATTCGTCTGCCAATTCTAGAACATCTGTTATCAACTCCCCGTTGATGCCTAATACAGGTGATGTAGTAGGAAGTTTCTTTCCTATTAGTGATCTTATTTTCCCCCAAACGTCTGAAGGTGATGTTTGTGGGATGAGAGTTGATACATATGTCTTGAACGAGAGGCGCTTCTTTTCTAAAATGACACGGCGAGCTCGTGCACGGAGTCGCTTAAAATTAATCATATTTTCGGCAGTAGGATGTCTTTTAAAAAGATTAAGTGCTTGTTTTTTAGCTTTAATTGCTTTGGCCACCTCTTCATCCCACCACGGTACTCTTTGCGGTCTGTTGGTTTGTGATAACAGGGATACTTTCTTCAGCAGCCAAAAGAATGGATTGAGTGACGTGGTCAACCTAAGAAGCAACAGTGTCAGTTAAATGCAAGGTGGTAATGTTCTTTTGAAATTTTAACCAGTCAGCTTTACTCTCTCTAAACTTCCTACGGTTTGGAGTTCCTAATGGTTGTAGTTGTGGGCGAGATGTAGCAAGTTGTAGCATTACAGGGAAATGGTTCGAGAAATAAAGATCATCAAGTACATCCCATGAACTCAAATGAGTAACTTCTGGAGAACTAACTGAAAGATCTATAGAGGAGAAGTCGTTTGTTCTTAAATTAATATAAGTACCTTTACCCGTATTAAGAATATTCAATTCTAATTCCTCAAAAAGGTTTTCTAAACTTCGTCCACGAGGATCTAGATGAGCCGATTCCCATATCGGGTTGTGTGAGTTAAAATCTCCAAGAAGTACAAATGGTCTGGGTAATTGAATAATCGCGTTTCGCGTTTCGCGTCTACTTCCCAGTGAATATCGGGCAGGTATATGTTGCAGATGGTTAAAGCAAACGGATAAGAAACTTTAACAGCAATTATCTGCAATTCTGTATTTATATTTACAGGTTGTGTCGGAATAGAATCTTTTATAAATATTGCAACACCACCCCTAGCTCGAAGATTAGGTACGACATCTTTTCGAACAATGGTGTAACCTTTGGTGTCATACGGAGTTTCAGGTTTCAAATGCATTTCCTGTAATGCTACAACAAGAGAAGATTTTTCAACAAGTAACAACTTAAGTTCGCTAGTATGGGTTCTAATGCCATTTATATTCCATTGGATGATATTATCCATTTGGATAGGTTATTGATAAGTACCACTTGGAGGAATGCTCCCGAGTAGAAGAATTTTTGCTTTTGGAACGAGGGCCTCTAGGAACGCCTTTTGGCCATCCTTTCTTCTTTTTAATAGTTTCTGTAAAAGGATTTATCTCGTTGTCGGAGCTTGAGTTCGCTCTCAGTAGTATATCACTTACATCCATACTACAGGAAGTATGGAGAAGTGGGTTGGATTCTTGAGAATTTTGGGATAAAGAGTACTGGGTTTATTTAGGGTTATTGGATGGATGAGGGGGTTTATGGAGGGTTTGGGGTGATATGAACTTCGATGGTTGTGGAAGTGGGGAGATTGAGAGTGGTAGTTGGCAAGTTGATATTGATGAGATGGGAGTTGGTAGTTGGGGGGAGGGATTAGTACTAATAGGTTCAGGCAGAAGTAGCCTTAACGGCGTACTAGTAAGTAAATTGTTTAAATGCATCTCGAGTGTTTTTATAATTTCGGGTACGAGAAGGTTAATTAGCGTATTTTGATTTAGTACCGCTGGTGGTTGTCTAGACCTAGCAGCAACTCTGGCATATGAAGTAGTCGGACCGGTAACTATCGAAGGTGTATTAAGCACTACTTCGCGTTTGGCATCAAAATAACTAATACGTTTCGTTACTTTTAGTTTCTGTATTGCTACTTCCTGTTTGTAGATTGTACATGTCCTAGAGTTTGCGGAATGGTTATCTCCATAGTTGACGCATATTACGGGAGTTTCACAAGGATTCCCTTGGTGCATTGTTTTTCCACAGATACAAATTTGCTCTTTTCGGCAATTAACTGCCGCGTGGCCAAACTTCTGGCACCTAAAACAACGCAGGGGCGCTGGTATATAGGCGCGAAGCGGGAGGGAATAAAAAGCAATGTTAATGCGTTCCGGAAGAATAGTCTCCATAAATGTGATTAGATATGAAGAAGTATTTACTATCTTACCCTATCTTTTGTAGGTTAATCTCTTTACATCGGCAACATGCCTAGATTTCAATATTTCTTCCCTAATCTCTTCTTTGGTGCAGTTATTAAGATCTTTGCAGGTTATTACTCCCTTAACAAAATTTAGAGTTTTATGAGGAGTTACCTCAACTTTCAGTTTGTCGAGATTGATTATATCTAGTAGCCGTTTCGTTTGTTCTCTACTTGCACTTTCAATTAACAGCCGTCGTTTATGTTTTTTACACTTTTTACTTCACCTACTTGTCTCTTTAAACTATTAAAAATTAAGAAGGGACTTACGTCGTTGAATGAGCCTTCTTCTCTTTGCATCAGCAGAAAATTAATCTTAGAATAACTAATCGGATATTTTCTTAAATTTCCTGTTTCTGATTCACCATCAGTTTCTATCGATACACTTGACTTTTTTCTTTTTCCTGGAGATTGAGTCCCAGGAGCATTTATATTAGGAGATATATAAAAGGGATTAGGAGCAGTTGAAAGGGTTCTTAACTCGTCATAAGAGGGAAATTCGAATGAATGGGAAGGAGTAGTGGATAAGGAGGTAAAGGGTGTAGGAGTGGAGCCGGGAAGCTCCGTTTGTGACAGGGGCACTTTTGTAACGTTATTACCTGTGTTGTCATCCATGTTTTATTTTAAATAATTTGTTTACGAATTGTGTATGTATAAAGTGTGTGTTTTTCCTTCCTTTCGTGTTTGACAGCTTGAGGAATCAGCAACAGCCAAAGGATTCCTGTGAACCCGACTCTGGTGGCCTCGACGGAGCCCCCCGCATTATACCGCAAGGTTCCCGGTCCAGGCGCCACCTGGCATTACGGCATAAGCTAGATTTTCGCAAGTTGATAGGGCAGCCAGGTCATGTTGGCTAGACCGACCCGGACCCCTGTACTACCTTGCAGCCTGGGAGTGCACACCCCGGAACCCAGTTTTATCCTCTGTACCCTCCAGCAGGCTAGCCCAAGTCCCAGACTGCTACTAGTTCCCCACGCTGTCAAACAAGAAATGAGTGTGCGTGTTGGTGACCTGCCCGTATTCAGTGTACGTGTGTGTAGTGTATGTGTGTTTGGGTTAAAATAGAAAACTGTGTGTTTAATGGTTGTGTTTACGGGCAGGTATGTGTGTTGGAACGAGGTGTACTGAGCTGGTTCCCGTGGGGGCGCTACTCCCCAATGGCTGCCCGCTTTCAGCCACCCTGCGGGATTCTAATAATTAATTGAGTATCAATGTAATTAAATTTTTAAATTATGAATTCGAAAAATTTTCTTAATTTTGGATTTTCATTTTCTAAATTCCTCTAATAATAATTTACCAAAGTCTTGTTTCCTTCTTTTTTTGATTCAATCACGATTCTTTTTTTCAAATTTGCTTAAGGGGGTATGTCTAGTTGTCATTAACCTTTCCACCTTATTCCAAATTTTTAAAGTTTCTGACTTATATTGATGTTGCTTGTTCTGTGATTAATTCAATAAATTTTGTACTTTTCTAGATATTAATTTGTATATTCTTCGATTTTTAGGCATTTTGTATAATTCCATAGACTCTATTCTAAACTGTAGTCTTATGTCCTGTGGTTAGTGTTAATTTCCGATTATAAAAAACAGGAAGCTTCAATAACTTGATTTCCGTACAATTCATGTACATAGTTCGCTAATTGCTCGATTTCCTCTGCAATTACTCAATAAATGTTAATGGATTCATACGTTTTATTGATTACTGGTTATTATGTTCTTTATTTGAATTTTAATATTTGTTGTCAACATATATATAACTAAAATTATAATTACGAATTTCTTTATATTTTTTTCGAATTTCATAAACCTATATTGTATACCTTTTACTGCTATAAATAACGTTGTACCTTGGAATAATGTCAGACTTTTATTCGTTCTTACCAAATGCACGTATAAGAGTGAAATAGATGAATCTTGTATTCTTTTTGAATTTCTTTAAATGAATTTGCCAATTTTTGGGATTCTCTAGATATATAATTACCTAAATTCTTAGGTTGCTGATATATCAACGAGTTCTAGTTATTGTTTCTGTTACATCTGTGTCGAATTTTCTTAATTTTGTCATTTTGTTAAATACCACAAAATCTGACTAATAATAATTGTACTATTAATTTATGCAATCCCAAGATGTCTTACCTTTATAACTATTTAATTCTAAAGTCTCTTTTTGTTTCATGATTTCGGTCATTTCATTTTTGAGAATTCTACAAATTCTGTCAAATTGAGCACAAGTATTTACTTACAATTGCAAAAATCATTTGTTAACATTCTTTCAATTATCGAATACTGATCAGCATATCCTATACTCAAACTCTGTTCATGTTCATGCTATTAAATTTCAACCCCATTTTTACCCAATTTATTTTAACTCTACTAAATCTATTTCTTCGGTATATATTCATAAATATGTGAACTTGCATTGTGCATATTACACAGTGTTGGAAAAAAATCATGATTAAAAAATTTCTTTGTATTAAATCGGATATTTTCAGATATTTTTGATTTAAGTCGAATTTTTAATAATTTAAATAAAATACACAATATATATAGATCGGATTTTCTCGATTTAGGATGTTTTTGTATATTAATAATAGAACTAAATTACATAAATTATAACAAAACAAAACTTATACAACAAATTAAGTTAAACAAAAAACTAAGAAAACATACTTCTGCGCTACTCTCTCCAAAATAAAAAGTTTAACTATCGAGACATTTCATCAAAAACACTAGTTCACTAGTTTCGCTGATTTGTTTCCCCCCACCCCATCAGATCAAGGGTTAACAATTAGGGGTATATTTCCTAATAGTATGGAACATTATGGGAATCCTTCATCTTCAAATTAACAGTGTCCAAACCGTTTCATGAGTTTTTATTGGGTATTTCTTCTAATAGATTTAAATTGTGATATAAATCATGCCAACCCTGATATTACACAATATATTAAATTCTGATATTGTATTTATGTTGTAGATTTAAATTGTTGCAAATTGTATATTTGATAATTTTGTAAATAATATTTAATGTGCATATCTTTCTAATTCCTTAATTTACTTGTGATTTTGCATTGAATTTCAATAAAACATTTGAACTTTTGAGAGTTTTGCTAAATATTATTTTGGTTAGTATGTTAAAATACAGAATTCTAATACTAACACAGAAAATCTGTTATATTTGCCCCTTTTGTAAATTTCATTACTTTTTCTGCTAATTATATTTGCTCCATATATCATTGTTTCATTTGCTTAGTTGTTGTGCAAGGTTTTAGATTGGTTCATCAAATTACATATTTCGTGTTCAAAATATTATATTAGTTTTACATACATTTAAAATCGTATTCAAAGTTTGTTCGTTTACAATTTGTTATTAGTTGCGACGTGGGTAGAACAAGTCCATTTGAATTTGGTACAAAGTGCCATAGCTGTCTCCTATGATTAATTTAAGTAAATTGTATTTGTTTACACACGTGAATAGTTTATTCTGATGGAATATTTTCCATTGGAATTCATCTAGAATTTAGTTAGATTAAAATTCGTTCGTAGTAAACAACTTTGAATTGAAAGAATTCTATCAGAAGAAAGTTATGCATTTTTAAATTTTACATTTTTGCCAATTTCGAAATTTTTTAAAATTCTTCATTATTCTAAAATTTGATTATCAACATTTGATAACTTTCATAAATTCTTTAAATTTTGGATTTTAATTTAGGTCATTTTTTTAATTTCCAAAAGTAGGAGTAGAACAGAATTTCTTCTTTTAGATTTTGCATTTTAATTTAGACAACTCCTTTTTTGGGAATTTATTATTATATTTGTGAATTTCTTGAACTTTTCTGAAACACCATGATTTCGTGACGGCGATGACGAGGGAATTTCATAAAAAATAATTTCTACAAATTCTTGATAACTAGAATATCATTGCTTCGATAAATCATATGAACAATAACAATTAATAGTTTGCAAATTTACATTTTATGATTTTCTATTAATTCTAGATGCATTTGTTGATTTTTCAGATCAATATTCAGTCTTTTTTATTGGACCTTTATATTCTGTAATTAGTGTTCCATTCTTCTCTTTAAGAAGGTAAATTTGTTTAATTTGTAATTGTCCTTATTTGTATGGTTGGAATTCTGTAAGTTCTAAATTTAATTGGTTTAATTATTTTGAAATTCAATTTCAACAAATTTAGTGAACTTGAAAATTTTACTCTAATAATACCTAATTACTTATATTAATACATAGAAGACTGTTACTCCTTTATCTAGCTTGGACTGCTTTCATATTGCCAATAAGTAGATGAGTATTCACCGCGATGATATGTTCGTTAAAACTAATATGCAACTAATCAAACAATTACGTACTACAGTAAACAATTGTAATACTAAAACTGTTCAAATTGTTTACACTTGATAACTTGTTCTACAACAGCAAAGGGACACTCTTGAGAATAATTGAATTTGATTTTAATTTAAATATTATTCCAAATTTAACCAAATTAACTAATAAATTATTCAACTTCGTACACCTGTTCTGAAAGAACTTCCAATCCTTCTGTAAAATTTAATTAAATGCAGACGTAGCTTATTAATTTAGAAAATATTTTCAATATTAAAAATTAAATATAACAGTTTGAAAGACATTTTGAACATTTTTTAGTTTCTTTTTAAAATGTTACTGTGTTGTTCCTCTTTTATAGTAATTTCAACCTTATACTTTAATTAGATTCGAGATTTCTCGTTAAATCAGAAAATAATTTTGTTCGCTTTATTTTCTTGCTCGGAAACAGAAATATCTATCTAAAAACGTAATATTGTCAGCATTTACCGTGACAAAGGATAGAAAGTATATGAGTTCATTTTTAAGATGAATTTTTGTTCTTGACAGGATATTTTCTGAGATGGAAAAACTGTGTATCTGTGATATAAAGATAAAAGAACACACTCGTTTTTATAAAATCGTTAAAAGGTTATTTTCTGTGTGTGTGGAAACACAACATACCTTAGGATTGGGTAGTTCACCACTTTGTAAACTCGCCATGTAACACCGAAGACGAAATTGTTCGCAATGCAGACGTTCTAGATTTTCCTCCCATTGCACCACTTGATTAACAAGCTGCTGTCGTGTGTCTGAATCTCCAACTACTGATTGTTGTAATTCTGCCATGTGTTTCAACTTGTGATCCTGAAATTAAAGAAAAAAGATTTCATATTATATTTATCTTTCGCATTCAAATACTACATAAATCAAAGGCAACACGAGGACGAGAGTAAAATTTAAGGCTTTTAAAAGTCTTTATAACAAAATGTGAGATAATAAATATTAATCTTATGCAAATCTTTAACTTAAATATTTTGACCTCTAATTTGATAACTAATTGTCAGCGGTGCATACATCGAAGTTAACGCTGGTGTCTGTCCCGTTAAGTTTAATTCTGTAGCTAAGGATGGCGCTGCGATAGAAATTTTTAAATTTATCCATTCGTTCAAATTCGGGTGAACATTTCGCTTAACAAGGACCTCCTACCTACCAAAGTCGTTATCAAACTTGTATCCTTTTTTTCTGCGTGAATTCGTATTTATAGAATGCAACATAAAATGATTCAACTTTAAGTACGGGTTTGTAATGGAAAGAATTTAATGTAATTGATACCAGTACAGTCGTACATTTAAATAGTATATTTCTACTTAATGTAAACAGCAGAATTAATTAATATTATCAACTGGATTTGACGACATCATCATCATATAAACAAATGACAGCTACCCAAATACATTCTTTCAACTGAGCGTAGATGTAGGGGTAACGGAGGGTACTCCTTAAACATAAGGAGTACCTTATAATTTCTATTTTATTTCGAATCAAATGTAATGTTATAAACATCATTCGGTGGTTTATGGTTTTCTAAGGGATTTTACTAAACGCATCTCTTGTAAATAATAACTAGTAAAATTAATACCCTCAATAAAGTTTATTCGCCCAATTCAAGAACGTATAAAAATACAACAATATTACATTAATCAGAATTTTTTGAATTTCTCGGCGCGTTTCTATTCCGTCACGATATATGTGAATTGCAATCACGCGTATATAACGACGACTATATTAGTATATAGTCAATTTATTGAGTGTGTTCGAAATCCACCCGAATTAAAATTGTGTAATCTATACATCAGCGTTACAATGACAACAGTCACAAAGATAAAAATTGGGCAATTGTTAGTAAAACAGTGAAACAACTTTGTGAAGCCCAGATACGCCTTTTGTTATTATGATTATTATCATTAATTTCCCCTTCATCAAGAAGCACAACCATTGCTAATTCATCAGTATTAGTAAACAAATACCCTGCTATTTTCACGGGAACAGTACAAATACTATCGACGTCAAACTTTATTGCCCGTAGGCCGAAGTTCGTGTTGAACACGCTCCGTCAGGTATAAATTCTCATATGCTTAACTGGCAGCGCTGTGTCCATGTCTAAATAGACCTTTACTTAGGCTAAAACTGCTAAAAGGCTTCCTTGCAAACCTATAAGTATAGTAACAACCATAGACCTAACTATCTTAAATTTACAGTCACGAAAAGCAAATGATAACGCAAGAAAAATCAAATTTTCTTTGTATTTACATATATTAATTTGTTTAGATTTAGTTAAGTCTTCTCCACCGAGTATTTCGTTCGTTAGGTAACAGAGTCTAATACTTTCAAAATTGTCACCAAGGACCAAGGAACCTCTAATCAATTGGGACGCGCCAAAGTACAAAACCCAGAACGTCAAGACAGTACAGTAAACATTATTAAGAGGAATTTATTAATGACAATTCCATTTTATTGACATTTCAAAAATTATAAAATCTAGATATTCTATTTTAAATTATCATAAATATTAACACGATTATTAAATTTAATCTGTCAAAATTACAATCACCATTAAAACACGATACAAGAAAAACAAACCCCTAAAAACTACGTCATCAACTACCGCATATCGACGACATTTTGGTGTTGTTAACGCCATTTATATTTATTGGCGCGTCCCAATAGAAAACTGATTATTCACATTTACGAGGCCGGATGGGAAGTCTGGCAAAAATGCATCATAGGTCGTCACAATCGCAAATCCCAGAATGCATTTGTCAATACCATCTGTCAGTAGGCAATATTAATATTTGCAAACAGATACCTATGCTATTTACTTCAGTTTTAACAGCCATTGAAAGCAGACAACCTCTCGTATTTTTGCAAATTTGGAAAAAAGTTAATTTCGTGTGTTAATTAACATTATTTTTGCGTGGATAGACCTTTACGGAAACCGAAAAAAACGTTGATAAATATTATTAGGTTCTTCACCATCGATTAAAACGATTCACAAGTGGTGACCTACTTATTACTGTTGTGGTCGTACAAACACAAACGACTTCTCTGGACGACCAAATAAGGCCACCACACCAGAAATGATTGACAAAATTTATTATATGGTATTGCATGACCGCAGAGCAAAATTGCGCGAGATAGTTGAGATAGTACGCATGTCAGATGAACGTGTAAGAAATATATTACTCAAACGGCGAATATGATTGCAAATTTATTGGATCGTTTCAGCGACGTTTTGAAAAAAACGTACTCTTCCACGAAGACAATGCACATGCCATTCCCGAAATCCCTGAATTAGGCTTCGAATTGCTTCCACATCCAGAATATTCTCCAGACTTAGCCCCCAGCGACTATTTCTTGTTTCCGAACTTGAAAAAATAACTCGGAGGAAAGAGATTCGGCTCTAATGCGGAGATCATCTATGCAACCCTATTTTAAAGTTGAAGAAATACGTATTATTCCGAAGGAATCGAAAAATTGGAAAACCATCTTGGTCTTGTAGGGTACGTCATCAGTCACAAACAGAAGAACGCGTTCTGTCTTTGGTTGATGGTCTAAGAAGATATTATCGAAAGCTGCTTAACTGGTAGCAGAACTATTCAAGAGTAGCAATTGAGGTGTATATTCTTTCGAAGGGACTAATCTAGTATAGCCATTTCATAAGTTTTTACACCAAACTTAGTTTATTTTAAACTTAACTATCACTATAATCAAGGTAATCACTAAAAACTAATGTGTCACAAAATTACTAATAATAATTAAAACTATCATTATACTAAAAATACGATCAATATATCGATATAATGTACTATAATTAAACTGCAGCTATAGACAGCGTTTATTACGCTGTACAACAAAATTGAACTTGAAAAGAATTTCCATGTTCTAATACACTGCTTCTAGAGGTTTTTAAGATGCAGATTATGAATCTGCTATGGGTCTTTTCAGGTCTGGTCAAATTTTAGTTATATTCCAATTTGTTTTCAAATAAAACCCGTTCTTAAATGCACGAGAACAGTAGGCAAACTTTTACGTTTACCAGGTAACAAGATTTGTTACCTGGTAGTGATTGAACACGTTTTGGTGCAATTTTTGTTCTTCGGTACATGAACTGCCATTGCCGCAGCTTATTACCTGGTTACAGTTAACTCGTTACCGGTTATTAAGAATCGGCGAGATTTAGCGTTTACCAAGTAACATAATTATTACCTGGTGGTTAACCGGCAACGCCGCAGCTTATTACTTGGTTACAGAGATCATTACCCAGTAGTTAGGAATATGCGAGTTCTAGCGTTTACCAGGTAGATAGGCATGGCTAATCGCTCCGTAATGAATTCAGACTTCATCCGCAACCACCCATCACAAAGAGCTGAGGACACTAGACCAGTCCAGATGAACGAAAGTTATAGTTACCACGCCCGTCATTTCTATCGTTAGGTCGAGTCGGGGTACCCTGCTTATTATAATTACAATAGCCTAGTCAAATGTTGGAGAGGAGAGAATGAATTAATGTTTGACTGGCTTATTTATGAATTCATATCTGACTCGGTTTACATCTGTTACTTTGGATATTAAATCAAGGCATGCTAAATCACTACAGTACCAAGCACTAAAGAAAACAAACTGTAGAACCGGGAAGCATCAAAAGATCAAAACTATCAATCCTGTTCATCTGTTGTATGTGTGCTATTCTTCTATTGGTGTTTGCATTAGAAATCACTTCGTGAACAAACCATTTTGGGTTACGACTCATGAGGCATGTATGTGTTGACTGCATGATACGTGAATGACATCGAAACAACAGTATTTGACCTGACCCAAAAAAATCAATAGCAGATTCGTGATTTTCATACCATAAAGGTATATGAAAACGTGGAAATTTATTTTGTGTTGACCGTTTTTGTATGAAAGTGTTTTCGGTTTGTTTTTATATTTTGAAGTTTATGCGTAAAATACATAATAATTAGACTATTATTGCTATACTCATCTAAACACAAACGACTCTTTATGGCCCACGAGTCTCTTTATGGTCCGACGGGCAATAAAAAAATGTCACCTAAATATCAGAGCTATTTCCTGTAAAACTTGATTTGTTCATAATATAATTTGTCGACTTACCAACAATGAAAATAAGCTGAAACTAATTATTTTGGAATATTTACTATAGTAACGTAACTTCGAGTAACTACGTAGTCATTTAATTATGTTTTTGCACGTCCTATATATATAAGGCTCTACTTTAGTCCCCCAAAAGAGGGAGTAAAGTAACACTTTTACTCCCTGAGTGGGTAAAGTGTTTCCATGACAACAACAACAAGTAAACAACAAAAAAAAGTAATCGCGGTACATGTTAGGATTTTATTATCCTGAAACTATGTGATTTTGGCGTTTGCAGAGTTCAATTGTCAGAATGACATGTAACGAAATTTTCCAAAAAAATTTTCGAAATTTTGAATTTTTGAGATTAAGTCCTTTAGGACGTGCAAAAATAGCGTATATACCACTGGACTAAAGTGCCTTTTAATCCCTCATGTGTTTATTTTATTTTATTTTAAACTCACATTCGGGATTAAAAGATGCACTTTAGTCCCTGGGTATATAATATATTATTTTATTATACCTGACTCATGATCTTGGTATATCGTACTCTTAAGCGTGCGAAATAAGGCCTTTAAAGCTGCCTAGGTAACAAGAAATTAACAACAATGTTAAAATAATACACTCTACAAATTTTGAACAATACAGCAAATTTATACATAGCAACCAAAGAACAATTCTTTTTAACCATTTCTATATCAACGATTAATGATGCAGATTATTTAGAAAAGGTATTTCAAATTACTTTTTCTGTTACAATTTTCAGATTGTAGTGTAGGTATAATAAAAAATACCGTAGAATACACGTGTATAAGAGCCTTTAAAGCACTGCTCCGTTAAAAGGCACTCGGCTTCGCCTCGTGCTTTTAAGCCCGTCGTGCTTGCTTTAAAGGCTTGCTTATTATACACTTGTATTATAATATATTATTTTTACACAATTTGAGATTTGAGATAAAAACTTAATCTGTGCATCAAATAGTGTACGTATAGCTGGCGTAACTTGCTTTTCTGGCCCTACGCATTTTCCGCTTCCGGCCATAAAAAACTCTTTACGCCCTTAATACATAAATAACTGTTGTATCTGCAACCTAGTGTCATGGTATTATAACGGTATTATGTATTCATACATATAGTATAGACTATACTATAAAAAAACCTGTCATTGGAAAGTTCCCAAAGCTTTTTTCTTAGAAACCCTTAGAAGAAAAAACATTTGAACATACGCTTTTATAAACTTTCAGGTTCGTTGTGGGAATGTATTCATAGATCAATCATCTTTGATCTGTATTAATAATAATCAAATAATAGTGTATAAAATTATCTGTACACAAAATAATGTATGGTTTGGAAAAAATATTTGGTTTCTGTACGGGATACCGAACCCGCAGATTGGCATACTACATTTGTACATTTGCATATTACAGAAAATTTGTTAATTTGAAGTCTGATTATCCGCCCTCTTCACAAATATTTCATTATTAAAGAATACAAATAATGTTGGAAAGTATTAAGTTATGTTCTTTAATTACGACTAAATCAACTGATAAAAAAAATAATGAATTATTATTTCAAAATTATATTTCAAATTCTGTTATTAATTTACTTAAAACATATTATACGCACGCCTATGGTTTTCACCGTTTCTTATCATTCAACCTTGCATTCAACAAATAATAATTTTATTATCCGTACACCACCGCGGTAGGAGGTGCTAAGAAAGATGAATTATTGGATGACGTCAGGTGATTAACAGTTAATAGCTTTTTGCCGAACAAACAAACCACGCCTTCCAATTTTGGACTCTTGAAATGCGGATAAAACTAAATTTCGAAAGATATATAACTCATAAAAAAATTTTACTTGCAATTTTAGGATCACTATTGTAATAGACATCACCTAACATCTTTTCGAAAAAAATTTCTTTTTTATTTTCTTTCTTGAAAACTAAAGAAACTAACGGCTTGAAAATACTTCATGCCCGAGAAAATGTTGTCATATATTGTTATAAAAAAATACAGCATTCTAGGTTATACCAGTTTCTATAAATTGGATCCCAAAGTTTACATTTACTAGCATAGGCAGACGCCAGTCTTAACTAAGTACTAATTTTTAAGTAGTACATTGTCATTATTTCCATTTACAGTAATCTGTGCAAAGATAGTTAAAACTCGAGTTTTTCACATCTCTTCCGAAGCTTTTTTGTACGGTCAGAGAGCAATTGTAATAATAGTTCAGAGTAGCTTGTGTTAATTGTTCCAATTTCATTTATTACATACATTATAAATACATTGAGCTTTTCTTGTAAATCTTGTAGCTGAGTTTAGTTCTTAATTACGGAACTTTTTAGAGACTCGTTTTATCTTTCTTTGTTTATTGTTTTTTTTATACTTTGGAAATCCACAGCTCTATTGCTTTTGCATATAATTCTTAAGTGTTTGTTATAAAATATTACAGAAGATGTTTTCAGTCTATATATTTCACAGATGCATGAATAAAATATATAAAAATGCAACAATTAATAAAAATAAAACAATTATTTATTGTTTAGAAGAAGGTTAAGTTTATTAAGTTAATTATTGATTTACATTAAATTATATTTTGAATGCAAATTCATACAGAAAAATTTAACGCTCCGGCAAGGAATCAAACCCAGGACACTCCACTTTGAATATTGATGTTGTTGTCATGCGATATGCTGATCTTCATTAATAATATTCAAAAAATATCTAGTTAATTTGTATGTTTGCTAAAATATCTAATTCATATGGAAAATTCCTCGCTATGTTGATAGTCGTTTTCCGGTAGCTCAGTTGGTAGAGACACTCTCTAGACAGTAGAGGGCCCTGGGTTCGGTTCACAGCCAAAGCGATACATTTTTTATATGAATTTGCATTCAAAATGTAATTTAATGTAAATTACTTATTGTTTATATTTGAAACTTTTCTTATCATTTAAATTTTTTCGAAATTTGACTAATACACGTTTTACGACGTAGTTATGGGAGTGTCAAAAACACATTTTCTATTTTCCTGTTTTGAAAAACCTGATCGCATTTTTGCGGTTTTAATGAGTTTTGCATAGCTTTCCTGGATACATATATTTTTGGTATTAAACTTTAGCAATTTTGGGTTAAGAATTTAATCGAATCTCAAGCCAGACGTTTTACTACACATTTTGATATTTCGTTGGAGCCAGTCGCAGTAAATCAACGACGTATCTATAGCGTATATCAACGACGTATCTATAGCGTAAATCAATGATATATTTAGCTAGTCCTAATGATTTAAGTATTTTGGCACATGAATTCTTAGTATTATGAAATCTTAGTATTTGTTGCATGTAGAGGATAATAACTATTTGGGAGCCTTTATTAAACGTTTTTACTTGTTTATGATTGATGATTTATGTATTTAATTGTTTGTCTATTACAGGTATTTGTTATTATAATTAATCATTTGCTACCTTGGTTTTTGAAAGTTATAGCAGAAGTTTACAATAAGTTTATGCGAGATTTTGAGTATTAATTCGTATTTATCAGGACCTCTTGACTCCGATTATATGAAGCCGTTAAAGGCGTTTTTGGCGCCTTATACATATTATTGGAAAATACCCACGAATTAACCATAAATAGTTCCCACGACCATTAACTTCTTCTACGCTAGCTATCACTTTGCGGAAACCTTTCTCGCCTTACTTAAGTAATTCCGCAACTACTGGTAACAACTCAATTATTTTTGGTTTCCAACGGGTATTAAAACTTATTTGACTTACTTTACTAGATATTGGGCTGTTCAACTCGAAAACATCTGTGGTTATCCAAGTGGCATTCAATTGGCAAAATACTTTTACATTTACAACCATTTAAAAACGTACAGTAATTTATTATTATACATTTCTTTAATGAAAGATACCGATCAATACAAATTTTTGAAAAAAGTAGGAAATAATGACCTACCTTTTTAAAAAAGTATCTGTCAACTGAAAATAATATTGAATTAAAAGATTTTTTATTAATTTTTTGTCATAATTTGATGACATTGATTTTTTTACCGGTTGCTGTCTCGTCGGTTGACAACCAACTTTGCTTTTCTAAATAAAATACCGTATGTATTTTATTTATTTTTTGGAATCAGCATATTTTCTTCATATGGCTAAGTCAAATTTTCAAAGAGAGAATTCTCGGTTGCAAATGCAAGCCTTATCATAACCAACTTCAATTCAACTTTATTCGCTCAAATGCTATATTACTAAACAAACTACCATAAATTCATAGAACCAGGACCAATGGACTCACAAGTCAATGTACAGTCGTTGTTACATACTGGCACCAAAATCTTTGACGAAATTTAATAAAAGTTGTGATTAGCAGTGAACATGATATATTTTAGAAGTGGATATCTATGTCCTAGAAGTGTACATAATTGGCATAATAATCTCCCTTTGTTTTTAAAAATTTAAGTTAAATATTTCAAAAAAATATTCAAGCTATGAAAGTATCATTTTCGAATTCATAATCAGCGTGGAATTCTGCATCGAATTCATATATTAACATAAATCTAAGCTATAAAGTTTGATATTAACAATTATCACCTAAATATAGAAAATTCGATTTTTCTTGAAAATATTATTTAATAACTTCATTTAGACGTACGTACAAAAATGTACTAATATCAAAAATAAGAAACAATTATTTGCTATTTAAAAAAACAAAGTTGGTTGTCACAGCTACGTGACTTCTAGGTAGGTAGGTAGAAAATGGAAAATCGACACTTTTTATTAAGCATCTTTTTCATTTGATAGATATTTAAAAAGTTGCAAGTATTATTCCATACGTTTACTGGTTTCTGTAAAATAAAAATATGTACAATTATCTTTAAAAATACATACAATAAGTAAGTAAGAAGAAACAATATGTGTAGAGATTATTTTGTTTTAAATTAGCCTTTTTGTACCTATTGCAAAAAAGTGTCTGCAATACCTACTTTTTGTCTGTAAGATTACCCAAGCTAAAAAATATATTTTATGATCAGACCTATAACGATGATTTTCGCCCAGCAGGACTTTTACATCAAATAATAACTACTCGATTTACATTTGTATTTATTTTTCATTTTCGATTTTATTTTTTCACCTTATCGAATTTCATATTTTAAAAGCCCATTTTTAAAAATATTCCTTATCATTTAAAAAACATCTTTTACATTCAACTTTTGAAAAGATTTATGTGCTAAAAGAATGCTTTAAAAATTACACTTATTATTGAAAATACGTGGATTAGAATTTTCGCAGAGCAGACTGTCATATAATAGAAACCTTTTCTAAGCACTTGTTCTTTATAAGATCTATTATTAAAAAAATTTTCCAAACGACGGTTTTGTTTTTTAAAATGTTCATTCCAAAACTATATTCTCTAAAAATATAAGTGAACCTAATATAAATTACAAGTAATTTATATTTTTAAGCTTTGGAAATTGTGTAAGAAGATTTTAATGGAAAATATTATATGTGCATAGTTGTAAAGGTATGGATAGCAATGCTATAATGATATAATGGAGAAATGAAGATTTATTTATGTTTGTTTACAACACTGATGATGCCTACTTTGTAGGAGAAATATATTTGTTAAGCAATAATAATTATTTTTAATAATAAAAATAAATTTACAGGATAGTGTTTGGTATTATTTATTATAATTTATTTATGAATGGAATTTTTGAATATGAAGATTTATTAGTGACAGTTTTGAAAACATTGTTTGAAAAATGTGTAATGTATCATGTTATTAGCAGAGATTGTGCTAACAAGTACAATTTCAAGCTTTTTTGTTGGTCACGTTGTGTAGTCAAGTATCAATAAAGTAAATGGTCATTTAGTGAGAGCTGCTTTTTAGTGTATTATTTTTCAATCATTATGCTATAAAATATTCCAGAAGGAAAACTATATTCTAAAATCTAACCGTTTTACCTTTTTTGCAAAAATACACCTTTTCTGATTGAACTAAGTTATTGTATTTCCTTAAAGCTCCCTATTTAAAATTTCTCTTACTTAAAAGCCAGTTAATTTAAACTTTTAGACGGATCCTAGAAATTTGTCTTTTCAAACAATTAATTAATTAATTAATTTTTACTTATACTCCTTTTTCATAAGTTTAAATCTCAAGGACTCCAGGAACTCGTTGAACAGTTCTTTTTCTAAAAAGAAATTTTAAAACACATTTTTAAATTGCGTTTTAAAAGTGTGTTTCTGATAAAAGCTCTTTTGAAAACCATCTTATACAGAAGTATTGTGCAATACTGTTAAAATTCGTATTACCTACATAATGCCATGTTAGTTAATCATGCCAAAAGGAAATTTACCTATTTTAAATAAGCATTATTATACAATTCAAAACGATACGTTAGATTGGATAACCTCAAATTTCAAAGTAATAATTTTGAGTAATTTTTCTTTTCTGAATTAAACTATAGTTATTTATGATTAACATGCACACTTGAACACTATAGGCAGATAAAGGATATCTGGAAAATTGATTTTTCCTTAGAATTTCGTTACTCTGCCTTCTCTATTAACGATTTGGGTGACGTTAATCTATTTTTTCAATTTAATGAAGTTAAGGTCAATTATAATGTAAGAATTGACCTGGAACTATTAAGGGTGTATATATTAATGTAAAAGCCCGAATAGTTTATAGCTGTCTTTCGGACTTTTACCATCTTCCTATAGCAAATGCTCGGATTTACCAGTAAAACCTAGGATTTACTAATATTCGGGCTTTTACAGTAACATATACAAATATTTACCCACTTGCCTTGTAAAAAGTTAGTTAAAACTATGTTTTCTTTATAACGAGGTTCTCTGATATTGAAAGTTTATTGTAATTGAAATTTCCAAAGCTCTTGGTTGAATTATTTGGTGGAGGTTTAGAAAGCTGCTTCTTTACCTGCTTCATACAACCTTTAATGTAGGGCCTGCATTTTGTTGATGATATCATTATAACAACTTGTAATTATGTCGCGCCTTGTATTATTTGAATTTGTTGTCACCTAAAAACATGTATAATGTTTTAATTTGTGAAGATAGGAAGAAATTGTGAAAATGTATTTTTGAGTAATTAAGTCAATAAATAGTTTTAAGCTAATTGTCGTCATCGACATCCAATGGTAAAGTTAACTTTGTTCATACAAACAAAAAGAATAAGTATTATATTACATTGAATTCGAAATTTAATTTCCTATAAAACTATTTAATTAGTTTTTACTTTAATAAAAATTTGTAAATAAGAATTTGGTTATTTTATTCATGTAATGTCAATAATCTTTTATTTTGTTCAAAATTTGTATAGAAGGCAGTTGAAGGTTATGAGAAAAAAAACAAGGAATGTCACACTATCTTTTATTAGAAATATTTAGATTGTTGTTGACAACAGTATTATTTTGAAGGTAGTATATATCATACCGTACAATGGATTAGACATATTCTTTTTGCATGGTAGTTTGTACATTAAATCATCACTTTAGTTTCTAACCTGTTCTTTTTAGGTACCCTTCAATTGTTTTATCCAAACCATATAAAAGCACGGTTATTTTCTCAACAAAATCCACTTCAAATTACATCTTGCAGAAAGTAAACACGACTTGTTTAGATCAATAAAAATTAAGGTTATGTTGATCTAATAATGAAATGTCAAAGTTTTGAGGTTAGATTTATAATTTCAGCGTGTTCAATTAACAAGTGCCAAAAGTTAATTGTTTATTTGGTTCTTCGTTTAATATCTGATAACAAGAAAAGTTTATGGAAATTATTGAATAATTTAATGGATTTGGATATAAAAAAAATTAATATTTTACTTACCATGGTTTTAAAAGAATTAATGGATTTGGTATTCCAATTTTGTAAAGCTCTTTTTTAATTGCAATAATTATGCAAAGATCAATGACACATGTTTCTTGATTTATTTGTCAACGTTAATTGACATTATTTGTAAAAACTGGATAGCTGCTTCAAGGAGAATTGAAAAACATCAAGTTGATAATCTTGTAGTGCCAATTTCTAAACAAGGAAAGGGTGACGATCCTAGTAATTAAAAACCGTGAGTTTTTCTGTAGTATTTAATTTAATCATTAATATGAGAAATTTTGATGATACCAAAAGAGCATATAGAAATTAAACAAATTATTCTGTTTATTTCAAAAAGTAATTTTTTATAGTTAAACTAAGACAATTTTTTGCTTTGAAATGTATTTAATTTAACTTAAAATAAATAATATTTAATTACTAAGGAAAATGAATTACAGAATTAAAAAGAAAAAAAATCTTGTATTTAATCTTGGAAGTGTCTCTGTGGGAAGTTCAGTCGGATTTATTTTTAATACTCCATAAAAGGAGCATATCATATAGGTAGTCTCCCAAACGTGGGGCATTTTATAAAAACTATTAAATAATCTTAATGTTAATATATAAAAATTATTAGAAAATTCTTCTAAATTTTTAAAACATTATTTTTAAAAGGTAAAAGTTTTTTAGACTGCACATTAAAGTAGTTCTCTGGAACATCTATATATTTAAAACACAAGGCTTATTTTTGTTCCAGTTCGTTTGAGAGTTCCATCGGGCCGATCTAAGCGATTCTTTTTTTTATATTAAAGCTTTCGCTGTGTAGATTAGTCAACACTACTTAATTTTTTTATTTTTTAATGTTTATATTTTTAATTTGAAAAACTCTAAAATGTTTAATTTGAGACGGACGAATCGGACATTCACTTGGGGCGTCCTGTCACTTTCTACGGTGGTGAGTTTCGTAACTACTCCGGCTTATAAATATAAAAGGGTGATCGCGGTGATGCAGCCGTCCACTTCCATCATTAATAAGCGGTTAACACGCGGTTAATGTTTAAAGAATTGTAAGGTTGCATAGACAAAACCCGCATAGTTGAAAATTATGGACAACATACGAATTATACAAATAATAGCTTATGGCAGAGCAGTTTCATATTAATTGTATTAAATGCAGGAAATTTTCCAACACCATGTTTATGCCGTGTTTTTGAAATATGTACTAATAGATGTTTTCAAGAATGTTTTAAACAAGATCGATTTTTGATTTTATTCTTATCATTTCGTAAGGTAGAATTTCCGTATGTATGTATGTAGAATAGAGGGGTAAACCAGAGAGGAATATATGTTGGAAGAGAGGAGGGTAAGCTGGGAGAGAGGAGTGCTAGGCTTAGAATTTTCAACTGGTTACGTCTGGTTGCGTTTATTTAAATAATCACTCGCGAAAATCCCAAGGATTGTAATCACACATCGAATGTTGTATATAGGGAAATCCCTCAATGCTTTTAACCGTCATGTCTTGACGAGATTTCCCTAGTTCTCTTTTAAAACGCCAGCTTTATAAGCAAACTGCTATTACTTGAGAGTAAAAGTAGTAACTGCATTAATATATTTTATTAATGGACGGCTTGCACTATTGAAATGTAATGATTAACACCTATATAATATAGGTATACGTTGTGACTGTTGTTAACGCTTGGTAGATCATAATTATACAGAATAAATAATTTTACAAATTACTAATTAACCTGTCTAAGCGAACATTACTTTGATATAGATATCACGCCGTAATTAGCTTGGTTAAGGTAATGGGAAATCTATGTAAACTTCAAACACCATCCACATATATAATTTAAGTAATTTTAGCTAAAAGATTAAATTAGATAACACATACCCGCACCCATTAAAGCTTCTCATCTTTCATAAACTGCAGTTAAAATAAAATATTATCCAGCAGAGGGCGCATCAATAATTTATTTTTAAAAATTGAATTTAAAAGGTAATATATTTCAATATATAACCCAGGGCGGAAATTAGCACTTCCTCACTACAAACCCAATTGTCGCGATGAGAGATATTTCGAACCCTTTGGTGTGGGCGGTGGTGGAGGTATGATCTGTTCAGAAAGCATGAGTAAAATCGTAAGAGCGCGAGGTCACCATAATTTAGAGGTATTCCCTAAGGAAATAATATCTCTCGCATCTAGACGTGAAAATAATACCTTCTGGTTCTTTTTATGTCCAGACCTTTTTGATTTCAAACACACAGAAGAAATCCTGACTCAATTATTTCTAAAACTGGAACTTGGTTTGCTGTAATAATGCGGAGAAAAAATAAAAGCCATTATATTCTCCCGATGAGATGAGGGGAAGGGGAAAGCTTTCTCTTTTCTTTTATGTTAATTCGAATTTGAATAAGGAATTAATTGCATCGGAGCTTAAATTACATGAATTATTTATTTAGAGAACTTATTAACTTCTTGGGGTTTTAGAATTAAGCGGTTTTCAGATAACATACAAATTATAAAGAAATTTGTGCCACCGCGGTGAGATGCAGTGGAGTAGTTAGTACTCGTACTAAATTACATCTCACTTATTTAATTTTATAGTTTTCGGCTCTTAGAGCATTATTCACAATTTGTTTTTATTTCAGAAAGCAAAAAACGAAAAAGAAAGCAGAAAAAGGGTAAAATACGGGATGATACAAATAAATTACATCCACTTCGTCAGTGCTGCTGTTGCTGTTACCGAAAGCGTACGTTTTCAAATATTTTTCAGAGTGACATATGCGCTTTTAGTATCCTTCTAACATGACAGTTTTCGTGTTTGTCTAGCCCTAGAAGGAACAATTTCAAGGGATAGTATCTTATTTGAGTTGAGAACATTCTTCAAATATAATAATATCGTTTTGCCGCTAAGAAGAGAATTTCCGTTATGTTAAATAAACGGCAATAATTAAATTTTAGAATTCTTGTATGAGTGATTTATTCATGATAAACCTAGAAACCAGCTATCGGATTACTAAAATAGATGTATCTATTGGAATTAGGTAGAGCTGGTTAATGATGTAATATTCTGCGAGAAGTTAAGAATACTGTGAACTAACAGTGCTGATATCTACAAATTTCCATTTATATTCTTGCAACGAAGACATTATATCTAAAATTGCCGCTCTTCTGTGGTTTAACGACAAATTTAATAGTAATCTATTTAATTAAATGTCCGCTACGGTAGACGTTAAGTAAATCGCTAAAAGAGACTTTCATACCTAAAACATACGATTATTATCTAGTACACACTTGTCTTTATTGCTTCAGGTGTTACTTAAATTATTAATTCCATTTTAAACAGTTCTAAACTAAAAATACATTGGTGAACTAATTATATATTTATTTTCAATAACCCAAAATACAATGGGCGTTACCTAATTACAGTATCTGGCGAAATCTAATTTACAACATTTAACTCTATACGAATAGATATGCCTATACCACCCCGCTTTTTTAAGTGCATACTGTGTATGAGGCTATATTAGATAGGAAATCTGCCATGTATTTCTAAAGATAAATATTTGAATTGTTCTGCATTCCTTTTTTTAATTTGTAGAAGTTATATACATACAAACAGTTTAATGTTTTCTTGGTAAAATTTTAAAATCTATTTACAACGCTCTTTGAATCCTTAAAAAAGGTACCAAATTGGTATCAGGTTTCACATCGCCGTATAAGGTAAGATTGGCCATGGTAGGTAAATGTAGACTAGAAGAATTCTTGTCGGAAAAACTATTTTAACCCCTACAACTATCTGAATGGTCAATTCGGTTGACTTTTGCCTAATCCTGTATTTCCACTTAATGTGTTTCATCAAGCAACAACGACACTTCCTCACAAAGAGTTGTTTTAGTTACAGGATGCATTTTATGAATTATAAAAAAAGTTGTTTTTTGTTATGATTGTTCTATCGTTAACAGTAACGATTTAGTTTAAGTTCACTTGATTGTAATTTATTCATTTGTTTTGGAAAACTTTGGCGAAAGCAGAATTTATTTTACTCGCACCTGCCCTTGAGTAAATAGCGATTTAATAAACCTCTATTTATTTACTGCTCTCTTTAATAAAGATGTTAGTCATTCTTTGTTTATGTAATAATCTAGTTTGAATTCGTTTATTAAAGGTTTTTCGCCTGAGGTCTTCATCCTTTATCACTTGGTTTTTACGATTGCGTCATTGAGTAATAATTGTAATTGCATCGTTTAACATTGTGGGTCGAATTTGATTGAAATGAATGTCTAGAGAACTTAAGAAACCACACTTAGAATTTTCCAAGTAGCTAGAATAAGCTCAAACAGAAATTTGTTTAAAGAAATTATTCAAGCCATTATTTGTCTTAATGGTTGAACAATAAAAACGTAATTGACAGCCTTTAAGTTGCTGTGCAAAGAAATTTAGAAGATTATTTAGCAATAATTACAGAATTAGAATTTATAGAAAAGAAAAATTAATCTAAAGTCATAAAAGTTAAGATCATTGTGTTTAATTGCCAGGTAAATTGTATGTGCAAGTTGTTTTTTATTGTATATTTATTGTTCTATCTACTATTAATAATAGCTGTGTTCCCATGTTTGACAAACTTAAAGATAAAGTTCAAATAAAATCAGCCAACCTTTCAATTTGCCCATACCCAAATTTTTTTAATGGCAACTAGTCTATTGTCGACTTTGATTCAATTAAACAATAATGTAGTTGCAATAACTTGGCTCCCTTTTGAGTGTTTGCTGCATTTTCAACACGTGCAGGTGCCATAAAGCGTCACATTACAAATTTGAAGCAACTTGAACTTCATGTTTCTAAACATCTCCAATCTTATTCAGATTGAGCAGGAATTCTGATTTACATACTTTTATCATCAATTTTGTCACTTTCAATTTTTTGTTACCATCATTAACATTTAATAGTATATTAAAGTACTGATTTCAAAAGACACGCTTTTAGCGCACGCGTCCGAGTCTAGAAAACGATCCGCGTAGCGGGTAGTTTTCTAAGGGACAAGTGCGCTATAACGTGTTACGAAGCAAATACTTTATAGTATTTTTTCTATTTGCGTTACTTCATTATTAAATAATTAAAAAATACTTAGTTTTAAATAAAATTTTTAGGAATATTTTGGTAAGTAGCATGACAGTTGGGAACACTAGAAATTATGCAATTGTTTTTCACATAGCGTCGCTAACTTCTAAGGCAGTCTGCGCGACGTAGGAATTCCCATTCTTGTCTGATACACAAAAAGTTTGCTAAGCGGCAGGACTTCGTTCAAATTTGCCAGGTGTATTATACGTACTGTTGAAAATTATTATAAATTCAAAGTAAAATGTATTGCAACATATTTGTGACATAAATAATAATTGTTACTTAATGAATTAAAAAATTGGGTAAAATAAGAATAATTATATTTCATTTCATACCTTAGTTGGTAAAGAAATTAATGAGACAAATACAATAGTATTTTCAGCAAAGAATGATTTTTTTAACAAAAATAATTATTCATTGGATCCTTTGGATAATATTATAAGTAGGGCCGGCGGTGGACGAGTGGTGTCAGTGCATCACTCGTGTTCCAAGGGTCGTGGGTTCGAATCCCACTTGGGGCGGCGGGATTTTTCTAATTGGAAAATTCCGCCACCTCAACTATGGATGTGTGTATTCGTGTTGCATGTTAGATGGGGGACAGATGACCTTAGATGTTGGTTCCCCCGTAGTGTAGGCGTGGAAAAAAAAAAAAAAAAAAAATATTATAAGTTTGTAAACTAGATTTTATTACGTTTTAAGTTCATCGTGAGCATATTGCACTTATACACAACATAATGCATCCCATGATGGCAGTTTCAAAATTTACAATTTCGTTAATAATAAAGTAAAAATTTGTACGTCCGTAATGGTGCTACGGCCGCCACTTTCTGTTTTTTGAACAGTTAGAATAAATAAAATTAATTTTTGAGGTTCATTTAGCGACTTATCAGACTTGGGCATATAAAAGACTTTTAAAAGAAAATAGTTCCAACATGAGTAACTTTATAACTCTTACTTGAATCTGGAAAATCTTTTATGCTTGGTCTTTTTGCTGACAGTAGTAAAAAATTAACCACCTGGCATGAAACTTCACGGTTACATTCTTTTTCTCTAAGAATCAATATCAAAAGCTTTAGCTAGAAAACGCATGTTAAAAAAATACAAAGAAACTAAGTTCAAAATATTGCACTGACTAATTGAAAGCAAAATCGTTTTAATAATAGACTGAAATATATGGATAAATCCTAAAAGCATCCTGAACTAACACAACATTTATGTAGCTATTCTAGAATAAAATATTACGAAATAAGCGTGAACAATTGAAAGTGATTAAACAATAAAAATATGATTTGGTAATATAGGAATATTATTGCAAATGAAGTAAAAGCAACTGCAATGCAAGCTAATGTAAATATAGAAAATTTGATTACAAGAGAAAATCTGGAAATTTTGTTTAGACACAATACATAATAGCAATTTAATTAATCGTTTGCGTGTTATAATTAATAAAGTAATAAAGAACACAATCCCCTGATATAAAGCAAACGAACTTCACAGAAATGAGGTCAATTAGTTAAGTGTGCAACGACTGAAAAAGGCCAAAACGATAAAAGAAAACTCACAGCTATAATTAGATTTTCCACAGATTTCCAATATATCGACAGTCATAATGCTGTGCTTGTATACTACAACTTGTTAAAAGCGAATTATCAAACAGGACAAGAATTTAAATTAACGCAGCGAACGAAGGAACGCCCAGGTCACAAAGAGTAAACGAACACGGCCTTTAAATTGAAGATGAAGGTTGAAAATAAATGAAAATCTCTTGTTGAAAGATAATTTATTTGATATTTTAAAAAGTAATTATTTTAGACGTCATTAGTCATGCTGTTTGTTTTAAATATAAGTCAATAATAACATTAAGCAAACATTTTAGCTTGACCCAATTTGAGCAAAAATTAAATCAAAAGAATTTATTGAAAAATTTAAGTCTTAAGAAAAACGGACTAAAATTCAGTAACAATAGTTATTTTTAACCATACCTACTGCACGGTAGGTGCCTAGGTCACGGACATAGAAACCAACGGACTAGCCATACCTACTGGTAATTTTCGTACGAAAGAAGCCAAAGAAACAACTTCGATCTCTTTTTTATCTTTTGTTTTGGTTCTACAAATCTCTACTTCATCTTCTTACTCGTAAAATCTTTGAATATTCCTTCACTTTCTCACTCCATCTCATCATAGGTCGTTTCCTTAATCGTCTTTCTTAAGATATACCTCCCTACAATTTTCTTGACGCTATTCCATTTTTATTCTCATCGAGTGACCTAACCATACAAACGTTGGTTCATTTATATCCTGATTTTAAGAACACGCTACCCATCTTTCTCATATACTAACTCAACACTTGTGTGCCATAATTTGAACCATTTTCGTCAATGGCTGGCGTCATAAACGCAAAACGTTATCGCACAGACGTTTTTAAATCATTCTTAAGCCACTTCACTGAGTGTGATGTTGAAGAAGCTTGACACAGCAGGATGGTACAACTTCTCATGCAATTCTCTTATCATTTCAGCTCTTGGAGGACTCTTTGGCAGTTGCATTATCTCCTCCTGAAATCAGGCCTGTTCGTATTCGTGATCTGACTCTCCTAAACTATTCTCTGTGGGGTGTAATGAAAGGAAGATTTTACAAGACCAATTTTTACATAGTTGATGATATGAAGACAGAAATCACCTCCTATAATGCAACAAATTACAACGTCCACCCTGCAGAAGGTCTTCGATAATATAAACGAGCGTGTCTAGAGA
This sequence comes from Agrypnus murinus, assembly GCA_929113105.1. NCBI lineage: Eukaryota > Metazoa > Arthropoda > Insecta > Coleoptera > Elateridae > Agrypnus > Agrypnus murinus. The sequence goes on along the minus strand of OV816028.1, from coordinate 18,169,974 downwards.
TGTCTTCAAGCCCTCGAGGGACATTTCCAACATCTGCTGTAGGAAGTACTGCAACGTGGTGCAAGTAACGTTTGGGATACTCTGTATGAGATTTAGCAAACACTTGATCGGTAGGTTGATTTAAATGTCTAGATTATGATTTGTTCAAATTCTGCAATAATTATTTTCAATACATTTTTTATAGGAGAGAGTTTTTATAGAAATCTCACCATTTATGTTAATAATTAAATAGTCTTCGAACATGTCAAACTAGCCTACACGCATACTCTAAGAACCTACATTGCGACGTTCCAGTGTTGCCATACCGCTAGCAGAACAAATTTGACCAATTTAAATTTGACCTGTTCTCGTATAACGAAGTGTTAGTGTTTAATTTTTTAATTCTATAAATTAAAAAAAGCAACAGTAGAACATTTAGCAATAAGTTAATCATTAAGAGTTTAGGTATAGACCGAGAAGGAACGTAAAATTCAAGGTGATTATATTTTAATTGTAACTAAATAAAATTTCAATTTGAATAAATAAATTTATATTTTCTACAATCAAACTTTGTAAGTAAGTTTGTTTGCATTTTTATCAATAATTGTGATACAATTGAAAAACTAAATCCTAGAATAATAGAGGATCGTAGAACATTTGTAACAAAGGCCATCGAATCTAGTTTGATTTTTTTTGGTATAACATCTAACTATTTAAGAATTCTTTCTTGACTGTTGATGCTATTCTTTATTTAACGTTAAAATACTGTAACGTTCTTTTTAAATAATACTAAAGGTGCTGTTTTAATTGTCTATTATCAAGAGAAAATATTTGCACTAACACTAATTACAACACCTATAAACTGTTTAACAAACCTAGACTAATTTAATACACAAATAGTTATTTCAAACAAGATTTATATTACACTGATATTTATGTTAAACTACCCACGATGCGGGAATGTGTCTAGCTGGTTGACTGATCCCTTCTCTTGCGCGGTGGTGATTTATATATCCCATATAAGATTGCTGGAACGCGGTAGATCTCTTCTTCGAACATTCGAGTAACTGTCGATGCGTCATATATTTCACCAAGCTCGAATGTTCACCGGCAATGCATAGGGGTTTCTCCCGTTCATTACAATACAATATGACGATTATTGAACAATTACGGGATATTTCTTTATGAAATAAACTGAAAACTATTGTTGTTTATTTAATCTTTAATAAAGAGCTTGGATTAAGTTGGAAATTAGCTTGTTTAAATCGAATTAATTATTTAAACCTGAAGCCAGTGCTATCGAGGCGCCATACGCGAAGATCCCCGAAATTACCTTGAGGAACACTACAATAATGTAAAAATTTCGCGATACACCAAGAATCTAATGTTAGTATAGTATTTTAACAAGTCTACTCATAGTCATATACGCATAAAGTGAATAAAACTTTTGCGAAAGACTAGTGTTTTACAAAATCTGGCGGCATACTGCAAAGTATCGTATGTTGTCGGCCTTGCCGGTTCATTAAGGGCGCTGAAACAATCTTTGCATTGGGGCGCCATAACCCCTGGGACCGGCACTGCCTGAAGCCAAACCAGCTGGCGCCAAACAACAATCTAAGATCCATTCGAATCAATTAACCTTTCAATTTTCTTATGCCCAAAAAGAATGTTAATGAGAAATTTTTTTAGCTGAACTTGGACTAGCTAAACGGTACCTAATAATCTTTAGTCTAACATATTTAAGTATTTCAAATTTTTTGACCAAGTGCGGGGTTTTAGAGAAATTGATTTTGTTTTATTAAAAAACATGTTTAAATTGTTAGCCATTTGGCGTTACAATCATTCCACTGCGAAAAACGTCGTAATAGTTTATTGTCCACTATCAGGCTTGCATATACCGAAATATCTAAGCAATATTTTTAAATAAAATAAGAAAAAGACCGTTTTGAGGAAGAACATGAAGTAAAAGAAAATATAACAGCTTCGAAAACGACTATTCTTTTCAATAGGTAAAAGAATTTTGTTACAATATTCATTAAATTTAGATGTCAATACTCCAACTTCTTCTTTATACAAACTCTGTGAGAATAAATTCCACATATCTTTAGTCAATGATTCCATTAGCAATGCGGAAAAAGAAAAAGAGGAAAACATATAGAACATACTCATCTTTCAATGTGAGGAAGATAGGGATCAAACAATTTCGAACATGAAAGGGGATTTTCATATAAATCATTCATAATATCCCAATTCAGTATTCCTTTCGGCAAACAATATGAAGACTATTTAAAATGATCGAGGAAAACCTGAAACTGAAATACACATATATTTGAACATATCGAATCCTTTTATTTCAATGTTTTCAGTTCGCAAAATAAAAGTTCCAATTTTAAACGTGTATTGAAATTTACGAACTCTGTCTTTTGTGATACGCGAATTTTTCCCCGATATCCGGATTTACACACCAACCTTTTGTTACTTTAAATCGCTGTCGTTATCTAACAAAAGGTTTGTAACGAATCCGTTGATCCTTTTAGTTCCTATTGTAAACGAACACATTTGCCAAGAATTTAACAAAATTTTCTTACCAATTTGTCACTTATAACTTATGTTTGAAATCAGCGCAAAACTTAATAGATTTTAGCAAAAATAAAAATACCCTACATCCCCTTCACGTTTTAGAAATGCAAGAGGAAACTAAAACTGTTCCTTATTTTCGATATTTGGATGCGGTCCAAAACCACAAAACAACTAAAAGTAACGGCCGGAATCTTTGGGAGCGAACGGTCCCTAGATTTATGATTTCATGTGAAATGGGGCATAACTCCAAGTGTCTAAGTTCACGCAGTTATTTTTGGGGTAATTGTTTTATCACTGTCATCGTGTTGTTATCTCGATATACACAATGAACCATATAAATCGTAAACTTTTTCTAAATTTATTTTTACGATCCGGTCTCAACAATGTAAATGGGGTTTTATACTTTTTAATTTACATTTTTATGTTCTGTAGGAGGTAGACGTTCTGGAGCTTTAACTGCCTAGAAATTTCAGAGAGAATTTCAGGGAGGGATTTATAAAATAGATAAGTGGAGTGTGACTGAAGATTTCAGACGTTTTCTTTCCAATTCATAATCATAGCATTAAATTTATCTTTTCTTCTCCAAAACTCGAATAACTGAAAATTATATAATCAGAAATAAAATCTCTCATCTAAATACTAAAAAATAAGCATACATACATAACATAATTCATTCTCCTTTTCCGCATTTGCAGTGTTGGGGTTCCACACAAACTCATGTGGGAGTGCAATGGAGCTATTATAGTAAGCACATTACGCTCCTCCATACTTTATCACTCATACAACTTTCATACCTGATCCTATGGAGTTCAAATACCATTAAATACTAAATTTTTAAAATTCAGTCGCAACGGAGATTTGAACCCCTGTCCCTCTGAACGAGAAGTAGGATCTTTACCACTCGATCACAAGAGGCATTAGAAAACAAACAACCGTTATGAAATGTTTGAAAAATATCTAAAACCAGGAGCTTGAAAGGTCCTCTCCCTATACCAAACAGCAAGAGCTGCATCGTTGTGGAGTATACTATTCACTAGTGAAGTATCTCAAAAAATCAGATATTTCTTAAGATTATCTGTGGTATAACATATAACAAGAATAAGGTGTCCTATAAGGAAGTGTGTTAGCATTGGTGCTATATTTCCTCTTTACAGCAGACCTACATATATGTACCAACCACAAAATTGACAACTATAGCAACTTTCACAGATGATATGGCGGTCCTGATATTTTACGTCGACTCTACATCAGCATCATGATATTTGCACGTATAAGAGTGGCCTAAAAGGTAGCGATGGCGCGTCATCACTCACGCCACTTTCATCATGCGAAAAGAAACATGCTTATCAGTCAAGATTCATAATTGTCGACTCCCACGAAATAACAATACAAAATATCTGTACACGGCTCGCCAGGAGATAACACATCTTTACCAATCCCTAGCGTAAGAAACTAGGCCACAAATTGAGCCAAATATATTGGATCATTGATCGCGGATCACAACTATCACTGGAAAGCTACATACTTATTACTGTATAAGCCTTGGGCAGGCAACTCTGTCTCTCTGCATGGTTGGTCTGGTCTTAGGGCTTCCATCCCTTAGTTTGGGGATGGTCCCAGAATAAGGCTAGAGTCCAGTACCAGCAAGCTCTAGCTTGTTACTGACTCCCTCAGCACGGGTCCTATGGGAAGCCGTGTCGTCGGGTAGTTTCCTGGTGTAGTCAAGAACGGGGATTAACTATGCTCTGGAGTCGATCGCTATTTCTAAGAAATCTATCTCTTTAGGTAAAGTTCGGACGAGGTACTCTCGTAAAGACGCCAATCCCTTATTTGGCAGTCTGGTTTGGAAAATAGTTGGTTATCCTAGGCCTAGGATCCAAGTTCACTTGATGTTGGACTCGGCCGGGCAGTTCGTTTGTTGGACTAGGGATGAATAGACTCCCTTGAAGGACGGACTTGGACGGATGAGCACGTTAATAGCCTTGTTGCCAGTCTAGAGAGATAGTAGAGGGTGAATAGTAAACTAGCTCTTATTAGTGAAAACTGAAAACGCTCATATACGTAATTTATGCGCTAATAGACCGTCAAAATGGGGGCCCCAGCTCAAAAAGGATGGCAATTTTTCTATCGGTAACGAAAGATGAAGCATCAACTAACGACTTAATTGTACAAATTGTAACGATGCGTATTGATAATAATCGCCCCTCCCTCTCGCACAAGCTTGATAGCTTCTGGGACCTAGTTCGCCAGGCTATGGGTAGTAGTAATTATTATTATAGCCTGCTCCAATACATTGGCAAAAGTTGAATCACTCTGCTACTTTTTCTTCGTTCCATTCACAAACAATCTATCTACTATTACCATTGCAAAAGCAACAGCAATATTAGATAACTTTCAGTATTTAACATATACTTGCTGGGTTCGGTATTTTAATCATTTCTGCTCTGAAAGCTCTCGAGTTACAATTACTTACAACAATAGATGCCATAGAAACTGAGCTCTTCGAGTAAACAGGTCTGAAATACCGCACGCGGCTACTGTGTACATAAAGTATGAAATAAATTCATTTTCTCGAAAACTACTGAATGAATTGCTACAATACAATCTTTCAATACTTTCGCAACTTTTTGAAACTTTTTTACTTTAAATGAAACACCCTGTATACTTTTACATTTTAGGTTTCTCTTTGCCCTACCATTTGCCATTTATTAGAAATAGTGAATTACAAGTTGTTCACCATGTTAGAACTCTTAAAAATTTTATAACAAAGGCCTTATATGCCTCAGTTGGCAAAGTATAAGTGGCATTTCTACAGCACTAGTCTTGAGTGGCGTATAATACTTTTATGCCCAGTCGGGTGATTCTGACCGGTTTATGGGTCTGCTTTTAGAGCGTAAATTGCTAAATTAAAGCTCTAGGACTGTAAATTTCCTTAGAGCCCACTAACAGTGTTTAGAGCTAAAAAAATGGCTACCCTTGTTTACGCCGCGCCGTCTTGATAGTAATAATAGTAACTAGACCACTACATCTACCTACTTGAAGTTTTGCACGTTTCATGTTATTTTTATTTTAAAATTAAATATTAATTTAAACTTGGACCGGACATAAACTAACGTATGCATTTCGGGCTTAACTAGTGTGTTAAAGCCCCTTATCGTCTTAACTAACTCTGCGGGCTCTAAAACGCGCAATTAAGCCATGAATACATAATATACTATTATACTCCGGCGGATTATAAAAGATTGTTACAGTCCATAGCAACCACCATTAACCGACGCAAGGCAGCTTTTTCTTTTCTTTTTTTTAATACTTAAATACGATTTTAATATCCCGCGGTATAATTAATCGTTTGAAAATAAAATATTGTATTTTGTTTGGAGTATAAAGAGACTTTATGTATGTGACTTTGTATGGGTTGAAAGCGCGCCTCGCTTCGCTCGACATTTAAATACTACTTACATACTTTAAAAAAGTTTCACTTGTACTCCTAAAAAAATAAATTATTTACTGGTTAAACTATGCCTTTATGTGAAACTCAAACACTTGACATTCTTACGATGATTGGATATGGTGACAAGGTATGAACACCAGAGCAACTATGTATCTACTTTATTTAACACGTGCCCAAAAAGTCCATAAGTCAGTTAAAAGTGTGTAAAATAGAGAAAAAAAATGAAAAGTGACTGATTCCGTATCAGATTTACCAAAAATTGGCTGTCCAGCTAAATACGTATCAACGAAAATTCTAAATTAAATGTTTTATCGGTCGTAGTAGATATTTACACAAGAGTGTTCGCCAGATTAAGTTAGATCTCCAGTTTAGTGAACTTCTATCCAAGTAGAAACAATCTAGAGCTGCTGTCGACAACTCGTGATACCAACAAGCTGGGGCACCACTCCATTATACAGTATCTGTTAGGAGATATTTGAATGAGGTCTTTTTAATCAGGAGAATTGGTAGACGTGGAACCATAGAATGGTCAACGAGGTACCCGGATCTCATCCCGCTGTTCTTTTTCTTGTCGAAAAATTCACCAGGAATATTGTGTAAAAAAGTAAACCAGTCAATATCGGCAAAGTAAAACGAAGGATGACAGCAGAATGTCACAATAGTTCTAAGAAGCAATAAACAAAGTTTAACAAGAATTTATAGACCGTTTGAGATATTTTCAGGCCCAAGAAGGGAGCCAGTTCGAACATTTGATTAAGTAAATTATTATTGTTTGTTAGTTGTTTTTATTTCTTATTATTTAATTGTAATTGTTAATTTACCTGTTTATAATTACACTTTTTAAATCAAGATTTCAAGAGAAATGCAAATATATATACAGGGTGTTCCATTTAAAACAAAAAAATTGCTAGCTGTATTGAAAAACTCAAAAGTTCGACACAATGGGCGATATCAAATTCGAATTTGTCATAGCTGAAACTCCATCAAAATTTTTGTAGTAATCCAATTAGTAGTTTTCGAGATAATTAATTTATTCCATACTTTATTACACAGTATATCTGTACGTATATTCTAACTATAATACTAGTTACTATGGATTAATAAGAAAGACTAACTGCAGATATCGATCGATACCTGTCTTATGCACTTCCTGCATACAAGTTGCAATCAATTGGATTTGGCAAGCGCCAATCCAAAGTATTATATTAGTATAATACTACGAAAAATAAGTTAGAAAAATGGTTTGCCCTAAATGTAAAAATGATATAAAAAGATCAGAAAAATATATAATCTGTTACGGATGGTGTGATAATGCGTTCCACCAAAAATGTGCTAGGTTAAGTGATGAAGCTTTAAAATTCATATCGGAACATGAAAATATACCTTGGTGTTGTGATAGCTGTGCAGAGATGAAGAATTACAAAACTAGAGCTGCTGTTGAAAACATAAAAACAGCCATGGAAACATGGGCGCAAGAAATGAATAAATTGGTAAGAGATGTAGACAGCCAAAAACAGGAAATATCGGAGATAAAAAACATAATACAGGAAGGTAAAGTACAATGGGAACAAAATAATCAACTGCTGGCCGAAAAAAGTGAGACAATTAAAATAAGTTACGCGGACAAATTGAAGAATAAAAAACATGAATCGGTTGTTATTATTCAACCCAAGAACGGCAATCAGAAAAGTAATGAAACTAGGCAAGAAATTCAGGAGAGAATCGATCCAACAACTCTTCAAATAGCTGGTTTTAAAAGTTCTAGTAACGGAGGTGTAATAATTGAATGTAAAAATCAAGAGTCTACGAATAAATTAATGGATGCTGCAGAAAATCAGCTAGGTCAGAAATATAATGTTAAGATTTCTAAACAAAGAACACCGAGGATTAAAATAGTAGGATTGTCAACAAAAAGAGAAGAAGATGATATTATTCAGAAAATGAAGGTACAAAATCAAATTAAGAATGATGAAAACACAAAAATTAAGGTTGTTTACATGAACAGTGAAAAAAACCGACAATACGAGAGATTTTTCTTGTATTTGGAGGTGGACGGCGAGACTTACAGATCTTTATTGAAAACAGGTGTTGTAAACATTGGTTGGGACAGATGCAAGGTTTTCTGTGCGTTAGAGGCAAGAAGATGCTATAATTGCAACGGTTACGGGTATAAGGCTAGTGAGTGCCGAAAAGAAACAACATGTCCACGATGTAGCGGGCCGCATAGTCTAAAAGAGTCTAAAAAGAGTAATGAGAAAAAATGCATTAACTGCCTTAATGCAGTACGGAAATTAAATCTGAAATTCAATGTGGAACATGAAGCCTGGGATAAAACGTGTCCGGTTTTGCAGCATTATCAGGAAATTGAATATAATAAAGGGATCAATCCATCTGAAGTGGTCCAGAAAATAATAAATTGGTCGCTTGACTATTTCAAAAACGGGTAATATTTTTTGTGTTATCACCCCTAAGTATTGGTAGTTTGAAACCACTGTTATTTTATTTTTATTCCTTTTGAGTAAAATATGGCAGCCATATTTGTTTCGTGGTGCACGACGTTTTTTGCGTTTTTTGATGTAAACGTAACTCTTGATATCTCAAGAATGGTTGGTCCTAAAGGCCTGTGGTAAAAACCATTGTACTGTATACATGTCGGGCTTCATTTTTTATTTGACGCATAATTTTCGTAGGATGCTTATTTGTTGGTGTAATTTAACCCCGAAGTTTAATAACGTTTTTGCAAAATTTCCACTTTTTAGGGGGTCATATCTCCAGATGAAAGTGAAGTCTTAGGGCTGATTTTTCTGTTAATGGTACACAGTTAGGGGTAGTTTATGTATAAAATATTTAAAATCTAAAACTTTACTATTTTGGTATTTATGGGCTTTAGAAGTTCTCGTTTTTTCTATTTTTGGTCAACTTTGGCCCTAAATATCTCAGATGGGCACCGAAAAAAAACCGAAAAACCGCATAAATTTTGTAAAAAACCGTAAAACTCGGTCATTATAAAACCATGTATTTTCAATATACAGAGTCGCTGAGATGTATGTAAACGGTCGATTATCTTCTAAAGTAAGATAGCTAGCAAAAAATGTTAAATACAAACGTTTTAGGGCTTTTTAAGATCTATTACAATAAAGACAAATTAAGTTTACAGGATTAGTCAAAAAGTAATGACAAAACAAAGTTGCTTTTCTAAACAAAATTGTATAGCATATAAATATTCCTAAACTTAACCGTTTTCGAGATATCGAACTTTGAAAATTATTTTTTACTACCTTCAAATTTATTAAAAAAAAGCCGGAAATGATGGATATTTATTATGAAAATTACACAAGGTGGGGGATATGGTGATATGGATTCATATCCATAACACCATAAGAATGCATGATACGAAAAAATGTATTTTTTAATTAATGTCCTGGATATTTTACATTTTATGAAAATAATAGTTACGCCAGAAAAAAAAGAGAAAAAAAATATTTTCTTTGGAATTCTATTTTATAAGGTGCTCAAAGTGTTCACCATTTACTTCCTGACAGTAATGAATTCGCTGAACAAAATTTTGTAGTGAATTTAAAAGGGCATTTGGAGGAATATTGGAAATTTCTTGCCTTATCCTTTCTTCCAACTCTCGATATTTTGCGGCTTATTTTCGTAGACCAGATTTTTTATTTGACCCCACAGAGAAAAGTCAAGCGGGGTCATATCGGGAGACCTAGCAGGCCATCCAATTGCCCCCCTACGTCCAACCCATTTTTCAGGAAAAATTTCATCTAGATATGCCCGTACCGCAAGTCAAAAATGCGGAGGATCTTGTTGAAACCATATTTGTTCTGCTAGTAAATTGGGATTGTTATTGTTCGGGAATAATCATCTAAGCTCTGGAATGAATATGCATATCTCACAAACGTAATCAATATCGTTCAGCGGTCAAATTTTCGTTTATAAAATAGGGTCCTATGACGTGTCCACCAATAATGCCACACCAAACATTTACTTTTTGTGATCGTTGGGAGTGAACTTCCTCCATCCAATGTGGATTTTGGTCTGACCAATACCTACAGTTGTGTCGGTTTACGTGCCCGTTTAAACAAAATGTATCTTCGTCAGAAAATAATCTGTGTGACAAAGTTGGTATTTTGATTTAATTTATCCATAATAACTTCGCAGAACTCGATTCCACGATCAAAATCGTCTTCACTTAATTCTTGTAACAAATGCACTTTATATGGACGGAATTGTTTCGAAGAATATCGAGTCATGTTATGATTTAAAGCCCTCTGTTCTGGCGAATTTATTGGATTTTCCACCACACCTAACATGACATTCAAAGAATTTTCTTCATTTGTAACGCTTACTGGTCTTTCACTAGCATCATATTGTTCATATAAGTATATTTGTTTAATTAGAAGTATTATAATACCATAAAGATTTAAAGATCACCTCTTCCAACTGTAGCCAACATCTTGACAGATTAAACTGAAAGCCTCCGTAGAACGAACTGTAATGATACACGGATGGAGATGGTAATGTATTGAAAATACATGGTTTAATAATGACAGAGTTTTATGGTTATTTACAGTTTTCAAATAAGCATAACTCTGTTCTCAGGCTAATATCAAAGTTGAGATTTTTACCATAGTTTTCCATCATATGGCACTTAATTCTCACGTAATATAGAAAAAATCCATCCGTGCCCATCGGAGATATTTAGGGCCAAAGTTGACCAAAAATAGAAAAAACGAGAACTTCAAAAGTCCATAAATACCAAAATAGTAAAGTTTTAGATTTGAAATATTTTATACATAAACTACCCCTAACTGTGTACCATTAACAAAAAAATCAGCCCTAAGACTTCACTTTTATCTAGAAATATGGCCCCCTAAAAAGTGGAAATTTTGCAAAATCGTTATTAAACTTCTGGGTTAAATTACACCCATGAATAAGCATCCTATGAAAATTATGTTCAAATTAGAAAATGTAGTCCGACATCTAAACAGTACAATGGTTTTTACCGTAGGTCTGTAGGTTCAACCGTTCTTGAGATAGCAAGTTTTACGTTTACATCAAAAAACGCAAAAAACGTCGTGCACCACGAAACAAATATGGCTGCCATATTTTAATCAAAAGGAATAAAAATAAAATAACAATGCTTTTGAACTGCCAATGCTTAGGGGTGACAACATGCAAACAATTATTGTTTACTGAAATGGTCGTGCGACCAGTGCTAGACCACTTCATATGGATTGACCCAAAGTTGATTTTTTAGGTTAAAGGAAAATCGTTTACATGATAATAAAGTAGAAAATTGTGGAATTATGTATACTAATATTGAAAAGTACCTTGCGCATACCGAACAACTGGAAATCTTAGCAGAAATATACCAACCACCCTTACTAATGCTAAGTGAAACGTGTACAACTGACCAGATTAATGATTGTGAACTCAGTGTTGATAACTATAACATATTAAGATGTGACTACCATAGTAGGCATACTGGAAGCGTAATAATGCTTTTTAGAAAAGACATTAAATTTAAATTTCTAACAAATGACATACTTGAAAAGAACGCGTGGATAATGAGTGCTAAGGTGACCAAAGGGCTCCCTCGCGGCATATATACCGTATTGTATCATTCCCCAAACCAAAGTGACAGTGAATTCCTCGAATTCTTTGAAAATTGGTGTGAACAAAATTTATCCAATAAAGAAAGACATGTAATAATTGGAGACTTTAATATTAATTGGTTTAAAGTAACATCTAGTAGTAATAAGTTAAAAAATATTGTTCATTTTTATGGTATGAAGCAAATTGTAAAATCGGCAACAAGAGAGGTTGAAAATAGTAGATCTTTAATAGATTATGTGATTACCAATGACAACAATTTAGAAGCAATAGCACCCCAGTCCCCTAAAATTAGTGATCATTCCTTTGTCGGAGTTCGTTTTCAAAACCAAAATTTTACAACAACGTATTTCGAAACTAGAACAATCAGGTCAACAACAACATACACGGAAATCAAAATACAAACGTTGTTAAAACAGTACGAGTTTGTAAACAACACTAATGTTGATGGCATGTGTACTGAATTGCAAGAAAATTTACAAAACTGTGTCAATAGTTTAATACCATGTCAAACAATAATAATGCGTAAACAAAACAAATGGAATACACAAGAACTCAAATTTCTTAAAAGTCAGCGAGATTATTTGTGTAAGATAGCTAGATTAACAGATGACGTAACAGACTGGAAAACATTTACAATAAAACCGTTAGAAACAGTAAATCTCAATATTACGAACGCGAGATCGATAAGCTTAAATATGATTCGGGCAGATTATAGAAAATGTTGAAAGGCCTATTAAATAATAAAAAAAATTGTAGCTCTAATTATATCACTTTTAATCAAAAACAAATTGATGATCCGGAAGAAATTGCTAAAAATTTTAATGATTATTTTATTAGCAGCATTGAACAAATTCATTCGAGTATTAGCAGCAATAGTTTAATCAATTTCAATAATATAGGAAGAGACTGTGAGGCAATTTTTAACTTTTCTCCAATTTCAGTTCAAGATCTTCAAAAAGTCATTAGCGGTATAAAAAGTAAAAGTTCGACGGACGGGATCACAATAAATATAATTAAAGATTCGATGCCTATTATAGGAAACGTGTTGGTAAACATAATCAATAGATCATTTGAAACGTCAAAATTTCCGCAAAATTGGAAAACGGCTACAGTTATTCCGGTGCCGAAAATTGCAGGGACTAATAAATGCGATGAGTATAGACCCATAAATATGTTACCCACATTAGAAATTGTTAAAATTCAATTAGTAGATCATCTTGAAAATAATAAATTGCTTTTGGAATACCAATCAGGTTTCAGAAAACATCACTCTTGTGAAACATCATTAAATATGATCATGGCAAAATGGAAGGAACAAATGGATAAAAATAAGAAAATAGTTGCGGTCTTTTTGGACTTAAAAAGAGCATTTGAAACAATTGATAGGGATATCTTATTAAGAAAAATGGAAAGATACGGGATTAAAGGTTCAGCCAATAGATAGTTTAGAAGTTATTTAACTAATAGACATCAAATTACCAGGTTTAATGAAGACAATTCATCCAAAAGACAATGCAATCTGGGGGTACCGCAAGGGTCAATCTTAGGTCCATTACTATTTATACTTTATATCAATGATATAGACACGCAACTTAATGCCTGTGATATAAATCTGTTTGCAGATGATACCTTAATAACAGCATCGGACATAGATGTTAAACTAGCGATACAAAAGGTAAATTCAGACATGACAAATATAACAAGTTGGTTAAAACTCAATAAACTAAAACTTAATACATCAAAAACTAAAGCTACGATAATATCAAACAAGGTATGCTCTAATTTAACGGATGGGGTAAACATTGATGGAGAAAATATAGAAATTGTTGATGAAATGAAATATTTAGGAATTATAATAGATAATAGACTAAAATTTAGCAAACATGTAGATTATGTTGTAAAGAAGACAGCTAAAAAGATAGGTTTCTTAGGTAGATTAAGCAATAAATTAAACATATCGTCTAGAATATTAGTATATAAGAGTATTATTGCTCCACATTTTGAGTATTGTGCCTCAATTCTATTCCTAATAAAGGAAACTGATATGCAAAGACTTCAAAAATTACAAAACAGTGCTATGAGGATTATTCTGAGTTGTAACAGAAGAACTAGAATATCCTTTATGCTGGATATCCTAAATTTTTTCACCATAAGACAAAGAATTTATTATAAAACTCTATTTTTAATTTTTAGAATAATGAACGGGCAGTTACCACATTACATGTCAAAATTCATGACGTATAACAGGGAATACCATGAATATAACACTCGAAATATTAATGAATTTAGATTACCTTTGCATACAAAATCATCCTCACAAAATAATGTATTCTATAAGGGGTTAAAATTATATAATGAACTACCACAGGATGTTAAAAATTCATAAAATAATAGAGAATTTAAGCGAAACGGTTGTAATTTTATTAGAAGTAATGTATACTAAATTGATTTATACCTGTACTTACAGATTAAATATAGCGGTAGGTAGTAATTAGTATTTTTAGCATGTAAGCAACCAAATGTATCTAAATAACATCATATGATGGAAATAAAGAATCTAACTATCTAACTAACTTTGAAGGCAGTCAAGTACTTCAATTCAATTCCAATGTCCAGCGTTTGTACACAAAAGAGAGAGAATTGGAAGCTAGAATCAATTCAAGTTAAAAGCGTTGTTTGAGCTTAGCAGCTACAACTTCAAACAAAAGGTAATTCAAATATCTCAATTTATATCAGCAAAGGAATATATATTCCAAGTTGGTGAGATGCATCAGAATGCTCCGTCGTCCGTCCGGCGGCGTCGGCGACGAAAAGGAATCATCGATCGATGCAAAAAGGAGGAATGAATTATACGTTCCCACTTCTTATTCTTGTTCTTCCTCCTTGTTCACTTGTTTTCAAATTAGTAGAGCGATCTGGTGGTGTGTTCTTCTAAATAATGTATTTAAATTTTGGCAAATGGGAATTTAACTTGAGAGGAGGACTTTTTGTAGTTACTACGACGTAATTTTCTTATGTAAAACGGTCAAAGTGTTTTCCGATTTAGAATATTGGAGGAGAGAAAGGCGATCGAAATTTGCAATTTAAAGCGAAATATTTAAAAATGTGCTGAGAAAATCATTGTTGATGGCAAACGTAATTGGATTTTGGATATTCTGATTTTTTTTAACGGGAGAAATGTAATATTCATGTAAAGAAAGACCCGCGAGTATGTTAATTAATGAAAATGGTAAGCACTGTAATGTAAATTTGAACATTGAAACTAGTTCAATCTATATACTATCTCTATATACGCTCTCCGTATCTAATTTGACAATGTTGGACATCATGTTACAATATACGCATAACATTTGTAATTTAGATATTAACACTGAATTATTAAATTAGTAACTGCTTTACAAACAATAATTGTTTTATATCGCTTGGATGGAACTGTACATTCCTGCATTACAGTAAGATTTCAATAGCAATATTATATTTAACAGTATAATTATACTATATAAAAAAATAATGCTTTCTGCTACGATTTTAATATAATCTTATAAAACTACTATTTTTGTTAATATTTCAAGTGCCCGTCGACTATGCGGTTGTTTAAATAATCATGCGTTAAATATACAGATCGAAAATCAAAAACAAGTTTTTAATTGAAAACAAACTTACTTTTTAATGGAGAATTCAAATCTGCAATAAAAAATGGGGGTTCCTAATTAAGATTTCAAAATTGCCCCTTTCCCCCTGTGGGTGGGGGGTCGGGTGTGGTATCATTGGATAGCTTTTTGAAAAATATTTAAGATGTCTTTTTTGTTTTTTTAATCTTACGTGCATGTCTCCAGATATTTGACCGTTCCGGGACCTTCTCTGCACCCTGTATGTAACGTGACCTATATGAGGCGTGTCTGAAAAGTTCGGTGAATGGTATCGAAGAACAAAGAAAAAAAGATATAAGCAAATAATCTTTATTGGCCTTCAAAATAATCGCCTTGCAACACAACACACTTTTGACAACGTTCATAAAGTTTCTGGGAACTGGCAGTAAAAGTATTTTTAGGAATCGACCGCAAGATCACTGTCGCACGTTCTTGGATCCACAAAACGCGCACCTTTTATGAATGTCTCGAGACGGTGAAACAGAGAAAGTAGTCCGTAGGCGCCAGATCAGGGGAGTACGATGAATGTTCGAGAACAGTTACGCCATGCTGAGCTAAGAATTGCCACACTCGAATGGCACAATTTGCAGGAGCGTTGTCGTGTAGCAGCTTCTACTGCCCAGTCCTGTGCAACTCATGCCAAACACGCAGAATGCGTGTTTCAACACTTTCTCGTAGAATGCGATGTTTACAGTTTGACCACCAGGAAAGAATTCTCGATGGATGATGCCAATTAAGGTAATTAACGTTATCTTAACTTTGGACTTGTGAAGGCGACTCTTTTTGAGCTGCGGAGAAATATTCGAACACCATTCCATTGATTGCCGCTTGGATTCCGGATCGTACCGATACCACCACGTCTCATCATCTGTGATCATTGTTTGCAGAAAGGACGGATCCTGGCCTCCTTCGCTGTTCTACCTGTTCTACGCAATTTGTAGCTGAACTTCATCCTAACGCGTTCCTCCATTGCGCTGTAAAAGTACTCACACTGACCACGTTTGACCGCCAATATCTGGTAACCTTGGCTGCCAGCTGCATTCCCCACTACATGGCGCTTTTAAATATAACTCAAAATATATCTATAACAATGCGCGCGCACGTTTGGCTCGTTTCCGTTGAGATATCAGAGCATTCACCGAATTTTTAGACACATCTCGTATATCTGATGCGTGACTAATTTAATACATTCATAAATATTAAATAATTCTTTTGTACAGCATTAAAGTAATTTCTGTGTTAATAGCTTTTAAGTTTGTTTACGATCACTTCAGCAATTCAAAATTACAGTTTCATGCTTAGACACAGTTACAGAGGCTAACAACTGCCATGTCTCCAAGTGTCAGCAACTAACAGTTTTCGTGTCTCAATTACTTAGAGATTGTGATATTCAGTTGAGAATTTCAGTATAAGGTTTTGATGATTAAAAATGTTTCAATTTTAAATCTTTCAACAGTTTAATTGGCATTAGAATCCAAGGTAATTTTGAACCTGAGCTTTCGTTATAGCGAAGCTTTTAAAGGTTACAATATCACACCTTTTAATTTCAAATTCTTAAGATCCAAGTGTACCCAAAAAAATTTAACGGTACATTCAGAAATTATAAAAGAAATCACAGTGGATTTACTTATATTGTGAATAACTTTCCCAAATTTAAAAAAATCATTACAAAGGGGTCATTTAGACACCTAACAAAAAACCTGCATTTTGCCAAAAAACCGGATTTTTTGGCAAAAAGCGGGTAATAGTTTAGTCGCTAGACATACGATTTTCTTAGAATTTTGGGAAAATAGTTCAAATACTATGACTTAAGTGGTATTTTTTGGTTAACTTTGAATGTATAGTGAGTCCAGGTAACTGAGTCCAGGAGAGTAAGTCCAAATGACTGAGTTCAAGAGAGTGAGTCCTGATAAGTGAGTTCAAGCGAGTTATTCCAAGTGAGCCTAAGTGACTAAGTCCAGGTGAGTGAATGAATCCAAGTGAATGGGTCCAAGTGAGTGGGTCCAGATGACTGGGTCCAGGTGAGTGAGTCCAAGTGACTGGGTCCAGGTGAGTAAGCCCAAGCGTGTGATGCCAATTGAGTAAGTCCAAGTGAGTAAATCCAAGAGATTAAATCCAAGTGCGTGAATTGAAATGAATAAATCAAAGTCAGTATTCAAGTGAGCGAGTCCAAGTTAGTGAATCCAAGAGAGTGGATGAGTGCAACAGAGTAAGTCCGCTATTTCATGTGAGTGAATCCATGTCAGTAAGTTCAAGTGAGTGAGTCCACGTGAGTTAGTCCAATTGCGTAAATTCAAGCGAGTGAATCCGCATGAATGTATCTAAGAGAGTAAGTCCGCGTGAGTGAGGTTTAATAAAATTCTATTGAAGTTGTTCGTTCACACCGCCCCTTTTTGTTTCTGCAAACTGTCAGAGTAACCAAAAGCTTTTAACGGACGATGGGAGATAACTTTTAAATAGAATTTCATGACACTTGGCACTGGCAATATGAGTCATTTTAACGTGGTCACATCACCGTCCGCAAGACGGTATGTGTGTATAAGTCTGTATAATTGTCTCTCTGTTGTTCGAAAGAATATTACTCCAGTACTTGACAGACTGGTCATAGTGTAACTGCTGCTTTCTGTAATGAGATAACAAATGCAATTATAAACTTTAACGTTAATGTATTATAAAAATCTTTTTATGCCATTTGCAAGTACCAATTGTTTATATATAAAATAATCATAAATACAAAAATGTCAATCGTATTAATCCTTTTTGTAAAAATTTCTTTACTGTATTAATTTAATAGGGTACACTCTTAATGGTAGCGTAATATGAATTTGATATCTTCAAGTTATAATCGGAAAGTAAAAATGTTATAATTCCTTACTATTGATTATATTTGTTTGATTTTAGATTTTCTAAATACCTCACTTTAGGAATTGTGGTCTACATCTTGAGAAAACGTAGCAAATCAATACTTTTTAATTTTCTCTTACAAATCTCTAAATCATGATCTCAAAAATGTATTAACAAACAAATAAGATAATTTTTTTAGATGTATTTTCCACTTAAAAACATTTTTATCGATAAAGCTAAATTAAATGAAAAAAAAATCAATCCTATACCAAAGTGAAGTGTGAATTTCCTGTTTTGATTTGTGTTGTAGGTTGCGGGGTTGGCTTAGAAGCTTTCCCTTTTTTCTAAATCAAGTTAAAAATGCAATTTCTCCCACATACACGTTCCGGTTTGAATTAAATTTCTTGCATACTTGGCTTCCACAGATCTACTTTCAAGCTCATTTCCCAATTTTCACTTTTTGCCTACTCCAACATCGATCAATACGAGTACTTTTTCTTAAACAAGATTTTCAACCTAACACATGCTTTTTCCTACACCCCCAACCCACATTAGAATTATTAATTAAATTTAACATGTAATCGCAACACGATTTGCTACAGCAGTCACATACTCATCTACATTTAGACTAACAGTAAGAAAATCCCCACCAGCACCTTAAACTCTACCCATATAAGATAAATTAAAAGAAAAACGTGGAATTTGTACAAAATAGGTTTCAGCACGCAGAAAAATCTCTGTTGTTTTATTAAATACTTTTCTTTTCACAATCGCTTTACGTTTAAAATTCTAACAGCTTCTTCTTGGCATTTAAACCAATTTAAGAAAAAACCTCTTGTACATGTTGTGGGTTCTTTAATAAACATAGAGAAACCTAAAAGCTAAAATTATACGAAAAAAATTCTAATTCACAATATTGAACTGTCTGCGAAATGATGGAATACTGCTCGGAATTTTAAGAAAAGTTTTCTTCCTGCTGCTGAAGGTGTTTCGGGTTTATTATGCTTACCTTTTTGAAAGCAAAAGGTCAGAATGTGTAAAAGTTTGATCGAATTTTCGTTCTTTCTTTGGGTAAAATGTAAAATTTAAATTTCTTCGTTTCCGCAAGGCTAATGTGACAGAAGAAGAAAGTTCCATTTTTTTAATATGTAAATATTGTAACAAATTTAAATTTGTTTGATTATTGGGTGTGATAAACCGTATTTTAACGTGAATTCGTGTATAATGTCGTCACTACGTAATATAAGTACATGCATTTTAGACAACTAGCAAAATCCTAAGGTTGCGAATAACGTTAGTCGATATTTTAAATGTATGATAATTAAAAACTATAAAAATAATTGTAATCCCCTTGTGTTTATTGTTGCGAGCATCTTTTTTAACTTGTGCGCAAACGAACAATTCTTAAAACATTCTTAATTTATTAATGATTTTAATGCTCATCTTGATTCTGTATATCTTAGTAATAATTAAAAATCCATAAAAGATATTTATAGCATGTGTACAAGTGATATCAGCTATTGAAGTATGCTAAAAATTATTCCCGAGGACATTTTACGTCATATTGCATGCATAGAAATACTTGATTTATTTAATCATAAGTACATACGACGTTTTTAGCTTGTCTATAAACAAAAACTAAACCCTTTTATTTTTTTATAATTGTAATGTTTATTTTGATCTGGCATTTCTTAGTAATATTTAAAAGTCAAAAGAATATATTTATATTATGTGTACAAGTAAGTGATATTTGCTATTGAAGTACACTAAGAATCATTCGCAGGTCATTTTAAGTCATATTGAACGCATGGAAATACTTGATTTATTTAATCGTAAATACATACGACATTTTTAGCTTCTCCATAAACAAAAAATCGAAACCATTTAAATTTTTTTTATCGTTTTAATTTGTCTTGATTAGGTATTATTTTATTAATATTTAAAAGTCAAAAAAATATATTTATATTATGTGTACAAGTAAGCGATATTTGCTATTGAAGTATAGCACGAGGATGTTGTTTGACGTTATACTGCATGTATGGAAACGATCGCCTTATTTAATGGTAGGTAAGTAGTAGCATGTTTGCTAAAGGACAAACAAATAATAAGGAAGCCTTTTGTTTATTTTGATTATGTATTTCGTAGTTATATTCAAAAGTCGATAAAAATGTTTATATTGAAAATGGTAAGTGATCATTATGATGAAATATAAAAAGGTTTCGAACAAATAAAATCTTCAAAGGTGTTGACCAAATTCAAACACCTTATTGACTAATATCATTTAAATATTTAAAGGGTTATCGCAAAGTGCAAAAGGAATCGGTCATCAGTCACGTGTTACATAAATCTTATTTTCGTTGTATGCTGTTTTGTATTTACTATTGTTCAGAATAAATTTATTAGTTGTCTTTTTTTGTTTAAAACCCAAAAGAAAAACAGCGAAAAAACGAAATTAAAGAAAAAAGAAAAACTCTTCTGTAAACGTTATTTTTTGCTATTTTTCATCTAATCTTGCCCCAGTATCGATGTTTCGCTATTGGACAACCACAGTAAAAAAGTCGACCTCCTCCTGAGTGGCGTCAAGTCAATAATTTACTCTAGGATATTGTATACTTTTTATTAGTTTTTTTCTTCTTCTCGTAAGTTTCACTGAAAAATCCTCCAATTTTAACGGGAATTAAACGACAGTGAAATATGTGTTTAGAATACAAATAAATTTTTCTTATCTTTTTTCTATAATGAAATTCCTGAGATGGAATGCTTTTGTTTTTTAGCTTCTCCCAGGTAAAGAATTCTGGAACGAAAACCCTGCATGAATTATTCTTTAATATTTTGGTTTTTGTAAACACATTCGTTTAGATTTGGTAGTTAATTATTTTGCTTGTGAAACTTATTTTTCACTTAATAATAGTTTAACATATTCTTATGACAATTTTATAGTGTAGATACTTACTCTTTGAAGCTAATACTAAATACTAATACTAATAATAAATAATAATAAGATACTTACTCTTCATTTCTTAAGAACCTTAAGTGATGAAAATCAGCCAATTGAGTTATTACAATTGCTTTACAATAAGAACTATAAGAATCTAAGATTATACAATTTTAAATGTCTTATATCTTAAACTTAAACTACAAACCTCAGTCGCGAAATACGCGATTGCTATCCAATTTCATTTCAGAAAGTTGCTTAAACTATCCATTTTAAACAGTTCGCAATTAAAACTGATATTCCGTATAACACACCGCTTGCTCGAGTGCAGACAAATGCATTATCTTATTTCTGTACCTACTACTATTAAAATCTTTATATAAGGCTGTATTAGATAGGAAAATTATTTTGTATTTCGATGAATAATTTTGCATTCGATAATTTGAATTTATTAAAATTTTATTACCTATATATTCTTTGGTAAATTTAAAAACCTAGAAATTTATGGGGAAACAGGCTTCCACAATCCAGATTGTAAGAAAGTGTTTTTCTAAAGTTTTCTTCAATAACAAGTCATTTTTTATGTAATGCAAAATTACGTAGAGTCACTGCATCTAGTTACCTAGGCCAGCTTGTCGACCAGAGTACCGCAAACCGCCGCCATATTGAGGGAAACGAAGCACGAAATTGTTCATTATTTGTTCTGTATTGAATTTAATCAAATCCACTATTACTTTAAAAGGTTTTCCTTATTCTGAAAAATCAATCCTCTAATATGTCAAACACGTAGGTTTTAATTTGTCCATTATTAAAAATCACCCTTCTCTGCTCCAATATGGCGGCGGTTTGCGTTACTCTGATCGACCAGCTGGTCTAGGTGACTAGATGTAGTGACTCTAAATACGCATTACGCATTACATTAAATTACGCATGTTACAATGCCATCTACATATTTGACATGTGCAAGATTGGATCAGATTTAACAAAGGCATTAGACAGGGAAGCTTTTGCTAATACTGCTTTATGACAGGTAAAGAATCCATAAGTTTGGTATTCCATGAAATCTTGGTCCGTCCTATAGTGCCAAAATCATTAAAACCATCCTCTTATCGATTGATTTTTGTCGAATGACATATTTCCATCCACAGCGTATTCTTAGAAAATGAGCATTCTTAGATAGCTATTTTGGTTGATATATCATCAGCTGTCACATTTTTGCAAATTATAAGAAAATTTGTTTTTGTGTCGGTTTTATCGTTAAATGTAAGGTCTACTTGAATTTTAATTCATTGTAGTGGTTATCAATTATTTTTAATTAGTAAAATTATCTTTGTTGGTACCCGTCCTTGAGTAATTTCTAAATTAAAACTTTCAATACTCTGTGAAAGTAAGTACTTCTCTAGCTCTTATTTATTTTTCACATTAAAAAAGTTTTTAGTCAATCTATGTTTATCTAAAGAACTAAGTTCAATCATTCGATTAAAGACTTCACTCTCCGAGTAAATTTCTTTGGAGATATTCCCTGGAATAAAACGTAATTGGTATGCATCAAGTTGAATTAAGCTGGTTTTCATCTTAGAATTTGATGGAATTAAAATCAAAATGGCTCCAAAAGCACATTAAATTGAATCAAATCTTAGGTGTTCGTTTTCAGTAATCATTCAAGCTTTAATTATTTTTTCTAAAGAATAAAATCGTAAGTGACAGTCTCTAAGTAGTAAGTTAAGTAATCTCGCGAAATAATATTGTTTGGCTTGTAAAGATAATCCTTTACCAACTCAACATGTAATATACTACTACGCGCCACTGGAGGTGAGCCAGGGCCAAGTTATATCAAAACAAAAATTCATTTTGTCAAAATTTTATTTTCCTTCAACGTCTAAAAACATATTTTGAAAAAATTACATTCAATTAATTCTTTACGTTTGAAGAAAAATAATATATTTTATGCGGAGTTAAAGTAGATTCTCTTGCTTCGGCTGTTTTACCTGTCTCACTAATGTTCGGCAGTCAAACTAACGGCCTCAACACAAAAAGCTTCACTTTAGCTCCTTATAAAATTATATACTATTATTATACTACATTAACATAAAAGTATATTCTTTTCGTAATTTATTTTTCTAGAACCTTTATCGGGCGATGGGACAGTTTGAACGGAATTTTGCGTTTAATTGTACAGCTGACGGTTTCTAAATAAACTTTTTGTTTCAATAAAATAAATTCTAAATCAAAACGCGTTTAGTATAAAGTGACCTTAAACTGATTAAATTACTTTCAAACTTCTAGGGCCAATTGATATACTTGAATTTGTTTATGATTACTTAAATAAGTCAATTATTGACATAACATTTCCCTTTTTGCTAGATTAATTATTGATTAATTAATTTTCTCCATTGCATCTTAACGTCATAATACCATCTCCATAGAAGCATTCTTCTAATACTGCTTTGATGATGTTATCGTAAATACATGCTTTATTGTAATTTAGTTGTGTACACGTCGTTTGTTTACTAAAATAGAATGTGTCAGATTTATTGTTATTTTTTTAATATTAACTATATTCTGTTGCCAATTTTAAAAATAATTTCCCTACTGCTACTGACAATGCATTCATAAAAAGGCCATATTCTTCCAAACCTGTCATAAGCAGCTATACTTTGTGTTGTGTACTCGTTTAGCAAATGATCTGCACAGGGCCCGGTTCGAAGGATACGTAACATCTTTGTTGGAATTCTACTTTAAAGACATAAAAATGTTAAAAAGAAAGATAAATTATAAATCCTGAAAGATGGTTATAGAATGAGTTTAAGTGTTTTTGAAGTATTTATTTCTAACGATCTATTTTTGTATACGTTATTGTATGTATAAGCGATGCACATTCGTATTCACCGAGTGATCGTGATGAAACGTAAAAAATACATTTTGGTTCTGTCGTAAAAGCTTTTTAAAGATAGCTTCTTTCCTGGGAAACCGTGAATGAGATGAGTAAATTATACCGCAGGTATCCTAAGAGTATTAGAGAGGTTGTCGTAAAATGCGTATAGAATCCGGATCAAAAAAAAAAGATTGATTGAATTTAAAAAGAGAATCTGTTATGCTGGTACTGAATGAAGATTCCTCTGCATTTCAAGCAAAAATTAAATAATATAAAGTTTTGATATAAATAGCGTTAGAAATATTTGATTAAACATGGTTGTTGAGGACGTTCAATGGAGTTTAGTGATTCAATATTGTTCGATGTATCAAATTGTTATAATTATTTTAAAAATGGCCACCCGTTGTTGCTTTAACATATAATTAATAATTTGTAACTTAGGGCGCCTATTACTTCACACATCTTAGATATTCAAGCGCCCAACTTCAAAAGTTATTCCTAGATCGACATTTTATAAAAAGTACACTTTGAATGTACCACTAAACTGTCTGTTTAATAATGTAATTGACAGTCCGACTTGAAGCATCAATTAGACCGCATTAAATATTGTATTTTTACTATTTATAAATCTAAATATCTGAAATTGAACTTTCAGACATTTCTCCGAATAGAACGTTCAATATCTGAAACTTTCAGCATATAAAATTTTGGAGAGCTTAAACTTCTAATATTACATTTTTTTAATTTAATAAATACCATTTTATATGTATATATAATAAAGGAACCCCAGTGCGATCCTGTGCAGTCTAACAAATTTGATTGCGTCAAAATTGCAAATATTACGTTAAGCTTAATAAAGCTTTTTTTTAAGTATTAAGAGTCACCTCTGTGTATTTATAAATAATATTTTAAAATCAGCCAAGTTTTCGTTGATGTGAACGATCATTTTAAGACTTTCCCCGGTTTATAATCTTTGATTCGTAGAAGAAAAACATTAGCAGAATCCATTTGGCCTTAATTTATGATTCCCCTGTACGTGTGTTTTAGTAGGTTTTGGATAAATAAACTCTCGATCCCAGTGTATCAAATTACTGCAAATATTGCAGACCTTAATTACGGGTGAAGTCCCTTTATTTCAAACATTCTTTGTTCCGAAATAATAATCTTTGATTGGCTTGTGAAAGTGACTTTGTTTCGTTATTGGTAAATTTAAATGTCCCTCTTAAATTTATTTGTCAAGATATAAAATTCATATCCTTTTTAGTTTAGTTTAGAGTTTTTAACAAGCCGGTCGAAGAGATCCTTAAAAGACGCTGGTGCCTCGAGGCTCCTTCGGGCGCTTTGGCCCCAAGGATATTTTAAAAAGGTCGTTACGGTGAATGGCCCCTATTATTAAGTATTTAGTTCGGAATTAGTGAATTCGATAAAATATTCCATACTACCGTTCATGCCTTAACTTAAGTTTAGGTTATATCGTACAGATTTCGTTGTTTGAATATTGATCCAATATAAGGATTATTTCGCAAGTTTAGTTAATTTAGCGAAGAAAAGTAGTGCCGTCTCGTTATATCGGAAAATTAAGTATAATTCCGTATTACCGATTAAGGATTTGTTAAGCAACCTTCAAGTATACAGTTTTTCAGTACAGTTACCTTTATAATTCTTGAGAATTTGTTCCGTTTGGAAGTTATTGCAAATAAAATAATTATGTTAAAGTTCGACGAATCTCGTTAAGATAATGTAGTTCCAATTTCAAGATAAAATGTGTTCCCGCAACTTCCGGGTCAGCCAGTTTGGTACTGTGTTTTTTTGTGTATGGTCATTATTGTTTTTAGTGTTTGAAGTTATTTGTTCAAGGAATTTTTGACCTTTGTTGGACTAATGAAAATGTTCTAAGGTATTGATTTTTTTTTAAATTAAGTGTTCATATAAAATTTTTGATGATGACATTATAATCATTTTTGATTTTGATGTGCTTTGTATTTCTTTTTTGTTTTCCTTTTATGTTTTAATATACAGACTTCAAATTTAATTATCGTATGATATAGCTTGCATCAACAAATTGCTGATGTTTTTGTCAATTAAAATTCCTTAGTATCGATTGATATGTGTTTGATTAAATTAACGTCAATTTTAAATGACGAATCTTTCCAAATTGGGATCCTAAATTTTGTTAGCATCAATTTGGTGGCGCCCACTATTTTTTTATTTTTTTGTTTGTTCTTGATTCCATTAATTAATCAGAAGCTTTTGGGGTTAACACCCACACCTGAATCTAAATTTGCATAATTAGAGATCTCAGCAGGAGCATTTAGTATAGTAAGTATTTGGAATTTTAGAGTAACAAAAAAGCTATGTTTCAAACTGTAGAATACATGATACAGTTTAAAAACTGGCCGGTAGACGACTGAATACGAATGAATGATAGAATAAATTCTATTTTAGAATACTGAAATACTGTTTTTGAAACTCAGAAATTCTAGACTCTCAAATCGGTTAAAGCTTCATATGAATTATAAAATTTAGAAACCTGGTTAATTAAAATTAGTAAACCTCTGGAAGATCTAAAAGAAGTGCCTAAACCCAGATTAAACAGTCTCTTTTATAGTTTTTGATAATAGTACTAAAATTTGACCATGCTTCGGCTACCATAAAACGTTTTATTAAAATAGCATTAAAAGTTATGACTATGAGTATATGAAAGTTGCCAAGACTATGTTGATCTCTGTTGTACAGTCAAGAGCAGCACGAAAAAAAAAATAAAATAAACATACACTTGTCTGTATTTAAAATCAGCAAATAAAAAAAATAAAGTTAAAAACAAGAATGCTTTAAAAAATGCTTTTGGCCTGTTTTGGGTTATAAGAATATTCAACTTCGATAGTTGATAGTCTCGTTCTATGCTAACGATACGACATATTGATTTCGTTAATCCTGTTTACCTGTAATTTTTCTTGTCACGGATAGTTTAATTTAGATTATATCAATTACTACTAGCTTCTTTAAATTACGCCACCATAAGCTATCCAAATTAATTCAGCTTTTCTAACAGCTAATCATAATCAAGGTATGGTTTCAAGTTTTACAAGTCAAACTAGCTTATATCAACTTCTTGAAGATTTTCCAACAAAACTCTTGTTGGAAAAAATTGGTCGCCTTAAACCAAATCGATTGAGTTAAGCATTGTTATTCAAATCTGGAAGTGGAAATAATTGTGGTAAAACAAGCAATCGATCAAAGGGATGATTTTAAATGAACGAAAACACCTAATTGTGAAAATTAATCTGTAGGATGTTTGGGATTGTACCAGCTACTGGAGTTTCAAATCGGTCATCAGAATTGCAATGTTCTTGATAGAAATTTAAATGAAATCAATGGAATATGTGTTACCAGGTAAGATCTAAATATATGTTAGTTTAGATGCACAGTGGGCCAGAAGACCTATTTGCATGGCCAAAACGAACGTTTTCGTTAGAATTTGGTATTTAAGATTTTCGAGATCAATAAAGATAAATTTGACGCTAAAAATTAAAAATGACGAATTCAATATGGCGTTAAAATTTGAAATAAGACACCAATATTTTAATAAAACTATCCAGTTTAGTATTTAAGGGTTTTAAAAAAAATTCAAATTACGGATCCGATATAGCTAAAATTCAAAATGGTAGATGTAAGCAATTTTCATCATAATGATCACAGAGGGTGGTCGTTATTTATCTAAGCGGCCGTGGGATTTCAGAATTGTGCTTTAAAGAAATCTCTGAACCTGGAAGTAGACAATGAAAAACAACAGAAGCCGCCGCAAGTTCTTTTTAGAAAATAATTCTTTTTGTTGCTTACTGATTCTAGTTAATAAAAAGTATTAAACCATTTATTAGAAAAAAAACATTACCAGATTATGGTTTTTTTGAGACGACATACGAGCAACAGAGGTCGTTACAATGCAACTAAAAGCTCACAACACAAACACTTAGAGATTTAGAAACTTTGAAACTTACAAACAGCTCCAGCAGTTCAATCTGCAAAGTAATTTAATTGAGAATTTCTTTAAAGTTTAAAAACACTTAAAAGATTGTAACACCAACCTATGACACTTATTATTGCACACCACAGATTACTATTGCTACTTGAAAACTTATGCACAAAGATTAATATGTTAGGTTTTTGGAGCCTTAGGGTCTCGAGTCTTAACATGAACTTAAAGGAAAACTTAACTTAAAGGGTCTCAAACTAAAAAAATCCTTCTTATACACTATAAAATTATACTAAAGTTTTGGATGACTTAAGATAAGATATTTCTGTTCTACAAACGGACATAAAACAAGCGGATGTAATAATATATACTTAAGATAGAAGAACCTGATATCTTGAATATTGAACATGTTGCCCAGTATATACATTTATAATGAAATTCTATTAAAGGTGGTGCTTCCAGATAGAATATTATCTGATGTGCTTACGTTGAGGTAATGTAGCTAACTCATTTAAACTGTTTTAATTTCGTTTAGGTAAAGACAGCTTCAGCCAAAAATTAAAATCCATTAAGATGCTCACTCTAAGTGTTATCATAAGCCATTTCATATCTAATAAAATAAAAGATCAACGCGTGAAAGTTTTCCCCAGTTCAACTGTTCTCCTTCATTTAATAAAAGACCCAGATGTTTTCCGATGAATAGCCAACAAAATGGTTTGTCTTCTCTACCCTCCGCGTAATAGGAAAGATCTCAATAGTCGATAACAACATAAGGGGAAGTGTTGGCAACGAATTTTCTGTATTATTAAAATGTCGCATAGTTTAAATTCCAAACTGTTACCCTCAACTGTTGTCCAAACAAGTGATAATTTAAAAAGTTAGTGGTACGTAGAGATTATTAATGAAAGGTATTTCTAAAATCTAATCAATAACCGATTTTTAAGGTCTATTTACAAATCTTAATCTACCAGGCTTGTTGAATTGAAACGATTCAAGCATGCTAGTGCTTTTAAATTAGATAGTTCATGAATCAAGCAGATTTAGCTGCATATTTGCTGTAGTTGCATCGTTCTATAGGTCAAAGGTTACAAACAGAATTAATTTGATCTTTGAAAAGGTTAACATTATTACTACACATCAGTACAATGTAGAAATAGATTAAATTGTAGTAGTAGCGAGTAGGTACACTGTAAAGTGCATAAATATTTATAAATCACCTTTATAGATTTTTTACCTCCGCTATAAAGTTTCTTATTTGTACTCGCACAACGTCAGCATACAATCAGATATATAGGTTCTTCTCGATGAATTAATTATTTTATTTAATTTCCCCGGAGAATCCTGGTGCATTTGTGAACGAAACGTTGAGTTCTTTTTTATCTATAGACATTAGACTATAACCGACGGACACGAAGATCTTTCTTGACTTATGACGCTAAAGAAAGGGAACTTTCCACTTAATCCTCTGGAGAAGAAATTACAACCTCGAACTATGCTTTGCATCCAAAGATATACAAGATAAACCGCTACCTTGTGTCAGAATGGCACTTAGGCCTGTCTTGATTAGTATCGGACTCAAATCTTTGTAATACGAGCCTCTCCAAACCCTCGTTGAAATCTAGAGAAAGCCAAATGAGATGCAATTACTAGTGAAATTGGACATAATAAGTATTTGATGTATTTTTCCATATCTACCAATTAAGGCCGCCTCACAGGGTTAACAGTGGCCAAACAGCACACAGCAAGGAATCTATACCAAGATGAAGCATAAGATGTCAACAAGTTTAATAGGAACTCAACAATAGTTCTGATGGAGAACACGAACTTTCAACGTTCAAGCAGAAAAGCTTGGAATTTATTACGAAAACTAGGAAATAGCCCCCAGAATATGTAATGAAAATAAGCAAATTGCAAACACGATCGTCAATTTTAGCTCGAAGACTAAAAATATAAATATCATCAGCAATACCCGAACTGCGAAAAGAATTAACCGAAAACAAAAGGTGGAGACAGCAAGTCAAGATGCAATATTTCCAGAATTCTTTAAACATTGTGGCTCCCACACAACATTACAACTAGTCAAGTTTTTAGTAATATAATAGTACGAAATAGAAAAGTACTGACTTCCACTCATTTACGAACAAAAGTTATAGCAGTAGTGAAACCTGGCAAAGGCGGATTAGCTTAATTTATGAATTATTAGAAAGACTTATTAAAATAAAATAACAATTATAGTTTTCCAGAATCTACCTATTGAACAGGTTTGCTTCAGATCTAAATGAGTTGTTGCGACCAAGTATTGGCTCTCACTAATTTTATAAAGAAAGGTTTTCAAAAATAATAATATCTGTTTACTACACTGTATGGAGCCTAGGAATGAAATGTAAATTTTTAAAAAGTATTGTTTGCCACATTACTTAACAACATGTTGTCCAGCAGAACGTTTGATGAACATTTGAATGATCAAAAAAGCCGATGTAACATCTAAACGATGATCTACTGCAAGTTCAGTACTAGTGCAGTTACTATCTGCCACCATTTTGTAATAAATATACTTGAAGCCGATTACCATCTCAAGGTAAAATATCATTTATTATATTTATTTCATCTTTTCAACCGTTTCTAATGATTGATTTCTTCTATCATAATTACCTGTTTATTAAAAAAATCTGAATTTACAGGCTTTTGTTCCTGGTTTCTTGCTCCGGGCTTGTTTCCTCTTTCCGATAGGTTACAAATTGTAAAATCCATTTTTCATCTACGTGGATGTATTTAACAAAGTAGCCGAAATATCCAAGGACAACACTCAAGGTGCAAAACTGTACTCGGAACTCAGTCCAGGTATGTTTCACGAACAGGTAATTTATTATTGTAAGCTTGAACTTTATTTACTACTAGACGTGGTTTAGAAATAATTAGTTGAAGGTATATTATGAGGACACCGTATGTGTGTTGCAAGTATGTTGTTAATAATTAGAAACATATATCCGCATGTTTCATAAATTGAAAAAAGAAAGGAAAGTGTTTACACAATTGGCATGACTTATCATAATGATTTCGACATAATAAGTAGGCAGAATTTCATGTACCTAGCTTTTTTTCTTTAAGAGATACACCAAATTGCGAAATTCTGATATGCATTTTTTGATATATGTAACTTCAAATATTTTGGAAATCTTAATGCAAATAAAAGCTCACTTGATCCTCTAGGGGACATTTTCTCTGATTTGAAAGGTCACCGCTGCGGTCAAAAGTCAGTTAACTGAAATGTCTCTTTTCAGCGGATCTTTGCGTTATCTTGACAACATGATTACCACGAACCAACTCATGCACTTACTTCAAAGTAGATATAATATTTTTTAAACCAAAGGTAAAAGGTTATTGCAGAAGTTAAAGCTCAACTTATCATTGATTTCTGAAGTATAGATCTGCTTCATATAATGCATCATGCACTTTGACTAGTAATAGTCAGTTTTAATCTTAGATTTAAAAAATCTGATTTTTATTCGAAACATGTGCATTGTGCATAAGCTAAAAAAAATACACAAACCCACCGGAAAAAGAACCGTGGTAACTTTTTACCTGAAATCAGAAAAATGTTCGAGTTCATTTTCACCAAATATTAAGATTGGACAAACATTTTGAAGGAAGTATATTACATGTACTTTGGAAGAGGGGAGACTGGTAGTTATATTTACACTTACTCCGTAGATACGTTTGTTACAATGCAAAATAATTATAACTAGAGTTAGTTAGTAAGTGCATTGTAGATATTTTCTTTTTACATCCTTGTTACGGTCACAATTAAAGTTCATTGGTGTACATATTTTTATCAAAAGATATTCCGTAACATACTGAGCTTATTCGAGTGCATACAAATATATCCTTTTATTTGCTGCACGTTTAATACTCCGTATTTATTACCAGTAAAACTTTTATATAAGAGTATATTAGATAGGAAGATTCTCATGTAAGTCAATAAGTAAATATTTGAATAAAGTTGCGTTTCCACTTTAGAAAATCTAATCTATAAAAGCTATTAACATTTTATTATAAATTTTTCTTGATAAATTAAAAAATCCCTTTATAGCCATCTAGGGAGTTAAAATTGTGATTTGTGATATGTTACCAGGTTTCATCTCTCCATATAAGGTAAGCCTTTAATCATATTCTGTTATGATAGATAAAAGGGCTGTTAAACCATGTCTTGTGGAACCGAGTCAAAACTTAACTAAACTCCTAGACTTCTCCCGCTGCCTTGATTTTTGTTGAATGACTTCTCGCTTCCCCAAGTCTTATTAACAAGACTGGCATTATTGAATGTCTGCTTAGTAAAAAGAACATAATCGCGATGCCCCCATTTTGCGAATAATGAAAGAAGTTGTTTTTTGTTGCAGTTTTATAGTTAAATGTAACGATTTGGCTGAATTGTAAGCCATTGTGGTGGTTAACAATTTTTTTAATATCCTGCTCGCATTATTTGGAGAATTATTGGCGACTAATAAAGTTATCTCTATAGATCTCTCTAAAACCTTAATTAATCTGTGAAAGTAAGGTATTTCTTTAATTATTCATTAATTTTTACATTAAAGAGGCTTTTAGTTAATCTTTGTTTATTGGACAACTAAATTAAATTGATTAGATTCCCCGAGTGTGTCTTTTGAGATCTTCCTTTGAGTAAAACGTAGTTGAAGTGTCTTCAAGTAAAATTAATCTGGTTTTGACTTTGAGATTGGTTGAATTGAAATCTAAATAACTCTTGAAACTAAATTTGAGAAATATTGAAATGGTTTGTGCAACATGAAAATTGTTTTCAGCAATCATTCAAGACTTTATTACTATTTTCTGAAGAATATAATCGTAGGTGACGGTCTTTAAGTTGTTTTGTCCTATACTGTGGAAAGAAATTTAAAATACTAGGTTTACAAGTATTAAAGTTTATAAGAAAGGAAATTAATCTAATTTTATAAAATTTAAAGTTAATGTACTTAACACGTAAGATAAACGTTACAGAAATAAACACCCAGAAACATTTAATTTAGAACAGAACCACACAATGACACCGCAAAATAACATCGAATTCCTACTCTTTTGTAATAAGAAACACAAATTTGCCAAACTTGCCTTTAATAGCATTGCTGTACTCAAAATAAAAATTCATCTCTCCCTATTAGGTTAACCTTTATTATAATAACTTCATTAGTCAAACATGCTCACTAGCTGTATTCTCTAAAAATTCTATTTTTTGGAAAATCGCACCTTAAAAGCTACTCTACTATGCATAACCCCAACATCATTCATCTGACACTTGACTTGTTTTAGTGCAACATCAGTGGTGATTTTAGCAATGAGCAATAAACACAATTTTCCAAAAGCGTATTTCAAATTAAATTGATAGTTAAGTAGCTTTATTTTTAGTCTTCTAATTCCATTATTGGTTATTTTACAAAAATGTTTGTTAATAATAGGCAATAGGTGCGAGCGGTCGGAGAATATAATAAGATTCTTATGATCATAACTATGGGCTTGGAATCTTTGACAAGAAAAACATATCGCCAACAGTTCTTTTTCTATTTGCGCGTACTCTATTTCGGCAATACTTAACGAACGAGAAGAAAAGTAAGTTGGTTTTTCATGTTGTAGTAAACAACAATCAATCGCATTTTTTGATAGTTTACTCCGTATCTTACTATCGATCTTTTATTATGGACAGTTTTTACCACAGTGATTTCTCATGCAACGCTGGCAGTAATTGTTCGTGAATACTTTTGTAACTCGACTAGAACAAAATGGTTTCACTTGATTTGTACAACTGGAATAATTGCTAATAACTTTTAGATTATTTTCTGCTAATTCCGAAGATTTACAAAATTCAATATTTTTTCTAAGAAAGAAACATTTCTTTATAAACGTTCTTGAATATTTTGGATAAATACTAAGCGCACTTGCACTTTCAAAAGATTGTTTTCTTAAGCAATACTGCTAGTAATGTTTTATTTGCTAGCGTCAAACTGGTAATTAAATCATAGAACATTAAAGTATCACGACCAAGTACTTCTTTTTTAATTGTTTGAAATTCTTTGTTGTTTATATCCACTTCTATTGAGAAATGGATATAAACAATGTGACAAAAAATTGACATGAAATAATTGTGTTTCAACAGGTCTTTACCTTAAATACTGTCTGCGCCATGTTTAGTCATGTTTTATTTATACAAGTTTAGTTAATATAAATAATTATTTGCTTTAATTACAATAAATAGTAATTTATTAAAAATAATTAATTAATATAATTGCTTTGTCATAACAATCTGGCACACTACAACCTATTCAACATTTTTTGAATTAGACTAGAAATTTTCAAGAAATTTAAACGAACTAAAATCTTGTTCAATATAGTGTCAATGTTATCGTCGATATAAATTCAGTTCGGTAAAACCTAAAGGAAACTAAATAATATAATAGGCTTTAGAGAAAGTTGGGTACTGGATATTATATGTAATTATTTCCATGCAGAGCTTAAACTGAAGGTTGGAAAAATAATTTTTATTCTATCAAGGGACACTATTCAAATGTTAAAACTTTTCCATCTCCTTTCTTAAAAAAATAATGCCATCAATCGAATCACGTATATTCATTCTTTTGTTTGCTTTTTACCATTTCATGTTTATTCTTCTTGTCAAAATCTCGATTGAAGCAATTTAGATATAATACAGGAAATATCAGAAATTGAAAAACCATCAATCAAGGTTAAGAAATGGAAAACGATTTTTCTTTAGATATACATTGAAGGTTACGTCAATGTTTCCATGAGTGAAAAATGTGAATAAATAATTTTAAAAGATTCTTTTTAACTGTGAATAAGAAAAATACAGTTGAACTTCTTGCTTCTACCGATCGATTCATTAGAGCTTCAATAAAAACTTGTAATGATGTACATACCTAGAGAATTGTAGATGTTAAGTGGCAAAATCGAAACTAAAACACGTTTTCGTTAGTTAAGTGTTTTTGTACTTTTACCTCTTTCTTTTTCTGGATAGGTATACTTTAAGACCTATTTTAAATTTTTTTGTTTAAAAAAATGACAGGAGCATTTTGCCTATTTTATCCGAAATATACTACAATATGAGGCTTTATTTGAGCAAAAAACATCCTCCCCGAAACAATACTGGTATGAAACTTTTCAGTGATACAGGAAGAGTTGGGGGTATATTCTTCGATCGTCTTTTACGTTGAGACACATTTTCCCTGGGGCTGCATTCACACTGCTTCAATTTTTCAAAGGTTGTCTTTTTGTTACGAGATATCGAATGCTGCAACCGTATATGAAAATGTAGCCTGCGACCCTACACACCATACTGTTTTGAAGAGGATAAGCCATAAACGATAATGCATGTGGGTAATATATTTTGAAATATGTGAAATTTTAAGGTTTTCGGAAATTTAAAGCGGAAAGATGTTTAAAAAGAAAAAAAAACGTTTTTTTTACTTACCGTTTCTATTTCCTTCTCTAGACGGAATATTTCTTCCTGCAGTAGATGAAGGGTTCCAGTTTTTCCTCTATGTCTGGCAAAAGCAGCTGCGCATGCACTATGAATACTATTCACCCAGTTTTCCAATTCAACCTGAAAAAAAGTTTGTTTTTATATGACGATTCGAATAAGATTTTATAACGCATCTGCATTATTTACAATTTCATAAATAAATAATGATGTGATGAATGATTCCTGTTCTTTTTTCTCTCCTTTGGAATCCAATGTAAGAATTTGAATAATTCATTTTGGTTTATTATATGCTAGTAGCATGTAGACGTATAAATTTTAAAAGAATATCCAAAGCTCAGAGAATATATTTTTCATGAAAATTATTACGCGTTTTATGCAGAACAAATGTTACGAAAACCCCTCAAGTTTGTGGTTCTACAAAATTTATTAATCTTATATTTTAAGTTGGCAGCTCTACAACTTGGCAATAGCAGGAAGAGTAAATCCTTAATTTTAACCCTTTGTGCTTTGTGTATGTATACTGTGTGTTGTGTACATTGTTTGTATAAGTGGAATTAACTAATTGAAGACATCCTGACTAAACAAGTATTGTTGGCTGTATAAATAAACAAAATTAATATAAATTTCCCTAATTCAGTTAAATATGTACATACCGTTGTGTACACTGTTGTTATTCTAATATCATCATTATCATATCATGATCATATATCAACATATCATCATGTTGACATTAACGTGTTAATAAGAGATTATTATAAATTGCTTAGCAACAATAACGCTATCATAAGGCCAATCTATATTTATTATTAAAACTATTATTTATTTATTAGCAGCTTTTTCGATTTATAAAAATAGTTCCTTAATCCTTAATATCTAAAATTTAAGGTTTTTGAATATAAAATATCTTTTTATCGTTTAATATTAACTGAAAGAAAAGTATTTGGACTTTGTATAGGGAAATGTAATTAGAGTGCGGATTAAATGGATTTTCTCTCTTTTTCCCACATCGATTGTTACAAAGCTCTTCGCGGAAAGCGTGTGTGCCATCTTCCGCTTAAAAGCTTCAGTCTGTTTTGATCTGCATTTTGTTTGTAACAGAGCTATCAAGTTTTATTTTCATTTGTACAAAATTGCGTTGTTCGGATATTTATGTGCATAGATGCAACAGTTTTATTATCTACTAAAGGTATTTGTAGATTAGAATAATAAAAAATAAAAGCATAGTGGCGCTCAGCAAACACCTTTATATTAAAATACCATCATTAATTTATAAACACACAAATTTAAATACAATTCTAAAATTTAATAGTGTGGCGAAAGTCCCACAATTTGGAATAAGACAAATTTTTAATTGCGAGCGCCTTGTCTCAAATAGACGAGTGAAATTCTCAAATACATTTTTTCTTTGTCACAATTATGATAATATTTATCCCTCGTAAGTTTATATAGAGACTCCAACCAACCTCCTGTTTTATAAAATACGTATGCTTAAACTTTTAAAAAATAAACTTAATATTTATGTTTTCCTTTATTTGTTGTTAATTCTCATTAAATGAAACATAAAAGATATAGTTTGAATTATTTTTAGAAGGACGGGGTTCTGTTTCGCTTTTAAAAATTTAATTGTTTGAATCAAATATAAATGATAATTAACAATTATCTTTACTACCAAAAACCATTCATCAATAAAAAAAGAATTATCAAGTTATCTACAAAATTATAATCTTATTTTATTAGGTAAATATTAGATTTTGTAATTGATTTTAAAATGGTTAAATTGAATTTTAATTGAAAGTAATAATTTCAATTATTAAACAGACTTGCAACTTACTTTACAAAACCTGGTATTAGCTAATTATATAAAGAACTTCCAACAATATACAGGTAAGTACTATTGATTCCCTTTTTCTGATGATTCTCGAATTTAATATTCTACTTTACTTTGATTCAACACTAAAAACCACACTGACTTTCCAATTGGATAATGTATTATAAAAGCAACTATCAGTTCTTTGAAAACAGCTGACTATACCTTGACCATCAAGATAGTATCAAGCATTAAGAAAACCTGTAACGTCCTTTTCAATTGTTTTCTGCAAGTCCTATACAAGGAATTTAATATCCAAAACAATTTTATTACTAGCATTCAATCAATGTAATAACTGGAACACCTTTTGTGGTAAATACTTCAATTAAAAAACTTTTCTTCGCAATTAACAGCATTATAACTATTTATATACAGGTATTTTACAGGTTATAACAGTCGACTAATCGTATTGAAAAATAGTTGGTTATTCTCACCTCACACTCAATTTCTGGACGTGAGATCAAATCTCCATGCATACCAAATATGCATTATAACTTTGCACATTGTTTGCCATTGTCAAAACATGTATAAAAACGTAACACAAATTTTTATAATTAAAAAACTTAAAAAACGATTAGCGTTTAAACATAAGAATGTACAAATTACTGCTAATAAAAAAATCAAAACAATAAAAAAATTAGAAGTAAATTTTATACGGTATGTTTGCCTTGTGATAGGATTTGAAACATTCAAACAGAATGCAACTTTTAGAAATTGCTATTAAAAAAACAAAATGTATAAACAAAAATATAGAATCAAGAATTTTGCAATTAAAAATTGAATGAAGGCTAAAATTAAATTTTTAACAGAAAGTTGAACTAGCATATTACAATTTACAAGCTACAGCTAAGTATTTATAATTAAAATAAATTTTATTAAACTTAACATTAATTTGCTTTCGGCATAAAAATTTTAGAACTGAAAGTTCATAATTCTCAATTAATAGTTTTATAGCTTGTAATGTAAAACTTAAATTGAATGTAATTCTTAAATTAACATTTGTAATTGTCGTAAAATTGCGTTTTATACATTTTACTAATTGCCAAATTAGATTATTCCTTATAAGTTACTTAATTCTGGATTGCTCTTCTTTGCGTTTTATGTTATTGCAAAGTAATAAATGCCATAATTAATTAAGATTATATTATTATTTTTGTTAATAATTGTTTAAGAGAAATTTTTCAACTTGTGTTAAAAATTATTTTTTTTAATTAATTTTTTTCTTTTTAAGTTCTCTTCCCAACAGTAGCTCTTACAATACTTACATTATTTGTTTGAACTAATATGCCGCATGAGAATGAAACTTATGTACACGTTAGCTAAAATGATGTAGTTAGGTTGTTCATTATTTTCTTGTTTGCAATGAATCCATTGATATTTTGTAAATTACGTCATTTTGCATATACAAACTAAAAAAAAAGCGCTTGAAACACAACTGCTTTTAATAGACTGATTATGATATATCAAACTTTTATTCTTGCTTTGCGGCATTATTTGTTTGTAAGCAATATAACTTACGTTCGATAATAATTTATTACATTTCTTTCCGTATAACCAGCTAAGAACCTACTGTAAATATTTCGTGTAAATAAAACATCGAGTTAAACAATCAATGTTTCATTTCTACAACAGTATAACAATAATAAGATCTTAAAGTGAACGATCAATTAAGCACCACAGGAAGCAACCACTATCTGGCTAAATTTCCGTACACTTCAGAAAAATACAATCTATCTGAAGTAGTTGTATATTTACATATGTTGTGGGTATGAAAGAATTAAATTACTGCCCTTTGTGCAATTTTTACGATTACGATTTCAGATTCAGAAAATTAATTTAGAATTTAGTAATTTTACATTAATACTGCAAATCTAGAAATTTAAAATTAAAAATACACATTTTAACATCTGGAAATAAAGAAAAGCATAATTTCTAGGCAAATTTAAAAATCTAAAGTTACAACTTGAAAAAATATTCAAAATTAACAATTCTTGATTAAGAATTTCGACAGAACCTACAAATCTAGAATTCGAAACTGGAAATGTAAGAATTAAAGGTTTTCTGATTATTGAATATAATTTTCTTTATAGGGAAATTCATCTTCAACTGTCTGTTTCGGGAATTTTCCGCTCAAATAGTGATGCTCGGCAGCCCTATATTAAAAAGGTATACATTCTGTTCATATATTCTAAACACTTCCTCAACGCTTTCATCGCTCAATCTTATCGATAAAACTATTTATTTAATTAAGTAAATTTTGGTACAAGAATTTATCTTCGAATTTAAAACTTTTACTGCATTACACCAAAATACTTCAAAGTTGCTACGTTTGATGTTAAATTGAACGTTGAACGATCGTTGAACATCCTAAACACGTATTTTGCAGAGTTACATATGGTAGTGCATGTTATAATGTTGTGGTCGACAGCACAATATGGTAACGTAATTGAATTGTCGCCACCTACCATCACAATCAATAATTTACAGTAGACATTTGTGAAAAGCTCATAAGTTCGTGTAGCTTGCATAAGGAATTTTGTTAGGTAGGTACATTGTTGTAAAGTCATTTAAGCATTATTATCGATAACTGGTAGTGTTATTTAGAATTTGACAAACATTTTACTTTTAGCAAGACTTTTTGTAAAATATAATCAAATTAAAAGATGAATTCAAAGTTTCACAAGTTAATTAATTAATTTGATTATATTTCATGATTATGGAGTTCCACAAAGAAAGGCTGGATACAGTAAACGCTAAGATTTTTTGTCTTAATAATGTGTCCATGTACACATTAAGTAAGGAAGCAATTCAATTCTTTATTTTTACTTCATTCTCCTTTGTATGTAATGCATATCAATACACATAAAATCCTAAAGGATGTACACAAACCAAATTATTTGTTCACTAGCGATCAGTGCAGAGAAGTCTCAATAGTTTTAGTTCTAATATGGGAAGTGAGAGCGTATAGAGCTGCTACAAAGTTACTTCATTGAAAGAGTATGAACATTTGTCCAGTGGTCCTCGCGATACATATTACATTTAATTGCGGATTTACTTGACTCGCCTGGGTTAACCCTATAGCCACCACGACCACTATTAAACAAAAAATGAGATATGCTCAATTAATGCGTCACTCTCTTAAGTGAGTGCTGTCAGTTCTTACTAGTGAGAGCCAGGTCGCTATCCACTCTCTACTAGATCTCCAGACTAGTGCCGGAGCTATTAATGTGCTCACCTGAGGAAGTCCCATGAACCTTATTCCAGCATGCAGACTAACCACTGCCAGCTCGAGTTCATCCCAAATATGGGCTGGAGTTGGCCTAAAATAAGCCTAGGATTTGCTCATTTCGACGTACCAATTCAAAGAAGCCTTTTGACAGAGCCCTGTTAGACTGTAAGGCTATAAATTCGCATCAAAATCTCTTAGAGGTGATCTCTCTTACTTGGGCTAAGTGAAGGTTGTATAGAATAAAAGATGGCTATAAGACCATACACCAACAAAGAACAATGTCACTGTAGAATTATTAGTTTTATTTGCCATTTTATCAAGTATGTGACAAAGCTAGTTTTAAGAAAGATCAGGAGGAAAATTGAAAAGTCTCTAAGCAAAGACTAAGGCATGACCGTTGTTAGTTCAAGTTGTTTTCTAAGATTTATTCGCTAAATTTACATAACATTAATTTTACATTGAAAGTATGGAAAGATCTTTCAAACCACATGTGGCCACCCAAGTTACATGTGTAAGTTTGTCATGGTTTTCATTTTTGGGTAATTTGGTGGTGGGTAAGTATGAAAATTGAACCATGCAAGTATAGTAGATGGCTTGCCTAAATTCGTTACCTTTCTGTAAGTAGTTGTAATTAGTAGTATATATAAGATAGTAGGTGATCTTTTAAAACATATTTATTGACTTTGGGTTGGTTAGTTTACCATTTTTTATAAAAGCAATTTTATTTGCTTTTCATTTATCATTTTAGGTATATTAACATTAATTGAAACAATTAAAGAAAGCAAATCACAAAAGAAAGATGGGAATAAATCTGAATACATTTAATCAACTAAATCAGAATAGAGATATTTCAAATTACTTTATTCCCAAAGAAATATATAAAACAAAACCGAACTGAAAAAATGTATTGCAGGATTTTTCATTAGTATATTTCAGATCGAAAACTATTTGTTTTGTTACATAAGAATAAAACAAATTACTTAATTGGAATTAAACCCAACTTTTCTTGTAACTGCTATGATGCAGAAAACAATCTTGCTGACAAAATTAAAGGGGGAGACTTATTCAAAAAAATATATTTGAACAGGTTATCATATTTTGACTGTCGAAAGACACGGATTTAAAATTATGCAAAAAGCAAATTCATTCTTACAATTTAAAAATGTAAACGAAAGTATGGAAAGAAAATTGTTCAAAGAGAACAAGAGCAATTAAAAATGTTTTTACTAATATCTCGCAAAAAAGATACAAAAACATCTCAAAATAAAAAAATCAAAATGAATATATTTTAATTTTGATGATTGAAATTACTAAGATTGTAACTAATAAAAAAATAACCTTTAGATGATATTAATATAATTAGTTGTAAGTTAAATGGCGTCTTCATATATATCTTTTGACAAAATATTCATTTTGTCTGGTTTTACTGTTTTGTCTGGGATCACCTACTGAAAAATTTGCTACTAAATAATCTTCTAGGATTACGTCTAGGTTTTTTATTTTCAATTATTGCTTTTTCATTCATTTATAAAATTAAGCCATTTATTAGCGATAAGAAAATGTTCTTTCGTCGACATTAAAATTAAGTGTATTATTTTATTTTTTAATCTAAGTGTTGTATATGGCTGGATTCAGAATTTTATTTTCTATAAGACTGTATAATTAGTTTTTGCACATATGAAAGTTTTTAAATTATAATTGGGTTATGTAAAAATTGAAATGTCAAGATTTTTTGTTTTTTGAGAAAATTCAATTGTTTTCCAAAATAGTATATAAAGCGAATCCATTTTTTAACAATTAAGTAGCTTTTTTTCATGATAGGAGCAAAATGTGTCCTAGTTAATTTACTAACTGAAAATTCTTAGGTTAGAATGTAATTATGTTTATAAAAATTACTAAGGTTATGTGAAACGTCAAAATTATTCAGTTTTGTTTGAAGTGTTTATAAATAATAAGTTGTTCTTCGAAAGTAATACAGATTTTTAACTTTTGAAAATAATTATAAAAATTAATAACATTCATCATTTTATTTATTTAATTTAACTTGTCAATGTTAAATTATATATGGAAATATCAAAAGGAGTGTCGAATTTAATACCTCTTTTTAATAAATAACAATAATTTGGTTTTTTATTTGTATGAAAATAACAATTGGCTTGATCGATATTATTGTGATCCGATTGATGTATAGAGATGTCAGAATAATCTTGACAGAATTATTTGGATCAGATATAGGAATATATCAATGAGTTTGTTAAGCAACTCGAGCCTAAATAGAGTTGAGACTTATGTGGCGCCAAATTAAAAAAAAAGTTAGTTGTTGAATCAAAGTTTAAGTTTAATTAATTTAGAGGGTGGTTCAAATATAAACCGGAATTTTTGAATAAACGCGCGAAGAAGTTAGTGTCGTTAAAGTGGCTGTACTGGATGTTAGATTGGTCTGTTACAAAGCGTAGAGAACAGCTGGGACCGCGTAATTTCGCTTGTCAGTGTAGTTGTAGCCATGAGTGAGAAGGACGTACCAGTGTCTGTTGCGCAACGCATTATTATTCGTTTTTTGGTCAAAGATAATGTAAAAACCGCGGAAATTTATCGGAAATTGCTCGAGCAGTTCGGGAATGAGTGCCTCTCCAAGACTCAAGTGTATGATTGGTGTTCCGCTTTTCGAAATGGCCGAGAAGTGGTGGCAAACTTGCCACATGCGCGGCGCCCCAAAA
The DNA here is from genome assembly GCA_929113105.1 of Agrypnus murinus. Lineage (NCBI taxonomy): Eukaryota > Metazoa > Arthropoda > Insecta > Coleoptera > Elateridae > Agrypnus > Agrypnus murinus. Next base: position 18,126,739 of record OV816028.1, on the reverse strand, counting down.
CAAGCGTTACAAATGAGAACGTCCGCGCTGTAGAAAAACTCATTTTGGGAGACCGACGCATTACTGTACGCGATATGGCTGCACAAGTGGGCATCAGCATAGGCAGTATTGAGCAAATAATTCATGAACGGCTCGGTTACCGCAAAATATCAGCCAGATGGGTGCCAAGACTTTTGAATTTTGAGCAGAAATTCACACGCTGGGAAGTTTGCACGCGTCTCCTGCAGCGATATGCAGACGAAGGAGACAATTTATTGCAGCGCATATTCACCACAGACGAGACTTGGGTGCACTACTATACTCCGGAGAGTAAACGCGCGTCTATGGAGTGGAGGAAGCAAGAGGAAGGCGCGCCAGTTAAAGCGAAGGTTACACTGTCAGCGGGAAAGGTGTTGTGTACCGTGTTTTGGGACATGAGAGGAGTAATTGCGGTCGATTTTCTCACTGAACAACGAACTGTGAACGCGCAGTATTATAGTAACCTTCTAAAACACACGGTGAAACCTGCCTACAGATCGAAACGACGCGAGATTCCAATCCGAACTGCGATATTGCTGCAAGACAACGCCAGACCGCATACAGCTCGGCTTACGATGGAAACATTGCACGAATTGGGTTGGGAAACACTGGAACACCCTCCTTATAGTCCCGATTTGTCGCCATGCGACTATTATTTATTCGGTCCATTGAAAGAGGCACTTGGCGGACAGCGATTCAAAAGCAGTGCGGAGGTAGAATCTTTCGTGCGCGAATGGTTACGTGACAAGCCGAAAGATTTTTACGAAAAAGGCATCCTAAAGCTTCCGGAGAGATGGCAAAAGTATGTAGAGTGTGACGGAGACTATCTAGAAAAACTGTAAAACATTTCAGCTCTGTAACTTAATAATAAAATTTTTTACAGCAAAATTCCGGTTTATATTTGAACCTAGATACCTACATTCTTTTTATAGTAGAAATTTGACTTGATGTCCAGATAATTTTCCAATTTAAGTAATTTTCGTTGCGAAATTGCAAAACATTTAAATATTTTAAAACATTTTATTTGTTTTTAAAGAATAACTTTAATAGAAATTACCTTCATTTAAAATTAATAATTATTTCTGAATTTCTTCGAAATTCATTTTGGTATCAATGTTGTTCTTTTTATTTCATTTACGTGTTTAATTAAGATTTAATAAATAAAAAGCATGTGTTCTTTATTCTGTAAATTTTATATGTGTATTTTTATTTGATATTTGTGTAATTCTATTTGTTAACAACCAGCATTTATTTAAATAAGAATAATCTACATCAGCGGCTCAAACCTCACTACAATACATTTGTAAAGCCGGAGCAATATACAAAATTTTATAAGTTAAGAAGTTGTCTCCCATTTCATCTTTTTGCAAACATCTTTTGTCTCTGTGTGTTTTTTATCATGCACCCTGGACAATATTTATAGTAATATGTAACACAAAAAATACTTACAAACTAATTCACTTAATTAGTGATGTGAGACAAAGTCGACATATCCGGTGGGGGGGTTAACGGTGCTGTCTTGCTGTAACCTAAAGGATGAGGAACGTTGTGACTTTCACAGTGAACCTGCTCCCCCACAAAAAAAACGAACTGGGTAGGCTGGTGACGTGTTATACCTGGTTAATTAATTTTTACTAATTATTCGATTGGTGTGAACCTTCTATTTGTTTTTGAAATGTTTTATGATTTCAATTTTTTTAACAAACGTATTAGTGAAAGTTGCAGCTTTCAATTTAGTAATGTAATACTAAAAGATTATTCATCTATCGCTAATAACAATACAACAATTACATAGAAAAATTCCAAACTATTAGCTAGAAAGCTGTCTTAAGTATTTATTAAGAACTGCATCTGCAATAAAGTATTTTCTAGATTCATAATACAAAAAAAGGTACTGTAATAGTTGTTTATGTGCCAAGTTGTGTAAATTAATTTTTACGGGCGAGCTAGAAAGTTTGTGGGGCGAGCGATGAAGAAACGAGCCTCCCTAGTCCAGTGAGCCCAGTAAAGATTAAATTCAAAGCGTATCGCTTACAAAGTTTTATTTCCACGTTCACCAGCGTCTTTTTTATGAATTTTATATTTTTTATAAATACACATTTTGTAATCAAACGTGGTAGCACAATCTATAGCTAGACGTTGTCATGGTGTTTTGGTTAAGTAACAAAGTAGTTTCCATAGCTTTTTGTTGACGAGAATTGTAGAATTTTACAGGTTCCTTTTAGGATCCCGTAAAGTTTTACAGGGATGTAGCTGTAATTACTCATTTACTTAGTTACCATAAATGCCTGTAAAGTGTTATTTACAAGGAAAATGGAAATAAAGTATATTTTTACACCATCTTTAATTTCAATCGCCCCCGCAATATTTTCTTTTAAGTTATTCGCACCTTTTTCAAATATATCGTGAAAAAATATAGAACGAATGTATATACGATACGTACTACCTCGCTATCGATATTTTAAAAATATATATTTGAAAATCCAATCTGAAAAGTCAATTTATGGCGGTATAGCATGAAAGTGTAACCCAAGATGATCAGCTATAAATATTAATATTAAACTAACAAAAAAAAATGTAACGAATATTCTAAAGCAAAGATTAAGTATACTATGTGGGTACACATCTAAAGGTTGGTTTTGCTGTAATTATAGCGCTTTTGATGAACCTCGAGGCTGTATGGTTTTTAAATTACCTACTGAAAAATGCACGGGACTGTAAATGAAAGCACTGAAATTATCCTTTGCAAAAAGCTAAATGCAGCTGATTTATATAGAGCCGTTTATTTGAGGTACGCAGATATTGGCGTTTGTTCCCTCAGTCTTTCATTATGTGTTCCACCACCACACATCTGTGTTGCAATTTCACCGCAAAGCCATAAATTGGAAATTTCATTGCTCCCGTTGTAAATTGACTTGATTACAAAGTATATATATGGATGCGGAATATTGAAGAAGACGACAAAAACAAACACCCACCCTTATAATTGTATTCCCAATACCACCTCCTTCTAATTTACTCTTCAATTGCTCGCTGAAAATTAGAACTGTTTTTGAAATTCTACAAATCCCTCTTCACCATAAACACCTGCAATTTGCACTACCTTTACGTTGAATACTGAATACCTAGCTCCCTTTGAAAGCAAGCTCGTGTTCTGGGGTTTCATCGAACATTGATTGCTTTTGAATGAAACTAGAACGTTGTTCGTTTTATATAATTTAATGCCAGTAGTGATAGGTTCAAAACCAGAAAAGAAAAGAGTTAAGCACAAGGAAGCAATCTGAAACGCGAGTCATTTCGAAAAAAAAAAGAAAACTTTTACATTCTCTAACAAAATCGGGAAAAAGTTCCCTGTGGTCCTACAAAAATCTGATTGCTTTGAGGTTTTGCGGAATGTTAAATTTGTTTGTTTTGTGATCTCTTTTGACAGTACATGCATGTGTAGAGGATTTGTGCTGTACTTTGTTTCATATTATATAATAAATGGTTAAAAAACATGAAATTCTAAACGCGTGTACGTTTTTGAAGTAAGTTTTCCGTCGACATAAAGGATTTACGGTTACGTGTATAAAAAGGATTTTGGAAAACATGATTTTTAAACAGCTTTAAGTTAAATTCTTTGTTAGTTGGATAAAACTGTAGCTTGTAGAATTAATAGTTAAAATCGATAACAAACGGGCCTTTTGTATATTAACCCTTGTTGCACTATTTTATTTGCTGCTCGCGTTTCTCGAAAATTTATTACGGTAGAGTTCTAAAATTGATTATGTAAAAACTATAAATTCTTGTGTTTTTATTTCTAACGATTAACATTAACTACAATAGTTACAATTAGGAATTAAATAATTGTGCGATGTAGGTTGTACCTATTGAATAGAAATTCTTTTTCATTATTCTCTTTTACACCAGCACCTTGCAGAACCCTGACATTGACATGTATTGAAATCTTCAATTTCTATCTATGCTACCATACTGGGCTTACCAAAAATCATTTTATGTTACTTCTTTCGGCGTAACCCAATTGTTTCCCAAAAAATGTCAGGATCTTGGGTATCTTGGAATCTGCACTGGATCTACATACTTGGCTGTAATTAATCTTCGCTCAAATTTTGGTACTCTTTGGAAATGTTGCCTACAATTCCATACATTACAGAACTTATCACCAGTAAGTTCTGAAATTCATTCATTCGGAGATTTATATAAGGCTGCATTAGATAAGAAATTTCTCTTGTGTATAATTGACTAACTAACTTATAAGAAGGTAATAATATTTTATTATAAATGTTTTCTTGATTAACTTAAAAATCTATTTACAACGCCACTTAAGGACTGAATATGCCATGACATGGTATTAGGTTGAACCTCTCTATATAATATAAGTCTGTTTTGTTAAATATCATCATCGCCTTGTGTCCATTTTGGAATAGCGAAAAACGTGTTTTTCTGTGGCAGTTTTATCGTTAAATATAACCATACATTGTGGCGTTTAACAATTGTTTTGAATCTAACATTCGGATTAACGATCCTTCAATCACCTGATTTCTGTTAAATGACGAATCGTTATCCTCGCCTGAAAAAAGCCGCTCGTTGTTAGAAGTCTGATTGGTTAAAAGATCATCAACCATATGCATCTATCTTGTGAACAGCCAAAAAAGTGTTTTCGTGGCAGTTTTATCGTTAAATGTAACGCTTTAGTTGAATTTTAATCAATTGTGGTGGTTTTCAATTGTTTTAATACTGGCATCATTTGGAGAATTATGGATTGATTAATAAAATTCTCTTGGTTGGTACTTGTTGTGATAGTCTGTAAATTGAAATAAATAAAATAGCAATATTACTTGTAATTAAAATTAAGTAATATTGTAATACTGTTACTAATTATTTTATTTCGATTTCATTTTATTATTATAGAGTTTCACGAATTAAAGGTTGATACAGTAAAGTCTTTAGGTTGTTTCATTCCTTAATTGTGAAAAATTTAAAGTGATTAGTACGTAACAATTACAGAATTATAAGAAAGAGGAATTAATCTAATTTCATAAATTTCGAAATTAATTGATTTTACACAAAAGTAAATTATAAGTGTTAATTTTATACAAATTAAATTAAATCCGAACTTTAAGCAATCGAGAGTAATGGTAAAACAGCTAGTGGAGCAGTTCTGTAATCCAAAATCTGAAAGCCTTCTTAACATTATTTCATTAGTTAGTATAATTTACGTTTTTAATTAAACTGTTTTATTTCATGATTTATGCTATTGTTTATATGAAATATAAGTTAAAAATAATCGTTGCATGATATTTCTATTATCTGCTGTTTCTTTATATTCAATTGAATATGGATTTATGAAAGAACTACTAGTTTAAATTTAGAAATAAATGATTAAAATAGAGTTGCCAGGCTGTCAAAAACGATTAAAAAACTGTTAACTATATTTTGAGACGAAGTGGCGCTCATAAGCCCAAATATAATTTTATTGAAAACTTGTTTCTTGTCAAATGTGACTAGCTGAGTGGTAATCAAATTAAGCTTCAGTCTAAGGCTTTAAAATTTAGCTCCTAATATGGGGCTTTTACTTCGTTTTGCTTTTGATCACCTTTTACTTGTACACTTTAGCTTATTACAAGGCAGTTAAACAATATGAAAAATAATGTCTATCTATTATATCATACCATAGACTATACAAAACAATCTATCAAAGATTTGTACAGTATTACAGTCCGTTTGGTCATTAGAAGCTTTTCCATGCCAACCCCGCACCCGTATTTCATGGCTATTTTATAAAAGTCTCTTCGTTTACTAGTTGTAGGTCTATAACCACAGCGCGTATTTTTGGCATTGAAGCCATCATTCTTTGTAATGTGCAAAAGTACAACTCTTCATTATATGTATTGTAGCAATAAAGTCTACACATGATTCTAATATATTTGTTACATACATCAAAGATTTTCTTTTAACCGGTACTTAAGATCTCGATTTTAGTATATTTACTAGTAACGAGCAAAAGTTGTTGCTAGCTCCACTTCCACAGTTTTCTGAAGGTCATACTTCAAGATTATATCTCTGGATCCCCTTTTCCATTACGTCGCTCAAGGTCAAAATCATCAAGAGGTTATACTTTTAAGGTATTTCAAGGTCATTGCAGATGCAGTACCACCACCGATCGCGAACCAGTTTGTGATGTTAATCACACCGTTTATGACATTATAATAGCAGGCCATGCCTACCACAATTTAAGTTAATTGTGCGGCAGTATGATAAAATAGGTATTGCCCCCTACCAGAGGTTTGCTGCTACACTTTATGAAATATGTCAGAGATATAGAAGAATAAAGAACAGAAAAAGAAAAAGTGTAGTACCAATACGGTAAAAAAAGACTAATTTTATTATTGTATGTGTGAACTAAAAATGCGCGTTTGTAAAAATTCTAGAACTTAACTTTGGCGAACTGTGGCTCAAACGGAAACCGTTAGTAACACAGTTGGTGTTGGCCATCCAGAGGGAAAACACCTTGAACTATGGTTGAGTATCCGTTACCTACAGCAATGATACCTTCATATGTAGGAGCTGAATCCAAGAAATATCCTCTTAAAGCATAATCTTCCTGAAAGTGGTGAAGTGGGTCTAGAAACTGCTTTCGTTCCCTACTTTTATGCTTAACTCTAGACTAATTCGGATGTGTTTTTTCTTCGTTTAAGTAGACTCTCCATCGCAAGTCTGTTTTGTTCTTTAAGAAGATCCATGTAGTAGAACGTAGTGTCCAAACTACGATGTCTGACATGCAAAGCAAAACTGCAATTTCTCTTCAAACACTTGTACTTGCGATAGAGCGCTAGATTTTTGCAGAGCTCTTAGAGACATTCCGTGAGCTAAAAAAATTATCTAAATCTACAAAGATGAAGGAGTGAGGGAAGCCAAAGAAGTTACATTATCTATCATACACACCTTCTGAAGCGTCATGCTTCGATGTAAGGGTAAGTATCAACCTTTTAGAAGAGGGACTGTTTATTGAAATGTTTGGATTGGATCACTACATCAGACCATATCTCGTTTTTTGAACTTAATCTTCTCGTAACGAATTGGCAAGTACTCACATATTCTAATTGATCTAGTATAGGTGTCGCATAACGTTAAAATGTGTTGACATGCACCATTTAGAAAATATACTTTTTTCGGGGATAATATATTGAGAAAACAATAGATAGCTTTCTAATGACGTCCCTATCTGGTAACGTATGTATAATTATCATATGTATACATCACCGTAAATATTTTACAGAAAGACACAATCCAATCGATTAATTTTCGAGGTCACTATCGAGTGCATTTTCTATACCTACGTCGATTTATATTGAAATTTTATATTATTAGTTATCCTAATGGCGTTTCTAGACTGCAGAAAATTAAAATTAAAAATTTAACCTGCTTCCACAAGATGAAGAAAAATCCCCTGGGAGGATATATGTCACCATTCGTTATGTGCATGGCGCCTCGTGGCGACCTCTGGTCGTAGACTGAGAAATAAGGACGAAAACCATAACATTGGCGTTTATGAACGGATATCGAAAATGTGAAATAAATCAAATATAAAGACTATTTTTTGTTTACTTTCTACATGAGCGCGTACAGTATTTATTTTTATGCGATTGAGAAGAATAAGCATGTAAGTAAATTGTATTTAATATACATATTTTCATGTTATTATTTGACTTTTTGAGATTATATCCATATATGCACATTTGAAAATTCAATAAATGGTAAAAATAATATACTCTTGCACTTGCTATTTGAACCATTATTTTTACAATTCACTACGCAACAAATATTTCCACCCATTACATTTGCAAAGTTTACTGAAAGCGCCCGTCGTTATTGCTCTATTGCTCCACCTAGCGCGCTTCGGGCGATTACCACATCCTCTCCTCTCCAAGCCGACGCACATAGCGAATAGCTATGTTAAGAATTCACTTAATAGTTTTTTTATTTTGTTAATCTCTATTGCATTTAAAAAAAACAAATGCAATACTCGAAAAATGCATGGTTGACAGCCACAAGTGTTTTTTTATTACAATTAATTTTCTTTTTTTGTGAAATTTAAATAATCTATTGCCTTGCCAAATTGTGAAACCAAGAAAAGGAAGAAAAGAAGAACCAGCAAAAGAGCTCTTGCGAAAAGGTGGACTCAAACTCGTGGAGTTTGAGCAAGTGACGGTCACATTTTGGTAAGTCAATTCATAGTTTGTAGATTAGAATTTTGTTGAATTGATATACGCTTATTTGCAATATTATCGCGGATTACGTCAACTTGAAAACTATCGAAGGCATTTTATTATATTCTATTCGCTACAAGCTATTTACTCTCGTTGTTCCTTATTTTCGGAACGTTTTAGATGTTCCTTTAAAGATGTCCGTAGATTATAAATGTATTTAATCGCTTTTGAAAATAAGAGACCCAACTATATTCGGAAAGACAGCGGGAATAAACCATTAGAATTTTTAAGTCTGGTACGAACAGAAATCCCAAAAAACTATACTAAAAATTGAATGTTTTTCTAAGACGTGTAACGATACATTTTTTTCAATTTAATAAACACCATATGCATAAATAATAAAGGAACCTCAGTACGATTCTGTGCAGTCTAATAAATTTGAATACGTTAAAACTGCAAATATTACGTTAAGCTAAATAATGCCTTCTTTTAAGTATTAAGAGTCACCTCTGTGTATTTAGAAACAATATTTTAAAATCAGCAAAGTTTTCGTTGGTGCGAACAATCATTTTAAGGCGTTCTCTGGTTTATAATTCTTTGTTTTATAGAAGAGAAAAATTAACAGAATCCATTTGACTTTAATTTATGATTTCCTTGTACGTGTCTTTAGTAAGTTTTGGATAAATCAACTCTCGATCCCAGTGTATCAAATTACTGTAAATATCGCAGACCTCAATTACGGGTGAAGTCCCTTTATTTCAAATATTCTTCGTTCCGAAATAATAATCTTTGATTGGCTTGTGAACGCCAAGTTGTTTCGTTATTGGTTAATTTAAAATATCCCTCTTAAAAATTATTTGTCATTATATAAAACTGAAGCCTTTTTCAGTTAAGTCAGACAGCAATAGACACTTAATAGGAGTGAAACTAAAAAAGCTCTTTATCGTAAAGGGGTTGTTTTGCCGACGGCATTCTCCGATTACAGTAACGTGTTTTGTTGTGAAGGGTACGGAAATCTAATTTGATAAAATTCGAAACGTTATTATAAACATAACAAAGAAATCCAATAATTAATTTGTGTGGGAAAACAAAAGTTTAAGTTTCGTGAATAAATAATTTAGCAAAAGATTTAAAATAAAATAACTTCTGAAACGACATAATTAAGTATTGGACTACACTCTTAATAAAGAAAAACATTTTAACGATTAACCATATTAACCAGTGGCGTCTTAAGAAACTTTTCCTTAATAAATGTAATTAATAATTGAACTTATATGGTCGTTTCGGTTATGTAAAAGGGAACTTTAATGATATTATAGTTCTAAGCAAAACAATTATTGCGAACTTTAATTCTTTGGTCTGGAGTAAGAAACGGTGTCAGCGACTAGGTGTTTTCTAGGTCGTTCAATTTCATCAAGCTGTTAATTTTGGTAGTTAGTGTTTATGTGAGAATAAAAAGGCATTAATGTGTTAATCCTTTTGTGGAGTGGCATCGAATCAAATTATTCGATCAATGTACTGTGAATTGAAGGATATTATTTTGTTAAAATTGTATAACATTTTTTGTACCATCTTTTTGATTATATTATTATTTGCATGTGCACATATTTCTTCTTTAATAAGAATTCTTATTTAGGTAATTTTTTATTAAACGTATGACTATGTCCTAAATGAAAACTATTTACTTTATTCATAAATAAATCTATTTTTGAATTTAATCATATTGTGATCATATTGGACCATATATTTATAAAGTCCTTAATTACATTTTAACCAATTTAATTTTGACGCAACTAAATATGACTAATAATTGAATTAAAATTAATAGATCTGACATTGGTTTCTGTTTATAAATGTCAAGTCATTAGTTTTTCTAATCTTGAACTTTTCTAAATAGATGGATTCCAAATATATATATTTTTTGTGTCTATAACTAGCCTTACTCCCTTTATCTTATAATTAGTGAGCTATGAAAACAATACCCACGTCCTGAATTTAAATTTCTTCTCGTCTCAAGTAGCCGGTGCATTTATGAGTTGGACAGTAAGTATTAAATATTTTGTGCTATTATAAGATTGTACAGTTTGAATCTGAATTATGGAATTTAGAGTGTTGAGAAGTAGTAAGTTACATTGGCGCCCAATCGTGGGGTTTTGTTTTGACGAGAGAAAAAAACTGAAGTTACAGACGACCCATAGTTTGAATTTATTGAAAAATCATCTAATTGTTCACCATTCTCTTGTTAATATCAAGATTATAAGAATCATTGTAACGGTTTCCAGATTAAGAAAATCTGTATTTTTGACAAAAGTAATTATTATGTAACCTAGTTATTATCACCTAAAGGCACAAATCTCTCCACTAAAGCGTAAAACTAGTTATCATGTAAATGTAGTTTCTGAAAACAAATAATACCTGGAGGTTCTGCAAGTTCATTACGGTTTAAAAATAAACGATTTCCAATTTTTCCATTCAAACGTATTACAAATTGCTGAAATTTCAGATTAAGTTGCATTTTCTGGAAAATCTTCCAATTTTACTAACAGCTACTTTTAAATTATGAAATACGTCCAGAGCATTATTCCTTTAAACATTCCATTCAAACAAATCTTCTGAAAATGGAATTTTATATTTGTTTTGGCAAGCGGTTCGCCCCTAATCCCTTGTGCATATGCAACCAAAACGATTAGAATCATCTCGCTTCTTAAACAGCCTTGAAAATTATAATAAAATATTTCCTGTTTATTCACATTCACGTTTATTCAAATTTATTTCCCTAGCTGCATTTCTAAGCCTTGGTTTGTTAACAAAATCCAAAAAATCAAAAAAGTTTTGTTGATTTGTCATTTTAAAGAAAGAGCAGCCCGCTATAAAAACAACAAATGCAATTACGTTATGTAAATGCATTATAAAACACAAAGAACAAAAATAGAAAAAAGAGTTTTTGGGATCTTCTCATCTATTATTCAGTTATGGAATTTAAATATTCCGGATTCACCATTATAAAAAAAAGGAAAAATGAAAAACTGCAAGCATCTTGGGGATTGCACTTCTTTCACTCTTAAAATTGACTGGAGAATTAAATGTCAGGTTTTTCTATTCGTTCTTCTTCCGAGTTTTCAGTAAGAATCAAGGGAGACCCACTGAATAGAATGGCTTTTCGTTTGACTTACAATTAGATTTTTGATGTTCTAAGAGTGTAAGTGGTTTTCTTTTTTTACCCCTTTTTATAACATTTGCTGCTACCACATCTCTTCACATGTGAAGTGGACTATTCTGCACAATTTTCTTTAGTAAAATCTAAAGGAAACATAATTTAAACTAAAGCAATCAGTTTCATAATAAAGATGCTTTATTTGACAACATTTTATTAAAGCTGAAATACGTTCAAAAGATAAGGCTGGAAATTATAAAGTAACTCAAAATGATTTCGATCAAATTAATGTAGCCAATCTAAACTTCTAAAGTTGAGCTTAGCTTAAAGTTGAGAATAAGGAATTTATTTAAAGAAAAACTTTTAAAAAAACAAAACGATGTAATTAAATAACCGTTAATTAAGGTTAACTAGTGTTTCGAGATTTGTTAACAGACATCTAAACGTTACTTTAACTGTTATTTCATCTGTAATTAACTTCTTTTGTCTTTAGGCTTGTTAAATGCTTTTGATCTTAATAAAATTATTTTCCAATAATTAAAATTCCTTGTTAAACTTTAATTATTATTTCCTTTCTTCTGTACACTGTCAATAAATTTATTAATACTCGAAAGCAGGATGTACAAAGACTTTTTAAAGTATGTTCTCCAGAACTAACAGATCGTTAAATCTCAAAATATGGCAGATTGGTTACAATTAAAAGATGGAGCTCCCCCAGTTTGTGCTGTTAATGCAGTGGGAAATGATCAGCATTTACTTTTCTAAAGTTGAGCAAACGCAGTCTAGTGGCCATCTCGCTCTCCTGATTTAAAAACATCACACTTTTTGTACGTTCTTCGAATAATAAGGTTAATTAGACGCCGTTTGTTATAAGAATTGCAAGAACAAATTTCGGCAACCTCGAATGTACTTACGGCGGGAATGCTCACGTGCTTTAAAAATAGTATTGTTAGGCCGGCAGCGCTTTGGTTGGATAATTAAGGATAAACCTTGAACCTTCGATTTAAGAATTCTAACTGCCGTGTATATCATTTATAACTAACTATAAGGCTTTTTTTTTGGTCTTGTGGTTTCTTTGTTCCATTAACTTTAAGGTAATAGCCAATAAAAAATTTTCAATTTTAAACGTTATTAATCTTCTGGATCAAGATATTAGTAATTAAAAAATTAAATATGAATCGAATATTTAGTTTTAAGCAAATCTGCACGTATTACTTCTATTTCTGGTACTGGTATTACTTGAAACAAATCAGTGGGTTCCTTGAAATACTTTCTTGAAATCTTTTTAATATTTTTCTATCTGATTTTAAACTTGGACAAAATGCTTAATTCACGTAACATACTCAATAGCAAGTACTAAGTTTTTTATTCAAAAATTGGAATTTAAAATGTTTAACAAAAATTGTGGTTCGGATACGGAAAATTGTACCACTTGATACTAAACTACAATGACTGAATTGCTCAATTTACATCTAGAAGAAGAAGCTATCTCTGCAAAAAAATGCTTTTTTGTAGGATATTATTTATTTATTGTTGGGCGAGGATCTGGGTGGGGGAGCATCCCTAGTACCGCATGGCACCGATTATTTTTTTTGATCATATAGCCGACCCTACTAGAATTTAGCCAAATCTGGGGGAATTCCATCCCCAGTAGGGATCTTAATCGTGCCGACGGGACCTACAGTTTTACTGTCTATCCGGAAAGAATATATGTTTTAATTTTTCTCTGCTATGAAAAATTACCAGCTCGGCCGGGGATCGACTCTGCGACCATTGGATTATGATGAAGCAAACTAAATACAAACCACTAATCCACCGAAGCTGGCTTTTGGAGGATATGTCAATCATTTTGTCTAATAATATTTTAATATTTGCTGATAGTTGTAATGTCTAAGTTACCACTGATGCGATATTACAGCAAGAGTTTACTGTCAATTTTTTTCAACTATTAGTAGTTGATTAAAACGAAAAGTGCAATCGCGACTTATTTGGATTAGGATAGAAATCAGGTTATATTATAACAACTTGAACGTGTTTGGGGGCTGGTGTAAATATATATATCGGAGATAGGGGTAGATTACAGCTTAGATTAGGGTAGAATCGAAGTTACGTTCGGGGAAGCGAACTAGGGAAAGATGGCCAAACTGTATAATATGTTATACAGTTTTGGTAAAACTTCGCTTTGGGTTTTAGTTTTCATGTGTTTTGAAATTTTGTGTTGTTGAATTTTACATTTATATTTACTAAAAATCTAAAATTCGGTCCAGTAAGACTGCGTTTTATTTGAAGTAGAATTTTGCTATGTAAGTATTTTCTATAAAGAACATTTTAAGAAAAGATTGTTTTAAATTTGTATAAATTTAAAGGACGTTGAAGTCATAAAATAATGTTTCTCGTATTTTGTTTGTTTACATATATACGTTAATATTGGTTACATTGTGAGAAAACTAATGAAAGACCTTGATAAAACTTTGGGATGTGTTTAGTCATCTTATTTCAAAAAACATTTCGGTCAATATTCTGGGAATGCATGGATGTGAGATCAAATTCTATTTTGTTCTGAAGGTGACTTCTGCACGTGGTTGAAATTTAGTTTGGTTTAATATTTGGTTTAATACGTGGTTAATATTTACATCGATTAATTAAGTGTTCGGATAATAATCGAAATTCGTGGTTTATAAAAATACCGTTGTACAGTTGGGGATTCTTTTGGATGCTTGTGCCTTTGAAAAATGGAAATCTGACTTTTCCTAATAAAGTGGAATCAAGCTAATACAGTTCCAGTTTTGTATTTCCGTTAAATAATATACCGTACCGAAATAAATTAATATTTATAGACATTCTCTTTTGTGATCGAAATCTCGATTAATAAATAATTCGTGTTATGTGCTTTTTAAATCCAGTTTAGATTTAAAGAATATGTGTGTTGTTTTATTGAAAACAATGAACCTTGTGATGGTTATCAAAACTAATAGCCAAATTTTATGGAACTTTTATGGTTGCATTTAGTTATTGCAGTTTGGGGTGAATTCGTAAATTATGATTCACCATACCCAGATTTTACGAGGGTTATTCCCTTGCATCTTTAATTTATGAAAATCCACAGATTTTCCAGTTTCTATTTGCAGCGACTGCTGTCGTCAAATTTTGTGCAGTTTATCGTTGATTTTGGTTTGTGATTTACAGAAAATAAAAGGTATTGTGACTATTGTTTTTTTAGTGTTGATCAATTATGTAAATTTTGTTTGAACTCTGTAATAATTTTTTTATAGTTGTCTCTCATTTAATCGTAATTCAATACAATTTTTTTTATCCACTAAACTTTTATTATCAACTGAGCTCTTATTGTTTAAATTCTTGAATGTAAAATTTGTAATCCTTTTTATATTTTTTATCTTTCTTGGCGTTTTCTTAAATAAATATAATTTTAAAGTTAATTAAAACCAATAAGACAGAACCATTTAATTATGAAAGTTTTTATTCACATTTTCATTAATCAAAATTATTGACTTTGTTGAAATTAATTAATTTTTGTACTAAATTTTTTTATCGGTCTGAATTCATTTTCTGATTAGTGTTTTCAGACAAATTTATTAGGCTTATCTAATCTCTTCGATCTGTTTAATTATCATTAATTAAGCTTCATAATTAGATGGCGCCCTTCTTGTGTATGTTTTTGTTTTTTTGAAACCTTTATCCATTACTTTATAATTTAGACAACTGTAGAACCAATACCTACGAGCTGAACTTAAAAATTTGTAAGATAGAGCGAAATCTCAAGCCGTGGTAATTTTGAGCATCATTTAAAGTAAGTATTATGTTTATCGTTGTTTATTGGTTTTTTATCGATTTTGTAAGTTATTTAGTCACACAAAAGAGTTATGTTTCAATTGTCGCCCAATCGCGGGGCATTTTATTGTTGTTCTCTCGTGCAAAAAAAGTGATGTTTCAGTGTAAGCAAAGGAGAAATAACGAATAGTAACTCATCTGAGAACAGTAACAATATTTTTACAATTAGGTGCCTACTATAAGCGACAGAAATATTTCCAATGAATTAAATAAAAATTTTTATTAAGGTCTTTTTCATTTTGTTTCTTAGATCAAATGTTTATTGATATACAGGGTGTTTTGGAAAATATGCCCGTCATGATAAAGGGCAATAGGGAAACATGTGTAGAGTAACATCTTACTAACATTTTCCTGAAATGCCCCTTTAAAATTGTAACGGTATATTTTTATCAGCCCTGAATAAATGTAGTTTTGTCTACATATTTACAAAAATCTTAAGTCCGGCTGTGCAAATTTACGTTCTTCTTAAAATATAAACTTGTGTAGCATTTGGTGCAAATAAATTTATAAAGATTATTCTAAAAAGATCGTGTACATTGGTTTAAACCAAATAATAACATGAATTTGCTCATTCGCATATGCGTTTAAAAAATAATTTAAAGTGTCTGCTAGATAAATCTAGCAGTTTTTGTAAACAAAAACAACATCTGTATGCACTATTCGTCCATGGAAATACAAACTGCGTAGCATTTAGTTCTTTACGGTCAAAATATTGTAGCGAAATTAAGAAAATCCTCCCTATCGACTCCACGTGTACTACATAGCTCTGATTTGTTCAATTTGGGGCAGGCGTCTTTTTGATTGGTCTAATCAGAACTGCACCCTCCGAATTATAATAATATAACCTTCAGTTTTAAAAAAGAGACGACGCTTGCTTTGAGCTACGGTTCCGAGACAGTACAGTGTTTTAATAATTCAGCGATGATCTGAAAATACAGTACAGTTTATAGATAAAAGTGGCTCGTTATTTTGTGACGGGTCATTAAAACAATTATTTCTATCGTTTCAGTCTTAATTAGTGAACTTATGTTATTAAAAAGCAAGTGGTTATTAAAATACAACTGAATCATTGTTAACGAAAATTACAGAAACGTATCTGTTTGGGATTATCGTTTATTTGCAGACGGATTTATAATCTAATTAATAAATTCCCGTTCCATAAGTGGATAAGAATAAATAAGTATCGATTTTATCGGAAGCAACTAATCTAGCAAGTGCTAAAGTGTTTAAATTGTTTAATATTTTAAAGATATTACCGTTAGTTATCGGACGCAAGTTATTATAAATAAAATTATAAAAGAGACAGGATTGTTTTAACTGTGATTTAACAAAGTTAGTTAAACCATATGGATTGTTTCAATGTTTTGTTTGATTGAAATGAATTGCCAAAAAACAGTTTCCTTGGACCTGCTGCAGTCAAAAGTAATTCATCACCAGTTACGTTCAGCAATTATTTCCTAATAAGAAGCATTTCCAGTTTCTACCTGTCAATAGTAATGGTTTTCGTGATGAAAGTAATAATTGGTTTAGTATGAAATTCGATCCAAAGGATCAAGGTATTGTAATTTAAGAATGATTTATTTTGTGTGTAATTTTGCTTGTGTTTATGGATTATTTGGATAGTTGATTTTTATCATCTATTATAATAAGAGAGCTCTCTGGTAGGATTTAATACTAGAACATTAACTTCAATAATAATTGAATAAGCTAATTCAGCAAAATCTGAATAATTTATGTTCGACAAAATTCAAATAATTTTATGTTTAATAAATTTTGAATAATTTTAATCTTAATAAAATCTGAATACTTTCTGTTCAATAAATTTTGAATAACTTTAAAGTTCAATAGTAGATGAATAATTTAAGTTTAACGATACCATTGATTCTTATGTTTTTGGTTTTATATATATATGTATTCTATCTTTTATTTTTTATTTAATAAATATGTTTTCAAGTCTAAACCAAGTGAGCTAAATAGAACCATATAATTATGAATGTTTTATTCATTTTTTCTAATTTTAATATGAATAAATACAACCAAATTTTTGTCCAAAATCTGGCAAATTGAGTTCATTTTCTGATTAGTGAATTCAATATCTTTTCTAGCCTAATTAATGTCATTAAATTTCATAATCAGATGGCACCCTTTTAGAGTATTCATTTGAGTTCTGAAACCCTTCTCTACTCCTTTTACAAATCAGACAACTGCAGAACCAATACCTGCGACCTGAAATTAAAAATTTGTAAGATAGAGCTAAATCTCAAGCCGTGGCAATCTTGAGCATCTTTTAACGTAAGTATATAATTATTATTATTTAGTTTGTAGAATTTTTCCCGTTATAAAATGACAAACCCCCTTATAAAAACAATAGCCACGCCACTGCAAAATAGTAGATAAAAGTGTATGAAAAGAAAATTGTGTCTACTAGTACATACTTTTAAAGGTCATCAACAAAGGAACCATAAAATAAACCCAAGCAGGTAGCCGGGTAAATAAATTCTTCGACAATTGTAACCAAAACCAAATAGCAGTACGTGCTTTTAAAACGTTTTTAACTAAATAATAACACTCATTCTGAACATCTGTAATAACTGTTAATGACTCAGATCTTTGAGATTTGTAATCTGCAGTATGTAGTTTGTCGTCAACTTTCTTTGTGTTAGGTGGTGGTAAACTTGAGTTTCGATTAATACACGTTTTAGAATTAATAACTTGCATTAGGTAGTGTTAAGTGTTTGTTAGTGTTAAGTAGTTTATTTAAGTGTATTTAGTTACTTAAATTATGGCAGAACCATACACACCTGCTGAATGGACGGAACTTATTATTTTATACGGCGAATGTCATCGCAATGCTGCTGCCACCGCCAGAGAGTATGCCCTTCGTTTTCCGAACCGCCGTCATCAAAATTCACGTACAATCGTACAAGCTAAAGAGAGAATGTTTGATACAGGATCGGTTATGCCAAGAGCTGGTGGGAGAGGACGCAATCCGCACCACGGAGATGTCGCGAAGGAAGAAAACATCCTAGAGTTAGTTGAAGAGGATCCCACTCTTAGCGTGCGTACCTTAGCAGCACAAACTGGTGTACCTTCTACTCGCGTTTGGCGTATTTCAAAAGAAAATTCCCTACACCCATACCATTTTCAAAAGTACACTCATTAGAACCTGCAGATCATATTCCGCGAGTGCAATTTTGCCAATGGCTATTGGAACGCAAGCAGGAAAATCCTCAATTTGCACAAAATGTACTGTGGATAGACGAATGCTGTTTTACTCGCGCGGGGATTTTCAATTCACACAACAGCCACATTTGGGCTGACGAAAATACTCATGGTGTCCGAAGACATTATTTCCAGAGGCGTTTCTCGGTAAATGTGTTGGCGGGTATTTATCAGAACCGTTTAATAGGATCTTTTATTTTGCCCAACGCTTAACCGGTGACTGGTACCTACACTTTCTGGACAATGAAGTGTTCGACTGACTTCCACTACCTGAATTGCCCAAGCTTTGGTCCATGCATGATGGAGCACCACCAGACTTTGCTCGCCACGTACGGGAGTTTTTGAATAACGAATACCCTAACCGGTGGACGATAGGACGTGGAGGACCCATCGCCTGGCCTGCGAGATCACCGGACTTGACTCCCCTCGATTTTTGTATTTGGGGATATTTTAAAACATTAGTGTACAGGACAGAAGTGGATACCGAGGAAGAGCTACGCGCACGCATTGAAATCGCCACAGAACAAATTCGTGCAAATTCCGATATGTTTGCTAACATAAACGAATCTATCATACGTCGTGCGCGAGTGTTTGTACAGACAAACGGCGACTTATTTGAACACATGTTATAAAGATTGTTTGTATCTAAACAGTAAGTTTTACCCATTTTCTTAAAATCACAGTTGTAAAATAAAAAACGTGCAATGAAATTTGCATTACAATTAGGTCAATGAACGCATGTTAGATCAAGTCATCAAGATAGTGATTGACCCGGCAACTGCTGCTGAAATTAAATTCTATTGTTTCTGTAAATTGATACGTGCGTATCGTAGGTCAGTTATTAATTTAGTAGTGAGATGTGATATCATTATTTTAAGTAATTCATGGTTAAAATCTTAAAAACAATCCATAGTCGACTCGTGTCTTGCAAAAATTCGGAAATTTTTTTAATTTTAATTTTTCATTTTATGAATTTTGCATATAAATAAAGCATTGTATGTTTCTTCGGAACACCCTGTATAGGGCACCACCCAACAGCTGATGATTTCATCAATTATTCTTGATTATCTTTGAAATGATTATCCTATCTATATTATTACCTTAAATAATATATCATCTGTTAATTAATTCACTGGGAGTAATTTTATCGCCTATAGTAGGCACTTAACTATAGAAATAAAATGTTACCTCGATCAGACATTTTTCTCTGCAGTTTTAAAAATTTCGTGTTAAAGAAAAGTATTTAATTTTTAAGAAGTTTATTATTGCCAAGACAAAGTTTTTATCGTGTTCAATTTAAAGGGTTTTCTGAAATTTATTTTTTTTTCGTTATTAATAAAATTTTACATTATTAATTATTAATGAATATTGTACGTGGGGTAATTATCATAGAAATAGCATAACTGTCGTTGTTTCATACGTTGAGCCGTATAAGCGAGTGTGTGCTATTGTAGCGAGTCGCCACTATATGACTTGTATATCATATTTTCGACGTTTTTATACCTACCTTTAAAAATACATGAAATTTTGCAGGAGAATCGGCATAGCCTATCTACTCACTGCAACACCAGATTATTTTCTAAGAAATAAATAAATAATCATAATTTTATTTATCTTGGAGCTATAGTTCTCCTACACTGATAAAACCAGTTTTAAGCAAGAGTACTTCTAAGACTCGTAGAAAAAATTGCAGTTGTTGATTAGAGTTGTTGCTATCTAAAGAGCGTTTATGTGTTGTCACCTAAAGCTGTCTACAGCGCCGCTTGCTTCTATGATCTGGGTCATGCCTGGGTTTCATGAAAGTGAAACAAGTCACAACATCGACTTGAATTTTTAACGTTATTGAGATATTAAATTACTGGACCCACTTGAAGTGGAGTTATGTAATCAATACTTTAGGATATATATAGGTATATCTATTTTTATTGTAACTATTATTTGTTTTTTATTGTTTATTTTATTTGTCAAACTAGCAAATAAATAAAATACTATAAAAGCTCTTGTTTTTTATTAATAAATATATATATAACGCTCACTAAAGACAGATCAACTCTGCGCGGCTTCGGTGAGCTCGAAGTCAATAAACCTTAAATGACGTGAGTTAATTATTACCTTTTTAAAACCTAGTTTAATAATTTCTTGTGGAATCAAGGTGTAACCTGGTCAACTTAAAATCTAACCAGTAAATTAAGGGGATAGCTGACACGCTTGCTTATGAATTTCTTTAAATATATCCATTGCCTTTTAAAATTCAGGGCAACTGTTTCTTTTTCAAGGCAATTATTTCATTATTAATACTATATATAAAATTCTATAAATAACATCGCATTTCTTTATTTATGTATATTGTTTAATCAAAGTTGATTAAACAATACGATCGATTACTACGAATTAGTCAATACGATTTCATTAAGCTAAATTCAATAAAATCGCTTTAATTAACAATAGTTTTAAATTGTAAAATTCTGATATCAATACAACTACATTAAATTGAAAGTTTTATAATAAATAGATAACCTGAAATATTTGTCGAACGAACAAATATTTGATTTTAATAAATTCATATATGTTTTATTTTAAAACGTTCATGCAAGCAGATTGATGTATTTATATATTTAATATTTGCATAAAATATTTTGCAATTTTATAAAAGTTTAGTACACAAATTCAAATTTCAGATAATATAATATTTAAGTAACACTAACATTTTTATCTTACTAGCGTCACTAAATTTCCAGATCTAGAATACTCAATGTTGTGACGCCATTACTGCCCTAAATTTACGGTTATAAACTTTGTGATACAACAAGCTTTTATTATAAAATACAGCTTCCTTTTTTACGATCTTGTAAAGCGCTGTCCAAACAATCTCCCTTAATTGGTATCTTCTCACTTTTTGAAAGTTTCTTTTTTCAATCTCATAAGCTTGTTGATTAAATTTAAATTAATCAGTTTACATAGAGTTTGCTTTTTAAAAGTTTATTTATGATCTCGTATTTTCAAGATTTAATAAAATTTTAAATTTACAATATACATCTTTAGAATTGTTAAAAATTTAAAATCAATTTTAGATTTGTAAATAAATAAAATAAGACAAATAAGCATTTAATTAATAAATAGATAGCGACGAGGATGGAAAATTTGATTTGAATAATTTTCTTAATTTAGCTCTCATTTAGCAAATTAGTAATGCATCTAAGAGACACCGATTTTGACGTGAGCTTTGATGATTTTGAGTGCAATTACAAATGCTGTATTGAATTTCGCAGGTAGCACATTTTCTGAAGTTTTTTTGGGTATAATTATTTTCCATGTGGAAATGAAATTTACATTTACGGTAACGCCTTGCTGTAAATAAAATCAAACGGCTGTTACCCCAGATTTTGTGTAAACATCGGCGATCTTTCAATGGAATCTGAATAAACGGAGGATGAAATCAATTTAATATAAATCTATTTTTTCGTTACCTTTAATCGTGTAAACCTTCCTTTATTCTTTAAATTTTTTTTGCCAATAATCAGTAGGGCTGGATACCTCAGATTTAAGGTGGATTTATTATTGTACAGTTCTGAAACTAGTAAAATATGTATATCCTTCTTTTCAACTATTTACTTATTGTTCAAAAATGGAGTTATAGATGCAGGCAAAATTTAAACTTATGAAGAAATTCAAAATCGGGAAAGTGACTGCATAGTTAATTATATAATGCATTAAATTATAAGTATATACCATTGGAAGATTGCCAAGGTTAGTAAATAGTGGGATACAAAATTTATCTAGCATTGTTAGTGGGTTGGGAACTATTAGTGCTTCAGATTTTGTTTTATTTTTAAATTATTTACATATAAGCTCAGAAAAACAGAACAAGAAAAAAATACTATAAAAAGGCCCCTTTTTCTTCATAATTAAAGATTTAGAGTGTTTTAAAAGACGTGAGTGCAATAAAGAGGCTTTCTACAAAGTTTTATTTACAATCATAACGCTTCACTAGAGTATTACACACATATCAGCGTGCTTTGATTTTTACGTGCTAAGTTGTTTAGCAAACAATTTGTAAAATATTCATAAATCATTTATGATACATATATTGTTGACATTAGCATGCAATACAAACTTTATAACACTAGTTCAATAAAAGTTTACTTTTTATGTGAAAATCGATGTAAAAATAGTCACTTTTTGTATGATCACAGATAAACAAATAAAATCTATCACTGCATTTTATTATAATTATGTGGGTTATATTGGTTATTGCTTATTTACCTTCACGGTTCTGGGTTTTATAGAGTTTAAATTAACAATTAGATTTTCTGCAAATAGTTAATGCTCGATACTGAAACATACAATAAAAAAACATACCAACTTTGTTTTAACTTGTGTTTGTTTTATAATACCTACTAACTTTTGAATATTTACTATACGATTAAAGCTAGTTACTTTGCATGACTCTCATGTTAGATTTGAATAAAGTAGTATTCGAGCTTGTATATATTTAAATTGAACTTTAAAAGCTGCCCCTTTGGTGTTACAGTATATAATAAAAAATTCAATTTCTCCAAGCCACCATAACTTAGACATTAGTATGGAATATCCATCTTTCGAGCACAAACAGTTATTCACATATTTACGACCCTTTTGAAAGCAGGCATGCATAAATTTACTTCTCTCGAGAGATCATAAAACGTTTGTGCAACTACTACATGAAAGTAAAGAAGGTTGTAAACCACATAAATAGTAAATTTCTTAAAATGCAATTTTCTAAAGTATCTTGAATTTTTGTTGAATATTGGACATGGAAATGGAAAAATTGATACGCTCTAATTTTCCCATTAAACCTTTGAATTGTAAATAATTGTCAGATCTACTACAAGTAAATGAAGATGCGCTAAGAACCTTTTTTTTATAAAATATATTACATAGAAACACGCTAATAAAAAATTCACTTACTTGACAAGGAGCTTGGAACAAGTAAGCGTCTCCAAAGGCGGTACTAAGACAGAAAATATAGTCCCTTTTGGGATGTTCGGGTATGGGTTGCATGATGGCACCGTCAACTATGATGAGATGTTTGGGAGCAGCCTCTACGGAGCGGCCCTCTCTTGAATCACAGGGATAAAACAAAAGCGTTGTGCCCTTCAAACACACCCAGTACCCTTTCCATCCACGTTTTCTTGCTAACTCTATCTGATGTTTCTTTCTTAGCAACCACTTTTTTACACTAAGGAATCTGAAACAAGAAACAAATTTATTAATTATCATAGTTAATTTGAAAGCTTGGATTAGATGTTATTTTCCACTTAAATAAAAGCACAGTTCTCATTTTTAGGACAATGAATAATTTTTTCTCTTCAAAGTGTTATTCAAAAGATTTAACTTGATGAGCTAATTAACCTTGTTGTCTTAGGAAATCTTATTTTATCTTAACAATGCAAAAGCTGTACACACAGACTCATTCGCTTGGTTTCTTTAATACACTCTCACAAAAGAAAATTAAGTAGAAAATAATACCTGCAGGTTGTGAAAAGGAAAGTCTCTAAGATTCTTATTACTTTGAAAAAGTTAAAACAGATTTTATCACCTACATATATATGTATCCCTGCACAAATTGAATTTTTCCTGTAAAATAGGCTTGTTTTAATATTTAACATCATTATTCATAAAGTTATCATTTTGGGGTTTTAATTTGAAAGCTTTTACCTAAAGGTATACATTTTTGTAGCTATAATCTTTCGGTCATGCAAATGAATATTTTAATTTGCAAAAAGGCGGTTTGTTACGGAAATTAGAAAAAAAGGGTATTTTAAACCTTTTTATTCTTGTTAAAATTTGAATTCGTTAATCCACCAAAGTGTATACGAACTTAAATATAAGTAAATTACGTAAAATTGAGGGTTGCTTTGGAGATTTGAATTCAAAACTCGGAAATTGGCGGGGTTTGCTTGGTTTTATTAATACTTTAATCGCGTTAATCTTCTTTATTGTTGTCATAGGTGGGACACTTTTTGTTATTAGCCATAACAAAGTATTATTATAAAATTATTATACACCACAAATTATAATTTCACTATGATTCAAAATTGCTATAGATAACTAAGATAGATCTTAGTAAGATTCCTTCATCTGCTAAATGTACCTTATACAAGATCTTTGTCGTCATTGGAAATTTATAGTTAAAGATCGTCTTTAACCGTTTCTTATATGCATCTTAAAAGACATATATTTATTCATAGGTTGAAATGTACGCGATAGCGCCTGCTGTTATATACTACTATACGACCTTGTTAGTCACAAATTAACTACTCAACAAATATAGTTCATATAAATAGTAGTGGAACAACTCCACTGGTGCTAGTTAGTACAATGAGTCATTTAAATATTACTAAGAGAATGAAGAATTCCAAGCACCTTGTGAGCTTTGGGAACCTCTGAGAGGAAAAGTTTGTTGCCAAAGTTCTAGATTTGCACATCTTTTAAGGCATTAGAACATTATTGTTTAGTTTGGAATACCTACGATGACACATTTAGTTTTTTAAATAGACCTTTGAAATTGGTTAAAAAATGTATTTCAGTTAATCACTACACAATTGGAACTCAACAGATCCCCTCATTAGATATTACTAATTAAAATAAAGAACCCACCAAACCACAAAATATTTCCAAATATAACTTCATTAGGTTACAGAGTAATATTGCCCTAGTTTAGAGACTCAATTTATAAATTGCTCAAAATATTGAAATGTTTGATAAAGCCTTTTCAGAGTTCAGAACCTATATTCTTAAACAACTTTTAGCCACCTTTTCTCCAAGGTACTCTCCACTAGGATCTTTCGCAACGGACTCATTTGTCTATCTTACCACTTTCACAACCCGCCTGTTCGTTTTATAGATGTGATATTGTATGTAGATGCTTTTTGCAAGTTTCGAAATCGGAGTGTATCGTAGGCAAGGTAATTTTGCTTCTAATACTATTTTTTATTAAATTGTAAAAAAATAGATGCTCCTTTAGCCCCTAATTTGCTTTGTTCACATCTTCAAAGTTATTTGGTTTAAAAAAAATCTTAAATGGACAAATGGAGTGAGTTTCCATGATCGGCAAAAGTTTTGACTGATGGTCTGTACGCGGATGATGAGTTTATGGGAAGCTAAATGTCTTCAGGCGGAACTGACAGAATTTCTTTAGCGAGATCAATTTAAACTTAGAAAAAGGGCAAGCAATTCTTTTAATTTAAATGGTGTTGCCGAGGAAATTCGTCAAATCATTACGTTTTATTCTTGAAGTGAGTTTTTGGAAATTTTTCGATTACGCTGGATTTCCTCTTTTGTTTCAAGTGTATTGTGAGGTCCATTAGAATATTTAACACCCATTACCTTTCCTGCAAAGTATCTTATACAGGTTTTTAGAGCTTAATTGGGAAGAAAAACCACCTGAAGATGCTGTATTAAGATCGCAACAATTTTAAACCAAATTTCCTTTACGTTTGACAATAAAAATAAATCGATTTTTAAGTATTTGTCATTTCAGAGACTGCTTACACGGAGTTTTATTGTTCATGTGAGGACCCAAGAAGGGTTATGCTACTTGCAGTTAGGCATATGCGTGTAGAATGCGTAAAATTAATAGATGTGTTGATATTAAAATATAATAAACCTTTAGTTTGTAGCTTTAAAACATATTGCGTCAAGGTTTTGTCAGTCAGCAAAATTCCGCCAAAGGATATTCTCCAGAACATTTGTCTAGACTGCAGATGCGATGTTGTTTGTCTTGCATTCTGTGTACAGATCTGCAGGGGATTCCTCTAGAATTTTATCTATTAGAACGAAGTGATGTAAATACCTTTTTATGCCTGGCGCTCGGTCAAATGATGTCCGATTCAAATGATTCTAAGTCCGTAGTTTGTTCCAGTTTAGTTTATCGCATCAATATTATCGAATAAAGTAAATTTAGTGCAGAATTATTTCTAATTACAGTTCCAGTTTAAAAGTTTAAAGTTGTTTGGTTGGATTTTGTGTGTAAAAAAAACGAGTGCGAGGCTCTCACAAGTGTTACATTTAGTTACCGTCAAAGCACGGAAAATACAGTGATTGATCGAGGATCAAATTTATCGAAATTTACAGGTGAATTCCGTACAGTTTACCGATCGATAATAAATATGAATTTAGTATTTTTTGGTTGAACTTTAGTTTATTGAAGAACTTTTATAATACAGATAATTACAGTTGCCGAGTTTAGTTTCTTGTGGGTCCAGTTTTTAATAGAGTCTCGATTTAATACAATTTGAATTCGGGAAGCTCTAAAAATTAATTTATCGTACGAGGGAATCTTGATAATGAATATTTGCTCAGAAGTACCGTATTGTGAATTTTATTTTCATAGTTCCAGTTTATTAGTGATTGTAGGATTAATAACGCTTTCCAGTTTTCTACAGTTTTGTGATAACTGTTTATTTGTGTTGTGAAGGGCAATATAGTGTTTAGTTCGCCCTAATTCCGTATGTGAATTGAACAAGGTATAGTGATTTGATGACTTTTTGATTTTTGTGAATGTTACATAAGTTGTTTTACTGTTTATGTATCGATTTTTTGTAATTTTTTGAATGAAAACCTTCCCTTTTGCAAAGAATTCTTATGCAAGGTATTATGTCTTTATTGTGATCCTATATAATGATGGTTTAATTGATAATTTGTCATTGCTTTAAATTTTGTTTATGAATAAACATATTTTTGAATTTAATTAGACTGAATAATTTCGAACCATATAATTATGAAAGTCTTTATTTATATTTTATCCAACCTAACTATGACATCACCGAATATGACCAACAAGTTGAATTAAATTTATTAGGTCTGATTCCAATTTCTGGCTAATGGTATCAAATCATTATTTTTAATTATTATTATTACTATCGAACCTTCATAATCAGATTGCGCCCAAATATATGCATGTCTTTTAAAACCTTTATCCATCTCTTTGATAATTAGCAAACTGTGGAACCAATACCTACGACCTGAAATTTAAATTTGTAAAGACAAGATCTCAAGCTGTGGCAATTTTGAGCATTACGCATCGTAAGTGTAAATATTTTGAAATTTTTATGAGTTTTCGACGTCCATCGTGCGACGTACTTTGTTTACGTTTGAGTAGTACAGTTATCGTTAAAGATTTTGAAGATTTTAAATGTAACTTAGTCTGGGGAAATAACTTCTGTTTCAAAGCCAGCTAGAAAAGATATACTTGGTGCGCTGACCCATAAATTGCGCTGTCGTGAATAAGATCGTCTTCCCACAGATAGAAGATCTTTGTCGCCCATCGAGCCAACGATATTTAGGATATCATTTCTCCAGAATCCTGCTTTCATGTAAAATCATGAGAGGATGCCGCAGATGTCACTAACAGCGGTATTTTACCCAAAGAATATTTATCTCTGACGAATTGCGCATTCTTAGTTGCAACTGTCGCAAGAAGGTTGGCTTACGACCATTTCAGTATCAAATCCCAATGTAGAAATTGAGATAGAAGCTGCCACATTCATTACACTATGTATAGTCACTATCAATGATTATATATTTATAAACGTAGTCGCTTTTGCACTACGTTTCGTTCATAATTTGAGAAATCGCTTTAACTAGAACATATTCAGGAACACTTTCTTAAATCGAATTTTACAAAGTAACTATAATTCTTTGTAAATATGTGCGAGGTCAGGTGCTCAGGATCATATCAAGTTTGTCAGTATGAATACACCTTGTTCCAAACCTATCAGGCAGCTCGAACCTTTTCTAGACGAAAATGGTGTGTTGAGAGTGGTAGATAGACTCAGACATTCAGATATCCACTTTGATGCAAAACATCATGTCTTACTTAAAAGCAATTAAACCTGTTTCCACTAATCTTATTATCGGATATCTTCAGCATTACATCCGAGACCGCAGTCCCTGTAATATCAATGTAATGTCTGTAATTTAGTTGTTATCATTAATATCACACAACTTTTTAAATAATTTAAAAGAATTGAAACCAAATCTTTATATGTTTAACATATCAAAAGAGAAATTTTATTTTTAATAAAATTTCATAATTAATATTTAATTTTTTAAATAACACCTCAATATTCTATAAAATTAAAGTATTTAAGAAACCCAGTGCAGATTTCATATGAATCCTTAGATTGAGCTTTGCAATACTCACTCATCTAGTTTCAAGATGGGAATTAGTCGAATTGACCAACTGCAGCAATTTAATGCTAAACAAGTAAAGCATTTTTAATATTAAATCTAAGCAACAACTAAATGTTATGAAATAAATAAAGATTATTAAAATTTTCACAGTTTTATTAAAATATACCTGACAATATTGTTTCGACAGCTATGCTGTCATTATCAAAGGTAATATAATTATAAACAAACACGTCGCTAAGGTAGATACAAAATAGGTAACTAGATAAAATAATAATAATAATAAAAAAAAAAAAAATTTTTTTTTTTTTTTTAATTATTATTATTATTATTATTATTATTTTATCTAGTTACCTATTTTGTATCTACCTTAGCGACGTGTTTGTTTATAATTATATTACCCTTGATAATGACAGCGTAGCTGTCGAAACAATATTGTCAGGTATATTTTAATAAAACTGTGAAACTTTTAATAATCTTTATTTATTTCATGATTATGGAGTTCCACAAAATAAGGCTGGAAACAATAAACAAAACTAAATGTTACTTTCTTCTAAATTAAAAGTTTTAAAAGTTCAGACGTATTTTGATGAAAAATTTTAACAGAATTAATTTTACTTATTTTTTTGAAAACGCTCCATATAAGAACATTGCCATTCGTTATTAACTAATATTATTTCACTTTTGTCCAGTATCTTCTATTAAGAGGTTTGTACAATCTTTTTCCAAAAGTCTAATTTATTTAACTTTTTATATTATTTACTTTCTGAGCATTAATCAATTTCATATCTGATCGAGTTACTCTAGTTTGAATAGGTGCTAATGTTTTAGAAAATCTGATATCCAAACTCTAGGGAATCAAAGTAAACTCCATAAAGTTTATCTGCATGATAAGGATAAGTTTGTGTAAAATCGACAAATTATGCCAAATATAAAACATAAGTTATGCACGATCAGAAAAGCCCTTTGCAATAAATTACTCTTCACAAAACTGCACTTGCTTTAAGTTAATGTAAGCTATAAGTTGCAATTATTCAATATTTAAATCTAGCACTCGAAGAGTTTCTGGACGTGGCGTAAAACTTGCACAATATCCATGAATACGATGTGAAGTGTTCTAAATAAGAATCCATTTTTAAATTAACAAATTTTATAAACGTATTGTTATCTTTAACTGGATACTTTAGACTAGGTATTTATCTGTAAGATGAAAAATAAAGCTAATTCCAGAAGATTATTCCCTTAGAACAATATCAATGAATTCTTGTATTTCTATTACCATAGTTACGATTGAAAATAATTGTTATAAACAAGCAAAGTGTCTTTTTCGTGGCAGACTGTAAAAGTACTTAACTTGTATAATAATACCACAGTTTAAGAGTTTCCGAATTGACTAGGTTATCATCGACAAGACATTGTCAGACCTTTCGTGGTCATTATACTACTCAGAACCCAGTTTATCAATTATTGCGGTGAATTCGATATTATGACTAGATCTAATATTCATCAACTTTTGGGTTTCGTAGGATCAAGGCACTGGAAGCTTTAAATAAGCTTCTGATAAGAATGATATCTTGTAAAGGGGCAATTTTTATTGCCGAAACCGTTCACCTAATTTTATCCAGTTAGCAATTAAAATTTACTACGCGTGTTCGAGTGCATATAAATGTTTTCAAATCATCTGTCAATCCAATTGACTTTTGTCGAATGACGTTTTTCTATTAAACGAGTCTAGCTAGAAGACAAGCATATTTCTTTCAACTAGTTAGTTTGGGTTGTATCACAAGCATCCGTTTTGTGAATTGTAAAAGTAGTTACTTTTTATGGTTGTTTATCGTTAAACGTAACGATTTAATTAATTTGATTCATTGTGGTGGTATAACGTTGAAATTCACAACCCATTGTTTGTTTGATGGTCACTGTTTAAAACCAAGCTTCTCCGTTGTTTGGTTGTCACTGGTTGCCCCTTTCCCTCTGTCTTATCGTGAAGTCGTACCTGCGCGGTTAAGCTTCCTTATCAATAGTAGAGTTGAGTAACAAAATGGCTATTTGGCATTAGAAGTTGAATGTTCGAGATATGTTAGAAAATTGATTTTGGATATAATTCGCTTTAGCGGAGAAAATCTCGCATTCAACAGAATGATCGCTTGATTAGTTATATGCGATCAATCGTCAAATTAGACGGATTACGTTCTGGTGCTAACCATTTAGGTAAATTCTTTTCATTTCATTTCCATGCGCTAAAATCTTACAAAATGTCTTTTTATTTGAGGTAATATTTCCCTAGCTTCCCAAACTATTTTTTTGTATACCGGATTTGGCGATTTCTCTTCTCCTTTTTATCTTCTCCTTCTTTCCTATTCCGATTTTGACTCCATATTTCTAATAGCACGGCTTGGGCTGTATCCCCAAGACCGTGGTTCTCTTGGGTTTCTTTGGGCTGGACTCCCTTTTTAACCCCCGGTTACTTCTTCTCTTGTTCTCTGTCTCGAACGGTACGAGTGTGGTGTCCGGATGGTTAGTGTTGCTGAGTAGTGCTTCCGAACCTCGGATGCGGGGGTTTGGCGCTGTTCAGTATCCACGACGTTGGAACTGGCAGTGCCCCGCATCGTGTGTGAAGTTGTGCTCCTCGTTGGCTCTGCCGTCTGCCCACTTGAATTGTGTCCGGGCGAGCCCTTCTTTTTCACTCTGTTTTCTTTTTCTTCTTTTTTCCTCTATACTACCCTCTCCTGGGTGCGAGCAGAGAGTATGTCGGCGGCTCTCTGTTCAGTTCTTTTGCCGGCCATGTTCAGTGGTTCGTACTGGTAGGTTTTGTTGTGAGTCGTTGCCAAGCCTCGGGCACTGGGAGTTGCTCAGTGGTCCCTTCCCGACGTGGAGTACCACTGTGCCCAGTACTGTGTGTGAAGCGCGTCTTTGCAGTGAACCCTGCTTGCCCGACCATTGTTCATGCTTCGGGGTGGAACCTTTTGTTCCTCTGTTCTTTCCTTACCTCCACCTCCAATTTGTGTTTGTCCTTTTTTTGTTGTTGTATTTTTTCTTGATTTTTGGATCACCCTTTTGGTGTCCATTGTTGGTGCCATGTGCTTTTGTCTTGGTATTTTTCATCCTGGTGGGTTGTTCTTTGGATTTATTTTGGGCAAGTTAGATTTTAGCAAGGCTAGGTTATGCTGAGCCGCGAAAGGGTTTTCGCGACTGGGAGTTGAGGGTGGAATTATAACGTTGAGATTCACAACCCATTGTTTGTTTGATGGTCACTGTTTAAAACCAAGCTTCTCCGTTGTTTGGTTGTCACTGGTTGCCCCTTTCCCTCTGTTTTATCGTGAAGTCGTACCTGCGCGGTTAAGCTTCCTTCTCAATAGTAGAGTTGAGTAACAAAATGGCTATTTGGCATTAGAAGTTGAATGTTCGAGATATGTTAGAAAATTGATTTTGGATATAATTCGCTTTAGCGGAGAAAATCTCGCATTCAACAGAATGATCGCTTGATTAGTTATATGCGATCAATCGTCAAATTAGACGGATTACGTTCTGGTGCTAACCATTTTGGTAAATTCTTTTCATTTCATTTCCATGCGCTAAAATCTTACAAAATGTCTTTTTATTTTAGGTAATATTTCCCTAGCAGCCACCTTGAGGGAATTGTATTGTAAAAGACCTTTCAGTTTATAGAAAGGTAAAAATCTTCAAATATTTAAAATTAATACAATATACAAGGTGATTTCTTTGTAGGTCTTTTTCTTTTGGGTTTTGTTGCTCGTTGTCTTTTATTCCTGTTCCTGCCTCTCTGATCGTGGGTTCATTTAGAAGGTCCTTCCCCTTTGGGTCCGTACCTACATCTATATATGTACCGGGTCGGAACAAAACAACAAAATATCGAAGGGTGAAGCGAAAACCCCTAAGCAAGGCTTTAAATAAAACAGCCGTGGGTCTTCGAATGGTGGCATGTTTGTCTAAACTTGTATGTATTCGGTGTCATTTTATTTATGTTTATATATATTTATTAAATGTGTATACAATTTATTCATGCATGTTAATTTTAAGAACTAGTTAACACGAGATCTCGAGTAGTGAAATTGTCTTAGGGTAGTTTTAAGTTTACAACCAACTGTGATACAAATCACCATTCACCTTTTTTTTATTAAACATTAAAATTTTTGATCTGCACAATAGTTACAATTAAAATAAAGCCCTACTTAGAAAGTTTACATTTCACTACGTGTGTTTCATTTATTTATTATTTATTTATTTGTGTGATTTTAATATTGCTTTCCAGCTCGTCATTTGTAAGTATATATGTACGGTACGTCCAAAATTGTGGAAGTTGCCCATATTTTAGTAGAAGATCTATTTCTTCGTTTGTCTGATAAGCTTGAAGCGTTAGTAATAAGCATTGTTTTTAAACGAAGTGGCGCTTGTTTTTTTTATCTTTTATATCTTGTATTACCCCGCCCCTCTCCGACTTATTGGGGGTTAGCCGGCAAAAACTAAAGCAGTGTTGCTTAGGTATTTATTTATATAAAAATAGCCTTTGTGTTTCTGTAGGTTATAGTGGTTAGCGATTGTTTTCGGTTTCATTGTCGCATTATTTAGCAGATTTTCTGCAAAAAATATAATTTCCTCTTTTGCACCTGTCTTAGATGAATGCGAATTAAAAGAAAACCTTACAATTTGTGGAAGGTAAGGTTCCTATAGGTAAGAAAATTGTTTTTCAATCTTTGCTTTAATAACAATCTAGTTTACATTAGTCTATTAAAGTTATTTTGCCCAACACCCTTAACATTTTCGATTTGAAATCGTCTTCTTCAAAATTGAATACGACGGGTTTGAAAGTTTGATTCGCCTGGTCTTCATTAAATGAATGCAATAAAAATCTAAGGACTTAGGAAACCACATTTAAAAAATTATAAAGTAGCTGGAGTAAAAATTAATAGAAATTTGACTCCAGTCTTAATTGCTAGAGAGTAAAAATATTAGCAACATTTTACAAATACTTTAATTTTTAAGATTAGTTTCCAAAAATTAAATATTTAAATTTAATAAAAAAAATTAATCTGATGCCATACAATTCAAGGTTATGTTAGTGTATAATTGCCAGGTAATATTTAAGTGGAGTGTTATTATTTTTTTAATTAATACTATGGGTAAATTTTCAATCTGCTATAAATAGCTATAAGTAAATTCGATGAATGTACAATACAGGAGGGGAGATGATATCCAGTAATATAGCTCCCGAGTTACAATTAATTAGTGACTTTACAGGTGTCGTACATTGCCTATGTAGTCTTCTGATTTTGGGTTGAATGATTAGTTGTCTGGCTTCTTCGTTGGGATGATTTGGGAGTCGATCGAGGTAGTTTCTGGTGAGTCTAATTATTTCTTCTTCTACGAAAAGAATACCAGAGTCTTCGTGCAAAGTTTTATTACTTATGTACCACGGTGCATTAAGGATCGTTCGAAGGATCTTGGATTGAACTCGTTGCAGAATTTTTGTGTTGGATGGCTTAGCACAGCCCCAGAGCTGGACGCCGTATGTCCAGATAGGTTTTATGATGCACTTGTAAAGGAGTAGTTTATTTTCCGTAGAGAGCTGAGATTTGCGACCTAGAAGCCAGTTCATTTGTCGAACTTTTAGATTGATGTGGGTTTTCTTGGCAGAAATATCTGCCTTCCATGTAAGTTTGTGGTCAAATATTAGTCCCAAGTATTTAACTTAAGAGGTAACTGCTAACTGCGCATTATTTATTGTGACCGTCGGGCAGATGATGTTCCTAGTTGTAAATGTGATCTGAGTGGACTTTGTGTGATTTACTTTGACTTTTCATTTATTCGGCCAGTCTTGCAGTAGGTTAAGGTGCGTTTGAAGATTGTCAGATGCTGATTGAGCATTTTCGCTTACTGATATTAAAGCGGTGTCATCAGAAAACGTGGCTATGGTGGTAGTATTTGTAGTGGGAATGTCAGCCGTAAAGATTAGATAGAGGAAGGGACCAAGAACGCTTCCTTGAGGGACTCCTGAGTTTATAGGGTAGTAACTTGATGTTGCTGTGTTGAATCGGACTTAAAAAAATCGGTCTGTAAGATATGATTTGAAGATTAGGTAGTGAGGTGTAGGAAGGAGGCGTTTAAGTTTATATAGGAGTGTTATTTTGAATAAATAATAACATTTAGAAAATCTAGATTAAGCTTTGTAAAGCAAGATAAGTAAATCTGTTTATATTTCATCTAGTAATTAGTAAACTAAGTTTGACTTACTTCTGAAAACTTTTTCTGGTTTATACAATATATTTGCTTGTGAAATAATATTTTTATTATGTCTATACCATCAACCGCATTTAAATAAATCGTTTTCACTAATTTTTATATGAAATAAACGTATGAAAATTATAGTTGCATGTTTTTTTTACTAATGCGTTGTTTATTTATGGGCTATCCAAGGTTGCCTCCGAAGGTTTCCTTGTTTGGGGAAATTTAATAAAAAATTATTAAATTTATTTAAAATTACTTTGACTTCTTCTTAATCAAAATAGCGTTCATTGACAACTACAGTTTAATTTGAAACAATCATCCTTTCAGTTTTCCTATGCCCGAAAGGAAATTCTAACGAGAACTTGTCGATTGCTGTTATTTAATTTTGAATGTAGCGTAAGTTTTAAACGTTTATGCACACTCGAAAGAGGCTTTACATTTAGATTTTGATAAATCTTGGTCATTACGCGTTTGACGGTCAATCGTGGGGAATATATTACACTTTTGGCGTCCAACGTGGGGCAAGAATTTTGATTGTTACAATTTTTTATTTGAAAAAGGAAAATGCACGTATTCTTGCTAAAAACTACAGAAAAGGGGATGGTTTAGATATTAAAGCTATAGAAGATGAATTTATCGTTTGTCTGCAAAGCTTCTTCATCCAAGTAGGACTATAAATAGCCTAGTTGCTGTTTCTTGAACTGCAGAGTAATATTAAAACATTTTTCCGAACCCTAGATAAAATGTTTCACCATAGACGTCCTTAAACCAAAGATTTTTCCCGTTACCTTTGAACTAAAAGTTCGACTATTTAAGTCATTCTAAAAAACATTTCCAATTTATTGGTGTCGGAACCGCCTAAAAATGACTTCAAAATTAGTTAGGTATAAATAAGACTAAAAACAAAACTGACCAGAGTTACTATGCAAAACTTGAAGGTTAAAAGAAACAAGAAAATACTTTCAGTTAAAGGCTTTTTTGGTGAAATCTCTTCTCTAGACACAAAATAGGGAAACTGAATTAGCAGATGGACAACTTTTAGATTGCTTAGCTTGAAAGCACTGAAAGGTCCAAAATTGTTTCCATTTCTTTATAACTTTATTTGACCGTTATTTGTCATAGATACGATTGTAGAAACAATTCTAACCAAGGCAATTATTCACTGGATAAATTTATTGGAAGATAAAAAAACCGAGCCTAAAACAAGAACTTGCCCATATTATGTTACAAATTACAAAAATAGTGCAGGAGTGGATGATGCTAAGATTTGTAAACAACTGACAACGCAGACATAACTGAAATAATATGAATCATAGCACTACATTTAAAATCAGAATTGAAGAATTAAAATGGGAAAGGGAATTCATTATAAAAGCTTGCAGACAATTCACAGTGGGAAGAAACCCTATACAGACTAATCCAACAATTCTAATGTACTGTAGGTAGGTATCTGTTAAATTAATAATGTAAAATCCCGTTTGGTAATAACCATGAAATGTTAAAAAAAGATATCCAGTTAACTGTATAGCTAGTATAGCTGCACCTCCTTTGTTACTATACATAAGCAGAGTTCTGGACGTCTTCAAATAGTGTGCCTCCTACTAAGTTATAGATTAAACCGAGGTTCTGTTTGGCATACACAGTTAATGATGGTATTGCTTCGGACAATGTCAACACAATAAAATTGAATAGCCGCACTAAATTGCATTAGTGCTTTAGCTCCGAAATTAAACGCACATAACTTAATTAAATGTGATGGAAGCAATAAACGTTTCCCCGGAAATAATAAAATTGATTAAAGGATTTAATTCGCATTTTCCAGCTAATTGCAAGAATTATGGATCTACTTTGCTTAGTTTTATTGAAATTAATTATCCACTCTCTTGTTTAAGGAATTAAGCAGCAGGTTCGTATTAGTATGAGTAGAAATGTTCATTTGAGTCTCGATTACACTGAACAATTTTGAGAATTTAGCGTTAACTTCCAGTTACATCCCATGAGAACCGCTAAATACTTGCTAGAGAGCGACCGACTGACTGACTGACTGTTATTACATATTGTAATGGTTTAATTACAAACGCTTAGCCATAATTATTATTGTGTTATATAAAACAAGAAACTAGGGGTTTCATTTTCATATATTAATCTCAAAAGTATGGTTCTGCTAGTAATATGATTTATTCATTTTAACGTTTTTGAAGAAAACACAATTTTCTTCTGCTTGCAAAAATCCCATAATTAATTTATAAATCCAAACTTACGGTTTATTTCACAGAAATTTCTTTTCTCCCCCGTTTATATTTAGGCTGCCTTGTTTTCTTTTATTCTACATTTCCGGATGTCACCCACAGGCTCGGTTTTTGTTACTTCTGATTTTCGTAACCTCAAGCAGCTTGTGTGCACTGTGATGTGACAACCGTTAGGGTCGTTTATTTCATTTTCCTTTCGTGGCGTTTGTAAGGCCTGACTTAAAATACTCACCGCTAATTGTTTGTGTTACTATGTTAACACAAGGGAGGTAATTTGTGGTAATACAGGGCACACGTGTTATATACACCATTGTCAGTGAAGTAGCAGCGGTTTTGAATTTAGTTTTGGAGCTGTAAATCGTAATGTCTAATGTAACAGAGATTTATATACATGTACATATTTTGCAATATGACGTTATCGTTAAAACAGCGCTAAACAGTTCAGTTAAAGTTATTGCCTTACCAAATGTCGGTACTAACAAGATTAAAATAAATTTCGTAACATATCTACCCTCGCTTTTTAGTATTTTCATGTGTTATGATTTTAAAATTCAGAAGCAGTTAGATATAAAAGTTTTTATTCCATTAATAATTTATTCCATTAAAATGATTATATTTCTTTATATGAATGACTGAAACACACACATTTGATATCTAAAAAGAAATTTTCAGAGGATCAGGAGGCTAGAAGACTCACAACTTAAACGCTCAAAACTTCCATACTCAGTGTTAAATTTCTTGAGGCAAAGTTCTAAGATTTTGATTTGTCAAAAAATACATCTCGGAAAACATCTTCAACGTTTCTTTAGAATTGTTTATCCACCGCATATATCCCCTCCAATTTAGTTCTTTACAATTACAATCGTTTTAAATTTGCACGCTGTCTTACTGTTTTAAGTATAGTACTTTACAGCTTACCCTTTATGATTCTGAAATAACAAATCCTATTTTGATAGACAAAAGATAATTTCATTTAGTTTTAGTTGTTTTGCATTTAGAATATTCGTAATTTTGTTAATAATATTTGCTTGAAGAATTCACAGTTTGGCGTACAATTTTAAAATTAATTTGGCTGATAGATTTCAGAAATTATAGAGTCGTAGAAATGTATGATAAAATTACAAGTTTCAAGTTTATAAGCAGAATAGAAATTTCAAATCGTAATTAACTGAAAGTATAAACTAACTTTAGAACTAGATAAAAGAACTATAATAAAAATCTTTTTTAGTACGTATAAGCTACATAAGTGTACAATTTCCAGAAAAAAAAAAACGCAAGGGAAAAGCAACAAATTCAGTTTTTAGAATGCAAAATACTGAGAAGTTTAATTTGCATTTCAAAAGTTTAATATTTCAAATTGTTTAAATTGTAATAATATAATGTAAAGTATTAAAACTTTTAGTATTGAAAAATTCTAAACTTAAAATATTTAAATCTTCATAGTTCAATAGTATGGCGATTTTAAAGCTAGAGCCAGGTTCAAAAAATTTATTTGGCGGTTTAAATGACCACTCGCACATATTACTTTAAGGAAGTAAATAATAATAGAGCAAAATAATAAACAATGCAACGTTTCAAAAATAATCACTAGTTGCAAGGTGCAATGACATTGAAATGTCATCTCGAAGGAAAACCGAATGGAGTAATCATTTCAGCGTTCAATGTATGTAGTCCAGATTCAAGTTCGAAATTAAATAATGCAAATCGTATAAGAAATGTTGCTAATAATTTACAAAAAATATAAAATAATTAGTTAAATGAGTGAAAGTAAACGCAATTAGTAATTATGACAGCAAGTTACTATTTCACTTCATGTAGTAAGTAAATTATTAATTTTATCTTGTTAGTTGGGATACCTTAATTTATACAGTTGCCTTTGAAGAAAAAGATTAAGAAAAATTTAGTAGCGCTGCGGCGACAATCACTAGATAAATAAGAACAATATCTAAGGGACCGAAAGCTGGAGTGTGGCTTCAATGCATTAAACTAGGAAAGTTTATGAAGTTAATATAGTTCAGTAATAAAGTTCATACAGTTTATACTGTCGATGCATCGTATCAGCTGATGCAGGCGACATGGTCAAAACTGTTGATGCAATCAATGCAACCAATACAGTTGACAGAGTGGATATATGATTACTAAGGTTATAACTTTTAGACACAATTATTTCATTACATACTTTTGAAATCATTCTCAATTATATCAGTTAGCAAAAGTCGGATTTGTTATGATTGATTCTATTTATTTATATCTCGTTTTTAATAATTAACCACAGCTGTTTCTTTTATTTATAATATTATAATTTAGTTGCTGTAGAGCTTTGTAGGTCTGTTTTTCTTCATTTGTTGAGACGAATGCTAGATTTCTACATGTAACGTCACGTTTTTGAAATTAACAAATATTAAAGGGATTCCAGTACGGTCCTGCCAGTTTCAACAAATTCAATTGTGTCGGAACTATAAATATTACGTTAAGTTAAATAATGTTTTCCTTCAAGTACAAAAGGGTCACCTCGGAATATATTCGTAAGCAATATTTTAAATTTCAGCAAAATTTCGGTGACGCGAACGTTCATTTTAAAGCGTTCTCACGTTAACCAAATGTTTCTTTTCTGAGAAATAGAATGTTCCAGAACAAAAATTGTTTTTAATTCCGTGCTTATAAGGGCTAAAATATAACATTAACTTTAGCAAAAGATTCCTTATAGTTAAAATGCATTTAACCTTGAATTTATAGTTTTAAAACATACTGGGTTGAAATATCTTCTAATGAACAAAACACCGACAAACAGATTTTTCTAGAATAAATTCGTCTAGACGATCACCTGCAAATAATATTGAGTTCTTTTTAGTAAGTAGATTTTAATGGAAATCCCCGAAAGTTGTCTTTGGAAATGTCCTGGAACAAAATGACATAAATACTCCTCATTGGCTAAGGAGAATCCCGCTATTTTTTATTGGTTCATTTGAAATTTTACCCTTCTCAAAACTTATTTTACAGTCGAAATATTTTAGTTAAGTCAGTTTCGAACTGAGCCTAAAAGAGTTTAGTCGAGTACGTCTCGGACGGGCCAAGCATCCCTTCGGGGATGCTTTGCTCTAAATATTGTTAAGTTTTATCGTAGAATTTTGAAAGTTCGTTAAGTGTTTTGAGTGGATTTTATCCACATATGTTTTGTGATTACCTCCCGTTTTATTTATCTAATTGCTATAAAACTAAAGCATTTTTATTGCAGTTTAGTTAGTGTTTCTGTTTTGGAATCTACTAATCTCAATCATTTATAAATTATTTTTGTGATATCATTCTTTGAATTTCATATTAAAATTATTTTTATTCTAGAAATTAAAATCTTGTTGTTTGTCTTAAACAGCTGTTATAAAAATATTTTATATTTTTGCGAATATCTTTTCTGCATTATAAATATTAAAAATTTTCAGTAATTGCTATTTGAATTATGGCTGTTGTAGTGGAAATATTTTGACAGGTAATAGGGAATTTTAATAGTACATATCTTTTTTTCTGAGAAAAAACTAATTGTATAATGAACTAAAAACTTTGGCACCTGAATCGAGGGTATATGCAACCCAATATTAATTTAAATTATAGTCCAGATAGAATAAAAATACTAATTTGAATAAATAAATAATTTAAAATTAACTTTAGAAAATTACAATACTTCACAGGAAATCAACTGTAAACGCTGGAATAGTATAACCCTAACATTAACTAAATATATCCAGATTTATACGAAAATTGTTATATATTCACAACAGTGCAGTGTAAGAAGCAAGGTGCAAAATAAATAGAATAGGTAAATCTCGAAGAATCTTTTTAATTTATTTATAGCAAATGTTAAAATAGAAAAAACCTGGGAACGAATTAGTGCTATTCAAATTAGGCTAAAATAACCAAGTAGTGTTTGTGTCAGGCTCCATATAGTCTACATCTACCGCAGTTAAAACCATATTTAAACCTCTCATATCTAACAAAATAAAATTCTATACGGCTCATAAAAATTATATTCCATCCAATAAAAATTTAAATTATGGAATTTCTAGTGCTGGAACGTAGTTAACCTGGCCGAAGGGATTGAATTTTGGCCCTCAGGATAACCGCTGCTTCCTCTCCGCTTCTCTTTACTATCCTGAATATTAAATACACCACCCATGGTTAAGCTTTGAAATTATGGACTATGTTACTTGCCGGAACGGCCTTGTTATCCGCATATCGAACCCTTCATGATGGAAGACAATTAATTAATATATCACACGATACATTTCAATATTGTTATTATTATACCTATAGGTTGGATATTAACATTAGCTGTCATAGTTGCGGTAGTGGATGATGATAGACTAGCGATTGGTTAGTAGGACGTGCAGTATAAGTTAAATGTAGCATGTTACGCATGCATGCGGCTCCTGACGTAAAAGCGGCATCCTTTGAAATTTAGAGAGGAAGGTTTATAACTTGGCAAGTTTAGTAACAGTAGGTATGGCTCACGTTTCTCTATGTCAGTGAAATTACATAGCTGAGTAAAGATGGAACAACCGTGTGAGTGCTGTTCAACGCATGTGATGTTACAACGTGAAAATCTACTTAATTTCATAGGGTCGCATTTAGAAAATAAAGACACCCGTTTTGAAGCCGTTAATAGTGTTGTAAAATGACGAAACCCTAATTAGACCCAGAAAATGATTTCATTTAATTTTGGTTTTGGTAATATTGAAACTTTAAAGGCTTTTAAATTGTCCTAAATGAATTCTGTGCGAATTGTATTGCAGTCATGTTGAATAACGTTAAAGGCGAAAGAGAAATTTATAATATTAAAATGTTAAGAGATACTTCTTGTAACATTATTTTTATTTGAAATTTCCGAATTCTAAAAGGGGGTTTTAAAGACCTTTAAGGGCTTATTCTAAAAAACGCAAGGAATTATTTTGGTGTATTTATAATCTTTGTGAAATATTTGTATGGTGGAAGTCTGTATTGACATGCAACATTTTTGAGGATGGGTATATTCATAGTGCTTACATTTTGTGCAATTTCCGCACTTGTCAGTAACTTGCCCACATGTAATATCTAAAAAATACATCTACATGAAATTTTCCGTTATGTTTGAAATGGTTTTAATTTTTTATTTATGTAGAATCCCTATACTATGAACCTCCGGTATTTGGAATGTACAAAACATGCAGAGTATCATATTTATTCTTTATGTCAACGCCAATGCTATCAATTTCAAAATTTCTATTTTTGCGAGGATTGTGACCTGCACATTGATATTTCCTTTCCGTATAACCTATTCCGTTTGCTTTTCCAGCGACCGGACATAATTTGTCTTCGTTCGCACTTTAGACTGCTTGTTTTGTTAGTCCTAAATGGTGTTGAAGTTTTTGAGTACACAGCTTGGAGTCGTTTACGATCTACGATCGCCAGTAAATGGACACGAATGAAAAGAAGATACAAAAAATAATCATTGTCAAACCATATTATTCTGGGCTTTTTAACATGTCATCTAAAAGTAGGTCACGTATGTGGGCATATTACGACATTGATCATGTAAGGTATCAATGAAGAACAATGAGGGACATAAAAAATATATCTTTAAGACAAAACAGATAAGCTGTTTTTTCTAATCCGGTATTGGTATGTCAGTGTCATGTCATTCTGCTCTTGAAACATAGCCCTACTTTCTCTCTCTATCGGCAATATATCACTTTAACCTCTAAATTCATAAATAGCTATTTATGTAAACTTAAAAACTTTTGTTGGCAATTTTGTTCTATTTCTGAATCTAATTTTTTAAGATATTTATTATTATTACCATAACCGAATGCCAAGAATCGTAGGTTGCATAAGTGTCACATTGACCACACCAATGTGCTGGATATCTAGAAAAAGC
Source organism: Agrypnus murinus (assembly GCA_929113105.1). NCBI lineage: Eukaryota > Metazoa > Arthropoda > Insecta > Coleoptera > Elateridae > Agrypnus > Agrypnus murinus. The sequence continues at coordinate 18,083,713 of OV816028.1, read as the reverse complement.
AGTCAGCATTGTATGCATTGATGATTATGGTGCTGTGCTACTCAAACTCATGCTTCAGTCAATTAGTAACAAACTGAAGGCCGGATGCTGCTTTATTGCACTTTCCTTCAAAATCTATTCAATATTTTAGCCTAAGAAGTGCCAGAACGATTGTGCCAAATGTACGCCTATGCGGTAACAAGATAGCAAGCAGAAGACAAATACGGCGCGGACGACAGCAGCATGATGGAATTGTCACAGCAATTGTTTGCAAGTTGTACAAGCCAAATCGATACGATGATCGAATAATCAGACAAAGATTGTCTGTAGTTTTGACGAACGACTAATAACCGATATGATTTGGCAGCTACTTTAGGTTATGACTCGGATTCGCCAACTGGCAATTGGCAATTGACTTCGAATACGCAAGTTTAAGATAATACTATCATTGGCTGCAGCTGTTTTACTAGATTAACCAGAAGTAGACACATAGGTTTCGGTATCATTTAGTATCATATAGTGGACAACTACTTGAAATTTTTTAAAGCCTGTGAGTTATATGCCCAACATACAGAACTGTTGATGTAGTCTCAGGAATGGCAATAAAAAATCGGAATATCCAACACCCGGAACTAATTCGCAGTGAGATCACTTACAAACAATCGACTGTACACTGCATTTTAATTGTAAGAAGATTGAATGGACTTTGTCAACTGGTGAAATCATTATTCAACTAGCGATTGTAGCTACTGTTCCAAATCTGAAGCTGCTCAATATTATGTTACTGAAATACTGCGTTACGTAGACTCTTGGTCAGAATTGACTGAATTTTGAGGCGATAAGTGTGAATACAGGCCAGAAATACGACATCTGCAACCTAAGCTCAGCCGATTTCATCTCATTTTTAATTGCAGACATCATTAAAAAAATCTACAGACATGACAGGCATAACTGCAAAATGTTTGATGATTTTAAATTGAACTTTACAAATAGTATCTAGTTACTAGGTCATCTTAAGAATTTTTTGAGCAACAATTTCCGGTAAAAGAAAAAACGAAAAAGCTAATTTGATTCACAGATAGTTCAAATGCCCATTGGATACCATGGATCATCTATCGTTAACTGGAATCATTCGATTTGGTAATAGGAATATTCATAAGCTTGATCCGTCTAGCTTATAGCCAGCGTATGCTTCTGATCAATGGGTCAATTCGCTGAAGCTATCGGATTTGGAAAACTCAAGTTTTTCTTTCAGTCCTCTTGGATTGGAGCTTCAGCCGTTTTATCAGATACTACTGATTAGGCATCAGATTTTGGTTTTTGTTGAATGCAGAGCATTATAGCTTTATTGCATGCGCTCAATGATATTTGTGAACGTTGCATTCAATGGGTTCAAATACATCGGAATCAAACAAAGACCCTGCAATTTTTGTCAAATGCACCTTTTAAAAAATTCTGCACTTAAGGTTATTTTTGAGCGACTTTTGGTTCGATTTTTTTGTTTTACTAAATTTGAAAGCTCGTGAAATCGGACGATTAAAAAAACATACAAAAAAAAGGTTAGTTGATCTAGCAGCGATCTCAAAACTCCAGTTTTTTAGGGCGGCGTCCTTCGATCCTTGTTGGAAAAACTAGAAACAACGGCGCATGCTGTTATTGCTGCTATATATGTCTTTTGGGTCAGTTTGATTGTTCATCATCAAGTTCTGCTGGTTCACATGTCCGCTAATTTAAAATGATAAATATCAGACTTCGTTAAAGCTGGTTACTTTGGAGAGCGTCCTACTTTAAATTACTGATATGGAAACTACGATTTAGACCAAAGTCGTCAGAAATAGTTCTAGCCGACTTTGATGCGAATATGTGAATTACTGATGCCATATTCACAAGTTGTATTCCAGACTGACAACGACATCTACGGGATTATACATAATTAACCAAAACTGACGATTTTAGGTTTGTGATGATTATAGGATGTCAAGCGCAACGATAATCGACCTTGGCAGTGATATTGGAGATTTATATTGGAGATGCTGAATAGCTGAATCAGCTGTTTCCCTGATTGTTCGCTGAGAAGTCAGCAGCTGACACAACTGCTAATCGTCAATGTGTATGTCGTAACCTCTACAAGTGTGTGGCTATTATAAATACGAGTGCACTTTTATTTATGCGGTCATTTGAATATATAGGGGTCATTCTTTCTGAACTCAATCATCGGCTAGGTCCAAAAATTGGCGCAACTTAGAAAGGCCAGCGGTGGCTCATTTTAAAGCTTCAAACCTCTACTTTAGAATGTCATATGTCTTTGTTTTTAACTTTTTTTGGAACTGGATACGTGTTTGCCCTGTAAGCCCTGTAAATATATTTTTTTTCATATAGGAGACATGTGACATTCGAAAGTAGAGGTTTCAAGCTTTAAAATGAGCCCCCGCTGGCCTTTCTAAGTTGCATCAATTTTTGGACCTAACCAGTGGTTGAGTTCAGAAAGAATGACCCATAGATGTCTTCATATTTATAACCACACAATCAGAAAGCACGATAAATGAAACAAGAATAAAAATGCTTTAATGGTGTTCCCTTTTTTATAGAACAGCATATCATACAGGAAATCGTCTGATGCAGCTGACATTCGCAGCTATCTACAAGCTGAATATCAGAATTTTGATGCTAAGCATCCCTAAATACCCCCAATAATTTTTCTGATGATATAGACTCACCCTCACGATTCACTTTCTCCTCTACTTCCTCTTCTACCCGCATCCTCGCGACTTACCTACTCACCCGCTCATTCTCCCTGACATCCTGACTTACCTACACACCAACCTACCCCCTGATATAACCATCCAACCGATCTTCTAACTTACCTACCCAAAAAAACGAAAAACCGGGTTTCCCGTCAAACCGTTGACCGCAGGTCAAAAGGTCACGAGACCTTTTCTTCACGACGCCGACATTATTATATAATTTTGTCATTCCAAATTTGGTCATGTTTTTAACTAGACATTGTTATTGGCTATTCCATATTTGCATATTTTCATATGTAATGCTTAGATTTGGAATTCTTGATTTGGTAAACTCCGATTATGACTGTTCTTTTGAACAATTTTGTATCAGATAATTCTTCCTTTTCACCAGTTTGGCTGTGATTTCTGTTGAAACATGTAGTAAAATTTTAAATATAATTTCCCTCTTTGAGGTTTTTAAGTGAGTGGGAGCTTAAATATTTCCTGCCTGAATTTAATTAAAGTTTGGTTTCACGTAGGTGAACTTTTAATACACTGGAAATCCATTTCAATTAGAAATTTAACCACCTCTTTCAAGTAATCCTTTTAAACTAAATTTTATTTTATTATATTTATTTTTATTAATTTCTTAGGAATATCAAACCTAAAAAACAAGAGGCAATTCCCTCAACGACCTCTATTTTTTAAGCCGATGCCATTTATTTCGTGCCTTAGTTTATGCTTTTAGGCTTCTCCGTTACCCTTACTTTAAGTTTTTTTCTGAAACTGCAATAGACGTGTTAACAATTCCAAATATCAGGAAGCCAAACTACACCCTTTTATCCAAAAACTAATATTAATCCTTCTTATTCTTATACTATAAAGTCTTTTTTTCGTTATAAAGCTGAAGATATCCTAATATTTTTACGAAGACTATTATTTTGGTTAAAAGATTTATTTGGTTTCCCGAGCATAAAACCTAAACACACTTGTATAAAACTAGTCAGTTACTATAGCCAGCGTTGCTGGTATGGATATATACAATTAATTATTCCTAATGTATTCCAGTCCGTTTAGTTTCCTGATCGTTAAATATTCGGGCAGTTCTCAGCACAATTATAGGTGCACTCAATCAGTGCAGGTCAAATCAATCCGTGCACTATATCAAATAATCACTTTCGTTGATAGATGATCTCGAAATAACACTGCCACCAATAAATCGCTGCAATATGGGAAATGGTAGCTAGTGGACAGGAATGAGGAAGGACATAAAATGTCAATACAGTGTGCAATGTATTGCGATTAGTTACTATCATTATCATTATATAAGCAAAGAAGCTGTTAAATAATAATTTTGCAGTAATAAATTATTCAGTACAAATGCTACACATTTGTATATATTTCTAATTTAATTTCAATTTAAAAATGAGTACTAGACGACCGTCCCTTAATCACTTCTACAGTTTTTCTATTTATAGAAACCCAACATATATTTCAAACTTGTATCTATTACAGTTAGGATATATCTATAGAAGAGATGTTAACTTTGACATTGTGTACTATTTATACAGAATAGTTCATTTTGACAACTATTGTGCTTTCGTATTCTTCACTTTTGTAATTTGTACACGCCAAATTTAGTAAACAATAAGACTACTTTTCTCCATCGTAAAACACACTTGCATATTCAAGAAAAAGGAGTAGAACTGCATAATATTCAAAAAGATATTAAATAAATAAAAGCTAAATAACAAATAAATCTGTAAATGTAAAATAAATTTTTAAAAATTACAAAAAACTAAATTCATATAATTGTTAAATATTTAAATATTGTTTATAGCAAGTTATAAACAATATCCAATAATCTTGTTTATTGTTTCCAGCCTTATTTTGTGGAATATCCAATAAGTTTCCGTACATACACAAAAGTTTTATTTAAATCATTACAAAAAACAAATAAGTAACCGTTGTTAACAAAATATTCTACGAGTATAAAAAGAAAAATCTAACCCTTATTTAGAAAATAAAGCATTCTCTGTGAAAAACTTGTTGGTGAAAATATGGGAATTGTATATGGTGATGGAAGATATAATTTGAGCAGCAAAGGTAAATATACTGGCACTGGAAATGGAGATTACTTCCTGGAAAGCGAGTAAAAGATAAATACTCTGTCAATGGTTTGGAAGAAGAATTGTGACAAATCAAATGAAAGGACTGGCTCAACTAAGTAAAGATAGGAATTAATTTCTTTGATAATTAAAAATATAACTTAATTTCACACAAATTTAAGTTTATTTAATTTAGAAGATTCCCCGCATATTTATTTGGTGTGTCCCAACGTGGAGTTCAAATTTGCTCCATGTTCTTCTTAGTGCGATTCATCGCATATTCATTTGTTTCTCTAGCCAGCGTGAGCCAAATTTAATTCTTCTTAGTGCGATACATCGCAATATATTTTAAATATTGTGTATGTTTATTTTTATGCGTACAGGTAAGGTTTCTGTGTGTTGAATTTTGAGTAAGTTGTTTCTTTGAGTGTACAAACTTGATTACGTTTAAAATTATACAAAATCTTAAGACAACTCTTAACATTATTTAAATATATTAAAATTAAACGTTAAACTTACACCGCAAGAAACGGAAACAAAAAAGTAATCTACTTCTCATATAGTTCTATAAGATTTAATATAGTTGTAGTAAAATCCACTTACCTATATTTATACAACAATATGTACTCGTGTATAGGACAGCCTTTAATTTAAAATCGCATCGTAAAATTCTCTTATAACAAATATAATATAATCGTTTTTTTTCTCTTTAAAACTAACAGCAATGTTAATAACATTATATAATAAGGAGCAAGCAACAGAGAGGGCTTAAAAATGTAATTTCGAACAAGTTAAAATACTCAATTTCTATTTCAATCGAATTTATAACATTGGAAAATACATTCGTTCTATCAAGAAATTTAATAAAAACTTGATGTTTAATGTACTTGACATATTTATTTTGACGGATCTATTTTAAAAATAAACGTGTCTTGCGGTAAAATAGATTTTTCTGACAGATACATTAGGTTTGGTTTTGATTTATAAAAAATGTATACCTTTTTAGTTAGATAGGGATGCAATTGAATTAAAATGAATTATAACTAGGTAATTATTGTTTCTTATATATTTTCTTTTCTATTGTATTTATTTAATAAAATCTAATCAGTAAGACTTCAATAGTAAGAAGTTCTAATGATTCAACCCGTAAAAGACTGTAGCTCTGAAACTATGTATTAAAAGGTATGGAATTTAAACAGGTGGCTAATACATCATACAGCCTAAATTTGCTTTCAAGAAGGCTTTTCCCAATATTGTGATTCCAAGGTTATCAAAGATGTTTACTAGATTTGGTCGTATTGCATTTAAAGCCATTCTAATGTTTAATCTATATTGTTATTGGCATAATTTAGGACTTCTTGTTGGTTACATCTCCTTTTATCACCATTTCCTGCGAAATTTGTTGAAAAGACTTGTGTACAGTTATGTTTTTATCCTAGTAATTGCCATTGTCATGAATAGGTATGAATTGTCTAACAGGCCACGGTGTTTATTTGTAATCCGGGATGACTCGTGTGAAGCACATATTGTGTCCAGATATATCTTTATCTGAATAATCGGTATTGTTAGCAATAGTTACGTAATTATGTAAATTTGTTAAACTATTATTAAAGCAGTTATTTACACTTGAATGGAGTAGACTTCAAACTCGATATAAAGTTGATAAAGGATCTATAAATAAACCATGAACACCTGTGTGGAAGTTACTATAGCATACATCACGAGGAATCTATGTGTACAAGGCGTGTTAACCGTTAACAAGATGTTTACTTTAAAGCTAGGTCGTGTTGGGTGCAGTTTTATATCAGCAGACATAAATATAAAAACTAATCTCACCACACTTATATAAGCTTCGTGTACATTTAAATCAAGTTGCTGTAAGGCTTCAGCTAGTTTGCAAGTAAACCTCAAAGATGAACCAGATGTACGGTCCAAGACTTTAATTTTTTAAATAATACTTTAATGTAATGAAACTCCCACTATCAATATCGAATCGTCAAATATGCAAACGCCAGATACTTAATGTCAAAGTAAGGAGCGCGTTACAGATTAAGCTTAGACAATGATGTACCTAACCTAAACGATTAGTTTATCTTTGGTTAGATTAGTAGTAACAAGTAGTAACTTGAAGCGGTACGATTGTCACTTGAATCACATTGAAAACTGGTTCACAACGGATGATGGAAACAAATTTTGCAAGACTGATAACAAAATAAATGCCGGTATAATGTTGGTAGCCAACCAAATGTTGATTACATAAATAGAATAAGATAATGCCCCACGTTGGGCGTCAATGTGTAACAGACTTTATTTCCTTAGAGAAAAGGACAGATTGTCATCGTACGCACATAAGAATGTCAGGAATTCATGACGTGCTTACCACCTTCTTTAAGGTAACAAACTTTATAAAATTTATTTCCAACATCTAGGCACAAAGTGTAGCCACATTTTTGGCCATATAAGCAAGATAAATGCTTCCAAAGTCTTACAACTGGTTTTCAACATAATTTTTAATACGTACAATAAACTCAAGTTTGTTTACAACGGCTGAGCTAGCTGTCCGACTGAGACAGATTCTCATTAACATTCTTTTCAGATATGACAAAATTAAAAGTTTGGCTAATTCGAATAGAACTCTGGTTGCCTAACTTGTTTGATTTTAACTTTAAATAGTTTTAAATAATTTGGGAAATGGGAAACAACATGGGAACGCAAATTCCAAAGATTGACCTCCAGTCGAACAAGATATATATTTGATAGCAATAAACTCACAATAAATAAACAACATGCAATAATTTTTTGAAATCTATTTAAAAAAATTCCTGGCCTATATCAGAACGTGTTTATTTAAATATTGTTAATGATATAACTCGAATAATGAGTAACTGTAACTTAAAAAGGGGAACACGAAAATTATTTAAATATTTAATTACCAAGGGACAAAGTAGATTTCCTATATATTACAGCCTCATATAAAGGATTTATTAAAAAAATAATACGTTAACGTACTGAAATATAAGACCGGATCTATATGCACTCATACGAGAGACCTTTATATGTATTTCTGTTTATATAAATAGGTCTGCAGAATATTTCAATTGTAGATGACATTCGGTGGATAGTTTAGACATTTGGTTTATTCCGTAACACTTTTAAATCCTGGCAAGTCATAAGTTTTTAAGTTTTCATATGGAAGAAAAGTAGAACCGAAACTCTAATGAAGTAAAATTATAAGGTTTATCAAAATAGCATTTACAGAGATGGGCATTGAAAGAGTTTCTTCAATCAGAATTGCTTATTAGTTACTCTATTCTAGGTTGCACCTTATAATGCTCGACTTGCTTTCCATGATCGTTTGGTAAGCACCTTATAGGTTAAAGGTGGCAAAATTCATCACAAAGGCAAATATTGAAAGTTACTTTGACAAAGAGGTAAACGAAATACCCAGTTTAATTCGTTTATAGTAATTTGTTCATCAATTCATGTAATTTGAATGTAAGTTATTATCTAATATAACGTTTATTTTGTTTATTTCTTTGTTCTACCTCTTACTACATCCTGTTAGTGTTAATTGTATTGTGATATGTTGATGGCGACGTCGAGAAGCATTTCGCTTGACTTGCGACAAATACTGAGATTATTATCCGGCTGTGATATCTGTTATAGAATACCGCGAATAAATATTGAGTCGTGCGTTAACATCATTGCTGAAAATCAAATCGAGTCATGAAGAGAAAGTAATTTTCTAAGACCGCATATGTCGTAAAATAAGATTAAAGCAAAGTAAGCATTTTCAAAATCTTAATTAAAGTCAAGACACATTTTACGTGATACACGGGTGAGTCACGATGGATATGTGATATCATATATTACATATTAAATATTACAAGATAACTTGATGATGGCGTCCCTTCATGAGCACCTTTACAGCGTGTTTACCCAGTTTTTAAATATAATGACTATATAATCAGCTTTCGTAGAAATAATTTAATATCTTACTTACAAAAGCTAGCTCGTATGTAATTAGTACATATAATGTGGTACATACCTGTAATAAAAAGAAAATATGTTAGTAAACATTTTTAAATGTGTATAAAATATATTAATTAGTTTAGCTACTAAATATTATGCTTACAAGAGTAACAAAAAACTCAACCACAATTATTGATTACATAATTATTACTTAAGAATTTTTATCTTTTTATAATTTTTGATGGTTACATGATTTCACTGGAAAAAATAAAAATTACATTTGATTATTATTAAACTGAATATCAATAATAATAATAATAATAATCAATCAATCGAATCAGTGATGAATTAGATTTACCACAAATTGCCTAAAAAATTCCCACAGTTGTCACAATTCTCATTTAGATTTGAATAATAATCAAATTGCAATATAGAGAGGGATTTGAACGTACTTAAAAATCAATTTAATCGTAGAGATTAATTTCAAAATTGTCACTTTTAAACCTTTATCAATTTAGACTCGACATTTCCATTAAAGCTAAAGTTCGTTTTAGGAGCGCTTTAATTCATCTCCGTTGACGTAGTATACATATACATCCACCACCTTGTGTGTAGCTGTGTTCTATTTATGTACTTGCACGTTTTGTTAGTCTATGCAAGATAAACAACGTATTTGCATTTCATAGAATAATACATGAAGTGATTCTGCTGTGTAGTAGCTACGTAAATGCTTGCACGATATTGCAACACTAAATCAACTTATACAGGTAAATCTATTTTGCTTTTAAGCAAATACCATGGAATTTATGCACCGTTATTGCAAAAGCTTTACAGATAAGGTTCGGCAGCAGGAATTTATAATAAATTTGCAAAATATGCGTGCGGTTTCTTTTTTGGACCCGACATTCATAAACTTTAACGGTCAAAAATATTCCTTAGTGAAAAGATACATTATTCTCACTAGAAGCATCTTGAACTTGATCCGAGAAACGAGCTAGCAGGGTGTTAGCGAAAACTACCCCTAAAGCTCAATGTGTAATGATGCAATGTAGCGTATGTTAAATGCTCTGGGGAGCATGTTGCTGTAAAGCTGTATAACATATTCGGAGAAGATAGCATGTGAAGGCAGAGATACAACCCAGCCAACACACGTTCGACCCCTTGTAGCGTTCGTTGTAGGGTGTGATAGAAGTAACTAAACGGACCGGCAAATAGTGCTCATTGGAACTAACGTAAGACAATATGTCTTGTGAGAAGCTCCAGATAAGTCCATTGTCTAAATTTATACCGCTGTCCCCATTACTTAAAGTCGATGTAGAACTAAAGTTCACACACATACATACACGCTAAAACTTATGTGTTAAGGTGCTATTAAAAGTTTTCATTGCTTCCAGGGGCTGGTTTTGAATGCATCATTTATTTGAAAGTAATAAAGAAAGATATGCTTGGAAACTCACTTTCTGTTCAAAATTGTAAGTACATACAAACTCCATTATAATTAATAGAAGTGAAGTGAAGGCAGAACATTTATAGAGATTCATTCTTGTTTAGTACCAAGAACATTAGATTTTTAATATTTTTTTTTATTTTATAGGTTTCTAAACTAATTGTTTATTACGATAAGGCGCAATTTCAGTGCGTCAAGTACACCTTCAAAGTTTATCTTCAAGCCCCTTGCTGTGGTTAAAGCCCGTAGCTATATTTCAAACTAAAACTGCTTGGGCGGCAAACTTGCAGTTTACGCCCCTGGTTTCATAATAATATACCATTATATCAAAATTACACATTTTATGTTATTCATGAATAGAACAAGCGCTAATTTGTAAAATTAGAGTTGGCAATTACTAAAAAAATAAATATGAATTGCAAGGATTTTAAAAGAATAGAACCGGGAAAGTACAGGGTGGAGCACGGTAATTTGCTGATTTGGGAATGAAATAAAAAAATAATGAACACTTAGAAACTTACGTTTTTATTTTTCTCATATTGGACAATAATGGAAGTTTCTAATTACATGGTTTTAAACAGTGTATCTGGCAAATGTCTACTTTCACAATCCACACACTGCTGCAGTCGTGTTCTGAAATTCTCATGCACTCTTTCAAGCATGTCTTCTGGTATTCTTGCAATTTCAGCCTCAATATTGTTCTGTAGGTCTTCCAGAGTGTTGGGACGGTTGCAATACACCTTCGATTTCAGGTAACCCCAAAGAGAAAAATCGCATGAGGCTAAGTCCGGTGAGCGTGCGGGCCAGTTGAGATCCCCCATCCGAGAGATAAGCCTTCCAGGAAACGTTTGCCTCAAAAATTCATGGTAATGCCAGCTGTGTGTGCAGTGGCACCGTCTTGTTGAAACCAGGTATCCTGTAACTGCATTGCCTCAAAAGTCGGCTGGAAAAACTCTTGCAGCATAGTTAAGTAACGATCCGAATTCACAGTTACAGCACGACGATTTTCCTGGAAAAAGTAAGGGCCACTGATGCCTACTTGTGATATGGAGCACCATACAGTGACGCGGTCTGAGTGCAGGGGTCTCTGGTGAATTTCCCTGGGGTTCGTTTCGCTGCAGTACCGCATATTCTGTATGTTTACACACCCACTGAGGTGAAAATGTACCTCAGCAGAAAAGAACACATTTGCGTCACGGGATATGGTTGCAAGTATGTCTTCACAAGATGTTCTTCGTGTTACATAATCCCGTACTGACAATTGCTGGACCACGCACATTTTATACTGGTGAAAATTCTGTTCATTATGAAGAATCCGGTGGAGAGAACGTGTTGAAATGCCAAAAGCAAGTGCTTGTTTTCGAGCTGAGAGTTTCGGAGATTGCAGTATTGCTGCTCTAACTCGTTCGACAATTTGTGGCGTTGTAACGCTTCTCTCAGGTTCTCTTCGTACAGATGACACATCCCTTGTTGTTCTGAATGCATTTACCCAATTTACAATTCATAGCCGTCCAGGAACACGTCCGCGTGGGGGAACTGCAAATCGAAAGCAAAAACGAAAAGCACGCTGCACTGCAATGATTGAGTGGGAATTCGAGAAATACACTTCAACACAAAATGAGCACTCCTCACGTGTCCACTGCATTATGGCAAATGACAGCAGATGAATACAAACCTCCCGTCGGTTACTATAAACCACGCCCACTCTCCCCTCCCTTCGACCAACAGCGCCGCCACAGCGTGAATTTTAAAAAAGCAATTTACCGCGCTCCACCTTGTATAACGCTTGAAAGTTGTGAATGACAGAGAATCTTCTCATTTTGTAAGCTCATCAGGGGGCATCAGGCGTAGAAACTATGATCATCTCTTGGTGCATGAAACTTGGTAGAGCCATGATGAAGTATTCCACCAATCACTCGCGATTAATTACGAGGTTAATAAAGTCTATCTCTTTAGGATTATTGAAAATCTCTGGAGACCCATAAATAACTAATGGTACCCGTAAAGCAATGCTTTTGGTACTCGAAAATAATTCCTTGTAAAACCAAATTACAATCAGTGCATTATTTGTTAATTATTTAATAAGCAGAGGAGGGGTGGCGAGGATGGCCGTATCAGTTTGAAAATAGAGTTTCGTAAGAGGGAGTTGTGTCATTCTCCAATGAACCAAGAAGAAAATTCATTTGAGGCGTAGATAGTCAGGAAAAACTAATCTTCTCTCAAATAATGAAGAAAGAAGGATAACCTTGTCAAGACATCTGCTGTTAATATTTCCACTACTCAGGTTTCTAATTTTTTCAATTCCTTAAACTGTAGCTAACCGTAAACCCCTCTTCGAAATTGTGACAGCGTGATAAACCAAGCAGAACAAAAAAAGATTATCCTCATGTACATAAATAATGGAAATACTGAAGTAAAAATTAAATTACATCTAAATGACTTGATTTAGTACTCTACTATGTGACATTAATAGAATCAGTATAAGAGGAATTGTTTGGTACAAGAATAAAGAGCGTAATGCATTTAGAAAAATCCTTTTAGTAACTGTCTCTTTTTTAAAGTGTACCCTATATGAGTCCTTCTTTATGGCATTTCTTTAATACGAATTGAACAACTTTAATCGAACGAACTGTAAAGATGTTATTAAAGCTAAAAATAGCATATACTACGAATCTTTTGTTGGAAAGGCATATGCATATATTGTCTATTAAATAAATGACTTAGGCAAGTTTTATAGTCGCAGCAAGGTAAGTGCAACGGAATCATTTTTTATGTTTTTGTTTAGTAAATAGATGGAGATAGGGCACCGAACAATGGTTTGCTTCTTGGCAGAACCCTACCGCTTCTGTGTTGACAACGCGACGCTCTGATCCTCATTATCTTCTTCTCATAACGTCATTCTAGACTGCTCTCTTTCAGTTGCCATTTTCAATTTTCCAAGCATTTTCCAGGGAAATCATGAGTAAATTGTATTTGGGAAACCAAAGCAACTTATGCACCATAGAATTACTGTATTGTAGTTCACAGTAAAATAATAATTTTCCATTTGCGTTATTTGCTTAATATAGATACGTAGATTCAAACGACAGTAGATTCGTTTCCTTGTTACTCTCTTAAGTAAACTAGAACCCACCTATAGTACAGTAAAACTAGGGTCAAATCCAAACATAAAAAAAAAGTTCTACCCCACGCCAAATTGTTTTATACCCTCCTCGTAGTAAGTTATAAAAAGTTGCACGTAGTAAGTTTTTGGGTAGTGGGTGAAAAAAGGATGAAATTGTATGTTTCAACAGTTTTTCGTAAATATCTCGACAACTATGTGGTCTAGCGCAAACTTCGATATCTACAAAATTAATCTACATTAAATTCCGAACAAAAATGGTTCTAACGAAATTTTGTGCTGAAGGCATTGGTTACGGCTATATGGAGGGGGTAACGATATCATTATTTTCCAGTATGCTTGGAATTTCTCAAGGCATCGTTCATCGAATTCAGCTTCTTGGAAGCATGTTGTGTCCGATCCGGCAGATATTTTATCTAGGGGATTAGATCCGGATAAATTAAAGGACTTTGAGTTGTGGTTCATTAAAGCAGATAAGGGTAACACTTTGGTAATGCTTTCGAAAGATGTTTATACACAAAAGGTTAATGATTTTATTAATAAAGAAAATTTTTATGTTTTAAACAAAGATCCTACCACAAAATTCCAAAAAGAAATAAAACAAGCTTTAGCAAACTGCAATATCTGCTTTAACGAATTAGAAAAACAACAAATCATACATAAAAACCTTCAACCACCAAAACTATATGGACTGATTAAAACACATAAACACAACATGCCTATACGGCCAGTAGTATCATATATCAACGCACCTAATCACACCTTGTCCAAGAAACTCAACCATATTATTAACATCATAGGATACAAATCGAAATACTCTGTCAAAAATTCATTAGAATTAGTAGAAAAACTACAGAACATACATCTTCCAGCACATTCAAAACTTGTAAGCTTTGACATTTGTAACATGTTTTCAAAGATTCCACCACAAGACTGTATTCCTTTGTTAGATAATTTCCTAGTTAATAGTAATGTAGAATTAGTAAAAAGATTAGAGTTAATTCAATTATTTGATCTTTGTATCAGTCAATATTATTTCACTTTTAATAATATAATTTATTTACAGAAAGATGGTTTACCTATGGGTAATTCTCTGAGTCCTCTATTAGCTAACATATTTATGGATAATTTGGAAGATCGAATATTTGAATTAGATCTTTCTAAACACATTATTTTTTGGTTTCGTTACGTTGATGACATTTTAGCTTGTTTTGACAGCTCTTTTGAGGTTATCAATGAGTTTTTAATTCTTATTAACAGTCTTCACACAAACATCACGTTTACACTAGAAACAGAACAAAATAGAGCTATTAATTTTTTGGATTTAACTATTACAATTAATACAAACAATGAATTTGATTTTTCCATATACAGAAAACCCACAAGCACAGACGTCACTATACATAACGATTCATGTCATCATAAAATGCATAAACTAGCGACTTATAGATCTTTAGTACACCGAGCTTTAACTACTCCAATGAAACGATCACATTTTGATAAAGAAATTTCAATCATCAAACAATTAGCACATGCAAACCATTATAACCATAACATGATTGACACTTTAATTCAACAAAAACATTATAGGTTAGCTATCAAAAGAATATTTCCAATTGACACTCAAATACAAGACACAAACTACATATCAATACCATACTTTGACAAGATATCAGAACAAATTGCAGCTATACTAAGAAAAACCACCAGTTACAAAATAACCTATAAAACTAACACCAACACCTTTTCATTTTTATTCAATGCTAAAGACAAAACACAAGATATCATGAAATCTGGTATTTACCGTTTGAATTGTTCTTTTTGTAACTCGGATTATATTGGACAAACACTTAGAAATTTCGACATAAGATACAAAGAACACGTACGCTCTTATAGACTTAAACATCCAGAAAAATCGAATTATGCCAAACACATTTTGGAACAGAACCACCCAATGACACCTCAAAACAACATTAAATTCTTACATTTTTGCAACAACAAACACAAATTAGACATTTTAGAAGCTTTTGAAATATAGAGACATAAACGCACAGTACCTTTAATGAATGAACAAACTGAGCTTAGTAATTCTCCTTTATTAGAAGTGTTAGATATTAGTTTTTGTATGTATATTGTATCTAGTTACCTATTTTCTGTATGTATTTATCCTTAGCAACGTGTTTGTTTATCAATCTTATCTACCTTTGATAATGACATAAAGTGTCGAAACAATATTGTCAGGTTAAGATATTAATAAAACTTGTGAAACTTTAACTAATCTTTGTATTTATATTATATTTCATTTATGGCCTAAATCAGAAGCTGTAATAGAATTAAAAGATCTACCTAAAGTTAAGCATACAAAATATACATTTTCGGTAACACTGATTCGGTAACACATTTTTGAGAAATATTCATGTCTTACTCGTTTAAGAAATGTGGTTGGTTGGATATTCAGGTTTTTTAATAACTGCAAATCGAGGAGTGTCAGAAGGTTCGCAGAAATATCTGCTGGTTTATGAATATACGAGTAAAAACGCTTTACATTGCTTAATTTTACTAGCTCAACGGCAAGATTTTTTTGGAGATTGGCTATCTCTTAAAAAGTGTAATAAGATTTCAAATAAAAGTAAACTTATTTCATTAAATCAATTTTTGGATAAATTGGGTATTATAAGGGTAAGGCGTTGATTGGAGCATGCTAACATTGATTATGATCAAAAACATCCTGTTATACTTCCCAGTCCTCACAATTATAAAACTTATAATTTTAAACGAACATTATAGATACCTGAACGCTGGTGCACAAACTTTGTTAGGGATTATTAGGTTAAGGTATTGGTTATTATTTGATCAAAGTATGGATAGGGAAATTGTCACATGTTTTCGTGTGAAACCCATACCATTCACAACATATCATGGGAAACTTGTCTGGTTCTCGCGTTACTCTAAGCAAGCCTTTTGAAAGTTGCGGAGTGAACTATGCAGGTCCTTTTTATATAAAACTTCACAAACTTAGAGATCAAAAGTTGGTTAAAGGATATTTATCTGTTTTTGTCTGCTTGTCAACCAAAGCACAAGCTAAATAGCAATCATTTAGAACTAGTTAGTGATTTAAGTACTGACGCATTTTTAAACTGCTTCAAACGTTTTATTTCAAGAAAGGTTTTGTCTAGGGATATATATTCTGATAATGGTAGTATCTTTGTGGGGGCAAATAATCATTTACTTGATTTATTTGCCTTTCTACCAAATTCAGATAGTCAATCTACTTTCGCCAATCATTTTGCACAATTATCTATGCAATGGCATTTCATACCAGCTCATTCTTCGCATTTCGGTGGGTTATGGGAGGCAACCGTTAAAATCGTCAGCTACTAAATATCATCTTAAAAGGGTTGTCGGAAATACTGGTTTCACCTATGATGAATTGAATACGGTAATTACTCAGGTTGAACCCTGCTTAAATTTCCACCCTCTAACTCCCATCTCTGAGGATCCAAATGATTTTAACGTCCTCAATCCAGGGCCCTTTATTATTGGGCCTTTCCTCAAGAGGATGTCAAGACATTGAATCCTGGCTCAATCCAGCGGTTTTATTTAATAAGTCAAATGATCCAACATTTTTGGGTTTAATGGACCAGAAATGATTTGTGTCATTTACAAGAGCGTGGGAAATGGTGTTTATCCAGACCGATTCTTCAACCTGGTACGATGATTATTTTGGTAGAAGAAAATCTTCCACCTCTCAAATGCCACTAGGACGAATCACGCGAGTGCATCCCGGAAGAGACGGGGTCGTGCGCATAGTGACGCTTAAAAAAACAAGACTTGCCTGTATAAACGTGCGGCAGCTAAAATTTGTGTTCTAGTTGCGGAGATTTAAAGATAACACTTTTAATAGTTAATCTTTATATGGTCTACTTTAACATTATAAAGATTATATTTTGCTTATTAATTTTTATCTTAAAGGACTTTACGTTCAAGGAGGAGTGACATGTTTGCTACACTTCTTTCTTAATTTGTTTAAGGGCGGATTTGCTTATGTGTTCATAAACTTTAATGTAACGTTGTGTTTTCTAACCAATAAATGTAATACTTACATTTATTGGAATGTTTGGCTATTCAATCTATTATTCAAAGACAAACCTTTGTGCTTGTGTTGAATAATTATCGTAAGATTTTCTTCTAGTTAAAACCAGTTTGGTTATCTCTGTATTCGTGATCGTTTGCTTCTGCTGTATGCACTTTTATTGTTACCAAATCTTTCATCCGGGATTTTTCGCAAATACTACGCTGATATAATTTGGCAATGTTTTCTAGTTGCATGCCGGCGACGAGTTGTACTGTTTTATCTTTTATACTATTAATTTCTAATATTTCTTTGGATTAAATTAAAAATTTTTGTCGTTTTTCTGGAAGATGGATGGATTTTTTGCTGAGATACAAATTTTTTACGTCTTGAGCTTTCAAGGCTGCTTGGAAAAGAAGGGATCGATATACTGAATTGTGAGTTTCTTTTTATTATTTTACTAATCACATTGTCTCCAGTTTCTGGAATTTTGGTACATGGCATATTTCAGCGAATATTTTCCAGTATCGCTATTTTAAGAAACTTTCGTTTTTACGAAGGTAAGTAAGTTTTATTATGTGACCACCTTATACGCTTTTCCTCATTTTTTGTCATGTTTGTTGTCGGTTTGATATTGCTCCGGTTGCTCTTTAATCTACTAATTTCATATTATCTTGGAAACTGCCTTTTCTTACCAGAATATATCTACCATGGAACCTTTTAACTCTTGATTTATCCTATTGACTGCCATGCTATTTAAAATCACTGAGGTCTGATGCCAACTTGTGGTACATATTATTATCAACGAAGTTTCTCAACTAGAAAGTTTAATATTGTGAGAGGCCTGGCCTTGATTCGGACCTGCAATTTTAAATAGTTTTTGCTCATCTTTTGAAAAAACAACTGCTCGTGGAATAATGCATGCTTTTTTTGTTTTTTTATCTTTTAAGTCTTTTAATTTGATTCTTTTAACGTATGTGTAACGATTATTCTTAAAGACATTTAAAATTAATCTAGTTTTAATTATTTGCTTATTGATCTTCTATGGCTATTTGAACCTATCTACTGATCTTGTGTATTTTTTTGATTTATTGAATATTGATGATTTATGATACCTTTCGTTGCTTTATTGAAAGAGAATGAGACCAATATTTTCCTAAATTCACCGAACCCATTTACTATTGATGTATGCAGACAGAATAATAAATATGATGTAAAACAACTAAGTTCAGCATTTACCACCATTACAGTATATTTAATCTAATTAATAATCTAGATGAAAGGTTCTTTGTTTTAATTATTAATTATCTAGAAGACGAATGATCATAAGAGAGATAACTTTGAATTTAAATTTATCACTTAGTTAGTTACCAAACGCGTCAATTGAGAGCTCTTATTTTATCTTTCGTATAACCCAAATGACATAAAATGTAAGTACAACAATTACATTGTAATTAGTCAAACCGTCGCACCACTTCAAGGAGTACACGTTACTCAAAGGTGGTAAGTGTACTTTGGATGTTGTTTGGGTGTGAATTTGTATTCGCGCCAGAACCAATTCAAAACCCTTTATTGCTAATTAAAATTAACAAAACGTATAGTTCTTAACTTAATTATTTTAATGTTGTTGCAGAATTACATGAAGAATAACTCTAACGTTAATTCGAAAACGATGAAGTGTCTATTTAATACATTAGCTTTTACATGTCAAGACGAATTATATGTATAACTACCAATCTGAAGACATTTAAGGTAAATCAATAGTGGAATACAAAATTGGTCCAATACTGTTTTCATATTCGATTTATATGCTAACCGTTGTAAGACCTGAATAGAGTAGTATTGAAGTTGAATTTCATTTCAAATTTATGAGCTGCTGCAGCATTAGGTTGCATTTATTGTGCTTCAATTATATGGTAATTGAAATTAGCCAACTACTAGAATTAAACCAAACGATCTCGATTTAATACATATTAATTCTAATAAATCCCACGACAAATATAATCACATCCTCGTTAGCACAAAACAAAAATCTGAATAATGTTGCAGATGTAACAAACTTGGGCATTTTGCCAAAACTTGCCCACGCAGTATCAACAAATCTTGCTGCAGCTGTAATAAAGCAAGTTGCACGCTATTGGTGGCTTTATTTTTGTAAAGAATTACAGACTGCTAGTGGTAGTATAGTAATTCGCTTGAAAATATATAGAAATACCACCTTGTTCCCTCTGATTCTCCTTTATTTTTCTTAAACTTACAGTGCAGTTTTTCGAAATAATGAATAAATTTTTTGAAATAAGTATATGATCTCTGCACAATGAATTTTAAATATGCAGACACAAATAAAGCACTTGCCACCAAAGATAGATGGAACATTCGCGTTTTGAACAACTTTATTAAGCGTACTGAAAAAGGATACGTACCATGCATACTAATGGATGAGTGTTCCACATTTTTGTTCTTGGAATTTCAAATGGTAACTGAAAATGTAATTTATATACAGAAACGTAATTAATAGAAAAGAGCATTGTTTTTTTAACGACAGAAAGAGCAATAAAACCTACCCATTTTGCTATTTATTCTACTCCATTTTCAACTTAATTGGAGTCTAAATGAAATTGGGGATTAAAGCGTTTTTGTTTTGCCGTCTAATTTAGCGTGTCTGTGCAGTGAGAAAGCAGCAGTACTTTCTCTTAAGAAGATTAAAAGATTTTGTGTAGATTGACTTATCGTTTTTGTTAATTAATTGAATTTATTTCAATATATCAACACATAAAAAAGTTATACCTTTTTGTACAGAATCTTTGAATTTGCGTGGGATGTACTTATCTTCAATTCCTACCCTCTGTTTATTTCCGTCTGCGAGAACTTCTTTAATCAGTTTACTTCTAAATATAGATTGATTGAACTTTATACACTTATAGCTTTTCACCTACTTATCTCTCGTTCGTATTTGTGCTAAAATAATAAAATTTCAAATTAAGAAAAAGCATTTCTAAAAATATCACTAAAACAGGATACCTACGCATATAAGCGAATACCACAAAATCTGCAATGTCAGAGGGAAAACCCTCGTTTAGAAAAGTTTATGACAAGTTTCACGTTAAGGTATACTACATATATTTGAAAGTTTTTATCGAACAGGTTTACCACATTATGCCTTATCTCCGTTTGTCCAGCTTGAAATGGCGGCTTTAAGGGGATACCATGCTTAAGGTCCATTGGGATATCCCTTAAACGTCGAAACGTCATATCGTTTTCAGTCTTATTATGCTATATTTTTATGGTCCCTCAGACAAAAGTAATAGCTGAAGGGTAGCTATATCCTGTTATTGTATTTGAAGTTTTTAAATTCAATTTGAAAACTTTGCCTATAACCCGCAGTTTTATAAAGCTGAAAATGTTACCAATTTTGAAAATAGTTCTGAAGTATTTATATGGTTTACCGTTTATGGCGATCATTTCCAATTCCTTTTTAGAAGCTTCACAAAAAAAAAGATTTTTGTTATAAAGTATTTATCTAATATAAATCCTACAAGATGAAATATTGCAGATAAAGTTGAATGATAGTGTACTAAAACTGAATCTACAATAATAGTATCCGGAGTACATGTCAAATTATCGACAACATGCACGTAAAATTTACCGTAAACAGTTTCTTTTACGAGCAAATAAAGGAAAAATTAAAAATTTCTAGTTCACCTCTAGCTTAAATCATATTGCTCTGCTGTATCTAAGGTATTTTCAATAGTACTAACACTTAAATAAACAATTGCACAATTTGCACTATTGCAAAATTATCGCATAACTGGACATTGATGTTATACTAGTTGGTGGATGTCGCATTCCTGTATTCACTTGACATGATTCGCTCTACTTCTGTTAAGATTCTACGACATATTACATTAATGAATTATTCGTCGTAATGTCTACAGACCCCATGATAGCACACCGTGAGTATCTCTTGAAAGGATACATTTCCCCTTTCATAGACATTTCTCAAACATACCTTTCAATGTGTTGCTAGGAAACTGTTGTTGCCAATATATTAATTACTGAAGTGATACTTTTAAGAAATACTCGCAGTGTCTATCCTTAGTTTTAAGAATAACATTAAGTTATGTTCTGGTCAATGAAATGTTACCCTTATTAATCTTATTATGACAACACAATTGACTTTGTAAGTGCCTATCAAAAAATGGAATTACTTTCGACGTAAATACCTTTGTTTTTGGTAATTATAATAATAACAATAGCGTATGAGATTGGTACTGGGGAGCCTATATTGCAATTAATGCGGCATCTCTGTCCCTGAGTGCGTTTAACATCGTTCTAGAGAGTTGTGGGTGTCAGCTAAACCAGGGTAATTAGATAACACACCTGCATACTCAATTTAAGGGTAAAGTGCACACTAGATGGTTTTTAAAAATTGGTTGTTAATGGCTGGCCCGGAGATCGAACTCGAGTGTAGTAGTCTACCACTCTTCTATTGGACTACGTAGACCAATTCTTTTTGGTAAAACAATTGTTTACAAATATTTTATTGCCTTTCTTATTTTGTTATAAATTACTTGAAACACATTTGGTATAGTTTTTTAATAAAGTTCAACAATAAACTTCTGGTATCATCACAGTATAATAATAACCAGTAGGTGCACTGTCATAAATATTTTCAGCCGGCTGCGTCGGACCTTGATCTATTCTCGGTCTGTTGTCGGGCTACAGAACAACAGTTGTGTATTACGAGCATACAATGACGATAACGATCGACAAGACTCGTCGAACTGATCATAGTGGTGTGTACGATATTCGAAGATAGATTAACAACTTCAAAGTGTCCATAATTGAGTTCACCTGCTGTATATTCTTATGATGTGGTACCACCGTTGATACCTCGGTTTTTTAGCCTTTTAAGCCCACAATTCTACATAATTTAAAAAAATGGTTAACACAAAGTTACTTGTCAGGAATCTTGTATAATTCGATGACTTAGTTCATTATATGTATATGTATATGTATTATTTTTATTTATATTTACAGCACTAACCAAAGATGAATTAGATCATGTAATATTAATCTACCAAAATCCACAAGGAAAGAATCATCAGAAGGGAGTGAAATAGGCATAAAAGACAATGTTGAGATGCTAGCGTGCCATTTGCATCTTGACCGGAGCAAGCGACAAAATAACTTACAGATTGCTGCAAATAAATCTGCATATCAATGCTCTCCTCCACGGATTGTTCAATCACGCTTTTAAAATAGACTCTGTAGTAACTTTCAAAATATGTAGACAAAAACACTAAGATGAGGCCGCATCTATAAATGTGACAGGGTGTTAAAAGGTTGCTCTTTCAAATTAAACAAAGAGGAAATGGTGCTCGTTATATGATTTTTCACGCTAATATTAATTTATAATTTGTTTTGTGACGTTTTTTTACCATCACAGTGGGTTTGCTTCGTGCTGTTTTGTATGTTTATACTGTTTTCCACTTTTAGTAGATTTTGCAGGTTTTTTCCCAGTTGCACATCTGATTAAATATTTAAAATCTTTTCATTTGATTCATCAATTTAATTATCTTGAATAATCTTATTTTCAGCCCAAATAAGGTGAAATAATGTAGATTAATGCTTCAAGCTTCGATATTTTCCGTTTTTTATGTTTTGTTTGTTTATTTGTTGTTTTTGCTTTCAAGTGTTCATTGGCGTTACCTGTCATTTATCTTTGTTAATAAAATTTACACTCGTTATGGCTTAATTAACATCAGATTATTTTAGCATTTTAGCACTATGTAATTATTTTACAAATTTATTTATTTCTGCAATTATAATGTTTTTTGCGTCAATTAACTGGAATTCTTTCGACGATAATGGCACTTTTTCCTGTTTACTTGCATTTTGATTGACTAATAGAATTAATTTTACGGGGAGATTTAAGATTTTTTTAAGTTTCTTTTCCTTTGTGGAAATTCATTTCTGCTTTAAATAAAAGTAAGTACATGCATTTTGGGCCAGTAATTGCTAGAATTATAATTACATAACACAAGCCAAATGGAACTGTAATGTACTAGAAACAGTAAACCTAAAAGTCAGCATTCTGAATAAATGTTTAAATATGGTATAAGAAACAGCGAAGATATTAATAGTACACGAAATTGAGTTGTTTAATCTACATAATCTGTTAATAGGGGGACGAGGACGAAAAGCTGCGGTTGGTCAGTGGCGTTACTAAGGAACAACTCGAATGATTTCGTTCAGATCGGAACACCCTAAATTCATAGGATGAATCAGGTTATAGCTCTACGAAACGCTTTTCTTCACTTTGACCATGAAGCGGCCATTTGGAATGAAATTCTTGGACATTTTCATGGCGAAGAAGAACTCGTTATCCTACAGTTGCTGTGTAATGATGGAGAATCTTTACAGAAGATTAAGTGCCCTTTTGCTAGAATTCCAGCGTATTAGCTATATTTGCAAGAACTATAACCGTACTTCCGGACCTAGCTGGTTTTGCACTTTGTCACATCTGTTGCAGGATTAACTAGACTATGCAGGTTCTTGGAAGATGCTCAAGTACGTTTATCTAAGTACTGCCAGACACCTGGACAAAACCTTCGCCATTTCTTTTTAGTTTCCACTTAACTCTAACTTAGACTTTGATGTTGACCCTAACCCCATCAATCTTACAGTGACTACGACTTTAGCCTTAATCTTGATTTTTTCTATGACTCTGGCATTACCTTGATGATAATCGTGCGTGATATTGTAGCAGAATCATCTTTGCTACTAGAAAGGGTTATATCAAATCTAATCTGAGGTAAGTTCATTGTACATATAAATCCAGCAAACTAAACTGTTTGTGACAAACAGGCTCACAAAGTTATAAAGTTTTCACTAACCAGAAACACAACAGTAGTAAAATTATGGTGAATACGATTATATACTGGTCAAGACAGAAGTACTAAGGTCTAAGTTACGAGTTTAGAGTGCGCCACAAGTATCAAGACCACCCCTTTGAGTTTGAGAGAGGTGTTGAGAAAATATTTTACAGTCTCAATTTTCTTCCTATATAAACTCTGTATGTTGAGTTAAAATCGGTGCACTTGGTTGGATATCAAAACCTTCTTGACGTTTAATGATCCTATAGTTACTAATTCATCAGTGTTAATAGCTTTCTAAACATTCATAATTTCTTTAACCAGATATGAAAAAGTCCGGTATGGATTAACCTTGTTCTGGTTATCCTAGTTACAGACGGCAGCGGTTGAATTGAAATAAACGTGTGATGTAATAAAGACAGCAATTTATTGTAAGTTGTTGTCATGATATAATAGCTGAAGCAGTAAAATACCATCTACCTTTATTTGGCTTTGCTCCACTACTTCACTCTGCAACGTGCATTATTCTGAAGTTTTCTGGATATACAGGGTGTGTTTGAAATAATGGTTTACTTTTCAAAAAATAAAATCAAAAACTAAAGGCTTAAACAATGTCAAGACGTTAACTCTAGTATAAATGTTCTTCATGTCTTAATTTATTATTCTTTGTGTTATTCTTGCTACTCTTTTTCACTCTGCACCGTGTAATATTTTAGCATTATCTAGATATACATAGTGTATTTGAAATAATTATATACTTTTCAATAAAGTAACACCTAAAACTAAAGCCTTAAACAATGCTAAATTGATAAAAAACATTATTTGCTTGTCATCCTTGTGCAGGAATTATGTTAATCTTGTCTGTATTGTTTCAATTTTAGCATAGTATTGTCATGACATCACATGCTTCACGCATCAATAAATACATCTATGCTTCTTGGGTTGCATAATTCGTAAGGGGATTCAAGAGAATTTTTTGTTATTGAAATTGTTGTCAAGTAAGTTCTTGTGTATATTTGAGACATAAATGCCAATATAGGGAGGTCTTTTGTTGTAGAAGATTTGGGTATTTTAATACAAATATGGTTTCGATTTGTCATAGTTTTCTAAAAGTATGAAGCATAGCCTTTATTTAGAATTTGGGTACAAAAGATTTATGTAATAATTATTCTATAGGATGTTAGGATTAAGCTTATAATAGGAAAAGAAAGTAACAATATGTTTATAAACATTTATTTAAAATTTTAATAATGTTTCTATCGAGGAAAAAATCAAGTTGGTTGCCCATAAATCTTAAATTTATATTTGCATTTCAATATTAGTATTTGATATCAGTAAAGAGAGGAAATTTTCCTCTACCTTTTTATCATATTATTATAAACAATTAGTTTAATATTTATTAACAACATGGTTAAGTAATTTTAGTAATAAATTTGTTTCCAATTAAAGATTTAGTTGTCACTAGAAAATACACTAAATAATTTTAGTTGAGACCAGGAAAATTACCAGATTATTCTTTTGTTTTTCAAAACGGTATAAATTAAGATCGAAGTCTGGTGCCACTCTCTCAAAAAGTTTCAATTGTACAGAACACGCGTTCTCGTGGAGAGCAAAATTTAAAAAAAAATTGAGGTTATGTTCTATTATCAAACATCAAAGTCTACCTCCTGTCAAAAATTAAAGGTTATGTTTAATGTTACGTCAAAATGTTTGGAATGATCAAGTTTTTGAATTTTAAGTAGTGCAGCTAATAATAAATGATTTTACTTTAATTAAATAAAAGTACAGTAAAGTTAATCAGTGATTGAATTTCCTTTTGGTGAAGATTTTTTTTTGTTTGATAAATTTGGATTTTTGTCATTAGAGTGGGCATGGAAGTTGGAAATTAAATTATGAATAAAGTTACTGGATTTACCTTATAAAAGAAATACAGCTGTTCTTTATAATTTAAAATTTATTCAGTATTACATATTTTTTTATGAAAGATAAAATTTTGGAACATTTCAACCATGTTGACATTCAATCAGATGACAGTAATAGCATTTACAGTTTACTACTAATCCAAGTCGATAAATCTTTTAAGGCGCCAAAACTAGGAATTTTAAATTTAATGTAAGGTAATCATTTAAATAGTTTGTAAAGCAGTTCAATTAATCAAAGAAATATTAATTAACAAGACAAAGGGAATTATACTGTCTTATAATTCAATTTATTTTATTATTTAAATGGTATCCAAAATTATTTTTGTTTATTTAATTTTAAGAGTTTTGTTTCCAATTTTAATTTAATTGCTTTCTTTTTTGTGTGAAGTTAAATAAATTTTTACATTTGAATATATTTAAAAAAAAATTAACCTTTGGTTTATTTATTTTTATTTGTGTGTGGTCCGTTAACAATTTTTTATATATTTATATAAGTTTGTGCCCTTACTTACTTTCCGAATTTACAAATAACCGGAGCATTTTTCTTTTATGGTAAAGGTAAGTGGTTCATATTGAGATGTAATAAGTCCATCTCATTGAAAATTTTATTGAACGATAAGATCGTAAATGTGAAGACAATTATTTCACATATCAAATTAAAATAAAAAATGGATATGCTAGGTGTTAGACATAATTAATCTAAAAGCTACATATTGGGTCACAGTTAGGCTCATCAATATTTAAAATAGGAATCAAGAATAGAATTTCATGCAAACATAATCGCAATTCATATGTAATAAAAGGTTTGATTTTTAAAAAAGGATATCAATCATTTAGATTGTTTTATGATAATACATGTTTATACAACCCAAGTTACATATTGGGATGGCTTTTTCATTTGTAGAGAAGATGTAATCTTCTTGTTTAAATATAGAGTCGACGATCTTTAACGTAGGATGAATTTTTCTATTTTCCAAGAGACTAACTTAGTTTCGGGCTGCCAGTTAACTAAAAACAAATAAATTGGGTCAATCTTGTAATGACTAATATAACACAATAAGCTTTTAAACTCTTATATAATAAACCTGAGCATTTTTATTACTGATAGTTTTGATTTTGTTGCTATGCTTCAGTTTGGTTGATATTGATTCTTATACTATTTTTCTCGCCATTGTTTTAATGCAAACACTTGGAGGACTGTATGCTGGACAATTTGACTATAAATTGACTTCATTTGAATTAATGTCAAAGGTGCAACTTGTATATGCATCATTTGGTTTATCCGATTGTTGTAATGGATAGTAATTTATGTTTTTCTTAAATTGTAAAGATGTTCCTGTGGAAATTTAATATGTATTAGCTATATTGTGTAATTATGTATCTACTTTGTAAAGGATAAACCTGGATTTATTGAATTTTATATGTAATTAGGTTATAATGAGATTTGTTCATTGTCAAACGTTTTTGCCTAATATCTCTGTTACGATGTATTTTAGGACATAAGTGTGTTATATTATTTTGATCCTTGTGTTACCAGTTATAATTCTGTGTTTATGAAATTAAAGTCCGTGAGAAAAATGAACAGCTGGTTGGAAATTGTGACGCCATAAAAATCCTTTGCGGCGTGTTTGTTTTAAAAAGTGTTAGCGTCGGCATTTGTTTCCACAAAACCTATAAAAGCTGGAGCCAAATTTAACAAAGTCGGTCGATTAAAAGCATCTGGCGAATCTATGCTTGACTCCGGATTGAAAATCTATAAATTAAGTTGGATTATGTTATTATCATATGTTTGACCGTGTGTCATGTCAATAAACAAAACATAAGGAAGATTGAGATAATTTCTAAGTGTTTACCTGAACAATTAAAAAAAGTTAAAGAAGATTTTATTATTGTTCAACAACTATATGGAAGTGTGAACGTGTTATTTTTAAATAAATTATGGGAGAATTTATTTTCCATTATCGATTTCTTGAATTGACGTTTTCACAATAAGTAATCATCTGACAGATGTAAGTGCAGTGATCGCCGTATACCAATAGCGAATAGAATTTAAAGGAATTTCTATTTACATTATATACCAGATTGGTCGAAATAATAGGTTTTTAATTTGATTTGCCAATAATAAAATTTATAAAGTTTATCTGAATAATTTCAGAATCATATTGTTTAACCTTAAAGGTTTTTAAGAGAATTTATTTTTCACAAATAAAACAATTTCTCTTTTATTAAAATTTAATTTTCATAAAGTAAAGTATTTGAACATTTGTGAATATTTTAAGTGATTTTTGATTTGTGTTAGTTTGTTCAAGTGAAGAACTGAAATAGCCCTATGTCAGGTTATTACGACTATTTAACACACTTGAGCAAGCTTGGAAATTAATTTCCTAATTGATTTATTGTTCTAATTTGAATAATTTTTATTTTCTTTTAATTTGAATTTCCATTTATTTTCTTAAATTAAATAAAGATTGTGTTTTTCAAGTTATTCATGTGTTTAATTGATGTACATACAAGCATCCATTTCTTTTTCTGTTTATATTTAGAGTTTAGCCAGTGGTTGTCCAGTTGCAGAAGCACAAGTGTCTGCAATATAAGTTTTTCTTTCCTTTCAGGTATAATAATCAATAAGATTTTAATAATTCAAACAATTCATGCTCTATCGAATAAACCCTGAGTTTTAGCCGATTGGGAAAAGGAAAAATATTTGGGGTGTATTTTTAATTCACCGCATATATTTTATGTTTGCTTTGAACGTGTGGCATATTATTTATCAAGTTAAAAACACCGCAATATTTTGTGTATGTTTTCACTGTATTTTTGCCTGAGTTTGTTTTATGTGGTATTGATTCTAAACAATTATAAATCAAGTTTAAAATTTATCATTTTTTAATTCAGCATCGATTTATTTGGGGCTTTCCCAATTTATTGTAAGAATACAGCTGATAAATAGCATATCATTTGCAACTGTTTAACTACTCTCTTTTTATCATTAAAAAAAATTAAAAAAATTAGTTCCCAATTATTTATTAACTCCCCAAATATATACAAAGAAGATTGTAGTAGTATATAACTTTCAATTAAATGTGCTTATTATAAAGTATACTCGACTCTTCTTTAGAAAAATCAAAATATTACTGCTACTGTAAATACATGGAAAATAAATTCAATTTATAATCAAAATGGAATTAATCATGAAATTTTGTCAGTTGGGAGAGCTTCTAATCAATCTTCTGTATGATATTCATACCGCCTTTTGCTAAAATTACTCTTTGATTAATTATTTGCAACGCATTTTCTGACGAATGTCAAAAACAAAACAAACAATATTTTCATTTTTACAATTTCTTACAAGTACAGTCTCATATATTTTTCATTTTGACAACTTTATGAAATACTTAAAAATTTATTAGAGCTTATTTTCTCTTCTATTTATTTACTGTTATTATTGTGGGAAGTAAAGTTTATGAACATAAAGCTTTTTTATAGTGTAAACTGCACTTTATAATGTACAAGAGAATTTACGTGGCATTTATGTTTATTGCAGCGCAAAATTTTTCTCTTGATTTTAAAAGTTTTCGGTAGTAGGAAAAGCTTAAAGTTCCTCTTGACCTACATTTATACACATTTTCTCTCTTTGTACTTGCTACCTGAAGTGTTGAAGTCCTACGTCGACACGATCTGTAGACCGCATGGGATTATCAAGACAGGGTATGATAAGGCAGGCGAAGGTCTCAACTTTAAATTAGGATTAGGCGAGTAAGTGGAGAGAAACTAGGGTCTTATCTCAAGGAAGTAATACAATTCCAAATTTGTTAAGGGGGATACCTTGAAATGTAATGATATTTCTGGGTAGATTATGAGCATTAATATTAAACAAAACGCGAATATTTAGTAATATAAGTACATTAATAACCCAAAGCAACAATCGTAATCATAAAAGAGTTGTTGTTTAGTGGGTACTTCTAAATTTATGTCTCTTATCGCCAGAAATTTCATTATGTTTTTGTTGTTATTTGGAGCATATTTTAGTGCAGTTCTGTAATTAAGATCGAAGTGTGTGATAGTGTTTATGAGATGGTTTTAATTTGAAAAATTTGTTATATTGTTACAGATGTATGTGGTTAAAATATTATTAGTTAAAACAGCAAAATGAGACGTTTTAATTTAGTTTAAATCCTTCTATCACACCAATATAAATTTAAATTTAATAATAAATTAAGAGCTATCTCCGTTTTATTTGTCAGGATTAAGTTGGGGATTAACTGATTTATGTACTCCTTGCCCTAGGACAGGAAAGATTCGTCGAAGCTTAGTTAATTTCAAGATGTAATGTTAGAATCTTTTAGGTGAATGTGAATAATACAAACTTCTCGGAAAAATTGAATACAGAAATTGAAATTCTTCTAGATCTCTTCTCGTATAAAATGTTCTATCTCAACACACAATCCGTGAGCTTCAAGTAATGGCTGAAACATGCTGCTATAATATAGATATTCTTATTAATATCCAAATCGTGTAGATTCTCAAAATTAAACTAATAAATCTGAACAAACTCCAGATAAGAACAAGAACAAGAAATGTTATCGCTGGACTAAGAAAAATATGTACAATTCTAAGTAAAATATTTTTTTTGTAAGATGGTGTAAAATCTCTACTACTACTACTACTACTACTACTACAACTATCACTGCCAAGTTTTCGAAACATTTTCTAGATAACGACTAAAATGCATAATTTTAAAACTATTCGAGAAGCAATAAGAAAAACGTTTAGAATTCTCAGGCAGAAAATTTTATTCAGATTAATATTTAATAAAGAAGTTGAAAATTATTTTAAAGAAAATGTACTTAATACGATGTATAGAAATGTATTTTTGAACTTTTAATATCGTGGAAATGCAATAAGAAAAAGAGGTAAAGTTAAACTTGTGTTAGTAAAAAGGGACTTCCAAAAAACAAAACTATTCTTTTGCACAGTTTCCAGGCCACATCATTATTTCCGAACAAAACGGATCTTTATTTAATTGTGCAGGCATTTCAGCTAACATACGCCATCATCTCCTTAATGACTTTTCTTCCATTTGGCAACTGAAAATAGGCTTTTCTAGAAAAATTAAATTATCTTGTAAGGACTATTGTAGGAGAATATTTACAAATAAATCAACGGTTACGAATAAAAGAAAGATCTTCATATATATCATAGTAACTTTCTCGGATATTTAAAATCAACCTCTAAAATCTATTCTGTAATGGATTTTGAGGCAACATACTTCAACTAGTTTAAGCAATTACATTTTATTTCTGTGTTTGATTGTTAATGCAAATAGGTGAATTATGTATCTTCATAAATTTGTAGCTTCAAAATATGAAATACGCATTGTTACTAACAGCATTTTTTCCATACTTGCTAACCCAACATGAACATCCGTTTTAATAAAATGCATCATGTTCATGTTCGAATTCGAATTATTATCAGAATATGTTTAGTAAAGTGTCCCAATAATGTACGGGAACAAAGAAATATTGAATAACGTTATCTAAAACCTTGAAAAGCTGCTTGCAGACGCATTTTCTGTACCATGTAGTACGATGCGACAAAAACATAATGTAGACCAAAAATGAAATTATAAATCAAGAAAAAAACTTCTCTACCTACTAAGGTTACAACTGTATTAATTTATACATTTGTCATCTACAGCCGATTGGTTTTGTACTCCAGCTTACCAATTTCTGCAACACTTGTACTCTTCCTCATCCCGATCCCATTAGCATCAATTGTCTTGTCTCTACTCCAATCGTTAGTCTGTAACCCAGTCTGTTAGTTAGTCTATGGTCAAGCACTACATCCAAGTTTTTAGCATTATCCCGTAATCTCGTAGTTTCATATGGCGCTAAATACAAGCCTATTATTGTTTCATGTTGCAATATAATATATTCAAAGATTTATTCCTACCTGCCATCTAGCGCCAAATTTCTCTATCCTCCTTCGACCTTTTTTGTCGGATATCACAGTTACTAACTATTCCTTTCCGAGGTCTTTTTTTATCTATATCACTTCATAGGTTTTACCGAACCAGTCTTCCATAATAAATAGCCATAATGTTGAGATTAATAGTAGCGATACTTGAGTACAACAGCTTTGTGTCCATATTTTGTAAATAGAAGGAAAAAGCAAACAATTTTACTGTTTATGAAAGCTCACCTTGCTCTTTTCTCTCTATTTAAGCTGTATCTGAAAATTATTTTGTGTAGATATTCCAAGTTTCTCTTTACAAGAATATGCTGGTTCACTCTTTGAAGTTAGAGTTACATCAATATACACAATATCTATTCAATCATCATTCACAATATTAAAGCTCTTCGATTCCGACCTATATGGATCTGGAGTAGCGAAAGTTTCTCGGATCGACTTAAGATGTTGATACCAGTAATAAAATAAAAAAAGTTACCGCCGCCACTGCTAAAAAACAGAGAACATGCTAGATGTGATTGATTTTGTTTTTTCTAGTTCAAGGTTAATTTTATCAGCTTCTATTCCGTGTTAAGAGCATAATCCCCACCTTAAGTCTTTTCTTTCGGTTTGACTACTTCATGCTCGTGTGTTTCAGATATTGAAAAATGTCTCGTCAACACCTTTCTCCAAATCTTAAGCTGAGTTTTAAAATGTATTTGGACCAAGAACTGATCTATCAACTATGTTTAGATAAGCTACCAATTAGAATTTAATTTAAAAAAACATAAAAGAATTATATAAGACAGCAGCTTGTGCCTGGAGCATACAAATATGTAAATATCGGACACGTATTAAAACACATGTCGTTATGTTACTCTAAATGTTTGTTTATAAGCGTGACAGACTTATAAAACGTCGCACTGTCTGTGTGTGCATATGCACAGCCGTCGCTAATTGTAGATGCATTAATCATTTTCTCGGCTCTAACTCCGGATAGCATCCTCAATCCTGGAAAGCATGGTAAATCTATGTGCGCATTGTGTAGATTATAAGCCTACCTCAAATCCACTTCTAACATATAACTCTTTACTAGTCTCAGCTGTAGGTATGTTTCATTTAATTACCGAAGCGTGATTGAATTGTTATTGCTAGATTCCAGGCGTACTGTTCTTTATTACTACTGAAGCATCTGCATTGTATTATATTCAGTAGTGGCCTCCAGTTTAAAGATTACTATTATCGAGCATATCCACAAAAACAATTATATTACATTCTTTGTTTTCCCAAGTTTTTCAATTTTAGAGTATGAGTCTGGAAGGGTTTAACTCTAGCCTACGTAACCGTACCAAATATTTAAGTTACATCAAATCCGCCTTGCAATACGCAATAAGTAAGAACAAAGTAGTAAATAATGCATGTAAATTCATACATGAAAATGCTCTACCGATGTTTTCTTTACTAACTAAAAGATTTTCTTTAAGAATATTATAAATTTATAATAATTAGAGACGTCTCCCCTTGTCAGATTATATAAATGTAAAAAATTAATCAAAAGAAAAGTAGAAGCAGGAACAAAGAAAAAAGAAAATGAGAAAGTGTGGAAAACATCCTATTCATTTGTCTTTGGTGTAAAACTCCTAAAAACTTAAAATGGGGACAGCTATTTTTCAATTGCCCATTTAAAAGTTGTTGAAACGATCTTTCGAAAATAATTTTCCAAAGCGAAATTTAAATTCTATAATTGATTTATTATTAAGCCTCCTTTTCAAGTGTGATTTATCACGTTTAACGTGTATATCTTTCAAGGTTCAACAAAACACGTACTACGGCATAACACAATCTAGTCATGTAAGCTAAAATATAAGAGTATAAAATTTTTATTATTAATAATACCGCGAACCAGCAAAAATGTGTGAATAAAATTGCTCAAATGGTTATCTTATTATAATAAATAAATAGAACGCTGAGTACGCCATCGCTCTTCAACATCAAGTTCAATTTTTACTATCAATAAATATAGAATGGGGCTGTATTCAGAATGTCTTTATAAATGTTCAAGAAGTGTAAACAATTGATTCTGATAAGCTATTGAATATTTCAGGGGGCTTATCGTAAACGACAGCGGAAATTTAAAACGTGCCGATAAGATCTCGGACAAAAGTTCAAAAAGCAACTGGTTAGATAGTAGAGCTAATTCTGCACTTTTTTTACTATCGCCTGAAAATTTTAAAGGTAATTTTGATTGAATACGATAGATTGGTGGCACTTTCATGTTGTATTGAAATATTTCTTATGGTTTAAATTAATGTTTTTTCAATGTGATTTATTGATATTATCAAATCTTCGTGGTACACTCAATTACGAAACATGCAGTTTTTTTATTCCCTGCTAAATATCTACCTTCGAATCTCTTTACTCTGAGAAGTTAAAAGCAATCCCCAGGAGTGCGTTGCATGACTGTTTTCTGAAATGTGTTGAGTTTACCCCTACGCGATTGTAAATGTTTCAGTAGTTTGTAACGTCTCAATTTAATTTTTTAAAAGCTTCACACTTTTTTATTCAACTGCAAGCACATTTATATATTATGGCAACTTACATCAATTAAACCGTTACAATACAATTTGGTAATTTTTTAGATATATCAGTTAAATATTAATATTGTGTCGTTTTCTTACCATCACAAGGGTTTCTTTCGTCCTGTTTATTTAGTAAACATTCGTAGTAGCGAATTTTAGGTTATATCACTTGTTGTTGTTTGTAGACTTTGAATATTCAGAAGCATCTCATCTTATCTTTTTGTAAAGTCTTGTTTTGGATTCTTATTATTAGATTCTTACTAATAGGTTTGTAGCAGTTTTGTTATTTCTTGATCATTTCCTTCTGCTGTTACTCGCTTTTATTGTTGCGTAAATTTACTAAATCTTTTAGCAGAAGGTTTTCGTAAATGTGGTTTCGATCTCAGTTATCAACATTTGGCAGTTGTAAATCGGCAAGAGTTGTGTCATTTTAATGTCTGCATATTTTATTGAATTACATTTAAAACTAACCTGTCTTTCAATTAACTTCCTCGGAAGATTTGAGAATTTTTTTAGTGAGGGGTGTAGGAGCGAATAGTGATTATTTTTAGTGCTTCAAAAGATTTCTAATTGCATCGTCTCCAGTATTAAAAATTATGACTCCTGGTACATTCTGGCGGATATTTTTTAGAAATATCCGCCATTTTGAGAAATCACCATTTTGAGAAACCTTCATTTTTTGAAGGTAAGTTAGTTCTTTATTCTCTTATCTTATTAAGGAAAACCTCCCTTAATTCTTTTAATATTCATTTTATCAATTTGACATTGACATCTGGGTGCTATTTAAATTTTTCATTTGATATTATATATATTTTAACGATATTATGAAACCGATTTTTCAATAAAAATGTGAGATATACTCTGTATGCTTATTCTGATAAGTTTGCCCGTTTTGAGTATATTTCTTTTGATCATAACACAAAATTGTAATTCGCAGATGAAATGACTTCTAAAATATTGGAAATTCTGAGTGTAAGCATTCTCACAAAATTTGAGCAAGATTTTACAAGTTACGTAAATCTATCATGTAATAAGATTAACAACGAAAGGAAGATTTAAGAATGAGTTTAAGTGAGCGAACTCTAAGTCTAAAACTAAAAAATGTATGATATAAACACTTCTATACTAAACTTTTTTTCTCTAAATACAAAATGCAAATTTCTGAGCTAGCAGGAATACAGCAAAAATATAGTCGGTACTCAGGTCCTCAATTTGTAAAACTCTCAGTTTGTAAATTCATACATTTAATACCAACAACTTCCAAACGTTGTTTCAAAATTATGGAGCTTTGAGTCACTACGAGTATGACACAGTCAAACATAGTGCTCTAAAATTTTTAAAATATAAAATTCTCGAAGTTTTTGGTTTTTTTAAATGGCTAAGTTTTTAAAACCTCTAGTTTCTGAAAATAAACATTTTAAATAGATATATTATCTTTTAAGTATATAAAAGTTTATTATATAAAAATTTCCAAAATACTATTTTTATATTATTTAAACTGATTCATGAAGTTTAAGATTTTTAATTTCTAAACTTAAGAAAAGTTCTTTAGGTAATGCTGATAGTTCTTAAATCGATTAATGGGAGATTCGAGAAATAGTAACCAAATTATCAGCAACTCTAGATGGTTTGTTACGTGCTACTTTCGTAGCACCCTCTATAACTATACTTTTGTGTTATATTGTATAGCGCTAGGGATTTTCGCATTCTCACTCCGACTAGTTGCCTTTGGTTTGGAAGTAATTTTCTGTTGATAAGTCGACTGACACTTCGTCCGTTCGTTCGTGTAGCAACTTCTTTAAAAGAATGTTTTAGTGGCATCGACGTTAAATTGATTTTCCTTTTTGTTAAAGTTGTGAAGTGGGGATTGCATTTGTGCAGATTTATAGTTAATTTTTGGTGATTTCCAATTTATCTTGGTACCGTAAGGTATTTACTACTAGTTCTTTTGGAGGTTAGGAGTACTTCTCGAGGTTCGTACTTTTTAACTTTACGTTCAATCTCATATACTATAATTCTTTTTGACAGGATTCGTTCTTTAATCACCGTTAAGCCATATTTGTTAGCGGTATCACTTTATCGCAAGGTCGCCTTTCATACAAGGTACTTATTCAATGTTTCCTAGGTGCATTCTGATAATTAATCATTTTGTTACAAACCTTTCATTTTACCTTAACTTCATAAACTTTTCTTTGTATATTCGGGTTGTTAAAAGACTACCACGCTGAGCTTCTTGCTCACGTACAGTTACTTGGTTGCTGGTTGTCTCCTTGGATCACGCTACGTTCAACCTGTTTGGTGGCGTTCCTTTTCAGATTGAAAAAACACATCTGTATTGTGAGTCACTTATATTGTAGCAACTATTTATGACATCAGTAACGTTTGGTAACATTTATTGCAAATAAAACATTACTGCATATTTGTACATTATAATTTTTTGTTTTAACGACTCTTGCGTTCCAATACAGAAGACCCTCGACCTCATACTAGTTAGCTGCCATCCGACAGATTTAACTGCAGTTAAAAGTTGTTACCGTTTCTCAATTAGCGATCCCTATTTTGTGGGTAACAAATATCTAATTCAGACACATCTTTATCTTGCTGGATAGCACGTCGAACGATACTTTTATTAACTTTGATATATAAAAATATAGAGCGCTTATTTAAACTCAATAATTCTTTCTACCTTCTCTTCAATATAAGGAATTTCTAATATAAAATACGTAAGTACGGAAACTGAGAACCATGTAAGAATAAATATCTGTAAGAGCACATGAAACGGACATAATTACAAAATAAATTAGTAGAACTTTGCGTATTTTCAGAACAATTGTTCCAGTTTAAATTAATGTCTTTTATTTCGGTAAAGCAGCTCGAGTTGAACTATAGAAACTATACGAGAGACCTAAGCAAACAACCAGCTTTGTATTACGAATTATCAAATATACATCAGACTATAATTACTGAAGTTTACAGAGTTAATTGCCCGTAACACAAATAATAAAAACTGCCCTGTGTATATGCATGAATATACATTCACTACATTTTAATCGTATATCCTTCTCTTGTATGTTTGTATCCTAATGAATTAATACATCTAGTAATAAATAGTACCGATGAAGCAAAATGAACTAGCTCATAGTAGTAATAAGTATAGCACATAATTTGTTGGTCGGTTTCATTATCCCCTAAGTCTGCTATTACTCGTATTAACACTGCTGCTGCTTCTACTCCTTACAATAATAATAAAAGGATGATAAGTTACCCTTGATTTAGAAACCTAAAATGCGGCGCTTTGCTTTATTTACACCGCAATTTCATAGAACGAGCAAATTAACGTGTTATCTACTAAGAAAAGACTGACAATGAGAAAGTTGAGGGAAGTAGTATTTAAGATATTAGGTAAGATCTTCCTGTTGTTCCTTTTTTAATTAATGCATTGTAAAACGAGACGATATCTCTTAGAACTTTCAAAACATTACAGTCTACAATGTCTACAGAAATGCTTTAGCATATAATCTGAAATTAATTTCCATCCAATGGTATTCGCAAATCAATTTAGAGCGTAAATTAAAACATAATGAGGGTTGCTAATTATTGCAGCCGTATAATAGAATAATGTGCTGTTGTCAAAAGTGATTTTCTTTTGTAAAAACCATATTTTAATGGAATTATTGAACTAGACTGAAAAATAGAATCCGCTCAAATAAAATGAATGAATTTAAAGTAATCAGATTATGAACGAATATGAAGCTAATGCCTGTAAAGTATTGTAGAAAAGTGGTTATATATTTGCAACTGATCTAAATTAACTAATTAATTAATTAAATTTTGCAAAATAATTTATTAAGCTTAAGCTGCAAGTTAAGCAGTTAAAATATTTCAAATAGATGATCAATCTAAAAGTTACAGTTACAACACAAGTTACTACCTCCTTTTTTGCCATAATTTTTGTCCGATAAATTCTAGAGTACATTTTACTGATAGTATACCGTTTTGGTACATACGCTCTTCAGATTCAGATTTTCTATTGCGATTTAAATTTAAAACGTTCAGATCTTGCAGAGTTCAATAGGTGATACTAAATTTAAAAAATGTTGGAGTGCAATAAAGAATATTGCGATTTTGACAACTTACGTGCTGGAATTAATATGACCGTTCTGACAGTGCTTAATATAAATGATCATTTAAGCGGCCTCGATGATTGGTCTAATGACACTTGTCTAATGGACTTTTGGTCCAATAACGTTTGGACCAATAGGACTTTTGGCCCAACAGGACTTTTGGTCCAGTAGACTTTTTATTCAATGGGACTTTTACCCATGTATGATATAACAAAGGCTTGGGACGATGCTTACCAACTCTGGTACAAGCCTGCAATCCAGAAATGGACTTTGGCTGGGCTATAATTGGAATGATCACTTCGTGCCAAGCTTAATCAGTTAATCAGTCATGGTCTTAGATTAGTGCTACATCTTGGCCCAATAGTGAAAACCAATATAGTGCCAACGCTAATACTGGGTCTTGGCGCAATGTAAATAACCAATATTGGAGCAGAATTGCGATTCGAGCCTGGCATTTATCAATGATCCCATCGTGGACGAATGCTTTGGTCCAATAAGTGGCACCAATATCGCTATAAAACTGAAGACGAGTCTTGAGCCACTTTTAATATTAATATAGCATCAAGGCACTGTGGGACCAAATACCCCAAAAGCTGGTCAAAATTATTTTTCTAATATTTATCTCAAAATAAGGTTGATTTTAAAATGAAAACACAAAAAGGTACATTGTTAAGTACTAATATGCATTCATTTAATTTACAAATTATTGATCACTTTGATATTACATATTTAGTCGATCGATATTCACATAAACCATATTTTTGTATTTTCATTAAGAATATAGATATTAATATGTTAAATCATAGAAGAACAAGAAATAAATTCAAAGTTGGCACTTAATACCCCAAATATTATATTCAAAAAGTGTGGCACGCTAGATTCTGCAGTTATTAGGTATTGAGAATTCATATACGTAAAATTAAGTAAATAACTAATGGTACGGCAAAGTACGGCAGCTAAATTTGATATATGCTATAATTTAGAGTTTTAACTACAAAATATCGTAAAAATTGGATCTAGAGCTTGTCCAACTGATTTTGTATCTCAAGTTAAATATAAGCTTCGTCAAAGGTTTACAAAAATTAGTAGCGTTGTTTATAGTTCGAATTTTAAAAACGTATATACGTATTACATAAAAAAAATAATGTTTATAATATCAAGTACTTACTTATATTTAATGATCCATCGCTTATTTGACCAAAAAATATATAGAAAAGTTCACACAATCGATTTATAGTCACTAACTTAATCAGTCGCTTTTTAGACAAGTT
This sequence comes from Agrypnus murinus, assembly GCA_929113105.1. Taxonomy (NCBI): domain Eukaryota; kingdom Metazoa; phylum Arthropoda; class Insecta; order Coleoptera; family Elateridae; genus Agrypnus; species Agrypnus murinus. The sequence continues at coordinate 18,043,568 of OV816028.1, read as the reverse complement.
GCATTTAACACTACGACGAAAATGTGCAACCTCCTACAATGTGCAGAAATTTATCCTTCTCCTTAATAACGTGCCCCGTTATAAAGCCCAGACATTTTTCTTTCAATGTGTAAGGGTTAATTCTGAGAAGACGAATTTTTTTCAATTTTGACCAGCATTACAGGTAATTTGTCCCTCTGTGCAAGGCTGACAATCAGTGATAGTGTAGGATCAGAACCCAACAGTGGCCCAGAGTTATTACTGACTATTGAACATGGTAGGCAGATGAACACTGACTGATAGCCGGTATAAAGTCGTCGCGAAAAGGAGCGCGCAAAAATTTGATAGCTGGATTTATATTTAGTAATAATAATTATAATCTATGTAGATATTTTCGTTTAAATTTTCTCACATTTTTCTCTCAATTAATTGCTAGCTGATATAATAAAGACAGAAAATCTCACAAGCTTATATTGGTAGAATATGTGAAGTATAACCAAAACTTGATCGAGGATAAGAAACAAAGTCTAGAAACACTAACACCAACAGGAGCTTCACACTTGGACAAAGATTAGACGACAGAGGATTAAAGGTTGGCAAACGCTTGGGCGAAGAGTAGAGAAGCGAGACTTATTAGTCGCTAGAGGTTGGCTATGCCTAGGGCAGAGATTAAAGAACCCGGAAGTGGTACCGAGGCGTTGGTTGACCCTTGGGCGAGGACAATGCAGCCGGGACTTGAGATCCGAAGGTTGGCCTAGGCTTGAACCCATGTTGAAAGAACGATATTTGGTTATTCGATATTGAGTCAAGCTGGGGCCTATTATCAAGACTGGCAGTTTCTACATGAGCAGTCCAACAGGACTTTTCGTTCCATGGTAATTTTGACCCACAATAACAAGTCAAATGTTCTTTTATATTTTTTTACTAACGCAAAACACTCTATTACCAAGCTTCTTACAAGAGAGATATGTAGTTTTGTTAAGAATTCTTAGATTTTATTTAATGGCCGACTATTAATCGAAACTTGCCTATCATAAAACTTTATTAGTAGGTTTATTTAAATAATAAAAATTAAAAAAGATTAATGTGCTCTAAGTTGGATTTTCTAGATATTAAAGTCTCGTGATTTAAACCTTTCAGGAGTAGTTAATACATCTTAGACTTAAATTTAGACATGGATGTCGTTAAGAGACCTTCTAGACCAAAGTTGTGAAAGGACATTTTTTAAAGCTATTTTAAAATTTAGTGAAAACCCAAAAAATTACAAAATAATAACGAAGTTTATAAAACACTATAAAACAAGAAAAACAGTAAGTTCACAAAATTCAACCTTCAAGGAGGTACAACTGAACCTCCCAAACGACGCCCATGAATTTGGATATTAGCAGGCTGGTCACACAAACAAAGTAGGCAAAGCACAGAAAGTAGGCTGATTCCATGTGGCTATTGTTTACGTGTCTTACCAGCATATCCTTATAGTTGCACATACTTTTCCGACTGTGCGGTTGATTAATATATTAAGGCAGTTTCCAAACAAGTGTTCATCCGTTAGATTTATTTATAAATATAAATTACAATTCAATATTCCATTTTTCGAATGTTATCAGTTCAAATTATGCTTTGATAATTATTTCAACTTTTTGTTTAGCCTTGAAAGGAAAACGGTTTATCCTAGGTAATTGACACTTGCTGAATCCGAATTTCAAGTGAAAAATTCCCTATCACTTCTCAATTTTTCAAAAGTAAAATCGATTTTTGTTTTAGAAAGTTGATAAAATATTTTGGTCTACATCAACGGCTGAAAATAGGTGATTCTACCTAAAAAGGTCATGTGGAATTTAAAAATATATTATATCGATAAACCAGTTTTTCGATGGGAAATAGTCTAAGGGTTTAGTGGAGAAAATAGATTTTTAGGGACATGTTACACCGCAGTGATTTAGGGATTCACCTAGTTTTACTTAAAGGTAACTTTCTCGATCATGTTATTACAATTTAAACAATTCATTTGTGACAAGCTCTAAAGAATATTAATTTAATTTGGTTTAAATTAATTTAAATATATTCTATTTATATTTCGTTATTAATACTCCTAATATATTTTTTTTTATTTTTTTTATCCAACTCATAATAAAGGCTGTCAACAACTTTTAACATTTCTCTTTGAAATCTTATTCACTTTAGAAATGCTTTATTTGGAACTTAAAAAACGAAAAAAATATGGAAAGCTGAGTACCATAAATTCATTTTCTATTTTTATTTTCCAATTTATTTTAAAGTATGTTGTTTATCTCAAAAACAAAAACAAGATATGCCTGGACTTATCGATAAAAGTCATATTTACACGTTTTAATTTAATTTATACAGCCAACGAAATTCATGATTAAAAGAAATATTAAAGAACTACCTACCGAAATAAGAAAATAAAAGAAAGGAAGTTCTTTATATGCAGTCTTTGCGTCGGTCGGTCGGTCGTAGAAATTTTAACACCAACCCGTATAAAATTCCAGACCGGAAAAGTATTTTCCGAGCTGGAATTATAATGTGGTCTCATTAATGTAATTAAAATTCATTCCTACTTTATATCCCACAGTAGTCCTAGCTTTTGTTGAGATGATACTTAAAGCCTTAAAGCAGCATAATTAATTCAATCATTCTATTTTGAAATAATGCGGCAAAAATAGAACTTGGCAGTTTTAATTAGAAGAATTGTGTTGGTTGAAAACAAGTTTTTTTTAAGAATATGCAAATGAGATATTCGTTATTCAAGTAATCATCATAGTAATAATAAATATTAAAAGTAACTTTATTCAATAGGCGCACTGTTATTTTTTTTAATTAGTATCTGTATAAACATTATCCTGGTATATTCCAATCAAATTTTGGTATGAGTAATAAATAATCCCTTTCCCTTTTAATCTTTTAGTTAGCACCATGTCTAGTTACTATTCGGGTTAAAAAGTTTTGTTTGCGGATTCGTGGGAAATTACAGAAGTAAACCTTTATTGAATATACATGCCCCACGCTACATTGCCTGTCTGTCATTTATATCATCTTCTAGAATATAATCAGGTTATATGTATAAATTCTTTCTAGTAAAAATTATAGCTAAGAGTGAAGTTGTCACAATTGTTTTTACAGATTATTCAAAACAATCATATCTACAATTATAAACTTTTATATTATTTCAAATTCTGTTAAATGTACACGAAAACGATAGTTTATCGAAGCCAAAAATTAATTGGGTATTATCAGGTTTAGGATTTGAGTGCAGAATTTGCATCACCGTATTTACGGCAACTGTCTTTTAGATAGCCTGGCCCTCTCAAAGTTAGTTTATGAGAAGTTGTCTCACGAATGATTTCTAGCAGTTGAAGCGTGACGTCACTGTAAACATGTATAATCGCTTATATGTACCTATAATAATTTGGTGATATACAATATTTTCACTAAAGCATCTAATATCATAAGTAAAACACGTTGTAATATTATTACATATTTAGTTCTTACTAATCAATAATGAATTATAACTTAAGTATAATTAATAATTTAGAAAACGGTAACGGTAAGGTAACAAAATCTAACAAACTTTAAGTAAATAAAATAAAGAACGAAACTATAAAATAATTTTAGCTAATACCCGAAACGTAATTTATTCTTATCAGCGACCTAACAATATAAATAAGCTGAATTTAATTCATTTTTCTGCTTTTTATTTAGTATGTTTTGTTATTTAAATGAAGTTCTTATGAAACCATTCCTTTTTCTGGGGAGATATTGATTTATTTATTATTCATTTCTTATATATCGCGATGAACACCACAGATATTTTTTATTTCTCTCAGCTAGCTCAGGTTTGCTCAGTAAAGCATAACTTATTTGAATTGAGACTCTTATTTGCATTTATGCCTGGAAAGAAAAGAATAAACTATCGTAAGCTCTAAAACTTCTGCAAGCTGGACAACTGCTACTCAACTCTGAATTTGAAAAACAGTAATGCTGGATATATGTATCAACATCAATTAAACACATGTATGGAATTTACAACACATGAGCTTTATTAAACACAAAAATAAAATCAAAAGGAACTTCAAAAATAAAAATAAAATGTTTTTCAAAAAGATACAAATATTAAATTGAGAAGTGCCTTCTCAGGTTTGGTCAAACGTAATAAAAAGTAGTAGAGATCTGACATAGGATAACTACGGTCACTCGTTTGAACAAACCAACATAAATAAACTTTGTTTATAAATAAAAATTTTATTAAAATAACAATAAATTTTTATAAAAAGAAATTTAATTGTTTTCTTTACTTGAAATAAAGTAAATTCTTAAAAGAACTTAATAAATTAAATCAAATAGACTTTTATTGTTTATCAGGATGAACTTTGTACATTAAATTTATTTATAATTTCAATAAAGATCGTTTATTTTATTAACCAACCTGGTATAATGTGATATATTTTCCCCTCTTAAATTAATCCTTATTGTAGTAACACTGCTATGAAACCAAACAGCTGATTTCTTATATACAAAATCGATATGTCAATCGATAAAAAACAAATTAAATTCACTTGAATTTATTTAAACGAAAAACACTTTCACTTTTACATATTCATAGCACAATAATTAAATCTTCATTAAATTCCTGATATTTATCCAGGTAACACTTTTATATTTGTTTTCAAACTTTATTTAAATATGACACTTGTCAAAACCATGTGGTTATAAATCTAACCTCAAATTTACAGATATTTTATCTGGAGTCGAGCATGGGTTTTGCGTTGAACGATTTATCGACTCATTTTGTTCCAAAATGCACCAGCTTATATAGGAACTGCCATAACAATTGAAATCTATGACATTTTTATAAAACAACAGAAGATCTAAATCGCGTGTGACGTCACTAAACCAAAACAGCTGTTTCTGTCTTCACTAATCCCAAATCTGTTATGATGAAGTTGTAGATCTTAAAACGCTGATCAAAAAACTATTGTACATGTATAGTCCCAAAATGAATGGTAGAGAAGATATTCACAAAAAACCATTAGACAACGTACAAACTCCTTACGATATAATTACATGTACAAGTTAACAAAACAAGGTTCATCCTTTTCAAAATGGCTATAGAAATACATGATATCGGTAACATTAACAATTTATCTATCAAAAATACCTTTAGAACTTACTATAAACATGATTTTTACAGTATACGAACTACTATAAATACGAATTGATACTCATACAAATACCAGCTTAATATTTCAGTCAAAGTTAATCAAATTATGCATAAACTCTCCAGCATACACTGCTCTAGATGCTTACATAAAAACAATGGTGAGAAAAGCAGGATAAAAGCCAATAAAAGTCTGTTAGCACGAAACGACAGGATTCAAATACCTTCAGTAATTGTAATGATCAGAGATCTAGTGAACAAATTCAAAGATTAATTGTATAGTGCTAGTCATAATAAGGTTGACCTAAATAATCTATTTTTAGCAAAACAACACGGTAAAACTGAGCTGGTGTCGAGAAATATAGAAAAAATCTGTCTAACGCAGAACATCGTAATATCAAAATTCAAAAATGGAAATAACTTCTTCCTAACAAGTGGAAAACCGTTCCAAAGTAATATAGGTTGCCTAAACATAATTCTAATTAAGCAATCTAACTAGATTATATCCTTTTTCTGAAATTGACAATTTTATTTATTGAGCATGAAAAACTAGGTTAAGCTTGCATGAAATCTTTATTTTTAAGTTTTTGATTTAAATATTAATGAACCTAATTGTGGTGCTAATTATTCTTATTAATCCTATTTATGACATGCCATGTCCCTCTTTTAAATTATGACCTATACAAAATATTCGTTTTAACGTTCACGAACATTGTTTGATTAAATTTTCAAAACGGTGATATTATATCACCTCAATATATTTATCTATCATTTTAAAGAACTCGTTACTTTAATATCAGTAACAGTATTTTTAACTTTTAAAATGATTGCAAATGCGAAATTCGGCTGTATTTTTATTTAGTACTTGCCTGAAAGCATTAAAGCACATAAATCTAAAATGTGCTTAATTTGTTCGAGCTAGATAGTTCAATCAGAAAACAGTATTACCGTTAAATACAACTATACTTCAACAGTAAATACAAGAAATGAGTCTTTTTCGTAATCACACCTAAATAAACAAATACGACCCGGGTGAGATAAGATACGAAAGCAAATATCACGTTGCTAAGAATTCAGTGACGTACGCTAGAACCAACAGATTTCCATTGCTGATTTTACATTTATTTTTAATTAAAAAGGGGTTTGTTCCGCTACTGAATCTTTCTAGCTTATTTATTGTTTATTTTATCATTTAGATTACAGCGTGGCCTTCGCGTAATTCTAGATGCTTTTTACATTTTTGCCCACGTGTTTGTGATTACTCATTTCTTGTAGTTTTGGTGGAACTATAATGCAGGATATATTCGTCAGCAAAGGTCCATCAATGTCGTCAAGTAGCCGTCTCGCTGTTCCCCTTCCTTTACCCTTTCCCGTGCCCGCGGTTAACATGCGTTGTATATGGTAGTGAGGCAACTTCTCATAAACTAACTTTGTACATTCTAAGTTCGACGTATTTATTTTAAAGTTTGTTCAAATTAACGTAATATAATAAATGTAATAAAATTATATTTTAATTGTCAAATACATGGCTTTGATCAATAATTTATTAATTACTTCGTAAAATATAGATCGTAGCGTCATTTTATATTTGCATTTACTAATTAACTGTTTTTATTTTGATCATTCCGTTACATACATTTATGTGCAGAGTAGCGTACAGTTCCTCATTATCAAATAATTTCTTTTTAACACAACAAAGATAATAATATTATCAACTATATGGATAAAGTAAATGATTAAACATATTTTTATAACTTTACAAAGGTGGATCCTAATATAACCAAAGCATTATTTAAAAAATCCATTTACACTATTTTCCCTTTAATCTGAATGCATGATGTTATTTTGTAATAATATCCACGTACATAGTAATTAAACAAGTAAACTACTTCTCTTTGTAGTGGGGTTATTTGCCTTTGTTGATTTCATTTAAATTCATTGAATTATCTACAGAGTGATTGGATTTTGGGTGAATTTATTCTGTTCATCGAAATTTCGCTTGAAGAATTTAACAAGGTAAGTTGATCCTGTTTGTAAAATTTGCAATAAATCTTTCTTCCTTTCCTACATGACGTTTATATAAAAATCATGCGGTTATCTGCGGTTGGTAATTGTGTTTTCTTTGAAACATTTAGAAAAATTACTGAAATTTCAGTTCATTAAAAAATTACTGCGGTGTCCGAATTACTAAGAAAATTATACCAGCAACAAGATTAGGCCTCAAGCAACGCTTCTAGTTTCTTAACAACAATTAATTATTGATAAGATTCAAGTTTTTGGCAACTCTTCAATGTAAGTAACCTCGATGCTTTCAATAACAAATAGATTTAGGACAAAATAAATGAAATCGGTTATGCTATTTAACGAAGTATAAGCAGGTAAGCTATTTTCGGCTTTTATAGTAAATGCTGTAGTAATAAGAAATTTAAAGACAGCAAGCTATTAAAACAAAAAAAAATCTAATTGTTAGTTTGTTAGTTTAATGGCAATTGTTTTAACAAAGTAGTACAAGAATTAATTTAACCTTAGATAATTTGTTAGGTTAGTTTTCTGAAATTCTTGTTTAGAAAAATTAAAGTTTTAGGATTTCACTTCAATAAACTTAATATTTATTCTTGTAATTAATTTTTAAATAATTTACATTATGTGTCAGTTTGAATTAAACTGTTTCATTAGACCATATTAAAGTTCTATTATGTTACTTCATACTAAGTAAAGTAATTTAGCAATTAATACTAATTTATAAGTTAAGATTATTTTAGTCAAGGATTTTCCACATGACTACAAATATTAGTGGTTCCATGTTTTTTTAAATTCTTATTTATTAATAAATGATTCGTTAATATAAGTATTTGTGGTTTTGCTTATTGTTTTTATCCGGTTTTAAATTTTTAGATTTGCGCCGAGTATATCAGTGAAACCAATTTCAAAGGATAAATTATAAACTTAACAGAATTATTCTAGGTGGCGACCAGAAAGATGAAATATAATTATAGCCGATTTACAATTAGCCAATCTCTCACTTGCCTTAAACTAAAAACTAATTTTAGTGACAATAATGTACTGGCTAAGTAGTGCCAATTATTATTAACATTAGTTTCACCTCAAAGAGTCACCTCAATATCGTAAGCAATATTTTAAATTTCAACAAAATTTGGGTGATGCGAACGTTCATTTTAAAGCGTTCTCACACTAACCAAATGTTTCTTTTATAAGAAATAGAATGTTCCAGAACAAAAATTGTTTTTAATTCCGTGCTTATAAGGGCTAAAATATAACATTAACCTTAACAAAAGTTTCCTTATGGTTAAAATGCATTGAAACTTGAATTTATAGTTTTAAAACATACTGGGTTGAAATATCTTCTAATAAACAAAATACCGACAAACAGATTTTTTAGAATAAATTCTTCTAGACAGCCACCTGCAAATAATATTAAGTTCTTTTTAGTAAGTAGATTCTAAGGGGAATCCCTGAAAGTTTTCCCTTTTCGTTGGGAATGTTCTAGAACAAAATGACGTAAATACTCCTCATTGGCTAAGGAGAGTCCCGCTATTTTTTTAATGGTTCATTTGAAATTTTACCCTTCTCAAAACTTATTTTACTGCCGAAATATTTTAGTTAAGTCAGTTTCGAGCTGAGCCTAAAAGAGTCTAGTCGAGTGCGTCCCGGATAGGCCAAGCATCCCTTCGGGGATGCTTTGCTCTAAATATCGTTAAGTTTTATCGTAGAATTTTGAAAGTTCGTTAAGTGTTTTGAGTGGATTTTATCCACATATATTTTGTGATTACCTCCTGTTTTATTTATCGAATTACGATAAAACTAAAGATTTCTATTGCAGTTTAGTTAGTGAATTAGTAATTCTAACTATTAAAATTAAGTGAATTATCGTATATTTCCGTATGTGGGTTAATAATTTTTAATCACTAATACCGTTTGTGTTGTAATAGGTTACAACAAATTTAAGATTAAATTAAAAACTTAAAGCTGAGTATTTCGGATCTTTCTCAAGATAAACTTTATAATGTACCGTTCGTTGATATTAATTTTAGTCGAGTTTAAACAATTTAACCACCAATAGTGAAAACCTGTTATTCAGAGAGGATTATTAAGGATTTGTATGTGTTAAAGTTTTTTTATTCAGCGGTAATTGTCAAACTGTTATTGATACTATTTCCGTAACTCCAGTTCAACAATCCAGAAATTATTTTTGATAACTTTACCAAGGATCTTTCTTCAGTGTATAATATTTTCTGATCATCTAAATAATGATTTGCAATCAAATGGCGCCCATCTTTTCATTGTGTCTTTAAACCTATTTCCTTTACAAATCAATAAGCTGGAAAGGTTTAATACCTGCGACCTGAATTCTAATTTGTAGAAATATGTCTCTATGCCGGTGCATTTATGAGCATTGCCGTACAGTAAGTATTAAATATTTTGAAGTTTTTTATGAGTTTTAGACGTCCATCGTGCGATGTATTTTTTATGTTTGAATTGTACAGTTTGAGTAAGAATTTAAAGTAACTTGTATTGAGAAAAAAAACGAATGTTTCAACTTTTGGCGCACAACGTGGGGCAACATGTTGTTTATTTTATAGCAACAAATAACGTGTGTTACAAAATAGCCAATATAAATTAATATAAAACTTGCTACATTAAGTAACACATTCAATTATGCAAGTAATTAAATCATAAAATAAATAAATAATTAAACAGGCTAAAAATAGGTTAAATATTAAGTAATTAAATACAGTCATACAGTAATTAAATATCCATACAGTCTGCAGAGTAATTATAATTCATTAAAAAAGCATCAGATATAGACATAAAACCGATAGAATATAACCACAGTTTAAAATAGATCAATAAACAGATTAATTAATTTTAAGGCTTAATTTCAAGAAAATTACTATAACAAAGAAAAATTTTTTAATGTGAAAGTTTTTAAAATTCTATAATAAAATAAAATACAAGGCAAATAAATAAAACTAGATTTTTTTTATTGAAAAGTGTATCAAATTGAATATCATAAGCAAGAAATTAACAAATTAACTTTGTTACATTTGGGAAATGTGTCCCATAAAAAAGTGTACCTCAAAGTTCTAAAATTACCTGCCAGTCAAACATAAGCAATTGCTTATAAAAGACCCCCCCAGTTAATTTTCACTTTGTCAAACTTTACAGACTCAATCTGTTTAGTGGAGAGTTTTAATCTGCGGTGTGCTTATAACAAAAAGTTCTTTCATGAACTTAGGAAGAAAGTTCTTGTACAAATATGTATAATCAGTTTTTTCTTAAACTTTTCTTTTTCATTAAATTTATACAAAGGAAGCCGGCGTTGGATTAATTTAAACAATAATTTAGAGTTCAATTGATCTATGTACATTATACATACATAATAGTATCTTCTGTAATGTTCTGTGGAAGGTAATTTTGCAGACATCGACATTTCATATAAATTATTGAATGTGCTGTACGAATTCTGAGAAATCCTTATATTTTATTCAAAAAAATCGTGTCGGTTCTTGCTCCTCCATCCTATTAACCTATTGCAGTTCGCACACAGTAAATTTAAAATATACGTATGTAGTGGTACTTTTGAAAAATCCCCGTTTATGCGCATGCTTTGAAGCTCTGTGTAAAACAATTACGCTAGCAACGATCCTGCTCAAGATATGGCAGGAAAGTCGGGAAATACACATTTGGTGACGTGTCTTAAGCCGCCAAAGACGACGAGCCGCTAATATTAACTTTCATACTATCACCGACTGCTGACACTTCCCACAGACAACAGCCTTCAATTCACATCAACCAGCTTGCCGGCCTTATGGCACCTTCGTTTTGAAGATGTTACTATTACAATCATAAACTGCTACCAAAAACAAAGATCCGATAATCAGAGGGATTTTAGTGTGAGGTAAAGTGCGGGTTCTTTATAATGAAAGCATCAGATTTTGTTGATTCTTTAAATGTAGTGAGATGATATAGAATCATCAGGTTGAAAATTTACTTAACGAACTGTAATTTCACACCATTTTAAATGCTACGATTTGATCGTAAACTCAGATTTAATAAATTCATAAAATAAAAGAAAGATAGCCATGCTAGGATACTAGGTTTATTTAATCTAAAGGCTACATGATAGGTTACAGCTAGATTTATCAATTTTTAATAGAATTTATAGAAGGAAGAGTATTATGCAGATCCAACCTCAATTTTTATTAAAAGGTTTGAATTTATAAAAAGGATATAAATCAATTATGCTATTTCATAGTAAAACATGTTGTATGTAACCTAGGTGGCATGTTAAGATAGTTTTTCCATTTTTCTAAAAGGTTTTATCTTGTTGCTAGATTTGAGTTTGACGATTGTTGAACGCAGAATATAATTCTCTTTTTCCATTTAGATGAATCAGTTTCGGATACATATTTTGCTGGAAATAGTTAAATCAGATCAGTACCTTGATGTTTATAATGTTACAATTAACTTACTGATTCCTGTATGGGGAAGATTTGAGGTCAAATATGTCGTGATATCAGCTATGATGATATTCTTTGGTTTTTCAAAATTTTGAGTTTATTTTGATATTTTGTACTATTGTTTGGATGCAGGCACCTGGAGTACTGTATTCTGAACAAGTTTAATTCTTTTATGTTCTTATTTATTCTATACTTGCGAAAGCATCGCAAGTATAGAATCGCATTACATCGTATGTAATTTAATTTGTGTAAACTTCATATGTTTGGGGTACTATGCGTAACTATATACAAATTTCATATACAGGGACAGCTGGAGAGTGATGGGTTTTCAATGTAATTAGTACGAGATCGGTGACAGCTAATCGTTTTTATTGATTTTCTTTATTATTGTTCAATTTAGACCATAAGTGTCTTATGTCATTTTAATCGTCTTTTTGTCAGCTACCTTTCTATCTTTGTATAATTAAGATTAGTGTTAATTATAAACATATGTTCGGATTAGTGACGTCATGATAAATGTTGATGTTCAAGTGTTTTTAAATTTCGTTTGTCTTCAAATGCTTCTTGAAAACATATAAAAGGGCTTTGAGAATTTCACAAAGTCAGTTGATAAAAGTAATAGGGTAAATCTATGCTCGACTCATGACCGAAATCCTAAAAATAAAGTTAGGTTATGAAGAATCATATGTTTTTCCGTTTGTAAACAAACTTCGATTATATTAGATTTGGATATCTACCTGTTATATAAATCAAAGAAGATTATTTTTACGTTTCAAAACAAATATATGGAATTGTATTTGATTTATTATTTAAATCAATAAGAAGATAATTTTGTTGTTTTCATTTTAACAATTATCATCGATTTGGATTATCCACATTATATGGATCAGCTGATTTGGTTGGAAGCTGCTTTATCGATACAACAAATTAAATATTTTGAAGTGGATTAAATGACATTTTGAGTGTCAATTTTCTTATATACAAGGTTGGCCGAAATAAAAATTGTTACCCGTTGGGAACAAATTTATGAAACAATTTTTATTTCATTTTTGCCAAAAACAAAAAAGGTTTTTGTGAACAAAGCTTGTTGTTTTAACAACGATTTTTAATTTTATTATTCATTTGTAGATATTATTTTTTTTGTTTGTTCGTTAAATTTAATTTATTTTATGCTAGTCTGTTTAAATGAATACGGCTGCAACCCACACGTCAGGTTGACAATCACCCAAATTTCATTCAAACTAAAGAAAGATTTTCCTTTTATGATTTTTAAGGAACTTGTTTTTCCTTTTTCATAAAATTTTTATTTTTAATCAGATCTGTGTTTTTTTATTATATAAGTGTTTATTTTTATTTGATGTGGATGCAAGTATTCAATGTTATATACACGGTCAAAGATTATTTCTCGTCCAAACGCAGCGTTCCAGGTGTGACTTGTAGTAAGTTCTTTCCTTCCAGGTGCAGGAATTGATAAGATTTTCGTAATTAGTTTATCTCATGCTCAATCGAAACAAAACTGAGTCAGCCTATTGGGAAATAGAAAAACTATTCGGTTGTTATATTTTCATTTTTAGTAATGATAGCCAAAATCAAATAAAACATTTTTTTATTTATTTAGTAAATAACATCTCATGGTGCCACCTCAAATCACTTGCATCTGAAGGTTGATGGCTACAGCGCAGAGTTTGAGAATATGTCATATAAATATTATTACCTTTCTTCTGATCTGGAGCAAATACACGCTAAAAATTCATTACTATCTGGCAGCCTAACACTGTAGGCTAGCATATACACTGCTTTGATGAATTCAAACTGTGTTATAACCGTAACTCAAGTTCAGATGACAGATGACAGATGACAATGATATGGTGAATAGATAACATATAAACTTGTTAAAATATAATTTAGTTATTCGGGACACTCTTCCCTCTGCCGACTATCGACTATGCGAGCCGCAGTAAAGTCTGTCAAACCCTATTCACAATGCTGTAGAGTGATTATGAGTCTAAAATCGGTCATTTCAAATAAGCTATTTCTATTTTAATAGCTGTGGAAAAGATTTTAGGACTTGATACCCCCCCCCCCCCCGAATAATCTAAGTGACGCGCGCCATTGTATCATTGACTAAAAATCTCGAACAATTCCTAATTCTCCATGTTACGTGCTATGAAATGCATTCCTCAGCAACGACTCTTGTTGCAATCAATCTTCTCATTAACATGATGTGTCATGATGATCATGTCTAAAAACTTGTTATCGGTTAATGCACTGGCGTATCTCTGGAGACTATCTATATGTATCAGACTATCTCTAGAGACTATTAATCTCATAGTGTCAAATTACTGTACTGAATCGATTGCAACAAAAACGCTTTCAAAGTAGCCAGTAAGTAAATAAGCCGGAAAAGTTTTAACCTTTTGGTCGAAAGTTGTGAAAATGATAATAGTAGATTGTTTTACAAGTAAAGAAAAGTGATTGTTTTCTAGCGAGGTGAAAATAGATTGATTCACGAGCGAACGAAGTGAAGCGAGTGAATTAACTTTTCACGAGCTAGAAAATTCACTTTTCTGACGCGTAAAACATGCTATTTTTTTGTATCCTTAATGGAAAATGAAGAATGAAAGCAATAATCATTATTATGTGTAAATTATTTAAATTACTGTCATAGTGGCTTGTGCGAAAACATGGTAACCATAAATAAACAGTGAAAATTCTGACAGAAAATGGAATCAGAAAGTTTCTGTGAAGATTTTGCGAGTGAAAATCGTGAAATTGTGGAGGCCGCCGACGAAGCAACGTTAAATTTGCTACCAACAAAGTCACGGGAGAAATATGAAAAGTGCTATAACCAGTTTTGTGAATGGAGAGTAAGTCAACACGTGGAAGGTGTTGATGAAAACATTATGTTAGCATTCTTTTTTGGAAAGGTATAATAAATAGTTTGATGTGTTTTTAAATACATTTCAATTATTTGCATCTTTTTTGCAGTCCAAGATTCTAAAGGCATCATCCTTGTGGTCGACTTATTCGATGATTAAAAGCACCTTGCAAATACACGAAGGTTTAGATATTTCAAAATATAGAAAATTAATTGCGTTTCTGAAGAAACAAAATGAAAAGTACGAACCCAAAAAGTCAAAAGTTTTGACGTCTGAGCATGTCTTGACATTTTTGAATGAAGCTTCAAATGATTCATTTTTATTTCTGAAAGTGGCTTTAATTTTTTCTCTAAATGGTGCATGCCGCAGTGAAGAATTGCGATCACTGACAGTTGACGATATAGAAGAGACGGAATCGGTTGTCCTCGTAACATTACGTAATACAAAGACGAAGAAAAAACGAGTTTTCACTATAACTTCCGAAGCTAATGGAATTGAATTGTATAAGCAGTATCGGAAATTAAGACCAGAGAATATTAGTCATCGCCGATTTTTTATTTGTTACCGAAAGGGCAAGTGTACAGTGCAACCAGTGGGTATCAACACATTTTACGGAATGCCAAGGAAAATAGCTGAATATTTAAAACTTCCAGAAGCTAGCGGCTATACAGGTCATTACATGCGTAGGACATCAGCTACGTTGTTAGTTGATCACGGAGGTAGTATTTCCGATTTGAAAAGACTTGGGGGATGGATTTCAACTTCTTCCGCCGAAGGATATATTGAAGACTCTATCACAAATAAAATTCAAACATCAAAAAAGATCTTCAGTACTTTGAATCATCAACAGAACATGTCAAAGCATCACCCCCCGTCTCCTAAATTGATCAAGTTGATGGAGCAACAGCAAATAGATTTGGAACAACAGTTTCAATCAACTTCTTCAAGCGTCGATTTATCAACGAGAGCCACCTCAAGTGGACTATCTTTTCATAATTTAACTAATTGTACAGTAAACATTTACCAAAATAAATAAAATAACTAACGAGTAAAGTGTTGTTGCTAACGATTAAAATAGCAGTTTACTTTATTAATATAGCTACCTATTCAAGTTACAGTTTTCCATTAAGGATACAAAAAACAATATTTAATCTACTGATTTCTGAATATACAAAGCAATCTTTTTAATGCGTAAAGAGAGGTCTTTACTGACAACAAAAATTGTTGTACTACTTAGATCATATTTTGATTTAGACAAAATGTTCTGGTAGGAATTTTTGGTATAAAACAATTCGTACCAGGGACTCATTTTGAAGTTCGCCTTGAAGTAGTAGGTGCATAATTCTACTATAAAGAATGAGATGTGGTTTGTAGAATTATGAATCAAACTATAGCAAGTTTGTGAACTAATCAAAATTGAAACTATAAGAAGTAAAAGATATCCGCTATTGGAGAAAGAAGAAATAGGATGTATGCTCTTGTATCTTGAAGATATCGAGATCGCTATGTTTTCTTCAAATCTTGCAATTGGATTTTTTGATATTCCTTTCCTTCCCACTTCTAGAGCTTTTCTGATGCTCTTGCATCAAACTCCGAACTAAAAACCTGTAACCCCAATGTTTTTTTATTCGAGTGAAATGTTCAGCATAGAAGAAATCGGAATTTTGTTAGCGATACATTTGAGTTTTTTTCATAACATGGACTTTACAGCTGCAGTGCCATCAAATCATATTTGTTCATATATATCTAATTTAACAGGTAATGTTGAAATTAACATTAATATACAAACAACGAAAAGCATAAATAACATAACTGTCTTCTGCATCATATAGAATCTCGTTTGTGAGAAGTACTAGCAGTTAACTTGTAAGAACCAGCCCAGCTGCCTTCTAATCAGAGGCTTAAGTTATTTTACGAGTACGCCACTAACAAGATTACACATAAAATTTATGTTATAAGCAGAAACTTATAAGAGTTAACACAAAGGACAATAAGTTAGATGTTTAGAAGGACGATCAATACAAAAACAAGTAACATTTAAAAAATACTTGCTGAATTTTAACGAAATTAACGTTTTAATAGCTAGATTTAAATTACCAATGAATTCTATGTATATGTGTTTTCAAACATGAATTCCAATAATAGAGATAAAATATACTTTAAAAGCAATCAACGGTATTGGGATTTCACAGGAATTTCATCATCATACCAAACCTGCATTTGCATGCAATGCATCTTCATTACGTTTAACGAGTACTGACAGTACATCAATAATAACGTATTATTATATTCAATGTAAACAGCAATTTCAATAAAATATTAGCGTGATTTTGCAAAATAAATGCATTTTAATGTTTATAGTAATTGGTAAATTAAAATTGATACATATGGAGCTTTGGAATTGTTTAAACTTGTAATAACGGATTTTAGATAGATAGATATTTCAATAAGGTAAATACGGTATGTAGTAATTGCTTAATATTATATTTATTAGTAATGTTTACCCATTTCTCTGTTCTTTTTGTCATATTTAGAAAGTAATATTTGTATTATAGGTTTAAGTAAATGATAGTTATCGTTGAAGCATGCTTAAAATCACTCGCATAAATAGGTTGGAATACGTTATTCGCTGTAAAATCCAGAGGACTACACTACATATCGAACGAATCTACTTAAAACGATTTCTTGTTAAAATTCATTTAAGAATAACGTTATTGTTACTTACAGCGACTCGAACGTTCTTATATATCACAATTAGTAGACATGATGCAGTACATACCTGTAACAATAAAAAAAAACATGTGTTAAGAAAATCTTGACGGAAAAAAATAATTGTTTAATTAAAGATATTTTATGAAACTATAAAAACAAACTGTGGAAATTGTAAATAGAATTAGTAACAATCATTAAAATTTCCATTGTCAACATAAGTGCCATTATTTACCAACGTGTATTGCTTATTTGCACAAGGTTTCTAGCAACATGAACAATACACAATTTTATTTTTGAAGAGATGACATAGTATGAAGATTTTCAATTTCCATTGATTTTAAAACTCCAAGAAAAGGAAGGTACATATTGTTTATTATATTAAGTGTGTTGCTTTGCAATATTGCTAATAATGTGTTGCATGTTGCTTTTAGTTAAGATTTCTAGATTCAAATATAATCAGGGTGTTGCCACGTCATAACATTTATTCTTCTACTTGCAGTAAATATTTGAGAAACCTAGGATAGTTCAGATGCATGCAAAAGGTGATTTAGAGGAAACCGAAATTCATTTCTTTACTAGAAACAAGAAACTCGAGGGATTTACTGTACTCATATGTTAGCAGGAATCCAAGAACGAAAAGAAGGAAACAGAAATAAACTTCACGCTGTTGCATCTTTACAAAGTCATAATTTTATCTAAACCAATGCATTCATATTGCACAATAGGTTTTTCTAAACTATAAGTACAAACGTTAGAAACAGTTTTAGAGTTATAAGGGGTGAGCGTATAGAAGGTGAAAGTTCAGGTTCTCTATCAATCGTGTTTTAGACGGTATTGCGACAACAAGCAAGTAATATTAGTTTCTCGCATAATCTGTTAATATAGGAACACAGAAACATTAAATTGTTTTCGAATTTGATAAGCAGCCACTCCTGCTTAAAAAGATTTTGTTGGATGTTCGTTGCGCTAAGCATATTTTCTAATTTAACCGAAATATTAAAAATATCACTTCTACCAAAAATAGCAATTATGTAAGTTTTGTTAATGTCGGCGTCACACTCTCATGCGTCATAATAACCAGAAAGTGTTCAGTGCTTATTTAAGGGTTGGTGTTTAGTTACTTTGCAAGAAACTGTTCTTGGATGACACGATTGGATTTTGTTGCTGTGGTAGTCTCAACAAAGGTAGGTAATTGTTTTCTTGTTTCTGTAAATTGTTTCAACTCAACTTAAAAATAACCACCCCTAGGGAAAGGAAACATACTTTACAGTTCAAACATGTCAAAAGGTATCAGTTAGGGAAAGATATCATCCTTATCCCAATTAACCTTTGCTTCTCAATTTTATACACTCCTACTTTTTCATTACATATAACGTAATATTTAAGATTCTAGTTGGATAAAACCCATTCACTAAACTCATCAACTCATAAATGTTTGCTATGTAGCTGATAGATTGACTTAGTCTTTCGGAAAGCAATCCTCAAAAAGTAGATGAAAAAGCTTAAAAGATCATGAATTAGTAATAGATAAAGACATGAAACGATTTTCTAATATGAGATGATTAAAATACTTTGTAACCTCGATAGATAGATAGGTACAATCTACGAATCATACGTAAAGAATATCCAAAGACGTTTTTTCATCAAGATTTTTTCTAAAAGTCACCTGCTTAGAAAGAAATTAAGCTACACCTTTCGTTAAATAGAGGTCAAAAGTTTACTACAACTGGCGACTACTAAATTTCTAGAATTTGTTTCAAAATTATTGCGCAAAAACTCTATGAGGAACCCACCACAGGCCTGTATTTTATTTAAAGAAGTAAAACCTGAAAGATTCTTGGGAGGATATACATATGGCTAAATAAATCATGAATAAGCATAAACAATGTATAAATGGAAGATATGTATGCCATAAAAAAAGTTTCTAAGCCTTTTCTACATCCAAAATGATCCAAACTCACGCAAGTTGACCGATTTCAAAATATCTTATTACTAATGTTTCAAAGATTCAAAACAACACAGTTAGATGGTTATAGTTAGATATTTCGAAGAACCGAACTAGAAATGTAAACTTTATAATTTTACAGTCTTTTGTCGACAGACGTTTCAAAACGTTAGATATTAAAAAAAAATTTTAGTTTTCAGTTCTCTTGTGATCTTAACAAGTTTAGTGTTTCAAAAACACATACTTACACGTATGCAGCAATAGTGCTTCGGGAAACTTACTGCATTTATCTTAAAACGCTTCAAAAAAAATTTAAAAAGAAAACAAATGTAGGCTTATCCTCTACATATGATTGACAGACTGTACCTGACTGCCTGTCACAGATAAGAAGTTCTTCCCAAAACGAAACAGTCATTATAAAAATATAAAATACATATTTTCTATAAGGGTTCGAATTCCTCACATATCTATAAGTGGAAGTTTTCAAAATAGTTTTTTACCTGTAACCTCCAAATCTAAATATGTAACAAATTAAAGAAGGGTATGAGCTTTCTCTGCAGAGCTGCAGAACAACCTAAGATACCCAAAAAGGTATCCATTATTATTATAATGCTAAAAATAGCCACAGCGCATGTCGGCGGTCGCAGCCGTTACTCTCTAGCTTTGCTCAAGCAAAACGATTTTGTCGTGTGTAACTTTTGTGCTACGCGTTTCGCGTGTTATTTAATAGATACACATGAAATAAAACACCCGAGAATATAATTCACGTGTCACATGGTACATTTTTTATTAATTTCATTGGTGAAAGTACAAAAACAAACTCGCAGAATAGGCTATCAAATCGATGATAATTCTATCACCGCATGTTGACTGTCACCTGTTTTTAATAAATAAGATTGTTTACTGTCAAAGTGACAGAAAGTTTAAAATTTTTGACTTTTTTAAGAGGGCGAGAAAATTTATTTTCTGTCAACGTTCATTATATTCTCTCACCAAATATAACACGTGTTATGATTAATCAACGATGATACCACTCGTTAAAACCTTTAGAAAATTGAACTCGTGCTTCGCACTCGGTCAATTTTCGTCGGTTTTAACTCGGGCTATCACCGATGATAATCATAACACTAGTTATATTATCCCCGAAAATATTTGCCACGGGCTTCCTGAATAAAATTTTTTTTTTGTTGATTTCTTGGTTTATTAGTTGGTTAGGTCTGTTGAGGACATTAAAATTATAAATCAGGTGTCTAAAAACTTCCAAATTTAGTTCTTCTTACAATTAAAACGTTATTGTAGCATACCAAATTAAAGTTTCTTTGACCACATGTTTTTGAACACTCATACATGGAGATGGTTAACTGATACAAGAAATAATATTTGCAGATTTGATTACATCAAAAATACCACATAATCCTGCAGTACAGCGTTGATTGCCGTCACTGATGCATCAAAGAACATAAACTACATTCGAAATCCGTATAGTTGATCCAGGAGCTACTGAAGGACTTGAATAAATCTTGCAGGTAGCTTTATTAAAACAACGTGATATTATTAATGCTATGTATTTTTGATAACTTAATTAGAAAGTAGTAATTAGTAATTAGATCAAGTCTGGGATAGTCTGGCTAGATTTTGTCGTTCTTATTGATTATATATCTTTTGTGTACCTTAAATCAATAGTAATTGATCTTTTCCACTAAACTATCACTGACAAACTAAAATTCATTTGATTTGCATCGGATTCGTTACGTCATGGCTGCCCCAGACTCTATTATGCATTATTTAGGCATGGCACTAAAACTCTTATGTATAGGCTAGCAACAATTTTCCAAGGCATTCCTTCCAGGGTACGTACCGGTTGATCATGACCTCTCATCTAACCGACTCTTGATTTTTACAAATTGCAAAATTCATATTTGACATTTTTTCCAAACTTACCCCAGAATGGCATTTTTATTAGATGTTTCTATTGATGTTTTGAGTATTCGTATTTTATTACACTTAAATTCAGAATCTAGATTCCATGATCCACTTCAATGTTTCTTCTACTTAAAATATTCAGTCGAGAAAGAAAAAGTATCAGGAAAGGAAATATGAGAAACACAGCCATTTAGAATTATATTTAAACGACAAGTTATACAATTTATTAAATATTACAAAAGTATTTTACAATAATATCAATTATTGCATGTAAATCATTCTTATAAATTCTACCGGTTTTTAATTACTCTCTATTGTATTTTTTCACAATTTCTTGTTACCATGCAGGATCATTGTTTTTCTAATTTAAAATTATTACCTATCGTCTTTTTTGTTATTGGAATTTCAAGTGCGAGCTTTTTATAAGTTAAAAGGCAGTGAAGTAATACTAAAAGCAACCCTAATATTATACAGAACAACTTCTGTTCATATATCTTGAGAAACTATGTTTATAATTTCTATTTTAATCATATTTTAAACTAGAACTTCTATTTACTTGCTTCACTTTTTTACAATTTTAATTTTCTTTGCCATTTCTTGGATTTCTTATATCGATGTTTCTATCTTATATTTACTTTGAACCTAAAGTTACAGACTTAATTCCCTAATATGCGAAAGTTCAGGTTTAATAATGTCTGTAAATGTTTCAAGTTCTTTCTAAATACTTTAAATACTGCACACATACGTATCAGTTTACCATTTATTTACTGATAACATGTAAGCTTCTGTGCAAAAAATGAGGATCTTGTGCGGTTCGATGCATCAATTCTCATTTAAAAGCTGCCATCTGAAACAGCTATTATCATGGATACCAGATGTTATGATAGTTTCATCAAGTACGCCACAATCCAATAAACAATAGAAAAGTTGTCAAACCAAAATTGTCAATAAAGATTTTCCGTGACTGTTTGAGATGACCACCGTCAAAACCAATATACGGATTTTACCGTGGCCTGCTAGCTGCTGTTAGTAGAGTTCGCCTTACAGCCAGGCTGAAAGACTGAAAATAACTAACTTTTTTCTGGTTGAGCATCGTAGTATTTTCAGTTGGATTTGTCGGCTCGTACTTGAAATCTCGTTATTAACACCGTATTTGAGCAGTATAATTGGAATGTCATCTTTGATTATCCCCTTCTTGTCCGAAATCGACGCTCTACTTAAAGATATTTTTGAGAAATAATCTAATAATTTGGATATAACATCAGAACTTTCTTCTGCTGTCGCATTTTAATCTTTTGATGATATTACTAAAGTTATACTGCATGTATTAACAAAATGTCTCCAGGATAAAACTTACTTAGCCTAAAGGTAATTTTAGACCTCCCAAAGACAGTTACTTTCAATTTAATATAATATTGTTGGATGTTCGTTAAGACAACAGTCTTAGTTAAGATTGCAGGACCTGATGATTATATTTATGAAATAACCGGATCGAATTTTTCCCCGTACTGAACCGAACTAACCGATTGCTCATCAATCAAACTTCCCATATAGTTAATATGGGTTAGTGAATATATGCTTTCAAATGAACAAATAGGTTGATGTTCTTTTATAGAGATCAAGATGACTATGACATTTACGCGTTTCCGATTTTTGCATAAAAAATCAAAAATTACCTGCTAAAAATAGTTCTTAATTATGTAAGCTTGGTTAACATCGCCCATCACACTCAGAAAACTGTTGCTATTGCCAACAAGACTCTAGCGTGGAACTATTATAATTTACAATAATTGCACATAAATTGGTAGATCAATAATATTATAGTCGTTTAATTAATTATTATTTTGTATCGTTAAATAAAATTATTCCATTTCATGATCCCCTTAAATGTGAACAATAAGGAGATATAAAAAATTAATATATATTTCAATAATTAATTCTTGCAATTACTTTTATAATTTATATAGTTTATACGTAAGTAATAAAGTTGTAATGTATGTATTACCGAAAATAAAAATGGTGACAAAAGTTTTTTTTAATTTTATGTATAACAACCTCAGATTTCCTCAGAATACTAATTGCATTAATTAAATTGGTTCAATATAGGGTTTTGTATTTTAGATATTCGAATGGTCACTTTTGCACTAAAGGGTAACTCAATATGAGAATGTACATTTAATTACTTACTTTGGAGATTCAATATTAGTCTGAACAATGATTTCAATCACATGTCTGTGTTCTTGGATGTCATTAAATAAAATATAGATAATATCTTAACGTTATACTAAGATTAGAAAACTCAATATAATTAAAATACGATAAATCAAGTTAGAATAGCATAGCTTTATTAAAGTATAACATTTTACAATATTAAATACAAATTGGGATGATAAAAGAAAGGAGATCTTAGTCAAAGGTCAACCTAGAAAAGAAATTATGTATTAGTTAAGGATATTAATGAATCATATGAAAATCAAAACCTCACTTTCAATAATAATGCATCAATAATAATTTAAAATAAAGAAAGTAGTTTTCCATATCTATAGTAATAAGCATTGTTATTGAAGGGAGGTAAGAATGATCATAGAAAGGTAGTATTTCTGAGAAAAATAAAGATAACAAGTAAAATAATTGAACTAATTGGTTTCTCAGGGAGATATAAATAATAAATTTGGTTTTAATAAATATGGTGGTAATAGTAAAAGGTTCTGAAAAATAAATTTATAATTCAATAAATGCTGATTAGAAGTCCAGCGTTTTATTAAAGAAGAAGAGTAAAGTGTACTAAGTAAAAGAATAAATATCAATAACTAAAATAATAAAGAAAAAGACACCGCGAAGAAAAGTTTGAGGTAAGGAGGGGGAAATAAGTTACGTGATTTATATAACATAGAAGAAGAATATAGAGGAATAGAAGAATAGTTGTAATTAGTTTTTGGATAAGAAATCTACAAGAAGAGTAATACATTTAGAAGAGTCATCCACGATAACCAAGCTGAGGTGTGGAAGAGTGTTAATTTACAGTAGATCAGGCATAGAGAGTATAGAAAGAGGGAGACCAATTTAAGGAGCCATAGAAGATACTTACGAGTCCTAGAGAGCTATTGAGTCCCTCATCATAATCTTTGGCGGTAGTAAGCAGATCCAGTGCAGCAGTCGTCGGCAGTTCTTGGATGATGAATGACAATTGAAGGAAGAGCAAGTGAAGTGACAGTGAGTTAATTTTTTTCAGAAAGAAGTGAACCTGAAGTTAAAAGGAACAAAAACCAGTTGGTATCATTTAAAAGAGATTGGTATACCAGTTAATTTAACCGTTGAGAGATCCATTGCAGATTTACTGAAGGAAGGAATCATTGTAAGTTGGCAAGGGTAAGATTTCTTTCTTTTCAATATTCTAATAAAAGTGTTAAATAAAGAATTAAACAAAATTTTATTTTATATGCTATGCTCACTTGATCATATATAAATTTAATTTGAGAAATGTCAAAGATGACATTAAAGGTATAAATGTCAATTGTTTTTGATAACCTAACTTATTTGATGACATTTAGGAACTGAAAATAAGGTAAAGTTTATTTAATCATTTAATGAAAGAACCCAAAGTTAAGTGATTGAGTAAATAGTCTCATATTAAGAATAAATAAAATTAAACATCTATATTATTATTTATACATATATATTTTGAGCGACCCTGAGATTATTTTAAAACATAAAATAACTATAAATAAAATTCATCACATATCAAATCAAAACATTCTTTCATCATAATATACAGGACTGCACTTAAGGCGGAGCCTATGAAGCCCTGGCTCTAGAGTCAAAAAAAAGGGTGTGTGGGAAAAACACCTTTTCTATCTTTTTATGTCATAACTCATATCCAGTTATCCATACATGAAGGTGTACATAAGATTACGAGGGCGGGTTGAAAACTTCTCGGCCTAAACTAGAGAGGGCGCTCTGAGTGCATAAATTTCTTGACAGCCGTAAAGTTCTAACCTTCATAAAGTCGAATCTGAAATGTCAAAACGATTGCTTCATAACTTCATGTGTATGTGCATGCTAAAGTTTTTGTTGCAAGTTATATGTGAAGAATTGAAAAACACGAACATCGTGTTGTTATAAAATATTTTGTTTTGAAAGGCTTAACTGCCACAGAAATTAAAAAAGAGCTGGATTCTACTCTGAGAGAATCTGCTCCTTCATTTTCCACTGTAAAAAAGTAGACTGGTGAATTTAAACGAGTTGGGAAAAGCTGCGATGATGCACTGCGTTCGGGAAGACCCAAATCTGCTACCACTGAAAAAATGGTTGAAAAAGTGCAAGTTATTGTTTTAAACGACCGTCGATTAAAATTGCAGGAAATAGCTGATACGGTAGGCATATCTAAAGAACGCGTGAATTTAATTATACAGGGGAATTTGGAGATGAAAAAAATTTGTGCAAGGTGGGTGCCGCGAATGCTCACAATTTATCAAAAACAACAACTAGTCAGTGTTTCAAAAGAGTGTTTGCAGCGTTTCCGGCATGATCCAAAAAACTTTATGCGACGATTTATTACCGTTGATGAGACATGGGTCCATCAGTATACCCCTAAAACGAAGCAACAATCCAAACAGTGGAAACATGGTGATTTTCCACCACCAAGAAAGGCTAAGACTGTTCCATCGGCCGACAAGGTGATGGCCACGGTATTTTGGGGTTCCCGGGGCATACTTTTTATTGATTACCTGGAAAAGGGAAGAAGTATCGCAGGTGAATACTACGCTAACTTACTAGATCGTTTAAAAGAAGAAATCGCTAAAAAACATACACACATGTTGAGGAAAAAGGTGCTGTTTCATCAAGACAATGCTCCCCCTCACCGGTCGGCAATTGCAATGGCGAAAATCCATGAACTTGGTTTCGAATTGTTCTCACGCATCATGCACCGTACTCGCCTGATCTAGCTCCCATCGATTGCTTCTTGTTTCCAAATTTGAAAAAATGGCTTGGAGGGCGCAAATTTTCGTCTAATCTTGAAATCATTGATGCTGTAAACGCATATTTTGAAAACCTTAACGTTTCCTTTTACGCGGATGGTTTGAATTGCTTAGAGTATCGCTGCACCAAGTGCATCGAGCTCAAAGGAGATTTTATTGAAAAATAAAATCAAAATCAACCACTAAAAATACTGTTTTCCACCTCAGGCCGAGAAGTTTTCAACCCATCGTATTAGGGAAAATAAATCAAACTACTTTTTCAAATCCGCCTTTTGGGCCTTTGGTACAATTTTTGTTTTTCAATAACAAGCACTGGCAACGTTGTGGTTTATTACCTGGCTACATAAAACGTTATCCACCTAGTCATAAAAATCTTAATTAAACTCGAAACAAATTCTTTACCTAAATATCTCAAATGTGAGCTACAATTCATGTCACTTTTTCTGTGCGTATTCAACCATTTACGGATTGAAGCTATCATTCAAATCTCGTAAGTCTTTTTTTGGGGGGAGGGAATTACAGCGATGCAGTTATTTATTTGTAGTGTTCTTGGGAGTAGGGGAACTCGTGGACTCGTGGACGATGGTATTATTTAATTTTAAGATATTGTACCAATTGCTTAACATTCTGAGATATATGTGGATAATTTAAAGGAGACCTTCAACGTAAGAGGCTCCAGGGCCCTAGAATTAAAGTCTGGGCTTATAGATATCAACTGTCACAAAAGAGGGTAAACGCAAATTGCCCTATCAGAATGCTCACATTCTTGATATACGCATCACAGCCGCCTCTACAACGTGCAGTGTTAGAACTATACATTCTTGGGGAAATGTTTACCGATGTTAAATTTTACTCTTGTTTAAGTAAGTGGTTAGGTAAGACTACTTTTCTTAAAAAAATAAAAATAAATGTTATACTACGAAGAATAAATATTCAAATTCTACCCTGTAATAAAAGGGGTTAATTTACTGTACACTACAAAACATGAATTGTAAAATGCAACTTTAAAAACGAAGATAGAAAAATAAAATCAAAATTATTGGTTGGTTATACCGCGGCCGTCCTTGGAATATAGACTAGAAATTAATTGATATTACCTTTGCAATTTGACTTGTTTCTAAAAAAAAGCTGTAGTGTACAAATCCCAAATGGGGTGGGGGGGGGGGGGGTAGGCGCGAAGAATAGCGTTTTTTTTCTAAAAGCCACGTGCTCTATTTTAGTTTAATTTTAATTGAAGAAAAGCATTTTCTAATTTTGATTACAAAACCTCGTTCATTAATTTCAAAATTAAACGTTTTTTAAAATATTAAACCCGCATCCGATTTGTCAGTTACAAAATAGTAGGAGCGGCGGAATTGTCGCAAGAGTCTTCTTGTGTTGGTGGTATTGGATCGATGTCATCCTTGTCCTCGTCGAGAAGAACATCTAGCCTGTTCTCGCAAGACTACCCAGTGCCCACAACAGATCTTGCAGAGGGTGGAACATTTAAAGACAGCTTTCCTGCAACCACGAGCTCCCATGCTCCCACTTATACATTTGCAGGATACAGTTTTTGGAGCAGCGGCATTTGGGTTCCTAAACTCCTCTGCAAGCTCACATAAAAGTGTGTTTTTTTCTGGAAAACGTGGTAAAATTTACTCTTCCCGAAACCAAAAATGTTGGAGGTGATGTGTCACATCCACTTAAGGCGTGAAGGAGCAAGACGTTCTTCGGTGAGTTGTATTAGTACGATGGGGAGGAGTACAGAATGTCAGGTGAATTAACTCTCTCAGGTTTTCGGAGATACACATAAACTTTAAAAAAGGCACTTTTTTTTTCTAAATTTATCCCCACTCCGTTGTATGAAGCGTGATATGAAACATTGATACATAGAATTTGTAGAATTAAATTCACTACAAGACTGATTACGAAGACTTCAAAAGAAGAAACTCAAAATTTTGTAAAGTAAGCAATTTTAGCCTTTCTTGCGAGCTTTACAGCTCCGTTGCTATTCATCGTACAAAACAACCTCATATACCAAAGTATTAGGAAATTTTGTCCTCTACAAGTCGGCAACTAGCTTTTTTGCACTAAGACGCACCAGAACGAAGTTATAGGCGAGGAACTAAAGAAAATGTTGATTTTCGACGGTTTTTCAAGATGGCGGAGGGCGCAATTATCTCCTGTGGTTCACGTTTCATCGGGTTTTATTATGGTACATGAAATTATACGTCCCGACACCACAGAACCAGAAACCGCGAAAGAAAAAAATCCAATCAGAAATGAGGTTACATTTCGTAAAAACTCACCATGACAGCTGTAATCTTTAAAAGAACAACCCAAAAACTCGAACAACATCTCGTGCTCTCTCTCTCCGAGTAAAATCAAATAATTCTTAGTGAAATTAACTGCTAATTGTTTATAGAGTCCATTCTTCGGTGTGTGCCGAAACCAGCCAATCAACAGCTTCAATGGTAATTAATCACATTAATTATTTGTTAATTACGCACCAAATGTCAGATGGCTCTGAAGGAACTTTCGAATATTTAGATCAATTGCAATTTTTGTAATTATAGATTGTCTTTGCAAATTGCATGCTGATTTTAGTAATTTAAATTTCCATCAATTAATATATCAATGCATATCAAATTGTTTCGGCCAATTTTACCTTATTAAGCCAAAATAATTTTCCTTTCATAATTTTTTATGACAAAATCATAGTTTTAACAAAATCTAATTTCATACCTTACAATTTTGTTTCAACATAATTAATTAACAAAATTGTATTAATTCAGATTGATTTAATTTATCTTGATTTTATTAATCTGGAATAATCCAATGTGTTAGTTATTAATTTTTAAGTATAATAATTATTATCAACCGGCATCGCCTCAACTAAATTTGTTTTATCAACTCTAGCAAAAACAAATTTCCAATAGGTCTATTTAATGTTGACTTTTTATTCTTGTGTTAAAATTAAAGCATTTCTAAATTCTTGTGTACTTTAGTGAGATTTTAATTTTGTTTGTTCTCTAAAGCAGAAAATCTTTTCAAACACTATTGATATTTGAATTTTGTTGTTAAATTAAAGCACTTAGTTTGGCATTAAAACATTTATTCTGTTTCTTTCTAAATTAAACCGCAAACACATTTCTGGTACTTGTGCGTTTACTAGTGCGCTCTAAGGAGGTGTTCTGCTTAGAGTAAGCAATGATAATTGCTGGTTAGTATTCTTTTATTGACACCAGCTTACTGTATTGATAACTTACACATATGTAACCATATGACAAACCAGTCTAGCTTCTAGTTAGGTTAGTTCGGTTTTTCTTATGCTGGTCAGGAAAATGGTCTAATTGGGGGACAGAACCATGCCTATCATTATGTAGTGCTATCGGTGGCATATTAGAGTTTACAAATATATTTAATTGATTAGTTTTTGTATGGTTAATAAATCCACTTCTAAGTTTATTATGCGTTGTGATTGACTGTTCTCCTAGCTCAATTTATTGAATTAAACCAAGGAGGAACAAAGCTCTCTTCAATTGCAGCAACCTAAAGGTGACTAGCGATTTACCTTGCAAATTTAAATGTACCGTCGTGCCGAGCAGCACAGGTAAGTACGGTGCCTTATTAAACAGAATTTCAGCAATTCAGCAAGTTCCTGGTTGAGATATTTAGATTGTTTTGCTGTTAACAGGGTATGTTTGAACGATATTTTCATGGAGACTTAAAGCGATTCTTCATATTTAACCATCCGAATTTGCTTTATGTAAAATGTGTTCAGTAACACTCGTATATTTGATTTATTACTACTACAGTTTTAAACTAACAGTTTTAGAAGTCGACTTAGTAGTAACAAATCAGTGACGGTCAAAGGCAGTATGCAATAGAGTATGCAACTCGTAAATAATGATTATTAATTGCACTCGTATGAATTACAACACTCGCTGCGCTGGTGTTGTAAACGTTATACTCGTGTATTAATAACCAACATTATGTGCTTGTTACATAAATACTATTAATTATTAGTATTTATTTAGATCATTATTAATCTCTTTATGTGCTTCCTTTTTATCCTTAAAATCAAACGATTTATAGATAGGCGTATCATCCGAGAAAAATTGCTTAAAATTGCAGTACTTCAACTATTTTAAAATATAAGAATAAATAATAAATAATAGGAGGTATAAAACACTTCCTTGTGGTACACCAGAATTATTAAAAAAAATAATGTCGTAATTTAGTAAGTTCCTGATTAACAGTAGCAAATGCTTTAGAAAAGGAGTAACTAATATTAATCCAGTAAACTTACCAGACGCTTTGATTATATAATTTGTGACAGTAGTTAGATTGACAGGTAGGCAATAAACTATTTTCATTAAAGTATGTTCAATTGTTTATGTAAAATTTTTCCATATATTTTTGACAAACATACTGATTATACTTAAATCAGAAGAAAAATCCCAGTAGACAATATTAGGAAAAAGAAGTCTCATAGCATAACGTTTTGTAACCTTCACCTTCTTTTCTGGGACATGCACATCGAAAACCGATAAGATAAAAGCCGTAAGAATAGCAACCCTGTTATCAAGTTGTTTTCATTAAAAAGATTTTCACGATAACGATTTGAGGCTTGTTGAATTGGAATTTACTCGATGGTTAGTTCAAATCGCGGAAAGCTGCCCAGTGATCCGAAATAATTGTACCATGAAGATGAATTATTATGATTGTTGATTTAAAAAGTTCTTGGATCTACGGTTTATGCTATTTGGTTTTACTTATCTGGTTTCATTTGGTCTTGTATTTATCTGATAATGCATAAAAGAATTCAGAAAAGGACAAAGAAAATTATTCGATGTGCGTGATTTTAAGTAAATATTAAAAATACGCAAATTTAAAATGTATGTTATTATTCTATTGTGATTTAGATTTACGTTTAATTTTTTTTTATTATACAGGGTGATTCACTGAACTTTCGTATAAACTTAATGTGTGATAGTACTCGTCAATAGGAATAAAAAATCCTTTTCAAAAACAATTTTTTTCTCGGTTGCTATAAAAGATAGGCACTAATGATATTTAGTTTTTTTGTTGTAATTTATGTGGACTATCACCTGTTCAGAGGTTACAAATTTTAAGTAAAATACCCTGTAGAACAGCACAGTATCATCAGAAACTTATTTTTCGAAATTCATTTTTATGTTAGGAAATAAAATATTTAATTAAACATATTTTATGAAACTATAAATTCAAACTTAACATTGTACGCGCAATTAGCAACAGTCATGAAAACTTGCATTGCTAACAAAAGAACCATAGTTTACCAATATTTATTGCTTATTTATTGCAAAGTTTTTGAGAGCTCTTGCAAACAAAGTATTAAGAAGTATTAAGTTTTTGAATTTCTATCGATTCTGAAAATCCAAGTAAAGGAAGGTACGTATTGTTTGCTATACACAGCAATGTTATTTTGTGATAGCTATAATAGCAATAACTGTATGACATGTTGCGTATTTCAAAAAATATAATCGGACTGTTGCCACATCTTATCTTATTGCTTCTACTTGTAGGGGGTAGTTGATTTTCAGAAACCCAGGACAGTTCAGGCGCATGCCCTCTTAAGCAACGAAGGGTAATAGAGGAAACCGAACTTCATCCTTTACTAAAAACAAGAAACTTTTGTGGAATTTCATCTACGCATTGAGGGTTTCAGATGTTATCGCAAAGATCTAATAAAAAAAGGAAGAAATATGAATTATTTAGCAGTACAGTCAATAATCGGTAGTTCATCAGTCTGATCGTGGCAAATACCTCAACTTTACTCTTCCACATGCTTCTTTGTCAATTAATGTTTTCTTTTATATTACATCAACGTAATCTTATCTAAACTAAGGCATTTATGTTGCAGAAATAGTACTAAGATAGGTATAAATAGTTAGGCATAAGGTGAAAGTTCAGGTTCTGTATTCACAGTATATTTTCAGTTTTTGATAGTATTGCTGTAATAAGCAAGTAATACTAATAGTTTGCTTACTGATAATGATACCGTAAAGTGTCTATTACTATTTAATGAATTACTAATGCCTAGCAATAGAGAAACAAAGGTTTTTCCGTTATAACATACAGCCACTTGTACTTAAAAATTTTGTTGGACGTTCGTTACGCTAAGCTAGTCTAGGTTTTTCTAACCTAACTAATATAAACAAAATGATAAAAATACATACTACTTGTACCTGCTAAAAATACAAATTATGTAAATCAGTTTCGTTAATATCGGCGTCACACTCAAGAAGAAACCTCTCGTACCGTGAACCACAAAAAGAGCTCATAATAGAAGAGGTTTCCTTGTCAATACCGGTAACTGTAACAATAGAGTGTTCAGTGCCTATTTGAGATTAAGTGTCAACTATGCAAGAAATTGGTTCTTTGATATTATGATTTTCGGCTATTGTAGTCTCAAGCAAGGTAGGTAATCTCTTTTTATTTAGGTAAATCATTTTTAACTGAACTTCACAAACCATCATCAACTCAAAAAAGGAATGTTCTTTAAAGGTCAAAAAATCAAAAGTATCAGTTAGGAGAGAGTATATTTACTTTCCTTAATTAGCTAGTTTCTGCTTACGTATGTACTAAATAAATATATTTAATTCTCAATATTCATATCCATTCTTGTGAGTACTAAAATTACAAAACCAAGACAAATAGATCAGATTTCTTCACTATTCAAAAACCCAATTTTTTTTTATTAAGAAGGATACGTAGACAGGTACAATTTGCGAATCATACGTAAAGAATAAACCAAAAGGTTTCCATATTTAGATTTTCTTTCTAAGTCAGCTGTTGCAAGAGTGACGAGCTACGCTTATTATGAAGTAGCATTTAAAAGTGATTTCCTACATTATTCTGAACTTGATGGTCATCCAAGGTGTGCAACTGACGAATCTAACGCAAAATCTGATCTCCTAATGTATAATTCTATATACTCCTTTTCTACACCTTTCAAACCATGGAAGAATCTCTGCCACATGGATACTTAACAAGCTTAAAAAATGTTGTTGAAAGATGTTGGATTTTTAAAAACTTCAAATTTAAAATTCTGAATTTAATAATGAAAAAAGTTCTCCTATTTCTAAAACTTTTAAAGTTTGAAGATTTTGAAGAAATTTGCGACTAATAATTTTTACTTGAATCTTTAAAATGTAAACTATTATACGGGGTGACACAAAGGGTAGCGCCAAGCTTAGACCTTTGTTTATAATGAATCTTGATGAAATTTGGTATAAATCTCGATTTTTAAATGCAACACCTTGTATATTTTGCATATTTGGATTTTTCGGATCAAGATTAGTATAACCACATTGTCAAATTTAATTAAAAAGATATACGTTGATCCGTAGCTCTTCTTTTGATTTTTTTTAATTTAATTTATTAGGATCAAAATTCAAAGATTGGGGTCATTTTCGGCGAAATCGAGAGTCAGCCTTTACATTTACCTTTATTTCGGAAAATCGGAATTTTCATCTAATAATTATATATACGTACAAAGTTTTAAGAAAATCTATTTATAAACAATGAAGATATAGGCTTCACTCAATCCAGTGTGTCACCCGGTATAGCTATGATAATTTTTAACATTTTGTTAACATTTAATTTCTACATTTTCTACGGATGATTCGCAGATTGTACCTAGGTGTATGTCATAACAATAAATAACAAAGTCATCCCAAAACGAAAATGCAGCTAAAAAATGTAAAATTTTGTGCTTTGTGTATTTTTTATAAGTGAAAATTTAAAGAAAAAAGTTTTCCTTATAAGTTGCATAACTAGACGTGTTAATTATCAGGTATAAGGTATTCTTCAAGCTTGTTAGGTAAATATAAAAAATGTCACATTCTTAATATTGTGAATCCGGTGTCTAAACACTATTGTGGCGTCTATAAATTTGAAAACGATGTTTCTCTTACCAAATTTAGGTTTGCATACAGTCAGAAAAAAGTTACTTAACCACATACGTTTATAGACACCTCGTATGGACATGCTTAACTAATGCAATAATTAATATTTACAGACTGGATTACTTAAGAACTAACACGATTATGTGGTTGGTCTAGTAGCTGTTGAAGGAACTGAATAGAACTTGCAGGTAGCTTTATGGGAAAGCACATTACATTATGAGTAAGTACTTTTGATAAAGTGATTAGATAAAGTCTAGGGCAGTCGCGCTTTTCAATAAAATGATCTCTTCAACATTCTAAGGATTCGCTTTACGTCATCCATATAACCGGCAGCCTCGGACCTTATTATTTAAAAGCATGTCATTAGGATACTTATTATATTTAGACAGACTAGACACAATTTTTGTAAATCGAAAAGGAAACTTATTTTTTTTTTTTTTTTTTTTTTTTATAAGTAAGCGACTCGACTGCCAGGGTCATTTGTCGCTTTTGCTACACAATATTGCTGTTGTATGAGTAAGTACAGTAATAAGCACTATGCAATAACATATAAATATAACTAACGACGAGTACAACAGTATATACAACCAACATGAACTAAAATATGTAATAAAATACGACACAAAAAACTAATAAGACGGTAACAGGTATATAAATATGTAAAATAAATAAAACGTGTTAAAATAAGTTGTGTAAATAAGTAAACATAATTAAAATATATAAAAATATCACAGTTAATAGCTTTTATCACAGACTACGTAGTTCACAATTTAGAAATTAAGTTTGTACATCGCAGGTATTTTAATAATTTTAAAATATTTTCTTTACTATTGCTCAATATTTCTTTTAAATTGTCAGATAAATCACAGGCGTTTCTCTGATTGGTGTATTCCCGACATTCTATAAGAATATGCTGGACAGTGAGTGGAGTAATGCATGTGGGACAATTAGGTCTATTTCCTTCTGTTAGCAGAAAGGTTGAAGTTAAACGAGTGTGGCCTATTCTTAGCCGACAGAGTGTCGCTTGTTCTTTACGGGTAAGTATAATTTCCTGTGGTTGTAGCTTCACACTAGTTCTTATCTTTTTCAATGCGGTATTTGTGGTATCCCACATGGCTTGCCAGCGAAGTTCCGATTTGTGTCTGATGTATATTTTGGTATCCTTTGGACATATTACGTCAACATTGTTCCGGAGACGTGTCGCTGCCGACTTTGCAGCCTGATCCGCTTTTTCATTTCCAATGATGCCAATGTGACTAGGTATCCAAATCCAAACAATATATTTACCTTCACTGACTAGATTAGCTAATAATGCGTGTATACTCTGTATTATTGCATCATTATTAAATTTTTTACCTATGGCTAATAAAGAAGACATAGAATCGGTACAAATTACTTGCGTGGCTGATGTTGACTCACGACACATTAATAAGGCTTGCAATAGAGCATACATTTCACAGGTAAATACACTAGCATTGTTTGTAAGTGACCAAGTATACACGTTATTACCATTGACTACGGCGCATCCGGCTCCCAATTCGGTCTTAGATCCATCTGTATACAATATGTTACACGGTCTGTATGTTTGAAGAATATTTAAGAAATCTGTTTTAATAACACTATTTGCTATTTCGGATTTACTGTATTTCTGGAGATCAAGACGAACATTTAGTAATGGTATAGTCCATGGAGCAATTTCAGGGAAAGTGTTTACATAAAAACCTGATTCGGGTATTTCCCAATCCCTAGAGGCGAAAGTCGATCTTACCGTTGCCGGCCTTGTATGTGTGCGTTTTACTTCGTAGAGATCTAAGAGAGCATTACTGAGGAAAGAAGTTCGGATGTGATTATGTGTGCGGGATAATGCCGTTACGCGGTAGTTTAGAAGTAGCCTTTTGCGCCGTAACCAAAGAGGTTCCAAACCAGATTCAACATATAAACTCTCTGCTGGACTGGTAACAAAGGCTCCTGTTATATAACGAATTGCAGTGTTATGTACAGAATCCATTCGGTTATACTCAAGAATATTACGTAGCCGGTAGCCATTGAACTTGATAAGCTTCCAGAATAATTCTTTGTTTTGATTTCAAAATTCATATTTGCCACTTTTTTCTAAACTTATCTCCTAAATCGCATTTTTTATTCTAAACCTAGATCAACTTGCCTGTTGTATCTTGCTGCATCTTTTGAACTATTCGCATCTGTTACAATAATTAACAATACAAATTCCACTTTTCTTCTGTGAACAAATTTGTAGTAAAAAAAAGGAAAGGAAAGGAAAGAAAAGGAAGGGAAAAGATGAAGAACAAAGTCCTTCAAAATAATCATAATATATTTAAATCATAATCAATGTATTTAAATCATTCGTATAAATTCTACTGTTTTCTGCTCTGTTATCATTTCATAATTGGTTTGGAGGAAACACAACTGTTTGTCCTTTTATAGTGCTATTAAATTAAAATGCTACCACCAATACAAAAAAAAGCTCAAAATGCGCTAGCCGTTTAACCTCTTTCATTTCACTTGTGAATAATTTAACACTAACTGAGTTTATTAAAATATACAAACATAAATGAAAATAATATTTATTGTAAAATGCAAATAAACCACGCTTGTTCGTGGTAAAATTCATACATACGTGCAACAACCAATCAATTTAACCGAATGCTTTTACTCGATTATTTTATTAAATGCAATATAGAGCAATAGAGTGTATTGCATTTTAATTTAATAGCATTCTGTATCCACAGGAGGATCACAATTTTTCTAATCGGAAATTACCTATCGCAATTCTTTCTATATCTGTTGTTTTTAAGATAAAGAAACAATAAAAAAATAATAAAAACATTCCTAATACGATTTCAAATAACTTCTGTTGATATCTTCTCAGGAAAGTTTTATTTATATACTGTAATACGCACTTTATAACTACCGCTTGTTCCACTTCCTTCACTTTTAAAAAACTGTTTATTATTTCCATTTCTTAATAATTCTCTATTTTACTTAATAATAAATTATACAGTACCTTGCTGGATAATACATAATGATGTGAAAGTTCAGGTTTAATAATAATGTCTGTAAATGTGTTTAAATAAAACAAAAGTTTGTTCACATATTTAGTTCTTTAGAATAGTAGATACCATTACTGTTAATAATAGTCTCAGAAAATTTAGTAAGATGCATTATTTTACTTCTTGAGTTAGAATGTTTTAATTTTTGTATTGTTATGTGTTCTTCATGTATTTAAATGTTCCTATCAGCAATATTTTTGAATATAATCAGCATTATGTGCTTGTTGTACAAAATATACTGTTCTACTTAACTGCAAGATTTTGAAAAAATAAGTCTAAGTTTTCGTTTTTCTTTAATGGTCTGATGTTCTCTTTATAAATACTGATGATGCATGTTAATCTTTTGGTAATTACTACTACAGTTTTATATGTATTAACAAAATGTCTCCAGGGTGCAATCTATTTAACCTAAGTAACGCCAGTCCTCCCAAAGGCAGTTACTTTCGATTTAATATAATATTGTTGGACATCCGTTAAGACAATGATCTCACTAAGATTATATAGAATGATAATTATATTTATCTATGAAACTGAACCGAATCGATTTTTTTTCTGTACTGAGCCGAAATGGCTGCTTTCAAAGGAATTGCTTTTGTAGTATCATAACCATTCATTCTATGGGCTACGAAGTTTACATGATGTCGATTTTTGAATAAAATAAACAAAAATTACCTGCTAAAAATACTTCCTATCTAATTATAAAACCTTTGTTGACATCGGACATCACACTCAACAACTTTTACTATTGCCAACAAGACTCTGACGTGACACATATTGTAATTGCACATAAATTGGTAGATAAATAAATATTATACCCGTTTAATTGATTATTATTCCTAAATCGATAATGTAAATAATTTCTTTTTATGATTACGCTATCGCCTAATGATAGTAAATAAATATGTATTCTAATTAACTGATTAATATAATTAGTTATATAATTAATTTGCACACTTACTTTATAGTACGTAGCAAAATACCATGTACAGTATAATATACCAAAATAAAAATATAGATAAAATTTGTGGTTTTTATTTATTTATAAAAATCTAAAACTACTTATTAGTGAGATGCCATTGTTCAAAATAATGGTTAAATCGCCAATATAAGCAACACCATTAGCTCAAAACATTCACTATGAAGTCGGATCTAAACATTGCTGTATGAATGGTTGTGAAAATTTACCCCGAAATAAAATATTTAGGTGATTTCAGCTCATTTGAAATGCAACTTTATAAGTAAAGATAGCACGGAAAGCGTATAATATCAACTGTTGATGATACAACGCGTTTTACCAATTTAAGAGAATTCATCAAAAGAAAACTTTATGAGCACTTACCCTAACCAGGCGCGTTATCAACAATTACACTAATCCATAATCAAATAGTTAATTAACAATAAAGCTAAAGAAAATATTAAACTTAAAAATGAAGAAACGATGTCTCTGTCTGTGGCCTTTTCGCTATAGCTTGAACATTACAGAAAACAATTCTTGCGTGGTTATATTTGGCTGTACTTTGGATTATCTCCTATATTTTGTTGTTTTCTGCGCAGTAATAAATAAAAGAATTATTAAGGGTTTAGGTTTTAGTCAAAGTTAAATGTGTTGAACACGAAAGGAAGAAGGAAGGAAGATAATGAAAACTTTATTTTCGGCAACTCACCTTCTCATGATAGTCTTCATTCAAATTTAATTCGTTCATTATGATAGGCAAGGTCAGATACTTAGTTATTTAGTGCTTATTTTTGTAACACTAAAGAAGTGTCCTTTTGAGTCGATTATTGTAATTGTAGAACAGATTCCGACTTGAAATGTGTCAATATGTTTGATTTTAAATTTTTTATTGATAATGACAATAATATTATTATCAATATTTAAAAAGATTGACCTTTTGATATTTGTTGGAAATGTACATACATTTTTGGTTGCTAAGGTTACCATATTGTTTGTACTGTAAATTTTTAGTTATCATTGAATAATTAATTATTAATCTTTCCACTCATTAAATAATATGTACATACATTATTGATGTGTTTTTGATTGGAAAATTATCAATTTTATCAAACAATGGAATAACTTTTCATTATTTCACAGTTATCAGCCAATCGTATGCGAGTTTTTAATTATTTTAGCAGTGGCGTGCGGTCCATGGAAGCAATGGAAGCAATGCTTCCCTTAAGAATTTATTAAAAATAAAAACCAATGCTAACAAAAATATTTTTATAAAATTATGGTTATTGTTTATTTAAATTTGTAATATTTAATCAATTTAAAGCTCAATATCAATTCCATACAGCAAAAAGTATAATTATTTAGAGTACTATTTTAAATTAGGCTCATTAAACTTGCGCGGAAAGGTAATACCGATTCAAATGTGTTACATTACATCGCGTATAAGCACTGATTTCGTTGCTTATTGCACTTTTCCTCGCCAGCCGGCCAGTCTCGCCTTCGTTAGTGGGGGTGCGTTCTACATCGTAATATGGTCACATTATTTTTAGTGTGCTACATGCCCAAATGTTATTTATTATAATTTGGTTATTTGTTCGATTTAGTGTTTGTTAAATGTTACTTAAGTAATGTAAATTTGCGAATTTGAAACATTTTATTATTTCAATTTATATAAGTTGGAATTTTTGGAAGACAAATAATTCTATTTAGTTTGTTCAGTATGCAAATTTAAAATTGCATTATCGTCGAGTACTCCCGATACATCCGAATCGTGACGATTTTTTTGTTCAGTTTGTAAATTATCAGCTAAAGAATTTGCATACAGAATGCATACAGTTTTGGAAAGAAATTACAAATTATTGAAAAAGGCAGATCAAAACCAGAACTTTCAAATTTAACAACAAAGATTAAAACCTGCACCAGGTATTTTACTAAAAAAGGCCGGAAAATCGAGTTGAATTATAAATACATAGTAGTAGTTTTTTTAAAATAAAAAATAAAAGTCAACAAATTCCATAAGTATAAAATGTAAAAGTTCTTCTTTGAAAAACTTTTAAGCTTAATAATTATAGCATTGTTTTTTTTATTGTACCTAGCGGAGGCGGATTTAAAAAATTATTTTGGTGGGGGATTTTTGGAAAAATGATGATAAATAACAATTAAGCAAACATTATTTGTTTCTATTCTATGTATACTTTATTTCTAAATTGTGGGGGGGATTTCCCCCATTCCTCCCGTGAATCCGCACCTGTACCTAGGTATATTAAAATTAAAATGGTAGTTGCTTCCCTAGCCTAAATTCTCACCGCACGCCACTGTATTTTAGTATCATCAATCGTTCATTAATGAGTATCCTCGGCGTTCAAATTGATTCAAATAGGAAACAAACTTTCATAGCAACCACTATAGACATATTATAAAAATAATAAAAAAACGTAAAACCCGTGATAAAAGTGATCGTGAGTATAGACATGAATGAAGATGGGATTCTAACGCCACTAGAAGTTGACGCAACGGCAAAGCAAATGCCTCTTAATAATCTATTGCCTGAAAAATCTCGAAACAAATACAAACACATTTACAACCTTTCTTATGGATTGGCGCAATACAAAATCCATAACTAGTGTATTTCGGTCAATTAGCAGAGAAATACAAATCGTCATCATTAGGATCACGGTTATACTCTATGTTCTGAATCACCCTTAGCATTACCAATAGCATCAACATGGAAAATTATCCAAACATACGTGCCTCTTTAAAACGGAA
Organism: Agrypnus murinus; assembly: GCA_929113105.1. Lineage (NCBI taxonomy): Eukaryota > Metazoa > Arthropoda > Insecta > Coleoptera > Elateridae > Agrypnus > Agrypnus murinus. The sequence continues at coordinate 18,002,770 of OV816028.1, read as the reverse complement.
GTCTAAAACTTATTAACACAAGAAATCCAAAACCCGAGCAGATCAACATGTTCATAAAGGAAGTTTCGGACAACATATGTCTGGAAATAAAAGAAAGAAAATCTGCTTGAAGCTACTAACACTGTTCATGTAGTCAATGTAAATATGAGTTCACCACCTTTTTCCATTATGAATTATAGTGCACTGTGGTGCTCGCTTTCAGCTTGTGGTGCAAATTTCATCCTCTTGTGTAATGTCTAATTTTCTCACTCATTGAATAATATACTATTATAATGTAGCGCTTACAATAATTGTTTTTTTTTAAGAAACGTGTTGTGATGGTAAAGAATCAAACTAGGTTAAACAAATGAAAAAAAAATTAATCAATGTTGGAAAATAAATAAATGTTTCTTAAAGTTAAATTCTTATTTCTTTATAAAAGATGTGTATTACCATCAAATCTATAAAATAAAATGAACCTAAAAAGGAAGAACTATTAAGTTAACAACGATATTATAACGGAGCCTTTACCTACATGTTCAAGTTAAACTTAATCCTTGCGGATCTTATGTTTTTTTTATTGTCCTTTATAAAATGGGAAGATAGTTTATGGTCGATAAACACTAGTAAACACCACAAACAGTTGAAATGTTGGAAAGAAAAACAAGCAAGAAATTGAAATTATGTAAGGATCCAGCTCCCGCAATACATGGTAGTGTCTATATTGTGATGGTTTATTCTATGGCAACTTAAGGTAATTTAAATGAACCTTTATTAAGTGATAATTTAATAGGTAATAATAATAATCATAAGCAAAGTCTTAATAATAAATAACGGCAGTTCATGACAAACCATGTAAAAATTGTAACTTAATTAATCACACATAATTTTGTAAAAATTGTAATTGCTTTATATTAACATAAGAACAAGAATATTAAGGTTTCCTCAAGGGTCAGTTTCATTCATTTGGTTTAATAGACTAAATGCTAATAAGATTAATAGAAGCTGCCTCCAGTGTTGAGTGCTCGAGATGTTTTTTCATTTTAAATTAAGAATTATTTTAAGAAGTACAAACATAAATTGTACTTGTGAATTTTTATTCATATTTGCTTAAAACCATTTTAGAGTATTATGAAACCTAACATATGAACCATTAGAAAGGCATGTATCTGTTATCACATTCTTTATTATTGAAATTCATAATATCCTCAGTACTTAATCAAATTTTGTGGAATCTGATTTACAAAGTCAGAGAACAAGAACAACAACTCAAACAGAACGGGTAATGCTCAATTTACATTGTAGTAGAAAATAATGTAACATTAAAAAACTGACGCAATAGCAGTTCCATCAGCGCAAGCATCCTAGTGTGGTCTCATTTTACATTATGCACCTTAACCCACAAGATTTTCCCGCAATAATTTCCCCAAAATAGCTGTAAACATGCTTTTATAATCCATTATGCATAAAAATAAGTACTTAAGCTTTTACTACTGACGAGTTTTTGGATTTATGTGCGAATTAATATTTTAGTCGTCTCTGCTCAAGCATATAACACACTACAAAAACAAATTTTGTAAGACGCAAAAAGTAACCCGGAAATGGCTAAGGTGTAAGGTTCGGGAATTTCGAAATAATTCTGCAAACCGTATAGACTTATTTTATCTGCACTGTAAAATCAATACATACGAGGGAAATAATTAAAACAACATTTTATTAAATAAATTAGTATATTATAGCAGCATATACTTACACTCAGGTATATTGTACAAATCATTTGTTGTTTTTTCAGTTTTCATATGACGTATCGTGAAAAAACCTACTTGCATAAAATATCCCTGTTTCTTTATCCTTCAAATTGCAAATAATTTTTAAAGGGTACGGTCATAAAAAACGCCAAGATACTAATTTTAACTTACTATCACTCAATTTGCATTTAGTTTTGGTTTATTTACACCTATACTATGGACAAACCATAACTGGGCTGTATTAATTAAAAAATGATAACACTTAAATTAGTGTAAGAGTTTAATAATAAACAATGCCATCTGGCTTACAATACAAAATGGTGTTAACCAAGTACACATGCCAAGAAAATATTTTGAAAACTAACAGTATGTTGCAATCACATCCTATAACTTCGCACTTAGTTTATACTTATTAGAAAATTAAACCAATTACCAAGGTAGGCATTCTTTTCAAAAACTTTAACTGCAGTAGCAGTTCTTGCGTAAAAGATTTGATGATGCATGGTCCAGTGATTGACTTGACCGTACGATGGTGCTATTGGATAGGCTTAAAGGTGAAGATTAAAAACTTTACTGTTCAATGCCAGCTACATAGTAAAAGATGTTTTTGTATCTATTTTCGACGAACAAAAAGTTCGTCTCTGAATTCGTGAAGTCTGTCTGTCTGTCGGTCTGTCGCCTTTTTCCATGTTGACTTTTTTGAATTTTTCTTTTTGGAATCTTATAGTACATCCAATTCTAAGAAACTTTTGGTTGAAACATTTTTTTGTATCTCTTCGGGAAAGTGGTCAAAATGACCACCAAAAATTGCAGAAAATTTTTGAAAAATGAAAAATTTTGTATTTTTTAAAAATTTACGAAAAAATAAACATTTTTAGCAACAATTTTTTTTACGAAAAATTTTAGGACAGAATTTTAGTTTTTATGACAACTAATGTGTTACGTCAACATTAGTTTTCAAAAATAAATTAGTTTATTAGGTATACAGTTGTTTTTGTTCGTCATGACAATGCTAGCTCTGCGCATTCTCACTAGTTATATCTAAAGATGTTGGTTTATAAAAATCAGTGAGGTAAAAAACTACGATAGATAAAGCATGACTTTATGATTGAGTTATTCGTCCAGTAAATATTAGTAATTATTGGATTAGTGTAATAAATGCGATGGAAACAGTTGATTAATTTGGATAAATAAATGGTGTAACGAATTGAGAAAAACTAGTGGTGGAAGTTAGTGGTGTTCAAAAGGGAAGTGTTGAGTAATATATGATGCTGTATGGTATTTACGACAGCTAGCCCCACCTCTTCAAATCTTATTCTCACCTCCAAGCTGGTGAATCCTGGAAACCCGAACAGCCTTGCTAAAAATCCTGTAACCAACAAGGGTAAAAGGCAGCGTCAGGGTTAACGAGAGCGGGGAAAACGGTTCTCCGAAAAAGATACATCTTGTAAAATAAATCTTTTTCGACTTTTGATTTATTCTAAATGTTTTACAATCAGAAGCCAGATGGCTTAACACACGACAACGTACGCCACGAAATAAGGTTAAGTGCATGAAAACTATATTGGAAACCTGAAATGTCTTGACTAAGCTTCAAAATGAAGATATTATCTGAAGAGCTAGCTAAAATGGGACTACCTAAAACAATATGGATATAACGGCACTGCTATAATTAAGGTCAAGAAAAGCAAGGCTACTGTTCTACATCTAGAAAATTAAGGTCAATATGAGAAGACATAATACTAAAGACCAATTCTACGATGTATTCAAACTTAAAACGCGAAAGTTCCAACATCACGATGCTATAACTTTAGCTCTTGGGGACTTCAATGTTATGATATGTAAAGGCATATATGTACCGGCATAAAAACTAGACGGTTTTAAGCCAAGGAAAAGGTAACATCGTTACCGAAATACATATTGGCAATTAGTCAAATACAAAGTGTGGTGAGGAGACACCGTTAAATATAGTGTTGTAATAAACCACAGTCCTCACAATCCATTATTATTATTTTTCTAATGGTTGCTTAAATTTTATTTTGAAATTTTACATGAATAAAGAAAATCAAAATTCAAGAAGTTAAATTTCTCAACAGATTACAGAACAAAATACTTAATGAACGATCTGAAATATTCTATAAGTAAATGAACGAAAATATGAAACTGAAAAATAAATTCGAAAACAGAACGAATGGTAAAATAAACCAGACAAAAACTAGTTGATAAAAACAAAACTATGGTCATAAATAAATATAGCACTTCATACTATAAGGTTTACATCAAAAATCAAATTACGTATTGCGATGAATAGGGAATAAAAATTTTATTACTGCACCTTACTGTTGATAAGTTCAGAAGTTTACCTTTTTCATAATATTAGTATGAAGTTCTGATATTTTCAAGTCTACTCTGGCTATTTTATGATAAAAGCTCCAAGTTCTTGTTATTTATGTATTTTTAAATAAATCAATTTTATATTTCGTTGATTTATTTATGTTACCAACTGCTCTATGAATTAAGATATGAAATTTTAATAGCAAAGATGTTAAAAGCAAAATAAAACGAAGAAGACCAACCCACTAAAATAATGAGTGTGTAGAATCCACGAACGATACTTCGAAACTCGAGTTTCGAGCTTATTAGCTGTCATCAGTCGAAGATAGCGCAAGCTTATATATATGTTCCGAATTACCATTAATGTCGAAAGACACAATGGTGACATCTATAGTTAGCAAAGCTAACTGAAAATATTTCTACATGTTGGTCGTATAAAGTTAAAATCACTATTGGACAGTACGATTTTAATGACAAACATGTTAAAATCAAAATAAAACGAAGAATACAAAAATTCTAAATAATGAGTGTGTAGAATCCACGAACGGCACCTGTATATTCTCATAATTGAGTTTATCCCTAATTTATATCCTTCTGGACCTTTTTGTTCAAACCGTTAATTGATTAATTGATAAACTGTTAATGCAAAATTATCTTTTAGGCTTTTCGTTTTTCGCTACGTTTTTAGTTTCCTTTTTGTTTTTGTTTTCCTGCTGCCTTTAGAAAAATCAGCAGCGTCTAAAACATCAAGTGGTTTACCGAGTCCAAAATAAATACATTGAGAACAGACCACACTACACCCTTCTAGACACATAATTATTACTGATCCTTAATTTGTTATTTAGGTTATGGTTATTAGGTTATTAAACTTTACTATTTTTAATAAATTTGTTGCGGTTACACAGACCAGATTTATATTAAAATTACCTTTTCTGCAGAAACAGTAAGTATAGGTAATATAATTTTCTGTTTAGCTCTAAAATAAATTTGATTGACTGATACGGTTTGATTTTAGTATCTAAGAATCATTTGTTTATTGCTGTAAAACACTGATTATTACATTAAATTTATATTTAAAATTCGTTTATATTAAATTACTGTTTATATTAATAGCGGTTACTTGTAATGCCATTGCAAACTAAAAATAAATCTTTAAATGTCTCAATATTATAACGAACTAAACAATTCTTTAAAAATATTCAATACTATTAGCAATAATTAGGTAATACATACACCTAATTAATATATAATCGCTAGTTTGTTGGTATATTACTGTAATTAAAGCGGGTTAGAACTTCTTTGATATTTAAATTTAATATAAAATTATATATCATTAATGTCACTGTGAAAGAACCCTTATTATCCCTTAAAACTGTCTCACAAAGTTGTCACATCCACAATGAAAAAACAAACATTGAGTGGTTGCTTAATTTAAACTAAACAATTAAGTTAAAAAACAAACAAAAACAACAGTGAAAACATTAAAATATTAATTAAATAAAAGTGTTGCATGTGTGAAAACAATTCTTGATACAAAACATACATATATATATCAAAATCGTAAAATTTATATAAATAAATATAGTTGTTAAATTATTATTACTTTTTTTTACTATATTTATGTTTATTGAATAATTACGTTTACTTATTTTCCAGATTTCTCTCTTGTTTCATAATGTGTACATATTTATAAAACAGGTCTTTGTAATTAGGTAATTACACTGGAGTACAAATAAGCGAAAAAAGGATCGTGGCGTTTCTGAAAATAAAATGATACATCTTTAAAATATAATTTAATTTAATATACCTACATTATTGTAATATGAAACGTTTTCTGAAATATACAACTACCTCTTTAGATAATTATTACTTCTTAATAAAGTGAATTTTACATAGTTAAAAATACTTCAATTAGAAATTATTAAATGTGTTTAATATGCTTATAATAGCCCATTAATATAAAGTTGTGATGTAATAATAAGTGTTTACAAAGATTAAGTTTCTGATAACATCAAATTAGATATTTATTTATGATTTTATTCTTGCTTGGTTCTAGTGCTGTATTTTTTATAAACTTCATTAGAAATTCCTAAAAACCAAAAAATTGGTACGTATTTTTATTGGAGTTTTAATACTCATAGATAGTATATAATGTACTTTACCATGCCTTTAGTAGATACTGCAGATCTAAATACAATAGACAATAGCATTTGTGCCACGTCATGCCTTCATGCCATTTTTTTTTTCTATTTCTAGTCATGGGCATGGTTTCAGTTAATACTATATCAGCTTACAACTCTGCCTAATAGAAAAATATTAATCACAGCATTTTACAAAATTAACTTTTCAAAACATCTACAATCCAATTGATGTCATCATATATCTAAACTAAAGCAACACTTGATCTTGCCGAATCATCAACTATCTACCAGTCTGATTCTGTTGACTAAGACTGAATGTATACTCGAAAAAATAGAGAAGAAATTGTGTCCAATTAACAAACATTTAAAGAAACTTAAAGGAATTTACTTCAAAGTGCATTATTAAAATGTTCCAGAAGGTGAACAGACGTAACAGCAAAAACTGCAGAACAAGTAATATGAAAAAAATTGCAAGTTCAACAGAATTATTTCTACAACAGCCTATTATCTTTGTGCAAGAACTAAGACAACTGTGTTAGCAATAATAGTTTTATGTTAAGGTTAATATCCACGTTCTTCTGCATCCTTTGCTTATTATTTATCAAGTTAAAATTCTACGATATATTTTATATCTAACCAATATAAAAACGAAATCATTATATTTAAAAAAACACCGTTCATATCTCTATAAACCAAAGTATAAATATTAGGAGTACTTTTAGAACTTTAGTAAATGTTCAGGTCTTCATATTTTTCAGGTTTTAACAGTTCTTTGTTTGCAAGAACCACAAATGCTATTAGTTTAACAAAATGCTTACTGATAACATAAAAAGCGATGAAACTCTGCGGTTCAACACTTCAACATGTTTTCAGTTTTTTTTTCCTACAAAACTATGCAACTGCCACTATAACAAAGTTCTATCATAATCCTTCTGTATCATCATCTATTGATAATCTTCAGAAACAAAAACGTAAAGCTCTCTCTATTTCAGTGGCAAACTGCTTATATTTAAAATATTTTGTTGAATATGCTCCTTCAGGTAAAACATTTTTTGCAACATTTTTTTTAAAACGTAACTTTTTACCTGCCAAAGATACAAATTATGCAAGCTTTGTTAATATTAATGTCGTGCTCAACAAAAAGAAGACGAGTGTGTGGTGTCTATTTGGTAAGAAGAATTAACTGCACAAGTAACTAATTAATTTCAACCAAGGTAGGTAACTGTTATATTACTATAAACTTTTCACTAAATTTATAATCACTAGAAAAAATATCAATATGCAATTATAAAAGATTCAAAAAAATATATATAAAATAAAAATTAGGGAAAGGGAATTAGGGAAACCTTTGCATTTAATCTCATCTACGTACACTATCAAACCATTTGCAATTATACGAATATGTATTGCTAATGTTTTAGTAAATACAAAAAAGAAATAAACAAAGAAGAAAATTGGTTTGTTAATTTTCTAACTTTTATAGATTTCGCATCGCCACTTTTATCTTCAGGGCAGATAAACTGTATCTACGTATCGTGTGTCTAAAAACTAGTGTAATCAAGTTGTATCGAACCGTACAAGTCAAAAGCTGTTTGACTGATGTGTTTTAGACACTCTATACGTTGTAATTATTATCCGAAGGCGGACATTTGGGCGCAGCCGTTGAGGCGCGGCCGTTTCGGCGCGGAACACTTCGGCGCGGAACACTTCGGCCGAAGACACTTCGGCGTAGGGACACTTCGATGCGGACCACTTCGGCGCAAGAAATTGTCTAGTATTATTGTAGTGAACAAAATCTGTATGTACTTACAGGTAATAAATACAGTATGATCAATGAAATACAGTATTCGATATTTACAGTTTCGATACAATCACAAAAGCTTGTATGTATTGCCAGATTTAAGAAAAATTCATTTCTCTAAGCTACTAAAACATTAAAATCAAAATTCTGCAAATCTCTGCATAAGGAAGTAATTTGTAATAAGAATTTAATTTATTTATTATAAATCCCTTGTTGTTTATAAGACTATGTTTGATAATCATGTTAATAACTTTTAAAAAATCAAAAATTTTATAAAAAAATTTAATGACAGGAAAATTGATATTAACATTGAATATCGTACCACTGATAAATACTTCACGAATTTTCTCTCAGTAGGTAACACTTATAAACACTTAGGTAACACTGCTGTACTTATAGTCGAGTAATTAAAGACAAAAAGTACTGTAATAACGCAATTTAACCAATCCAAGCAAAACTCTGGAATTAATATGTGTGTACATAATAATAAAAAAAGGTTACTCTGATAATAGGGTAGCTTGTTCCAAACAGACTAATGGTACAAAAAAACGTTTTGTTTAAAGATCTCCGAAGGTTTTACCTTAATTCGTCGCGGAAGAATTTACATGCACCGAACTGTCTTTCCGTCGGAGTATGCCTGCGCTTAAGTGTCCCGGCGCCGAAGTGTGCTTGCGCCGAACTGTCCGTCGTCAAACTGTTCTAGCGCCGAAACGGCCGCACCCAAATGTCCTAGACCGATTATTAACTGATGCAAGAGTTAATATTTCAGGTTTGGTATTGATTCAGCGCTGCTACTAATTCATCAAATCAATTACATCTATATGGCTACTAGACACCAGCTCTAGGGGAAATTGGATGAATTCTGCAAGTAGTTAAAAGAGACTTCAAAGGCGTTTTTCTGGTTTCATACACAACTACAGGCCAACAATCACAACATACAAAAGGTCTTATGTCATTTATCTTACATTATATGCAAGATACCGTGTGAGCAAACAAACTAACCAATTATATTATATTATAAAAATATACAGTGCTATTAAATTAAAATGCAATATGTGCAATATACTCTATATTGCATTTAAAACTAATCAAGTAAAAGTATTATGCATAAGCATATTTAGACAACCAATAATATAACACGCTATTTTATACGATTTATATTGTATAGCAAATAAATAGCACTGTATGTACCTTATTCCTAACAAATATGGGTAAAGTCTGGAACAACCTTTCATTATTTCCTTTAAAGTTTTAATTTAAAAGAAATTCTTGATTTCAGTATTTTTAAATTTGTTTAATTTATTTTATACACACCTTGGCTATACCTTTGACTAACAATGCAAGTTTGGTTTAAATCAGAATTATTTACGCTATCTACAGCACTCCCAGGCAGTGCCAGACTTTGTTACATATGTAACCTATTTAGGGCTTAAGACATTTATGAGGGCTACATAGCAACAGTTTTTGTTTTGAAATGAAACATTTTAAGTCGTTTTGTTAAATTTTAGAAAGTTAAGGTAAGCCTATTGACCTATTCTCGCAAAAACTCATAAAATTTGTACCTGACAATCATTTTGCTCTTGCCTAACACAATAGTACTTCCTCGAAATACAGCCTTTGTTCAACTTGGTTTAGGTGCGTAATTCATCAATTCAACTAAAGTTTTTCCATTTCTTATTCTGAACCAGAAGGGTGATTCCATGGTTGACTCTAATGTTTCTTTTGCAACTACTGTTCCATTCAAAAAATAGCTAAATCTAAAATCGTAGTAATAATAATAATATAAGCGGATAGGACGAAAAAACAAAGATTTTTCAAGTTATAGTTTATTTAAATAAAGACCTTTTACAATGTATTAATTATAAATTCTACCTTTTGCTATCGTTTCACAATTGGTTTGATTGGTAAATAACAAGCTGTTATTTACTTTTAAAAAACAAGTAAATAACAGTTCATTCTGATTAGGAATGATATTCTGTAATTCTATGATGATATTTCATGATATGGTATGAATTTAATTACAGAATTCTGTATTAACTAGAAGTCTGTATCCTTTGCTTGGTATTTGGTATTTGGTATTTCTTTGGTGGAATATATTTCTAGGAATATATACATTCTATATGTACTTTTATCATCTTCCGAAAAATATTTCGTAATTAATTAATAATTCAAGAGATTCTATATGTAAATTAAAAACATTAATAAAAATTCCCCTAAATGATAGGATCTCATAGAAACTGGAAAACTAGAAAATTTTAAATATTCTACTACCCACATTTTAAATTAGCACTTCTGCATCCTTAACTTTATTTTCATTCTCTTGTTTACTTTATTTTCTCAATATTGTTCTATTTCTACTAATATTAATATTATTCAAACTCGTTGTGCAAACATGTGAAAACTCATCTGTTAATTCTAACGATTTAATATTCTATTTTAAATGATTATTCACATTTGTACGAACTTTTTTTACTTACTGATAACATATTATGTAAATTTCTGTGCACAGCAATGAAATTTTAATAAAGTGCAATTAGGAGACTCCAGGATGTAATATACTATCTACCTTCGATTTGACAATAATTCCTGCTAGGAAGCTATTCTTGGCACAACCTTCAAAAACAGATAAGACGAGTTTCTCAAATCACCATCGCCACAAAAGGAAGAAAAAACATAAAAATGTATTGAATATTTTCGCCTCCCGATGAAAAAAAAACTGTAAATATGTGGAGTAGCATTTTTATATTGGCCTCTATCTCATCGTATATTTAAATATCGGTATCAATACTACCTGAGCAGTATATATACAAGTTCCCTGCTTGTCAGCTGTGGTTTCGAAATGCAAAATTTAGGAAAATTGAATCATCAATTTTAATAACACTTTTTTGGGCTTACTCTAGCGATAATGCTCATTCGGTCAATTTCTTTCAGAAAAACTCACTATACAATATAATGGTCCTCTGCAGCTTCTCCATTTATGTATACAGATACAAAACTAACAATGTATAAGTAGATCCAAAGATGAATACATATTTTAAAATTAATATTCTGTCTCTAAGTTGTCCCCTCCCCCCCACTTATTTAGCTCAATGATAAATATAATCCTGACAAAATGAGCAGTTGAAACTATTCGAATAGTACGAGATGTTTGTTATGGTTAGAGTATTACTAAAGTAACTACATTAATGTGATTACCCATGTTTCAATTTTGGCAACCATCCTGGCATAGTAATCGATGTAATCGCAATGAACAAATTGAAATGTTATTCTACACTACATAATAACTGCAAGTTTTTTTCAAGCCGACATTGCATACGATTGCACTAAGAGAAGGATTAAATTTAACCTTCTAATGTATTATCAAATTATGAAAGCTTTGTTAAGATCGCATATCACACACACACTGTTGCTATTGCCAATGAGATTATTACGTAGCTTACTTTTGTAATTGACAAAAATAATTGAATGGTAAATAATAATCTGGTAATTTTATAGTAGGTAATTAAATGTTCAATTATTTTTATAGCATCATAGAAATTGATTAAGAAAATTGTGAAACTTTAATTAGCAGTAATTATATTAAATAACTTAATAAAATTATTATACTTTGATGTAAGATTCTTTCTGTTTTTTTTAATAAAAATTAATTGACTGCATCAGTTGTTTTTGTAATAGCCTGTAATATAAGCAAATGTGAAATCTACAAAGCTCTTCCATGAACTAATTGTTGGAAAATTTATATAGGAATTCTATATCAAAGTAAATTTATTTCATTTTATACATAGGCATTTATTTTATGCATTATTAGAGCATACATAACTACTATAATTTTGAGTTTATAAAAAAAGGATTCAGTTTACACGTTAAAAATACAGTTAAATCAAATGCTTCTAACTTTCAATCTATAATATAGGTATATTGATACGTAATACTTTCGTGACTTGGAGGGTAGCCATGAGTAGAAAATAAATGAAAGCAGAGTCTAATATTACACAAAAATTAGAAGGGTACTGTAACTCAGCATGTTAACCAGGCCAGAGGTGAAGCCCTTCTAAAATAAACACCGCTACAAGAATAGTCGAACACTTACCAGGCTTACCATTGCAGCGTTGTTGATGAATTATAAAAATGAACTGGGATAGAGCTGTGGCAAGCCTGTTAAAGTGTAGGTACAGTATACTGACAAAAGCAATTCAATAGACACGTGTAAAGACGCGGGAAGGAAATACAGAAAGGTTAGCTGAAGCATGTATAGATATATGGGCAACAAATGTCGCATGCCAGTGCTTAACCATGCTAAAAAATATTTTTATCGAACTTCACAAGAACAGTGTTTGCCAGTGTTTATCGCGGCAGCACATCCGATAACCTTGGCTATTTCTAGGTTTGTCGCTCTGCTCTAGAGTAGAAAGCTACTTTAAAACGCTTCAACAATATTTTGACATGAAGCTTTTTTCATTCGTATCAATATGAATTACACTATTTAAATACATGAATTCTTTGAAGAGTGTTGATTAAATCTTGACATTAGAATTAGGGGTTGTTACATTTAGAAAATTAAAGTGTGAAATTTCAACTCTTCATTCCGATTTTTTTTTAATAATAATCTTACACTAGCTTTTGATATGCTTATTGCTAATAATTTTGCAACACAAACACTGCCGCTAAAGTATTAAAGTTTGATAGTTATTATACTTAGGTAGGAGCAGCTAGTAACTATTCAGAATTCTGTACAATTAGTGTAAACAATCTCATCCATGCGCCGATCCAGACTTTCCATTAGGGGGGTGGGGTTACGGTCCTGTCAGAGTTTTTCTTTTACTTAATTTTAATAGTTTTTCTGAGCTGACGCTTGAGAAGGTACGCTCCATTGTTGCTACACTAACTAGTAGAGTAGGAAGAGTTGTAAAAAACGTGTTAATGCAAATCGACAATCTAGAACAAACCACTGAGAATTTCAACATTGCCATTCAATTCGAGCTTCAATTTAACAACCCATAATTTAAACTCCAGCATACACAGGATCTTCCAAAAGATGCTTGTGGATGTCTTCACCACTTCAGGCATAAAACTGCGACATCTACGAGATCGTACTAGGACATCTACTACAAGATCCTCAGCGTATGTTACAAGAAGATTCGTAGATTAAAGAGACTCATTTATATTTTCGACTAGTATTTTTTATGATTTCAGTTAATTAAAGCATTAAAATTATTTTTATAATAAAAATAAAATTCAACAGTTTCTTATTCTAGGAAAGAAAGTAAATCCGCAGGACTGGTATACATCCGACGTTTGGCATGTTAAAAAGCTACTGTAGTGAACTTCCCCCGGATTCGACTAAATCCCAGTAGGATCGACCAAATGATCATAGCAGTCGGTACCAAGAAATATGCGACGAGTATTTCGTCACTTAGGAGGTAGTGCTCAAACAAACAATAACTATAAAAAATATATACAGGGTGGAAAGCCATCATATAAGTAAACAACACAAAAAATGAACAATCTCGAGATATGACAAAATAGATCATAAATCATTGCTAATCCATTCCAATTATTTACTTTTGGGATAATCCAAATATTATTTACATAATATCTTTTTAGGTCGTCTATTTTTAAAACATTTATATCTCTCATATACAAGTTGGCTGTTGAGTTCCTTGCGAAACCTACGTCAGGCACGTATTTGTAGTCCTTGTAAAATATCAAAGGTTAATTTTGAAGTGTTCCCATGGTTCTAAAAGTGATTTCGCAGGAAAGAACCTTGATAAAATTTAATTTATAAATATTTTAAAGAAATACCACCTTTCCTACAAAGGATTTCAGTTCTTAAAATGCATTTAGTTTTTATTTATGGCTTTCTGTGCATGTCTATCGGCGAATTTTGTATAAACAAACTTCCAATCCCAGACGTATAAAGTGCAGCTTGTGGCCACGTGTGGATTGTGGTGGCTTACGCGGCAAATTTTTGTTCTAGAATCATTTCGAAGCTTTCATGGGCTTGTTCCTCATTGGGTTAAAAAATCAAGCTATTTCGACATAGGTTAGCTTAAAATGTTCCTTCTTTTCAATATTTAAAATGTAGTACAGATTCGCATCTAAAAAGTTCAGTTGGGCAGTGGGTCTCGTACCCTAAAGCAGCGTCCAGTCGGACGGTGGGTGTTTTACCCCAAGCTGGTGGGTTTGCCCCAGCATTTTGTGTCCCGTGCTATTATTGTGTGTAAGCGATTTTACAGTTAAATAATTATAGTACAGTTTAGAACAATACTTTTTAAGTGTTATATAGTACCGATGTTGTTGTTAGAGAATTAATCCGGTGGAGGATTATTTCGCAACTTTAGTTTGAGTGCCGTGTTAATTCCCGTTTATTTGACTTTTGATTGAGTTAATAGAATTTGTTTAATGCTAATCAACAGTGAATTTTGAATTGAACACATTAACTCATTTAATTAATGAAAAATTAATAATAAGAATACGTTATTTGTTACTCAACAAGTAAAATAACTATCATCGAGCAACATTCAAATAACTTAATCATCGTTCCCGCTAATAGTAATAATAATAAAGAATTTATTACTGATAGCAATTATGGTAAAGTTCAATTAATCTCGTTAAGACAATATAGTTCAGAATTCAGAAGATTTGTTCCCGTTTTGGTTCTTTAGGTCAATAGTTTGATAGTGAAAACTTATGTGTTATGGTCATTTTTTGTGGTTTTTGTGCAACGTTTTGAGCCTTCTGTTTGAAGAAATTTATGAAAATGAAGGAGATTTGTATTGAGATTACGTTCTTGTTTATGTAAGTTTAGTTATGTTTAATTTAATAGTTGGTATGGGATCCCGAAATATTTCTTGAATATTACGAATTACTAATGTATTATTTTGAAAGAGAAAACTTCTCTAAAATGTTTCATTTGTGTATTGTATTTTCAAATTTTTTACCTTATTCAATATATAGATTTCAAATTAAATTATCTTATGATATAGTTTGGCTCAACAAATTGCTAATGTTTTTGTCAAATAAAATTCAGTAGTATGGTTTGATAAGTGTTTGATTAAATTAACGTCAATTTTAAATGAGGAATCATTCCAAATTGATATCCTTAGATTCTGTTAACATCCATTTGGTGGCGCTCAACATGGTTTTATTTTTTTATTTGTTCCTGATTCCATTAACTAACTAGAAGCTTTTGGAATTAACGCTCACTCCTGTATTTAAATTTTCATAATAGAGATCTCAACAGCCAGTGCATTTATGAGTTGTACAGTAAGTATTAAATATTTTGTGTTAAGAAAGTAATGTTATAAATAACGCCCGATCGTGGAGCATTTTTTTGTGTTAAAATAAGTATGTTTCAATGTCGCCATCGCGGGGCTTTGTTTTTAGAGACATTTAGAGTGTTACAATCTCTATATTTTATAAAAACTGGCTACAAACGTAAATGACGGTTAATAGAAAATGATCTTGAAATTATTTCTAATGCGGTTTCAGATTGTGACGTTAATCGTAACTTTGTCTAACCATGTTTTCCTGAAGAAACCCGAGAGCCTTTACAAAGTGTACTTTAAACTCTAAAAGATGGTGCTACTAAGAAAATTTGCGAATTCTGTAACGAATAGTGTTAAGATTCTTCTCCAGGCATTATGTGTGATGCCTGTCTTCATATCGCAACTTAACATTTTCTTTACCTTGTGTGTATTTTTTAATAAAATTTTCAATGTTGAGTTAACTGTGTCAATGCATAATGTCAGCCTTTACGCAAACAATTTTATTTTTATATTTTATACACTTTATATTGTATTACAAGCTTTATAAATGTGTACATGAACCAGTTATGTGAAAAAATCAGACTCAATCAAAGCATTGTTTCTCACTAAACTAATCCGGGCAAGTATAGCTATAGAAACCGTTGTGGGCCACCTTAAACCTCACATATAACGATAAGTTAGTTACCCTAGCCATTGTTGAATAGTATAGACCAGTATAGAATATAAGACTAGTTTTCAAGTAATGTGTGTAACCAATCCTAAACTATGATTCTGTTTTTGGGTTACTCCCTAATAACCACCTTGATAAGTGAATAACTAGTGCCGAATTAAGCCTTAGTCTTAAAAGAACGTTTTGGGGAATAACCTCACACTATACGTAAAGAAAAACAAAATACTTGTTAAAAATGGGCATAGTATGTCGAAAATTTGCACTATACTAATTCAAATGCTTTAAAGCTGCATTCTGAAACTCAAACTGTTCGAGTTTGTAAACCACAACTTTGAAATTTATAATGTCCGAAACTGTAAGATTTAAGAACAAATGCAACGTTTAAAATCGTGATTGTAGTTCAGACCTAGAATTCAAAAAAAGCACCAAGATAACGTCGAAAGACAAAATCTAAAATGTGGATGTTGTGAAATAAATCTTTAGATTAAATATTTAAAAAGGATCTACCAAATTCGATACTTAAAAGTTAAATCTTGAAAAATTTGAATTTTTGATAATTGCTACCTTCTAAATGTTAAAAACTAACTTTTCGACTAACTGACGACGAAAAACCCTTGAAGAAGCTTTAATATCTTTCCCTACACTTACCGGAATTTTAGCAAAAATTGTCTGGCCATTCGCTGACTCTGTAAAACTTAAACTCACTGAAATATTTAAATTTTCAAATTTTCAAGCTCCAAGTAATACGTTTTAGTAACTTTAGTTACTTTTTATAGTTCAGTTAGACAAGAATGGGGAATTGTGACAAACAGAACAATTTAAATTAAATTATTGAAGTATTTTTTGTTAAACGCCATAGGAGTGCTTTAAAGGCAGTATAATAATTACAAATAAATAGAAGAACAGAATTCAAAACCGTAGATAAGGCTGATACTAACATAGCCAATCTATCCTGTCAGCAAACATACATCTGCCAGATGCTGATGCGCAGATAATGCCATGCAGTACTATAGTGTAGGCACATTTCCAAGTGTTCTATGAATGTTATTAGATTTATTCCGCATTCTAAAAAATATGAAAGACCTTTTCACACAACTACTCGCTACTCAATAACCTTCCCAAGTTTTGATTATATTCTGTGGCCGAAGCATTTTTTAAAACTTTATTTATTGAATATAATAAAACACATTTATATATTTCGTTTGCAGTCGTAGAATATATTTTATTATTTTTAATCGAGAGAAAACTTTATCTCTTTTAATATTTAGCAAACAAATATATTAATATTACTTTGTCTGTAATTATTTAACGAGTTTAAGACGAGCTTAAATAATTAGATTTGAATTAACACACTTAACAAAACAATTTTAGAATTCACATTTAAATGAGATTAAGCAAAATAATTAATTAAAACTCGAATGAGCCTTTATGTTTTTACTAGCAAGACAATTTTAAAATCCACACCTAGTTTTAATACTCACTCAGGATAAACACTTGTTGAATACTTAATAAAGACTTGTGTGTTGAATGAATATTTAATAAAGACTTGAGTGTTGAATGAATATTTAATAAAGACTAAAGACTTAAGATTAAAACAGAGGTATTTATACCGTATCTGCCTACACAGTTCTCTTGGTCATGAGAGAATAAATGCCAAAGAAGTTCTCATAGAGATAACATAAACTTAGATAGACTAGATAACATAGAAGCAGAAAAACTGTAATTTGATATCGTGAGTTTGATTATCTTAAGCAATTCTCATGTAACATGATCTTATCTATAGTGCGATTCTACGTAAGTTACTCCCACGTGTTATCGAATTGCTTACGTCAGCACACTATAAATATAAAAACATATTTAAATAAGCTTGCCACAAGTCGTTAATTAGTTCAATCCTGACACATAGTTTTCTTTTTTTGTGCAACATTTTTAAAGTGTGGTATCATATTTCGAATTGGCGAATTCGGGTGTTATGGAATACCTCGTAATCTATATTACCCGAAGTTCCTCTAGTTGACATAAAACTAGGGTTTATTATTAGTGCAAGTTATTAGCGAATAATCATGATGTGATAAAAACGAATAATAAAATAATTACCTGTTCCTTACACAACAAATAAAATTAATATAATTGAACCATATAATTGTTATTACTTTATATAAGATCGTTTGGAATGCTGCTTTTGACACGTTGGCAAGCTGCTATTCCTTTTTTTCTTTAAAAATTTAAAAACGGCAGTACGTACCAACTACATCCAGTAGTTTAATTCTAGTTCTATCCAAATTCCAATTCGCTATCGCAGTGTTTCCGTAAGTAAATATCCGTTTAAATACTAATTCTATCTCCGTATAGATTTTTTTACCTAATTATAGTTTCTCATCAATTTCAATTAAAATAACAAAAACAGTACGAACGATCAAAGACGGAACGAGGACATCAAAGAAGACAAAATTCGTGAGAATTCCTGTAGAATCTGAGCAGAGAAATCCGAAACGTCGTATCAATTCCCATAGTTGCAGAAGAATCTTCTAAAAAGAAGAAATACTAAAAAGATCTACATAATCCTTAAAGACTCTTAAATTTAGTATTTAGTGTTAGTTTTAAGTTACAATCGATAATGATTACGCACAACAAAGGTAATCCAGTTGTTATGTGACAATAAGTATACTAAGAAAGTTTGTCTACCTCTAGTATTCAATTGAACTAAGCTTACGTACATTTATTATAACGCCGTAGCTGTAAAACTACTTTATTTCAGCTATTCAAATCTTTAAACATAAATAATAATAATCACTGATACATCATTTATATTTGGAGTCAAGCGTTTATGGAATAAAGGTCCGAAACAGTAATTAACAAACCAAGTACACACATGACATATAATTGGGGAATCATATGCAAAGCTTGACTTCAGACACAGTAGCTATCTTATACCATACATTGTGGGGAGCCTTTGAGGCTAATGAGCTGTTTAATAGTTTATTTACTATAATGAATGTCTGTTATATAATTCTCCTCGCTCCTTGTTCGCGGGAAAGTGTGTCGTCGCGTATGGCTCAGTCTGTCTCGGCAACTCGACTTGTATGAGCGCAACATGACTGCGCGTGGTATCGTTTTAAAGATCTCATTGAAAGCTTTAATCGTTTTAAAGCTTTCGATGAGATCTTTAAAACGATAACAAGCACTGATTCGCTCTGAGCACCATTAATTGTAACACATTAAATGAACGCTTTGAAATTATTCTAAAATAGCTCATGCCAACTATCCGATCTGCAAGTCGCAGTAAATGAGAACTGAGTCTATATGTTTTTTCTTTCGTTTATTGTTTTAATTTTATTCGAGTTTAGTAACATGATCAACACTTAAAGTTACAAAGTCGAAAATATTGTTGTTATCATGACAGGCTGTAGTCAGTACACACGGATGTTCTTAAAACCGTTGTCTTACTCAATGCTTGTTTAGTCAAGTTTAGTGCTTAAGTGATTTTTGTTATTTATTTAAATAGTGGTTTTTAAGGATACAGTAATCTGGTGCAAATTATCAGAAAAGGTTATCTCCGATTCCACGTGGTTTGTCTGGTTAAAATTTCAAGTCAAAATATTAAGTTTAACTATGGGGGACCAATATATTTCAGACGAGTTTGGAGGGTGCTTTTCCAAGCTGTATGTAGCACTTGATTGCCTTTTTACATCTTATAGCTTTTTGAGTAGTATTTAAAGATTTTTTAGAATCTTGATCACGGTTAGAGGAATCATCAAGCTTGTCGCATTGGCTGGTATGCTTGCCCCTTGGGCACTTTTCCACCCAGAACTGAATCACGACAGTATGTTCGGTATTTTAAATTTATTTCCGTAAAAGTACAACAATGCGTTGATCAAGCCTACATTAGACAATTCTTCAGCTACAAGCTTGGTTTAGAAAATACATACATATAAATACCTCCGATGGAAACATCCTTCCATGGCACAGTTCTTCATCGTAAATGTCAAATGTTGATGTTCCTCATGTCGATGTCATTAGCAAAATAAAGGGTTTTTATTTCTTTCCTATTTGCAAGCCTCAAACATTTTTTATTCGAACTTTAATCCGCACCAAGATTGCCGATAGAGGAACATTTCTCTTTTTTCTTGTTAGCACATTTTATCAATTCATTGCAAGTTTTGCTATTTTGAAATTTTGTAGATTTTGAAAAGGTAATGTTCATATTACCACGTAATAGGTTATTGTACCTACTTTAAGAAAAAAAAAATATATATATAAAGATCTAAACTGAGCTATACTTAGTGTCCCGTTATTAAAACGAAATATTTTGATTACAAATTTTAACCAGATTAAGTGTGCTTATTGAACAACAGTGCATTTGAATTACCTGGGGATGGACTACATTAAATTAAGGTAAGTAACTTCTTTACTAAGATTATACTTTTTTACAGTCATGCATTTTTTAAGTTCACACTTAGAGTGTGATTTCTATTAAATCTATAAGTTTTCTTAAGTTTTAGCAATTGTTTTTCATGCGATGTAGTCAGCGTATGTAGTGTCGTTAGAATGATTAGTCTGATATACAGTCTGTAAAGCTTTGATAGTAAATTTCTAAATCACTAGACCTACTTCAAATTAAGTTAATAAATTAAATTATGCAATTTTATTCAATGACAATCGACATTAATTTTAACACAAACATAATAGAAGCACTGTAAACCTGACTGATAAATATTTAGAAAAATCAACGCGTGGAAAAAGGATAGAACAGGATAGAAGGGGAAACTAATAGGAGAAGTAACTTATAGTAAACAAAAACATAATGCTTGTACTATTTTATCGGTTTTGCTCACAGAAAGTATTAGCGATTCTTCTCTATTCATTAATTTTGCATATACTAATGGTAGGTTTACAGTCCGTATGATTTGGTGTGCGCATTTGGTCCCTCCAATTAACATAATATCTATTTGATTATTATTTATAATGAAGGACTTAATTGCTTGAGTATGTTCAGTCAAGCCATAGACATTCCACTTAACAATAATTCATCGGTGTGATTTGGCAGTTGTGATAAGGCTCACATGTGTTAATAAGTCCTTTAATCATGAATATTAGTTATGGCAAATCATCAGACTGTTGTAGAGTCGAGACTTGACTGGTTTCTATTGTTGGCTTCCTGCAGTTGTAGGCTTTCTTTAGTTTAGCTGCTTCTGCGTAAGTTACGCATAGTTGGATGCACTGCCTAGTAGAGGTGGGCGCGAAAGGTGGGCGCGTTACTTGCATTTTGTTTATTTTTTTAGTCTCTTAGTTGGGCTAAAGCTTCCGTTGTAGCTAAATATTAATGCACTATGCAATCCCTATTATTAGAGGTATAGATTGATAGAAAGAATTAAAACGACATTTGTAGGTGTCAGCATGTAATATATTGAACTGTTACATATTTACATGTAGGTATACATATTATAAGTGCAAGTTTACATATCGAACTAGTGAAAAAATCTATTGTATGAGTATGACTCTTTATTTCCCTTCGTTTCTTACTCAATTTATTTATATAAAGTTTGGGTAACTTTTTACCTCCACTCTTTTAAAAACGCCTTCATCAGTTGCGTTCTACAGACGCAATATTTAATTTAGGATAGTTAAAATAGATAATACTTAAATAATTCAGCAACATCCATTTTTACTTACTGACTATAACATATTAATACTTATAATAGTTATTGTAGCTATTCGTTACGTATATACCTAAGTACACAGATATATAAATACTTGCTAACAGTAAGTATACCAAGAAAGTTTCGAATACAATATTCCAATTTGCATATTACTTAAGGTTAGAGAAATTATAAATACTTCAGTAGCTAAAACTCTATTGTTTCAGAGGAAACGTTTGCTAAAATTAAGAGATCCAGTACACGCGTTCTTGTAAATTTGACAAGGTTCATTTGTAACGATCAGCCCAAAATGAAACTGAACCATTTGCTAAATGTAAAATCAGAATAATGTTCTACAATTGCATGGATAATTTTCAAGGAAAAGCAGATGCTATAGATTTCTTAATCTAGAACCCATGAACCACATATATATATATATGCATATTTAGTATGCAAGAATAAATAAATATTAGTGCAAGAGGATGTTTTGCGTTCACTTTAGTCTAAATGAGCAAGTATTCCATAAACACAATGAGTGTCCACAATATTGCTGTAATGATCATACTGTAGATAGTGTGTAAGTGTTATAAGGTGGTACCATAACCCATTAGAAGAATAGATGCACAGCTATCCCACAAAGCGAAAGATGGTGGTTTTAAAGACGCATTATGTTTCAGTATTTACTTAAATCTTCAGTTACGATTGAGGTAGAAATTTAAAATACATGCAGAATCAAGCAAATTGGATATTTATATTTTGCCTTTGTGTCCAAATGGCTTATTGATGTTAATGAAAGACTTAAAGAAACTACAAATGAGTCACTACTGACTTGAAGAGGTTAGAATAAGCAATTATATTTACAATGCATTTTTAAGCTTTGAAAAGGAACTTGGAAATATTTTGAAAGCAGGGAGAAGTAAAATATTTTACAATGTTAAGCAAGACCAGATATTTGAAAGGGCGAAATATATTTTACCTGTTAAAAATGTTATAGGCGTAGTATGATTTATATTAAAAATGTTGTCAAACTCAATGCTTGTTGATATCAGCGAATAACACGTAGCACGAACTAATTGATATTTAAGTAGTGCACAATTTATTTTTATCTAGATCTTGTTAATTTTTAATGCATCAATTTTAATTGCATTTATAGTGATTTGAAAACTATTAAATTTTACTAATTATGTTTTACAGCAAGAGTTTTCAGTCTATAAAATTTAATTAAATACATTCAATCAAAGCCACGGTCAGATTGCAGCCGAGCAAAATAATAATTAGTCTTAATGAGCTTTTAATAAAAAGTGGCAATTATAATGTATTGTAAATTAGAACAAGAGTTGTTAAACATAAAAGAGGTGCAATAGTTATGTTCGATGTTGATACTGCAACAAATTATTAATTGATGCTCCTCGAAACACAAGATGTGGAGTTTAACAAACACTAACCAATACATACTAATAATAAACATTTCAATACCAATCTCAAAAGAAAGTGCCAACATTCAGAAAGCTCAGTGAAACGGGAAGAGATCGACCAAGATTCTTCAAACCGATTTCACAAGAAAAGCCAAACCAGCCTCCCAATTATCAAAATCTGAAGATCTGGACATTAAAATTTAAGACACAGAAACTTGAAGAGCTATTGAGCTCTAACGACACTGTGACGGTGACATTGAAGAAGAGACATCAGAGGTGGAGTTTTCTAAGCTATGTAAGAGTTGACCTAACCAGTAATGCCCAATGTAGCAGTGCCATTGCTTTGACTATACCGGCCAACTACTTGGTAACATGTTTCCCATACGCCAGTGGACAGAGAGCCACAGACCAGGATAGACTTGGCTTTCCTACTGGATCCAAACTTAATCCGCAAGTACCTATCTTGAAAGTGGTGACCAATGTCAGTCCAGTAATAAAACAGAGCCGTATTCGCCGCGCATCTTTTCGACACATTTAATGAAATTTCGCAAGACGGATTTATTAAAGTTACAGCTTTAAACCAAAAAATAGTTCATTAGTATAATGAAAAAACAGTTCTAGGAAAAATGCCCACAGGAAAAAAGCCCACAGGAAAAATACTCACGGAAAAATGCTCACAGGAAAAAAGCCCACACGGAAATATGCTCACATGGAAAAAAGCCCATATGGAAATATGCTCACATGGAAAAAATCCCACACGCAAAATATACTCACATGGAAAAAAGCCCACACGGAAATATGCCCACATAGAAAAAAGCTCACATGGAAAAATGCTCGTTATAGTAAATGCAACGTATAAAGTTGCTATCAATTTTATATTTGCAATTATTATCTATCATAAGAGAATTCTCAAGCTATTATTATATCGAACTCAAATTTTATATAGCTAAATAAATAGACAAAAGGCACACTTTCTATGTCCAGGACAAATAAAAAAATCTCTTCCCCTTTTCCCCGCTCTGCTTTAGTAGGCACGTTTCATTATAGATAGGAAAATCTTTTTATTCAGCTTTTATGCAGTAAATTTACTAATGAAATAAATATAATGACAATTTTATAAATTTACAGAGCTACAAGAAACCGGATCAGAACGCTGTCATCACTACACGAAAAAAATGGCTTCACTACCAACAGACGGATTTAGTGATTACTTGAACCTATCTTTATGAAACAAACAGTGTTATTAATGTAGTGCTTTGTTTATAGGACAGGTTACGCATTCTTTTAACGAACAGCGTCACTATTTATCTATATGAAAGAAATTTCGTTATTACAATTAATAGCATTTTTTTATTTAGGTCATCAAGATTGGATGAGATGTTATAAGCATAGAATACCTAAGGATAGTCTTTCGTTGGATCACATTTAAACTGGAAACGGGAATATCTTAAAAATATTTGTATTATTTCAATTACTTATAATATGTATTTTATAATTTGTATTATATGTTTGTGTACTTTGTATATATTTTATTTTTCACTTGCATATTATTTATCGTTTATACCTGTAATACGAACTATATAAACAAGTCCATAACAACCAGGACATTATAGACGGGCATTATCATTTATAACGTCCCCTCAGCGTTAACCTTGCTATCGGTGCCGGCGTTACATTCTAAATGAATATAAACAGCGACCTTGGCCAACGACAACAATTATAAATTAAAGGTAAATTTTTACTCGTACGTATTCTAGTAAAAATTGAATCTTGTATACACCACAAGCGTTACTAAGTGATCATGCCCATCAGGCGACTTCCATCCCTCGATCTAACTGGAACATCGTCGTCCTCTTGACATTGTCATAATCATAACGCCCTTGTAGTCCAGTCAAATTAGCCAAATTAGCAAAAAAATTCACGTAGTTTTGAAAGTTGGTACAGTTGTTCTTTGAGATGTTCTGATGAAACTACTAGAAGCCTTTGAGGTTGGGAGGTGAGTGATCGATAGGGCAGCTGTTTAAAGGTACCTTTTTTCAGTTTTTCGCTAATAGCTCGAAAACCGTGACAACAAAGTAGATAAAATTTCTTACCAAAAAGAAGTTTTGCCGTAGGATCAATAGCAATAATAGGAGTAGAATCGGGGTGAACGATGAGTGAGCGTGGCGTTCTTGAGGGAGCTGGCCGGTTGGGAGCTAGGAACTCGTGTCGCCATTGTCGGCTACGACCTTTCCCAGCTACGTGTACAGTGTAGATACACTCTAGGCCAAACCCGTACCTTTGCTGGCCTTCACACCTGCCCCCCATTTTCTTTTCACAAATGCAGCCCGCATCACATTCCTCAGCTCACCAGTCACATTCCTCTCAATTCAGTATGCGCTATCGACGCTAATGCGTGCAGTTTTTTCTCGTGCAGTTTTTTATAACTCGTATATATTTTTGTTTAAGTTGAAATCATGACTGATAAATGTTTCATTTGTGAAAAGAATGTGATTAGTGATAAATGGGCAAAAAAAAGTGTTTTAGGCTTGATAAAAGCTAGTAAAACTAAGAGATATGGGAAGCATGTGCAGCTTAGTGATGTTAAAAGCATTGTTGTCGATGCCTCTTGCAGAAACACGTACACTATTAATTTTAATCCGAGTGTCACAATAATTGATGGTGAGTTTCTCGTGCATCGCATGAAGTGGCAAGTAAGATCCACTTTTTCCAACATTTGTGAACAGTAAATTATTATCACGCTACATTATGTCATCTTTTGTACTGTCGTTTTTGATGGCTACAGTGATACAATCAACAGAACTAAGCAGAAGTTAAAAAAAAGCTCGCTGAAAAGGGGAGGGGGGTTCATTCAAAACAAACGGTGACGAACGGAATGAAGGGGGTTAAAATAATGCGAAAGTTCGTTTTGTTCTCAGATTATTTAGCACTCCTTTCACAAAAAATGGGGACTGACATAATTATATAAAATGCAATTGACGAAGCAAAACAATTCTGTGGTTGCTGTTGTTAATGTCGATCTCGTGGTACTTTTAATAGCATTAACACCACCAGAGAAGGAAATATTCCTTGTCAAGGCAGGATAGTCGAAAACCCTTCGCGGTCGAGGGAAAGTCGAAACGAAAACATTTTCTTCCCAACAACTCCATCAACTTCCGTTGATCACAGAGATAGCAGCCATCTTCTAGGACCCAATATAGAAAACTAGCTGCTACAGGGAATGCTAGCTGGAAAACTGCCACTGGCAGTAGCAGGGGAAATTATTTTCCTGTCCGTATACCACGGTCTCTCCACCAAAGCGGATCATGACTGCCATCGCTACTCAGATTTTTTAAAGTCCAGCATCAAGCTGAGACCAGAGCTTTCCTTCCTCCCCTCTACTAAAGTCTTATCGAAACACCACACTTTTAGAGCCTATCAGGTACAAGAGTGGCTGAGCATCCTTAAACGCTGGTTGCATAGCAACGTTTAAGAGATCATGCCAACTTGATTAATTCTTCAAATTGCACCCTCTGTTCTTTTTCACGGAAATGTATTCTTAACTTCATTCTGCATACGGTAGTATGCCTTACTTAATTATCTAATGTGCATTTAGGGGTTGAAAAACATATCTTTTATAAATTAAATTTATCTTAAACTTAAAGCAAATGCTCAAAATGCCCTCCTGTGGACTCTGCGCGGGTTTTAAAGTGCCTCATCAGTACTTCCCTTGTAGACACGGCTCTAATCATATTTTTTGAATAAATAATTTAATTAGTGAATATGAAGTGTACAATTTATAAAAAATATTTTTTTCAACCCCTCAATGCACATTAGATAATTAAGTAAGGCGTACTACCGTATGCAGAATGGAGTGAAGAATACATTTCCGTGAAAAAAACAGAGGGTGCAATTTGAAAAATTAATCAAGTTGGCATGATCTCTTAAACGTTACTATGCAACCAGCGTTTAAGGATGTTTTCTGAAGGTCCATTTTGAGGCATTCACAATAGCTTTCACAATTTCTTTATCTTTTCAAATAAGGGAGATATTGCGTGTAAACAGCATTGTGGGACACCCTGTATATATATCCCATATTTTCGTATAGAATGGCTTTAACGCTAAACCTCACTGTTTTCGAGCTATTAGGGAAAAACTGAAAAAGATGTCTCTAAAAAAGCTCCCTCCCCCGCTAACCCCCCAACCACGTAGACTTTTATTATTTTTGTGTAATAGTTACTTTTTAATAAAGTTACTAAAAGAAAACAAGAAAGATTTCTTACTGTAATACTTAAATCACTTAAATTACAAAATATTACAGGTCGTTATTTGGTAATAAAGATCTAATGAGCTAGTTTATTACCTTATATGGCGCATTACTACACAGTAAAACCAAATACTAGTTTTTGCGAAATAATTATGTGCACACATAAAAAAAAATTCACACTAATTACATTACATCAATCTTTGCCATGTTGGCAAGTTCGATATGTTTGTTCTTCTTGGTTTGGAAAAATTGATCAAAAGAATAGTTGTCTATTGAAATATCTAATATCAGTTATGTTCTGTAAGTATAGATTTGCAGTGCAAATACTTCATTTAAGGCGAATTTTTCTATGGTGCTTTTAGTTTTTGCGTCCGTGTGGATTTTCTGCAGAATCTTGTGGGATACGTTCACGCACGGGTACTTTCGTTAAACTTCGCTAGATTTATTACATGGGTTATTAAATGTTAAAGTTGCAAGATATAGCTATAAGTTTACTTAAAGAAGACTAACTCCTGAAAAGAAGTTACAGTGCAACCAATAAGAACGCTGAACTGAAGAATCATCGAAAGACAACAGCTCAATTGTGGGATAACGGAAGAACAAAATTGAAGATTCTGCATAAATATCACTTCTATTATTGGTATTATTACCACATCTAAATCAATGAACAAGCGAAACAGGACAGCCTTTTGTTATATTATCTAATCGAGTTGAATCGACATGAATGATACCAAAAGAAAACTAACTTAGAACTTTTTTATTAAGAAAAGTTCAGTTTTTAAATTATTAAGTCTTTACAGTTAACATAAAAGAAAACCAGTCTGTTTTCTATACTAACATAGGTAAAACAATATTATAGGGGCTATATTTAATCGATTTCCATTAATATACTTAGGCAACCATTTTAACAAACAGTACATCATCTCAATATTCAATAGGTTTAGATCTCCTCAGTATTTCTGAGAGTAATGCTAAAATGGATATCTATATACAACTTTCAATTTGTAATATTTTATAACATCCTTCTCTGTTTATTATTTTTCAAATAATACAGCAGATGCTAGTATTATTTGATTCACGAAGTGAACAATAATGAAGAAGTAGGTACTATTTAATAGTAGTGCGTTAACTATTTTAGGTAACATTCGAACTAATTCCTGATTAAACTTTGTTATATGTATAAGAAATTATAAAATTTAAGAGTGTGTCTTACAATGGTTGAAATACTGATTGTGAAACGTATATTACATCATAAAAGGTAGCTGTAGTTCATGGCTACTTTTTAAATTAAATATTAACATTAGGTATTTGATTTATATTTAGAAGATAACTATAAATCAACATATGTAAATATATTCATTTGACTAGAATGTAAACATACCCTTGCCGTGGTTACCCATTTATTACCCTCGGTTATTATCTACCACAAGCTAAAGCTCGGTTGGAATAATTCATATTGTTTTCATAACTAATTACGTTATATATATACTTTAACATACCTACGCCTAAACTATACTTGTTAGGAATATTCAATAAACAAATTTAAATAAAACAGAATTGTGGCCAACTTTAACACTTAACATAATTATTGTGAACTTTTTTACTGATTTAAAATACATGTGATATAAGTGGGTGCGTGCAGTTATCAACGCCAAGGTAAGATATTTGAACGGCTTAGAAGTAAAAAGGTTTATGTACATTTTTAGTAATTTTCAGATAATCAGCTTCAAAAAAAAATGTTGCATGTAAATTACAGTAGTAGATGGGCTCTAAGTGCTAGAATCGTTTTCGTATCAAATTATAAAACCATTTAGCTATGGTGCTCTGTACTTGATTCGTATTTTAATAAAAGTGCAGTTAAACCTTTTTACTTTTGACCCCCTCGTTTATTAAGCAAGTCAAAATCAGTTATGTACAGCCAAAAAAGAACAGTCAGTATGCAAAGCACCTTACACATTTGAATAAAAAGGTACAATAGGTTCTAATTTAATGATTTTCATTATTTATTTTCTTTTGGTAATAAAATGTAGGTTTTATTTATAAATGTTTATATGACTTCGTTTATATATCTACTGTAGAAAATTACAAAAACCAACCTAAAAGGTTATATATTTTTGCATGAAAAGAAGGTGCTTTTTGATTTGATCGGTGTTTATCTTTTGCTTCGCTTATATAGGTGGAGGTTCGACAAATTATTTTAAATATGCAACAGGAAATCTTACATATAATCATATAAGGGAAGCAACAGAACCAACTTACTTAAAATTGAAAATTTTTAGCACTTTGTTACTATGTGCTTTTCCATCTTACTCGGTGAGCTACATCTTAGAGCTCACCGACATCGTTCATTTAATACCCCACAACGATTGGGGATGGTAAATGTAAATAGTAAATAGTGAACGAGATAACCTTGTTTCCCCTATCATCATGAGAGCTGTCCGAAAGTTTCTCGATGGGGCTGTTTTTAGTCAATCGCATCCATGGTTGAGAGCAGAGAGTGGGAAGCTTATTCATTCTCAGAGATATCAAAATCGATCTTTTGCTCGATGCTTTTATATTTAATATTCCAAAACCAAACAATGATATAAACCTTTATCGAAACTCACTTTATCGATTTATCTCTGCGATGATTTATTTATTTTTTTGTATGTTTACTAAAATACTTTTGGCAGCCCCACTATTTGTGATAGTGATTAGTTATTATAGACGCACTTCGACCATAGCATAAGTGCATCATGGATGGTCACTAGGTTCTTTATTTTACCACTAGGTCATTTTTCAACTGAGATCTCAGAGGTCGACAGTTCGACTCAAAAACGTTGGGTGATTAGAAATTCAATAATCCAATAGTTTGGTCAATCAATATCGACTACTATAAAATGGTAACCACGTCTAACCAAGGTTTTTGATAGTTCAAAAATCTTGCCATAAGATGAAATAATTATTTATCGTAGAGCATACAGTGCTGATCCCAGCACTATCTTTGTAAGTTTCGCTTATATTCCATTAGATTAGCATTTGGATTTAGATCGTTTATGTTGAGAGCATTTTCTATTCCATTGTGTCTTAAGTGTGCGTTGTTTCTGTATCGAATTTCGTTAAAACTAGAGATAACGACTTCCTGGGTAGCCTTTATGGAACAAGTATAAATAAAACAGTTTTATCAAATTGTGATATAGATATATTTAAACAATTAGTTCTACATAAAAACATAAGCATCCGAAGAAAATAGCTATATACTAAAAACAATATAAATCGAGTAATATGGCTGATTATCTCATTCAACCACTTTTTGTATAACTACTAGCTTTTACATATAATCACCTCATTTGGGCTTTAGAATTATTATCGTAAACCGTCCACAAAATTTCTGGTTTTACCCCCCCCCCAAGTCTCTTTGCCGTAAATGCATTTCATTTTGTTAAATAATATAAAGTAGTGTCGTAACATGCTTAAATTCTAAAAAAACCTTTATAAAATACTCTTAGTCATAATAGCTGTCTGGTGCCAACACTTTGTTTCATTTAACAATGTTCAAGAAATAATGAAATGAGATTGCACGCATTTCTTCTAAAACACCCTTCTCTGTTTATACATCCTCAATAAAATAAAATAATGCAACATTTTATTTTGTTATGAGAGTCAAATCAAATTATGTATGTCTTGTACATTGTATTCCTCAAAAAAGTGTAAAGAATGTTTGCTGGAGGACCACTATATCATTTTTCACGTAGTCTCAAGATTAATTCTTGAAATGTGTCTTTTAAATAGTTGAAATACTTGTATCTAGGTACATTTGCAACTGTGTTAATACATATTTGGAATATTTTCCAAGATATTAAATAATTTTTAATTCCCAATTTAATGCCACGGTGTAACTTATACATTTAATATCTTAAGACCAGATCCGCCCAATAAAGTCCTAACTGCTTTTAGGTTACACCCAGTATTACGCTAAATACATTAACTTTATCCCACCACGATGGGAACCAAGAATAATTCTTTTGACTTCAAACGATTTGCAATTTACAACTATGGATGAACATAGATGAAACAATAAATAGATATCAACTAGACGAAACAAAAACAGTCTTGATCATTTATCGAAATTGTTTCACTTGACAACTTCAGCCTTGCTACCTTGCAATAGGTCTATCATCTGTATATCCTGTACTCAAACCGTTAACTTACAGAAAAATGCGGAAATGTTGTCATGAACTTACCGAATCCAAAAATTTTCATAATTTTGTGTCAAATTATGCTTGTGTCTTATAAGGAAAGCTACTTGATATGATGCATTGACTTTCGTACGTTATCACTGATTTTTGGGCTACAGGAAAGCCTTTACAAGTTTTCACTATGACAACTTGTATTCATGCTTTTCTAGAAATTGGGGAGTTGCTATTGAAGCAAGTCGTATTATTTTAGTTACACTTATTGGAGGATATTTAAATAATGTTAAAGCCAGTTGACTTTCGAACATTAGTAGGATTCGGCGAAAATTGGCAAATACAGTTAGCTAAATGGAGAACAAAATTTGAAGTGTCTGTAACCTGTAAAGGAGGGTATACAGAAAACATTCCAAATGTTGCAATTAAAAACGATTGTTTCTGTTATTATATCCATTGAAAGATAACTTTTAAACACGCCAACATATTTATGTTGACAGTCCTAAGCCTGTGAAAAGTGTGAAGGAAAGTTAACTATTTATGGATAAATTTTATAGGTATTGCAGAAATTTATCATTAAGTATTAATGGTAAGATGTTTATACCTACATAAGTATCAAAAACCATATCTTAATGTTATTTACAGAATTTCAGAATAAATTAGAAATTAACTCGAGAAGATGTTTCTAAAGAATACCTTAAGGTTTGGAAACAAATTTTAATTTTACATTCATATCAGAATCGATATAAATAATGGTATGGTTTCAGTGTACTTACTACACTGAAGTACATTAGGAGATTTGGAACAGTTGTGCTAACAATATATTGTTAACATTTAAAGAATCAGAGACTGGTATTTAGAAATACGGATTTTAACTATGGCTATTTAAATTGATCATGAAGGCTAGGCTTAGGGAAGTTAAAATTCTACATGGTAGTAACACTATTAGTCTTCGTAATTTAGATTTTTGGTAATACAAAATTGGAGTGTATCAGACTGAAGAACGCAACGTTTTTATTATAACGTTTACTTAGAAATAATAAGATAACATACTAAAGAAGATAATTAGCAGAGAAAGGCAGAGATATACATAATGGAATGATCAGCTACGGCTTTGAGTTGCAAGACTGCATTTGATAGTATTACATCTCAACTAATCAAGTCAAACGTGCAATAATCTTTAAAATTATTATTAAAAGCGAAAGTAAAGTAAACCGAGAGTAATATAAAAACACAAATCATTACCTTATTAGGAATATTGCAATATACAAATTTAAGCAAACCGTTTTTGTCTAGATGTAAGCACTTTTTGCCAACTCGACTTTACGTTGCACAGTTTAATTATCGCAGTAAATAATATAGTTCATAAATCTGAGCTAATTTACACATAACATTTTATGGAAGCTTATATTCAAGTTAATTTTCTATGTATAATGCATTTTTGTATTATAAAATTAAGACCATCAGCTTGTGATTTTAATTATTTGTATAACAGTGTACCTCAAAATGGCGGATTAGTCAAAATATGAGAGATATCTCGGTTACTTGCTTTGGGAGCGTTGAATTGTTTTATAGTCGTCCTGTTTTCATGTGAATCTTATTTCTCGTTCTTAATCAAACGTTATCATAGATTTATTTTTGTTATAGAACCGTTTAATAAAACGAAACGACTTTAATTCATTTTATATGGTCAAGTAGTCTCTTCAAAGCAATTTGATCACTATGAGATTTGAAAATATTGCATCTTAAAATACTCTAGTTCTTCGAAACTTAAGCTTAAGATATTTTAAAGGTGTACAAATCTGAAATTCTGGATTTAATTACTGATAGTATTGACATTTATCTAAACCAGGCTCTAATGTTATATGCTTTATAATTCCTCAAAGTTATTGGAATTTGAATAAAACTAGCTAATATATTCTCACGGTTTGATTAAACATATTGATAAACATTGATGAAACTTGAATCATTTAGGCATACAACTATAAGTATTTCCCGTATACAACCTATAATAATAAAAAATTGAGGACACAACGAAAAATAAAATTACAGCCCACAGAACACTTCAAGTACCACAATATACCAATGTTTGTTCAAATCCGAACCCATCCCTAGAAGTTCCTATTATGAATTCAAACCTGTTAGCATCGTGGAAAAGCCCGTTCACTTAACGAAATTACATCTTTAATATATACTTTGTAATAACTACTTAAAAAATGGCCAATAATGTAGATAGTAAATTATTAATTAGTGATGTGGGGCAAAAAAGACCGGCGTTAGATATATATCATGAGGAATAACTAGATTTACTTTAACTCTTCTATAAAAATCACATTTCCGTCTTAATACTCATGAAAATAAAATTATCACTTGTGTCAAACATAACTGCACAAGTATTACATTGCTCTTTTAGTCATGTATTTAAACCATTTTGTCTAGATATTGTATTTGTAAAAAGACGAACTAAATAAAAGTTTAAAAATTTATAGCATTTTTTGAACCCTTTTTAGTCAAATCGACTGCTAATTTGAGTCACTCTTCTACAATATTAAATGTTTACAAAGGAATATACTGTTTTCGGAACCATATTATACGTTTTACAAGATATAATTATAGTTGAGAAAAAGTTAGATTCTGATAATTTGTTTCTAATTCTGAAATTTAGGAAACTCCAGTTTCTGGCCCTGGAATTGTTAGTAGTCTGCACCTTATGATAAAATATGAGAGGAAAGGACTAGGCACCACTTAAATGGAAATCTAAGGACCAGTCGATTTTGTTGATTTTTATACCATTGGATAGATAATAAAAAAACGAAAAATTCATATCCATGGCCCAACACGGAGAAATTCATAGGAAAGCCGCAATTCGGCATTTTAGAGCAACATAATTCCCATTTAAAATGCATTGCTGTCAATCAATTCGTCTCAACAATAGAATCTGATACTAACCCTGTCAGTGGCTCTAAAACTTTTTAAAATTTTGAACGAAACAATATAAGGTTTTAGTAAGTTTTGTTTTCTCAAGTTGCACATACTTAAATATTTCAAAATTTGATTGACATTGGTTTGACAATTTATTCTAACCTTTTTATAATAAATATTCAAAAATAAATAGCCTTTCTTGAAGTAAATGTTCATGAAAGAAATCGAATAAAGCCTAAATAGAAATCAGTTAGGTATTGACTTATACAAACATGCAGTTTTTGTAATTGGCTATTGTAAAAAGTAGATTTTAAACTACAATTTGTGTATTTTCTTTTTAGTTTTTGTATTAAGCAGAATGTAACTGAATTTAAATCAATTGAAGATATAAAAATATTGCATACGAAAAGGTATTTGCGTATAATAATATTACAACTATTTTAGAAACCAATAATTTAAATAAATCATTTTTCTGCTAATGGCATTATTGTCAAAATGATTGAATTGTATGCTAGTAGTGCTGTTGAAAATCGACAATATCCATTTTTAACTAATTCTATTTAATACAAGTTTTGTAAGATGCAGTATTACGTTTGTGAACGAGAAGGACGTCTAAAAGAATTTCAACGTTTCAGTAATTTAGATATTTATCTAGAATATCAACAACTTGCAACCAAACATCGGTTAAACAATGGATTACAACCCAGAGATATGGACAGAAATGATGACGTTTTATTATTCATGCAAATTGCCACACACTTAAGTATAGTGCAAACCATTGATGTGGATGTAGGTGATGAAGACAATCTCAAATTCAACTGCATAGTTCAAAGACGAAATAAATATTTTATATACAATAGGCAAAAATTACTCGGGAAGCGCTCTTTAAAGTAAGATTGGAAGTTTACTCTTACAAGGAGGACCTTCTTTATTTCCAGAAATGGGTTCTGCATGAAAAGACATGTTCCCCAAAATATCGTCGATCAATTCAGCACATCTTATTGTTTTCACAAGGGCTACCATATGCTGAAACCTGTATTAGTCGTCGTACCTGATGGATATATTTTAGACGTTCACAGACTGTATTTTTCTGATTATAAAAATAACAATGCAGCTTTATTAAGAACACCACATGAGAATAGAAGACGATGTGAAGATACAGAACGGCTATGTAACTAGTTGGTTACATAATGATGATATAATAATTGTTAATACAAAAGTTAAAATGAAATAAATAACATACACAAATACTTAGTTTAAAATCAACTTTTTACAAGACAAAAAAACTGCATGTTTGTATAAGTAAATGCCTATTATTAATCCATAAACTTTATCTTCAGCATGCAAAGCTGTAAATCTTTTACCCTCATTTTTAATTTTAGAATGATTTTGCTTCTAAATCTGTGGTATGTAGCCACGTTCAATGTTAGCTACCATTTTAATGTATCCCACTTTCATCTAAATGTGTAAAAAATTATTGTTTCAATACTTAATAAATACTGTACCTTAATAGTTTTTAAAATTTTATTTTTATGTTTTAATATGTAGTTGTTCTAAAAAGAACAACTGTTAATACAATCTGGTTACATTTGGGTATTTTATAGAACGATACAACGTAGTTCTTCCCATTTGATAATCTAAATCTTGTTTAGCATAAGGAAATAAATCATTTGAATAAGTAAAGTGTGGTTTCTTTTTAAGAAAATTGCAGTTTTTCCTTGATAACTCTTCATTTAAGAAGCGTACATATCCCATAGAATAAAAGCATGTACAGCTATATTACATGAAATCAGTACTTACTGAAATTATGCTTGCAGGTTTAGTAAAATTAGTAGTTTCTTTTTATTTTTTTATGTAATATTTAAAATTGCCTCTTGTTCCTGCCCCAATAAAATTATTATTCGATATTTTTCATGTGTATTTATTTCAAGAAACCCTATTTATTTTCGAATATTTATTCCAAGAAGGTTAGAATAAATTGTCAAACCAATGTCAATCAAATTTTGAAATTTTTAAGTATGTGCAACTTGAGAAAACAAAACTTACTAAAACCTTATATTTTTACATTCAAAATTTTAAGAAGTTTTAGAGCCACTGACAGGGTTAGTATCAGATTCTATTGTTGAGACGAATTGATT
Organism: Agrypnus murinus; assembly: GCA_929113105.1. NCBI lineage: Eukaryota > Metazoa > Arthropoda > Insecta > Coleoptera > Elateridae > Agrypnus > Agrypnus murinus. The sequence continues at coordinate 17,966,300 of OV816028.1, read as the reverse complement.
GACAGCAATGCATTTTAAATGGGAATTATATTACTCTAAAATTCCGAATTGCGGCTTTGCTAGGAATTTCTCCGTGTTGGGCCAATGATATGAATTTTTCGTTTTTTCATTATCTTTCCAATGGTATAAAAATCAACAAAATCGACTGGTCGTTAGATTTCCATTTAAGTGGTGCCTAGTCCTTTGATCGAGTCTTGTAACTAATAATGTCATGTTCAACGTGTGGTTGGTTGGAAAAACTGGAATTTTGGAATATAATCGCCCTTCTTAAAAATTTAAAAGAGGGATGAACGTTTCTTATTGCGGGAAGAATTTCTCTCAGTCAATGTATAGAGACTTTCTAGCAATATTATTGTATCGTCATATTTTTTTAGGCCTTTATGGGGAATTTAGGGTTACGGTATTCAGTTTAGAAGTTTCCCATTTAGTGTTTTAGGTGATAAAGAAATTCAAAGAAGTTAGTGGAGTAATCTGGCCTTTTGAATTGTGTAAGGTAATCGAACTAGTTTCGTGAGGCATTATGGCACCTATTAGTATTTAATAAATTTGAGTGTATTGTGTAGAAATCATATGTAAACAATTTTTAAACGGAGAAAGTTCAGACTTCAGCAATTGCGGTCCTGCATTCTTCCAACAGCAACAATAACGTGTGAAGATTTTTTGTGTCGTTTAAAATAACGGCCATTAAGGCTTATAATGTTAGAAATCATATGTAAACAATTTTTAACATTTCTTTTAATTGGAAAACCAACTAATAATTAGGTGCTCGAAATTTGTTTAGGATAAGTAGTGACAAAATAAACCATAAAAATGTTAATAATTCAAAAAGCGGAAATGATTGAGAGGTCGAAGACTTATGTAAACGCAGAAAGTTCAGAGTTCAGCAATTGCGGCCCTGCATTCTTCCAGCAGCAACAATAACGTGTGAAGATTTTTTGTGTTGTTTAAAATAACGGCCATTAAGGCTTATAGTGTTAGAAATCATATGTAAACAATTTTTAACATTTCTTTTAATTGGAAAACCAACTAATAATTAGGTGCTCGAAATTTGTTTAGGATAAGTAGTGACAAAATAAACCATAAAAATGTTAATAATTCAAAAAGCGGAAATGATTGAGAGGTCGAAGACTTATGTAAACACAGAAAGTTCAGAGTTCAGCAATTGCGGCCCTGCATTCTTCCAGCAGCAACAATAACGTGTAAAGATTTTTTGTGTTGTTTAATGTAAAGGCCATTAAGTGTTATAGTGTTTTGCTTTGGATTAATGTGAGATTAGAATTTAGCTTGCCATTTTGTTAAATGATTATGCTTGAATTCCAAAAAGCATCACCGTTTGTATTTCTGTTTACTATGTATTTTTTATTTTTGTGGGTTTCAAACAATACGGAAATATGTGTATTTAAGGAATAACTATTGGATCTTTTTCATTTTGTATTAATAAACAAACATTAAAAGTAATAACCATCTGTTATAGATTTGCTCTACAAACTATTTGTGGTAAGTCCTTAAAAAATGAATTAGACAGAAATCTTTCCCAAATTGTAGATCCCCGTCAGCACTTTTCTTAATAATAACAAATAATTTGGGTGGCGCCCTCTATAGTGTTCACCTAAACATAATTTGAATAAGTAGTCTCAGTCGAAAGATGTATTAGGTAAGTATTAGTTTTTTATTCTTTTATTTGTTTAATTCAGATTAATATTGCTTAAAAATTAATGCTCGTTTGCATTCTTCTTTTATTTATTTATGGAGGATTTTAAAATACAGGGAAATGCTGTTTCTTTCCCATACAAGTAAGTTCAATCGTAGAAACTGTCGTTGCGAAAATTACCGTTTGTGTTTTTGATTTAAGTTGTATGACAATTTGTGTAACGTCTGCGAAATCTTGCAATTGCCTAAGGTTCAGTGTCTACATTTCTCTATAGTTTCTGAAGTCCTATAGCCTATAGTGTGCGGTGATAGTGGAAACCTAAATGGAAATGCTTGTTGTGGTTTATTTGGTATAGTTGTTGATACAATTGCTATCTTCTTTATACTGTCGGTTTTTGGTTCGACGTTCATTCATCATTCTCTTCTGAGTTTCTCATTTTATCGTCGGCTATTTTTCTTAAAATGTTATATTGGTTTTCATTTTTCTATCTAATATCCGATAATAATTATTAAGGATTATTTTAAAAATAAATGAATAATAAAATAGTCATAGGAATTAAATAAACATAAAATGAAAACTCGTGGAGCCAACTATGATATGTTGGTGTGTTGAGATTTATTAAAACTATAGCTAAAAAACAAAATAGAATATTTTAAAATAACAACCATAACAATTTGATCTGGCCTTAACTTTAAATTTAAGACGTGCTTTAACTTTTAACGTAAATTAAATGCTTAGTAAAGATTATAGCACTTTTGATATAATACATCAAGGTAAGACCCACTAACCCACTGTTTGAGAAACACTGCATTTAACTGAGAGGTTTTGTAATAAAAAATATTTTATTATAACTAACGAGAGTAATTAATTGCCAATTATAAAAATATTTTTAAAAACAAACAAACAAAAATAGGTAATTAAAAATTGCCAAAGCTGTTGCCTGATAAAGATATTTATCGCTGTTTGTTATAAAAAACTGGCACGCATTATTTATAGTTAAAAATTTAACTATGTACTTATGGTGATGTGTCCATGAAAGACTATTTACATTGACTGTAATAACCTAATAACTGTCCTAAATATAAAAATTTTAGTAAGTACAAACACTCTTTACTTTCTTATAGATCATTTCTTATTATCTTCGTCTGTAGCTTCTACAATAACTTAAACTCCAAATTAAACATGCAATAAGTAATTAAATATCCTGAAAAAGATTAAGTTTGCATTCTTTCACCAGAAGAGATTATTGAAGAATCTGAAAACTGTATTGAAGAACCATTATGGTATCTGAAGATTCCACACCCTATTGAAGAAGATTATTAGATTTATCTAATAGCAACGTATCAAGAAAGTCTGCGACTACTCAAAAATGTATCTAGTTATTTAGTTAATAGTTATTTAGTTTAAGCATCAAAATAGTACTTAGTTGCGTATGTTGTGCTACTAACTAAAGTTTTGCAGTACTTGTCTGTAGTTATGCGTCATCAAAAATAACAAAATAGTTAAGATTTCTAACTTTCCTTGAAAGAATTTACAAAAATAAACTATTTTGTACAGTAGATTCTCTAGAATCAGCGTTGCAGATATCGATAGATTCAAACAGTTAAGCCAATAGTCTTTTTAACAGCTAGAGTTCAGGGTTAATCTATGGCCCGCATATATTTATCGTATTGATATTCTTACTTCGTCTCGGCTTTAATCTTCTTGTTTTTTGTTTGTTTTTCTTGTTTTTTGGCATTGCAATGCTTGCATACCCTATGCAAGAGTGTACATACAGTATACCATCCCCACAAATATCAAAAATTGTGCATCTACCTACTTTAGAAACCACAGCATTGAAGTTAATAAATATAAAAGGCTAGAAAAAAAAGGGATGTATAAAAATAGAAAGTGCTTTTACCAGCTATTAATATTAAAAATTGAAAATCGGCGTAAAAAATTAGAAAAGCTTTAAAAGTGGTAATTTTTTATTTTCTTTATCTATTTAGGCATGGTTAAACCTAGTGATACAACCTTTAATAATGTGACGAAATATAACTATAGCTAACGCAAATCATTGTTACGCTCGAAACAAGTAAAACTTACCGTGTAGTGCCTCAATGACATTAAAAAACGATAGTCGTTTATTGTTTGAACAGTTAAGTGAATAATAAGCAACAAGCACCACTAAAGTGTCTATTAAGGTAAGTATACTCTTTTACTGTAATAAATAGTTTTAAATAGCATTGTGTCTACTGTGAGAGGTACAGAATTTCAAACAAGGCACTCCTAGACAATTGTTTCGTCCTAACCTTGCACTCATGAGCAGATCAGCAGGATTCGATTGAAATCCTGCACTTCTCCGAAATCTGCGGTTCTACTTACAACAAATGAAGAAAATAATGAAACAAAAAGAATTTCAAACAAAAAAATTGTGTTAATATTTCTATGCTTCTCATAACATTCAAGTCAACAACAACAAAAGGAAAGAAGTATTAAATATACAGAGTTTTCTTACTAGAACCGTTTATGTCACTATTAGATATGAACTATTATACTTTGAGTCTGGGTGCAATCTCAGAAACACTGTAATTCACGGATGACATCATTAGATGCCAGTACCGTTAGCTTTCGACATTAATGTTATTTTGAGGTTTATATATTTAGGTAGTACCGCAGATGAGAGGTGTAGGACTTTAAGCGAAGAATTCAATATTGGTAATATTTTCCAGAATAAAATAGATAATTTGCCTTCCAAACAATATTTCAATTAAACTTTGATTATTATTCATCCATATTTACCTATTTTAAAGTGTGTTGCGTAGAATAATCCTCGAAGAGTACTACTAACACTATAGCACGTCTTCATTGGCTCTTCAAATACTAAAAGTCTATTTTTATTATTCCCCTTGCCTATTTTACTGGATTCGAATTTTTTTAAACTAATAGAAACTAACACCATTAGAGTTATATTTTTATTATTTATTTATTTTATATACAATTTATATACGGTCAACTTAACAGTTCTAACGTTTGCTATGGTCAGGACGTTTGTCCAAACCCAGATTGTGATGAAGTGCTATGTAAGCGAACTACAAGTTTATAAAACTTTACCGCATTGGTTCTTATCCTGATTACATTTAACTTAATCTAGCGTGGTTTAGTAAAGTTAGTTCTTACTGTTTTGTGGTTGCCTCTTCATTTTTTAAACACTTCTAATGCTGATTCATATCTTAATTGAATTTTACATCAGTTTTAGGTCATTCGGACAACTGAAAGGTTTATCTAAGATTTATTCATAAATACAATGTCCTAGTATATAATTCGAATTAACACAGTTTTGATTACTGTAGTTTAGCTTGTTGAAGCAATTGAACACTAGTGCTTGAAGGCTCCATAAGCGTTAGTGGTAATTAATAGGAAGCCCTTAGGCCAAATACTTCAAGTATCTCGACCAATAAATGTCAATATCAATTATCCTTTATCGCTTATAGAGAACATGTTACAAGTAAGTATAAAATATTTCCATTTCAAAAGGGCACTATTCAGTAATTTATAGCTGCTGACATATGTATACGTATACAAAGCACAAATTAGAATCTAAGAAAATATTTAACCATACTAACAAACAACGTTCTAACATCAAATCATAAATAATTCTCTAATCTAAACAATTCGATAGAAGCGTATGTTGTGCTACATCTTGAAGCATCCTTATCTAAATTCTTCCTTAATAAGAAGAAATACCAACCGATTTCAGATGGAGGCTATTATTCATGTTGTGCTAAGTAGATGGTTGTTTAATTTCTAATTGATCCTCCACAATAAACAAATGACTGATCTCCATTTTGTCACCAATTGTGCTATTTTTAGTTTCATATTAAATAGTGCAAGATTAATAAAAAAAACAATTTATCTTAATATGTCCAGGATACTTCTTTTATATAAGTTATTTTGTCTGGGACTGGATCTTTTCAAAAACAAAGAACTGAGAGCTACTACTGGGAATAAAAGACAAGACATTCCATACATTTTTGAATGATTACGAAAGATACAGAAGAGAAAAAAAAATGTAAAAGGAATTTATATTTTGTTCACCATTAGGAACTTTGTATGATATTGGAACTGTTCGATATTATGCTTAGTTTATTTGTCTAATTTGTCTAATGATTTGTCTATTGCATTGGTGAAGCTTATGAAGTTGAAATTAGCCAATTGAATGTAATATGGTTCATTGAATAAGTTAAAAAACGTGGCAACTTACGAAAGCGTTGAAGGCTTGTATGAAAGCCAAGAAGCAAGATAAAATTTAAAAAATGTAGAGACACACGTATAGTTATGCAAAAAACATTGAAACATATCGAAAACAAATTTCCAGAATAGAAAAACGAGGAATGTTAATAATGAAAAAGATACTTTTACCTGCTAGCAATATTGCATTTTTGTATTAAAAAAATTTTTATGAAATCTTTGTATCAATAAACTGACTACTTGCTTACCAAAATCGACACGATGAATGAGCTAATTAAAGTGTCTAATTGTTTGTGAAATCTTAATTCAAATTGATTCTATAATTAAATTAATTCTCCAATAAACTAGTTTTTATTGTTACTTTTAAAAAAGCAGTAATTAAGATCAATCAAATTAATTAAAACAAAAATAATGAAATTATTCCAAAGAAAATATGATCTTGCCATTTTAATTAATTATACTTTTGTTAAAATATTAATCTTTTGTTTAAAATGTTAATTATACTTGTATTAAAAGAGGATTTATAATAAGAATAAGAAATATTTTACATAAGAGTATTAGTTATATTATTCCAAATGCTTAGTGGGATGGATACTTTTATTATTAAAATTTAACAATCTGATTATGTAAATTTTATTAAATAGATAACTGTGAATGTATTATTGTGGAGTTTTGTAAAATATTAGTTAGAGTTAATAAAGTCTTTGTATTGTCTGCAAGTGTGTGTTCTTATGTTGTTCGTATAAGAATGTAAAGCAGATGTTTTTAACAAAAAGAAATTATTTTAGAAATTGTCATGGTAAATTAAAAAAAGTTCAGTCTATAAATATTTAATTGTTCTCAATCCAATTACATGTACATATATATATATTGTAGAATGGTATTATAAAGTTTTAACTGCTGAAATAAATTTTTACTCCTTATGTTGTTCTATATTTGATAGCATTCGTTATTATAAAGTTGCTCATTGTAAAAACCATTAATTTACTACTCATTACAGCAGTAGTAACAATTAAACAAGAAAACGTCTGACACGTTGACAAGTTGTTAATGCTATTATTTCCTTAAATTTAAAATCATATTTTCAAAAAAGCATATTATTAACAAACGTAACTATGCTACAAATTTGTTAGAAGCAATAGTAGTAATACTGTTAAAACATCTTGAGTAAGTACCTATTTAAATACAGTTTTAATCTAATTTCGATAATGCCACGTCATACATTTTTTTCTCATTATTTATTTAAGTCGTATCTTCTATAATAAATTTAGATTGTTAGCTGAAAGACAAGACAGCCAAGAATTACACAGAAGAAGAAGAAGCAATAGTTTCTTGATATAATTTTTAAACAATAGACGAAACAATTCATTGATCAACACTTAAGTATGCAATAGTAACCTATTTTACGAGATATTTCTCAAACTTGTATTTTGATTTCAGAACTTTTGCGCCACACTTCATAAATGTGTACAAAATATAGCTAGCTAAGGAAAAGTTGCAGAATCCAGTCAAAATCAAAATTATATAAGGAGTAAAATGAAGAGAAGCCGTAGAAGAGTAGAAGCATTCGATACAGACAACTCAGGCGAATTCACCCTCCAATTTAGAATTTAGTGTTAATTTAAGTTAATTTAGTTGTTAGATTTCTTCGAGAATAGGTACACCAAAAAAGTAAATCCGCGCATAATTAACACAACCAAAGAAAAAACCTTCAACCACTACCCTCTATCGTAACTCTGCAAATCTATCTATAAACCAATCATAAAGACACTACTAACAAAATTGGATTTTTCTAGTCTAAACTGCTGTTTATTATATTTCAATTAATTGAAAAATGTGTCAACCCCAAAAAACATTCTTACATTAGCTTCATAATGTAATAAATCCATCAAGGTAGTCATATTATTTATTGATATCATTCATTTAAATCATTGAAATTAATCTAGTATAAATAAAAAAGCGAAAATATCTTTACCGGCTTAGATTCGACACAAAAAACATAGTTTCTGAAAACCGTTGCCAGACTCAGTATGTGTTTTGCAAAATTTAGTGTGAAGTGGTTTCATGTGCTTGTGGGCAGTTTATTATTTAACAATAAATAGTGAGATTAAGTTTATGGTAAGTAAATTTAATATCATTATCATACTGTATATTCCAATCCTAGATTTTTCTTAAGAGCGTATAACATCCTAATTAAAAACGCTCGAAATAGAATTTTAAAGAAAACGCATAGCAGTAACTTTCAGCAAATTAAAAAAAAAGATAAAACTAGGCAAAATTCTTATTTAGATCAAAAAGGCTTTTAAAATAAGTTGTCTCTATCGCTTTTTCGATTATTTTTGTTAATATTTTTAAAATCTAATAAATAACAATCATAGATTAATCCTTTCTAAATTAATTAAATAAATCCGCATATTGCCATTGATACGCGTTTTATACAAATTCGTGGTTTAAATTTTAAAATCATCCTAAAGCCGTCTTCAAATTATTTTTTTGAAACTATACCTAACAAACTTTCCCTAAAATTTACTAAAAACTCAATCTTTATATGTATTTTAAGAAGGCGGTTTGCGTTTTTTTGCAACCCCGTTTCGAGCGTTTTTAAATCACTCACAAAACTTTTTTTCGAATTTTTACTACGCCGCACCCTAGAAGTGTTCGAAATAAAGAAAAAATAAGATTCTCAAAATTTGAGATCTCTAGGTCATTAACTCATGCTGCCAGAGCCCCAAAGCAGGCTATATTATAAAAATTCTCCTTTTTATAAAATAAAATTTTTGGCGAAAAATTCAAACAATTAAAATAAAAGTGCTCTATGATTTTTTTTTTTTGAAAATGCAACCGCAAGCTATGAAAAGTCATGAAATTTAAAATTTTTACAAAGAAAAATATAGGTAAGGATTTATGCATGGTTTTTTGCGATTACGGGTTGCATTTTCATGTCAAAGAGCTTTTTCCTTCAAATTGTCTAAACTTTTCGAATAAAAATTATTTTTGAAAATAATTTTTTGTAAAAATTTCAAAAATTCAAATTTCATGATTTTTTATGGCTTACGGTTCCATTTTCACAAAAACGCCAAAGAACACTTTTTTCTTGAAATACAAGATATGGAATAAGTAGAAAAATTACATCATAGAGTTCAGAACATAAAATCCAAATCATTTTAATTAAAATTTAATTGATTCTAAAAGAAAAATCCAAATTAAATCTGCTTAGAATTTATAAACTGCTTTCTGCATATTTTTCTATTTTTTTTTATTTCGAATTCTGTACAACGGATAAATACATTTAAATTTAAAGAACTGCTAAATATCTTGGCGGCACGCTGGTTTTGTCATTTTAAAATTAAGTGTGAATGTGTGTTTCCATACATAAGAAATGACGTAATCTAACATTGTTGTGAAAATGACTTTTGCATTCAAAGATAAATATCACCTACCATATATATAATATAAATATTTTTTTATTAATTTTTAAATATTACTACGAGTAACTGTAAGAAAATACAGAATCAGAGTAGACATGTACCAATTGGCTGCAATAAAATAGTTTTTGTATTACATAATTATTTTTGCATTTTTCATTTGCGATTCACTTCTGAATATAATTAATTAGACAGCAAATTATGAATATTAAAGTTTTTATCGTAGAATTAAGGATATAAGTGAAACTTAAACAATTTTTATAAATATATATTTTATTTATTGAAATGTTGTGTACAAGCAGTTCCATGGTTTAAATAAAGCTTAATTTACAGTCTGGTAAATGAAAGTATAATATTCTACTTTTTTAAATTAAGTGAACTTTTCAAGACTGAATTCAACTTTTTTTTTACATTTTTCGTTAATTCCTAAATACCTTAAAAATGTCTTCATTGAAAATTTCACATTTTCTTAGTAATATCTTCTTATAGTAAACTACTATTAGCTATCCTAAACTTACAGAAGGACTAGATAATATATGTCCGTTTCATTGTTTTTACATTTTCTTCCGTGTCATTCTATAAATTGTTCTTGTAATTTAATAGTTCTATAGTTTAGCTCGATTTCAAGAAGAAACCAATCACAAGACTATATATAAGGGTATCATGTAACATTTTTCAAAATCCTTTTTACTTCCTACATTCGTTAAACATAATATATTTCTGTTCTGGCACAATTTCGTCTCAAAATCCTAGTTAATTCTTTTGATTTCGAAAAAACAATATGTGACGTGTAATTTGTTCTCTCATAACAGAAACAAATTTAAATTAGTTTTAATTAACGCGTACATATCCCCTTCACGAGATACCTTTATATATGTGTGTCTTTACTTAAAAAATATTAAACTAGAATCTTTTGGCATGGTTTTGGGATAGGATAAGATATTGTAATTCTAAGTTGCGATTGTTTCTTAAATTATCTTCTATATAATTATAATATTGTTATCAATAAGTACACCAGAAAAGTATGAATAATAATTCTTTAATTTGTGTTTCAAAGGTTGTTTGTCCTAGCTTCAACATCTTTATATGTTGCATTTCCAGATATAAGTTTCGATATATCTTACATGTATAATTAATTATTACTAATAGTATACACGAACACGAGTTACTAATGATTGCTAAAGATGATTTACAAATTTGTTTCTCAAAGCTAATGATTGCTAAAGATGATTTACAAATTTGTTTCTCAAAGCTAACGCAAAAACATGTGACTTATCAAGATTAAGCTGGTGAACAGTCGATGTCAATTATATTTGCTGTGTTATTTTAGGCTAAATTGTGACAAAAATGCTAGAGAATGGCGGAGATTGGGGGATTTGCATATGGTATCAGAAAATTATGAGAACTTCAAGGTTTTTCGTAATTGCAAAAAGTTTGACAGGGCGTTGAATATTGGAAGTAGGAGCGAAATGATTGTTATCATGTATCTTTCTCAAATAATTATGACAGATAACTAAAAAAGCGAAAATATTTTTACCTGCTGCGAAATAATTTTACTTATTTCAAAACTTCACTAAGCCGTTGTCTCGGCCAAGAATACTACTTGCTTATGAAAGCAAATTCTCATTACAGTAATGAATGTTCTAAGTATGTTTCGAAAGCGATATATAAGCGAAAAGTAATATAATTTGATTGAGTAATATTAACGTAAATAATTGAGTGAATAATAAATTTTTATTACACAAATCTGCTGATAGGATAAATAATATGTACGACATTAAATGTCCAGCCTATAAAAAAAGTAGCCATTATTTAACTGAGTATGTGACTACTAAATAATAATAACAATAAAAAGTTTATGCCATTGATAAACAAAAACAATTAAAGCTAATAAATATACTGTTTTAGAAAAATAATGCGAAAAAATTTTATTTGATATTTATTTATGGTATTAATTTTACTAGCGGTACAGCATTGATAATTAGCAACCCCTAAATCCAATTAATCTAAATAAAGTAACAAGGTAATAGAAAAAAAAAGAAAATTGTCCTATTTCCCGCTTCTTACCATTTGGAAAGAAAATGACTCGCTGTCACATCTCCTAATAATCTAAGAGTGACAGATTTAGCACCCTAAGAAGCCCCTTATTTTCAGAAATGTTTCGATTTTTATGTTGAGCACGTTTCGAATAAATCCCTTATTATCGGGATACAACTTGCTGACAGTTGCTGTTACTTTATTTGCTTCAATATTGGTGGCGACTTGAAGTGACAAAATCATATAAAGAAAGCATGTGATCAGAGAACAAACGACAAAATTTAACAAAACCAACCAAAAATATTTTGTTGCCTTTTTGCAATGTCGTAATTTCCTATCCGAAGCTTTCTCGCTCTCTCTCTTCTTTTATCACTTATTTTTAATAAACTTTGCGGCCTTATTCAATTATCTAATATTAGATGAGAGTTTTGCGCTGGTGCTGCCAGCAGTGCATGAAATACTTTATCGAATTATAATTCAATATTTATATAGCGTAAACGGTGTTGCTCTTTTTATGGTTACAAATTGGTTGCTTCCGCATTATAAAGTTCTCAAGTAAAATTTATGTTACATAAAAATATTGGGTTGGAATTGATTTTATGTTGATGTTGCCCTATTTTCATGGAATAAAATTATGACTGTAAGCAAGTACGATTGAATTCTTATAGTAAATATTACTTCATTTAAGTAAGTAACTTGTACGATTATTATGCGTTATATGTCTAGTATACCCGACGAGGTTATAAAATTAAGTTATTTTATAGAACTCTAGATGCAAATGATGCTATTGAATGTATATGGCTGATGAATAGAAAATTGTAGTTACCGTGATTGGTTTTCAATATTTTTGCTTAAATAACGTCAAAGGTCTTCTAAGAAATTTTAAAGTAATAACGAATCATCCAACTTAGACACCCACAAATAATGCCGCTACCAGCAGCTCTTGGTAAAATGAAAATGCACTCTACCAATGCCATTAGCTTCTTGTGGATAATCTAAATCAACTTCCAACATATATCTTGTGTTCAAGCCCATAATTAACTAACAAGAATGTTTTAAAGGGAAATTATATTCTTGCGATAAAATCTCTGGGACACCGGCAGTGCCTCTTGTAATAAAGAATCTTTGGTAAGCTAGAGCTTTATTGCCACAATTACTGCAATAGCTTTAAATATGCACTTTACTGCCCTTGATTTAGCAAAAGGTTTTCATCAAAATTAAATTTTAAGAAAAATAATTTAAATGTCGTTGCGAATTAATTACTGGTAGTAAATAGTTACATTTACATTCCTATACCTACAAATGATTGTCAAAAAAATACAGTAACATTCTTACTATATATTTAAAATATAATTAATTTGTTCATTTGTTTCTAGAAATGTTAGAAACAACTCAATTATAAAAGTCCAATTTATTTGTTTAACAAGCGAAATACTAAATATTCATTAAAGTTGTCTGCAGAATTGTTCCATCTATATACGAACTCCACGAACAGTCTGAATAACAAGAACGAAAAGAGATCACTTTGAACATCACGGATACCTTCTAAGCGAATCAAGACGTAAAGTTTGAACAGCGCAATTTTTTAAGGTTCGTCATAAACTGCTTTTATAGACATAAACCCAAAGTCGACTTTCTTAAGTGCTCTTCCAGTTTTGTCTTTAAAGACATCTTATAAACAACCAAATACGCTGTTTGCTACTTTACGAAAAATCGTAAAAGGCGTTATATATCTAGTATAGTAGGTCGATGTTCGAAAACTTTATTACATGGTTTATGTGTGTGTAACCATAGGATCCGTTGCATTAAGCGGAAACATTAATCTAATTCTTTAGGAATATAAAACCCAAGCAAGGACTTACCCGGCTTTTCTCACAGCCCCGGTACAGTTGAATGAAGCGGCAGCTGTACCCGTCTGCTTGGCTTTGTAAGGCGAGTTCATCACGCTTTCGCCATCGTCTTCATCCGAAACGGCTGTAGTAAGGGACATACGCTCATCATCCGATATCTGCAACAAAGGTCTTGGTTAGATGCCTGGTATCCCGCGTAAACACTAATAAACTCAAGTAACTAAGATTGACATAAATCGTGAAAAAAAGGTTGCTTAATAGTGTTAAACTTTCTTCGTTTTGGAGGAAACTTGACGTAAAGGATTAAATTAAGTTTTGATTTCATTGTGAATATTTTAGGTGTTTAAAGAATCAAAGGTATGTTAAATTTGAACAAACCCATATTTCGTCCTCATTGTCATAAATTGCAATTCTACAAACATACTACAGCACAAACAAATGAACGGATATAATAACCAAAAGTAATGCAATGGACGTCATTTTGTTGCCATACGTAATTAAAGCTAGAGTGTTTATAATACGTCATCATATTTCAGGATTATAAAATTTGCTAAACAACAATAGATTGTTTGGAAAACTTGCATACTGCCATGTTATAATTAAAAAGTATAATCTACCTGTGGTGTGGCTTAATGTTTGAACGTTATTGGTTTTATTATTAATACTTGAAACATCAAAGCAATGTAAAAGAGAGTACTTAGTTATCGAAGTGAATTTAATATCAGTTATGCATACATGTCTTTCCATCTCCGGGTAGCAGAAACATCGAATATGAATAATGTCATGATATTTTATTGTTCTTGCAAGATATCATACTTATAGTTACATTTAATATGCAAATATGCAAGCATATTCTCAACTTTCCGATTTATAGGTTGCATAACCTCAATTTAAACAATAAATTTTAAACCAGGGGTTCTTAAGTTGAATAAATTATTTATTAAGTATTTGATTAAGATTAACATGCACACAAATACACTTAATACAGATAAAGGGTATAGTAGTACTCAGTTTTTCTTCAAAAAATATAGTTTTTCATCATTAGCCTAACGAGATGTGCCAGTTTATGTATTTTTCAAAGTAGAAATGAAATGCCTTAGATTCTGGGTAGAAATGAATTTTTTTGTAACTAAGAACATTCAAATTAATTAGCTAAATCTTTAATGAAAGTGTTTTCAATAAATTAAGTTAATTAAAATACGATTAATTGATATTTGTAGATGACATGTGTAGAATTAAGATAGAAACTAAATTTAATGTTATATATTTTAAAATCAGGAATTCATGATCTATAAGTTGTTTTTTGTAGTTTTGCATTTCTAAATGAAGCATCTACGCATTCACTGTTCCTCGGAAATTAATTAAAATTGTAAAGTTATGTTGAAAAATTTAAATAAGGTTATATGTAAACGTCAAAAGTGGAATGAAATAAGGTTATGTTGAATGTCAACAAAAAAGTTTGAAAAGTGATTTTATTAATAAAAGTTTATTTGGAAAAGAAAATACTAACGATTTAATGTAAATTAGACTTACCGGTTTGATATTTGTAAACAATAACAAACAGCTATTAATCGTATGAAATTTATTAATTTTTGTCAATCAATAAAAATTTTGGATTTAATATTGAAGGAGCTGTCTTTTATGTAAACCAGCTGATTTGGATTAAAAATGGAAATATTTGGGAGCGCCAATTTGAATACAGAGATCGAAGTTTTTAAGCGCTAATTTATACAACTTTAAAACGTGATTGTTTAAATTAACCATTTATTTAGATAAGGAATTTAAAATACCAATGCTATTAATAATATTAAAAATTTGAGAAATTTCATAAAGTTATAGAAAGGTTATGATTATAAAGAATATTTTTATAGTTATTACTCTTAAAGTTATTTGATTTATTTGCATTTTGTTAAAAAACAATTATTTAACAAAACTTAAAGAAGCAGAATGCTCTATTATTGTTTCAGTTATTACATTGTTGTGATTAAAATTAAAATCACAATCAGTCTTTTTGAATCAACAAAAAGAATTTTACTTGGAATTACATAATTTTTATGTTTTGTTGTTTATTCTTGTTAATTTAATAAATAAAACTTGGAACTCCTTATTTTAGGTACATTTTATTTGTGTATCGGATTTTTTTGTTGTTTATCATAACAACACTGTTCAAAATAGCAAAGCGACCCAACCTGAGAGAATCTCAACATTTTTGTGGAAAAAAGTTACCTACAACTCAAACTACAATTCAAAGCCGGAGCAAAAACAATTTTAAGAATAACAAGATTTACTTACAACATTACCAATCTAATTCCTTTTTGCCAAAATAGAAACTATATCTGTCTTAAGAATATTTCAATAATTTAGTAACATTTTTAGGGATTTTAGTGTTAACTATAGGTAACACACTTAAATAATGAAAACTAGGCCTCAATTATAAATGATATACATTTTTGGGTTACTTTTTAGCAATCAGCTATACTTAATCCTGTGGTGATTAATTGAGAGTGTATAGCTTGCCTTATCTATTGCAAAACTGGATTGTGCTTTATCTTTTCGCCCATTAAAATAATTTTCTGAGAGTAAAATTTAAAAACGGTCGTTTTATAGATGAAATTGTCGATTATAAATAGGACGGTAAATCATTATCTAACCCATGCTATGTCCTTGGGTACTCTAAATCTACTTCCAACTGGTATCATTATTACTTAGAAAAATCGAATATTGTTTGGTTCAAGCAGCTTGATATTTCTTTTTCTCGTTTATTGTTTTGGTTATTAAGCGGATATTATCATGTAAAGCTTCATTAATATTAATTTACATAACAGTTACTTCAATCTTTTTTCTTCGGGGTTTTATCTAGCATAATATTACATTAACCTAATAAAAAGAAAAAAGCTTGAAGACATAAGGTAACGAACATTAAAGAAAGGTCAGACAAGACGCTTTTAAAAGTACCCCATTTCCTTATTTATTAGGGTGGAGAATGACTATGGCCCATGCTATCTTCTTCCTTTCTTATTAGGGTTTATACCTTTACTTGTGATGTAATAGACCTATTGCGTTTTATTTTAGGAGGCTACTATGGTATTACAAATTTTCATGATGCAATTATAATTGTGAGTTTTTTGTTATAATTTTATTTTTATGAATTTTGTTTATAAGCAGTTCTGCCAGGAAACTAAATAGTACGAAAATATTAAGTTTCAAAATTTGTAACTAAAGTAAACAAAATTGTAAACAAGCCACCCTTAGTTTGTAGCATTCAAACATTTTAGAAGTAAGTTTAGTTTAGTTGGAGTTGGAGTTAGGCAGTTTTAGAGGTACGTTACGTTGATGTTGAAGTAACTGTCAATTGGTGTCCTGCGGCTTTGTTAACTCGAAATTAGTTCACACTAACTTGATGTTCACGTTAAAAATTATTTAGAGGTAATAAAATGAACGAACTGCTTTCTCTATACAGCATTTTTCTTGTTGTTATTAAGTTCACTTGAATTTATTTGCTATCTGCAAAGAAGCTGATTGTGGATTAGGCCTACTGGGGATACCACATTAAAAAAAACGCACCATATACTCTACCGCAAGGTGGTGTGGAAATGAGTATTAAGAATGCAATTACTAAGTATTTTATTGTAGAAGTGACTCTGTTTCAGTTACGGACTTCTTCGATGTTTCTACATTAAACCATTGCATAATTTTCTATAATTATTGGCTATGTCATTTAAGCTCACACTTAAAGTCTAGTCAGTTAAGTCTAATCAAAGTAGGAGGTCATGTTCTTGGTTTAAATGGAAGAACAAAGCCACAAATTAGGATCGAGTATAATACTTTAAATATTTAATTGTTTGCAGATAATACTATTATATATTTTTCTAAATATCAGCATATAAACACTAAAAATATATATCATTACATATTTATAACCATTATGTGTAAACATTAAAAGATAGATATTCAATAAATGAAAGCAAATCAGCAGCAATGTAATCGATTATATATATATTACTATGATTATTTATGTTGGATGTTGGAATTTATCCCAACTTGGCTAAACAAAGTGATATGATAGTATTTAAATAACTATATCGGTTGGAAAATTTTGAAAATGTTTTACACTTACATTCTAATTGATAAAATAAAAATAGTACGGATACTGTAAGTAAATAAACTTCTTATCTTTAAATATAATTTTGCTCGGCTTTGAAATATTACTGTGGAGATTTCTTTACTACAGGAACTTGTATGAGACTCTTTTCAGGATGGGTCGCTTTACTATTTTTACTATTACTAAGTATAGAAATTGAAGATTGTTAATGGACGACTATTATAATCACAGTTTTAAAGTGATATGTGTATAAACCACAGACTGCACCCCAAGACAGCCGTTTCGAGCTTCTTGCTCTCTTCAGTTAGAGGCAGCCGTCTGCGATTTCTACACATATCACCCGAGCTTATACACTAGTTCGAAAATAACATTAACACCATCAAATGATTGTGGCATCTCCTGTTGGTATCCGGGTATGGGATGCCGTCTGTGGTTTTTACACATATCACTTTAAAATTTTGACTATAATAGTCGGCCATTAACAATTTTTAATTTCTATATTTATTTAAAACTCACTTTAATAAAAACACGTTTGTGTTCATTTTGTATTTGATTTATATTATTATTAACTGTTATTATCGTTGTTAAGAATATTAATAGACACAAATAATAAAGTACACAAATTAAATGTGAACAAAATAAAGAATACAATGTTTTATTTATTAATTCTTAAATTAACAGGAGAAAAAATTCATAAACATGTAGGGTACCAGATACCAATAAATTTTGAAGAATCTTAGAAAGACTGGTTGGATTAATACTAGTATAATACAGAAAATTATATTTTTGCACACAAGAAAACAATGTACTTAATGACAAATTAAAAATAAAAATATTAATTAAATTAATAACCTTTTTATTTTTATTATTTTGAAATTTTTTGGTTCTATTATTTGAAATTTAAATTTTATTTGACTAAAAGACAAATTTTATTATCAGCAACATTTTTTGATTAAGTTTCGAAATTGTTATAAAAACTTACTTTGAAAATTAGCGCTCTACAGATCACATCTTTATCTTAG
The DNA here is from genome assembly GCA_929113105.1 of Agrypnus murinus. Lineage (NCBI taxonomy): Eukaryota > Metazoa > Arthropoda > Insecta > Coleoptera > Elateridae > Agrypnus > Agrypnus murinus. The sequence goes on along the minus strand of OV816028.1, from coordinate 17,947,983 downwards.
CTTCTTGACAAGAAAATTCCCATCTCTATTAATTATAAACACCTTCATTCGCAAAATGACAGCTGGCTTTGACTGATCAATGAAATTGGTGTTTCCATTTAAATATTTGCAATTTGTTCTTATTACTAAAATATTCGTTAATGGAAATTATAAACAGGTAAGTTGAAACTTTTACACATGTTAAAATAAATTTTTCGTATGATTTTTCATTACTGGGATGTCAATTAATTTCACTTTTTATTATTAAATTAATTAGCTTGGAGAAATGCTTTTATTTTGATATCACTTTTAATTACTATTTTTAATTATTAATAAGTTTTAATCTCATTTTATTTTATTATTTTTGAAATTATTTTTATAACCTTACTTTAGTAATTAACTTTTGACCACTTGAACCACTTTTGATAAAATGCAGCTACTAATTTTTTGTTAATAATAATAATAAACAAAACAATTTAATCTTTCCAAAAACAGAACACTTTTCATTTGTCAACTAAATTTTACTTGACTGCATGACTAAAAGTCCAACGCAAAAAAATAAATTTAACCAAAATTATGATTACAAAAATTACAATAAAATCCAGAATTAAAAAGCCTTAAAGAAAGTCTTTTTTATTTCAAAAATATATAACATTATAGGATTAAAACAAGGTTTTTTTCTTACATTTGAATGTCAACGCGAAACTTCAAAAACTTAATATTAATTAACATAATTTACTTTAAACAGAATTGCAAGCTGCATCACCTGCATTACATGTTTAACTAACTAATACAATTGGTTATACAACTACAATCACATACATCCACTTTACGATTACAAACGCAAGCCAACATGTTTTTAGTAATTTCAACAAAGAAATTCCACTTTCATAAGAGACTCTTATAATAATCATGTGACCAAGATGATATACACGAAATTCCAGCAATACTCAGAGTTAAAATTTAAAAGAAAATTCACATCTCCAGCAAAACAAATTGCCATAACAATAAAATCTATCAAATGCTAACAATTATTCGAGGTAAGTCTACTCAACTGTGTATACAACTTTATAATGCCCGGCATTATCATATTCTAGACGGGATTATCCCAGAATACAAGCCAATACATTACAAATTTAGGAAATACATGTACGGACCAATCCACGTACCATAAAAAAGGCAATAATTACCTTAATTAAAGGAAAATCAAATACTACAGCATGCTTTGCTCAAAATATGTGTATTTGTGCGCATATTAATGTGCAATATTAATTACTTATTAAATAAGGGCCAAATTTCAAAATTTCTTTTAAAAATTGAGTTTATGTATCCTTCTTAAATCGTAAACTCCGCTAAAACGCTGAATGGTATTTACCTAGTAAACGTTATTAAACGCATTGTATCTTTCAGAGAGCATGTAAATACCATGACTTCATGACAATATGTAAACAAATATAAGCGATTTATAATAAATAAAATTAAGGTGATAGCACACGGAAGTTTATTTCAAGCACAAATAAGAAATTAATGAATACGAACACTAGCTAACAATTATGCGAAGCGTAGGTTTCTAATTAAATAAATTCAAATGCAACAAGGTATCAGTTATTCTAAATAATTTATCATTATATCATAATAAGTTTTCATTTTTTATAAATAATAATCACACAAAAGCTGCCTGTTAGTATGGTTAGTTGAAAAATCTCACGTCCGGTACAAAAACCTAATATTACCTTAGGTAAGGAGCTGCTGAGATTATATAACTACCATCAAACTGTTGGCCAGACTTTTTACCAGTGTGTTAACCACTTACCAGAATACCCTTGTACAATGTGCAAATAACAGAAAAAAAGTAAATCAAGCTAAATCTCTCAATAGATGATTAATGCGTAGATGCTCCACCGATTGAGAAGCAATTGTCAATTGCTGGCCTAAAATGAGTCAAGGAAAAAATTAAGCGAAGTGGAAATCTGACTAAAACACGCGTATAACGTAATTGCAGAAAAAAACTTAATGTTCGAAAACTTCAAGATCAAGTTGTACATAATTTTTACGTTGAAAGGCTTTAGAAGTCGAAAGGTGCAATGAAAGAATCTGCCAATGATTTTTTTTTGACACCCTGTTTAGTATGAATTGATTTCGTAGCTCCCTCTGAGTGATACTGTTGGTAATTCTTGGATTGTTGCTGTTTGAATTGCTAACAGCTAATTTCTAAAAGTCATTCTGAATGGATAACTCATCTTTTGATTGTAGTATATTGAGTTGTAACTTCCTAAGAAATTCCCTGGTAACATCACTTTTACAAAATTGCGCTTTCTTAGATTGATTGGATATGAAGGCGCTTTACGCGGTTTATTTGGTACCAGTATTTTTGGAAGTTATATACCAAATTTCCAAAAGACTTGTTGAACGATTGTAGCTACCACGTTTAAGTTGCTTTCGTGTGTCATTTTATGCAGGATTTATTTATTAACTGCCCGATGGATGTTACAAATTTGTAATTTTTCTATGCCGTCTTCTAACTAAGATATTGTGGTGCAGCTTGCTAATTGCATTTTGGTTATTCGTTCGACACATTTAGAAACCGCGATTGCTACATGTCACAGCACTCCTGTATGTATTACTTTTATTTAGGCAGTGCATAGTATTAGGTACTCATTATTGTACCATTTAAAGTTTAATGTATAGCTGACCTGTTTGTTTTGAATGTTTTTTGCATTAGACTTACATAATATACTACCTTAAAATTACCATATCAGTTAACAAATTCATTTTGTAATCGTATAGAATATTTAACTGTATTAATTTTATAAGCTATTGGTATCATCTGAGGTTGACCAATCTCACTGTTAGACGCGTTCTTTTGATCGTAGTTTTACTGACGAATTGAATAAAAATAAACAGGTTAATGCCCTTGTTGAATAATTACCCAGGTCGCATAAATCCAATATTTGAAGTAAATCAATGATTATGTTGATTGTGTAATAATTACTTAATTAAGTTAGCTAATGACTAATATCGTTAAATAATTTAACCGATATATTTTTTGACTTTAAAAACTCACGCTGAGGTAATACTTGTATAATAACAGCATAATTGAATATCTTACTCTACTCAACTTATTAGATATTAGATAGATATATTAATATAGTGTAACTTATTTATTTGTTGTGAGGAATTGTTTATATGTATTTAGAGGCATTTTGTTCTTGCCCAAGGAGCTTTCAAGATTGCAAGTAAGTTAACTATATTGGGAAATAAAGCACTACAGTGATAGTCACAGATGTGTTTTGAACTTTATAGGTAATGTTGGTGCTAGAATCCAGTGCTAGTGAAGTCGACTCTTGGCATCTATTGTAAACAACACATTATAAGCCTTGAAAATCGACAGAACTAACTGCAATTAATAGTTGTTTATTGATTTCCAAATTAACAAACTTTTCTATCGAAAAAGTTTACTGGAAAGCTAATTTAGTTTATCGTTGTTACTTAAAAAGAAATCACAAAATTGAATGATTTAGGGAATGGCTAGGGAACGTTATTCTATGTGGAAGACAATACTACAACAGTAGATGTAAGTGCATTCGCAATATAATCCAATAAATTTTCTGCACTTACTGCTGGTTCACTTTAAGTAGTGCACCGTAATAAGAATAAAAACGCCAACTACTTTCAAACAGTTCCAAGTACGACAAATTCCAACGAACTTCAATAATGGAAAAGTTAATGATGAATATTGAAGAATATAAATAATAGGAAAAGCAACCAGTATTGTAATACGTTTTAGAATTTACCAGCGAAATCTATGAATGACATTTTAGAATAGCTTGATTGATATACGATACTTGCTCTATGGATGCGTTGATTTTCCAATATGTTATTATTATCCAACACCTACGAGAGTCACTTCAGTTTCAGTTTTCCATTGTCGGTTATCGACAATATTTTCATCATTTTCATCATAACGTTGATATTTATATTTCCATCATCTCTGAAACACATTTTTAATTATGCTTTTTCACTAGCTCCAATTCTGCATGCTAGTTTAAATAAGTACACAGTATATTTTAATATTTATTAATCATAGAAAACTTCAAGACAACTTCTAAAGCTCCCAATAAAAACAAAATCCTCAAAGCGCCTAGCAAGAGAAAATATTATTCTCGGCATAACATTCATCTTAAATGAGAGAACTGCAGCAATGTTTCAAAAACTCAGTTACAGCAATATTTCATATTCAAAACTTCCAAGTGTTGCTGCTTCTTTCACAATAATTCTGATTTAACACTTCTCTTCTTGTAATACTTACTCAAAGACGATAAAAACCCAAACTCTTAATTAGCGCAGTATCACAATTTAGAGAACCGAACTAATCTTCCCGAATAATTTTCCAGGGATTACAAGATTGTGATAACAATGATTTCTAAAAGGTTCGAAAAATAAAAAAGAAATTTACTATCTTCCTGTTGGATGTGGCGTGTTAGTTAAGAAGGTGTGCTTTGCGGGATTCCTGTCGAGAAAAATTTATAGCTTTCCTTGCACTTCCTGCTAGTCCTTTTGGTGGATGTTCTTCTCGTCTTGATTTACTGTTTCTGCTATTTTAATCAGCTTTTTCGTTTTGGGATGAGAAACTTCGCTATTCGACACGTTTTGAAGCAAATAAATCTTAATTCGAATTAAACCTTAGTTAATTTAAGTTTGTCAGGAGCGTATCCATAATCCAAAAGATTAAAGTCACACTTTATGTAATTACTAAAGTAAATATGGCATATACTCTGCATTATTATTATTATTATTTCTATGTACACATTATTCTAAAGTTAAGAAACTCCTTCGAATCATACTTTATTAAATTTAAGTTAAATATTAATTATTAATTAAATCGCCACTGACTAGGGATCGAACCCAGATCTCCGACTTTTCGGGTCGGCGCTCTAGTCAAGTGAGCTAGCTATCAGGACAACCATAGTTTATTAAATTTATAAACCTTTTTATTAATTTATTCCGGCGCATTTAAAGCTATTTAAAGTTGATCTTCAGATAATTTTTTCTTTATAATTGTAAAACTTGCCAAAGTAATTAAAAAGAGTAGGTTAGATAAAAATTCAATAATGCTGATATAAACACCTACTTATAAAGCTTAACTGACAAACCAGAAAATATCAAAATGTTAGTATAATAAAAAATTTCTTGTTAACCTGACGTAAAATAATGTAATATGTTTAATGTCACAGGTTTTATAAAATCAGTTGAAATTTAATATAAACAAATTAAATTGGAAAAATAAATATTAGTAAAACCGTACTGATCACTACAATTACTTCCCTTAGAATCTGGTATGTAGATACTGATTACTTACTTACTTCGAGTCGAGAAAGTACTAAATGATCTAAACACACATTTACAACTTTACCAGTAAAGTCTTCAAACTGGACTTTATATCTGATCCTTCGAACCAAGAAGGATCCTGCCAAGTAGGTGATCTACAAACAGTTACAATTACTCTAACCGCCTTACCGCATTAGAACATACACCAAAACGGATTTACATTAGGTCCTTTGGGGTAGTTCAATTGAAATGTACAAGCTTCAAATGTCCACCATGGAGCGAATGAACCAACTCAGCAGTAATAAGAGCAATTGGGCCAAAGAATTGCTCAGCTTCTCACCAATTCAAAGAAGGATGCTACATCTCGAGAAACAGAAATCTACATCTCTACCCGTCTTACCGCGTTAGAAGAACTATGGATAGAAGTTCAAGCAAACAACGAGGCGATCCTGTGTCTCGATCTTCCGCAACATAACTGTACTACAAAATACTTCAACAGATCGAAACAGTTTATAGAGAAGCTTCCAATTACAATGAGAAAACATAGGCAGGGGATACCCCTGCAATTAACTTGCGCCTGAAGAAACAAGGAATAAAAATCAAACAACTACACCGCACCTTAGTTTTTTTATCAATCAAGAAATATTACAAGACAAAACCAAGTCCCGATACGAACCGCTGCAGTAGAAAGCCATAGCAAATGGCGGCTATACGAGATTTACAAGAACAAAATACTGGTTAATTAATGGCAAGCGACCAGTACGGTCCACCATTAAGAAATGTACCACATATATAGAGTACAAAGCAAAAACAGGAAACCAAATTATGGGAGATTTACCAGCTCCTCGAGTAACACCTTCACCACCCTTTGAAGACACACACCGGCCCAATCAAAATGAGAATCACCAAAGGAGCTACAAGTCATATATAAAGGTTACATTGCCGTCTTTGTATGTTTTACCACCTGAAGTCAGTAAGCGACCTAACTACCGATTCTTTGCTTGCCGCATTTTAAAGATTCCAAACCAGAAAGGAACACTGTGCGCATATGTACGAGACAAGAGAACGACGTTTGTAAGTGCAAGCAGACATCTGGAGAATGAAATATACAACGACATTCATCAACCACAACTTCAAGATTCGGTAGCATCCCAAGGAACTCAGTGGCACTTTATTCTCCTCGCAATTCCTCACTTCGGAGGAGTATAAGGAAGCGGGTGTAAAATCAACAAAGTAGCACCTCAAGAGAGTTATTGGAGTAACCACATTAACCTTTGCAGAACTGAAGTCCTTGACAAATATAAGCCTGTTTTCCTGATTAAAAAGGCAATCGTATCTCCACCAAATCTAGTAGAAACTAACATTAATTCTGGCCCTATTACCAGATGGAAAGTAATACAGAAGATGAAAAAGAACTTTTGGAAGGAATGGAGTACAGAGTACTTTCACAAGTTACAGCAAAGATACATATGGAAAACCATTCAAAGCAACCTTGAAGATTAACGATCTGGTACTACTCAAAGAGGAAAATATCAATCAAATATCAAAGTCCACCCCATCTCAGATGGAATAATTAAAGTAGCGACAGCCATCTAATAGAAGCACCCTGAAGAGCATCATCCAGCACATTATTTGATTGGTTCCTACCGTCAATGGATCCATTGCAACTACTACCACATCAACTGAAACATACATCAGCACACTTTCCGACCATAAAGAACCATCCATGCCAAGACCAACTGTAAGATGGAAACCATTGCAATTTTTTATGCTTCTATTAATACTACACTATTCACCTCCTGTCCACGTATATCAGTGCTAGTTATTCCATCCATTACCCGAAACCAGGTATTTCCGTAAAACATATTGGGAATGCTAGACTTCTAGATAGAGAAAGTTTCCGAATCCAACTAACCTAAGAAATGTCCGATGAAACGCACTGTACATTCTTTGTCAAGCATCTTATTTAACTAGAAAAACATTTGCAATGGATCATTAATGCCAGCTATTAATGGCAGGCATCAACGACACAAAGGAGGGATACTTGGAAAAATTCTTACCGCCACTTTTGAGGTCAATGATGAAGTATACAGTGACATAAGACGAACTGCAAAAGAACCAACAGAAACTAATCAAAGCAGCCCACCATCAATCTAACATAAAATTATGATATCTGCAATATCAACTTTCAACGAGACCGAGGCGCGAATCAAAAATCTACTTCAAACGATTCCGCACTAAATTCAACCAAGGTTTGAAAGCCATTAACAAAATGAAGAAATTAAATAGAACAATTGACGAAAATTTGATCAGCATTCATCTTCTAGCCGCCTACCAGATCGCGCTTTCAACTATATCAACGAGCTGTCTAGACACTATTCCAAACTTCTAGAAGTTCACTTTAACCGAGGAAACTTCTTGGAGCTCATCTTTCCAGCACAAGTGGGAACTATCAACCAAACAACAATCCAACATCCAATAACAAGAGTTGCTATGCTCGAACATCAATGTATATTCAATGTATATCTGGGGTTATATAATCATAATTGATATCTCAGATTTCGACATCATAAAAGCAACACCTATACTACTGAACATTCAAGATGAATCCTACTGGGACGACTTCCATACATCTAACGAAATATCAGCAGTCGATTACAACAGCCAGCAATATTTCCTCCTTAAAGAGCAGCTTCACAATTGTATTATCATTACGCCTCATAATTATGTATGTTCCCCAACAGTGGTGCTTAATATGGAGACAAGTCCAAATTGTGTGCTGGATGAAATCTACTAGAGAACCAAAGGTATCCGAGAAATATGGAAACACCACTTTAAGAACATTATCTGGAAACCGCTTTATATAGAAAACACTTGGCTCTTTATAATGCCACGTACTGTTAAAATAGTTATCATGTGTAATGGAGTTCGTAAAGACGTGCAAATATCACAAGACTATGTCATCAAGACCAAAAAAATACCCTGGCTACTAGGAAGAATCTCAACGTTTCAGTTTTTGCCAGTTATTCCAGGGCAACCAATATCCCGGTGATTCAACGTTACATCATCAACATGAAGACTGTATTCAGGAAGAACCCGTCGATATCTGACGATCTATTTAATCTCAAGATCAGTCAGGAGAAATGTCACAAATAACATGAAAAACCATCCGTCATCATTGTGTATTATCCAGTTTAACATGACCACTATCATCATCATATTGATGTTCCTCTTGCTGTTTTGGGGTTCTCGTAGACTTTGGAGAAAATACCAGCATGTCCAATCAACACGAACTCCACAACCAGAAGAAACGCCACCAAATCACACTTAGATAATGGAACTCCAGTCCTTAAGACTGCGATTTCCCTACTCTGAGAGGCGCCAAAATGTTTAAACTAACCTTAACATGGATTTTCTTACTTCTTCCAAATAATAGTAAGTTAAAGTTTTTTTTTGCAACATGCTATAATGCTGATCTAAACACCTACTTATAAAGCTTAACTGACAAACCAGAAAATATCAAAATGTTATAAAAAACATTGTTAACCTATTGTAAAATAATGTAAATGTTGAAATTGTATATAAACAAATTGATTTGAAAAAATAGATATTAGTAAAGTCATATTGACCACTACAATTAACTACTTCTGTTGAAATCTGGTATCAAGCAATATCGAATAATGAAGAAAGTAAACCACCAGCATTAAAAATCTCCAGTACCTTCAAAATAGTTTCAGTTATTTATTTATAGTTTCTTCTGTTGCGTTTAAAGTATTCAACTATTAACTGTTTATTTACAAACTATCAACTACAACCTATCCTTGAAAATAAACTAATAAGAAATTACTGGCTGCAAATAATTTAATACAACTACTGTTTAGCTGTAAATTTAGAAACAAAAAAATTCGTATAAGAAAAACTAAATATTCAGTTAAGTGCTTACGATCAATTATTTAATTGCATTTGAATTTAGTATGTATTTAAATTATTTATTCCAATCGAGTTTATATTAATTACTTGACTGAATCCTTTATAGTATTTCCAGAATATATGCATAATAAACCTTATTTGATAAAAATATGTTATTTGAATATATGAAAATTCTAAATAGGAATAAATTTGCTTCATAATTTGTACAAACATAATATAAAAGGTGGAAAAAGTAAAATAATGTATATTTAAAATTTAATAACTGAAAGGAGCAGTGAACTCATATTAAGTATACGGACAAAAAGAAACTACCAATGCCAATATTTTAAAGGTCCCCGCATTTTTCCTTAATTACGTTTTGCCTGGCAATTTCGATATATACGAAGATACGCAGACATGATGATCTTGGTCGTTATCGTTCATAAATCATCAACAATTTTTCTGCCCCCCTTATAATATCCATTTTCATGCTGAGTTTCCAAAATCTACTAACTTTTTGTTCCAAATTATCCACAGGCAATTTAATGTCATCGATCATGAAAAACAAAAATTATGATGTATGCGAGCGAGCACGAATGTTAAAACCGGAAATATCTACATTTTTATTACTGCCCTGTGCTTAGTTAATAACAACAAATTCCTTCCGCTCCATAAAGCTGCGATCAACGATGTCACAAGATTAATTTAATTATTACTTGTGTGAGCCATATCTTTATTGAAAATCTGTGCATCTATGACAATTAGTGAAATGAGCACGAATGTTCCACCAATCTCGAGGCCCAGCGATTCGCAATCAATCACACAAGGCCTGGCTGGCCAACCAATTGAATAGGAACGAAGGGCCTTTCCATTCCAACTCTATGAATATCGTAGCAATTTCATCGTCCAATCAATAAATGTGAAGTGCAACAGGGCTCAAACAACCCTGTCGGGCATACATAGACATTTTAGGCAACATTCTTTTTTCTCACAATACCATAACAATGCACATGGCTGTCATACCGAAATTACACGTCACCGTCTCTATTTTTCATCGTGGTACAACACGCAAAAAATACCGAGGAGGGTTATGCTTGTAATAAATCAAAATTTTTATAGCACAGCGATTGAGCGGTTTTAGAAGGGATGTAAAAATGACAAGTTTACATCCTGCATCTATATGTTCTAAAAGGAAATTCTGGCTGTTTTAGCTAGGGAGTTGTTTGTGCCTTTTAGAATGGCCTAACTAAATGCCAAATACCTCAGCTTTATAGTTCCCTAGGTGGCTTTTCACTTGGCAGTTTAATGGTGATCTTATTTAAGGCTTCAACGTTAAGCAGTTTTCAGATTGTATATCTCGTTGTTGCCTTTGATAGGGAACGCCCATGCTCATTGTGGTGAAAAGTCGATAAATTCCATCTTAGATGTCAGAAAACCTTTTTTTCTATTATTCGATTTAGAAAAACTAGTAAAGTGAATTTACTTTGTCCTGTAGAAGCAACGAAGTTTGTTTCAGAGCTACGAAGACCTTTTACTTATGTGTTTATGTTAACATAATATTAATTATATTGCAGTGATTTAAATGATAAAATAAAATACAATAAAACTAAAATAAAATACACCCCAAATATTTTCCTTTCCCAATCGGCTAACTCAGGTTTTATACGATATAGCATGAATTGTTTGAATTATTAAAATCTTATTGATTCTTATACCTGAAAGAAAAGAAAAACTTATAATGCAGACACTTGGGCTTCTGCAACTGGACAACAACAGGCTAAACTCTAAATATGAAGAGAAAAAGAAATGGATGCTTGTATATACATCAATTAAACACATAAATAACTTGAAAAACACAATCTTTATTTAATTTATGAAAATAAATGGAAATCAAAATTTAAAAGAAACTAAAAAGAAAAATTATTCAAAATAGAACAATAAAGTCAAATAGAAAAAAATTCCCAAACTTGCTCAAGTGTGTTAAATAGTCGTAATAACCTGTCATAGGTCTATACAGTTCTTCACTTGAACAAACTATCATAAATCAATAATCAAATGAAAATATTTACAAATGTTCAAATAGCTTTGCTTTATTGTAAATAAATTTTAATAAAAAAATTTAAATTGTTTTATTTATGAGAAATAAATTCTCTTAAAAACCTTTAAGGTTAAAAAATATTGGATTCTGAAATTATTCAGATTAACTTTATAAATTTTGTAATTGACAAATCAAATTAAAAACCTTTTGTTTCGACCAACCCGGTATATAATGTAAATAGAACTTCTTCAAATATTATTCGATATTGGTATTACTGCATTCATCTATCAGATGATTTTGTATTGTGAAAACGTCAATTCATGAAATCAATAATGAAAAATAAATTCTCCTGAATTTATTTTAAAATAACTCGTTCACACTTCCATATACTTATTGAAAACAATTCAATCTTCGTTAATTTTTAAATTGTTCAGGAAAATTCTTCAAACTTATTACAATCTTGTTTATGTTTTATTTGTTGACATAAACACAAGGTCAACCATATGATTATGACATAACCCAACTTAATTTACAGATTTTCAATCCGGAGTCGAGCATAGATTTGCCAGATGCTTTTGATCGACTGAATTTGTTAATTTTGGCTGGAGCTTATATCGGTTTAGTAGAAACAAATGCCGACACTGTCACTTTTTCAAACAACCGCATCGCGAAAGATTTTTATGACGTCACAATTTCCACTCAGCTGATAGATTTTCTCACGAATCTTATTTTATAAATACAGGATTATAGCTGGTAAAACAAGGATTAAAACAATATCATACACTCATATCCTAAAATGCATCGTAACTAAGATATTAGACAAAAACGATTGACAATGAACAAATCCCATTATAACCTAATTACACACAAAATTCATTAAATCCAGCTTTATCCTTTACAAAATGGATATATAATTACACAATATAACTAATACATATAAATTAACCATCTTTACAATTTAAGAAAAACATAAATTAAGATTCCATTCTACGGTCTTATAAACCCAATGATGCATCTACAAAATCCAACTTTTACATTAACTCAAATGAAGTCAAATTATAGTCAGATTGTCCAGCATACAGTCCTCCAAGTGTTTAGATTAAAACAATGGTGAGAAAAGTAGTATAAGAGTCAATAAGTGTGAAATACGAAGCATATCACAAAACCGAAACCTTCAGTAATTAAAATGCTCAAGATTATTAAATACGACTAAGCTTATTGTGCTATATTAGTCATTACAAGATTGACCTAATTTACATGTTTTTAGTTACCTAGCAGCCCGAAACTAAGTTAGTCTCTTGGAAAACAGAAAAATTCATCCTGCGTTAAAGATCGTAGACTCTAAATTTAAACAAGAAGATTAAATCTTCGAGACAAATGGAAAAACCATCCCAATATGCAACTTGGGTTGCATAAACATGTATTATCATGAAACAATCTAAATGATTGATATCCTTTTTTTAAAAATCAAACCTCTTTTACATATGAATTGAGGTTATGTTTGCATGAGATTTTATTCCTGATTTCTATTTTAAATATTGATGAATCTATCTGTGACCCAATATGTAGCATTTAGATTAATTAGACCTAACATCCTAGCATGTCTATTTTTTATTTTAATTTGATGCGTGAAATAATTAATTTTATTTCATTTCGTATTTCAAACAATTGTTTATATACTACAATTAGTAAAATAAGGTATATCTTTATCTCCGTTGTCAATGACACCGGAGTTCAAGACGTTCTTGATCTCCGTTGTTGTTGGCAACGTAAAAATCATTCGATGTTGGATATCAGCCACACGTGACATGCTACTTTTCATCTCCTTGGTTACGCGTATGATAATACGCGCCTCGGCGTTATGATACATCTTCTCGGATTTAAAGTATCGCTTGATCTCCTAATTACATAATATATATTACGTTTACGATCATGTCGTCTATTAAATTGAGTGAATTAAAAGTGAATCTTAATTTGTTCAGAAGGATAGTACAAATCCCAGAAATAAAGCTGCAATAAACTGCAAGAGCTAAAGTATTCCGAATAGCACATAAATATTGTACTTCTAAGGAATTTTAACTTAGCTTACATCAGATGGTGAATACTATAAGTGCATAGTGATTCGGGTAGCTACAAATCTTGCTGGTATGTATTTGGAGTTGATTTTATGTATGTACGTCTATTTCCGAGCCAAAGCGACCGTATAAGTTCATATTCAAATTGGATTTTAAAAATCCAATTCAATTTGAAGCAACCAATTGACTACTATTTCTTACTTTGTCAACAAGATTTAAAAAAGGCAATGGTCGATTGGTTTTGACGCTTCATCATGTAGGTTTGTGAGATTTTGAATCTTAAAAGACAACGGAACTTAGATCTCATAGAATTACTGTGTTGGATCCTTTAAGGAAGTTGATATTTTCTGTATTTTTTTGGTCAATAGTCAGTGATCTTTCCTGTTGAATGGAGTTTCTCATTTGCTATCGCGTTTGCTATAGATAAAATCAAGCCACCGTGTCCTTAATTTTCGTATTACCTTTAGCAGCCTTAATCAAGCCACAGTGTCCATAGTTTTCGTATTACTTTTAGCAGCCTTTTTAAGCTATTTGAATAAACGGACTTTTTTAAACGTATTTCTTAATTAAATCCCTCTAATGCAAATTGTATTTTTTCACTCTTATTGTTTATTAAAATGAATAAAGGATGTAGTCCTCACATTATTATTTAAAGTTTTTGTCAGGGCTTCAGGATAGTCATTTAAGTCTGGGTTATCGAGGCATTGGGACATAGAGAAGAATCTTTCCGATGATTATCAAGTACAAAGCAACATTCCTCTTTATTCTGCTAGATTATTAATTTGTATGGATTCTTATGCAGTCATTAAGTGGTGCAACTCTAAGCTATTAAATTCAGAGAGAAGTAATAATCTTGACGTTAATAACAACACAAGGTTATGGAATAAATTTTATTCCGTATTCTAACATGTTGCAAGGTAGATACTTCTAATTAATTAAATAAAGCTACTAAAGAAATTTGAATTTCGGGACAAATCATGAATTACCACTACTCGCAATCTGTTTGATTCTCTACATGAATGCTTCAAACTTGGACACGACACCATATCAGCATTTCGATATTTCACGAGTCTGCTTTGGATCGCTCAAGTCATATTCGAAGGGAGGAGGCAGAATCTAAAAACACAGAATGGTATTTCAGCATAGCGAGAGGTTAAACAGCGGGGTTCCACAGGATTCGTTGCTCGATCCTTTAATGTTCTCCTACCACATTAATCTCATTTACCAGGCTCTTCCTCCAACTTACCGATTTAAGTTCTGCGCTGACGACTTGCAACTCTAGTCCGTACTGAAATAGGTCAGTTAGACCTGACTATTACAGCAAATGAATTGAACGGCAAATTCAATATTTACCTGAACACTAAATAACAGACTTACTGTAAAGGCTTCTAAAATCAAAGCAATTATTATTGGAAACTCTTGCTCCGGAGGCTTGATTGTTTCCAACTTCCTCGTTTACAAATAAATAATGTAGTGATCCTTTACTCAGCAACTGTACGGGATCTAAGTATTTACATCGGCAGCAACGTAAAGGCAACGAAGAGAGTATATGCTATTTTCCACTTATTGAGAAGAAAATAAAAGATTCTTGTAGAAAAATGCTTTTTGATTCTGTTGATAAATATTCAAGAAAATGTTCTTGAAAATTCTTGTCACTTGTTCAAGAAAATTCTTGAACAAGTCAACAGTTTAGAAACATTACTAGGTATGCGGTTGCTTTAGAGTTCTCCCATATGTCAGAACTTGAGTTCTTTCCCCTACATGTTCGATAACAAATTCGCATCCCTACTGTTTCGCATTCTCTCTTTTACTTCTGTGGATCTATGTTTCCTGTTTTCCTCTATACCCAATCACAATCTCAACACTCGCTATTCTAATGAGCTATTTCTAGATATCCTAGCTACACTAAATATTTTCTCCGTAAATTCTTCGCTTTCATGGCCGCTCTTCTGTGATATGAATAGAGTACACAAGTTACGGAAATATGTTAAGGTGGTTGTGCGAGGTTTGTCGTGAGGTACTCATTGAACCTTAGGATTACTAACCCTAATTAACCTCTCTTGCTTAGTAAAGAGTATTCCATGTTTTTAAAAAGGTGTGTTTGAGTCTTTTAACATGCCTGATTTTAGTTTGAAGGGAATATTCAAGTACCTATATCGCGACTCATTTATAGACCTTCACGTCATGCCTACTGCACAAAATGCTAAGATCCTTACTAGGGTTGCTATACATTCCAAAAACAGAAATGTCAAACAACTTTTATACTAAATGATATTCACCGGTTTGAACGAACTGTTTTAAAATCTCCAATTTTAAAAACGCAAAAGGGATTGCATGCATTTAGTAGCAGATTATCTATTATCTAGATTATCAAGACATGTGGATATACCTTAAGAAATAAAAGAATATATAGACTAGAAATAGAAAAAACTAAGCCCATGGAGGAAGAGAATACCAAAGTGGGATGGTTTCGGGGCGGACAAAAGTTCTGTGGCGGGATAATTGGACTAATCGAATGAATAGAAACCGGCAGATTTTCCTATTCTAAGAATTAATATCATACAATACTTTGGTTGTAATAATTTTGTGCCTTCTACCCAATTCTATTTCGATTAGGAACTATCGAATACCTTAACCTAATTTTGTTAAAAGGCTTTTCTCCACTATAATTATAACGTTGTCAATGTTATTTATGTTATGTGTTTGAAAGTAAATTTCTTAATTTAAATTCATGGTTGAGTTCACCTTATCACTATTATAATAATAATAATAATAATTGCTACAACCCGTAACCTGGAAACCAGGCCCCAGAAGCTATAAGCTTCTGCGGGAGGGAGGGGGCGATTATTATTATTACGTAGGCCCTATGTGCGGCTGCAGCCGACTTACAGATGGAACAGCGCAAATCCCACATTTGTGTCACAGCTAAGGAAAACTGCAAACAACCTTAACCAGATCTGCCGGCACCGGGAGTCGACCCCGGGCCGCCTGGGTGAAAGTCCGGCACGCCAGACATTACACTACCAAGGCTTATTACCTGCAAGATTTATTGTATCGAAATATTTTGTACAGAATAATAGTGATTGTGATGTCTTCATACAAATGAGAAAAATCGTTCCATCTAGAATTTTAAGTGTGTAAAAGCTATTATATTTTCCCTCACCTTTAGTTAGTTTATAATCTTGTAAAATTGTAAAAATCGGACCGGAAAAAACCCTTAATTAGTTCAAGGGTATTACCCCGAGTGATTAAAAAGTGTTAACGTCAGGAGGAGAACAGACTGCACCTTTTGCTCACCACATGTCTATTACTTTTGTTTATTTAATGTAATAATTGAAAATCTTTTTCTAAATTTCTTAAGCTACGCGGTTAATAAAAAGCAGTATTAAATATTTTTTGCGATAACGTTTAATCGAATATTTACATTTTTCCTTGATTTAAATTAATGCTACCTTTTCTGCAGAAAATGTATTCGTGTTTGATTTAACAGTAAGATACAGCTTCCTTATTGGTAATTCATGAAATGATTGATTACACAGCCCAGCACACATTTTGGTGCCAGGGTTTTTGTAACTGTTGTAACGGTATATTTTCCACCGGCATTCAGTACGTAAAATTTTACATTTATATTTATTAAAAATCTAAAGTCCGGTCCTGTAAGACTGCGCTTTATTCGAAATAGAATTTCGTCATGCAAATATTTCCTATGAAAACATCTTAAGAAAGGATTGTTTTATATTTGATATAATTAAAGAACGTAGCGTCATAAAAATGATGTTTTTTTAGTATTTTGTTTACTTATATTCTGGTGAAATATCAATTACATCGTGAGAGATCTTGATACAGAAAATTATGGGAAGTACTCGATCATCAATTTCATAAAAACATTCCTGTTAATATTCCGAGAATGCAGGACTCAAAAACAAATTTTTCTTTGTTTGTCATATGCGTTTTAAATTTTAAGTCAGGTTGTCGCGTAGCGATTTCGGCTAGACACCAGATGGGTGTTATTTTGTACCAGTTTGCGCGCATATTCTTTCAGTACTACTTTTCATTCCTTTAGGTCGAAATCTCTGCAGACGGTTAGTTAAAAAACTTCCTTACGGCCAAATAAGACGCATGTTTTCGCGGGTGATCAGGGTCACAGAGGCTGGCCTCGACAGGTTAGCAAAAAGGCTTGCTTCCCGTTCGTGCTTCAAGCTAAACCACCTCGGTCAGATCGCGCTATGAGCGTCGATATTAAAAAACTTGCGGTCCATCTTTGAGATTAGTAGATTTTGAAGTCGGGTTTATTGTGTTATAATTCAGTGTCAATTATACAAAATTAATGCAATCTTTTGAGTACAGTTCCCGTACAGTTTAGTTGTGATTTGTGGTACAAGTGAACTTTTGAAGTTAAATGATTTTTGAGAATTTTCGTTTGAGAAGATTGACTAATATCGTCTCGTCAATAAACATTTATAGTTGGCTTATGTGTAATAAACCAATAAAAACAATTACGCTGTTTGCCTGTGTTAACAGAAGAAAGTGAAGTTGTTATTAAAAATCACTTAATTTGGGTGATAGTTTAAAATTGTGGATTGTCATTTTATCTGGCGATAATGATAGACAGTTATTTGGTTTAATCCGTCGAGTTTTAAATAAAGGAGATTACAATTACTCCTCGAGAATAAATTGTAACAATAAACATTAACTAAACAAGATTGTTTAAACTGTGTTTAACGAACATTGGTGCTGAAAATTGTATGGATGATTGACTATTGTTATAAACTATTTCTTTGGACCTGATACCATCAAACTG
Organism: Agrypnus murinus; assembly: GCA_929113105.1. Taxonomy (NCBI): domain Eukaryota; kingdom Metazoa; phylum Arthropoda; class Insecta; order Coleoptera; family Elateridae; genus Agrypnus; species Agrypnus murinus. The sequence continues at coordinate 17,929,853 of OV816028.1, read as the reverse complement.
CAATTTAATACCATCAAATCATCGAGAAATAACTACGGTTTTTTACAAGAGAGGCCTTTTCCAATTTCTGATTCACCAGTATGATTTGCTTTATATCGCAAATAAACCAAGGTTTAAGGTATTGTACTTTAAGAATTGTTTATTTTTATTATTTTGAGGTTGGACTATTTTAAATAAGTGAATTTTGTTGTTCTTTACTAGAAGAGAGCTCTCAGTAGTACTGAATTTTAGTCCATCATTAATAGTGAAAGTTAAATTTAAAAATCTTCGAAATATTTAATTAGATTTATTTTAGTCTAAAGTGATGGATATTTGTTCGTCAAACTTTTCAAAAGATTTCTGGTTTAAATAAATTCTTGAGTTTGATATTATGTTGGAATATTTCATGGCTAATAAATCTAGATATTTTTTTGATCTTGTTGAACTTTTGGGGCAATTAATATTTATTAAAATCCTAATAGTTTTTATTCTAGACAAATATTCAAATTATCTTTGGAACTGCCTAACGTCTATTAATTTTAACGAAATAGACGATTATTTACTAAATGCTTAGTTTTAAGTTTAATAAATTCATACTGTTTGTGTGTTTTTTTTATGTGTTTGACTATTATTATTGTATCTGTAATATCTGTAATAAATATGTGTTTAGTTTATACTAATGATCTAAACGGAACCATATAATTATGAAAGTTTTGTTCAAATTTTACTTTAAAAATTTTCTAGTAAGATTAAAGTAAGCTTCGCTGGCTTTGCCAAAGTGTGGCCCGTGAAAAATTTTGTTTCTGCAGTTAATAAAAGGTTTAAGATATTGGTTGATGAAAATATTTTTAGAATTTTAGGTGACTTTGTACTACGTTTCCAGATAACGATTCCTTTGGAATCAATAACATTGTAGGATTTCTGTAAAGAAATAGGAAAGCCTAATTACAGTTATTGTTTATTTGTTGCGTAAAGAAAATTTCATTGTTGCGATATTTAGTCAAAATGGAGGTAAACCATTTAAAAGGTGATGAATTGAAGTTTGAGATTCTTTGTAGAAGTCTAAAGGTTGAAAGTAACTATTTGCAACGTCGTGCACTTTTGAGAGGAAGTTTAGCTAAAGAAAAAACATTAAATTTTCTAAACATTTCTAAATTTTTATCCAAAAACCTATTATATTTAATTCATTTTCTGATTAATGAATTTAATATCAAATCAGGCTTAATTAAACATCAATATTAAGCTTCATAATCAGATGGCGCTCTTTTAGTGTTTTTATTTGTGTTCTAAACCCTTATCTACTCCTTTTCACAAAATAAGACAACTGCAGAACCAATACCTGCGACCTGAACATCTCAAATTTGTAAGAGAGAGTTTAAATCTCAAGCTGTGGCAATGATTTTGAGCATATATGATAATGTAAGTATGATAATTTTATAGTTGTGTTCTCGTGCAGAAAAACCTTTGTTTCACTGCCTGTCCAACGTGAGACAGATTTAGTGATGTTGCACTGGCGCCTTGTTACGTTTGTGAGTTTTATAGTTGTTACACTGTTTCTATGTAAGTTTTGGGCGCAGAATCCAAGACTGTCCTCAAATTTGGTCTATCAGATCTAGTTTTTGAGATACTGTATATTGGCCTTTTTTAGAAAGAAATAGTCTAATTTTGCTTTTCTTGAATCTGTAAGGTTGAGCCGTGCGGGTACAAAAACGACTGTATGGAGCTATTTCTTTAGCGAAAGATTAATTTATTAGTTTTTCATTACTCATTACATAAAAACGATTCTGACATAACTCTGACATAACTCATCCTCCTTTGTTTTTCTAGGCCGATCATAATCCAAGCTGCCGCGTGTAAGTTTGGTTGCCTATTGTATTAAAAAAATCACTTACAAATCATAACATTTCTTAAAGGACAATTTCTGTTAACCCAGTGCTGATCCTTAGCTCTACTGTCCCAAAGACATAAAAAAACAAAAATACTTTGTATATCCACTTTGCTGCCCAAGCAGGAAATTCACAATTTTTAGGTCGACACAAATCACCCACTGATGTTCTTCATACTTAATTTCTTTCAGGACTAGTGATATTGCCTCATATTCCTCCTTCATGCTGGTAGAATGACCAATGGGTATTGAGCCATATTTATTACCATTGTGTAAAAGCACGTCTTCAAACTACGTCTGGAACTGTCTATAAAAAGGCGCCATTCGTCTGGTGTGAATTCCGACAAACCCATTTTTTGTAAGAGTCCTCTTATAACGTTACAGAATACCATTTTCCTCAGAGTAAAAGGGCAGCAGATCCTTATCGGTTTTACGATAAAATGTAATATTGGTACCTGCCTGAAGTAGATTCTTCTCATTTGATCTGGAAGCGAGTAATTCAGAAGATTCCTTTGAAAGATTCAGGTCTCTAGCGAGATCGTTCAGTTCTTGTTGATTGAAACGTTGGGGACTTGCTAAATCTGCTTCAAAATCACTGTCGTTTTCTGATTCCATACATTGAATTTCATCAAACGTGGGTAGTTCTGCATCATCTTCCAGGAGTGTAGGCAGACTGCTGAATGATGGAATGGGTATTTCTTCACTATGTCGTACAGGCCTCTTTGCTGAATTTAGATCAGGATATGTCCATTTCTGTCTATTGTTTCGATTGATTCCTTTGATATTTACGAGACAAAAATAGCAGTCATCGTGATGGTTTCTTAGTTCTCTCCAAGCCATTGGTACTCCAAACTTTAGGCATTTTCTCTTTCCAATTGTCCACTGACGCAAATGTTCAACACATGTTTTATATACGAAATGTGGAGCCCAAGATGTATCCTGGTCTCCCAAGTGAACACCAAAATAGGCCAGATAACTTCTTGTCACAAAGCCAGAAATAGGTTTTCTACTTTCTTTAAAAGTGTACTCGCCACATACATAGCAAAAAACGTCTGGATGATTCACACAACTACGTTTGCTTCTGAATGCCATGGTTTTAATTAAATGTTTTATCACTAAACAATACAAAATGATACCACAATTTCACCTACGTAAACTAAATAGGTAAATGTACTTCGTAAAGCAGAGATACGAGTTAATATAGCTGCGTGTTAATTAGGTTTTGATGGGGGTAATTATAAGAATGTTGGATTTTACTCTAATGAATAATACCAAGTAACGCAAACTGGCTAATTAGATTCTAATTTCTTTGTATAAACTGTACCTCGTAAAGCAGAGATATATATACGAGATAATACGACGTATTAATTAGTTTTTTATTAGTGTATAGGAATGTCGGGTTTTACAGTAATTAATAATACCAAGTAACTCAAACTAGCTCATTAGATTTTAATTATTTAGGTATGAAATTTCACTTTTGGCCTCTAAAGATATCACTATTTCAATATTTTTGCGTTTTATCAGAACTAATATCAATTATCCCGTATCTCAAAAACTGGAGCTGCTACGAAAAAAAGCCAGGTATTTTGGGAATCAGCACATCAAAAATATTCAAAATCAGTTCTTACTTTTCCGGCGCCAAGACAAAAATTTTATTTTGTTGGGCTGTATTATTGTTTATGATTTATTATTAATAATAAATAATAGATATAGCATTTGGTTTTTGGTTGTCATGAACCTTTAATTATTGACTATGATTTATTGATTGATATATTTTCTTTTCAGAAATAAAATTCTGTTTCTGTTGTAAGGTATTGTTTTATTTTTATTTCGCTTATGCGAAGTTGAATGTCGGTTGTTAACTTTGTAGTAGATAATTAATATTATGCAGATTATATTGCTTTGTTGTATAAATATAGCAAGACTTCCTGAACACTTTTCCTGATCAGAGGGTTTCCGTAATATAATGGCAGAAATGTTTCTATTGTGTTAAATTTGTCAGTTTGGAATAGGTTTAGAACTATGCCAAACTATAAATAAAGTACGTCTTTAACTTGAATGATCTTTAATTAATTTTTAATTAAAATGTACCTCAATGTAAACGTAATTCAATTTCTTCTAATTATATCTCCATTACTTGTTCCCGAAATTCATCTGAATTCTCGCATACGCAAATTTCTGTAAGGTAGAAATGAGCCGAAGAACATTAAATTTAGTAAATAAGAAAGTTATTCACTTTTCATATCAAGCAACACGCTCCAATGAATTAAATCATAAGGTCCACGTAAAAGATTTACTAGACCACGTTCCTTTTGATAAAGTTCAACAGGACGCAAAGTCTTTTCAATTCCCCAAAAGAAAATAACGTTCACTGTTTATTTTCTTACTTACGATCTTTGAGACATGCATTCATAAATCATCTGAGTTTGAAATATTTTCCTTGTTTGGTTAGGTTACTATAAATCTGTATTTATTACAACAGGATCCCCGTTTCAGATTTCCCGTCCACACATATATTGATTCTTCATTAGGGTTATTTATTTTTTGATGCGTTGTTGTTTGCGAAAATCCTTTTAAACAACAATGATTATCCCCCCAAAAAAATCTAATAATAAATTCTGCTTGTTCTGATTTTCAGAAAATAAATTAAAACTTTCTGTTCTCAAAAAAGAAAGTTTACTCCTTATAAAAGCACTTAAATGATCAGGGTGTCAAAGGGTTCTGATTAAGTTTCGTACTTAATTAATTAGTTTTCTATAGGATACCAAAAGCATTTTATTAAAAGTTTTGAGTGAGAGACGACGCTGGTATTCAATAGCAGAGCTACAAAATTTTCACTAACTAGAATTTCAGTAATTAATTTGAAACTTTCGATGATGTTTTGTGAAAGGCAATAAGTTCCCTCCTACTATTTAAAAGAATATAACCACTTTACCTAAGGGCTCCTGTAGAAGCCCCAGCGGCCAACAAAGCTCTTGAAACTAAAGAGCTCTACAACAGTCACCGACTTTTTGCGGATATTGTTGGATGTTCGCGTAGCTCTTTGTTAAAAAGGAGAGAAAAACCCTTGTAATATGATTCGAGCCGAACATAAGGGAAATGCGCGGTGGTTTTTTTTGAATAAGAGAACTTTTTTATTAAAAAATTGTGGAAATTGTTAAAGGAAACGTTTTGTTCTATACATTTCTTTTCTGTAATAAACCAAAAACAATTAAAAAAAGAAAAATAAGGTGCTCTTGTAACATTAACGTAACAAGAATTCATTTAAAATTCCTTTTGTACATGCTAAGTTGGTTTTCCATTAAATTATAATTATTTATTAATACCTAGTCGAACGCTTCGCTAATTGCTCCATGAAATGTGCAGTTCAATAGGTGCCATAATTAATTCCGCATCGAAATTAAGGAAAAGTAAACACCACCACCAACAACGCCAGCCGAACGAAGCCCAGAATAATGTAAACGCTTTTGCCTTTTTTGTTTGCATGAGCCTCCTGCTTTTGTTTAATTGCTGGAAATGAACGATTAATGTTTTGCTTACTTTTTTGCTTAAATTGTAACTGGAGCACGAAATAGTGAACTTTTTAAACCGGTTTTAAAAAATTCCCTGCTTCAATTACTTTCTATGGAGATACCCTAATTTAAACTTTAGGTTATCAATTGATGTTGATAAGTTTGATTCATCCAGCGCACATTTGACCAGAGTTTACTATTAAAACCGAATGTCTATGTATTAAATATCATATTATACTAAAATCAAAAATTTGTATATCAGTATCTCAATCAAGTAGCTCAACTATATGGTTGAACTCAGAATAGACCAGAGGGTGTAACTGTGATAGATGTGACTGGCGGGCGTGCTTGTCAGTATCTTTGTGCCTTTAAAGACAACGCCACTGAGTTTTTACTTTCAAATGACCTACATGTTTTGATTCAGTACGGACCAGACAGGTGCTATGGGCGGTTCTGGTGGTCATGGTGTATTTGTTATTCAGCATGTTTGATACTTTTATAGAGTTGCCCATGTAAGTCCCACCTCATACCACATATATGGTTAAGCTAATTATGCGTAAGAAGAGTGCGATTAGTGTGTCTGATAGGCGTGGCTTCGTGTGAGTAGGTGTGGTAATTAAATGTTTTTGATACAAATCATCTTGTAATTATTAATTAATAATGGTATTAAATAGAGTGTATTAACTATCAGCTCCATGACTAAAAGGGCGAGTGTTGGAATAGTAATTAATGTTAAGTTACAAAATAAGCTTATTGTTATACAAATGCTTCCTCACTTATTCAATAATTCTTATAATCCTTCTTCTGCACGTTTCCCTTAAATTTTAAAAAATTTGTCCCTCAACTCCCTTTACAGGGGACGGTTTACTACTCGAAAAGTATATGAACGTGTACGTAAACGTTTGAAATTGATCTCTGGAGGTCTACCGATCTCTCAGATAGCTTTGATAGTAATTTAAACACTGTTGATAAGGTTAAGTCCACAAAATTTAAAGTAATTCTACATAATTCCATATATTTGATGTGCTTGACATTTAATAAACTCTGGAATTCAAACAATTTGAAGGATCGCTTTGAAGGTAATTTAAACGTTGTTTAGGGACGTTGCAAGTATATAGTCTTAAATAATTTTACGAAATTCAATATTATTGTACTTGAGCTTTGATGACCTTTGGAAGTCGAACAATAGATCGCTTTGGGAGTTATTTATAATTTGTCTACAACAACAACTTTATACACAAAGTTTTAAATAATTCTATAAAATCCAATTTTGTATTGTTCATCATGATCTCTGGAAGTCAAAATGACTTACTTGATTAATTTTATTGTTGCAAGGATCTATAAATCTACAAAATTTTAAGTAATTATATAAAATCAATATTTTATTGTTCTTGATGATCTCTGAAGGTTAAAATAATCCACTTGATCGCTTTGAGAGTCATTTAAACGTTGTTAAAGACAATTTCTATAAGTCCACAAAGTTTTAAGTAATTATATAAAATCCAATGTGGTATTGTTCTTGATGAGCTCTGGAGGTCAAAATGTTCAACTTGATTAATTTAACCGTTGTTAGGGACAATTTCTATAAATCTACATAGTTTTGAGTAATTCTACAAAATCCAATATCTTAATATACCTGATCTTGGATGACCTCTATAAGTCAAACGATCCATCTGATGGCTTTGAGGCTAATTTAAACATTGTTTGGGACAACAAGTTCACAAAATTTTAAATAATTCTATAAAATCCAATGTTTTATTGTTCTTGATGATCTCTGAAGGTTAAAATAATCCATTTTATCGCTTTGAGAGTCATTTAAACGTTGTTAAAGACAATTTCTATAAGCTCACAAAGTTTTAAGTAATTATATAAAATCCAATGTTGTATTGTTCTTGATAAGCTCTGGAGGTCAAAATGATCTACTTGATTAATTTAACCGTTGTTAAGGATAATTTCTATAAATCTACATAGTTTTGAGTAATTCTACAAAATCTAATATTTTAATATACGTGATCTTGATTGACCTCTATAAGTCAAACGATCCATCTGATGGCGTTGAGGTTAATTTAAACATTGTTAAGGACAAGTTCACAAAATTTTAAATAATTCTATAAAATCCAATGTTTTATTGTTCTTGATGATCTGTGGAAGTCAAAATAGTCCACTTGATCGCTTTGAAAGTAATTTAAACGTTGTTAAGGACAAGTTCTATAAATCGACAAAGTTTCAAGTAATTCTACAAAATCCAATATTTTAATATACTTGATCTTTGATAACTTGACCTCTGGAAGTCAAACAATCCATCGGATCGCCTGAAAGTAAAACATTGTTTAGGAAAATTGCTACAAATCCAAAAAGTGTAAAGTAATTCTATAAAATCTAATATTTTATTGTTCTTGATGATCTTTGGTGGTCAAAATGATCCACTTGATCGCTTTTAGGGGTAATTTAAATGTTGCTCAGGACAAGTTCAAATAAATCTACATACAGTAGGAACTCCATAATCCGAACACACTACATTCCGAACATCCAGTAATCCGAACAGCAACATTTACAAGCTATAATCCGAACAAACCTCTTTAATCCGAAATTCTCTTTAATTCGAACAAATCTCTTTAATCCGAACGAGAAAGTTCTTTGTACCAACTAAAATTGAATATGTAGCATTCTTGGAAGGTGAATATTAATTACAAATGAGATTATAGCAGATTGCTGATGCAGTTTTTGGCTGATGCTTTTACGACCCGACGGGTGCAAACAAATTCTACAAAGATTAACAAACGCTTTTGATATTAATATAATGAGTAATAAAACCCCTGAAGGCTACAGATGTAAAAAATAAGCTATAAATATAGTAATGATACCCTTACTAACACGCCCTAAATGTTTTGAGGTTGCAGTTTTGCCACAATTGTTTGTATAATGAAATCATCTACCTTAAAACCTTTTTCCTTCAAGTTTGCTAATACACAATTTGTATTCGTGACGTTCAAAATTCAATTAAAAAAATGTCAAAACAAAAACACACATTATTAAAACTATCAGATAAATTATTCAACAATTAAATGTTAGGTTAGTGTTTACCAATTGCTTTAAAATACGGTGTTGGTAAATCGACAGTCAGCGATATAAAGACAAACAAAACTAAAATCCTCTAGAGTATATCTCGTCTGCTGACAAAGGTACAGGAAATAGAAAAACACTGAAACTAAGACCATGAAATGAGGCTACATCGCTATAAAAGGAGGAAGAGAAAACTTAAAGCAAACAAATTACTGATTTTCTTAATTAAAAATGAAATGTTTGTAATAAAAATTAAATTAGTAAATTACATAAGCTAAGTTCGTTATAATAAAGTACCATAGCATAAAGCAATGTTTATATTCCTATATCCAGTAATCCGTATTCCTCGTTAATACGAATTAGCCTTGCATTTATAGGTTCGGATTAAAGAGTTCTACTGTAGTTTCAAGTAATTCTACAAAACACAGTATTTTAAGATATTTGAGCGTAGATTAGGTCTGGAGGTCAAACGATACATTGGAACGCTTTGAGGATCATTTAAACATTGTTTAGGATGACAAGTACTATAAACAAAGTTTCAAGTAATTTTACAAAATCCAATATTTTAACCAACTTGACCTTAGATGACCTCTGAAGATCATATAAAAACTATGCACCGGATTGTTTTGAAGATAATTTAAACATAGTTGAGAATAACAAATTCCACGATTTGCAGTTTCAAATAATTAGTACCTACTTTTAGTGAGTTTTCCAATTTATGTTTTCTAACTGCAGTAGTTCTGAAGAAGTCATGACACGATTCGATTCATGATCGCCTGTACTACTTCCCATAAGTTTAGGAAATTGTGGTACTGCTTACTTATACGTAAAGATATGCAAAAGGTTTCAAGAATTTCTTGAAGGATTTTATCAGTGATCAGATCGAATCCTGGAACTTTTTTTGCATCAATTTTTTTTAAAATAATATGCTTGATCTTTCGAATTTTGATCTCTTTTTTTTACAGAGAGAACGATCTAGTTGATATGGTGCTACTAGATATTCTAAAATTTTATTTTATTGATGCTGCTAATGACTTCTTCGAGGCTTCTTCGAGACCCTACAGCGTTGACAGTCCCCAAGGACTACGTTTCAAGATCACAGCTTCTTCTGTGCACATTATCAAGCCTGTTAATGTTTTTAGCGATCGCTTTGCAGATGTAACACATTTGTGTACATATTTCATAGATACCAAGGCGTTTACACATCTTGTCATCCGCCATTGTTTCCTTGAATTCGAAAGCCACTTCTACTGTATATCTGTTCATAATTACTGGAGTTTTCTGCTAACATTAATATGTCTTTGCCCATATTAATACATGTTGAATTTCATCGTCATCTTCTTTTACAGACCTAAACTTTATGGGTCTGCAGTATGAAGTGAAGGAGTGAATTTTGCCAATCATGTCCTCTTTGCATTAAATGATATTCCTTTTTGTCAGATTTGCAGAAGAACTAGAAGTTACTTCAGGAAAATACTGCGATACTTCTTTCTTTCCAACATATTCATATGCTTTTTCACTTAGTGGTTACTCCAGGAGAGAATGACAGCATCCCCAATGCATCAACAGTATGCCTTTTGCCTGAATTTCTCAGTCTAACCTGAGTGACCGTTCATTTAAGTTTTCAAAATCAACCAGAGCCTTTACCTTACCAAACTCTGTTCTTGGTGCATTGGCTTCGAATAGTTTATTAAGACAGCCACGTTTAGCCACAGACTTTATCTATTTCGAAAAAATCCATGATTGAAATACTGATCTTACCATTTATCTAGTCACCGTTTTTAAGTAAAAACCATTTTTTGTAGCAGGGTCAGTCATTCCATCGTTTACTGACCAAAATTATTAAATTATTTCTTAATTTCATTGTTCATTACCTCTGAGCAATTACGTAAAGCCAGTTTCCTTTTAAAATATTGTACAAGTTCTACCACAGAATATTTTTCCGAAGAATCACTTCATCTGATTTCTTCAAAAAAGCGCCTTCTTGATAGAACAAATTAACGAGATGCAAAAAGAGCGCTCAAATGTACGTTTAAAATCTTCATTCCAGTGATCTCGAAGTACTAGGTACCTCTTAATACTAATGTATAGTTATTGCTCTAAAACATAAATTTTAAAATAATTAAAATTCCATAACACGAAACTTTAAAATAAACATTTTAAAATTTCAAAATTCAAATTTTGAAACTTTTGAGTTATTAACGTTGGGTTTTAAAAACTGAAATTCAAAAACTTATCCTTGACATTTTTCAATATTTAACCAGTGTCAAAATCTTCTGAGGTTTAAACCATAAGTACTCTAAAATTTCATAATGCTGAATATCTAAACTTAAAATTCTAAATTTTGGAACTATTAAAAGACTAACTTTGAAACTTTTGGGCTGTTAACAGTTTGACAATAGAAATTTTGAAATTCTGAGTTCTCAAATTTCTGAATTTTAAATGTTGAAACTCAAAATAGAATTTGATTCCAAATATTAATATTCTTGATGCTAATTTCATGCAAATCAAATGCGTAACTAGATACAGCTGTGCAAAATTTGCAATGCGCTTTGTACGCACAACCTCAAGGTTTTTTACAGATTATTTCAGGCGGTTTTAATTAGTGGTCTAAAAATACATTTCTACGTAGTATATAGGAAATGTATACATCGATGCTTTAATTCATAACCCGAAAATTCTTTTGGATCAAAGAAAAAACTTTTAATGAAGGCATAAAATTCCTTAACACCTTTCTCCAATTCATTCTACAATAAAACTCCAAGCATTTTATTCGTTTTTTTTTATTCAGATAAATCTGAAGGAAATAAATTTAACAAAAAATATATGTAAACATCAGAATATATTTTTTTTCTAGCAGCATCTCAACATGGAAAAGATTGGAGCAAAACGACTGGCAATTCGTTAGGTAGAATTATTTTCGTTGGCAATAGAGAAACTACGGGGATGGTGATTTATTTTGATATTTGTAACGTTTCTCTGTTTTATGTTGTTTGTGTCGCGTGTGAAAAATGATACCCAGTGTAACTTTAGATATTTCTAATACTGCCTGTGTGACAAAAGAAAATTTTCACTCAATTTATTTACATGCATGTTTGATGGTTTTGGATGTCAAGTGTAACATTCGGATTTTGCGATGAACTTGAAAGTCACAGAAAGTGATTTATAAAGCAATGCATGCATGCATAGTATATTTTACAAAATAGAGTATTTCCTAACTTATTAAAGAAGATAAAACGTTATTCGAACAATATGCTGAGTTAACGACACTATTAAAAGCTACATAAAAGTCAACAGAGTCTGCCCTGTTAAGAAACGTAGACTCAGACACACAGAAATTACATCATCTCTTATTTAGTATGCAACATATTTAGGGACTGTTATAAGGTCAGTTGTAGAGGTAGCCGCTTTTACTAGAAGCGTGGTTGATAGGAGAAGCTTTAAGGAACTGGTCTTCGCAAGGAGACCTACACTCATTCACGGCTCCTAGCGCTATACACCAGGTATCTGTATTGATCTACAATCGAAACTGAGTGAAGGTATCAAGCATGGTAAAAAATGAAGGTAGAAGCTGCATTGGCCCCAAAGAATTTGTCGGTTGTAACGGTGATATAAGACTAACTTCAAAGCGCTACTAGGATTATGCCTACAGATTCAACGCTGTAATAAAAAAATTGAACACGATCCTACTGTTGTATCTTCTCCAGAACATCTGTCCACACCTTTTATTATCATATTAGGAAGAACAAAAATCATTAGCGCCTGGTCTCGGACACGATAACCAAGAGGTGCGGAAAATCTCCGGGTTCCAACTAGAAACTGCGGAGAATACTACGTGGAAGGTTATTAGTTTGTTCACAGCTGATAAGTATAACGTCATCAACGTTATAACGAATGGCCGGTCCATAAACTTGATAAAGCAAATAGATTGACCTAGTACACCTTATATGATTGACATTAATTATTTAGTTCGCGTGAAAAAAATTGTCATCCTCCTATAAGATGATCCTGGTAGCTAATTTGATTAGAGCAATGACGCGGAGAGCTAGAAATATGGGTTTGATCTTCAGACAGGGTGATCATTTTTCTATGTTTAGCTAAAGCCAAGCAAAGAACACCCCAGCCATTCAATATCAAAAAACTAACAGACAATGAGTTAATATCAGCATACGAATGACAAATAAATAAATTGCGATATTGAAGAATGCTGGTTTAATGTTAAAAGAATATTCAAAACAGCTAAATAACATCTTTCTTGCTCGTTTTTAATTAACAACTAGAAACGGGTGGATACTACAGAAGCCATACTAGACAAAATAAGCCATACGAGCCCAAAACAGGTAACAAGAAAACAGGGAGGCATATGCAAAGTGGCCGAGAGAAATTAATGACAAAGCTGCGAAAAGAACGAACATTTGTCTCACGTTAGAGGCAATTTCGATCTCTACAAAACCAATTTGTGGATTGTAGATATAATGCAAGGAACCCAACATTACTGATCAAACAAAACGAACAAATTTTGAATTTAAATGAATTATTGAACACTTGAAAGGTATAGAGGGTGGAAGGGGTTACTATGCGTTAATTTTACGAGATGATAGAAGACAAAAAGAAACAAAAAAATCTTATACAACTTTGTTCTAGAAGGTACACTACTTTTTCCGAAAAAAAAATAAAAAAGTTGTAAACTTTAACATAATTTTGTCGCGGCAATAATATTAGTTTAATTATTTGAGCTATATATACCTACGTACAATATACTCAACAAAAAAACCGTAATAACATTTTTCGTATGATTAATCGTTTACGCATAAAACCAGATTCCTTTTACATTTAAAAATTCAATTTTTCTCAAAACTTTGTAAATGTAAAAATAATCCGATTCCGCGTAGATGATTGACCATACGAAAAAAATAAAGGTTTTTTGTTGCGCTAGATGAGGTATATCTTCTGACAAAGCTCCATAATTAAATTTTTTAACGCGACAAAATGATGTTAAAGTACAACTTTATTATTTTTTTCTTCTCTTGAAAAAGTGGTACGTCTTAGACCAAAGTTGTATCAAACTTTTTTGTTTCTCTTGATGTTTTCCATCACCCCTTAAAATTAACGTATGGTAACCCCTTCCACCCTGTATACAGCTAACTTATATAATTATAAAAGATCCCAAAACCTTCCAGGTTCGATAAATAACCCTCCTCAGAGTCCAAGCATTCTAAAAAGCGAGATAATGTACGCTAGTAAGTCATTGAAAGGTAATAAAACCGTAGGTCAGAAAACATGTACACAGAGATATTCCAATTACTGATTAAAAGGTACGTAGGGCGACTCTCTTATGGCCCTCTAATATGACTGTCTGACTGTGGTGTTTTGTTAGTGGTCCCAGAATCCCTGGCCTATGAGAGACCGTACCGCTAGGTAATTGTGTGGTATAGTCAAGACCATGGGTTTGTTACTCTGGAATTTACTGATAACGTTGGCTACCTCAGTGCGCAAAGGGGAGACGGAGTGAAATAGGGCTTGTCCGACATTAAGCGCATTTGGCGTACTCTGGAACATATGCCGATACCACAAGATACTGTCTAGTTCTGTCTATTAAGACATTGTCTTAAAAGATGATGACATAAATATTTATATATAGCCGCTCACATCTTAGATAACTCCACCTCCTCACGGAAATTGACGGGAATTTACTTCGTTGTGCCGTTAGGCACACCAGGTCTATAATTGGTACATCGGGGTAGACTTACTAGACTACCTGGTTTTCGTGACTGAAAACTGAACCTAAAGATATGTTTACAGGTCAACTTGTATTACGTACGATATTACTAAAAGAACGTGCAAATGTTGGTGAATAAGAAGATTGCGACGATTCTTTGTCGCGTTCTTGCATGCGGACTTATTCATTACCATGCATCGAGCACGTGTTAAGATGTACCTGCGCCAGTATTGCGTAAGTGGACGTGACATGGCATTAGTTACGAGATATTCTTGTAGTGGGTTTGTTTGTTGTTCAAGTGGCCGCTTCCATTATATTATTGCTCGGCTTCATCCGGCAGATGTTTGTTTGCTGATGCGACAGCTTGGTTATTTATAAATTTTCTCGTTCTTCCATAATTCCATAAACACCAACCAAGTTGATCCTTAGATAGATAGTAGATCCTTAGTGCATTTCTAGTTTATCATACAAGCTGGATAAAGACATATTCCCCGGTATATTTTCACATACTTCTAGAAGTTGCAAGTCTTTTGTTAAATGCTTGAGTTGTTGATAAAAACTAAAGTAGTAGAAAATGCTTTAACGAGTGGGGCCACGCAAACATTATTTCAAGATGTTTCTCTTCCTATTGTAAATAATAATAAGTCAATAGCTGTTCGAGCCTTGTTAGAACGCAAAAATCGTCTATAACTTCAAAATTTTAAAATTAGAAAAAAGCATCATACAAGATGTTTGGTGGTTTGATTAATTGACTTGATTCGACGAAAAAAATGAAAATAAACAGCAAGAAAGCTAGCGTGAATAAGCAAGCCAGAAATGCCTTTATTGAACTCCGTAAGCTCTAAACGAATCATTATTAGGTCTGAGCTTCGTGTCGAAACACTAAAAGTCAAATATAGTAAAAGATTAGAAGCAGTTGAAGTGCGGGTTCTATTTCGGATGCTTATAGAAAACCAAGAATAAATAGAGTCGTGACAAGAAAGTTATTTGACGAACTGGACTGAAAAATAGTGAACAGTTCAAAAAGGCCAGCAACGGGACAATAGCGTGCTTTGAACACGTACTAAGAGAAACAGACTGCAAGAATCAATTGGAGAAGAAAGATTGATAAGGTGTGAAGAACTATTGTTGTTACAAAATATTTTCCAACCCAGTCAGTGCGACTTTCAAGTCATTTACAATACTGCCGGATAGGCTATACAGTATATACGATACTGTAAGGTATCGAAAGAAGAAATAATTTATATCTATTTTATTTATACTATTGTCATGAATGGAAATTCGCTTCATGTTAAATTATTTCTGTGGCATTTTAAAGTAGCTCTCTACTCCAAAGCCAAATGAACAAAATCTATAAACAGTCAGTCTGCAGAATCAGCAAAAGTTTGCCGGATGCAGCCGGCAAACGTTAAAAGATGTAAAAAGATGACACATGACCCTTTAAGCAACAACCCATCACAAGAATAACTCTAAGCAAGGTTAAGCAATGGCATGCGACGGCCACCCGCACACAGTACTAGTACAGTATAAACATCTCCACATGGGCTCGACAGAGCGACAAGAGCGAGACCGAGAACCTGACCTCAACATGCGCGACTCTACCTCGACTCAACTTTTGCAACCTTCTTATTCGCCAACCTTCCATTTTTCATTTTTAGTATTTGTTTTAGTTTAGTTCATTATAATGTTAAATTGGACTTTGATTTTTATTTATTGTCTACCCTTAGCTACATTCCCAGTAACGTCAACCTATAATCTACCAATATTTTCTAAAAACTAGAATTATATTTTTCTTATCGATTATGTAAAAGTGTGTTGTTTATTGAACATAGTAGTACTTCTTTAATTGTACATTCTACAGGAAGAAAGCAACGCAACAACAAATTTTATTGTTACTTTAAAGTTTTCATTTGAATGCCCTTTATAATTTCCCATGAAAATATCTTATTTATCTTACACATTATAATTTATTGCTTTCACCTAACGAATACTGCTTTTTCCACTGGATGAACCGAAACACCAGCAGCTAGCTGTGTGTTTTACGTGAATAATGTAAGCGTATGAATTAAATTGAAGTTTGCATTACTTGTCGTTAGTAAAAATAAATTACTGCCGAGACGTAAACATTTTCATTAAAATTTCAAGCACTAACTTTTCCTACTTTTCGGAGGAGGAGATGTTAAACCGCTATCATAACCATCAGTTTCCCTTTAAACTGTGCGTTTAGTTCGTTTAGGAATTTGTAACTCGCTGACTCTACTAATTTCGCTAAAAGCTAAAAACCGCTTGGCGAATTCCTCGACTTTCCAGACTTTCTACTAAGATATATTATGTGCTCAAAACCGCTACAGCAGCTTCACATCAACACTCACAACACAACACATAACGACATGCAAATTAATTATTCATTCGCCGGTTGCTAAGGAAGTAACAAGTGTGAACAGTTTTGTGCAGTTTTGGAACTTGAATAAGAATTAACTAAACTTCTTTAGACATTTCCACTTTACTGAACAAACACAGTTGGAGCTGATCGTTAAAGAAAATGTAAGATGTAGTAGTAGTTTTATATATATATATAAAGCTTCTTCCTTATAAGCGATTTCCTTTGTAAAATAGAAAATACGGACAAATAAGTTTTAAAAGAATCTCCTAAACTAGTTTCCAAATGGCTAGCGTTTGTCGAAGAAGAAAACAAATATTTACTTGAACGAACTGTTGAATTGTTCGACTACCCTCCTCTAACGAACTGATTTGTTATCGATGATTTTATTCTGAATTAGAGTTTAATCGAGATTTGCTTTTATCAACATTTAAAAACTTTAAATACGGTCTAGCAAGTGGTTACATACTAAATTACATTTAGTTTCACGGTTTGCAAAATTGTTACTTAATAGTCGCTAGTGGCATTTTTCTTTTAATTATTTTTTTATTCAAAAAATAAGATAGAGTGATAAGTGGCAAAGCTTAGAATTAAAGCTTGATACAAATAAGGAACTTTTTGAAGTATTTCAGTTAAATTAAATAGGTAAACTGGTGTTGCTTTATTTCCTTCTTTGTATAAGAACTTCCGGTGGTCGTTGCACTTGAATTTCAAGAGGAGATAATTTATTATTTGTTAAATCGATTATTCACTGTTAATAGGATATCTTGATGTAAAAGAATAACATCTAGTGTTCCAGAATTTTGAACAGTAGCTAATAACTAAATGAGGGTATACGAATCACTAATCAATATGCACACGACTTCTCAGATGGAATTCGGCCTTTAATTTAAGAACGATTTCCGAGATACTAAATAAAAAAGTTATATTAAAAGATATGCCAATTGTAGGTTTGCGCTTAAACGTGTAGGGAATACTAATAATGATAAACAACAGTATTGATTTTGACAAAATAGGTATAAGATTAAATATAAAAAATGATAAATTAGCTCCAATTACAAAATTAAAAAGTTAATCAAAAAATGTCGTCTCTGTGAAAACTGTTATTAATATTTTTTATCTTGGTTTTTAGAATTAAGTATACAGAATGAAGATCCTCAACCTTCCGCGTAGCAATTAATGATGTTACGCTTCCATTATTTTTCAAAATAAATCTAAGAAGGATACGAAATACTTCTTTCATCCTTTCAAAGTGTATTGTATACAAATATAAGAAAAACCTTTCAATGTATCTTACAATGACACAGATAGCGTCTGGAACGCCGACTATCACGTCCTCCAATTACGGCCTTATAGATTTCCGTATCGTTATTTTAATTGTAGAATCTGAATCGCTATATGCAGGATATAATATCAATACCGTGGCAGCTGTGGATAATTACGGCCACATAAGACGGAAAGCGCGAACGCTATAGCTCTAAATCGAAACTATTTGATTTTACATTAAGCAATGTATGAATCCTTTCTCTATGCATACAAATTGAAGTCATTTGATTGAAATTATCAATTAATTACTTTCTGATTAATTTAAGTATTTAATAGTTGCAAAATAAAGCAACATAGTTTCATGGAATGAATAGTTTTTATTAGTAGCATTCAAATATTGTATCAGTATAATACTTAGATACATGTTATGTTATATAAAATCATGTTCCAGAAAAAAAGTTTGATGCTTTGTGACAAACTAAGTTTCCTGAGTGTCATGTTAACGTTGGTGGTGACACGTAACAGTCTGTATTAATAAAAGCTACCTTTCTTGATGAAGACCATTTACCAACAACAACTTAAACAGTAAAGCAGTTCGAGTGCTTACATATGCGAATTTTTTGGCGTATTTCTGTATGTTAACGTATTATTTTTAATAAATCCTTTATTTGAAGCTGTTTTATATATAAATCTACCTTGTAACATTTGAATAGTTTTAGTATTCCCTCTTTTACTTTATAAAAACTATTAATATGTTATTTAGCAAAATTTAAAAATTTATTTACAACGTCCCCTAAATCTTTAAAAGCTATTAAGTGGTATTAAGTAATAATTTGCTACTATTCTTTCATTCTGATAAAAATTAATTGGTCAAAATCAATTTTGAGTCTCTTCATTATTTGGCAAGCAAGTTAACTTTTATCTGATGACGTATTTTCTTTAGACGCTTCCCTCTTGAAAACAACAACACTTGTTCATAAAGAGTCGTTGTGAAAAGCTGTTTTCTGTGGGTTTTCTATCGTGGTGATTTTCGGTTGTCTTAAGTTTGTTTATCGCGTTTATTGTGAAGAATTCATTAGCAAAATAATATCTCTTTTGTTTATACATGTCCTTGTGCAAATAGCTACAGAAAAACCTTTTACAATTTGAAAGGTAAAAATGTTTCTTAAGTCTTTCTTAATCAAAACGTAAGTGACAGTCTTTAAGTTGTTTCCGCTTTTATTGTGCAAAGAAATTACAATTAGTTTGCAACAATTAAAAAAATTAGAGTATATAAAAAGAGGATACTAATATAATAAAATTCAAGGTTACTGTGTTTAAATGTAAGGTAAATTTCTTGACTGTAATTTTATTTAAAGTAAAATAATCTAAACCATTGTAAACAGTTTCGATTACCCTTTGTATTACTCCTAGTGGAGTAAAAATTTTTTATTTGGTTTTATGCATAGAAATAAATACTAACAAATCAATCAATCAATCAAATAATCATATTTGAGTATTCGTAAATGTATGAAAATTATTGTTGAGGGCTTTTTTTATTAACGTTTATCTA
Source organism: Agrypnus murinus (assembly GCA_929113105.1). NCBI lineage: Eukaryota > Metazoa > Arthropoda > Insecta > Coleoptera > Elateridae > Agrypnus > Agrypnus murinus. The sequence continues at coordinate 17,910,497 of OV816028.1, read as the reverse complement.
TGTGTTATTAATTCTAGCTTCGTAGACTTTCTCGTTTCAATTCACAAGCCATTGTTGGAAATTATGTTCCCATAAAAATTGGGAAAACTTAACCATCAATTCAAGAGTTCAGTTAAAGCATTAAAGTCAAAATCAACGACGACGTGGTGTCAGCATTTCGATTTTCCCATCCCCGAAAATAATTTGAATCAGTACTTATCTCTGCTTGCTTAGCTCAGCTATGCTATATCAACTGTGAGGTTAACGGAAGTATTAAACTTTATACTCAGTTGTAGCTTTGGCTTTGAAGGCATTTAACTTTTTCATACATTTTGTTAACTACAATATTGGCCACAAGAATCTTATATTAAACTTAAAAAATTGTATAATTCTTAAAAAAACACGGATAATGATATTAAGAAATCTACAAAAAATCAAGAAATAATTTAAATACGAGTACATATCAATATTTATATATTTTACTACTAAAAATGTATCCATATTCCATTTTATTGTTATTCCTTATTAAAAGTAGAGGCTAATTATATGTTATCATTTTTCTAATCTATTACTTCATATACGGTCTTTTGTATTTAAAAATTTGGAATATTATAAATTTAATTGTAGTAAAATTGATTGATTGATTTTTCTTTTTAAATAACAAATTTACATAATTTCTATTAATAATTACAACTTTTTTTTTAAATAAATTATCCTCCTTTTTACTTTTGTTCGATATACGATACTTAACATAATTAAAAATTGTAATTATTTTTAATATAAAGACCAGGAAAATTAAATATTTATATAAATATTAAATATTTAACAAAAAAGAAAAACCAATAGAAAAAGGTGTCTTTAAAGTCAAGTTTCCCAAGAGATATGAAGTTATAAATCCTTTGGGTAAACTCACTTTTTTCAACACCTCCAAAATAATTCTGACAGTTAATAAAAAGTTTCCAAATTCTGTTTTTTCAACTAATACGCGGTTAATAAATTTCAATTACTCCCAATATAATTCCCATTTAGGTTTCGAACATTTTAATTAATTTTGTCCCTTTTTTGTTGGAAAAGCTAATTAAATTGATATTGTCGTTCGCACAAAAAAAAGCTTTGAAATATTCAATGGAAACAACATTTACAAGCTGGTTTTAATAAACTAAATGAATTTTCTCTCAGGACTAAAAGGTCAGTCATTTTCTTCCATTTTACTAACGACGATATTCACTTCAGATAACTTCTGATTAAATTAGGGGTAACATCTAGGTCGTGTCATCATGACCCCTAACCTTCACTTTGGACCTAAGTGACATTCAATTACAAACAATTCATGAAGCTTGAGGTATTTCTCTCACATTTAGGAGTTGTCATGTTTGAATTTTCATTATGCATGTCGTCTGTGCAATTCCATTATGCAAGTCGGGTTGTTCATAAGATCTTAATTTGTAACGCTTAAAGCCTTTTATATTATTAACGATTCTCAGGCGCTGTAATTACTGAAGAACAAAAACCTCAAGATACATTGTGAATTAATATTGGCGTCTAGAGTTGGGTAGAGACATTAACCATTTATTTGAATTAATAAGAATTTTTAATAAACTATTGTAGAATTTACTGATTCTTTTCTGTTTTAATAAATGTTTTTTAGCTGTCACGTTATGGGAAGCCCTTATTCAATGACTGATGAGTTTAATAAAGGATTCGCTACCGAGACACGTTATGCATTAACGTCTGTCTATCAAGAGCATTGTTATATTTTACCAAATAATGGAATTTTTGGATTGTATTATTTTTGTCCACGCTAACAGATTTTATTTAAAGACAAAAACAGAAGGGGAACTAAAAATATTTTGTCAAAATATTATGTAGTAACTAATTTTGATAGTCAGAAGCAATTAATTAAGTAAAAATAATTAATGTTAGAATACTAACTATAATTTAGAAGCACTATGTAAATCAGCGCCGCTCTTTGGATTTTTAGGCCCCGGGCACAAATATCGAGTGGGGTCCCCAGTAAATAAAAAAGTGCTGATTAAAATAAGGTAGCTCTTCCCAACTAATAGCCCCCGGGATCACGGGCATACGCCCGACCTTAGGGACGTTTCTGATGTAAATATTAACGTCGGACCATCTCATCTGTTATTTGATAAATATGTTATTATGAAATTACTCTCTACATGTTAGAAGTATATTCTAGACCGAAAATTAATTATTAAACATTTTGACATATTTGATAGCATTTGTGTTAGCAATGCAAATAAACTCTTTCTATTATTAATTATACTAAATTAATATTAAAGTTATCTTAGTGTTCTGAATTAATTTATCATGAAATAAATAATGTTTGTCGCGTTTTCATTTAATTATAGTTATCCATCTGTATAGTTTAAAATAAACATCTCGTCTAGTTAGAATATTGATCGCATGCGAAAAGCGAAACTGCTATATAGTAATTAGGTTTTAATGTATTATAAATAAACGCAATTTATAATACTGCTGAATAGAAAGGGGCACTTTAATTTAATTAAAATAATAAAGGTTAAGTGAAAAAGGGAATATTTTAATCAAATTCAATTAAAATAATCTAATTAAACCTGATTTTAACTAATTTTGCAATTTATTTAATTTTTTAATTAATTAAGTTAAAATTGGACATTTAATTAAAATAAATTTACGAAGGAAAAATAATGATATTAGACACTTTTTAATTAAAAAATCAATAATATTTTAAATAGCAATTAAAAGGTGATGATCGTCATGTAATGGATGACTAAAAAAATACAATTAGATAATTAATACAATAAAACTACAATATTTTGCAATTTGATCTTCTGTTATGTTAGAAATCTCTAATTTCGGTTACTAAAAAAGCATAAATGCTTTCAGACACCGAATTACTAAAAAACTAAATTACCATTAGATTTAAAAAAGTAAAGCACTCAGTAAACTCCATGTATTAATTAATTATCACTTACACTATCTTCAATGTGTTATTAATTATGTTATTCCTTAAACATAAGCTGGTACATACCTGCAACAAATGAGATATATATTAATAAATAAATAAAGATAAATATTATGTAGAAAAAGATAAGTCTGCTGTAAATAAGGTTTAATTGGCTTTTATTCCAAAAATACTTAATGTAAGAGTTTAGGTTAAACACATAAAAATCAGGATAGTCAACGTACGAAAAACTTATTACCCAGACAAGAATTATTCAGAAACTTCTAACAGAAAATTCTAGCGTTATAATTGTAGCTAGCTCGTCGTAAGGGCTCGAAGTAAACTTTTACCATGATTGACACTGAGGCTTCAAAATGAATCCCAGTAATATACAGTAAAATGGTCACCTGGGTTTGCGTACAATAATTGATACGAATCCAAATTATAGGTTAAAAGATCAAATAATTGCCAAACAAAAAAATACTACGGATTGAATTAAATAATTTTTACAAGTATGTATTTAGATTTTGAGTTAGCCGCAATATGTTTAAATCTTAATTTCTACCTATCAGTGATTTATAAAACAAATCAATCCATTAGGCACCTCTACTGTTCGACAAATATCAGAGACAGTATCCCCGAATTTTGTATCAATGCCAAGTACAACTGTTGGACTAGATCTTTTGGTGGTGTGTAGCAAATTCTAGTTTTAGTCCAATATAAATAAATTTTCATAATATCCTCTACATGCTTAACGTTACTTAAGCAATGTATGCAAATTTGCGAATGAGACTTCATTTTGAAACATTTTATTATTTCAATTCATATTAAATTAAGTTAAACTTGTTTTAAAGACAAATAATTCTATTTAGTTTACTCTGTATGCAAATTTAAAATTGCATTATCGTCATTACTGCAAATACAGCTGCTTCCGTGAAAGGTTCGAATACTTCCGATATATCCGAATCGCGACGCTTTTGTTGTTCAGTTTGTACATTATTAGATAAAGAATTTTCTCCATACAGTTTTGAAGAGAAATTACAAATTGTTGAGAAAGGCAGATCAAAACCAGAACTTTCAAATTTAACAACAAAGATTAAAACCTGCACCAGGTATTTTTCTAAAAAGATCGAAAATCGGCTTTCATCGTAACTAGTAGTAGATCTTTAAAATAAAGAATAATAGTCAACAAATTCCATAAGCATAAAGTGTAAAAATTCTTCTTTGAAAAACTTTTAAGCAAAATAATAATAATAATTACAACACTGTTTGTTTTATTATACCTAGGTATATTATAATTAAAATTGTGGTTGTTTCCCTAGCATAAATTCTCACCGCAAGCCACTGCTATTTTCGATTGATTTGCAGATACAGGGAATGTTATAGTTGAGATGGATACTAAATTAAAAGATTACTATCGTTTGTTTGCGAAGAAACACAGCAAGGAAAACTTGTTGCAACAATGTAGTTAGCTAAGCTAAAGAAAATTTAATGTTTTAAACATCAGGCGTTTCATATTTTAACATTTTTTGTTTTGAAGGTTTGAAATCTTTCAATTCTAAGGTTCAAATGTTCGGAGTTCTTCTTTCAAATCTTGCAAGAAGACATTTTAATTAAATAAATAAATTTAAAATTCACCAATTCGAGTGTTTTCGAAGAAATTTCAGAAATTCAAGAAATTTCAATAATGACACATAAATTTTCAGTATTACAGCTATAAACTGCTAAAATGTTTGTTTTAAGATTTCCAAGCTTCAATTTTTTTGGCATTCACAGTTAACAATTTTTTTAAAGTAAACAAGTCCAGATCTTCAAACTATATATTAAAAACACAAGGCTTATTTTTGTTTCAGTTCGTTTGATAGTTCCACTGGGTCGATTTAGGTGATTTTTTTATTAAAGCTTTCGCTATGTAGAATCGTCAACACACCTTAATTTATACATTTTTTTATTTTTACCTTTTTAATTAAATAAATTTAAAATATATATTAAAATATGCTGGAGAAAGGCCATCCACTTCGAGAACCCTCTTAGTCCCCAGCATGTTAACTATTGGAATAACGCTTAAATAAAAGTGTGCTGCAGCAGACTATTTCCATCATTAAATGTTTAACGTTTGTATTACTCGTATTACGTTGGTAAATCTGCATAGTTAAAAATTATGAAAAGCAGACGAATTATACAAATATTAGGCGATGATAATTATTGCTTATTTAGATCTATTTCATATTGTTTGTACAAAACGCAAAAACGTTTTCCCATTAACAGTGCTTTAGATTATGTTCTCCGATAGTGAATTGACTACATTGACTGAAATGTATGGTATAGGTCAATTATTGACTGTATAGACAGTCGGTATTGTAAAACTCGTAGACGAAGTGGAACAAAAATGGACCAAAAATTAAATATAGTATATAGAATATAGATTCTATAGTTTTATAATACCGATTTGCATTACTCTTTTTTCCATTGAAGCTTCGAGTCCGTAGATTAGTCAACACTACTTAGTTTTATTTTGATTTAATCTTAAAGTTCATAGCATGTTAAATTTTACAACTACTCACGCTATAGACCACATCCATCGTCCATCATTGTTTGAATTATTTGGATGTATCTAAACAAACCTTGCATCTACAAGACCGATTTGTATGATTCTTTTTTGTATTAAAGCTTTCACTGTGTAGATTAATCAAACTACTTACTTTTTATCTCTTTTAATTTTTGGAATCTTTTTTTAGTCTGGGGATTTTTATTTTTTGGTGTGATATTTTAATTATTTATTTTTAACAGCATTATTTGTAATCGATGCATTACAACATGCCCAAGGCCTGTGCACGTAGCGCTCGCTTCGTCACGTTTTGGAATTAGGCTCTACTTGCTTACTACGCCTTACTACAGATTCGTATATTTGATAAATAAGTAGAAGAGTGTCTAAGATCAAATGTCTTATCTCTTAAGTAACAAGGACAAAATGATCGACAAGGTTTAGAAAGTTAGTGTTAAATATATCATATATGAATTCAATGTAGAATTTTATAAAGGGTAAGAATGGGTGGGTAAGTCCGAATGGGTGTAAACTAGATGGGAGGGTAAGTCGGAAAGGAAGATACATAAGTCGGAGGGGAGGTAAGTCTGATAGGTGATCTGTTTGTCAAAAAATGCTAAGCTTAGCATTTTCAACTGGTTATGTTTGGTTGCGTTTATTTTATAATCACTTATGAAAATAAACGTTGTATATGTATGCGCAAGTTCTTCAATAAATTAGCTTTTTGATCGTCATGTTCTGACGGGATTTCCCTAGTAGCTTATAACTCCAAAATCTATGCTGATTCATTCCAGAATTACTGGAATTCCAAGTGTTAGATTATCTGTTTGAAAAATTTAAGGCTCTCTTTTAAAATTTCAGAAGTTAAGAATTAAAAATTCAAGTATGACATTTATAATTTCGAAGTTGTTTGCCAAGATTCCAGAGGTCCCCGAGCTCATGATAAATACATTTTAGTACCGCAAAGTCTTATAAGGGCTGATAGGATATTTCATTTTACGCTAAATTTACTAAATTATTTTATTTAAAAAACTCTCCGAATTCCGACGCGATCGCGTTAGTTAGTTTTTGGGCTACTAGATTATTAAATATAGTCAATTTGGATCACGCGGGCAGGTCTTCTTACGTTAGTTCCGAACAAACTAATTTCAAATAATTTTGATTTGTTGCAGTGTGAGCTTCTGAATTATATGACAAAGTACTTGATGGTCGTGCTCCGCACACTACTCGTACTCTAGCGCACTCTTAAAATTGCCGGAACTAAATCAGCTCGTAAGTGACGCCTGGACGTATCCGCTTGAACCTATTTTTCGCCATTTGAATGCATGAGGTTTATTATCATTAATTTAAGTATTTGATGGTAGTACTCCGCACACTGTTCTAGTGCACTCTAAAAACTGGCCAAACTAATTCAGCTCGTAACTGACGCAGCTGGGCGTATCCACTTAAAACTATTTTTCGCCATTTAAATACGTGAGGTTTATTATTAGTAGGGTGAGTATTTGATGGTCGTGCTCCGCACACTATTCTAGTACTCTATAAAAATTGTCCGAACTAAATTAGTTCGTAACTGACGCAGCTAGACGTATCCGCTTGAACCTATTTTTCGCCATTTGAATGCATGAGGTTTATTATTGTTAGGTTAAGTATTTGATGGTCGTGCTCCGCACACTGTTCTAGTGCACTCTAAAAATTGTCCGCTAAATCAGCCCTTGGCGGAGCTGGACGTACTCGTTTGAACCTATTTTCCGCCATTTGAATACATGAGGTTTCTTATTGTTAGCTTAAGTATTTGATGGTCATGTTCAGCACACTATTCTAGTGTGCTCTAAAAATTGTCCGAACTAAATAAATTCGTAACTGTCGCAGCTGGATGTATCTGCTTGAACTTATTTTCCGTCATTTCAATACATAATGTTTACATATTATTAACAATAGCAATAGGGGACTCAGGAGTTGAGTTTTTATAGTTTTGTAATTTTAATACTAGTAATCTCTGTAAGAGTTTCGACATTTCTAACATTTCAAGTTTCAATTATTGAGTCTTACAGATACAAAGTTTCAAATTTGCAAGTATTAATAAGCATTAATCCAGTATGCATGTTTTGTCAAATCCCAGTATCGTCACCGTGGACTCCTTGATCGATTAACCATGACCATTATCATAGATTTGAAAAGAGATTGAATGGATGGATTTAGAAACAGCAAAGCTTTAACCTTGACGTTCGGAAAAGCCAGTGGGGATGGATACAGGAAAGGTAAAGCGTTGACTTTAACATTCAAAAAAGTGGTGGGGATAGATCCAGAAACGGTATTCTTTCTCTACTTCAAAGTTGTTGTGTCCACATCTTTGCATGCCATATAGAAGGTGCACATGTTTTTTTCTGAAAGAGTTTTGATAATAACTGTTTGGACTATAGGTAATTTTAATTTAAATGTACAAAATGAGCATTCCATTCTAGTAACATTTATTTAGTGAACAAATTTAAACACAAATGTTAAGCTAAGACTCTAAAGTGCACACTGCCCACCCTGCCCATCCAAGTGAATAGTGCAATAAAGCATAGAAGCACTATTAGAAAAAAATTCAATGACAGCACCTACTGAAAAATAAACTATGTAAGTGCAAGTTGCAAAACGTAACAATTTTTGTCTTCTGAATCCATTTCAAGTTTAATGTACTATAAATCGTCCCCAATTTTAGAATTTAAAAATTCTAAAATACGTAAAGCAGGATAAAAGTTAAAAAGTGTAATAAAGAAGATAATATTTTGGTTGTAGCAAAGTGTTTCAATATAAAATAATTCAATCTCTCGATGCTTTTCAAAGAAATACTTTTTGTATCATCTCAAAATATATTTTAGTTACTATGACAGAACGTTTTCGACACAAAAACTTTTAACACAACTTCCAAATTACATAATGTAATGAAAAAAGTTGTTATAGCCCACCATGGCCTGTATATGGCTATGAAAGCTACATGTGAAAAGTTGTAGAACAAAGAAAAAATGTTTCTAACATTGTTTTAACTCTGGCAAGGAGGAAGTTCCGGGTAAGTTATTTAGCAGAAAAATAGTAGGTAGGTAAAAATAATAAAATTGTTTTCTACTACTTTGTTCTGTTTGTACTTTGTATCACGTGACCTAATAATATTGAATCATTAACTATGTTTATATCTGCTAGATATTTGCTAACTGTATGTAATGTTTATCTTTTATGTACTACTAATAAATTTGTGCATTAACGATCGATATGTACTCATAGTAAGTTGGAACTGCAAACAAACTCAATACGTAATAAATAAATAATATTAGCTAAATTGACGTCAACATTATGGATTTCTACTTGGAAGGTAGTTATAAAAGTAAATACGAAATTGTACTTTAGCTGTAGCTACGCATAAAAATATAAACATCTAAATTAAAAACTACTTTTTGTTATCAAAGTATTCGATACTGAACTACTGTATAGGTTTTATGCATTTATACTTATGGAATTTGTTTATTATTATTCTTTATTTAAAAAAAGTACTACTATTTATTTATAATGCAACTCGATTTTCCGGTCTTTTTTTAGCAAAATTGTTGTTAAATTTAAAAGTTCTGGTTTTGGTCTGCCTTTCTCAATAATTTCCTCCGAAACTGTATGAAGGAAATTTTTTATCAAATAATAATAATACTTTACAAATTGAACGGTACTCGAACCTTCCACCGAAGCAGCTGAATTTCCAGTCATGACGTCATGACGATAAAGTAAGTTTAAATGTTGCATACAGAACAAACTAAATAGAATTATTTGACTATAGAATAAAATGTTCCAAAATACAGTCACATTCGCAGATTTACATTAATATACGAAATTTAATAAAATTTATAACGAAATTATAATAAACATCTGATCACGGAGTACGCTAATAAAAATAACTCGACCTTATACGATGTTAACTGTAGCCTACAACACACCTGCGACTCGCCCGCTACCGAAAGCAACGAAATCCGTGCTTATATGCAGTGTAACTAACACATTTGAATCGGTATTACCTTTCCGCGTAAGTTTAATGAGCCTAATTTAAAATAGTACTATAAATAATTATACTTTTTGCTGTACGGAATTGATATTGAGCTTTAGGTTGATTAAATATTACAAATTTAAATAAACGATAACCATAATTTTATAAAACTATTTTTGTTAGCATTGTTTTTTAATTTTAATAAATTCGTAAGTGAAGCATTGCTTCCCTTGCTTCCATGGACCGCACGCCACTGTAACATACACAGGGACGAATTACATATACAGTGTGTCGCATTTAAGAATACACTCCCGTAGTTTCTTTATTTTAAGGAGTAAAGATTTGAATATTGGCACAGTGATATATATTCACGAGTTGCATTTTTTGAGGTACTCAACTTAAATGTGAACTATAAACCCAGCCTACCACGACGCTTCAAACAGGGCCAATTCTCGATATTTTGCTTCGCGTTGGAGATATCAAAAAAAGTTATTAGAAAAAGTTGTTTAGAATTCAATTTTGACCTTTAGTAGCAAGTCTCGCAAAATTCACACTTTTAGTTTTTCATATGTTAGCGTTAAGTCTGCACACAGTTACAAGTTTACTTTTTAAATCAATAGAGTGTGATGGAAAATAAAATTTGATTGAACAAAATGTCAATCAGACAAAAAATACTTTTATCCAACACCTCTATATAAATACCATGTTTACTATGGTCATTTTAAATAAGGAAAGTGATTGTTTACTCTTATGTTACATTATAACCTACGTTGCCCCTAGCAACGTGGGTTATTTTTAAAAAACTCACTCCTTCAAAGATAACAACCAATCACCAGCTTACGTTACTTAATATTATTAAAATCCAGTCATCGTGCTAGAGTATTACCGTCAAAACTACAGACTAACTATATATTGCAAATTCGATGTTTAAACTTAAATAAAGAGGTGTTGGATAAAATTTTGTATGGCACGCGTGAGTTAAGGATATTATCCACGAACGAAAAATTTACCGTCGAGGGCCGGCAGGCCCGAGAGTTAAGGCCGTAACGTTTTAATTAGGGTTTCACATGTATGATGTACTTTTATATTATTGAAATAGAAATTAATTTGATATTAAACGGTCTTGGTTTACTTATTTACTTATGTTTGTTTATTTATTTAGTAATTATTTGTCTCTTACAGGTACGTCTTATTATTTAAATATTTGCTAGCTGGTTGTAACAAGAGCTATAGTAGTTAACAGTAAGTTTATGTGAGTTATAGAGTAATACTTAAGTATTTATCAATAGTCTGGCTCCGGAGGTATGAGTCCGTTAAAAGCCATTTTTTAGCGAGTGGGCCAGTGGTGCCTTATCTATATATTTTTGGAAGATATAGGGCCAACAACTTGGATTTCTTGGACAGTTTACAATCTCAACGGGCATAGACTCCTTCTGTACTATCTAAGCTTTGTGGGAGCATATCACACCTTACTGAAGTAATCTTGCAAATACTTGAAACTATTTTTTGTGTTTAGAAATAATAATTTAGATAATTATAGAGTAAACAAGAATTAAAAGTTATATTGAAAGGTCTAGATAAAATGTACAGTTATTCCTAAAAATAACTACCAATAGCTTTATAAAGTAACTTTACTAGTCAGACTCGACTTTAAACAAAGTTGAGTTTTTGTTGTTTAATCAGTTTTCAGAGAAAATCTTGAGATATTTTTTGAGACTATTATTATTTAAGCGTTTCTATGAAGCATCTGAATAAAAGAGCTGCTAGAATCCGACGAAAGTGAGTTTTTTAAAGTTGATGCAAGTTAATTGAAACTTGGAAGTGGGTAGAGATCGGGCTTAGTCCATGTAATTAATTTTGTTTCCGAGTCACTACAGTTAATATACAGGCCTGTTGCTGACGGAAAATATGTTGGTAGTGACGGTAAACTCAATCTCTTTTCCGACGATACAGCGTAGCGTTGCGAACTTAATTGATGTCTTTAGACATCAAGCCCTCTTTCAATCTATCATAGTGGCACGTGCAGGTATATCTTACCGGTGGCAGGTTACGCAAAGATTTTTGTTAAGTGGTAATCAAATATTCTATCTTTTTGCAGCGTGTTGTAAGCACATCCATTACCAACCTGGCAAAAATCAGTAACAGCAAGTCAACCCTGTCTGACGTCTCTTATCTATTAAGATGTTGTCAAAAGTCCCTGACTCGAGGTAGGCCTAAGTTTAGGCATATGATACTATAATGAGATTTATCAATTTATGGTGTCCACCGCAAGCCTCTTCAAAGCTGTTCTAATAATGAAATTTTACCACACTACTTTTAATAGTCTTAATCAGGTCAAGATAAACCTGATAGACTAGATATGAATTAAAACCCACCCGACGTTGCCCCTCTGGTGCGGATGCAATACCAACTCTTTGAGAAAACAAAGACATCTAACACTGATTTCATTTTTAATATTCTTCTTCCCGTAGTACTGATTTGTCTAGTATTAATATTATACTGAAGAACCTACTAGCATTTAGGTCTCAATCATTTTAATATGATTAAAACAGGAGATTCCTAATAGAACTGAGAAGAATGTGCTGTTCACTGCCCACACTTCCTGTGAACAGCGAAAGAACTAATTTTGCAATATCTTTTTTGCGTTCTATGATGGGTTCTGTGAGATAACGGTGTTGGTACTTTGGTCTCGATGTTCAATGTCCATGATCGATGTATTTCTGGAATGGACGCCGGGGACTGCTTGGTATGGATTCTGTATATTCAGGATCTCTGACTAATACTGTTACTACCAGAATTTCCAACTTTACAAATCATCTCTTTTACATTCGACTAACAGGTAGAAGTGCAATATTGAACCTTAAGAATTGTTGTTATCTGTTCCATAGTAATACAGAATAAGTAACTGGTAAATTAAAAAACTTATGCAGTAAATTTCTAATAGCCTTGGTAGAAGTTGGTGTGGTGTTGCTTTCTTGGAATGCGTTAAATAAAGCTTTGACTAGCTCTGGAGAGTTGATTCGATCCAGCTTCGGTGATTTTTTAATTAATTAATGAATGAGCGCCAATAACCTAATACATCCAAAAGCACTTACAGTGTAAAATAAAGTCACTATTGATTTTAATAAACAACCTAATCACACGACACGAAGATTAGCCTACAATAATCAAAATAAAACAATCACTGATATGCTCAAATATTAAAAATTGTCAAGCAATAAACAAATGTAATCAAATATAGGTAAATCAATAATATATTTAGGCAGATCAATCATAAAATTAATCGACTATATACATACATATGCAAGTATGAATACGCGTCAAACGCAAACTCCTTAATGAAATCCCTTAAGCTCCGCAAAACTAACACTTATCGTTTGCAAGAAAATAGATAGTTCGCCAAAGATTGCTAAGGCTTTGGCATAAATCAAATAGTTCAATGATGTACCAAATATCGTAAGTAATTTAATTACGACCTTTTTAATTTAATTGCAAAATCTTTTTAATAAAAGAATTAACAACACAAGCTAATATTACAAGATTAATAAACAAATCAATTTCAGTGAAGCTCCTTAATAACGACATGCAGTCCCTGATTGCATTCGTACAAGGCAGTGTAGCAATTAATTACTTGTAAAAATATTGTTAAATAGTTAAACCTAACCTCAATATAATTAAACGTCATAGTTTAATCTTTGTGGCTCTTTTATTAGTTACAGTCACCTTATATTACAAGATTCTTTGTACCTGATCCTAGCTTAAAACATACCAAGCAACCAATACAATGTGAGACAATATTTACCACTTTTTGAAAAGCTTTATTGTTCTAGATGGATTTTCACTAAAAAAATTGATAGAAAAGTCAATCTAAATTCAAATGATTTCAAGGATTAATCCCAAAAACAATGGTTTTACATAAGCCCCTTTACAAATACTTTCTTTTTTCTCTTAAAGCAGGAAACGGAAGTGTAAAATCTTAAAAAACTGATAACCATTATCAAAAATAAATTCGTAAACAAGTCTCAAAAGACAATCAAAATAAAATGGAACCAAAAATTGCTTATATAGTCAACAAAAGCTATAAAAAACAATTCTCTGAAACGAATTAAAATACGACCTCGATCTAGGCTCAATTGCAACCGTAACAAACTATAACCTGAATAGGTTATAAAGACTGATGGTAAACCAGCGGAAAACTCGATTGTTCGTTTTTGATTATTTTCCATTACACCTCGACCACTGAGTTCCAAATGGAAATAAATTATGTATAAAAAAACAACCACATGCGTTGACACTATGTATTAATATTTTGACAAAACAACAAATGTTATCTCTCAACTATTGTTTTGTTAATTAAAATCAACAAAACTCGACACTAAACCAAGAATATTTGGACATGAAATCTGCGACAAATTGTTCATTACGTGTGCTTGAACTTATCTATTTATGTTCAGGAACGTTCTCAGTAATTTGTAGAAACGAATCAGATAATTGTGAGGCTAGTATCTACAGAAAAATGCAAGTCAAAGATAGCGTTATATCAGTTATTATTGAAAATCGCATTCTTAGAAAATCAATCTCCTTAAGCCATTTTGCACAGTACAACAAATCAGAATCAGTTTTACTGGAGATGTAGTCACCGTTCTCATATTTTTGCGAAGTATAAAAATCGAAACAATTTTTTAAAAGTGTTATTTACAATCATGTGATTTCCTATAAAAATACTTTTCGTAATAAGAAAAGTTCTGTGAAGTTGCCTGTTTTCATATTTACTCTTGCTTTTTTTTCTGCAAATTTTCATATTACTTGTAGTATTATTACTGAAAATATTCATTTTATAATAGACAATAAAAATTATACTTAATGGTTCCTTCATGGAACTTAAAAGTTCGAAAATTGTTATTTTATAGTGAGTTCCCACGAATTCGGTATCCGGGGATTCGTGGTCAATTACAAAAATAACCAATTGGTGGAATCAGATGCGTGCCCAGAAAACTAACCAGCTCCAGCTTTGCGTGGCAATGACAGGCTTAAATACTAGATGCTTATAAGTACTTTATACAGACAAAAGGGTCTGTTTCAAGTGCATTATTCCATATAGCTTGAGTGTGTATCACGAAATAGCTAGTTTTATAATTAGGTCTATTGATTTTCTAGTTATTCAGAAACAGTAGAATTCAAATGGTTTTTACTATTTATTATTAACAGTGGAAATCCCAGTCACAATACCTACTTACAAAAACATCTAGATTTAGTTGTTGTGCATTTATTGTTATTACTATTAATACTGGATAGCCGTTTTTCAACAAGAAACTTAAAAGTTGAAGAAACATTGGAAATAGCTTTATGCTGTGTTTTCATGAAAAAAAGTAATTGTATTCCAAAATTCCGCGAACACAAGAAAAGAGTTCAAATTATTCAAGATTTCGACATTCAAAGTTTAATTATTTCGATATTTGAAACTCACTATTTCCGAGGTTTAAAGTGTTGATATTTTAACAATCAAAGTTTTTAAATTTCTTAGTTTAGACTACCTTACTACCAACATCTGATTCCAGAGATTCAAAAGTTTAATGATTCCAGGCAACGCAAAGTCAGAGATTCAGAAGCTCAGCAGCTTAGATCCGTAGATTTAATTATCAGGCGTCCACATTTTTTGCAATTTGCACAACAATTTACTTTGGACGCTATGGCATTTTACAAGCACAATCAGAACATTCGCTGAAAAATGTTTCTCCAACAACTACCACTGCATATAAATCCAGACAACACGTCACTTAATTGTACCAGTGACAGAAAAAAGATTTGATGAAAGCATAACAGCAAGTCGCAAGTTTAACTAAACTTTCCTACAACCGTTCATGTTCTCGATTTGCTTGGCGCAATCGTAAGGACAACCTTTTAAATATTCGTTTTGCAACACCTCTAGGTCCTTATTGGTACCATAATCCCTTTGGTGAGAAGGCCAACAAATGTGTTCCTCTTTGGAATTCTGCAATAAATTCTAAAGGTAACTAATCATCACAAGTTATTGGTTACTTCATTCGCGTCTTATTATCGATAAAACTTCAATTATACATTCTTAATTGATTCCGGGTCAGATGTATGCTATCTTTCACGTCATTTCCTCCAAAGCCAGCTTTAAAACACTGGCGTTCCATAATAGCAGATGTTTTCATACCCATAATCAACTCCGATTTATTGGCTCATTACCACGTCCTCCCGGACTGCAGCAATACCTGCCTAATTGATGAAATAACTAGACTGAAGGTATAAGACGATCGTCTCAACGTGAACACAGCGAGTGGAGTTTCCCAACCCCATTAAACCTGGAGATATGCCATTCCACATTCCATTTTATAAGAATAATCGCTGGTTCACCCGTTTTTTGCAGACCGAATCGAGCTGCCTTCGACTCAAAAATGCAAAAATTGATTCGCAGATCAAATAGACCATGGACTTCTCCTCTCCATATGGCTCAAAAACCTGAATAATGGTGGGCAGCTCTATGGCTCTCAAAGCATGAACTATCCCTGATCGATACCCAATTATAACTTCAAACATCAACTTTGAGGTTTAACAATATTTTCTTCTATCGACTTGCTCAAAAACCTGAATAATGGTGGGCAGCTCTATGGCTCTCAAAGCACAAACTATCCCTGATCGATACCCAATTATAACTTCAAACATCAACTTTGAGGTTTAACAATATTTTCTTCTATCGACTTGGTCAAAGTGTATCACCCAGATATCGATTAATTCAGAGAATTTGCATACTTAAAACAGCCACAACTACTCTCAACTAACTCAAGTATTCGTACGCTTTGAGTTTCCTTTTGTAGGAGTCAGACTTCGGGATGCGGGTCAAACCTTTCAACGCTCAAACGGTCTTGATTTTTGATCTTTCTATATTGATGACGTCATCGTTTTATCTCAAAATAGAGGTATTCACGAATAACATCTACGTAGTCTATTAACAAGACTACAATAAAACAGTATCGTTATAAACGTCATCAACAGTGTTTCTAGAGTGTCGTCTGTCGTGTTTTTGGGATATAAAGTATCTACTTATAGAATTTGTACCCTAGCACACCGTGCATGCGTAAGTACCTAAAGCCCACAACAGCTCAAGGCATTCGACATTTCTTTGAAATGGTAATTTGTTTCACGGAGATTTATTCTATCTGCCACTGAGCACTAAGCTCCTCTCTACACCGTGATAGCTAAACTTCCAGGTTCACAAGAAGTACCTTGGACTCTACCGTTGGAACTGGGACGTTCTTTTGAAGCCTACAAGGTAAATTTTTCTTGAACCACACTCTTGTCTCATTCAGCTCCAAATACACTTGTAGCCCTTTTTACCGACACTTGCTTTGTATCAATCGGCGCAAGTTTGCAAAAGCGAGGTGATCATCAGCTCAATCTGCGTATTATGACACTCTTGAAGCACAGTTCATTGTCTTCACTGATCACAAACTATTAATTTACACCTTTCAACAAAAACGTAAAAAACTGCTACCAATTGAATGTGATTTACCAAAAACAGCCCAGCCATTGACGAAAGTTTTAAATTAAAATGTTTTGTTAACTGTTGAAGGAATTCCTTTCACGATTGCACATAAAGTGCTAAAGCTAGAAAATTGTTTAGCTGAAGATGATCCAAACGGTAAAATGGAATTTAGACAATTGATTATTAATGAATTTGTGCAACGATAATCCCCTTGAAGTAAATAATATTTTTTCATTTACTTTCACGTTAAATGAAAAAGTCAACCGCCAAAATTGTAGATACTAGACAAAAGACAACTCTCGTTGGTTTTGAGAGTACCATATGCAGTATCCACAGCGGGTAAATATTTGGGCGGAGATAGTTAGAAATATCATTACTACTTTTACTTACTTTTTTGATGGCAATATAAACGGACCAACATATCTTTAATTTTTACAAAATTATCTTATCCCCACTTCAGTGAATTTCTATCCAAGAAGATAAATCCTGGAATTCCAGACAAAAGCTTGTGTAACAAAATGGGGCACCATCCCATTATACACAAGCTGTTTAAGATATTTAAATGAGGTATTACCAAGCAGGCGGTTTGACATAGAATGGCCAGCGAGGACTATTTCATGTGGTGCACTTAAAAATATTGCATATAAAAGTATAAAAATAATAAGCAAAGTTTAACAAGAATGTATAGACCGTTTGGTATACCGTCAGGCACAAAAAGGATGCCAGTTCGTATAGTTGATTAACTTATGTAATTATTGTTTGTTATTTGTTTTTATTTCTCTATATTTAAATGTTCTTTGAATTTACTTGTTTTTAGTTATATTTATGAAATCAGAATTTCATCAAGAGGAATCCAAAAAATGCAAAAATATACAAAGTGTTTCAAGTTATCAATTGAGAAAATGGTAGATTTGACAACAATGCATATCAAATTCAAATATGACATAGCTCAAAAATTTCATTGTGTACATTTTTATATCAATTCAATTAATACATAGTTTTTGAAATAATTAATTTATTCTATACTTTATATAAACACAATCTATGCATAAAGAAAAAAAATTCTGTATTTGATGTTACATTACAATACATAGCTATTTTTTGTTTCTTCTTTCGAATAACAATCATGAAATACACGTCTTCCTAGCCTCTGTCTCATATTGTCCCAAATGATGGTTCTATTATAACGGGAAAGCATTCACTACAGCAATTTAAACTTTCTAAACTTTGAAAAGGTCATCTTCGAAATCAAAAAGTGGAAAATCGCATCAGCTACTCAATGATGGATCAAAAATAACTTCAAATAATGAAATCCGTAAGAGAATACATGTAAATAATAGAACATTTTGTTTTTAAGTTGCCTTAAGCAAATTATTATTTATAAAGTTGTACTGTAGTTGTGTAGGATCGTACTCTTTTCATGTTTACCTATCGTAAATGGAATTAACTGCTCACCTATTCATGCCTCAATAAACTCGTTTGCAAGGAAAACCTTCGAAATTATTTGTTTACCATCCACTACTATCAAGAGCATACAGAAATAACGTTAATGCTTAATCGAACTTTGTTAACTTTGTTGGAGCAT
This sequence comes from Agrypnus murinus, assembly GCA_929113105.1. NCBI lineage: Eukaryota > Metazoa > Arthropoda > Insecta > Coleoptera > Elateridae > Agrypnus > Agrypnus murinus. Next base: position 17,891,925 of record OV816028.1, on the reverse strand, counting down.
CCGAAAGCTCATATAAGTCATTTCGGACATAGCAGTATCTCGATTCAGCACTTCCTGCAAAACTTATGTAGAACAAAATGATAAGTAATCATAAGTTTGTTCACGGCTGTTATGTTTCCCAAACTCTCCTCTTCTACATCGTTCAACTCCTGAATGTTGTTGTAACTCGGAGAAAACATTTCTTCAACGACGGACGGACATCAAACTCGTATCAGATTTTCATAAACAACATTGTTTTGATGGCCTTAACATGCCAAAATGAAAAATGATTGTGCATTTATCAGAAAAGCCTATGCGTCTGACCCTATACTATCTGACATGGTTTTCTTATAAATTGAATTCAACAGGTTGGGTAATTTATTATCCTTTGTTACTACTGTTACCGAGCTATTTCCTTTCACAATTCGCACCTATTAAAATTCATAGGCGGTTTTGGCTATAAGTCTGAAAATCCCCACACAAAAACCTTTCAGGATCCAGATATCTTACTAACAATCTGTATTGTTAAGGATAGAACGAATTAATTCCGATTTAGGTCTCTAAATAATATATTCTTATAATGTGTGTGCGCGCACACACACAAGAAAATTAATTAACTGCCGCCGTTTTGAAAAGGTGATACCAACTGAATTAACTGGAAACTCATACTTTGTATCCAACATTAACTGATGGCTTTCAATAAATAACGGGTCGTCAGGTAATAAATCAAACCCCATTATCTGGTCGCACGAAAGCAGAACCTAATACCTAGTTGAAATCAAATAAAACCAAACCACACGCCCCAATATGCTCTCTCTAGCGAACATTTTGTTGATTTTCAAGGGAAAATTAATGACATTTGTTGATTTGAATTCACGATAACGCAATTATGTTGATTTGAGTTGATTGATGTTTAGTCGTGTACATGTGAACATACCAATTGGTGTGGGCATTTTTCATAATCGGAAATCAAAAAGTAGTGAAAAACCTTTAATTGCATTTTCATTTCCATTTAATAACTGTTTAATTGACCTTTTGAAAGTTTCACATGCTGAAGTATTCAAGTCCTCTAACTACATAGTTATCAATTTTTAATCTTTGCAAATTTTCAGAATGTCAACTTCAATTGAACCATTTCAATTCCCTTTCGTATAGGTGACCGTGTGTATACGAAAAAGAAACAAACGTTCAAAAGAATTAGTATGACGTCATTTTCACGTGTTACGTATTGTCTGCGCGTACCAACTAGTCCTTCGACGCCTACACCTTATGTCGTCTCACTTAGATTGGTAGTTGATGGGTAGTGTGAGTGAGATAGTATTATCTGTACCAATGCGTCAGTGCATCCTGCACTTTACCCTTCTCCTCAGTTATCAGAGGACTAGTTTGCTACCGCGGACAATAGACGTTTCATAAAACGTCAATTATTATTGGTCCCATTATGACGTTACTTATTGGGCTGTGACGTCAACTTTATATGTCGCGTAAGTGTTTTAATCTCGAAACTGTACCACACTTTTAAAGCATTAAAACAAAACACAGAGGTGTAAAATGCCTCGATGTACAAAAATGTTTCAAGTTCTGAAAACTATAAATGTCCACATTTGTATTTCTGATAAGTTCTCTAATAAGGCGATAAGATGCGTTTTATTGCCATAGAACCGTAATAATTACAGTTGTCAGTACCGCGTGTCGTAAGATTCGGCGATTTTGGTAGTTTTGTGGCGATATTCCAATCTACGGGTCCATTAACTTGGCCCCGTTCAGGTAATGAATTTGCGTCAAAATCTAGCTCGTGTCGTCTTATCAACACCCTCTAAGCATCCAAATTTTAAAGTGGGCACCATTGCCGTTCTAAAGCTACGTAGGTGTGAAATCGAGAGGGACCAGTTTAACGCCAATCGCATCAATTTATTCTGTAGCTATTAGAATCTAGAATTAGATATTCTATAGCTAGCACTAGTAAACACCCATGTTAGAAAGCTAGCACCACAATAGAGGTGGAAGTATGGAAGTTTTTTGTACACGTAAATAGATGAATCAAATTCATGTAGCTAGCACTGGCTAGCATCTAAATTTTAAAGCCGGTACTAATATCATTAGAGATATATTTACAGTTCAAATCAGAAGAAGAGAGCAAGTCAGCTCCAGTTCCATGTTATCTATTGCTTTCAAATTCTAGCACTAGATACCTTGTTAGTAGTACTAATTAACCAGCACTCGTATTACAAAAGCTAGCACTTCAACGTAAGTGGTAATGTAATGATTGGCAGTTTACAAACTAGCACCCTCTACCGATATACATAGTAAATAGGTGAATCGAATGCCTAAGGCCAGTACCAGCTAGTACCTCGTTTTCAGAAATTGCACCAAAAGCGCTTATAAATTACTCGGATTGAAATTTAAACGCAAGCTATGCATAACTGTAGTTTATTGTGAGTCTATCCCATTATCCTATAAAATTAAATTTTAGAGCAAGCAGTTTAAGTGAGGTAAAGAGTCTGTTGAAGATGACCCTTACGCTGGTCGATTCCTGGAAGTAACTTCCGAAGGAATGTACAAGGAAGTCCAAGATTTAATATTGCAGGACAGGCAAAAGCTTTCCGGATAGCTAAACTAATAAACATTAGAGGTGCGACTTGGATACTCTAAATCCGTATCCGATCCAATCCATATTCTACCCGAGTCAAATTTGGATCAGCTCATATACATCTTGTATATAATTATTATACAGATAATATTCAAGATATCTCATATCTCAGCAGGTACAGTTCGAAAAATAGTTTATGAAAGGTTGGACATGTACAAGATTAGTGCTAGGTGACTATCGAGAATGCGGAAGCCATTTCAGAACTACGTGAGGCTTCAGTGCTGTCAGGAAAACTTGGAGGTGCTTCGTGAGAACCAAGTCAGTTTTTCATCGTTTGGTGACTGCAGATGAGAGTTGGGTGAATCATAGAGACTCCAGTCAAAAATAGAATCTGTGCAATAGAAACACAGGACTTCCGACCTGCATGATCTTGAGAAAAACCTGCATGACCCACAACTTTAAATTTAAATCCAAATAAACAGTTTTGGTAAAATTTCGGAAAATTAGATACCTACTAATAGTTATTGATATACTGTTACTATGTAAGCCTATGAAAGGGTGCTAGTTGGCAAACTGTTAATCATCTTATTTTCACCCTTAGTGATTTGAATCGATAGACTACTCTGGCGAAAATTTGCCATCGTCTGCCGATTTAACCTCTAAATATCTAGCTAATTACAAGCTTTATAATTTAGGTGCTAGCTAGTAACAGCTACAAACATTTTATTCATTTATTTACAACTTACAAACACTTGCCGTAAGGGTCTAACTCTCATGGATGCTAGCGTGGAATATTAAGTGCTACATTTTGAAAGTGCTACACAAAAAAATTTTGATATAACAAATTGGCGGTACTGGAGTTAACTTGGCTTCTCCCAATTGTACCACCCAATATTTAGTAAATGGCATCAATGTCAAGCTTGAAATTCAGGTGCTAGCCACAAGCATTTGATTCCAGCGCACCGGGCCTGCCTAGCTGTTAAACTTTCAACTCACCTTTCCATTCCTATTCTGGTGCTAGTTCTCTAACACGAGTGCTGGCTATCAGATATCTAGTGCTAGATTCTGAAAACGATAGAACAAGATAGTTGGGCTGGCATTAACTTTGCTTATCTACTAGCGGTTCAGTCCTAACCTATATTTGACCTGTTACTTCAGCTGTTTAGTGAGTTTTCTACATCCGACAACCTCGACATTTATATTGTAGATTCATAAAATCTATCTGACATAAAAAAGTCATGAAAATATAAATATTCTGTTATAAATACTTAACTGAGGCAACTGATTAATCCGAGGGTGAGTGGCGGGTCGCCATCTTGGTTGTTCATAATGTACAGTGCGAAAGCCGGCTGTGGAATAACAGAAAAAAGCCGGCTCTAAAAAAAGTTGATCTGCTTGTCTGGTGCCGTAATCCTCGGACAGGTAAATCTTAATTTTTTAAAAGCTCATTTTTTACATTACAAATTTTTTATCCCCACCCTCCTTTTCTGCAACGGCAACATATTTTTAAAAATATAACAGCTACCTTGCTTTGCAAATTTTGGTTCCCCTGGCAAATCTGCATAAGGCAGTATGAGATTTCATGATTTGATGTGATATTTTATAAGACGATGAACATTTTGAATTGTTAAGTTTAAAACAACAATCCACAATTGTTAAGACATTTTGAGTTTCAACCTCAAAAAAACTAAAAACATTTTATTTAGAGTATTTCACAGCCGGTGCTCGCACTGTACAGCGTTCGTGTGTGAGCCATTTTAAGCATCCTTTTCTGAAGCTAACGTGTGTGTGATTGGGGGAATATTTGATTGATTGAACATTTTTTGAGGTATGTGAAGTTAGCGGATAAATTTCGAAAAATCAATTACATAAACAGAGTTCCGGGTCGCGGCAGAATAGTTCTACAGTTCTTGCTAGCTTTTTTAAAGAGTTCTGCAGAAAAACCCCCAAAAACCCGAGAAAACGAAATTGCCCGCCAACTTCACGATGCGGACAAATTATAAAAAAATGCAGAATATTTTTGCAGTTCTGAATAGTACGATAATAGTTCTATAGTTCTAGATAGGTTTTAGAAATAGTTCTGAAGAAATAACGAAATAAGAATAAAAATGAACTTTCAGAAAAAGAAACAAAAATTGATGATTGATATTTTGATAATTTGATGTATAATAGGGGATGAAATTAAATCAACGATATCGCAGTTCTGATTAGAGTTCTGGGTTGCGGCAAAAGAGTTCTAACAATAGTTCTTAAGAATTTTTTTCGATCGCATGAGAATTAAAGGAGCTATCTCAATATTTAAGATTAATTTTGATAATTTGATGTATAATAGGGGATGGAATTAAATCAACAATCGCTGTTCTGATTAGAGTTCTGGGTCGCGGCAGAAGAGTTCTAACAATAGTAAGGAGCTAACCCAATATTTAAGATTAATTTTGATATAATTTGATCTATAATAGCCCTAATAGCACACATTGCCCGATGGACGTTCTTTTTAGGTCCATTGTAGGTACTGTAGGTCCGAGGATGTAAAATGGACGTTTGCTGGACACTCGCACGAGGACGTTTTTCAGAAGTACAACAAAAGACGTCCAGCGGAGGTTTGTTTTGGGTCCATAGTAGACCCTTAAATTCCAGGACATGATACGGACGTGTGGCGGACGTTCACTTGAGGACGTTTTTCAGAAGTACAGCATAAGATGTCCAGCGGACGTTATGGACATAATTCCGGACGTCTGGCGGACGTTCACACGCGGACGTTTTTCAGAAGTACAGCATAAGATGTCCAGCGGACGTTTGTTTTGGGTCCATAGTTAAGCCTTTAATCCCAGGACAAGATACGGACATTTGGCGGACGTTCACACGCAGACGTTTTTCAGAAGTACAACAAGAGACATCCAGTGGACGTTTGTTTTGGGCCCATAACAGGCCCTTGAGTCGCAGGACATGGACAGACGTCTGGCGGACGTGCACAGGAGAACGTTTTTCAGAAGTGCAGCATAAGACGTCCAGCGAACGATTGGTTTGAGTCCATAAAAGGACGTTCATAGGGGAACGTTTTACAGAAGTACAACAAAACATGTACGGCAGACGTTCGATTTGGGTCCATAATACGTTCTAATAGGAATTACAAAATGATTACAAACAAACAATTTGTAGATTAAGATTAACAATTATTCTAGAAATCTATTTTAGCAAAAGATGTCCACTGGACGTTCATTTTAGATCATGGTAGGCCCATGACTTCAAAGTCATAAAAAAGCCGGTCTGAACTTCAGATAAGGATCTTTTTTAATAATAGTCTGTTACATGTACATATAATTTTGAGAGTTTAACAAGGACCTCTATGAATACACATTTTTCTTATTGTTATTAAATACTACATTATGTAGTTCTCTAAACAAAGAATTAAAACCATTATGGAACATCCGAAAATTGCTTCTCCCGTGGTTTAAATTAATTATATTTTCTGTACTTTATGGAATACTCTTTAATATACTAAAGTATATATTTCATACGTTCATACCATCATAAACTCATTAAAAATATTATCTTTTTAATTAATACGGCTATTTAAATTTCTCCGCTAATATAAAAATGAGACAGCATGTGTGTGACGTCAGTATACACGGGTTATAAAAGACGTACTACGCAAACTCAATGCCAACAGTAAATCCCCGTAAAGCCATTATAAGCCGCCATTCGGTTTTCGGTTGTTCGGTATTTGTTCTCATAGTTTTTGTCATGCAGTTTCTGTTTGAGCCAATTATTTATATATGCTTTTTTAACATCTATTTAATCAGTCTTTTACGTTATGTGTTTTTAGTAAATAGTGTGCAGTGCAAGGGTGATTATTAATATTTTATCAAATTCCTTTCATTCGTTTATTATTATTATTGTGCAGTAATAAAGGTAATAAATAGTTGAATGAGTAACTCACCAGCAAAATATTCATGGTAACCTGCAGTATTATAGTATTTTAGATTGTTAAGTAATAAGGATTTATTATTATTTTCAGAATATCTAAAGCAAATTATATGAAGGTTGAACATGACTGAAATAATAATCTCTTAACTTGAAAAATGAAATATAAGGTATATAAAAAATAAACACAATGAAGAAATCAGAAAATATATGGGAAAACTTGAATTTACCTTTACTATGTGAAAATAATAACTTCTACTGGAAGTAGAACAGTTTTTGGGAGATCGCTTAAATATGCAAAAATCTGTGAATACTTTTTAGAATATCACTGTACAAAGTCAATAGAAAACTTTTTGGATAGCATTTATGGCAACCAGCAGTTTTTTTGAATATCTATGTATATGTTACCTGAAAAAAATTAAAAAGTGGAAATCTTTTCGGAAATTGTTCATATTGGTGTAAAAACAAGTGTTTTATGCTTACTTTGCCGTAAGATACTGAATTTGCCTTCGAGGATGAATTCTTTTTGTAAATTTTACTTTCTGCAACGTTGCAGAAATATTACTCAAAAAATCAATGCACAATGATATTATTAGTGAGAGTTTGATGTGCAGGGTGTCTTATATTTTTTTTATGTTTGCAATATCATGTCATAAGATCCTGCACATGCAGACCTTTTAGTTCTTCTATAATTCTTTCTTCTTTTTAGCACAAATTTATTTAACACTACTGAGTGTCCGATTTTTTTAGACTGATCTGCTTTCCAAAATTGGAGGAGACAATGTGAATAAATTTGTAAAGAGCGCTTTGAAAAGATTGCTGACAAATCATGATAAAAAATGAAATATCTCTGAATAGGCTTCAAACATAAGAACTTTTCTGCTCTTTTTATAGCCACGCTAATTAAGGGTAAGTAACATTTTTAATGTATCATGACAAGAGGAAGCGTAACCTTGCTAAATTTATAGTTGATTTTGCGCAGTCGCACGTATAAAATCTTGAAGAGCAACCATCACATCATAATTTTATAGACACAGCCGCACAGGATAGCGTAGATAACTGCCCTTTAGCAAGGTCTGCCTCGCTCTGTTTATGATAATAAATGTACAGAGTAGATGCTAAGCAGTTGTTAACATAGGGAATATGCATATTATGAATTTCTAAAATATTTAAATTTTTTAAATTTTCAGTTTTCTCAGAAATCTAAGGTAGAGGTAAGAGAATGTAACTTTCCTATCTCAATTTTCTATTCACTTGTGCTCCTTTTAATTTAACTAAATATAGTATGAAAATCTAAAGTTCTAAACGGACTGGAAATTGGCACCTGCCGATAGAGGATTAGAAAAGCTAGGGAAGGAGCATTCATTTCCCTATGATTCAACAGTTTTCTCTTTGTGGTCGTTCAAAGATCGTAAACTAGGAATTCAAAAACAAAATAATATACAGGGTAATTTATTAACATTAAAGTGCAAGTCTCTGTGATATAACAGTAGCACACTGCTCAATCTTTTTTTATTATCGTAATCTAGCATGAAAAATAAAAGTATTTGCTAATTTAATGGATTTCATATTTTTAATAATAAAGTTGCCAAAAAAAAGCTACGAATCTAAGATTTATGTTTTTCTAATAAAACATCTGAGTTTTATATTGTATTTTTGGATTTTAAATAAATCCATGTATGACCCGATGCCAGCAGAGGTTACTATGTACTGTTTTGGATATTCTGTTAGCATCACGGATGCAACCCGTGTAATCGGCTGCTAAGCAACCAGTTAATATATACTTGCCGTCTGCTAACAGAACATCCAAAAGTGTACAAACCGTCACTGCTTTAGGCATATTGCATTTTTCAATCTTGAATGCTGGTATTGCATTGATAAAAGCTATGTGCACAATATATTAATTATATTTGCATTTATTTTTAGGTGCTGCTTTAAAACCGTTGCTGAAAAGTTGCACCGAAAAGAAAATAGAAGACACTTTCAAAAGATACTTGAAAAAACCTCTAAAGCGGCTAAAAGTGAAGATAGAAGAACTTGGATTTTTTTAATTTTGATAGTGATTCCAAACAGTTGAATTTACTTTTTATTTTAAGTTTTTATGCTGTATGTCTACATTATATAATTTATGTAATAATTATATTATTGTAGAAAAAGGATTTATATTTGTTAAAAAATTGATTTTTAGCAATAATTAGCTAGTCTGATTCCTATATAATTCGAAACAGCCTGAAAGTTTTGAGAGTTTGTAGAATTTGGTATTCTAAATGAAATTACAGAACTTGATTTTTCCAACCAAACCTGTCCTTAAATCCCTTTAACAGTTTTATAATTTTTTTATTATCAAGTACATATTGTAACATAGATAATGTTTATATTGTGCTAAAAAAAGGATGTATACTGATTAAAAAAGTTGGATAAATCGAAAAATTATTCAATTTTTAAAATATTTATTACCTAAACCTAAAATCTATATACTAAAATCCAAAATTTGTTTGTCAGTATGTTTGTCCCTTCATAAACTCGCCCCATGTAGGTCTCGCTCCCCAAACCACATATGGCTCAAGGCATGAACCAGAGTGGTGCAATAGATCGGTCTGGAGGTAATGGTAAGTAAACTAGAATTAAAATTGTTATGTTATATTCCAGTTTATTTTCTAAAGAATTTATTTTTGATACCAATCAACCTGTAATTATGTATTAAATAAAGTGACATAACTATTCAGTCCAAAGTTAAAAGTTCGTTCTTGAAAGAGGAACCTTATATAGGAATCGAAATTACTTTTGTGTACAGGATATGACGTTTAAAAATAACTTTCTTTTATTTCCTCTTGTGTGGTTTGTTTATTTTAGATTCGTGCACTGGAGGACTGTAAAACATCTTTTGGACATTCGTCAAGTCGGCGGCGGATGTCTATGTGGTGTAGGGCATTGAGTCGAGGATTCATTAGGTCCCCTTTGGACTTAACACTCAACATTCTTAAAATATCTAGCAAATCCTCGGCTGACGTATGCAGAACGTTTATCTGAGACGTTTTAAGAACATCCAAGTTTATCACGGTTAAACTTCCCATGGACATACATAGAACGTCCGACCCAGTATAATCAAAACTATTACGTCTGTTGGACGTATAATGGAGGCTTTTAAAACGTCCGCCCGGGACATTTTAAAAACGTCGCAAGTTTGTGACATTTGGACTTCCCGTGGACGTTCATATATCGTCCCACGTTGTATAAATCGAACGTCTATTACGACTATTACCTCCCTTGGACGTTTTTAAAACGTTCGTCAATTTCTTGGAAGACGTAGGCAAAACATCCGTCTGGAACGTTTTAATAATGTCCAACTTTGTGACATTTGGACTTCCCATGGACGTTCATATAACGTCTCACGGACTATAACCGATTGTCCGTTGGACGTTCATTAAGTCCGCCGAGGATATACAAAGACGTACGCAAAACGTCCGCCCGGGACATTAAGGGACATTTTAAGAACGTCGCAAGTTCGTGACATTTGGACTTCCCGTGGACATCCATATAATGTCCCACGTAGTATAAATCGAACGTTTATTACGTCTCTTGGACATATAATGAACGTTTTTAAAACGTTCGTCAAGTTCTTGGAAGACGTACGCAAAACGTCCATCTGGAACGTTTGAATAATGTCCAACTTTGTGACATTTGGATTTCCCATGGACGTTCATATAACGTCCCACGGACTATAACCGATCGTCGGTTGGACGTTCATTAAGTCCGCCGAGGACATTACTCAAACGTCCATCGGACGTCGGTGTGCTATTAGGGAGGGGATGAAATAAAATCAACGATATCGCAGTTCTGATTAGAGTTCTCCGTCGCCGCATAAGAATAGTTCTTAAGAATTTTTTAGATCGCGTGAGAATTAAAGGAGCTCTCCCAATATTTAAGATTAATTTTGATATAATTTGATGTATAATAGGGGATGAAATAAAATCAACGATATCGCAGTTCTAATTATAGTCCTGGGTCGCCGCAAAAGAGTTCAAAGAATAGTTTTTAAGAATTTTTTCGATTACGTGAGAATTAAAGGAACTATCCCAATATCTAAGATTAATTTTGATAATTTGATGTATAATAGGGGATGAAATTAAAATCAACGATATTGCAGTTCTGGTTAGAGTCCTGGGTCGCCGCAGAAGAGTTCTAAGAATAGTTCTTAAGAATTTTTTCGATCACGTGAGAATTAAAGGAACTATCCCAATATCTAGATTAATTTTGATACTTTGATGTATAATAGGGAATGAAATAAAATTAACGATATCGCAGTTCTGATTAGAGTTCTGAGAATATTGAAAGATATTCGCAATTTTTGTTTCTATTTCTGAAATTTTATTTTTATTCTTATTCCGTTATTTCTTCAGAACTAATTCTAAAACCTATCTAGAACTATAGAACTATTATCGTACTATTCAGAACTGCAAAAATATTCTGCATTTTTTATAATTTGTCCGCATCGTGAAGTTGGCGGGCAATTTCGTTTTCTCAGGTTTTTGGGGGTTTTTGCTTCTCATTTTTTGCTTACTAGGTAGGGCATCCAATCCCGGGATCCCGAGCATTTTTCAGACCCGATAATCCCGAGATTATACACATTAAATCCCGGGATTATAAATATTCAATTTGATTCCCATTTAAACGTGGCAACTGTGCGAACTCAGCGAACTGATTTATTATTATTATTAGTTGTTTTAAATGCGGGACTTCCCCTATGTGTGCACTACTATTTTGGTCTATAGAGAGGTTACAAAATACTGAAAATATTCGAAGGATAGCCACCAAAAAAACAGGGAAGAAGAAAATGATGAAGATGAGGATGTTAGTATTGCCGATCTTAGGCGAACAATATTTGAAAACGCCCGCGAAGAAAGTCTTAAAGAAAAGTTACAGAAAACCCTAAATATGGTGCATAAAGTATGGTGCAAACTCCAGAAAAAAAAAACAAAATCTAAATGAGAATTTTCCTCGGGAAATGGACTTATTCGAAAAGGGTGGATTTCGTGAACAAAACTTAAATGGTCGGCTAAATTCTAGTAGGGTCGGCCAAATGATCATAGCAATCGGTGCCATGAGGTACAAAAGATGCTCCGCCATCCTGATTCCTCGCCCAAAAATAAATAAATAAAACTTAAATGGTATATGATTTTTTAATCGCCATACCACCTACCAGTGTTTGTTTCTATTTTGTTCTTATATTTTTTGACTGATGATGATTTTTCCATATTTTTTATAATTAATATGTCAAACCTTAAATAATTTTTTCTATTTGCGTGTCCAAAAGAAATTTAATGAATACTTACTTTATCAGTGTTGAACAGCTGCTGTTGTTGAAAATGTCAAACTTATTTACGCTGTAAATTTGAAAAACAAATGCAGAATTAGAATTTCCAGTGTCGCCAACTGTCAAACTACTCAACAAAGTATCCATAACAAATTTTATTTAAAATTAAGCTATTTTTTTAAAATGATTACAAATTAACGCAAATAGAAAATCGTATATAATTAAGTTTTCGACTAATGAGTTTTATACAATTTCTTGTATTCGCGTTATTTTATAATTATTTAAAAAATAATAACTTATAGTTTTTAAATACTTTGTTAGGGAAACGTTTTTTGAGAATTGGCAACACTGAAAATTCTAATTCTGCATTTGCTTTTCAAATTAACAACGTTAATAATTTTGACGTTTTAAGAACAGTTGTTCAATAGCGATATCAATTTTAAAAAATAAAATGTTACTGTTTCCAGTATTCTTTTAAACGCGCAAACTGCGAATTCAAATGTCTTCATTTGGACACCTAAATAGAAAAAAAACAGTATAAAGTATTCGTTTCATAAAACGTTTTAGCGCATTTGTCCTTTAGAAAACTACCCGCTACGCGGATCGAAACTTAAACGCGTGCGCGAAAATAGTATATTAAAGGACGAGTTTCATAAGGCAAAATTTATTTCACGAGTCCATATTTACAAAACAAGCCGCTTTCGGCGAGTTATCTAGGCGAGGACGAGTGCAATAATGACTTATGAAACGAGTTTTTTATGCTACTTTTTCTATTTTGCGGCTTTTATTACCTTTTTAAATAAAACAAATCGCAATTTCAAGATTTAGGAATTTTTGTGGTAGTTGATGTGACATTTGAAAATTCATTGACTGACACAGAAAATTGAGTGAAGTTTTTGTCAATTTTCTGTTTTTTTCAATTATTTTTTCAACGCTACCAACTTTGAAAAAGTTGGGCTATTAAAGCACTCAAATGAGCTATTAATCCACTTTTGAGTGCATTAACAGCTTTATTATAGACGCAAAATAGAAAACTGTGTCTTATGAAACTAATACTCTAATATACTATTTTGAGTTTTATTTATATACATTGCATATACAGATATCGAAAAACAAGTTTGAAGTATCTACGAAACCATATGTATGATAAAGAACGCGGTAGAAAAATAAAGAAGGGTTTATATCGGGTCACGCCTTTGCTCTTCTTAGTTTGTGTTAATGGGGGAATATTCCAGCATTAAAGTTGTTTAGTAAACTACAAACCAAGCATTGGTGTAGTTGTTTGTAATTGAAAGAGAATTTCATGATATTAAATTTTCCCAGAATTAAAAAAATTATTTGGCAAATTAGGACCAAATAATCACTTGCTTTTTAAGTAGCTTACAATTTTTAGCCATAATGACTGAAAATAAAATAAATATTCTTATGCTCGAATATTCTCCCACTAACACAAACTAAGAAGAGCAAAGGCGTGGCCCGATATAAACCCTTCTTTATTTTACTAGCGCGTTCCTTATCATACACACATATGGTTTCGCATATACTTCCAACTTGTTTTTCTATATCTGTATATAAAATCCCGGGATTGATCCTGGGATTCTGGATTCCGAAAACTTCAATCCCGAAATACCGGGATTGAAAATACGTTTCGGGATTGGATGCACTATTACTAGGGAACTCAAGTAGACAGGTTGGGTTTATCATTGAAATCCAAATAGATGAATTAGTGCAGTGTAGAGTTTTTCTTTGAAAGGCTATTGAAAATAAGCAATAATGATATGCTTATGCTAATCCAATTTGTGATTTTTAAAGAAATAATGCCTGGTTTGATTTATTTGAAATAGTAACAAATACTATATAAACCTTTAGGACTGTTATTCCTAACATTGTGGAAGGGGTACTGAAGGATATTTGAGTTGATTGATGTTTACATGTGTACATGCGAACGAACATACAAATTGTTGTGTGAATTCTTCATCGGAAATCAAAAAGTAAAGGAAAACGTTTAATTGCATTTTCATTTCGATTTAATAACCGTTTAATTCAGCAGGAAGGCCCTACATTAATTTATTGTCACATTGAAATATAACCAAATTACCTCCAGCTGCACAGCGCATTTTACAAATTAAATATTGACTGGTTGAAACGGGCAAGTAATATTAGATCGATCTTGAATATTCAAGAGTAGCTGGCTTTTAATATGCTGCCAATAAAAATGTTCGCCTGCAAGTGTCAGCTCTTGTCGAAGAGGTTGCCGTTGTGATATTTTCAAGACGAAATAAATCAGGTCGTCATCGTTCAATCCATTTGATCGAGTAATTTTGCAACATGCAACATCCAGTCCAATTACGTTTAGCGAAGTAGTTAATTCAATTAAAAGTAACTGCTAATTACAACGGTAGCCTCTTTTATCGGAAAGTTGACATTATCTTCTAACAGGAATCTCACGAATTTAATCCCTAAATACCGACAAGTTGTTTAATTGGAGGGAATTTGGTTCGTCCGAAGCAAATTGAATTTTGGATAGGATGGAGAGTTTTTTGAAAGTAATTTTCTCTTAGCTAGCTCGCAGTAATAGTATGAGGACCCTAGAAAACTAATCGATGAACTATTTTGTGATAACGAGATGTGGCGGAACTATTTCCGACATTCGTCTGGGGAATATGTTTTGTGCCTGCCATGTATGTATGTGAGAGGAAATAAAATAACTGGAAATAAGTTTTTAGTGAAAAAGAATGCATTGCGGGTAAATACTGAAAGGAACTGGAAATTCTTATTCATTTCATAAAATAGATTCCGTCTACAAAATGAAGTTCTGGGGCTACTATATCCTATCGATAAGCAATTTTAAGTTTCTTACAAGTTTCAAACAGTTGTATGAAGCAATTTCCTCTTTGCTCAAATTGTATTTTCTCTATTTGCAGTAAATTGTTTTTTTTTATTTATTTCGATCTTCAAGTAAGCTGGTGTTAAAACATTTAAGTAGTGTTTTTTTCATTACGTGCGAATACATATTCAATCCTCTTACCTAGCATCAAGAGTTAATTAATCATCTTTACAAACTTGAGAAAATTATATCAGTTTGATTTATGGTACTTTAGATAAGCTGTTCACATTAAAAGGAGTAAAGTAGAAATTTTAGATTGTCTTTACTTCATGTTCCTAATATTCCTCTTTCTTGAAAAAAAAGGGTAGAAAATGTAAATGAAAATGGCAACACGTTTTTGGAATTTTGTGTCAAGAATAATGCCAATTTTATGCCAAGTCCTCTTTCATACGGGGTGAAGTACCTCGTCCAGCAATAGGACTATTCCCCAACTTGACGCTGTTATCAAGAGGGACTACTGCCCGATCGAATCCAACCTCAAATGTGGTAGGACTTGGTTTTTAAGCGGTTTTGCCACCCCGATCTATCAATTTTAGGCTTGGTGGGCAATGCCAATAGCATAGATCCAAGATTGTTTTACGTGGGGTACCCGTGTTAACATACCCCCACGTTCCTTCCATGAGGAAGTGATTGGGATACGCCCAATCAGCGCGCAAGTTGCACAACCGGCAATCGTGCAATTGCTCCCAGATTAACTCACTGGTAGGAGCGAGGTTGCCTATCCACCCTCTACTAGCTAAGCGTTCACTAGTGACCGAGCAGTTGACTTAACACGCTGCTCACCCGCCGGCACCGGAGTACCTCGTCCAGCATAGGACTATTCCCCAGCTATGCCCTCTTGCAAAGTGGGACCACTGCCCGATCGAATCCAACCTCAATTGTGGCAGGACTTGGTTTTTAAGCGGTTTTGCCACCCCGATCTACCAATTTTAGGCTTGGTGGGCCCTCGACAGAGCTTCTTTAAAGTCTACACGTTATAGACTCCCGGTGCGTACCCGATATTGGTGAAGTTGTCTTAATAGTGGGAGGCTATATATTCGCTTCAACTATCCTTAAGTGTAATGGCTTTCGGAGCTTCTCCCAATCACCGTACCCAGCTGCAGTCCGGATCAAAGGGTGGCCAGGACAGCTCCTAAGCACATTTACCTGGCGGCTTGTAGTTTCCCAGTACATGGGATGAACCTCACTTCTAGTCACCGCACTAGAGATTCCGTCGAACAGCGGGTTCCTTTGGTGACCATAAATGGCCTCGGGCAACAGCGGGTTCCTTTGGTGACCTTACATGACCTAGGTCATGCAGCGGGTTCCTTGGTGACCATGATTGCCCTCGGCCAAGCAGCGGGTTCCTTGGTGACCATAAATGACCTCCTCTCTTAGGCGAGATTCGAATCCGCCCACACCGGTCTCATCTACCAGGGCTCCCCCTGATCGGTATGAGTAATGCCAATAGCAGGCAGCATATTTGTACACACATTCACTGATACAAAATTTAGAATTATGTTTTGTATTTTTGTAGGTAATATACTGGGTGTCCCACGCCATGTCCTCAACCTTATATAATTGTTATTTCTGAATCAACTTGAATTAAAGTTTAAAAGGTTTTAAATTAAATTAAATTTTAATTTTTTGGGATCGATCTATAGATGGAAACTATAATGGTTACAACATGACACGGAACACTCAGTATATATAAAAGACTGTAGAAATAGCTGGCAATCTGTTAGTTGATAATAAAAAGCATTGAGTTAAAGTTAATCAAGTAATCTACACAATAATTTTATTTGGTTTCATTCGTCAATAAATGTACTGTTGTAAACATATGTACCAAGCTAGTTTTCAGTTTAAATTCTTACTAAATAATCTTTCTACTAACCAATAACTTATTACTTATATTAAGTGATTTCACAATTCTTTATCAAATTCATCCCAGAAAATATAAAAAGCAAAAATTATTTTTATGTTTTAATGAGCTAGAAATTTTATTTTATTTGATAATAATTAATTATACATTGTGCCAGACAATGAAGCTAATAAAAGCTTGTGCTTGTTCTAGAGCACAATTTCACTATAAGGTCAAGTCCAATAAATAAATGGTTTAAAATACTTAAAAAAAACATCATTAATTATGCACTTAAACTTAGCAAATAATGTTAAAGTAGCCATAACTTCTAGATTGTGTCGGCACTGTGTTTACATGATTTCCACAGCGTTTACAGACTACTGTTTTTGGAAAAGGATGAAAAACTGCGTATTAAATTGCAATTATATACATGGAATTAAATTATTCAGTTATTTAGTAAAGTTAATACTCATAGATGCCAGTACTTTTAGTAGCACAGTGTTTACATGAGATATGTATAACTTTTACTTGAAATATTCTTTTATTAAAAATTAATTATAGCAAATTTTGTTGTTTATAGTTAGATGTAGATGTAGGATAGTTGCAATTATTTATTATTTTAAAATGTAAAATATTCTAACACATTAAATTACTATTATTTTACAGTCAAATTATAAACTTTGTAATGGTTCAAAATATGAAGATTCAATTTGCATCTAAATATTAAATTTTCTTTCTTTGCATTTTTAAATAAGCAATTGAAATTCTCACGTTTAGAAATTATTCCTTTAGTTAAAAGAACGAACCAAATCTATTAAAGATGAATTAAAGACAAGTTGCATTTTAATATCGCCTTTTTACTTTGTGTTTTAAGTTAGAAATGATATTTTATTCTCAGAATGTTAGTATTTTGCAACTAAATAAAGTTAACTTAACGTGTTTAGGCTTTACATTTAAGACAATGCATTTCCGGTGAAATCTTGATAAGCATTTTTTAAATGTAGAATTAATACTAGAAATTCTGTATGTTTTTATTGGATAAAATTACAGTCACTTTTATATTAGTAGTGGTTTCAAAATATCCCTCTCTTAATTGAATAAAGTTGAGATAGTTTTCGCATCACCAAGTACAGTCGAAGACAAGAGTCTAATAGCAGCTCTCAGAGCCAAAGTTAAGGGTTTGGCTCCCGGCTACGGTGGTCGTGTGCAATTGATATTACCGTCACATATTTAAAGTACAATTTAGAATGAAGCATTCTTAAGTGTTATACCGCACCGATTTTGTTGTTGGGGAATTAAACCGGTGGAGAGGATTATTAATAAATTTTAGTTTGGTGAATTTTCGTTCACGTAAAAATAGTAAGTTGTACTCCGATGCAGCGTAATTGCTATTAAATATTAGTGTTAATTCCTTCTTATCTTTATATTAACACATCGACTCATTGCATTAATAGTAAATTAATAATCGGAGCACACTAACAGTCGTACAAGAATTTAAAATAAGTCCCAATTTAAAATGCTGCTTGACAGCATTCAAGTTATTTTTTAAGTACTGTTCCAGCTAATGTTACTAAAAATGAATTTATTTCATATTGGATATTATTGCAAATAGTTATGTTGAAGTTCGGCGTTACAATAAAACAAAAATTGTTCAAAATTTAAGAAATGTTCCCGCAATGTTCCTACTTCAGTTTGCAGATTCAGCGAAATGTGTTGTGGTCAGTGGTTTTAGTTTGAATGGGTTGAGCCATATTTTGTGGAGTTTCTTTTAAGATTTAAGAAGTGTTAAGAATGACTGTATAAAGAACTAACGTTACTCATGTTATTTATGTAAGTTTTTTAAACAATGTTCAGTTCAGAATGTTTTTGTTCAGTTATGAAATTTCAATTTATTCATAGTTTAAATTATAAGTATTTTAGGTAAAATTTATTTTGGATCCCGAAGTTAAGCACTATTTAGGAATGATAAGTTTTTTCTAGTAATATGGTTTTTGTGTAATATATGTCTCAATTTTGTTATTACTTTTATTCAATATACAGACTTCAAATTTAGTTAGTATTTGATATAGTACGGTTCAACATACTGCAAACAATCACAATTTATAACTCAAGATTTATATGTTTGATCAATTTAACGTTATTTTTAAATGGGGGGTCATTTCCCAAACTGTGGGCTTCTCTCCTTATAAAAAAATAACCATCTATGCAGTTTGGTGGCGTCCCCTATTTTTTTTATTTTTTCCTGACTCTATTATTTAATCTAAAGCTTTTGGGATGAACACCCACACCTGTATTCGCACTTGGAAGTTAATTGTGAAATTACTAATTTACGAAAGATTATAAAAGTAATAGTTTACTGTTCACAGTCCTGTGTTTATCACGAATTATATAAAGGATGAATTTGGTTGGAAGTTGGACTCTTGCTTTATATATTAGTTACACATGCATTGATATTACTACTAATTACTTACAAGTCTTTAAGGAGATCTTTCATGTTATTAAATTGGATGTAATGCAAGCGGTACATACCTGTAACAAAGAAAAACTGTTAACTAATCTCTTAATTACGAGAGTAAGAAAACATAATTAAGAGTGTAGTATACTGAGATTTACATAAATTTTATGTCCTTCGAAAACGTTAGAAGACTATAAACAGTGAAGAGTGCCATCTTGAGATTTCAGATATTTCAGAGAAAAGGAAAACAGTAAACAGTTAAGTCACCTTTAAGGTTAGTCCAATACATCTCATTAATTACAATTTGTATCAGTTTGTTTTCTTTTTCAAATTGTATTACTACAGATAAAAAGTGTTTTACAGTTTGATCCTAATTCCTCGACAGTGACATCGTTTTAAGATATAAAAAGCTAATTAATTTTTAATATGACACATTTCGTTTTATACCACCTCATTTTGCATCAAACTGAAAAGGTACTGATATTCAGTTTTGCATATATCAACTATATTGAATTCTTGACTGATGTAACGTTCTCGTAAACACAAGCAAGTATAGTTATTTTGCTGAAAACTTTTTACCAGATTTTCGCAAGCGCAAATACTTTCCCCACGGGGTTACATAAAAAACCAATCTCCTCAAGCAGCTTTAGGCCGTTTCTTATCATATTTGACTAACACTTTTGCACACTACCAGGGGAATTGTGCCGATCATGTCACTTCAATATCACTAAACTAGATTAAAAAAGTAAACTTAAATAAACCCCTACTGCCCTACTTTTCGTAGACCCATAAATTTATTATTGATATATTTATTAAAAATCTTAATTGAATCTGTACGTAAGATATAATATCGGGTTTTAGAAGGAAAATTAAAAGTAAACCCGCAGAGTTAAGCTTTATTATCTTTAAAATTGAATTGAAGCTTTGTCGGAATTTAATCCTTTTTGAAGATGAAGAAGAAGAAGCAGAGTGCGTCTAATCGAATATTTGTAGAATGCCAGTTTATTTAAAATATCTCTCTTGAATAATAATGAATTCATATACTTTCATCCGTAACGTGTCGCAAGAGGCTTCAAAAGGGTTTTCAGGAATTCGGATTAAAATGTAAATATAAAGCTTCCCTGTGATGTAACATAGATAAGTTTGAGGATCTGCATGTTAATATTGACTAACAACTTTCAGTTTTATTTGCTGAAAAGTTCTATTCTGAATTAGTGTAGATATAAAATTTACATTTCAAAAAATCTGCTCTGAAAATTTTGATTTTGGAACATTACGAAGGCTAATTCAAGTTATTTACGTACGCAGCTTTAAGTAATTAGCTATTCATACCGTTTCAGAAAAAAAGAGGTAAAAGCAAATTATAAAACGGGTTTGTTAATTTTCCGGGATGGATATACGTTTTAAATATTCATAAAAATAATCACAGCCTAACATAAAAGCGCGATTTGTAGCAAACCAACATACTGACTAAAAAGTTTGAAACTTAAAATATTCATACCTATGTAATACCGAGAACTTGAAGCAATCTTGTAGATTCTGAAAGGTGTGGTTTAGAAAAAAAAATTACAGCAGGGTAGAGATTTTGAAAGATTAATGAATTTTTTTATGAATTTATAGAAAATATTTAGGTTCGCGAAAGTACTGTCTTTACGGTATATATATTTTCTTTGGTGGATTTACTCAAAAGATTAAATTAAAATAGGTAAAAAATAAGTAAAATACGTAGTATGTAGGGTTCCTTTTAAGAATTTAATCTATGGTAAATTGCGAGTAGTTGCCTGTAGGTATTTTAATTATTATTTATCCTGCTTGATTTTACTTTCATGTTATAGCAGATTGCTATATAGTCTGTTTGATTTAAAGCGCCCCGCTTTGTAGCAACTTTATTTTCAGTCAGAAGTGGTATAAACCTGACACATTATTAAATGGCATAAAATTCTCTGTTTTGGTTTAGAAAGTTTTGTATTTACTAAATCGTTGTGAGCGTGATGACGTCATCGAACTTTTTTAAATTACATGATAGGAATTTTTTACTGAAATCGATGGAGTATTGTGTTCTCTTTTCAACCATAATAAATATTCATACTCTTACATAAGAAAAATTTCCAGAAAAACGTGAAAAATGATTTACGACTAGTAGGCTTTCATTTCTGGCTCTCCAATTAATAAAACAGAACTATCTAGCAAGCTTAGATAAATAACGAAACTTTAGTTGTTCCAGTGACGTACTAAGAAAATTTTTCTCGAAGTGGGGTGAGGGTACTCTATAAAAACTCCAAATCAAAATACTTAGATTTTGACATAAATGACCCGGACTATTAAAAAAAAACTTATTTTAGGATTCCACTAATAGAGAGCCGCAAAAGGAAATTATGGATATGTACTGATGCATTGCATTAGTGGAAAGGTCACGTGACATACTTTTTACCACTTGATTATTTTTTCTAATAGCTTTTTGCATCATAAGGGATACCAAACCATGATTGCCGGAAACATTGGAAAGTCGTGCGTGGGTGCCAGACCACCCGAAAGACTTTAAACGAGCATCTTCTTCAGAGCGACTGAAATGCAAATTTTTATGGTCATATTCGATATGATAAGATTCTCGGTTTCGATATGATAAGATAAACCAGTTAAATAAAACTTTACCATCTCATGTATCATGAAGGATATTAGATTTAAGCTTTGCTTTGACCACGAGAGCTACTGAGTAAGTGCTGCTATTTATTCTTGAAGTGTATTATCTAATATACATGAATAAAGGATACCAAGGATAACAAAGAATATCAAACCATAATTGCACGTGGGTGCCAGACCACCCGAAAGATTTTAAACGTGCGCAGTCTGCAGGGCGGGTGAGATGCAGATTTCTTATGGGCATATTCTTGTTCTTCGTGTTCGATATGATATGATTAATACTTTCTGGTATGGTAAAAAGTAGATCGATAATTTCCTATTGCGGCTCTCTATCTATTAGTGGAATTCTAAAATAAGTTTTTCAATTTGTTATATTGATTATTTATTTTTGTACTGTTTTGTTCTACATTTTCCTTAATTGAAAATTAAAGACCATCAGAATAACTCAGTGGCATGTTTTTATGGGAGTGGGGGGGCTAACGAGATGGAACCACCGCCGATTTTTTTTAATAGTCCAGGCCATTTATTTAAAATCTATGTTATGTGAAAATCTAAGTTTTTTGATTCGGAATTTTTATAGAGTACCGCCCCTCCATGGAAAAAAATTGTAAATGCACCACTGGAACAAATAAGTTTCATTATTTACCTAAGCTTGCTAGATAATTCTGTTTTATTAATTGGAGGACCAGAAATCTTAGCCTACTACTCGTAGATCATTTTTCACATTTGTCTTAAAATTTTCTGATGTCAGAGTATGCATATTTCTTAGGGGTGAAAAGAGAACACAATAATATAGATAATATTATATATCTAATCAATATTGATGTTATATTGGTTCAAGATTGGAGCCCAATATACGTAACCAATATTTATTCCACAGATGTCCCATATACAAATTATTCATATTATATTATTCTGTACTGGTCTCATATTGGACATATAGTGCAGTTAATACTTCACCTTTATAGTTCCGACACTGGATAAGCAGACTTTAAACAAGGTTGCTTGATTATTCAAGGAATCAAAATAGCAATACATAGGCGGGTGCTTTATATACGTAAAAATGTTTTACAAATGTGTGCCACGCCGAAAAAAATGAAAAATCGTTACAAGTTACCATAACTCACACGGTTTTATCAAATATTGAATACTAATAATACCTTAATACATAATTATTGTATACCTCGGTCTAGATTCATAATGATCGCATTTCAAATTTGGCGCCCAATAACGTCTTGATGTATCTGTTTTAGTTTTAAGATATCTGCTGCTGGTCGTTTCTTGTTAAAAAATTTATATTTACTGTTTGTGAGTGTGTCAGTTATTTATATTCATTATTTACTGTAAGTACTCGCTATAAGATCTATATATTTTAATTGCTATAACCGCCTATTATAACTTGACAATTGTTTCGACAGCTAAGCTGTCATTATCAAAGATAATATGAGTAAATTTTTTTAATTTAGTTATCTATTTTTTGTATTTACCTTAGCGACGTGTTTGTTTATATTCATATTACCTTTGATAATGACATCTTACCTGTCTGTTATAAATTGTTAAATTGTCAGGTTATAATATAATTTTTTATTAATCTTTATTTATTTCATATTGATTCTTATTCTGCATGGAAAATTCGATACTACGTTTTCTCCTATAGTTTTGTACAGTACATTGTAAACTAGACCTCCCATGCGACTCGGACCCATTGCATAAATGTAAGTGTATCTGAAGCTAACTTTATCATAGATTCTAAAGATATGGCAGCTTATGGCGGGTTAACATTCTGAATACATAGAAAAATGCTTAAAACTACTAGAAGGTTCTATATTATACTAGTTTTCTTCACATAACTTTGAGCACAGTAGGAATCTTTGGACGCACCAAATCACAAAGTAATTGTTTTACTCACCAAGCCCGTCAAAATGAGCTATAAAATGTAAGTATATGATGCTTTTACGCAAAGTTAGCATTTTGACCTTTACCGCCCTACTACACCCAGCTGCTCAATGTAATCGATGCCTTCTTCGGTCAGTACGGTGTATATAATCTAAAGAACCATGAAGTTTGAAGCATATTTGAAAACACAAATTCTTTCCTGTTTCAATTCTAGACAAATTTATTTCAGTTTCATACAGACGGCCTCTTAAACCATTAAAATTGTACAGTTTTTCATTTACCATCAGTTTAGGTTAGGTTATGTTTAGGGGATTAAACCGAACAACCATTTTTAGTGATGTAACAATCCCTGATCTTGGCAGTTAGCCTGCGCAGTCACATTAAAAGTAAGTAGCAGAATGTAAATTGCAAGTGCATTGCATTTTTTGTATTATATTTTAGGATGCACTCATTTTGATTAGTTTTTAACAATTTGGTACTTCCACATAATTCGGCAAAAGCCTGTATAGAATGTATTTATGGTAAATAACTAAATAAGGCTAAGCCATCCTCAGTGCATAAGTGGTTTGTATGTTTGCATCATAATTCAAGAGCCGCAGGTTCGATCCCCGGCCGAACTGATAATTTTCCATTAAGGGGAAAAATTAAAACATGCCTGATTTTTGGATAGAAAGTAAAACTGTTAGTAGGCCCCTGTCAATTGGAGATTTGTAACGATAAAGATCTCTACTGGAGGTGGAGTTCCTCCAGATTTGGCTAAATTCTAGTAGGGTCGGCCAATTATCACAATTATCATTATAGGAATTATCGACGGATTTATCATAGTAATCGGTGCGAAGGATGCTCCGACGCCATTTCGATTCGTTGCCCAAAAATAAATAAATACGGCTAAATCGTCGTACATTATGATATAACTAGTAAAAGCTGACAAAACAAACGCAATTACCTTGTTTTTGGCAAAGCCAAATTGAGAATGTAAAATTGCATATTTTGTAAATTATTTTTTCAATAATTAATCTTTGGAAAATTTTACTTTACAGATATCACCGAAGTATTATTAGTTATTTTCTCCTGGACTCGGAAAACGGGGACCACAGAAACATTTTTTTAATAAATATTGAACCAATACATTTCAATCTTGTTGTAATTAGAAAATAGGTGATAGTTAAGTGGAGGCACCTACTTTTCAAAATGCCACTTCTTCCAAGATTAACTGTAAAGTTCTAGTATCTAGTATGTAGAAAGCGGTAAAGGTATAGTGTATGTATTTAGTTAATCATACACTGAGAAAAAGACTTTCTTATAGTTAACGAACGTGCTAGTTTGAGCTCAATTTGTTTAAATATACTATGCCATATTTAAATTAACACACGTTGTGTAAGATTTAAAAAGCGCAATTTATACAGCCAAAGAAATAATTAGTTCAAACAAGATTTTGTTGGATTTACAATAGTATAATACATGTGAACTATTTGTTCTTTAGAAGCACTCTTATTCTAAATGTTAAATAATTAACGTGAATTTTGTACAAAGCCTGGTTTACAGAAACTGTGTATTTATTGACAGTTAATGCAATATTTTTTTATTAATTACCGTGCTTCCTCATTTGGCCATAATAAGATTTGTTACCCATCAAATTATTTACAGTAATAGTTAATACATTTTAATGTTCTACGTAAAAATACATTTTTTAACATTTCAACAGATATAATTAACGTAACTTATTAACAGAGTATTAGTTACTTAACGTTATGTGTTTATAAAAAAAAGTAAATTATCTGTTATTAAATATTTGTTAACAGTTATATTATGTATTATAAGTGCAAACTTGCAAGAATAGCTTGACGGTTGCTGGCGTCCATTCCTTTGGATATTTTACACATGTCCGCTGCTTGGGGTACACACAATCCTTTGGGCAGGTTTATTTAATAATAAGTGGTGAATTGTGATTGTGAATTGTGAATGACATTAATTTAGGTGCGTTACTGTGTAATTATAATATATTTGTAGTTTTGAGAGTGCAATAAAAATTAAATGTTTCCTAAAACTGTTTGTGTTTTTCTGACCGAGGTCATAACCAAATAATATATACAGTGCTAGTAAAATTTGGCTTTGAATTTTTATGTGTGAGCCAAGGGAAAACAGCGAATAGTAACTCATCTGAGAAAGATAGACATCATCCCATACTTGTCAAGGTTTACATGTCAGAACTCAGAATGACATACGTCAATAGTTTTTGTCTAGCAAAAACGTTTCTATGGCAAGTATGCGATTAACATCTATCTTTCTCAGATATATTACTATTTGCTATTTTTCCTTTGCTCACACATGAAAATTTAACCCAAGTTTCACCAGCACTACATATGGGTATAATTACCAAGTAATATAGTAACTATTAATTGATCATGAATTTATTGTTAAGTAAATACACTAACTATTACTTTATAAAGATTTACCTCACAAACTACTATAATAACTACTACTATTTGGTTATTTAGCAAATAAGCTAGTGGAATAAGTATTACTATAACTTTATTTTGCCAATAAATAATTGTAGTAACTAATATTATACACTTACTTTGCATGTAAATTAATTCAATTAGAATAAATTCACTAAAATAAATGCGAAGGAACATATTGATTAGTAGGTAAAGTGGTGTATTAACATTAAATAGATTGTTTAACAGTTAACCAATATTGTATAAATATTATAAACTAATTCTATGTCTACAATCGAACTGTTTTTATCGCAAACTAATTTGTTTAAATATAGTTTTGTACATTATAACAGATAACTTGCTACATTTACATCTAAAAAATCATCCTTTATTTATCATCCTTTTTTTTTGTTTAATTATCTATATTTATAATTTTCAAACTAATAATAAGTTCCTTGTCATTAAATATTTGTTCCGCCGTATCCAAAATAACAATTTATTTGCGGTAATCGTTTTGTATTAATTGCAAATAAATCTTTTTCTCAGTGTAAATCTCAGCCTAAAGCCAGTATGCAAAATAGAGCTACGGTA
This sequence comes from Agrypnus murinus, assembly GCA_929113105.1. NCBI lineage: Eukaryota > Metazoa > Arthropoda > Insecta > Coleoptera > Elateridae > Agrypnus > Agrypnus murinus. The sequence continues at coordinate 17,865,371 of OV816028.1, read as the reverse complement.
TTCTTCTAGTACGTGAACGAATTCCTAATAAACAAGAAAGTGGTGGTAAAATTCGGTTAAATCTCGTATTGGTTCTTCGAAAACAAGCTGTTTTTTAGGTGAACGAGCTTCCGTTCATTTGAACATTGAGGGGCATGCACCTGTCTAACTATAAGAATCTAACCGTGCCAGCATCTTCCACTACCTATCTCAGCTCAGTGTCCGGTCAGTGTTTGACCTCCTTGGATAGAGCTAAGCAAAGTTCATGCTAATTTTAGAAGTTGTAGATGTGCTTGGATCATTAAATTAAAATGAAACATGTAAGTTAACCGAAAACTACGTTATTTAAATAAACTAATTGTGATATTTTGTCTTGTGATCATTTTTAAGTCTGTTTTTGTCAAATTTTATTAATGATTTAGTTTATTTTTGATTTATAAATTTCAATTTAGAATGAAGTAGATTTGTAGATAATTCAGGAAGATTTTGAAGTTTTCTTGAAATTACAGATAATATTCATAGTGTTTCTGTATGGTTTTACATCAGCTAGGCCTGAAAATAGCGACAATGGTAAACCGAGGTTTGAAGATTATAATAATGAAGCTAGGAACTTCAGATATGTGTAAGTATAAGCATTGACGTTTATTTTCATTATTTAATATCCTAACTATGTGGTCAAAACTTTTAAAAGGGAGTCAATCTACTTTTTTGTTTTATTTTTCTTATACTTCTCCTCTGCACTGAATTGAAACATACTTTTTAATATGAAACAGAAATTATTGAACACGATGCCATTTCTCTCAGTATCAAAACGAATATATTTTCAAGTTTTTTAATATCCTATATTCACCGAGATCAATATCAAAAACTAATTTCTGACTTTAATTCAATTTCTTCTATACTTACATTTTTTTACTTAATTGTGGAATCAATTTCATTCAATTTTATTTGCAGCCAAAGTGATAACTCCATCTTGCAAGATAACAAAGAAGCAGAATTAAACTTAGCAGCGAATAACAGTCAAGCCAGCGTAGTTAGTGATCAATATTCTGTTAGTACACCCGATAGCAATGACCAAAAAGCAATCAACGTTTCTGAAGAAAATAAATATAGCACTCAAGTAACTGTGATAGAAAAAGACCAAAACCCTTCTACTATTAATAACAAGACAAGTTTAGAAAATAATACTGAGAATGCTTCAAATTCGGATAAACCTCTGCCCGAAGAGCCTGTCTTAGGTGTTCAAGAATTACAATCAAAGGATAGTCAAAAAGAAGAAAACAAAAATGAAGATTCACAACCTCAAGCGCTTGTACCAAATTCAATGCAGAATAGTACAGATTTGCAACAAATGAATAATACGACCGAGGAGGAGGTTCCTGATAGAATTGGTGGAGCTGTAATAGCAACGCTTGCGGGACCTGGTTAAATACTAGTAGTAGGTTCTTGTAGCTTGCTTGTGTGATTCAATATATCAAAAATACTTCAATATAGTAAATACTGTAATAATTTACCAAAACTTTTTAAAACGAGTATTTACGTAATTTTATGGCTGTTTGATATTTATTTATTTATTTTTTGTTCAATTCTCTCAGCAGGACCTTTTTTTGCTTTTCGTATAATAGGTGTTTAGCTATTGCACAAAAGCTAAAGTTTATCTGCTTATACAATACTTGTGTTGTGCTGTATGTTTTATTAGATTATATATCCTGGGTAACTTATAAATAAAAGATTGTAATAATTTCGAGTGTTATTATTTATATGTGTTGTGTTGTTATTTACATCATGTTTTAGATACTTAAGTATAATCACGTGACGGATCTACTGTTGTAAGGAATAATTAATCTGAAGAAATAAAACTTGTGTATAAGTTAGTGCAAAGTTTAATAGTAAATAATAAGTCTCAATAACAACTAACAATAGTTAATCAATAATAGTGACTAGTAATCCCTGAAAAATACTAAATAAGAGAAAACGTCAGAACGGAATAAAATGAAATAGGTAGGGTTAAAATAAGCAACAGGGAGTGAATTTTAAAGCAAAATATAATAACTATGGAAAATACAACATAATAAATTTTAAAACAGAACTAAATAGTCCACTTGGTATGGTGAATAAATATATTATTATTTAACTTTAAAATTAGTCAAAATTGGATGGCTATCTATTGCTCCTAGAAGTTCATTTCTGACCAAAATAGAAAATTAAAGGTTTTAGAAAGGGTTGAATTAAATATTAACACAGTATACATATTTTTGAATAAAAAAATGCCTGAAATATACATGTTGTTTATTAAAAAGTCAAATTTGACCTCGATTCGAAGTTTTCCGGTCTTCAGTTCTTTGTTGACAAATTTTTTAAAATTAAATTTTTTAACAGAAATTAATTGAAAACAATTTAATTTCTGTTAAAGCAGATAAGGGTAACACTTTGGTAATCCTTTCGAAAGATGTTTACACACAAAAGGTTAATGATTTTATTAATAAAGAAAATTTAGATGTTTTAAACAAAGATCCTACCACAAAATCCCAAAAAGAAATAAAACAAGCTTTAGCAAACTGCAATATCTGCTTTAACGAATTAGAAAAACAACAAATCATACATAAAAACCCACAACCACCGAAACTATATGGACTGATTAAAACACATAAACACAACATGCCTATACGACCAGTAGTATCATATATCAACGCACCTAATCACACCTTGTCCAAGAAACTCAACCATATTATTAACATCATAGGATACAAATCGAAATACTCTGTCAAAAATTCATTAGAATTAGTAGAAAAACTACAGAACATACATCTTCCAGCACATTCAAAACTTGTAAGCTTTGACATTTGTAACATGTTTTCAAAGATTCCACCACAAGACTGTATTCCTTTGTTAGATAATTTTCTAGTTAATAGTAATGTAGAATTAGTAAAAAGATTAGAGTTAATTCAATTATTTGATCTTTGTATCAGTCAAAATTATTTCACTTTAATGATATAATATATTTACAGAAGGATGGTTTACCTATGGGTAATTCTCTGAGTCCTCTATTAGCTAACATATTTATGGATAATTTGGAAGATCGAATATTTGAATTAGATCTTTCTAAAAACATTATTTTTTGGTTTCGTTACGTTGATGACATTTTAGCTTGTTTTGACAGTTCTTTTGAGGTTATCAATGAATTTTTAATTCTTATTCCGTAAAAACCTAGAATGGGCTGAAACGACCCAGGAGGCAATCATATAAAACCTCCAGAAGTGGTTTCCACTTAGGAACCCGATTAGGCTGGGGCCGGCGATATTACTTTGGTACGATTTTCGAGCGAAAAATAAATAAAAAATTTCGAGTTTTCCGGCTGTAACTTTTTTCTTATGGTTTTGCACGGCATTTGAAGGAGAAACATTTTGGAAATGCCCGTCGTTTAATGCCAAGTCGTTTTGGGTCGTATAGTTTCCGAGATACCGTCTCTCGAAAACGGCAGAGCTCCCTAGAGACGGGAAAACCAATAGATGCACCACTCGTAGCAGGCCGCGTGACGTCGAATGCCGCCAACACATGTTCGACAGCTTCCAAAAACCCCATCTCACCTCTAGCCCCCGCACCCGGAAGAGTTGTTGGTAACGCCAACGGTGTTGGCAAAAAAGACTTTTCCGATGGAAACGATTGGGGTACTGCGCTGGAAAATATTCCGCTGTCAGATTTTCTGTCCGACCTACCGTAAGGCGGGGGCAGTCTTTTGCCGCCTCCGCCTAAACGGTTTACCGGGGACGGTTGAGACTTCTCTAAAACTACTCTGCGCATCGACACACAAAAAACGGTCCGGATCGAAGCAAGTTTTGCGACCCCTGGAAACCGCGAAATCCGGATTTTGATCGTTCGCATTAATCGGGGATGCAAGACAAAAATTGTTTCGGTTCCGGTATGCCTAGACCCATGTGCGCCAAACCCGCCTAAAAATTCTAAAATAGGAGATCCTCCTTATTATCCTTATTACCTAGACTAGAATCCTTATTACCCCACCATATAGGTACGGAGCCGGCGCATTATATATCACGTATGTATGTATAAGAAACGTACATTTATACGTAATAAAAGGTACCCATTTCTAGGGACAATTTCATGAAAAGTTGAATAATTTTTTCTCAGAAACTAAATGCATATAGTATGTATCTATGGAATTTTTGTAGAACTTAGAAAGGAATCTTGCGGTTGCTATGCTATCAATATTCAGACAAAAGAGCATTTTATTTAAGATTTATATGAAAAAATAGCGAACTATGTTTTCTTACTTATTAACAGAGATAGCGTATATAGCGCCGCCTCCGTTTAAAAGTCAAAGTTTACTCCTGGTTTCCGATAAACTATTTGACCCTACATTCGCTCCAGGATAACATGTACTAAAAAAATATTTCAATAAAATTTTGAAAATACTATTATTTCTCTGCGGACCGACAAGAATTTTTGACGACCGGCACCGGTCCGCGGACCGGCGGTTGGGAATCGCTGATATAGAAGATGGAAAAGAGTTAGTGTTTCAGAAATCGGAAAGATCAAAAAATTCCTTCCAAATGCATCCGTAAAATAAGTTTTATCTAACGGTTAAAGAGATTTTTGTCTATTACAGGCTGTTGGACATGGAGCAGGCTCGTAGCCAGAATTTTCTTTCGGGTGGGGCTAATTTTTAAATATTAGGCCGAATTAAAATGAAAACAAAGATTTCCAGGAAATACCTAAACATAACAACTGAGGATTAATATTTTCGTATCTAGTTATGTTGTTATATCTAGTTATCCTGTCAGTAAATTAAAAGTAAAAGACTTGGTCTCCAAACCCATGATTCACCTAGAATTGAACAGCTACTGCCTAATTCATTTGATAGAAATGCAATCCCAGGCAGATTGTGGATTCTTCATTATGGTCTATCAGACCATTTGACAAAGTGTGTCTGTGGGCTCTAGAAAGTAACAGGGCTGAAGAAGTCAATGAGTTAACTGATGCTCTTTTGAATTAGGTGTAATTAAAATTAGTTCCTGATTAGTTGACATTAGTTAAAATTAGTTTAAACGTTCCATAATGAAATTGCCATTATCAACACGGTAAAACGATGTTAAATTTTCAACTTTATTATTTCTTTTACGATAGAGTGTTACGTTCTAGAACCTAGTAATATGTTATGTCCGCTACCATCTCTTAAAATTAATGTACTCTAACCCCTCACAGACAAACCACTTATCTTGTATTTAATTAATTTTATTTTGTAAATTAGCTGAACTCTGTAATTGAATAAAACTATTCGGTGTCCAAATTATTTAAAATAGAATGTCAGCAGGGTGGTTATAGTCGATTATATCGCTTAACAGAGTTAAGTCGAGTTTGCTCCGGAAAGTACTCGGATGGGTAACTACGAGCGCTGTGTACTTGCCTACATGGCTCCGCTACCTCGTCTCACACCCGCATAACCACTCTGCGGCTCGGTGCGTTCGGCACCTCGACACCGAAAGGTATAAGGGGTTAAATATTTTGTATGTATGTATATAAAAACACATAAAACTGGTAACTACGTACATTATTTCTAATATATTTTAAATACTTTTTTATTGTATTATTTATAACATAATTTTCTTGTACTTATATTTTTTATATTTCAATGTGCAGATATGCTGACGCATTACTTATTTCTTTCCCAATTGAGATTAGAAGAGATCTTAAAAATTTTTTACTCGATCTTAAAACTTTATTTTTATTATTGTTTGGCATACTTACAAGGCACTTTACATATTCTTCTAGTGCATTATTTATTGAGCGTCTTGCATACATCCACTTTTATGAAGAATTAATGCCAGCTATTTATTTTAAGTATGGAATTTCCTTTTTCGTTTAAAATTTCCCTAAAAGCTTACATTACAAATTTATACTACAATACAGCTTCGTTAGATCTTCTATAAGGTGCAATTTTTGAAGTAACCCATTTAACGTATTCCACACAAAATTGTAATATTGTATTTTTTCGAAACATTGGAAAGGACGAAAATTTTAGGAAAAACCTTTTTTATATGCTAATGTCTTTAAAAAGAAAATTTTAAATGTAAAACCGAAATTACTAAATTTGGTATGTTACACACATCCAAGAAAATCTCATTTTCCTCAAAGGAAAACGAAAAGCCTTATAAGTCACTCTAACGTATATATCGTCATATGTGCAGTATATAAATATAAATATGTATATATAAATTTCTAAAGTAGTGTGCATTCGACCTTCTTTAAAAGCTCAAACTCGATGTATAGCCATTCTTAAAGAATTTATAGTCAAATACAGAAATAAAAATAAATTATAGGGCAAAAAGGAAGAACCTTTTAGTAGGGTGATATCAAATACATATATGTACTGATGAGAATAGTATGCGCTTTTGTTGTATAAGTAGTACAGGAACTATTCTGGCATGAAATATCACTAAAGTTTTATTCCCGGTAGATTGTGACATCTTAGGTTGTCAGCTTGACTTGAAATTTAAGTCCTTTATAAAATATTTACGTTAAACTTTTTAACGGTTTAGAGGATTCAAGTGTGTTTTATTATTTTGTTTCTTTGTTCGTAGAAGATACGTGCTTCTAAATTGTTCTGGTATCCACAGCAAGAATTGCATCATCGAAAAAGAAATAAAACTGTCTTAAAACTGAGAGAGAGTACCTTTTCAGTTTTACAACGTAATGTCATCAATTTGCATATATAAAGAAATAAAGCCTTCTTCGGAAGGAATGAATTAACATAAAATACAATTCAGTCTTTTATTCTTTCAGTTACATCAGAAACTTTACGAGGAAAACCATTTTCAACAAACTTGCCGTAATTGACGACATAAATTTTAGATTAATTTGGAATTTGTCTTCTGTTACTGTTCTAATTTTATTGTTCTCGTTAGTTTCTGCTTGTAGTTGTAGACTCAGTTCTGCCTCGAGGTACACATCACCATCTGACGAAGTAAATCAAACACTCTACTAAAGACATTGTTGTATCAGACGTGTGTTTGAGGATTAAGCTGCTTTGAGCATATACACAAAGCTCGCCCTAAGTAAATTGACTAACACAGGTTCAAAGTCAATATTCAGATTTCAGAATTAGGATGTACTTAACTATAGAATTTTTTGTTTTCAATTTGCCTTTAATTATAAACAATGTTTGCAGATTAAGTTTTTAACCTAATATACAGAATCATTAGAATACGTTTAAGTACAGAAGCTCGAATTTCAGTAAAAAAATAATAGCCCTTAAACACTCCAAAATATATAGATTATCAAAAGTTATCAAGAAAAAAAATAAATGTGCTACTCCCAACACATATAATCAGTATTATTAATTAGTGCAATAAACAATTATAAATAATGAAAGAAAATACGAAAATAAATCAGCGAATGGTAAATCCTAATTGAAATACTTCAAATTTTAACTTTAAGAGATGATTCGCGGCAAAACAAAATTCTGAGAGTCGATTTACCTTAAGGTCTTTACGTAATCTTCCAACGCAATATGGTACATCAAATTACCTTTGAACATCAATATTCTCAAGTAAATTATATAGTAATTGTTAATTCCATTAACTGCTAATGCTGGAATTGCTGAACTGGTAATGGTCGATTCTTTAACTATTGTGTGTAGATGTTTAATTGTTGGTTGTAGATTTATAATTGATGTGATAACTGCTTTGTTAATTGTAGGCTTAAAATATATCAGCGGGAAAATTAGACGTTTTAGAACGAAAATAATACAGTATTATATACAGTTTTCAGAAGGAATTCTCATTTCCAGCATTTTTGGGAAGTTACAGGAAAGCAAGTTGGCTTTACATTAATATGAACAGATTAAGAAACGAATAGCAAACCGCTGATAAAAAGACGCCATAATTACCATTAGACCCATAGGGTCATAGGCCATAGGACCCTCCAGGAGTCCCTAGGAATTCCTAGGAATTTCCCATGAAATTACCCGGATTCCCCAGTACCCTTATCGAACCTTTATTTAACCCCCCCCTCTCCCCCATGCATATAATAATTTGTTACCTCTTTTGAGAGGTATGAACAATATTTTAAAATAACCTCCCCCCACGCCGAAAGAAAGTTCTGGTTACGGGCCTGATTCAAAGTAATATTCCTGTACTAGTGAGTACTGGAAATTCTAAATAAGATTTTGTGTAATAAAGAATGTTAATTTTATTTTTATACATTTTGGAAAAGTTTGATTTAGAACATACCAAAACTATTTGCTATCATGAATATACCTCGTACTATGTACATATTACGGTCGAAAAGAGTGATCCGTCTAGGTACCAGACAGGTCGAAACAAGTCGCTGGCTGTAAGTACGCACTTACTGTTTCACGCACGGTATAAAAATAGAAATAATGTTCGCTTGGCGTGTACCTAAAAACTAAAAAAACTAAATAAATTCTGTATGCTTATGAGATCGTCAGAATTATGTACTAAATAATAACAAAACAGGTCCTAAGGGCAAAAAATTAGAAATATTAGTTTGAATTCTCTATTATTTCCAAGTAACCATTTTTGCGTCATCTGCATGTACAGAATATCCCATAATCAGGGAATAAAACGGAAATGGTAGATTCCTACTGGAAAAATGAAACAAAAAATCTACGAAACTAAAAAGATCTATTTATCTCTATACCAAGTTGCACCCTAAGGTGATATAGCCCTCATATGTTATGCTGATATTCATATTCATGGTCAACAACTTGCCCATTTGTTGTAATTGATTTAAAAATTCCGTAATAATGTAAATATCAAAATTTATCGTATATCATTATTAAATATCCAAATGATTTGCTTAGTTCTTAAATAAAGAAATTCTGTATGAAATATAAATAAATGAAATATAGAAATATATAAATGTAATAGTTCTATAAAATTTTAAGGCTCGAACCTTACTATAATAACTTTGGTCCTTTTCGACAGAACGCCACATAAGGATTCATGTAAAAAGAATCAACAATAATGTCTCCTTTAAAATATTAAAGAAAACCAAATTCCGAAGCCAAACCTAACCACGCAGACCTGGACGAGTACGAGAGTATGGCCCGCGTCATTTAGTGATAGATAGCTTTGGAGTACGAGACTACGAGAGGGCCAAAATGTGATTTTTGAGGCTATCGACACTTTTGTTTCGTTTATATTTTCATTGTTTTTAAATGAATAACCAGACGCGAAGTGAAATCTTTGTCGCTTCAACTGACCTCTCTGACAAAAGGAGGGAGAAAAATGCAAAAAAAATTGAAAACGTCGGGCGTAGGGGATATGCACGCACCTTGAGGGATTTTGCGAAATATCGAAACGATATTTGGTTTATGGTTTGTAACGGTACTTTTTCCACCGGCATTCAGTACGTAAAATTTTACATTTATATTTATTAAAAATCTAAAGTCCGGTCCTGTAAGACTGCGCTTTATTCGAAATAGAATTTCGTCATGCAAATATTTCCTATGAAAACATCTTAAGAAAGGATTGTTCTATATTTGATATAATTAAAGAACGTAGCGTCATAAAAATGATGTTTTTTTTAGTATTTTGTTTACTTATATTCTGGTGAAATATCAATTACATCGTGAGAGATTTTGAAACAGAAAATTATGGGAAGTACTTGATCATCAATTTCATAAAAACATTCCTGTTAATATTCAGAGAATGCAGGACTCAAAAACAAATTTTTCTTTGTTTGTCATATGCGTTTTAAATTTTAAGTCAGGTTGTCGCGTAGCGATTTCGGCTAGACACTAGATGGGTGTTATTTTGTACCAGTTTGCGCGCATATTCCTTCAGTACTACTTTTCATTCCTTTAGGTCGAAATCTCTGCAGACGGTTAGTTAAAAAACTTCCTTACGACCAAATAAGAAGCATGTTTTTGCGGGTGATCAGGGTCACAGAGGCTGGCTTCCTTTGCGCCTCGACAGGTTAGCGAAAAGACTTGCTTCCCGTTTGCGCTTCAAGCTAGACCACCTCGGTCAGATCGCGCTATGAGGGTCGATATTAAGAAACTTGCGGTCCATCTTTGAGATTAGTTAGTCGACTTTGGGGTCGGGCTAATTGTGTTATAATTCAGTGTTAATTATACAAAATTAATGCAATCTTTTGAGTACAGTTCCCGTACAGTTTAGTTGTGATTTGTGGTACAAGTAAACTTTTGAAGTTAACTGATTTTTGAGAATTTTCGTTTGAGAAGATTGACTAATATCGTCTCGTCAATAAACATTTATAGTTGGTTTATGTGTAATAAACCATTAAAAACAATTACGCTGTTAACAATTAAGTTGTTATTAAAAATCACTTAATTTGGGTGATAGTTTAAAATTGTGGATTGTCATTTTATCTGGCGATAATGATAGACAGCTATTTGGTTTAATCCGTCGAGTTTTAAATAAAGGAGATTACAATTACTCCTCGAGAATAAATTTTAACAATAAACATTAACTAAACAAGATTGTTTAAACTGTGTTTAACGAACATTGGTGCTGAAAATTGTAAGGATGATTGACTATTGTTATATAGTATTTCTTTGGACCTGCTACCATCAAACTGCAATTTAATACCATCAAATCATCGAGAAATAACTACGGTTCTTTACAAGAGAGGCCTTTTCCAATTTCTGATTGACCAGTATGATTTGCTTTGTACAGCAAATAAACCAAGGTTTAAGGTATTGTAGTTTAAGAATTGTTTATCTTTATTATTTTGAGGTTGGACTATTTTAAATAAGTGAATTTTGTTGTTCTTTACTAGAAGAGAGCTCTCAGTAGTACTTAATTTTAGTCCATCATTAATAGTGAAAAGTTAAATTTATAAATCTTCGAAATATTTAATTAGATTTATTTTTGTTTAAAGTGATGGATATTTGTTCGTCAAACTTTTCAAAAGATTTCTGATTTAAATAAATTCTTGAGTTTGATATTATGTTGGAATATTTCATGGCTAATAAATCTAGATATTTTTTTGATCTTGTTGAACTTTTGGGGCAATTAATATTTATTAAAATTCTAATAGTTTTTATTCTAGACAAATATTCAAATTATCTTTGGAACTGCCTTACGTCTATTAATTTTAACGAAATAGACGATTATTTACTAAATTCTTAGTTTTAAGTTTAATAAATTCATACTGTTTGTGTGTTTTTTTATGTGTTTGACTATTATTATTATACCTGTGTTTGAACTATTTTCTGCTTTTATTATTTAATAAATATGTGTTTAGTTTATAGTAATGATCTAAACGGAACCATATAATTATGAAAGTTTTGTTCAAATTTTACTTTAAAATTTAAAAAAAAGAAAAAACATTTCTAAAATTTTTATTCAAAAACCTATTATATTTAATTCATTTTCTGATTAATGAATTTAATATCAAAGCAGGCTTAATTAAACATCAATATTAAGCTTCATAATCAGATGGCGCCCTTTTAGTGTTTTTATTTGTGTTCTAAACCCTTATCTACTCCTTTTCACAAAATAAGACAACTGCAGAACCAATACATGCGACCTGAACATTTCAAATTTGTAAGAGAGAGTTTAAATCTCAAGCTGTGGCAATGATTTTGAGCATATATGGTAATGTAAGTATGATAATTTTATAGTTGTGTTCTCGTGTAGAAAAAACTTTGTTTCACTGCCTGTCCAACGTGAGACAGATTTAGTGATGTTGCACTGGCGCCCAATCGCCGGGCGTTGTTTCTTCTTGTGAGTTTTATAGTTGTTGAAGGTTACGGACACGACCGCACATACTTACGTGAAAATCTCCGGATACTAAATCCGGCAACGCAAACATTATACGATAGGTCTCACTTACACAGGATACAGGATGTTTCGAAAAATTCCTTGGATAAAAAAAGTGATGGGGGAAATTTACAAACCTGCAGTCGTGACTACACGGAAAACAACTGGCATAGTTGTTGCAATAATATGGAGCACTTTCTTCTTTTGAAAAAAAAAGGTAGATTTTCTGATGTTTGTAAACCTCATACAAAACGAAAACTGATAAGAAATGAAGTTTTTAGCAGAAGAGAAAGCAAAAATTCCATAATAACTAGATAAATATTACAAATGGCTATGAGATAACAGGATCTCACCCCCAAAAATAGCAAGGGCCATATTGTCAATAAAGAAGATCTTTGCTTCATGTTATGGCGATTCCAAACATGTCATTATGTTGGATTAATTTGAAAACAGGAAACGATAACCTCGGAATATCAGCGTATCCTTCTATGCAGTTTGCATAACTAAACGGCCTGGTATGTTTCACAAAAGGTACCTTATCATAAAGACAATGCATGTATCTACACGTCGACATCGGTCGAATCTATAGCAGAAATCCATTACTGTGGTTTTGAATTGCTGCCGTATCCTCGCCATTCGCCAGATTTGTCTTAAAAAACATTTAAAATGATGAAAATTTCCAACTACTTAATCTAAAAAAGGAAGCTTAAATTTCTGTGCGTTCTTCTATTGCGAGGGTCTTGGAAAGATATTTTTTAAAATGACAAGTCATTAGAAACCAGGTGGAAGAAATGTATTAACCTTAAGGAAGATTATGCACAAAAATATAAGTATATTGGATGGATCAAGTACCAACCACTGGATTTTTGGGTACGAGGGAAACCAAGTAAACAATGTTCCTCGAGTTCCTCTTGTTAATTTCAGATTAAGAAAAGATTAGACTTCTTAGACAGCGGTTAAAAAGGAAATTAAATCTAGGAAGTTTTAAAATTTACTTAGAATTGATCGTGAAAATTAAAGCAGGTTTGAGAATTTTCAATTGTGGTTTAAGATAACTGTTCAAATAACAATTGTATGGCTTGCTCAATTGCGATCCGAAGTAACTACAGTACGGAACAGTTCTGCTTCTTGATCTTAATACTTTGTTCTGAGTTTTTTTCTAAGTTGTTAAGTTTATTTTTACCAGTAATAATTCATCCAAATCAAATTTTATTAAAAAGTTAAAATCAAAAGCATAAGATAAAAATATTTTAAAATAATCATATTTAATGTTTTTCTAATTATTAAACTTTTTTTTGCCATTGAATTGGATTTATCGAAGATTTGCGGCTAATTAAAATAACGAATTCCTTCAAAAAATCTCGTTCATCCTAATTGAACCGATCAAATCCAGTACTGCAAATCTTTTATATAGAGGATTTTAAAATTGGAGAAACTTCAAAGCCACAACAAAAATAAAAATAAAAACCCAAAGTAATTTTTCTGTCCGAATAAATTGAGAAATAAATTCTAATATACATTTCCCTGATAATAATCATTCTTTGGAATATCCTCTCCCTTTGTATTTATATTTACATCTCCAAAATCGGTGCTTGCTTCGACCGGAATTTTACGCTCAAGAAGGGAAAGCCGTATTCTAAAACCTTTCAGATTTACAAAATCTGCACCCCCGCGCACTATAAATTTTTAATACAGTAAAAGTGTGCATAAAAGAAATACACCAAATATTTATAAAGCGTCTCCTGAATTCCTAGATAGATTACCATCATTTATTATTCAACATTGGGATTTGTAAACCGCTAGGGTCTAAGAGATTTGCGTGATGCAGTAGCCGTAAAACCAATGTCGACTTGAGGATTTACAACACTCATACAGACATACTTCACCCCACTCAAAATATGTTTTTTAATCCAAAAGGCAAATAAAGATTTTTTCAATATTTAAAATGTATTCTGCTATAGAATACATGTGAAAGCAACACTTGTAGATATCTCCGACTCATTTTATAAAAGCAGCCTTATATTGTAGCCAGGAACGGAGGGAAATCCGAGGGAAAGTTCCAACTTTATATATCAGAAGTTGTTATTTGTCAGAGAGGGTGTAGTAAGTTTTACAAGTCGTGATGTTACTGTCAGTATATTTATTAGATGCTCCAAGGATTTTTATTTTTCTGTGTTGGCTGTGTGAGGAATTCTTTTTGTTTTTACTTTAAAAGTGTGGGAAAACTTTGTAAAAAAACAAAATTTTTACACAATTATGCCAATGAGATGGTAAAGATGGCCATGAAAGATAAAAAGTGTTCAAAGGTCAGATTTTCATCAGAATTTACTATTAGGAGTCACATTTTCTGATACTAAATCCTGTGAAAACTGCAGACGTTTTTAACAGAGAAGTTTAATCGAAGCTCTTCTAGACGACCTCAAGCTATACGGGGTACATCGGGTGGTAAATAAAGTGGGTAAAAAATGGAGCTTCCAGCAGTGTGAGGAAATTGTGAGATAATTATTGTATCAGATTAGGTAAGCCTGAAGTTTCGTATTTGATCAAGTCAGTGCGGTTTTTGTAAGATTTTCTGTTCAGTCGCTAGAGATTCCAACTTGTTCAAAACTTCCCCTTTCCCTCAAACCCAACAAGAAATTTAATGCCGTGTACTCAATCAAATAGATGCTACCCATATTTTTTGTGAAACGTTGGACTGTCATTCAAAACACCTCCTTATCTCCAACCGGTTCTAAAATAGCCCTACCTAACCAACATATTTCATTTAAAGCCATCTGTGTAAAATGTTTAGTCTGATGCAGTCAGTATGGTCTACTCAACATCAAATATACACTAAAATCCTGAGCAGAAATGAAAAAAATGCGTGCCTGAGTGGATGGGGTGGGAATTTACATCTGTGGAGGCTTTTGAGTTATATAAATGTGGAGGATTCGTTTAAAGTGTCGTGCACTAAGTTATCTAGTGCGACAACAAAAACGATGTGACAAAAAATAATAAGTATAATTTCCTAAAAGAAACAGTGATTGAAGTAATTCTACTTAACTTCTGCACAATGCGTCGAAGATAAAAGTAAAATATTAAAGGAAATTTCGAAAAAAAAATACAGATAGCAGGGATGACTAGGCGGACAATCGCATTACACAAAAAAAGTCAATTTTAATGTGTATAATTTTATATTTATACATTATGTAGAGTCCCAAAGTTCAGAGCTTAGCCTGGTGGAAAGAATCAACCATCCTTACTTACTGCGATAATTCTTTATTGTATCTTGCGTGACGTATTTAAAAGATCTGCAGAGCTGACTTCAATGGTGGATGCAACTGAGATGGCTCGTCCAAACCGAGATATTTTGACAAACATTTTCAACGAGAATGAATCTTTAAAATCAAACTAAGAAAGCAAACCATACTCCAATTTCAATGGGTCACAGATAAAGGAGTAATATTTCATCTGTTCAACTAATATTGATAAAAATCGTGTTACGATCTAAAACCGCCCGAAAAGTTTACTTTCTTTTCTTGAAGTTGGGTTATCTTAAAAAAAATTATCTAATTACCGCATTGTATTTTCCCGTGTGAGATTCTCCTTTATGTTAGGCCACTCAAAGTTCAAACCGAATATTTTGATATACATTATCCTATCAGAATAAATAAATCAGGTTGTGTTAACATATTACTATATTACCTACATATACTTAATCTGTAAAGCACTTGCTGTAGTTATGGCTCTTATTAATTAGGGAGGCGACTATTTTCAGGTACTGTCTAGGTACTTTTTCTGTAAGCTTTGAACGTTCAGAGCCTCTTTGACATATGTGGTTTGGCACGAATTACAGCTTTACTTACCCACATAACCAAAGTTAACCGAGATTGTCCAGAACCTGATCATTTATTAACCTGGAAAGTTGATCTACCCGTGGTATCTTATATATCCCCTTTGTGCATCCATGAAGGTTATCAAAGCTACAGTATCCGTTACGTTCAAATTATACTTGAGAAACAGTTATTTTAAATAGTTAATTTTATCGTAACCAAAAAGGTTGACTTTTGACAAACATTCAAGTGCATCCTAATAGCGTCATATCTTTAAAACGACTTATAGTGGTTAGTTTTTAGTTACATGCACAATAACAGGTTTTAAAAGTTAACAAAAAGATACTTATAAAGTCTAGCTAAAATTAACCATTATAAACAGTTAAAAATAATTATACATATATAAAAATACTGAAGTCACTTTAGCTGGTGAGCAAATATTTTATTGTTCTGTTGTAATTAGTAACAAAAGCAGATAAAAAGTTGTTTGTTAGCCCATAACACAATAAATCAATTATGTGTTTATTTAAGTTCTCGGCCAAGATAATTTTTGCTATTCTTTTGTTACCTTTCTTGGTTAACTTTTTGACAACCCTCTGGTTTTTCCTTGGGGTTATCTAAAAGTTAATCCATGGGATATGGGATTAACGCTTCTGATACGTCATTTTCTTAACGGTTCATGTTTTTCCATATATTGTCACGTGGGGGATTTCGTGACTGGGGAACGTAGTCAGAGGTAGAAAGACAATAAATAGAGTACAAAAGGTTTACATGTCGACATATTGTGAGGACGAATATGTCCTCCTAAACTAATACAATAACTAATACAATCCAGGGGAAGTTGGAACCAACCCTGTTTAGCACTAGGTCTACAGACTAAGCATAGGAGATAACCTCCTGGTAACTAAGCCGGGTAGCCTGGACACAACTACCCATAATTTTCATAGAGTGGGCGATTAACGCCGCCCACTCAACTAGGCACTAAGCATAAGATAATTTAAAAGAGTACTCCCCAGCTTGCTTGTTGTGTTGGAGCCATGGACACTGACTGGTTTGAATAGCTCAAGCAAGCTGGTTATATACTCTTTTAATTATCTTATGCTTAGTGCCTAGTTGAGTGGGCGGCGCTAATCGCCCACTCTATGCAAATTATGGGTAGTTGTGTCCAGGCTACCCGGCTTAGTTACCAGGAGGTTATCTCCTATGCTTAGTCTGTAGACCTAGTGCTAAACAGGGTTGGTTCCAACCTCCCCTGGATTGTATTAGTTATTGTATTAGTTTAGGAGGACATATTCGTCCTCACAATATGTCGACATGTAAACCTTTTGTACTCTATTTATTGTCTTAGTATATAGTTGTTTTTACAACTTGTGTTTGATTTCTTTCTACCTCTGACTACGTTCCCCAGTCACGAAATCCCCCACGTGACATTGTGGTGGAGGTGCCGGGCACGAACCTGCAGCTGTGCGGAAGTGTTGGAGAATTCTTTGAAGGAATGTGCACCTGCATGCACATCGCGTAGGCTGCCTCGCATATACGGAGTAAGTAGGCGTAGATATTGCATGCCAACGGACGTAATGGTGGGCGAAGCGAGCGCGCTTCTGAGAAGACCTTGCAGGTGGCACCAAGTTGTCGGTGGCGAGCCCGCAGCTGCTGAACTAGCGTAGGCAACTGAATGTGGCCTTGCACGCTTTATGTTGTACAAATGGAAGAGAAGTTGAGTTTTGAATAAAATATTTAAGTGTAAATATTTCCGTTTGTGACAATATTTTAGTGCTACACACCCTTTTCTAACGTTATTGAAACACGTTATAGTTATAAATATAGATATAAATAAGTATTCAGTTATTCAGTTTGTGACTAAAAGTAAATTTGTTGCTGGTATTACTACGTAAAGTTTAAAATATCGGTCGTAAAAGATTTACACAACGTAAATTATCAAAAGGGTGGAGGGTTGTGCATCATCAGTCATGCGCTGTATCTCTCGGACTTAAGTCATTGGTATTTGCAAAGATGGTTAGTCATTCTATATCGTCTCTTCAAAGAAGTAGCATCAGTTCTCAATTAGTATTGAGTGTTAGTTCAATTAGTCAGTGTTCATTTAGTGTGTGTGTGCATCATTTCCATTAATTATTAAGGTAAGTTGATAATTCTTGCTTTTAGGTAAGGTTTACTTTCCGTTGCAGTTCGAAAAATCATACCCGGTGCCACTGAACTGGAAATTTTGTCATCCACAAAAGTATGGATCCGGAAGGCTGCAGAAAGAATTAAGAAGTCGCTGTAAAAGAAGCTGCATATAAAATATTTGTAAACAGCAATTACTTGTATATGTATTTTTTTTATTTATAAATGTTTAATACATTTCTAAAATAAAGACAATTTATTATTATTAGTATTATTACTATTATTATCCATTCTCAAAGAAATAAAATGATCGATCTTAATCGAAGTCGTAATAGCATTATTTGGATAGATAGAAGCCTTATGGTTATACACCCCAAAGGTTATTTTTTTGTTAGAATGAGCAGTTAACTTTTAGTTATGTTTCTCGGGTCAACTTTTGTACAATCGATATGGTTATTATTTGCACATTATAAGATAACTTAAGGATACTCACTTGGAATAATATAAAAGTTAACCACAGGGCTTAACTTTTTGGTTTGTTGGGGAGGTGTCCAAACGATGACTTTCAAGGTTAACTTTCGGGTATGTCGAGGGGGTGCCCAAAAGATTACTTTCAAGGTTAGCTTTTGGATATCTTTTCTGACTAACCTTTTAACAACTTTGAGGATGCCTTAGGGTTGCTCTATGGTTAGATAATTTGTGACATAGTTAACCTACAGACCAACTTTTGGTTGACAAATGGTAACTTTGTATTTTTGAAAGATTAACTTTTAGTTACCTTTTAGGTAATTTTGGTTATGTGGGTAATGATTGATATTATGTAGTCAGTGAAATTACGCTTTAAGTTCTATGGTAGCGACGAAATAAATTGGTTATTTTGCAATTTGATTTCGTCAAACTCTCAATTTAAAAGAGGATATGAGAAAACTTGAATCATTCAAGCACATGCACACGAACTTTTTTATATAGGCCCTTAACACCTTTGTAACTATGAATTCAACCACACTTTTCGAGTTGTCTGTTAATGAAAGAAAATTACTATTTTAGGACCTTTTCCGTTCCCTGGTGTATGGTTATTTATAGTTATTTGTCGTTGTTAATTTTTCGATAATTGATGGATTGCGTTGTTCATTATATCCACCCTTGGATTATTGCAGAGTGACTAAATGAAGGACGACCATTCTCGCTTCTGTGATATACAGAATGATCATCTAGTCACTATCTCCCAGAAGCAAGATGCAAAGACTCTTTGCAGAAAGTAATTGAAACTTGTATGTATGATTGGAACACAGTCAAGGAACTGGATGTCAGCAATTTGAACATCTAAAAAAGTAGGGGATTTTACCATTTACTCACCTAAACTAAGCACCCGAGGGAACAAAAACCTGATTGAATAAATTCCACGTCATCTATCACGAATCAAAAAATTGTTTCAATTAATAATCGCAGACGACACCGCGATCCACTCTACAGGCAATGATCCCCAAACAGCTGACATGTGCAAACCCACCTTGACAAACTTGTAGATTGGCTCAATTTAAGGAATATAAAAGTAAATGCCGCCAAGTCAGCACAGGTAAATTTCAGGATAAGACAACTGTCCAAACGTCTCAATAAATAACACTCAATTACCTATTCAAAATGAAGTCAAATATCTAGGACTAATACTAGATTCTAAACTTACATGGAGGCCACACATAACATTTAAAATGATCCATAGCAACAATAAGATTCGTCAAATGTATTGGCTACTTGGCCGTAACTCCAAATTGAAAATAGAGAATAAAATTCTCCTATACAAATGCATTATCAAACCCATCTGAACGTACGGGATTCAGCTATGGGGCCCCACCAAGGCATCGAACTCAAAGATTTTTTTACAACAAATGCAATCTAAAATTCTGCGCATGATCTTAAACGCTCCATGGTATGTAAGCAACAAAACCATCCATGATGACCTAGCCACAATTGAAGATGAAATTCAAAGATTCTGCACCTCTTATTTCCACAATCTTCCAGGGCATCATAGTGTGCAGGTTAACCAACTAGAGAATGAAATCGCAGTACGCAGAAGACTGTAGAGGAAACATCCTACAGACCTGCAAAACTAATCTCAGTAATCTCATTATCATGTGTTTTACCTAAATTACATTTATCATAAAATTATGTATATAATTTAAATATGGAGTGTGGTCGCTGCTCCAATTCTTCCCTCTAGTAATGCCGCTTATCCTATTTACTGAATGTATCTATTCTAAATTAGTTACAAAACTTGAAACAGCAATAAGGCAGAGACCAAAGGCAATAAATAAAAATGGGATTTATTAGTATAGTAGCTTGGAATGCAAATGGGCTTCTTCAACATGCCCATGAATTAGAACTATTCCTTTGGGATCAGAAAATACACATCTGTCTGATTTCTGAAACTCATTTCACTAAAGAAAACTACCTAAACATAAAAGGGTACAAACTATTCCACATCATCCACCCGAACTATACAGCGAGGGGAGGGTCAGCGGTAATAATAAAAGAGTATATCAAACATTATGAGAATTAAGAATCCAATTATGAAACACACGAAATACAAGCAACAGCTGTAAAAATCCACACACAATCCAAGGACTATACAGTGGCTGCAATATACTGTCCGCCAAGGTATGCACTATCCAAAGAAAATTACCTTAGACTCTTTCTAACGCTAGGAGATCATTTCGTAGTTGATGGCGATTTTAATTCAAAGCATACCTATTGGGGCTCAAGTCTCATCACCACCAAGGGCAAGTAACTATACGAAGCAATCAAGAAAGCCAAATGTGCATGTCAATCTACTGGCAAACCAAGGTATTGGCCGACAGATAGCAATAAGATACAGGACTTAATTGACTTCTCTATACTGAAAAGCATATCTTCCAACTACATCAGCATCGAAGACAATTACGACCTGCCATCAGACCAATCTCCAATTATCTTAACGATAAGCGAAACAATCATCAACAAATCAGAACCACCGTCACTAACAAACAAAGGGACATATTGGGAGGGTTTCAGAACAGAAGTTGAAGAACCCATCAAACTAAATGTTCCACTAAGAACAATTGAACAACTTGATACGGAAGGAGAACTATTTATCGGTAACAAGCTGCATGAAAGATGGCAACAAACCAGGTCACCTGCAGACAAGAGATTGCTAAATCGGTTAAGCCAACAGTTCAAAGAGATCAGGTCTATTAAAAATTAAACTTTCACTGCATTCCTAAGAGGTCTAACAGACGACAAAGATACGGAGTACTCCCTCTGGAAGGCTACCAAGAGATTAAAACGGCCACAAAACCATAATCCACCCATTTGTAAGGAAGGTGGTGGATGGGCCAGGAAAGATACCGAAAAGGCAGAGCTATTTGTCAAACACTTAGCAAATACCTTTCAATCACATCCTGCAGATAATAACGAGATCTTACCTCAGATAAACACCATGGATGACAGAGTTGTGGATGTTAACCCCGAACGAAATCGCCAAGGAGATTAAAAAAAACCTGAGTGCCGAAAAAGCACCAGGCTACGACCTAATAAGTGGTCAAGAGCTTAAAGCACTACCAAAAAAGGGAATAATGAAACTTACACATTTATTCAATGCGCAGCACTACGACTGCAATATGTGCCAATGCAGTGGAAGATTGCAGAAGTTATTATGATCCTTAAACCGGGCAAACCACCCAACGAGAAAACATCGTATCAACCGATTTCATTATTACCAATTATATCTAAACTGTTCGAGAAGCTGCTTCTAAAACGCCTCAAACCAATCATTGAAGAAAATCAGCTCATTCCAACTCATCAATTTGGGTTTCGGAGTAAGCACTCGACCATCGATCAAGTGCATCGTATCACCGACGTATTTGACAGAACCTTAGAAGAAAAGGAAGTATGTGCAGCTATATTCCTAGACGTGGCACAAGCTTTTGATAAAGTATGGCAC
The DNA here is from genome assembly GCA_929113105.1 of Agrypnus murinus. Lineage (NCBI taxonomy): Eukaryota > Metazoa > Arthropoda > Insecta > Coleoptera > Elateridae > Agrypnus > Agrypnus murinus. The sequence continues at coordinate 17,843,712 of OV816028.1, read as the reverse complement.
GAGGACCTCTAATACAAGTTAACTAAATATCTACCTAGACAGATAAGTCAGATTCTTAAATCATACATCTTCGCCCGCCAATTTAGAGTGAGATATGGCTAAGAGTACTCGAAACTAAGACATATTGCTGCAGGTGTATCGCAAGGGAGCGTCCTCGGACCAGTTTTATACTTGCTCTACACCAGTGACATCCCTAAATGTGATGGAGTGACAATAGCCACATTCGCTGATGACACTGCGTTACTAGTTACAAGCAATGAAGTCGAAACAGCCACAAACAAGCTACAAGCAGCTGTCAACAACGTCACCACTTGGACTAATAAATGGCGGATTAAGTTAAATGAGGCGAAGTCTTCCCACATAAACTTCACCAACAAAAGAATAGATTATTTGCCAATAGTAATCAAACATCAAATAATCCCATACTCGAACACAGCGAAATACCTGGACATGACATTGGATGCCAAGCTCAAGTGGAAATAACATGTCAAGAAAAAACGCGAGGAACTTTGCATTAGATTCAAAAAAATGTGGTGGTTGCTTGGAAGACATTCCGAGCTGTCACTGCACAATAAACTATTGTCGTATCAACATACTCTAAACCAGTTTGGACTTACAGTGTGCAACTGTGGGTATGCACAAAGAAATCTAATGTCAACATTAAACAGACTTTCCAAAACAAAGTACTTCGTAGCATTGTCAACGCTCCCTGGTACATCAGAAACGACGACATCCACACGGATCTAAAAGTGCCTACGCTCAGTGAGGAAATTAAACGGTTCGCGAGAAAACACGAAACGAGATTACATGAACACGACAATATCGAAGTGCTACAACTACTTGACAACTATGGACTTGTTCGTCGGTTAAAAAGACAAAAACCTTTCGAATTAGTGTAAATTAAATTAAGTGAATAAAATACAAACAAAACACGTGAAAAACAAGGGTTTTAACATATGTGGAGTGCGCCAATTGGAGTACGTCCATCAAACCGTTAAGACCTGCCTAGATTTAAGCCTATTAGACTTAGACTTAAGTAAGATTTATCCAAACTAAATTGCTAGATAGTATCAACTAGTTGCAATGCATGCTCCAAGGACGTATTAAAAAAAATCACAAGTGGATTTCTCGAGATATCCTGCCATTTCCAGACGTTCGTACCTCCCTTCGATTTTTATCGATTGTAGCGCCATCTTCGAAAAAATTTTAGATTAATCCTATATCAAACTAATGTAATTTCTTTCTGCAGCATCAAATCTGCAATAAGAACTGGGGGTTTCCATTTAAGATTTTAAAGCTACCCCCCCAAACCCCCCAAGGGTTGCGGGGAGAAGTCATATTTGGTATCGCTGGATAACTTTTTTAAAAATATTGAACACGAATTTTTTTTATTTTTCAATTCAAAGAGTATTTCTTGACTTATTCGACCGTTTCCACACTTTTCGGACACCGTGTATAAACTTCTATTGATTTGGCTTCGTTCCATCGCCACATGTCTTTGCACAACAATAGCAAATCGTTGAAATTGAAATATCAATTTTTTGTTATGTATGTTTAATACATTGATCTCTAATGAACGTAACCTTGTCTCGGCTATTGCCTATTGGAATGCATAGTTTTTAACCTAAGTTAATTATAACGGTTTTACAATTTGCCTAATTTGTTGAACTGTATCTAGTAATTGAGTTGAACTGCTTTTTTGTCTAGTCTAGCTATTTCTTTGATAGTTTACTAAAATGATAATTGTTCTAATGAAACACATAATCAATTAACCCTAATTGTGTTATGTCCTCGCTTGTAGGTTCTGGGAAAACCGATTTGCTTTGGAAACGTTTATTGCTATTAAATTTCGCACACTTTGAACTACAAATGGAATTTTAGGTAATTTCAAATACGGACAATTTTTATTTAACTTGTTATTGATAACTGACACGTAGTGTATGATTAGCACCTTCAACACAATATACAACTTGAAAATTAGACTAACTAATAAACAAAAATCACCTTCAGATTGGTTTTGAATCTTATGAGAATCTTCAATATTACACGCTCAAGGTATTTTAAAAGAGCTCGTTATTTTAATAGCTTAAAATCCGTTTCTAAATCTTATATAAATTAATTACAAAGTCACATTTTAAGTTGCGAGATAAAAATAAGCCCTTATAATTCGTTTGGTCCGCGACGTTATTCGTCCCTGAGAAATTTTCAGGTGTGTATAATTAGTGCATTAATTTGCAACGTTTCTCATTTTTTAAAAGTAGTTGGCGAAACAAATTATGCAAAATATAATTTGTTTATTTAAATTTTTTGTTTAAAGTCAACACACTCTTTATAAATACGTATTTTTTGTTATCTCCACCTTCCAAAAGTTTAAATTTGTAAAAGCACACCAAAACAAAAAGAAAAGACACAAAAGGGATTCCGATAACAAGTAAAACAGACAAAAACTCTTTTAACTTCTTATCTTAGTTTCATGAATCTATAATGAGAATGGCGATAGGGAAGAAATACCAGACGTTTACTTTTGAGTTCCTCTGTAACTAATTGAGTTTCAATTTATTTAGTTTAAGTGACTTCCGCGGAATGTTTACAATTCATTTTAAACGAGTCGGTTGCATAAATGTAGGCGTGCTGTTCTATATAGAACCCTATATAGATTATAAATCTGAATTTCGTTACTACCCCAGTTTAAATTCTGAAACTACCTCAAGCTAAAAGTCAATTAAGGTCAATTAGTACGCACGTCCGGCAAAACGAAACAAAATTATTATAGGGCAATAGGGTGTTGAAATTAGTATATATGGGGATGTGGATGTCTGAATAGGATTTAATTTAGATTGGCCTAAGCATTAAATTATCTCATTCTGTTGATTTTCCATTTTATATGTAGTAGCCAGGTTTATTGCATATACATATATACAATCGAATCTACCATCCAGATCTTACTAATTTAAAGGAGTTGAATAATATATCAAGAATACAGAACGTTTACTCTAAATGTGAAGAGAATAAAGACAGAGAGAGAAATTAATAAAGCACCTGTTTCCCGAGTGGGTGGTGCTTTTCATATTTAACTGCGAAAACTCCTACCAACATTTATAATAAAATTTCTTAATTACCAGCGTTTATATAAACAAAAATTTGTCACATCTATTTGGATATTCAAAAGCAAAACTAGTCGGAAAAAATGATATACGCGATATAAAAACCCAGTTTGTGTTTATGCCAGAGTTTTGTTTTGATTATTTCCGTCGTTGCAGCTTTTTCAGCTAAACAAAGCAGATAATTATGATAAAGTAAAATATGTTTTCTAGATATAATAACATTTAGCAAAATCCAGGAATATATAACTTTTTTTGGTCCGTGCTGGAAAGTCCATTATAGAAAAACGATTTGTTTTCATCGAATAGCTTTAAAAAGTTCTCAAAGAAAGGGCTATAGAAAGATTCAATAGCAGGAAGTATTTAAAGAATAATTTTCATAATATGGTGTAAAAGTTTTCTAATATACCTAGTAACTGCTTGGAAGTTCCAAAACTTCCCACTCTCCGAATAACTACTTTCAAAATAAATTGCCTACATAAAAAAGAACAAGGTCTAACTTTAATCTTTAAAATATATACAAAATAGTAGATTAATATGAAACAATGTTGTACATTTACATAAAAGTGAAAAGGGCATTACTTTCTTCTCGTCAACAATTTTTAGTTATTTAGAGTTTTAACAATTCAAAGTTTGTGTTTTAAAATTAATTTTCACACTTGCATCTTTCACATCTTCAAGATTGAGAACTTCCGTACTATCAAAGTTAAAAAAAATGAATAAATCACAATAGGTTTCAGAACATCCTAAACTCAAGAGATTCAAGCATTCACTATTTCGCTAAGTAATGAGACAATTTTTATTGTGTTAATTATTCATTTACTTTTACTCAGTTCACAATTTAAATTCCATGGCAACTTATTTATATTAGATATGCACTCCACGCTATTGAATGCATACAAACCCGCTCTCGTATTTCTGTGTTATTGTAATGTGTTATCGTATATGTTATTTGTAATAGATCCTTTATATAAGGCTATATTAAATAGAAAATCGTCCTTGTATTGTCACAAACGGAAATATTTACACTTAAATATTTTATTCAAAACTCAACTTCTCTTCCGTTTGTACAACATAAAGCGTGCAAGGCCACATTCAGTTGCCTACGCTAGTTCAGCAGCTGCGGGCTCGCCACCGACAACTTGGTGCCACCTGCAAGGTCTTCTCAGAAGCGCGCTCGCTTCGCCCACCATTACGTCCGTTGACATGCAATATCTACGCCTACTTACTCCGTACATGCGAGGCAACCTACGCGATGTGCATGCAGGTGCACATTCCTTCAGAGAATTCTCCAACACTTCCGCACAGCTGTAGATTCGTGCCAGGCACCAGCAGCGCGCATGCAATCTACCCACAAGCCTGCTTACTGAGAACTTCCGCCTATTGATACTAATTACTTCCTCGTTCGGCAGTATATAACCAGCTTGCTTGAGCTATTCAAACCAGTCAGTGTCCATGGCTCCAACACAACAAGCAAGCTGGTGAGTACTCTTTTAATTATCTTATGCTTAGTGCCTAGTTGAGTGGGCGGCGCTAATCGCCCACTCTATGCAAATTATGGGTAGTTGTGTCCAGGCTACCCGGCTTAGTTACCTGGAGGTTATCTCCTATGCTTAGTCTGTAGACCTAGTGCTATAACAGGGTTGGTTCCAACCTCCCCTGTATTGTATTAGTTTAGGAGGACATATACGTCCTCACAATATGTCAACATGTATGTTAACCTTTTGTACTCTGTTTATTGTCAACAACTTGTGTTTGATTTCTTTCTACCTCTGACTACGTCCTCCAGTCACGAAATCCCCCACGTGACAGTATTTCGAGAAATAAACATTTCTGTATTAACTTTTAATCTATAAACACGCAGTTTATTATAAATCATTTTTTTGTAAAATTTAATGATTTAATTACAACGTCCATAAGTGTTTGAAACGTTTCAAGTAGCCGTAAATGTTAAGATTTTACATATATTTCTTGATGATAGATAAATAGATCATTAAAATAATAATAATAAGTTAACCTATTCAAAAATCGTTCTTTCGCCGATTTGCGTGTCTACGTTATTCTTCATTACATGATTAGTTCAAGGTGCATCGATTTTGTGAATCGTAAAAAGTTGTCTTTTGTGGTTGTTATATAGTAATCTGGTTAAAGTTTAATCTATTGTGGTGCTTAACGATTGTTAAGCACGATTGTTAATTTAATAACTGGATTATCCGGATGAGTTTTTGCGGAAAATAGAATTTCTGTTTGCATCTGTCCTTAAGAAGCTTTTAAGAAGGTTTTGTGCCATCCCTAGTACATTATTCTTGATATCGCCCCTTCGAGTAAATTGTAATCGTATCGGTTGACAGTTTGATTGACCTGCATTTCATCTTGGAATTGGATTGTAATCAAAATCTAAATAATTTGAGAATACCACATTTAAAAAATTATCAAGTAATTGGAGGGACAATATTTCAGAATTCGTTTTCAGTAACTATTTAAGCTATTACTATTATTATTTGCCGTAGAATAAGTCCAAGAAGTAACCTTCTTGAAATGCTTCAACACTATTATTGTGGAAGTAATTATTTAATGGCAAAGTAAATTTTAAGTGAATTTTGCTTGAAGTAATATAATTTGTCAGCATTTAAAAAATCTAGATTAATCTTCGTAATACTCCTAGTAGAACAATACAAATTTGTTATAGTTCAGTCAGTTTTGAAAGTGCTAAGAATTTATAATATGATGCATATTAGAGCATAAATGAAAAAATTATAAATAGTATATGTAATTGTAGGTTATAAATACACTACTAGTAGCCGACGTCACTTTCATAGTTTATTCGAAGCGGACGTCGTAAACGATAGGAGTACAAACGTGTTTGGATAGAGCACTGCAGATAGATCCCTTTATTATTATCTGGGTTAACACACCAGATCAATTTTGACGAAAAACCTGCAGAGTTAATCAAAGGGCACTTCAATAAAATATTTTAAAGAAAGTAGCTCTAAATAATCCACAATACATTTTTAAAAATATTCAATCGTAAAGACAGAGTATTCGAACGATTAAACATTTCCGAACTGTTTCAGTACACTTTTCAAACATCTTCTGAAAGCCCACCCTTTCAAATACTGTTTAATTATATACATCAACCTTTGAGATGCCTACTTGCCATAAATTGTTTTTACTACAGCGAAATTATGGTGTACGAGAATAGGGAATTTCACAAAGATTCCGGTGAATTACATGAGAGTTCCGCATAAATACATGAAGATTTCGGGAAATTTCAAAGGGATTTCGGGGCATCCAATGTCAATTCCATGGAGATTTCGAGGAATTCCATGTAAATTCCATGTACATTTGGAATTTCATGGGGATTCCAAGGATTTTCATGGGTTTCCGGGGAATTTCATGAGGAATCCGAAGAACTTCATGAAAATTCCGTGGAATTCCACAGAGATGCCTCTAAATTCCAGGCAATTCCTGTAAATTCCGGAGAATTCGATGGAGATTCCACAAATATTCCAAAAAAACTACGAAATGATTTAAAAAACGTAAGTCCCTATCTATAATAAAACGCGACGTTTGCAATAATTTCGTTTTTTCTATTTTTTGATTCTGACGATCACCTCTATCGGGACGATTCAGAAACTACTAAATTCCTCTGTATACTGTTTTAGTTCAGAACACCTAATTTGTTGTTAATCAAATCACTTTGTTCAACAGAGATATTCACTGGAATTCCACGAGGATACCATGGGAATTCCGAAGGAAAGGTGATTAGCGAAATCTCTTGGTACATTCGGGGAATCAATAGGACTTACGGAACATTTCATGGGCATTTCAGTGCAATTCCTATGAAATATCTTTCGATCATTATAGATTTGCAATTGAATTGAAACTTCCTTAGCTATCAACCTGGTCATACAATTGATACGATCATTAAAGCGATCGTATCAATCGTACCAACATTGACCGACGAAGGAATAGTAGGTTTTATTCTAAATACCATCACCTGCCTTCATCTTTGTGGATTTTAGAGGGTAGGAAAGCAAATCGCAAAAGCTTCTCAACTAAAGAAAGTATAAAATAACTGTGGTCAATCGAATGATCGAATTTTTTAATTAGTAGATTCAAGAAGGTGTATCTAAAAGTGTAATTTTGAACAACTTTCATCATTAGAAAGAACCCATATGTTCCATATTTGGAATTGTCTCTGAAAATTTATAACAAAATATAAACATCTCAAAATTCAGGTTCGTGTGGCACAGAGCACGGAAGGAGCCAGCAAACCTTGAAGTTTTAGTAGATTGGCGTGCATAATCAGATGATTATTTTACAACAATCTAAATTTGACTGCTTAAACTCGTTTATTTCCTTTTTATTTGTTGTCAAGGTTAGTAAAAGAAATGTTTTTTAGATATTTTTCAAACAAAACAAAGTCGAAATGAGACTGGTATTTTTTTATATTTGTTTACTATAAATATGTTAACAATTTTCGAAAAAAGTTACAACTTTTAAATAAGTATACAATTTATTATAGTCTGTTATTTGTGCGCTTACGTTGTGTTATGTCCGCTTACGTTGATATGTTTTATTGCCTACCTGTATGTTCAGCATCAACTTTCTGCATTTCGGGTTGCTTAGACTAACAGTTCCTCTTCACAATAATTTTCTTTAACTTTAGTAATCAATAAAATATTTTGAAAATCCAGTGGTGTCCAACAAATATTTTATATTTTAATTTAGTACAGTGTTTTTCGATGTTCATATCGTAGTAAAACACTGAAATATAGAATTTTTGTAATTGATTGTACTTCTGTATGGTCGAAAGCTACCGTAAATAGACCAAAAGCAAGACTTGAACCAAGACCGATAAAGGGTTAGATAACGTACTAACTTTTAGTTTTCAGTATTCCACTAGAATAGAAAGGATTCAATTCAATTGTAATTAAATAATAAACTAGTTAATTAAAATTATGTTAACAATAACAATAAAGACTAGTGCTTTAACGAACGATAGCTACTAAAGTCTTTATCTCCGGGAAACATAATATTCATCAAATAATAATTTATTATCCTCTTCGAAACATTATAAAAGCTTCAACTTTGCGTCTTTTGCTAAATTTAGTTTCAGAATAGTTGCAATTAGTGGTTGGCTGCAAGCAACAGAGTTTCAAATTACAAATTGTAACTATACATGTACACAATGCAGTTTTAAAGCAATTTGTTTGTTAATGAACAACAAAAGTCCAAGCTATAAGATAAAATCTACAAGCAAGCTTTAGTACGAAAGAAAAAATTCTAACCGTATTTGTTGTTAGTTAGATAGGAAACTGCAGTTTTATTAAATATTATTATGTATGCAACGGAAGTAATCTGTAATAGTATATTACGTTATAAGTCCGGTAAACCCAAGTTTACAGTAGCGAGTTGAAAACGTTTCGGGACGAGGCGACGAAGGAGCCGAGTCTCGAATGTTGAAACGAGCTACTGTAATGGTTTACCGGAAGTATGACGTAAGGCGTTTTATTTCATACTGCCTCACATTGTTCATTTTTTAAAAAAATGCATTTAAAATTTTCAGTCCGGTAAAATTTTTTACCGGACTCAAATTAGATTTTCAGTCCGGTAAAATTTTTTACCGGACTCAAATTGGATTTTCAGTCCGGTAAAATTTTTTACCGGCCTTGTAACGTAATAATGCATTTACCGGACTCAAATGAGTCCGGTAAATACCCTTTTACCGGACAGTATGAAATAAATTAATATTCCAGTAGAGTTCTGTTACATGTTTATGTTTGGTGCAGTCTGAATCTGGCTTCTGATGCGATCTTAGTGGGGTATGTTGCCTTTTACTAATTAGTTTGTAATATTTGACTTTGTAAAGTATTCCGTTAGAGGGAAAAAGGTATAGTACCACGGATGGAAACATGAATTATATAACTTATGTAAGTTATTAGAGGAGTTATTTAAACTGGAGTGGAATAGACTAATAATAAATCAACGATACTTAGATAGAGAACGATAGAGAGATATCAGAAGTCAAGCGTAACCGACATATAATCGCGGTGTAGCCTTTAAAGAGATACAGAAAAGTGAAATGAAGCTATGCAGTGCCGCGTGCAAAATAGGAAGTCGAGCAGACCTTATTCACTGTATCCTGTTTAACATTCAATCATTCGGACAAGCTTCCAGCTACACCAATTAAATTGAAAGAGTTTTCTATATTTTATAGTACCCATTTTAGAACATGTGCTGGTACCGCACATGACGTCACCATCGGAATTTTCTTAAATGTAACCGTTAGATTTTAAGTATGAAAATCAATAGCAAGTGTGATTCTGAATAAAAAAGTATTGCGGTACCACAGGTCTAAAATGCATAATAATGGTGCTAGAACTAATTCATAGGGTTATGTCCCGTTCAACAGTCTACACTCAATCATCTGAACAAGTTTCTGGCTATAGCAATGGAATTAGAAGAACTATCTATATTTCGTACTCTAGTTTACGAAATCAGTATTAGAACCCATTTTAGAGTATGTGCTGGTACCGCCTATGACGTCATCGTGACTTTGTTAAACAGAATCATTAGTTTTAAGTATGAAAATCGATAGCAACCATGATTTTGGATAGAAAAGTATTTAGGTCCTATAGGTCTAAAATTCATGACAAAGGAGCTAGAACTAATTAAATGGTTCTGTCCCGTTTAACAGTCTGCACTAAATTATTTAGACAATCTTGTGACCTTAGCTGTGGAATTAGAAGAACTAATGTCTACTTCAACATCTAGTTTACGAAATCAGTATTAGAAATCATTTTAGAGCATGTGCTGGTACCAAATATGACGCCTTCGTGACTTTGTTAAATAGAACCATTAAGTTTTAAGTATGAAAATCGATAGCAACTATGATTTTGGATAGAAAAAAAGCATTTAAGTCCTACAGGTCTAAAATTCGTGACAAAGGAGCTAGAACTAAGTAACGGGTTCTGTCCTGTTTAACAGTCTACACTCAATTATTTGGACAATCTTGTAGCCTTAGCAGTGGAATTAGAACTAATGTCTACTTCAACATCTAGTTTACGAAATCAGTATTAGAAATCATTTTAGAGCATGTGCTGGTACCGAATATGACGCCTTCGCGACTTTGTTAAATAGAACCATTAAGTTTTAAGTATGAAAATCGATAGCAACTATGATTTTGGATAGAAAAAAAGTATTTAAGTCCTGCAGGTCTAAAATTCGTGACAAAGGAGCTAGAACTAAGTAACGGGTTCTGTCCTGTTTAACAGTCTACACTCAATTATTTGGACAATCTTGTAGCCTTAGCAGTGGAATTAGAAGAACTAATGTCTACTTCAACATCTAGTTTACGAAATCAGTATTAGAACTCATTTTAGAGCATGTGCTGGTACCGCATATGACGTTATCGTGACTTTGTCAAATAGAACCATTAAGTTTTAAATATGAAGATCAATAGCAACTGTGATTCTGAATAGAAAAGTATTGAGTTCCTACAGATCTAAAATGCATTATAAAGGAGCTAGAACCAATTAACCGGTTCTGCCCTGTTTAACAGTCTACACTCAATTATTTGGACAATATTTGGTCCTTAGCAGTAGAACTAAAACAATTTATATACTTCGACAGCTAGTTTACAAAATCAGTATTAGAACCCATTTTAGAGCATGTGCTGGTACCGCAAATGACGTCATCGTGACTTTGTCAAATAGAACCATTAAGCTTTAAGTATGAAAATCGATAGCAACTATGATTTTGAATAGAAAAGTATTGAAGTACTACAGGTCTAAAATGCGTGACAAAGGAGCTCTAGAACTAATTAACGGGTTCGGTCCCGTTTCAGTCCACCCTCAATTATTTGGACAATCTTGTAGCCTTAGCAGTGGAATTAGAAGAATTATGTCTACTTCAACATATAGTTTACGAAATCAGTATTAGAACTCATTTTAGAGCATGTGCTGGTACCGCATATGACGTCATCGCGATTTTGTTAAATAGAACCATCAAGTTTTAAGTATAAAAATCGATAGCAACTATGATTCTGAATAGAAAAGTATTGAGGTCCTACAGGTCTAAAATCCATTATAATATAAAGGAGCTAGAACTAATTAACGGGTTCGGACCCGTTTAACAGTCTACTCTCAATCAGTTGGACAATCTTGTGGCATTAGCAGTGGAATTAGAAGAATTATGTTTACTTCAACATCTAGTTTACGAAATCAGTATTAGAACTCATTTTAGAGCATGTGCTGGTACCGCATATGACGTCATCGCGACTTTGTTAAATAGAACCATCAATTTTAAGTATAAAAATCCATAGTAACTCTGATTCTTAAAAGAAAAGTATTGAGGTCCTACATGTCTAAAATGAATTATAAAAGAGCTAGAACCAATTAGCGGGTTCTGTCCTGTTTAAGAGTTTACACTCAATTATTTGGTCAGTATTTTGTTCTTAGCAGTGGAACTAAAAGAATTTGTTTACTTCGACATCTAGTTTAGGAAATCAGTATTAGAACCCATTTTCGAGCATGTATTGGTACCGCATATGACTTCATCGTGACTTTGTCAAATAGAACCATTAATTTTGACCTATGATTTTGGATAGAAAAGTATTTAGGTCCTACAGGTCTAAAATGCGTGACAAAGGAGCTAGAACTAATTAAGTAATAGTAGTTTATTATTAAAATTGTCAGAAAATATTTAAGAATTTAACAAATCCTACTTTATACGGAAGTCATATTAAATTTTGAGATGTGAGAAGAAGAACTAAAACGTCACACTTTCGAGAAATTAATTAAACTTGAATGAAATTTAATTAGTAATGGTAAAGTTATTGCATTTAATTTTCTGATGTAGTCTTTTGGTGCCAGAGACGTGCACTTCTATGGACTTTGCAAGTTGTAAAACTAATACGTAAAATGTAGCGTACAAACAAACAACTTGAATGTTTAAACCTGCTAAAGAAGATTCAATATAAAAATATATTCGAGATCGCCATTTTAGTCAACCAATATGGTGGCAATTCAACCAACAATCCACTTTGCATCTTTTATTGAAATTGAACGTTCTAACAATGTAAAACCAGATAGAAATTCTGATTGTTAAGAAAATTATTCTAAGTAGATACAATGTAAAGTAAAATGTAAACCCTAATCTATATTTTCATTAGCGTAAATGTAATCTCTGACATCGTAAGATTCTCTGTGATTATTAAGGTTTATTCTATGCTATAATTAGTCAAGATTGAGTTGGATTCCAAGATTAGTGTACTCTAAGCCTAAAATAAAATTACCAATAAATGTAAAAATAAGTTTTCAAGTTAAATAAGAAAGGATTCAATATATTTATTTTTTTCTATATATTGCGTGATTATCAGTAGCATTTCTGTTACATAGAATGTTTGGACATCAAAGAAAGGTGATGTTACTATAAAAATGTTTTTATCTCGTTTTTGTGAACTTTTATGTTTTTGTGATCGATACAGTATTCAACAAAATAAATATGAACTGAGAGGTCAGAGACACAGAATAATTCAAATTGTATGCCGTTGGGATGATTTAAAAAGGTAAGTTATTGAGAAAGACCTTAGATTTCCGGAGACCGACGTGTCTAATTTTTGTATTCGTGTAAGAATTTGATATTATTTGGAGGAGTCATAATCATGTGATTCTGGTTTAAAAGGCGTTTAACCTAAACAAATTTTCTAGGAGCATGTGTTCTACAGTGGAATTCTTCAATTAATAAAAGGAGAAAATATTAATGTTAGTTGCAAGCGTTATTTTGTAATTGTTGGACTTTTTTAGTATAGTAACAATCTTTACTTTGTTAAAATATGATACTGATAACTTCATAGCTCGTCTATTCGCTTAATTGAAATGTCAATCATGTTTGATTTATAAAATTTGCCCGTGTTAATCGTTAAACGGTTGAGATTTCTTTATTTATATGTGCTAATGGAAGAGTAAGTGCTCAGTGTATTAAATTTCTGCAAGCTGCTACTTTGTGTGTTTTATGAAAGAGACATGAGACATTAATTTAGTATTGTATAAACCTCAGAAATGGCAAGAGTAAAATACAAGATACGCTTAAAGCCACATTATTATGTGTTAACTGTTAATAATAGAAACCGTGTCTTTTTCTTTAAGTTGTACTCTATATTTTCAGCCCTCGTTTGTAATTTCATCATGAACAAATTACCTGAAAATGATGCCATCTATGTGGATAGTTCTGTATTCGTAATTTGAGAGAAAGCTGCTCATACTAGTGTCTGCAACATAATAGCACTTTTCAACGTCCGTAAAACTAGCAGCGCTATTACAGCAGAAACAGTTCTAACTGTATTCATAATTAAAGGCCCTTTTAAGGCTATTTAAATGGCCAGAAATGAATTTTTATGCTGCATGTTTTTTGTTTTAAATTACGAGTTCCGCCAACTTTAAAAATGTTAAAAACCCACTAAACAACTTAAAAAAACCCACTAAAGAAAACAAAACTTAACAGCCTTGAAACAAAATGTTTATAATAGAATAATTATGAAAAGCTCTTTGAGGCCAGGCAATTATGACTTAATTTTAAAATTGGATTCATATTATGGAATTTCTGAGAGACTGATTTTATTGTGTCCTTAGTTCTAGTATTAAAAAAATTCTCAATTTGAATCATCAGGTTCAGTTTTAATTAAGTTTCAAGTACCTTCATTTGTAAAGTTTCATAATCCAACAAAAAATAACCAAAGACTTACAGCTACAGATCTTTGAGGCATTAAAGTTTTTTTTTTATTGTCAAAACCAGAATAACCTTATATACCAGAATGTACCTTCTAATAAAACTTTTCAGGGTTCGATATTTTGAAGATAAATAATAATAATTATATAGGTAACAGTTTTTACGCTTTACCTTTCTAAGAAAAGCTTCTGGACACTGATACCCTCATACGCTCAGAAGCCTAAGAAACTTTCTTTAAAGCTAAAATATTTTCAGAATTCTGCTTTCACGTTTTCAAAGATGTCAACTTAGAATTTAAACGATTCGGTGATTTTCAGTTGCAAAGGCGAGTGACACAAAACATGTGATCAGATTACTTTCAGCAAAGGAGTACTCACTAATCAAGTACTCAAACACTTGCCACGAAACTTGTATAGTAAGTATCTAATGTATAGTATTTTGAAGACGAGAGATTGTCAAAATTCTTGGCGCTTTAAAATTTAAACGTTTAGAATACAAATATCTAAAAGTTGAAGATAGAAAAAAAGTGTAACCTTTAAATTATCACATTTTCATGTTAAAATGTGATTTTCAAAGGTTTGAAAATCTACAAGTGTGAAAACTAAAAACTGCACATACTCGGGACTAGTTTTAGCAATTTGTTATTATGATCTTTAAAAAGAATAAATGAATAACCTATTTCATGGCCACTCTTGAACGATGTATCTTGAACCTCGTAAGTCGAAATAAAAATATTAAATGCAACAGGCAAATTTTGTTTATTTCTTATTGGCAAACCGTGGCATACCCAGAATATTCGAAAAATTTTCTTTCTTCGTTTAATCCATGCTAAAGGGTGTTTATTTTTTTTATTGTGAAATTTAGAATGTACGAAGCTCTACTCGTCTGCACCCCGTCTAAGTCAATTTTGTGGGAATGCTTAAACTTTTGAAATTTAAAGATTTGTTGAGTTTAAATCTATTCGAATTAAGTAAGGATTCCGCTGAGATTTACCGTATCGTTTGGATATCACACATCCAGTTCAATAGGGACACAAGTGCACATTTTGTCGTTCTGGAGTCATGTCTAAATTACTCCTTTTTTCCCTATCCTATGTAATGCGATAACGATACATATTGTGTCTAGAACAAGCGATTTTTAAGGTCACATAAATAAATTTGTAGCAAATAAAAATAATAAACAAATAATGTTTACTGGATGTGCGATATATCTGCCTTGGTAGTGTAATGTCTGACGTGCCGGATTTTCACCCAAGCGGCCCGGGTTCGACTCCCGGCGCTGGCAGATCTGGTTAAGGTTTTCTGCAGTTTCCCTTAGCTGTAACACAAATGTGGGATTTGCGCTGTTCCATCTATAAGTCGGCTGCAGCCGCACATTGGGCCTACATAATAATAATAATCGCCCCCTCCCTCCCGCACAAGCTTATAGCTTCAGGGGCCTTGGTTAAGGTTATGGGTTGTAGTAATTATTATTATTAAAAAAATTATTATTATCTGCACTGTGATATGCTTTGGGATTTTTAAAACCAGTCTGCTGCGATTTTTAAAATCTGTTTAATGCTTAAAACAATTGTTAAATGTTAAACAATTTTTTCCGTAATGTCTGAAGGTTATTAATAAAATTCAGTTGTGATCCTTTAAAATATTCTTAAAGTTTAAATAGTAACATTTATTTCAAGTAGATGTCGATTTCCTAAATTTTCCTGCTATATCTACTCCACTTTTCTAATTAAGTAGTTTCTAACTAGTAGTTATTAAACTTAAAGTTTGAAACCGGTTAAATTTAAATCATTTCAAATAGTATGTCCAGATTTTGATTGATTTACCTTCTGTATTTTCCAAAGTGTAATCTGAGTCTAAAGTTAAATTAGTTCTGGTTGTTATACAAGTTTAATAGTCCATACTCCATCATTTGTCCTGGTTTGGGTAACAACTTACAAAAGAATGCGAGAAAATTCAACAGCAATATTCCCCATCCAACAGTGCCACAGAATAACCAATGAGATCATAAAATGCCTGAAGAAAAAAGGTATGTATTGCAGCATTCTTTGCTATCGAAAAAGCATTCGAACGGGTTTGGCATGAAGGACAGCTATTTAAAATAAAACATACCTTTGCCACAAATTACTACCTCATCCTTAAATCATATAATTCTGAATGTCACTTTCAAACTAAATTAAATTCACGCACCACGGGGTAGTGTACTCGGACCATTTCTGTACCTTATTTTCACGGTGGATGTTCCAACCACGAACAACACATTAAGCGCCACCTTTGCAGACGACACCACCATGCTATCAACTTACTGCGACCTGCAAGTAGCCATAAACTGACTACAAGTTCATCTTGACAGACTCGAATATAGAATTAAAACGCAAAAATTAATGAACCCTGCGACAGTTGAGGTTAGTTAAGTAGTTAGATTAGAAGTTAGTTGGCAGGTTATGTTAGAGGTAAGGTTAAAAATTAGAACATATTAGAGGTTAGATTTTCTTTTTTGTGATCTTTTGTCCTTTACGACAGCGACATTATTAAAAGTTTATGGCATATGAAGATTTTCCTAGAAATATGTGAAATTGTCGGAAGTGTGGAAATTTCTCGAGGAATTTTAGACATTTCTGAAGTGTGAAATGTCGAACATGTTAGAAGGTAGTGAATACTACCTCAACATTCTGAAACTCTAATTTGAAAGTTTCGCAGTTTATAGATCCCAAATTTTAAAATATCAAAGTGTTAAATTCCTCTAATATGATTTGAATCCTAATACCTTAGTTTAAAATATGATCATTTTTGTTTCGGTGTCAGTGTATTCACAATACTGAATGTTTCTAGTTCTATAATTTAAAGATGTTGCGTTGAAATTTTTATTTTTTAAGGTTACTATGAATGTATATTACAATCTTTTATGTTTTAGAAAATTATATAAACTTCTAAATATTAAGTTACATCAGTTAGTCAGTTAAGCTTGTTCCTCAAATTTAAAGTCTCAGTAGGATGATGCTTTTTTAGAACAGAAACACAAAAGACATACATACAAACAACGAAATACTTAAATGACTATTGCCAGGATACTTATTTGACCACCGCGCTTACTCCTACCCACAATTCTATTAAATAGACAAATCTTGCTTGCAAACCTTGTTTAAAACATAATACTCCTATAACATACACAATTGGGAAAACAATGAAAAAGTTTCCATATTTCCACCTTCATGCGACAGAATCAGCTATTGTCTGCAATACATTTATTAAACCCCGTTTCTAATTTTGTGTAGGAGTAAACTATGTTATTTTCACTATTTACCTACGTATTTCCGTTTTTTAATAGAAACTATTTATTGTCGAGGTTTGAGGGACTTCAATTACAGTGAACCAAAACTAAGTAAAATCCAATAATTCCTGAAAGAAAAACAATATCACACAGATGTTTTTATTTTATTTTAAAAGTACATAAAATCTTTTAAAACTGAAAACGTTCAATAAGATCTCATTATACCTTCAATCGTGGAATAGATAGCACTCTGCACATATTTAAAGAAGTGCAAAACTCTTTCTTTAGCTGATAATTGCTTAGATCTGCTAGTAATGTTTTGTCAAATGACCCACCATTAGTTTCAATATTGTCCGTTCCACACTTCTACCAACTCGGAGGCTAGATAACCATAAAATTGAAATTGCCGAGTTTGGCTAGATCCTTAACTCTAATTTGGCAATTTCATCTACTGTGGAGATTGCAAGATTACAAGATTTAAAAAAATAATAATCGTAATTGTTGATTTAAAATGATTGAAAAGATACGATTGATACGAATCAAATTGGCCCAGTACATTCGAGTTTTGAAAATCAATTCAGATTTTTGCTAATGAACCCGAGAAAGGGTTGTATAAACACCCCAGGGGGTTTTCTTCGCACCAAGAATGCACCATATTACCAACTTTTCACGAGTGGCGTTTCGAAAACAGACTGAAAATCCTGTATTTGTCCAATAGTGGTTCTGGGTAACATATTATTTGCTCTTTCTACTCGTACTCACTAGCGTTTGTCAACAAAAAATTCGTTTGCGATTATTAGGTGTCTCCTAATTATCTTACCTTGAAAAATCAGATGTAATAAGTAAATTGACAAGATGCTCGTTAATGGTATAACTGAGCCTTTCAATTATGAGCAGCCAGCAACTCTTTTAATAGTACCAAAAAAGGCTGATAGTAGTGGGAAAAAAAGATGGAGGGTTGTTGTTGATTATAGGGATTTAATGAAATGTATCGAAAATGAGAAATTCCATCTGCCTTTTATAGAAAAGACTTTAGATGTTTTATTTGAAGCAAGTTGTCACTGGCTACTCAAGCTTATACGACGAGAGCGTTTAGGGTTCTAAATTCATTTTCAACCTCGTAGCTACTTCTTTTTAGTTTGTAACTCAAAACCGCATAATTACATCTATCTTGTAATCATTCTGTAGCAAACAATATGACAAAAATAAATACCATGAATATAGTTGATTCTTATAGGAGGCCCAGAATTAACTTATTTTTAAGAGTGTAGAAGGGCCTAATTTAAAAAAGTGACTACGAGAATTGTAATAGGTTAGAATTCTTAGTGATATTTTTTAATTTGACCTCTTAAATAACCGTAAAGCCAGCGGACATATATTATACAGAAAGAAATTGAGAATATCATACCATAAATAATTTTTTCACTTTGGCGTACTGCAATTTATGTCACAGTATTTTTGCGTCAGTTTTTATTTGTATCATAATCTAACAAAACAATATAACTAGACACCATACATCTTATTTTATTGGTATGTATGATTTAACCTAAATAACTAAATCTCTGCACTCGCTTTCATTCTCTTGGACAAAACAACAACCAAATAAAAATAGTCCGTTTAATAATAGTTATTATATTGGAAAACCTACTGCCGTCTTATACGCCTTTTGCGCGGTCTGTATTAGTCGTGTTAAAAGTGTATGTATTGAATGTGTTTTACAGAGTAAGTCCTCGAATACTTTCGTTTGAAGTGTCAACTAAAATTACGTGTCGGGTTTGTAGAATAAGACGATGACTCCTCAAAATAACATTAAATTTTAATTTTTTTCTAACAACAAATAACAATTAGACATTTTAAAGGCTTTCGAGGTATACAACATAAATACAATTTTAATGAACGAACAGATTGAGCTTAGTATAGCTACATATTGTAAATAAGGATAAAATATTTCACATTCAAACAATTCTCAGGTAATAAATATTTAACTGTGAGGCCGTCTAATAATTGTTTTGATTTCATGATTATGCAGTTTTACAAAATAAGGCTGGGTAAAATACATTCTATATCAATTTAAATCTACTAAAGAACCTAAACATGAAAATATCCCTGGTTTGACTTTAGAGACGAATATACCGCTACTGTTGAAATGGAATTAAACATTTACAGACTATTAACAGGATGGCTGACAACCCAATGAAGCAGAATTTCTGAATAAATGAAATATTGATAGTTGTTAGACCTTTTTAAGGTAGTTAAACAAGACTTGTAAAAAAATACATCTTGCTGTAAGCTTTGACAATCCTACATATATGGTATTTTATTTTTACTTAAGAGCGCAACCATTCCAACATAGATTCTGCGAGTGGCATTTTTATATATGTACAAATCTTCAATTTTATCACATAAATAATATATTCAAAACACAACCAGGTTTTTCATGACAACGTAACACCACGAACGGCAAATCCCATCAAACAAAGTGGATTTCAAGAAAAATAAGCTCGTTTTCTCAGTTTTCTCTATATTAGATAGAAATCCTTTTTACAAACAAAAAAAAATAAAGAGGGCAACGTTTTATACATTTACATTCAGAAAGTAAATTAGATGGGCGTGTTATAGGAAGCCCAGGGTTTAACAGGAAACTGGAAGAATGAGAACTGAATTTTTACTTCGCGCCCAACAGAACGAAGAAAAATCGAAAAATAAGGTAGCAGGTGAGTTGGGTGCAGAAAGATTCCAGTCGCGAGGAAACAAAAAGAAAAACATCTGGACTGTCTGGGCTTTCAAACAACGAGAAAGATCAATCATCAAAGTTGCAATTTCACGCCGGAGTTTCGAGTTTAAAGCGCGACGTGATTAACGCCCCAGAAACAGACAAAACAACATCCTCTCCCTTGTTCAATTATTTTCGTCAGCAAAAATATGTGTCAAAACTAATGTAGCAACAAAATACCTTTCTAAGGAAGAACTCGTTGCAACCATCAGCGTCTGGATTTCCTTTCCAGTGTACATGACGAAATCTCACAGCTCCTAAGAACCGCGTACCGTTTAACTTTGAAACTTCTGTGGCGAGTCGCTTGATGTCAAGTCGTTTAACTTTGGCGCAATGCTTCTTGTAACGTCTCTTTTGGAGGGTTTTCTCGTCAACCTCACTGACTTCGCCCTGGGACGTCAATCCTTCTTCCGTAACCCAGGCGCTTAACACAGCCTCGATAAAACTAAAAAGTTGTTGCACATTCGGTTCCATTTTGGTGGTCATACGTGAGGTTATATTTGCGTTTGCACACACTTGTAGCAACAAATTGTCGCCGAAATGGACAGTTTTATGTCGACGTCTTCGCGATATCGTGCATCCTTTTTCGGGACTCGCGACTTCCGTGTGCCGACTACATTTTTGGGAGCAACTAGCATTTGATTCAACCATTTTTTTAGCACTAATTTTTAAAATAAATTTTTAATTTGCATCTCGCGTAACATTTTATAAAATTGCTAAACGCAACTTTTTATTTTTTTTGATTTGTCTAATAATGATAATGACCATATCTTTTTTTAAATTTATAATAGAATAAGCGACTTTTGCTCTCCGTTTTTTATTTATTTTTATTTTCTTTTGGTGTTAATATCGACAAGGCGAAGGCACTGCTTTTTTTAAATTTTCACACAACAATATTATTTAAGCCGTATACGTAAGGCGACAAATTTGCACAGTTTATTATGTATCACAGCAAGTTGATGAAGGTCCTTAACAATGTAATTTACATTTACAACACTGTAACACCTTGATATTTATATTAAATTGTTTAATCACAAAGTTTATAATTGTAGTTGTTGTTTAATAAGAATAAACTATTAGAAAATTATATAAAGAAAATAAACAAGAAAACTGACCCTAAAAAATTAAAAAATAAAAATTAAAAGATTTCTTTTTAATTAAAAAAAACTTAAAATTAATAATAATAAAGTGTATTAATCCAAAACTATTTCAAATATTTAAAAATTAATGTACGCTCTAAAATAAAAAATAAAAATATACAGTTTAATAATATGTACTCCCTGTCTAAACGTCTACGTAGGACAGTTGTTAGCAACAGAACTACGTGATTTCAATCCGAGCCATGACGTCAAACTGAGCCAAATGGGTGAACACTGAAGGTTCGTAGCGGGAAAATCTAGAACTACTCCGGATCAATGCGCATCCCGTTCCGGATTTTCCCGATGCGGCACGCATACACTATGCATCTATACCTAATACCACTCAGAGACAATAGATAAACCGTAAATTATTGTGAACCGTACTAGAATGCAACTCGTTTTTAGGACATCCTTTAATCGGTTATCTCATTTGTTGGAAATGACTTCAGCAGAATTTAAACCATTAGATATTATGGTTGATGAAATTGAAAATCCTTAAAGAGCTGTTCATCCTTCTTTCTTGCCACTCTTTAAAATTCATTTCTTTTTTACAATCACCATCAATGAGTGAGTTCGAATTTAAAAATTGTAACTATATAAATTTAAAACTCACATTTTAACCTAAAACACAACTTTCATGCAAGTTTACTTTAAGAAAACCTCTTAATCTTTTACTCCCATTTACCATTTTCGTTTGAGAAGGAAGATTCTCCGGAATTTAAACTAATAGATACAAGTTCTGGAAATGGGAGAATCCTTTTCAGTCCCAATTTAAGCGTTTTATTTCCACAATTTCCTTCACAGACTTGTGTGTGTATCGTTTTAAGCTAAATAACTACTACTGCCACCCTCAAAAACAGCTTTCTGTAAAGTCTGGACTAACTTTAGCAATTATCAGACTAATGTCTAAACACGTAAATTTTCCTTTAAACTTGCATTTTACGCTTTTACGGCCTTATTTAAAATAAATATCAAATTGAATTTTTGCTGAAAAGAAAATTAACATTAAAGCGGATCTGTTTAATTTAATTGAGCACAAAATTAAATTTAAGCATTTTTCCTTTTCTTTTAATATATTATTGAATTTTCTTTTGCAGGATGTATAAAAGACGTTTAGAGTATTCGAGTAGAAACAGCTAAAAAATTGTTTACGACCATGTTTTGACTGTTTGAGCGTATTCAAAAAGAATAAAAATTGTTATTTTTGTCTAAAAGCAGATGTAGAAGTTTTTTATGCTTTATTTTCTTTAAAATTGTTACTACGATAGAAGTAAAGCTATTTTATAAAATTGAAATGTAATATAGTAGTGTTAAAGGTAAAATTATGCATAAGCTGCTATTAAATTAAAATGCAGTATACGCTATAGTGCATTTTAAAATAATCATTTCAAACCATTGCATTCACTGTATGTTTATGCAACCAACAACACATAAAAGCTCAAACTGCGCTAGCTGTTTTAACCTCTTTCATTTCACTTGGGGATAACTTAACACCAATTGAGTTTCTTGAAAATACAAACGTAAACGAAAATAACATTTATTGTAAAATAAAAAATGCAAAGGTGTATTTTTATAACAAATCACGTCTGTTCGTGGTAAAATGCATACGTACTTCCAACAACCAACCAATTTAACCTAATGATTTTATTTGGTTATTTCCAAATGCAATACATTTTAATTTAATAGCACTGTATGTGTATATATACATTATACAATCTTTAGTAGGGCTAAGACATTTCCATTAGTATTACTTCAATTTACAAATCTAAATTGCTAGGTATGCATAACAATAATTAGTTAATAGCCTTAAAACTGTATAGTTATGTACTGCGGCGTATGCATTTCATTTGAATTTTACACGTTGTATGAGAATTGAAATAGTTCGATTTTTATTAGGATATTAAAAGAAATGTTATACAGGATGCCGTTCTATGTCTATTTTCAACTATTTTTGTAGGAATTTTCTACATTGTTACAGGGTTCTATCTTTTTGGTATTTTTCTGCCTTTTGGTAAGTTAGCAATTTTTCTCTTAATAAGTCTATCAATAATTTATTGATGTAAGTGTTAAAAGGCCCAAGGCTTGTTTCACTATTTTTTCCATCTTATGCTATCAGTCGCCACTTGTTCCCAGTTCGTTATTCATAATAACAACAATAATAATAATAACCCCAAAGACGATCAGCATTACACGCTGTTTTATCAAGTATTCCCTGCGTACTCAAGAATTAAAATCAAAATGATAGAAAAGATGCCATAAATCGAATACGAAGATTTGATGAAATTGCATCAAATCACACAATAATGTAATCAGAAGATTTGTTAACTCAGCTACATTTTTTAGAAGTGCTTGTAGCAAATTGACTAATTCGCAGGTGCTATTTACTTATTGCCAACTCGTTATCATTAATTTATTAAAATTATCTAATTGAAAATTTGCTCCTTGAAAATAACTCGCTGCAACTAACTAATGCTTACTTACTTGTTAACCTTATCTAACTAGTATTAAATGTAATTATGTTTACGTTTGTTAATTAATTATCTCATAAAAATTAATTAACTGACATAATGCATAATTAACTTAATAATTAGTGTAATAACTAATTTGATCCTCTGATATTAATGCATTGGCATTAGATCGTTAACAATGACTTGCTTTTACATTACGTATTGACATTAACTCTAGCTCACTAATAGTAACTAACTCATTAACTAACAGACATTAACTGGTTAACATTAACTTATTGTCGTGAATTGATTAATATTGACTCGCAAACGATATTTCCTTGCAATGACTCTCTATCATTGACTGATTGGCATAGACTTGGTGTTAAATCATCGAGATTATCAGTAATTACATGAACTGACTACCCCATTGTGCCTACTGGGGCGGCACTATCGTTTATTCGCATTTCCGTTTTATTCCATAGAACCTGTTGGTGATTTTATTACGATGTGATCGATTCTAATCCATTCTCTTTGATTTTTCAAACTTTTCGACAAAAATATCCCTACCCTATGAATTTTCTAAACTATATACAACAATTCAAATTTTAAATATTTCAGACTACGTACACATTATGTAATACTACATCATCACACTTTAATTTTTTAGTTTCGTATTTATGGCTTCTATTATGGCTCAAAATCAATTCAGTGTTAAAGGTGCTAAAAAACCGCACGAAACGGGCTACTTCTAGCTCGTGTCATGATAAAATGCAGACATTGAATAGTGAGCGTTACGTGTATGTAAGAGTTGCTAGCTTTGCGCGCCGTTAGCTAGTCTATACACAGATAAATAGAATTTCTTTTGGCTGTGCAAATAGACACATTCTTTAATATCATTCATTCTTATGGAAGTTAACTTAGGCTTTTTGCCCCCCCCCCCCATTTCTGTCTCAGAGATAATCGGAAAATGGGAATGCATTAGATATGCTCCATGGGCTATACTTAAAATGTGCAAATTATCAAGTTTCAGAGGTTAATGGGTCAATCCCAGTCTCATTAGGCTTCGTTAGGTTATGTTCCGCGCTCTATACTAATCTGTTTATGAAAAACAGCCTCGACTCTGCCTCTCCTCATCATCACCTTAAGCGCTGGGTAGAAACAAAGATCCGGTCCCGTTACGTTCACGTCAATACTATAAAGGTGTATCAAGTTTCATTTATCTAAATCAACGGCGGCGGGAGGGCTTCTTAAGGGCGTGGAAAGAGATCCACGACTCACAATGGGAAATACATATAGATTTTACTTCTTTCAAAATTCCAAAAACGTTGAGACTTCAAATTTTGAAGGCCTAAGTTTCGAGATGTTGAGTTTGAAAGTTTCAAACACATTGAAAAATTCAAAGTATATCTTTTATCATACACAGTTCTGTTTGCGTCCCTTAAAATTACAAAACTTTCAACATCTGGCAAAAATGGAGGTTAGAATGTTAAAACTGCTTTCTAAGAAATAGGATTTCTAGCTACGAAAATTTTAAATTTCGAAACTTATCAGACTTTTAAATTTGTGGAATTTTTTTAGAACTATCAAGCTACAGATTTCTACAATTTCAGACGTTCGAGGTTACAAAGCACCAAAGTACAGCCGCTCGCGCAGCAGATACTGTAAGTTTTTTATGGCGAATATTTTAGTGCTGAAATATAACATAGTCTAGCAAAATGGTAATTTTCTCAGATTTTTTTTTCAAAATGGGATTTTAAGTAATGCGTTGCAATCTACAACTCTGGGAGAACTAGCTTTCTAGCTGTATCCACGATGAAGTTATGCCGATGCAAAATTGAAAAATTTTGCGGTTTTGATTTTTCAAAATTTTACGAAAAATAGCTTGTTTAGGGTTAATACCATTCTAAATCCCACCTTCCGAGTTCGGATTCTTACATAACCAGGAAAACTTACATAAAAAAAGTTTTAAAAACACGTGCCATTGAGTCCGGATGACCATGTCGAATTTAGGAAGGCTGGTTCCCTACTAACTGGGATATACTAATTCTAGTAGGATCGATCTTATGATTAAGCAATAGGGATTGAGAGGTGCAAAGAATGCTTTGTTACCCCGATTTTTATGTAAAACAAACAACTTGATATTCGGCGCCTGTATTTTTATTTTCTCTTAGTGGGAATAAAGCCTTTGTTAAAAATTGCTCTTCCACGAAGCAACTTGTTGACTTCACAGGTAATAATACCTTTTGGACTCATCGCCAATACTTTTCAAATTCATCTCCTGAAATTCTTATTTGGGCGTTGCACCGAGCATTATCCTTCTCTGAATAATTTGTGAAGAGAAACACGTTTGGTTGTTTACTTGTTTAACGCCCATGCAGGTAAATTCTATCATTTTCTTTGTTGAAAGGTCATTAACCACTGAAATCTTTAAACTATCGCTTCGTAAGCATACATAAGAAGGTATAAGATAATGTTTTATTTAAGAAAAACTAAAATACCGAGATTAAGAAAAAATCAACAATAAATAGTTGGTGTTTAAGCCAAATCGAACCACTAAGATTTAGCAAACATCAACTAGTGTGCAACTAGTGAAAAACCAACAAAGCATTTAATGGAGCCTTAATTGCAATCAGCAGCGTGCCGTGCATACAAGACAGTGGAAGCAGTCCCGATATGACGTATGCGCTATCACGCTCGTACACATTGCGTTCGAGCGAAATAGCGCATACGTCGTATCGGGACTGCTTCCACTGTTTCGTATGCACTGCACGCTGCTGATTGCAATATGTATTTGCATTTTAAAGAATTTTGAGGTATTTGCTATCATTTAGCTTAAAGATACTTATATAATACTAATACTAATTACATAATACTAATTATTATTTAACGCCACTGTTACTTGGCTTAGTACAGATCTCAAGACAACAAAGAAATTTTCTTTTAGCCATTATATAATTTATACTATATAAAACATTTAGCATGTGGTAAAATTTAATTCAACAATTAACAGATTTTAGATTTAGATAATTCACGTGAACACGTTTTCCTATTAGTTTTTTTGTATATGTACCAACATATTTTTAATTTTTTATTTAATTAACAAAAATTAATACAATTATGTAAAACCCCCACAAATGCCTGTTTTTGAATACTGATTTATTTGGCGGATAAAAAGGATAGCTGTAATTTTTTGGTTTCTTCTGAGTTCAGGGTCGTAATCCACGATAAAATTTTTTAATTCCATTACGGACACGAATAATGAGATAATACGGCTACTGATCTTCAAATCGAAAATTCCTTTTCCGAGTTCAGGCTCGATCTCATATGGTCCGGATAGTTTTACTCGGTAAGGATCATTATACTCTTTAGCAAAGAGTATCTTCAACGCTAGGCTAGTCGAACCGACACACATTTATTGCAATTAAAATCGACTTTGCTTGTGACATGTATTAGTCAATATTCATTATGCAAGTGAGGTAATCTAGCACTTTTCGCACATACTAGAGGCCAGGCTATAGAATATTAATAAATAAAAGTTATACATATCGCATGTAAACACCGTGCTACTAAGAGTACCGGAATTTATGAGTTTTAATATTAATACTAAGTAACTGAATAAAATTTAATTTCATGTATATAATAATTTAATTCAAATTCTACTACAAAATAGTATAGCCTATAAACAAGGTGTTTATGGTATAAAACACCATGGCGCCATTAAGTGTATATAATCCCAAAAGCTCAATAATGCCTGAAATATTAACAAACCTGAAGTTTGCTGTATAGTGTATACAGGTTTTGATTTAATAATTCGATAAGTTCTATAAGTAACACTTAAGCCTTCCTGAAATACTTCGTTTAAAATCATTGCGTTATCTGATTCTATCCCTTTATAGCTCTTTTATGGTTCCAGAAAATTACGATCTTTTATTAATCTAAGACGTAACAAAATGTTATTGGTCATAAATATTTGCCAAGTTGAATACTGTCCCAAAGCAAATTCTGGGAAATAAAGGTAAATACAAAATGAAGCAACTTCAAGTTCAAAATAACAACACACCTCTATACATTATAGAAAAGGTTTCTGCTTTCCTTCATACAGAACTCCACTATAAACACGCAAACACACCGGAACATCGAAATATTTCCCGGTGGACTACCGCAAAATGGCTTGTTTAATCGCCAGAATTCCCTGTTATTACTGTTAACAAATATTCTGGGGAGTTATGTGTATTCGAAAGCCAATAAACATGTTACTGAGCAACTGTATGCTACAGTTTAATTTATTGTTACTTCCAATATTAATTTCAATGCTATGATTTTACACATAGTCGTTGATTTATCAAAGCGAATTAAAGATCAACTTCGCAAATTAATTCGCGACTAAAGTCCATAAAAGCTTAAACGAAAAAATTTGTTTTAATTGGAACTAATTGAAGCGCGAACTATTAGTTGTGTAAGTACAAGTTAGTAAATCTGCCAGAAACTATGTTGGCAACATTAATTGAATTATATTTAGAATATTCAGGGTTTTAGTGCCTTGTTAATACTTCTACGTTGAACAATAACTACTTAGTTTTAGAGATATTCCTGTATGCACCGTAGCTTGCCAACTTTGAAGTACACCGAATATATCGTGTGTTGTCTGATCTCGTATTAATACAAGTTACTAAGTTTAGTACTTAGTTGGAGCGTCATTACCTACTTATATTAAGATTTTATATATCCATTTCGGGTAAATTAGTGTCTAGTGTAACGTTTATCTTTATTAGATTAAACAGTCAATGATCAAGTTTACTAAATAGGTGAAAATATTTCTGACAATGTCCAGTCAATTTAGAACAAATTCTCCTGAATAGCGGAAAGTCGAGGGGAAGGTCCCTCGATTTTTGCATAGGCCTTCCTGGAGGGCTGTTAAATAACCCTCTAAAAGTCACCGTCTGTAGGTGGCGAGCTCGAGGAGATAATGAGGGTAAACCACGCCCCTTAGTGGTTTTTGTCGTTTTTCTCGGAAACTATTAGGTTTATCGAGATGAAGGAGGTTAGGTAAATTAAAGTTTATTTAAATTTCTACCATAAATGTTCGAATGTTTTTTCGTACCTCGCCTTATTTTTGTGTTATCGAAGAAAGAAGATATGTCATACATATATGAGTAATTTGCACCAGTAAATCTGCTCAAGGAACTTTCGGACGTAACTTTTTGTGGTCTCATATTCGTCATAAAATAGATACGAAACATTCGTTGAGAGTCGGACGCGATCGTGGCCCAGTCGTATTTTACCTTAGCATCTCTTCGGCAAAATCCATCAGGCGATATTATCGTTATCCGTGGTGCCAATCGAATGAAAGTTTCGTATTGGCAAATTAATTCTTAGGAGAGTACACTGTGCTAGTCAATTTTTGTATCCAACCCAATACTAACAGGGTGTTTCGCTTTTTTAGAAATCCTTAGAAATATTTATGTAGGTGCAACTTTGTTGTAAACTAGCAACCAAGATACTAAGGCAGAATGTTTTGTATCTTAAAACGTCTGTTAACAGATAATTATAAAGATTTTGCTCCACATTTAGCATGCATGCAACGTACTGTATCAATATTAAATTGTAAATGTAAACAATACATCTTAGAAATAAGGGAGAAGGATTTCTAAAAAAGCGAAACACCTTGTACGTATTGGGTTGGATACAAAAATTGACTAGCACAGCGTACTCTCCTAATAATTATTTTGCCAATACGAAACTTTCATCCGATTGACACCAAGGATAACGATAATATCGCCTGATGGATTTTGCCGAAGAGATGCTAAGGTAAAATACGACTGGACCACGATCGCGTCCGGCTCTGAACGAATGTTTCTTATCTATTTCATGACGAATATGAGACCACAAAAAGTTACGTCCGAAAGTTCCTTTAGCAAATTTACTGGATCAAATTACTCATTTATGTATGACATATCTTCTTTCTTCGATAACACAAAAAGAAGGCGAGGTACGAAAAAGCATTCGGGCATTTCTGGTAGGGATTTAAATAAACTTTAATTTACCTAAACTCCTTCATCTCGATAAACCTAATAGTTTCCGAGAAAAACGACAAAAACCACTAAGGGGCGTGGTTTACCCTCATTATCTCCTCGAGCTCGCCACCTACAGACGGTGACTTTTATGGGGTTATTTAACAGCCTTCCAGGAAAGCCTATGCAGAAATCCATTAACTTTCCTCAACTTTCAGCTATTTTTTCTAATTTGACTGGACTAATAGCAAAAACTACGCGACTAATCCAACACGTCTTCAAAGTACTATTTACTAATGGTACAACGAATTTAAATTTGAAAGAGCTCCATGAAAACGCAGCCATCTTTGAAGAATAATTAAGAAATTTACAGTGAGAAACGGGCTTTTTATTCTTTTCTGCCTTTATGCCACGAAAGGTGTGGCTTCCAACACCATCACTCATTATTTTAAATACTCCCTGCACACTACCGTAATTTCCTACTTTCTCCTTACTCCCGCCTACTTTTAATAAATATATGTAGTAACATTTATACGAAATATATTAAAGAAAGTGTAACAGCTATCAACGTGACGCAATTTTCTTGTATGTAATACGAACCTTAAAAAGAAGTCTATATAAACTAATGGAAAAAGAAAACCTTTTTGCTTTTCATTAACTCTGGATCATATAATCTTGCACAAAGTTGCGAACAGAAACTTTTCTTAATTTCTGGGGTTTACTGCACGAAAAATAATTTGCAGTTCTTCTTATCGTAGTACCTTAGGATTATTAAACTCACACCCCTTGGGGCTTGATTAAAAATGAACTTGATGGGTAAATTTACTTTCGATCTCCGCGTTTATCTTATTATTAGAGCACAAACCAGTCTATATAAAAAGTTGGGGTATAAAAAATTTAGAATCATGAAATTTAAAATATCTGCCTTAGTTTTTCATGTACTATTTTTATGATTGTGTAACTGTTTACAACAATAACTAATTCAAATTGTATCTCGCATATCGTACCCTCATTTTTGATATCATATGGTGGTATTGCACTGTTAATGCAGTTTATGGTTACACTGTACTAGCTTTTACGATTTGCTTCTGTCATATTTCACCTTGTTGATATACTAGATATCATCCTCAAACGGATGATATCTAAATGATATTATGACATCTACTTTACGTTATGTAGGGTTGCATGCACCTTCTCAAAATTGAAAATTCTTTAAGATCTAGACGAATATTAATATTTCCGTAAAATTTCTTAAATTCTTCTGAATGGTAACTTTCGTTAATTTACTTTCTTACTGATTGCTAGTATTATTACTGCTTTATTATAATTTTGACTACAATTAACTATGTAATTATTATTGGTTTCTCTTTACAGCTATCTGAGTTATTTGTAAAGCAGTAATTATTTGGCACACTTGCTCTTGTATAGCTAACCTCGCAACTCTTAGTTTTAGAAATTTCATCTTATAATAAAATTAATACGGTGTCTAGTTAAATCAGGCATTGATAACCGCAATATCATTAAAAATGGAAGATAATTGATTTAAACGTCTGATATAACAGAAGTTCGTTCGGCTCAAATTAAATGCTGATTTTTGGCAAGGAAAGAAATATATGAATTATATATGCCAAACCTTTTCAGATATTAAATGTGTAGTCGCACAAAAGAATATATTGTCTTCAGAACCACATTTCATTATATTTAGATTTTTATATATTAGATAGTTTGTGGACGTTTTGCGTAAACGATTTAAAATAAAATCTAAATTAAATGATCTCAAGAAAGTAAATAAACGTTCTCTTTCTTTTGGAAATTCGAATAACTAATAGGAGATTTGAATTCGTTTTAGCAATAATTCAATTAATCAGGTTATAAACAAAAACTTTAATCTTGTTTATTGTTTCCAGCCTTATTTTGTGGAACTCCATAATCATGAAATAAATAAAGATTATTAAAAGTTTCACAGTTTTATTAAAATACAACCTGACAATATTGTTTCGACAGCTATGCTGTCATTATCAAAGGTAATATAATTATAAACAAACACGTCGCTAAGGTAGATACAAAATAGGTAACTAGATAAAATAATAATAATAATCAGAATTAAATATCTAATACTTCCAGTAACGGAGAATTACTGAGCTCAAGTTGTTCATTCTTTAAGGTACCCTGAGTTTGTGTTTGTATATCTCAAAGGCTTCTAAAATGTCTAATTTGCGTTTGTTATTACAAAAATGTAGGAATTTAATATTATTTTGAGGAGTCATTGTGTGATTTTGTTCTAAAAGGTGTTTGGCGTAATTCGATTTTTCAGGATGTTTATTTTTGTAATAACGTACGTGTTCTTTATATCTTATGTCAAAATTTCGAAGTGTTCGTCCAATATATACCGAACTACAAAAAGAACAATTTAAACGGTAAATGCCCGATTTCATGATATCATGTGTTCTGTCTTTAGCATTAAATAAAAATGAAAAAGTATTAGTGTTGGTTTTAAATGTTATTTTATAATTGTTGGTTTTTCTTAGTATATGTGCAATTTTTTATGATATTTTGCCAAAATATGGTATAGATATGTAATTTGTGTCTTCTGTTTGATTGTCAATGGGATATATTCTTTTGATAGCTAACCTATAATCTTTTTGTTTAATTAAAGTGTCAATCATGTTCGGATTATAATGATTTGCATGTGCTAGTTGTTTAATGATTGATATCTCTTTGCTAAAATCTGCTTTTGTTAGTGGAATAGTTAAAGCTCTGTGTACTAATGATCTGTAGGCTGCTATTTTATGTGTATTATGGTGACAAGATTCATTTGGTATTGTTATGTCTGTTTGTATTGGTTTTCTGTATATCGAAAATTCAAATAGATTGTCTGCGTTAATCTTGATATTTAAGTCTAGAAAGTTTATAGCCCTGTTTTGTTCTGTTTCTACTGTAAATTTTATATTAGGGTGGATACTGTTTATAAGAATTAAAAATTCATTGATAACCTCAAAAGAACTGTCAAAACAAGCTAAAATGTCATCAACATAACGAAACCAGAAGATAATGTGTTTAGAGAGGTTTAATTCAAATATTCGATCTTCAAACTTGTCCATAAATATGTTAGCTAATAGAGGACTTAGAGAATTACCCATAGGTAAACCATCCTTTTGTAAATAAATTATGTTATTAAAAGTATTAACACAATGACTCCTCAAAATAATATTAAATTCCTACATTTTTGTAATAACAAACGCAAATTAGACATTTTAGAAGCCTTTGAGATATACAAACACAAACTCAGGGTACCTTTAATGAATGAACAACTTGAGCTCAGTAATTCTCCGTTACTGGAAGTATTAGATATTTAATTATGATTATTATTATTATTTTATCTAGTTACCTATTTTGTATCTACCTTAGCGACGTGTTTGTTTATAATTATATTACCTTTGATAATGACAGCATAGCTGTCGAAACAATATTGTCAGGTTGTATTTTAATAAAACTGTGAAACTTTTAATAATGTTTATTTATTTCATAAAAACTTTAATAATTTAAAAAGTATTAATGATAGTGAAGTTGCGATGAAGTGAAAAGACTTACTTAATAAAGAAAGTTTATAGTTTAACATTAACTGTTCTATGTTCTTCTAGCGGCAAGGTTTAAAGTGTGAAAGTTAAAAAAAGGCAATTAAGTGTTTGGTGTTGTTTTGGATAATTGTATATAACTGATGTACTGTCAGTTACTTAGTTATAAATAATTATTATCAAAATTTTCAGTCATTAACGTCTTTGCCGATGTTCTTTAGTAAACTAGCAATAAATTATAGTCCAGCCAATTTAGAACAAATTTTCATAAATAGCGGAAGTTGAGGTAAGTCGTTAGATTTGTGCATAGGTCTTCCTTGAGGGTTGTAATAACCCCCTAAAAGACACCGCCTATAGGTAGTGAGTTCGAAGAGAAAATGTGGTAAATTACGCCCTGAAACGGTCTTTGTCGTATTTCTCGGAAACTATTAGGTTTATCGACATGAAGGAGGTTAGGTAAAATAAACTTTATGTAATTCCTTACCAAAAATGTCCGAATATTTTTCGGTACCTTGCCTTCTTTTTGTGATGTCGAAGAAAGAAAATATGTCATACATGGATTATCAATTTGCACCAGTAAATTTGCTTAAAACAAACTTTTGGACGTAACTTTTCACAGTCTCATATTCGCCATAAAGTAACTAAGAAAAAATCGTCGAGAGCCGGAGGCTATCGTTGTCTAGTCATCTTTTACCTTAGCATCTCTTCGGCAAGATTCATCAGGCGAGATTATCGTTAGTCTTGGTGCCAATCGGATGAAAACTTGCTTGAATTAATTCTTAGGGAAGTACATTTTACTAGTCAATTTTTTTATCCAACGCCTTTTTTTATGCTCTAATTTCCTTTATTTATAAGGAGTAACTTTTAGTAGTCAAGAAAGTAGGCCAGTTCGCAAAAGGTTGACAGTTTAGTAGCTCATATGCCAAAGAACCTACATGTTTTAAATACATAGAACAACTTAACTGAATAAGCAATCAACTTAAGAAGAATTCAGGAAAAGCTCGAAATGAACAATTCCAAACACATCTTGGCACTCTGTCAAAATACGACCGCTCACTATGGAAAACCTCTACCCTCCATATAATCATCACCTTTCATCTTTCATTTGTATAATTTTACAAGTTACGTTTAAGCCCGTTTGTTTGACTGAATAGAAGATATTATAATCTTCTATTAAGTCAAACTCCATATTACTCCGGATCCGCCAATGACTTTATTTAGTTATTTCAGTTAGATTGATTGCATAACCTCAATCTTTAAAAAATTAATTTTGAGTAATTTCTCTTTTATATGAATTAAAATATAGTTTTTAGGATAAACATACATACTTGACCACTATAGGCAGATAAAGAATATCTGGAAAACTGATTTTCCCCTTAGAGTTAGTTAATTTTCCTTGTCTAGTAACGATTTGGATGACGTTAATTTGTTTTTTTTCAATTTAATGAAGTTTGTGTCAATTTTAATGTAAGAGCAAACCTTCACCTAGAATAGACAAGGTGTACTGTATTAAAGGTGTATACAAATATTTACCCACTTGCCTTGTAGAAATTTAGTTTACACTATGTTTTCTTTAAAACGAGGTTCTGTTCCGATATTGAAAGTTTTTTGTAATTTAAATTTTTAAAGCTCTTGGTTAAATTATTTTGGTGAAACATTGTAAAGCTGCTTCTTTACCACATAATTGACACAATCTTCAATGTAGAGGCTGCATTTTGTTGTTGATATCATTATAACAACATGTAATTATGTTGCGCCTTTAAAACGCTCATTGGAATTTGTAAATTGGTTTATAATTCAATGTTGTTGGTATATACAACATTCAAATTATGTTGTTAAAGATATAATGATTAGTTACATAGTTTATGATGTGTAAGAAAGTGTTTTTAGGTAATTAAGTCGATAATTAGTTCTAAGGAGATGTGTGTTCATCGACATTGTATTGTAAGGTTAATTTTGATTGTTCATACAAGTATTGTAGATCATTGAATTCGGAATTTTATTTCCTGTAAGACTATTTAATTAGTTTTTGCTTTAATAAAAATTTGTAAATAAGAATTTGGTTAATGTATTCATGCAATGTCAACAGTCAACCGTTTTGTTCAAAATTGAAATAGAAAGCAACTGTTTTAACCAAATCATATAAATAGACAGCCATTTTTTAACAAACTCTTTCAATTTACATCTGGCAGAAAGTGTACACGTCTTTTTTGGATTAATAAAAATTAAGGTTATGTTGACCTAATAATAAAATGTCAAAGTTTTGAGGTTAGATTTATTTATGTTAAACGTCAAAGTGTAACTATTTAAAAAGCTTTTAATGCTAAGTGTTTAATTAATAAATACCAAAAGTTAATTAAGTGTGCAGTTAGTTTATAGTTTAATATCTGATAACAAGAAAAATTTATGGAAATTATTGAATAATTTAACAAATTTGATATATATAGATAAATCAAATTTTACTTATTATGTTTTAAAAGAATTTAATGGATTTGGTTTTCCAATTTTGTAAAACATTTTGTTTAATTGGAAATAATTATGCAGTGATCAATGAAACATGTTTCTTGATTTATTTGTCAACTTTAATGAAACCAGACAGCTGTGTCAAGGGCAACTGAAAACATCAAGTTGGTAATCTTGTAGAGCCAATTCTTAAACAAGAAAATCCAAAACTAAATGTGTTTTTCTATTACTGTGATCCTAATTATAAGAATTTAGTTACACATTAAAGCGACTCATCCGTCTGAGAGATTCTAAATCTGTGCAAAGTAAGGTGTTTCACTTCTACTTTAAATTTTGCCGGAACATTATTTCAATTAAAGGTAAGCAAGTTCAAAATTTTGTTTTTCCTTTTTTTTACATTCATTTGTATATTTTGTCTGTGTCTTTGAGTCCAGTCGGATTTATTTTAATACCCCCATATAAAAATCGTATCATTATGTAGTAGCAGCATTCTTTACTTGGA
Source organism: Agrypnus murinus (assembly GCA_929113105.1). Lineage (NCBI taxonomy): Eukaryota > Metazoa > Arthropoda > Insecta > Coleoptera > Elateridae > Agrypnus > Agrypnus murinus. The sequence goes on along the minus strand of OV816028.1, from coordinate 17,807,697 downwards.
AAATTAACGATTAAATCTAACGATTCATTAAGAAAATATCCCGAGAAAAAATAATTTTTAACAAAACTGTAATTAGCCGGTAATAAGCTTGTGTTAAAAGTAAAGGCTCTTGGCTGAGTGATCGGGGTAGGTCTCGAAAGGCGAGCAATTCCCTGAGGTAAGCAGACCCATTAACAAACTGTGAAGTCACACGAAAATTTTCCTCGAGCTTGATTTGACAATCGGGACAGATTGATTTGACAGATTGGAAGGATCCATACTATTCTGATTTAATGAATTAGTCGCAAGTAGAAGTAAAATACAAGCTTGCTGAAGTCTAAACTTAACAATTTTTTCGAAACATTCCTGTTTTAGTAAGATCTTTGTAGAGTTACAAAAAGGGTAGGTTGTACTTAATGCATGGTTGTTTTTCTATCAAAGTAGGTACTAGCTGTTGACAAATAATCTTTTGTAAACCTTGGATATCTACAACTGATGCTAAATACGACTTTTTGTTCTTGCATGACTTATTACGTCAAATTTAATCAAAATTAAATAGTAAGTAGTCTTGAAAAGATAGTGTCTAGCCCCAGTCTGAATTATTTTAGTCTTTATGAATATGAATACTAGCTACTAACAATCTTTTTGTATTCATTACAGTTTAGAGCCTTTTTTATACGTTTTTTTGTTTAAAAGTGTTTGTATATTGATTCAGTTGTTTGTTTCTTAAATTTTCTTATTTAAGTACTTAATAACTTATTTAGGTATGCATGCATTTATATCTTACTGTGACCTCAGAGTCAATCCATATTTAAGAGATTAGGTAAGTTCATTGGAAATTATTATTCTTATTTTCTTATTACTCTGAGCCTGCTTAATATGTCTGGCCCCAGTGGTGTTATATGATTACTACAATATACCGGATGAGCCAATGGAAATCCTCCAGTACCACTTCTGGGGCTGGCTACCACCCCGTTTGAACTGTCCACATCTTACTACAGTAGTTCTTAAAGTAATTTAAAATATATTACGTTTGCCATAGTATCAATATTTATTTTAATTGTTCCACTCACTGAGGCATTAGGTTTATTAGCTTAGAATTATCCATTAGTAGTAACATTCGGGTGTATTCTGTAAGCGAATTGTTGGGATTGTTACACTTGTTATACTTGATATGCAACAAGCATAACAATTTATATGTCAAAAACGGTATTCTGTAAGGATTTATTTTGTTCAACTAATTGATATGGCTTAACAATTTCTTGAAATCTATATCAATTGTTGAATAACAATGGATATGAATAACAATTCACCACTTCGAGATTTTGATGTTAGTTTTTACTTTTAAAACGTATCGTATATGAACGAAAATACTTGGAAATTATTTAAAATATAAGTAATTTTAAGATAAACGTCCTAGCAATTGTCGTCGAAGAAATAATTTTCCTCTTCTAAAAAGGTTCAGTGCATTTCGACTTCGTAGGTTGCGGTGAGCGGAACTGTTTGTTGTTATTAGTAGTATTGTTACTAAACGTAAGTAAATTTTTTAATGATAGCCGTTGATTCTTATTACAATAATAATGGATTTGGGAAACATTTCCTGGGTAGAGTAGAAGAAGTGGAAACAGCAAATGAAAGGTAAAAATAAATAAATAGTATAGTGTAAAAACTTAACCTAACATTCTACACAGAAATCGGTAGCAAGGGATGATTGATCAAGCAATGTTGATTGCAGAAGACAAATAAGAAACAACATATAAATCACTTCTTATAGAACGAGGTAATATTTATTTTATGTGATAAAGTATCATAATTGTTACTACAGCATTTCCTATTATTGTTCTTTAGAAATTGTAGCGAATTGGCTACAGCATTAATAACAACAGCCCTTTCATGCATTGCTGTTGCTAATCTCTTTATGACAGTAATATATCTTGCATATGCAGTTGTAGTCCTCTTTGCAGCAGAGAGTAGTGTATCAATACGACGAATGGTTTTTGGTCGCTTGGAAAGTGCTTCAGTGCCATCGCTTGCAACCCTGGATCTTTTAGCACCCTAGAAAGTCTAGCTGGTTACTTGAACATCCTCTACCTTGACTTTTATCGTGGGAGATTGTACAAGTATGATTTATTACCTTCCAAAACATCTTGTAAATTGTAACATCTGTTGCAGTTATCACTTCTGCTGATGATGTTGACGGAATTGGTGATTCTAAGAAAAATTGCAAGTTCCACCCTTAAAGTTCGAGCTCTGCTTCTAGTCTTGCATTTATATACATTTTGTAAATTATTGTAAATAAACTGTGAAACCGTCGATATAATTTTTTTAAATGAAGTGTTGAAGTATTTTTTATCTTTAAGTTTAATTTTGATATCATAGAAGTATTATTTGCTGGCATCGCTTGATATGTGTATTTTTAGAAATTGCTGCTAGACAACATTTTCTGTAGATTATAAATTTGGTAAATGAATGCATAGTAATACTTAGGCATCTATATTTCAAAGTCAATGTTTTAGATAAAAACAAATCATTTATTCAACTTACGACCTAAAGAACTGATTGTGACCTCAGATTCCCAAGAAATTGCATTATATTTTTATATTCATTGGGGTTCTTTCACACAATTTTGCAAAATTTAAATATAGATAATAATAGGAATTCTTTCTTACTATTATTTACATTATAAAACTGTTTGTTAGTTTAGAAAGAAAACAAAGTTGCTCTTGCTGGTCCATTTGCGACAATTTAGTATACTAGTAAGCTTTTCCCACAGTTTTTGTAAATATTCAGGCCCTTTTCCCGGGCTCAATCTTTCCGCAAGCAATATTTCTTTGCTGGACATAAACTCCAACATTACATAAAGTTGCTTTTCGGTGTGTCGGGTATTCTTCTTCATGTTTCAAATTCGCGCGTCTAACTGTTCGAAACTATCAAATACAAATGTCACTGCTCGAACGCGCATGCACAGTCGGTAATATATGTAGTTCATAATTAGTTTGCATTTCAGTTGTTGTGATTCATTTCATTTGGATGATCAGTTGTTGGATCATAACAAGTGCAGTTACAGAATACCAAATATTGCACGAATTAATTGAAGATTTCGTACAAATCAGGTTCATAACAATTATTGTTATACTTAACAATTGATATGAACCAGTGCTTACAGCATACATAGCATTATCTACGTCAAAAATATTTTAGTATTTTAGCTTTTCTTATCATACATTTTAAACCTTATAATACCTTAGCTTATAGAATATGCATATATCCCCTATTCTGTTTGCTAATAAATAATACAACAAAAAACTATTTTAAGTTTTAAACTGTCAAAATTATGTAAACAGCAGGTTAGTCAGGTAATTCTTAATCAAACTATGTACCTGTACACTATTTTTTTGGATAAACCATTTTTGCACAGCTTTATACAGTGCACAACATTGTATATGTATAAAGAAAAAAAACAAACACGCAGACTGTTTGATACAATAATGTATTATACAAATTGTTTCTTTTTTCTGCAGTAGGTAGTATTCATGTTATGCATAAATTGTGGGTAGTTGACGTTCAACATAATAAATGGTACATGGTTAAAGACAATATAACGAGATATACAACATGATAATTACACCAAACACCCATTTTGTAGAAGAGTAATGTGGTATTTTCAAAAGACACATCACGTATAATATCCTATTTGCGCGTAGTTAAACGTCAACAGATGGAGCATTACACTATTAAAAGCATGAATATTAATACTGTTACCCTTTTCCCCCTCCCTTCCAAACAATACAAAACTTTTCTGTTGAATATAATAACTTCTTATTTATCTCAATTCAGTGCATTTTCTTCTTGAAGTTTTAACGGCTGTGTCGCATGGTGACGGAAACTGAATATCTTGGAGGAAATTTAGTATAATAAGACTTTACGCAGGGATAACAACAGAATATATCAGACAAGCTGTCAAAGTTTCTAGTACTTATTTGAGAATGAACATCAAATTAAAGCATCGCATAGACAGAAAATAATACTGCGTATACTAGATACGTCCGATGCGAAGGGTTTTAATAATAATAATAACAGTTTGTTAGTATATCGATCGGTTAACGTGACTGCGCCTCTGTTTACAATCTACAGCTTTTATTTAAAATATTCATTTTACCACTGCTTCCTGTACTATCTACCTAAATGTAGCTGTTTTAAAAGCTTTTGCTTGTTAAAAATTTTCATTCGGGCTTTCAACATTGAATATTGTGTTCGCTTATATTATATAAGAAAGGGCAAATTGTAAAACTGCATCCTTTCACAGGAATAAGATACTGTTTGGTATTCACATGCGCTTATATCTACTTGAATAAGGTGATGTGATGCTGCGCCATTACTAGATTTTTAATTATCTGGTAGCTAGGTAACAAGCAATTAAATTTACTTTTAACATAACGGGTATTACGACTGGATTTTTTGTTGAAAAAGGACAAGACGCGTTTGAAATGAAACGATAATTAAAGAGTATGACAAATGCAGAATGAATTCGTTATTTTCACTTATAGTATGTAATCATCCGTTGAAAATTCAACTCAAAAGGCCTGATAATCCAAGCTTGTAAAACTTTAGTTAGTTATTCAAAATAGCTAAAGTTTAGGTTTTTGAAAGACGGGGGAGAGTCAACGTTTTTCAGCGATTGAAAATCTTGAAAGCTCGCTGTTTTAAAATGTTCAGTTAAAAATGTTTATGGGGGAATTTTAGAGATACAAAATTACATTTTCAAGTTTCTAATAATTAGTAGTTTGAACAATTAACAGATAAAATATACAGGGTGCCCATTATGTATGGAATATAGTATATATCTCGGTAAATATGGACTTTATAAAAAAAATTGTTATATAAAAGTTGTTTAACATTTTATTTTCCATAATAAGATAGCATTCAATTGTTTTTATTTCAGAAAACAAATGAGTAATGAATAACACTTTAAATCTTTTTAAATAGCAATGTACCCTTTCATTAGGCTCATTTGACAGAGATTTTTTTTCTCTTTTCGATGACCTAAAATCACAATTAGAAGTATGTGGAATTTTTAATGAGCGTTATCCACATCGAGAACCAATCACCCAGTCAGTAGTTAGCAAATCCTTGAAACGGTTTAGGGAAACTGGCAATGTTAAAGATCTGCTGAAGACTGGTCCGCAGAGGTCTGCGACAAATGAAGATAAAAAGCTCGATGTTTTAATAGAAATCGCAGAAAATCCATACATTTCAACTCGTCAGTTAAGTTTAAACTATGCCGTAAGTAAAGGTTCAATACAGAAAATATTACATTCAGAAAAATTACATCCGTACAAACCGACTTTATTGCAAGAATTATCCGAAGATGACTACGATCGTGTTGAATTGAATCAACAACAATCCAAATTTTCTTAATAATATTGTTTTTATCTGTCCAGGCTACGTTTTGTTTAAATGGAAATGTAAATAGGCATAATTGTCGATATTGGGCCGCTGAAAATCCCCATTGGATGATCCTAAATCATACCCAAACACCACAAAAATTAAACGTATGGGTGGGAATTTGTGCAGATCACATAATTGTACCTTTCTTTATTCGTGGTACTCTAACTGGTGACCGTTATTTGCAATTATTGCAACAGCAAATTATTCCAGCTTGCCAAGCAAATCTTGATGATCTTTGGTTTCAACAAGATGGAGCACCGCCTCACTATCATTTAGATGTACGCCGATATTTAAATGTGGTATTTCCGGCCCGTTGGATAGGCAGAAGAGGGTCTGGGCAGAAGATCTCCGGATCTTACACTTTACGATTTCTTCTTCTAGGGATATTTAAAATCAAAAGTGTATACAAACCGACCCCAGAATCTGGCCGAATTAGAGCAACGAATACAAAATGAAGCTGCAGCAATTTCTCCCAGATCGCTCAGAAATTATTTTCAAGCTTTTCGTGATAGGTTGGGCCACTGCCATGCAGTTAATGGTGAACATTTTGAACACTTATTGCCATAAATACCATTTTATTGCTAATTTCGTTTTGTCTTCAAGGTTTATAAGAGACGTACATAATTTTCTGTTCATTTGTTTTATTTTGTTTTTTGTTCATTTGTTTTGTTTTGTACATTATGTAGATGCACATCTGTTTATTTTAGGGTAATAATTCGAGATACTTTACGATTTCGGATATCTAGATTCATGTTATTGGTGAAATTAACTTAATAAACATTTTTTACGTTTTTTTCAAAAAATTTCTGATATAAGGGTACTAAGATTTTAGGTTATCGAAAAGAGAAAAAAAATCTCTATCAAATGAGCCTAATGAAAGCCTAAATAACACTTTAAAAAAATTAAAGTGTTATTCATTACTCATTTGTTTTCTGAAATAAAAACAATTGAATGCTATCTTATTATGGAAAATAAAATGTTAAACAACTTTTATACAACAAATTTTTTTATAAAGTCGATATTTACCGAGATATATACTATATTCTATACATAATGGGCACCCTGTATATTAAATATCATTCCCTGGTAATATGTACCACAGTTGGCATCAGACCTTAGCGATGTCAGATATGTCAATCAAGGAAAGAAATCCAGAGTGTTAAACGGATTTAAAATGCTAAAAATGGTAAAAAACTTTAAGACAGTTAACAGTTAAGAAACAAACAAATAACCAAAATAGTATTATCAAATCAGAATTCCATTAAATATATATTTAAAAAATTGAAAAAAAATTTATACGATATCCACATAAAAGCTTACTTAGCTTCGTAAAAACGAAGGTTTTTCAAAACGATAATACAGGAAAATATTCACCTGAATATACCAGGAACCAAAATTTCTAAACTGGAAACAGTGTAATTAGATTTTTTTAAACAATAAAAAGGAATTCACAGTTCACTCATATCGATTCCTGAATACGTTTTTCACTCCCAAGCAGCTTCCAAACCGGAAGACGCATAAAAGCAATAGTCTCACCAAACCAATCCCCAATCTTATAAATAAATTAATTAACAAAGACCAAGACAAAATAATTTATTTAATCAAATATAATATATAGAAAATAAAATGACACAATTTTCGATGGTTTATAACTAGCAAATGTTTGCAACTAAGACCAGGGCTGTATTTGCGATAAACTCCTAAGAAAGGTTTAGTAAATTTTTAGTTTATTAAATAATAGATTAAATGTTCACGCCCTACAAACTATAGGTGGCATAACCTAAAATTCACTACTACCAATGTTCAATAAATAATAATCAATAGCGAAAGTATCGAATGTAAGAAGATTTAATCCGTATTGTTTAAAGCAGAAAACAAGAGTCTAAAATAAAAAAATATATTTCTGTGAATTTAATTAGATGCAATTAAATATGCAGTCACAATGCACAACTGAAGAATAACTTTTAAATTGTATTTTTAAGCAAATGTCACAAATTAGTATAAAAACTGATGACGGAGGAATATTTTGAAAAGTAGCAATAGAACACAACGGAAAAATGCTATGGTCAAGAATCTGGGAACTAAAGGTTGGGAAATTGAAAAATAAGATTGAAAATGGTTGCAAGCTAGGGAATTTTAGATTTTAAAAGCTTTAAAAGTTTGAAAATATTAAATAATGAAAAAGAATATTTTCAGGTGAAAATAGCTTTTGCTTTCACGTCACTCGATCTTTAGTGTTTCAAAGGTTCAGAGTTGTAAGATTGTTTAAAGCAAGATAAATTGGATTTTCCACTGCAGTACAAAATGTGTCATGTTATGCGGTTCTCTTCATCAACCTGAACAATTTTTAAATGGGCCTCGTATGGCTACCGTCTACGCTAACACTTGAAATTGAGGTCAAAGTCACATTGGGTAACTATTGGTTGTGCTTAGAATCAGCTGATTTTACGAAAAGCTCCCCAATAATTTAAACAATGTTAAAACTGTTTCCAACTCGCTATTGCCTACAGTAACTCGTTACAAATGAGGTCAAAAATTACATGAAGTAACGGTAAAGAGATAACAAAGTGTGCTCTTAGAATTTGCTATTTCTTGATATGTAACTGTTCCAGGTCACCTGAGGGAAACCCGTGCAGGTGAAGCTTTGCTGAATATTCATGGTTAGAGCAACCGTACACAGAGAAAAATGTATTTAAATTTCATCAACAATTGTGTGGTATTGTAAAACAAATTGGTCTTAAAAAAGTGACAGGGACAATTTGTGTAGAATTATAAAACAAGATTGTGTCATTTAGTTTGTCAAGATTTTTTAAATAATAATGTTTTCAATTTTTTGTAAGGATGTGTATAAACTCAAATATAACATTTTGTGGAAGTCAATAGTAATTTTGTAGAATCAAATGAATAGTTGTCTATAAGTTTCCATAACAAATTGTGTTACTTATTAAAACAGAATGTGTAATGTTGTTACATACAATTTTATACAAAATTGTACAATTGTTACGCTAGTTGTGCCACAATTGCTTAATAGTATTTAACACAATTACTTGTTCACATTTATACAAATTGTGCAATACTCTGGCACAAATATTCTATACAGAAAGTTAGGTATCACAAATAAAATATACATTTTTACATATATTAAGATATATATAACTAATATGTATATAACTATACAATGTATAGTATATACAGGTATAACACTGAAATTTCCTTTTGCTGTCGCCTGTTTATATATAAATCTCGAATTTACATTAATAGCGACAATTACAAGTGGTGATATTTATAAGATGCCATCCATAAACTTTGCGAAACACAATAATCAGTAGCAAGCAGTTTGAACACTGGATTATGTTTCATTCAAACAAAATATTGTAGTTTTCTAAACATTTTTTACAATTATACTTCAACATAATATGCTAGCTTATCCTCTACAACATTGTTCCAAAGAATGCAGAACTAAATCTGACTGTGTTAAATAGTTGTCGTACGTTCCTGTTAGACAATTCAGTAACGAAAACTTACACAACGCTGGACAATACGATTCTACAATTATAATATAAATTTCTCCAACACCGTTTTGAACAATATTGTGCAAAGCTTTTATGAAGTATTTCTCTCTGGTAAGCTTAGCTGACTTACAACTCAACCGGTTCAGGAAAACGGACCTTCCTTTTGAAGCTTGAAAGTAACTGCATAAACATTCTAAACTATATGCAACTGCAATTTAGATAACTTTTCGACTTGAAATTTGCATTCCACGGACAAAAAAGACGAACGGGCTAAAATTGTTGCAATATTTGGTAACAGACGGCTTACTAAACATCTGGAAACATGCAATCGCTGTTTTACTAATATTCCACATTGCACTACAGGTCTGACGAGATATCATGGCTAGTCAAAAGACTTAATTAAACTTATGCTAAAGGTAATTGTCTGATTAAAAAACACGAGAGGAAAATCATTCAACGATGAATTTGCTTGCTGAGCAGATGTTGACACAATCATTAAACATGAGTAACCCAAATGAGTTATTTGTGTTACGAATTTAACTGTCTGAGATTTATTAGATGGACCTCGTATGTATTATATATAATATTTCAAATTCATTTCCTGTCCTTAAAATTAATAAAATTTCAAATGACCCCGTATTGTAATAATCATCTAGAACTAAAATAAAATCTAATTCTCAAGCTTTGCATTGAAATTAATACAACTCTGTATTGCAATACATCAAATTTTATTTCTTTATATTAAAGTAAATATAAAAAGTAAGCTGATCTTCAGATTTATTTATGACCCATTTAGCAAATATTGATTGTATTTCATCTAACTTATTATAGATATAACAAAATTAATAATTTTTTTGAGAGCAAACAAGTTTTATTCTAAGAATTCATTTAAGTCAAAATGAAAATATCGAACATAGAGATAATATTAATTTTTTTGTCAATTTAACCGTGACATGAACCAAATGTCGCAGAATTCTCGGTAAACCATTACTTCGGTGAATATATGTTAAATAATGTTTATTTCTGCTCATCTAAAATTCGAATAAAAGTCGAAATGAAAATATTGGACACAAAGATAATATTTGTTTTTTGTCATTAGTTAATCGTGACATGGACTAAATGTTTCCGAATTTTCGATAAACCATTTCTTCGTTCAATTCATGCAAAAGGATGTTTATTTATTCTCTTTGTAAAATTAATGTTGCACGACGTTTAAATAAATTTTGATGTTTAAACTTTGAAGTGTAGAAATTTGTTTAAATTAAATGATGATTCAACTGAGATTTACCGTAGCGTTATACTAATATGCGCTATGGTATGTTTTCAAGCATTTGAAATTTATTCTACGGCAATTGTTTAAAATCTGTTGAAGCGTGAAAAATATTGTTAAAAATTAAACAAACTCCTGCTGTACTGTCTGAGGGCTATTTTCAACTAGTTTTGAAAAAAGTGGTCGGATGTGCACAAGTGAGAGCCGATTTCCCAAGATTTTCTAACGTAAAAGTCGTTAAATTCAAAAATTGAATTCTTTAAATTTATACAATTTAAGTCAGGTACCGAATTTGATAAACCCACTCACCAAACATTCCTAAAGTGAGTTTAAAATAAATTCTGTTCTATTTTTTCTACAAGTTAGTGTGTAAATTCGGGTAACATCACATTCAAAATACTACACAACGAAACTACAAACCGCTAAAAATAATTAAAAAAATAATATGAAACCTTCTAATTTTAAACAAAAAAAATTAGATCGCTGAAATCCTGAAATTTAGAGGTTCAGAGACTTTTAAAGCTTTAAAGATTACAATCTTTAATCTTAATCTCTTACATCAGAGCCAGAAAGAAAAGTTTGTAGGACGTTCTTCTCCTGAATGTCCTTAAAGATGAAAAACGTTTTTAATGTTTACAAAGCTGAAACTAAATCTTTCGAAATTCTGAAACTTTGACGCTTCTAAAGATTTTGGAATAAAATGTGTTAATTATTATTAAGTTATTATTTATTTATTATGAATGAAAGTCCATTCCTTCAAGCACAAAAACAACATTTTATAAACTTTCTTAGAAACATATTCACAGATTTTTTAGAAAAGTACTAACACAAAAAATTGTTTTACTGGAAACTGTAAAAAAGTATCAAACATCGCTTCTGAAATTTTATTAAAATTTATTTTCTCTTGTTGGTTATGTCACATAACCAATCCAGAACTAACAATTCCAAAAGGAAAAATCTCAAGTTTTAAAATTTCAAGTTTACACCGAACATGAAAATAAACCTGAAAAACATTTCTGCACTTGAGTAAAACCACTTTTGATGAGGTTGCCATCGTAAAATCATTTCATATGCACACTATATACTTGAAAAGCTCTTTAAAAAAACCGAGAAAAGTTAGAGTAACACTTGGAGCATGAAATTTAAATACCGAATTAATACCAGAATATTTAAAATGCAAAAAGGATCCCTTCCATAAAATAACACGTATTGTTCCTGACGTTGATTTCCTATTTAATTAACCCTTCTTCATAACCTGAAAATGCTTTCATTTTATTTGGGAAAGTTTTGCAAATTTGCCTGTTGATGGGAAAACAAAAAATTCCCTCATCTACTTCATCTTTAATAAATATGTTTCTCGAGGCGAGTTTGTGTGTGTGGTACGAAAATTTAACGTTTCATGAAAGTTAATACTTCTTTAGAAATTGCGGTTCTGAAATTTCTTGCAGCAAGAGTTTATTATAAACTCTCGAGTCAGCCAGTACATGTGAAGTTCTCTCTGCAGCTTCGCTAGCAAAGATTTGTGTTTCAACTTTTTGAAACTTTATTTTAGCTTTAAATGTCAAAGCGTGGAAGGAGATAAGAATTTTGCCATTTCTGAAAAATTACTTCGGTTTTGTTGTACCCGAATAAAAAATTAATTTTAGTTGATTTATTTTTTCTGGAGAATTGTAAACTTTTAAATATAAATAAAAGAAGAAACTAATTTTTCAAAGCGCGAAGAAAGTTTTTAGATAAAAGATTGCAAAGACGAAGAGAATACGAGGTGTTCTATTCTTTCTGTACTTCGAAAATATTTTGTGAAGAAATTAATTAAATATTTTGGGCACGGTAGTGAATTACAAAATAGTGCAATTGGAATTTTTTCTAAATGGGGTAGGACGGGTCGGTAAGTAGGGGATGTTTGCTAAATAACTCATACGGGATATTAAGATTAAGATTTTAACTGGTTTTGTTTGGTTGAATTTATTCAAATAATGGATCATGCGAATAAAAAGAAGTACTTTCTTGTACTTAAAAAATTAATTAAAAAATATTGTTTTAATGATTAAGGCAGAGATGTATATATAACAGAAGCAAATGCTTCGTTTTATGCACATGACGCAATCACTCATGGACACTTAGAAGATTGTAATCACACAACGAACGTTGTATATTAGACAGTTCTCCAATAAATTAACCTTTTGGCCGTCATGATTTGATGGGATTTCCCTAGTAAACTAAAACCATAGATTAGTTGTACACTTTTGAAATAATATAAATACTTAACCTCCTTTAAAGAAAACAGCAGGTGAAGGCATTTATTAGTAAAAATGTGATGTGATATTTTTTTATCAATGTGATACCTGCCTGTTGTATCATACAGATAGCAAATGCTCGACCGCAGACAACGATAGTAAAAATCAATCACGGAATCAATCTTCTTCTTGTGGCTAACTAATGAACACTTAAAAAGATTGGTTCACATCACCGCTGAACATATGTTTTTTGTTGGTTTCCTTAGTACAATCACCAAACTGGTGTTTGATAAAACAGATCAAAAGATAAATCCAAAGAGTAGCGAGATATCTTTTCATATTTACTAACCATTTTTAAAACAAATATTTTTATTCTTAAGTACTAATGGACAAAAAAATAGATTTGTGTTTTATTATAATAGTATGACTGGACTAGATAGGGTTTGCTTAACTCCACTATCTGGGTTTTAAGGATCTTTAAGTGTTAGCAATTAAATGCTTTACCACCAGTTTTTAGAGTCAATTTAGAATAAAACAGCAAGAAAACTGCGTCAATGCGACGATAAAGCCCTTTAAGAAGAGATATATATCATCATACTTTGCGACTAACAGAACAATATGTCTGCCTATAAAGCTACATAGCCTATTCTCAAATAATAAGAAACTTTTGTAAGAAGTTTTAACCCTTGAAACATTAATTAAAAACCTAAAAACCAAAGATTGTGCAGGTAGATTATGGAATTGTGATGAAAAGTCATAGAGTCCATTACTATCATTATTTCAAAATTATTAAATTCCGCTACAGAACTTTTAAACGCGAGAATAAAAAATGTGTTTTCTTCGATCAATCCACGCTAAAGGATGTTCCTTCTTCTTTTGTGGTCCATTGCTTGGGGGAAAAAGACAACACAAATCTATGTCAAACTAATATATTCACTTTGAACTTGTAATTCCAATCTGTCATAGTAATTGGAAATTTGATCGAAGTTATAATATTTTGTTAAATTTAACAATTCCTAATTCCTTAAATTCCCTAAATTAATTAATAAATTTGATAAATTAATTAAATTCCTACCGTACAATTTGAGTTATGTAATTCAAGCAATTTGGCTATTTAAAACATGTTTGAATTTTGAAGTGTTGATGAAAGTTAAAAAATTCTAGTAAAGTGAGATTTACCTTATCGTACGGACATGCACATAATAGTGGTAAGCGCTGAAATTTTTAAATCCACTTTATGCGGCGATTACATAAAGTTTGAATAGCTATTACAAGTTAAGTAAATAAATCGTTTGAGGGTTATTAATCTATCTCAGTTGTAATCATTTAAAATTTTTGAAGTTTTAATAGTGGTTGAATTTAAGCAAATTCAAGTTAAAATTTAAATAGTTCAAACTTCAGTGACTCCCCTGGTTAAGGAAAATCTGAGAAAAGCGTTTTATTCATCATTTGTCGTCTGTTTTGTGTAAATAACAAAATTTCTGTGCCAACGGTTAATATGAAAAAACTTTAATTAGCTATACAAACGTTGGGTTTTCGCAGTATAAAGTAAGTCTTATCAGATAAAGCCTACCTTTGTTGTAATTTATTTATAGGTGGGGTAGTTTGTCCTAATTATAAATTCCCATTAAAAATTTGAAATTACTACGAAAGAGTGGAATTAGCAAGGTGTTTGGTATCGCGCCAAAAAAAGTAATAAAATCTACAACTGTAGAAGTATAAGCGGACAAGATATAGTAAAACACAGCGTTTATAATTTGGTTTTAATAATACATTAGTGACCATAAGATAAGAGATTTTTTGACTTGGGCAAGAAATTTGAGTAAAAGCAGTTTTTTCGGATTTGCTTTCCTTTTAATTTTTTCGTAAATCCTGAGAATGTCAAATAATCGCTCTCGTGATTTTGTTAACTACAGCAATTAAACTTCAAAGTTACTCTCTACTGGTTGATAACATTTATTATTTTGACGGTACAACTATTTGGTCGAGATTCAAATTTTTAAAAAGATGATAAACAAAATAAAATGTTTTTCAATTAAAAGTGCATGCGACATCTAATGTCATATTAACGAGTTAAAATTTATGCTGGAATGAACAAATTAATTAATTTAATAAAATTAATTTTACTTGATTTATAACAGTTTGTAGTTTGAATCGAGGTGTGTCTATATATATGTAATATAGTTTTAGTTAGCTGAAATCTAAATTAAAGGTCAAACATACTGCTGTGATTTTCAGCACTGATAATTGAATATGCCATTTGCGTTGCCTATAAATTTAGGGGTTTAGATTGAACTTGCCCAAATATTATCAAAAATAAATTAATTGTTGCTTAATAGGTAAAGGATACACTTTACATCACTTGATAATAATAAGAAGTAGCTCTTAAAGGGATTTCTCACTTAAAAATAAAAAATTATTTCAACATTAATATACCATAGCAATACGTAGAAGGTTGATTTTATAAATGTTTTGAATTGATTATTTTGCGGTTTTTTGCTACGTCGACGATTCAATGATTTAGCTTATTGTTTTAAACAATTAATTGCATATAACTAGCAGACAGTCGAGTTAAATTACAAATTATTCCGATCTTTAAAATACACAAAATTTTTAATTTAGATCATTATAAAGAGAACGATACTGGAGAAAGACAAAGAATGGAACACCCGCTATTTACATAAACTTGAATAGGAAGAACAAGAAAAATTTGCAATTGCTTTGAAGAATACTATTAAATCTAGTTGAGAAAAAAACAAAGGTTTGACTTACTGGCGCACTTTAAAGGAAACTAAAAGAGTTATAAATAATAGCCTTGCAAGAAAGAAAAGAAAACACTGCAATAAAAAAATTCAATGTTTTTATGGGTATTTTAACGACGACGTCGTGTTGGGAATTTGAAAGGAAAGACATAATTAGCCAAACCATGTCAATATTCCATTGGCGTTGACGAATGAAAAGCTATTTATCACGCCTTGTGGTATAGAATTATGTATCTATTAAATTAATTGAAAAAGGCCTAGCGGTTTATGATTTAAAAATATCTTGATGTAGGGTGACGGCATTAAAAAAGATATCAGTAACGCAGTTTTTATTAAATTATAACCTGACAATATTGTTTCGACAGCTAAGCTGTCATTATCAGAGGTAATATAAATATAAACAAATACACGGCTAAGGTAAACACAAAAAATAGGTAACTAGATAAAAATGTTTTTTATATTTATTTTTTGTATTTACCTTAACGACGTGTTCGTTTATATTTATATTACCCTTGATAATGACAGCTTAGCTGTCGAAACAATATTGTCAGGTTATATTTTAATAAGTACTGTGAAACTTTTTACTAATCTTTAATTATTTCATGATTACAGAGTTCCACAAAATAAGGCTGGAAACAATAAATAAAACGCTTTCATTTAAATTCTCTCTACAAATATTGTGGATAATCCTTCAGTTTTTTTTGAGATCGCTCTACAAAATATTCAAATTTTAATTTATTAACACTGTGGCATTCTTTCGTGTGGTATTAGTATACAGTGTAATTCACTTCTCACCTTCACATTCCTATATCTTCCTTACTTGTTTTCTGATTGAATTCAAATTTCGATCAATTATAATACTACTCTTTAAAAGGGTTTCTTTTACAGCTTCTAAATAATTTTACTGCAAACCAGTAACCTGTTGTGATAAAAAATAAACACGTAAAATTGAAAACTTAGTAGGCCTAGTTTTATCGAGAAAAAAGGTTTAAAAGAATTGCTCAGAATCATAAAGATTTATAATATTACAAACGAAATGAATTAAAATTTCATTGTTATCTCAATAAAGAGTGCCATGGATAACAAAAAGTTTATGAAAAACATAAAATATATGAAACATGAAAAGAGGCAATCTACCGTTGAAAACAAACATGTTTTATGTCTGGGAACCCATTTTAAATAAGAATATTAAATTCAAGAGGTGAGATTTGACTATTTTGTATTGGTTAAAAGTGACATGAAGCAAAACGTTCTAGAATTCTTGATAATTCTCTTTCTTCGCTAAACTACAAATAATGGGGTATGTTTTTCCCTCACGAGATTCAAAAGTAGTAGTTTCAGTTTGATACAGAATACGAGAGTCATTCCGTTTCCCAACTAGCGCAGCTAGGCCGCATAGCTTTTTCGCAACACCGATTGACGTTGTCCGTGGAGTTCAATTTTAAAAAGCAGCGTTTTAACAATATTTTAGCTTTTGCGTTTCGAAAATTACCGTATCGTAGTGCTTATGGCCTTAACCTTTAAGTGGAAATTAGACTTTTCTTGTTTTCCGCTTGGCGTTTAATGCCTATGTGGGCAAGCGATTCAAAAATTAGAACTGAAATCTGCCCCTTAGATTTTGAAGGATTTTTAAATCCGTTATGTAGGGTAGATTAATGTTTTGCTCTTCGGGCGGCAATTTTAAAGTGAATAGAATTTTGGTGTGACAGGATTAATTTGGATAACGAATGTGTTTCCTAGTAAATTACTAAAAACTGTTATTTTAGAAAGGGATTCCTATTTAAGCTTGCTTTGTAATCCTATTTAGGAGTATTGTGTTTAAACAAAAACGGGCATATTTTTTGTACTCATAGTTCATTAATCTTATTCTCAATCATTTGACGATCAATAAAAGTTAACTATTTGCTATAGATTGGCACAACAAATTGTTTACAGTTAATCGTTCAATATAAATAAGATGGATTTATTTTTCCAAATTGTAGATGCTATTTGAAAAAACTTAAGCAATAATAACAGACAATTTGAGTGGCGCCCTGTATAAATTTGTTTATTTATTCCTGTGTTTAATCTGAAATTAGTGCATGTTTGTGATGAACACCTACGACAAATTGAAATCCTTTTAAATTTTTGATATTAGGTATTTTTTACGCCTATTCGTGTTTAATTTTTGTGATGTTACAATCTGTTTTGTAAGACTACACTTCTGTATTTTTGACGGATGCATTGTATAATCTGTAGAAATGTCATTCGCTTTAAATCCGTCTTATTTAATATATTTAGTATATTTGATTGGAGCCACAACAAACAGGCGCAGAAAAATGCACGAAATTTAGTAAGCACAATTAAACTAAAATAGCATTTAGGTATCTGGTATATTACAGTTTTAGGTCTTTTAGAATGAGCATCATATAAAAAAAAGCCTTTTGAACTGAACGTAAGAGATAATTAAATTTAAAAATCAATACAGATAACAATAATAAACAATTTGGCGCTTATTCGTCTCAATATGGCGTCGTTCGTGATGCTACAAGTCCGCCAGCATGGCCTGGCTGATTAAATGTTGTCCTTCTGTATTCCATTGTATATTATTGCCATCCATTGCCGGCTATTGTCGTTAGAGTTTCAACAATAACTGTTTATTTCCTCGGAAAAAATTAATTAAAGCAGATACATATTTAAATGTTTAATTATCAAAATGTGCATTCGTCATTGGACGTGAGTGTAAAGCGTACCGAAATTATTGATGAAATTATTCCGAAAATTTATAACTTTAGAAAAATCGAAATTTCAGTTTTCAAAATTTTAATAAATTTGAAATTTGAAAATACTAAGGTCATTCTGCTGCATTAAATGATTATATGGAAATCCGCAGATAAAATCAAGCAATAGTGGCGCCAATTTTCCACTACTAACAAACCTGCCACGAAATCTTAATGTAGATAACAAAGGACATTAAATTTACAGCTTGTCTCAATCAATGTTTACTCGTTCTGTACTTGGTCGCATGGTACATATGAACAAAATAAATTTTCTGAGAGCTTTTAATGTTTAATATCAACCACAATTATACTTTTAACCTAGTGACACTCTCAGTCCCCCAAACAAACACTTCCAATTGCTTTGAACCAAATTTATATATTCTACTATTTTTAAAATTGAGATTTTAATTAAGGTTAATTAATCTACATAACTGTGATATAGCTTGATGAAAATAATTTTAATCTTAAGTCGGATTTGTAAGCTGTGTATGAATACGTGGAAGTCAATGAGCGTTCTAATTTAAACCTAACATTCGCCCAGGAAAAGAAAATGCATTTATTTGTACATATGTAAATGACATTATTAGCACTTACACAATTTTAAGAAGTTGCCCATCACTAAATTCAGTAAATTGGTACGTACCTGTAACAAAGTAAAGAAACGTTAATGTGTACTCTATCAATAAGAATAAGAAAAATAGATGTAATATTGTGATTGTAATGCGTGTTGCTCTTAATCTTGAAATATTTCTTAACCGCAAATATTTAAGGTTTGTCATCTCTAAGGTTTGTCAAATTTCATATCGTAATCTCGAATTGGAGACGAGACTTACTTTTAAAATACTCTACGCTTGATTACAGGTTTCGGACCTCTTGGTGCAAATTCACTGAATCTAGCCGTTTGAAGTTTAGCAAATTTTAGTTTAGTTAGTTTAGTTTTCGGCGTAGTTAAGCTTTCTATGCTCTTCTTAGATACTCAAGATTTGAAGTCTACATATTCTATTACGGATTTTCAATTCGGGTCCTTACACGTTTCAACTTTAGTGTTTAAAGCACCTTGGTCTTGAATAGAGTCAGTCGATTGTTTGGGGTTTTTAGATCCATCTGGATTTTTACTACTTCTAAGTAATGCGATCGTTACATAATTTGTCTGTTGTTCTAAACAGAATATAAAAAATAATAATTTTTTAAACTATTGGATCCTCCAATTTTTTGTTACACATACTATTTGTAGTCGACATAAAAAAGGCTGACATCAGTATTCAGTAATCTAGCGTGAATCCCCATGATACATTGTTTTGATAGGTTGTCAGTGTTCATTCAATTGCTATATATTTCTTTGGCATTGCACTTTACATTTAAAAGTTCACATCTTAACTAAAATTTAAGATACTAATGAAAATTTGGCTTGTATAAAAGCAAAAAGCTACCCTTCTACTATACTTCAAAAGCAGGAGTTCTTCAAAACAACTTACAATGCTTCTTGATTGATGCTTTTGAAATCATCGACCTTACAGAAATGTTGTCTGAAATTTGGAAAAGCTCACCCTACCGCGAAGGAAAAGGAATTCAAACTACTATTTTAATACTAGTCCCAAAAGTGTTGGAATTCATCTTGTGCAGTTTGATACGTGCTACAATATCAATATAGAGCGTTTTGAAAAATATACAAAGTAAAAGATTTGTTGGAACATCAACCTATCTATTGAATTGATGAATTGATTATAGTCAGTATGTCCTTATAAACCAAGGCATGCGTATTGTAGTACCCAAAACGAAGGAAAAAACTTAGTCTACAGGAACCAAAACGACCTCATAATAAGAAAGCTATAGTATTTTATAACATCTTCTATAAAATATTCCAATAGAAGTTACCATCAGCAAGTAGGTGTAGGAGTCATGAAAAGTGACAGCAAAGCGGATGGAATGAAGTTTAAAACTAGTTCTTTTATTGCTGGGCAAAAAATCATGGAATTCATCACGTCATTTGAGTAAGCCTTTCAGTCACATACATGATTTTATTCTTTTGTTAAAAAATATTTTATATCTTTTATTTTATTGTGTAAGCATAGTTAGCGTTGTGACCAATCGCCGAGACGTGGTAATTCAATTCAATTTTAACTGTATCGGTCCTTTTCGAAAATTTGTTAATTTAATTTCAGCTTTTTTTTCTAAAATTCTTAGCCTGGGAAAGTTAAATTACTCACACAGCAAGGGGAATTGACTAAAGTACATCTAACAAGTGAACACTTTATTTCCAGTAAAATCATCAAAATTCATCTTTGGTTTATTAGTAATTGAACACTTTAAATCTCATTTTGTAAATACAGGTCATAATGCAAGTCCAAAACAAAGTTCTGATTCTAATTTCATTTTTTATTCTATTTTTTACTAAACAATTTTAATAGTCCATTCCAACTACTTTATCAAAATTGCTTTCCATTTAGTTTTCCTTTTGAATCAAAATCTATCGTTAAGTTAGTTCTTGTCGTGCTTTGGAAATAATTACAAGTATTAATTTTTCAAATTAGTTTGTTTAAATTATTTTATTTATTTTATTTTTTCTTTATTTATTTAATTATCTTATTATCTTATTGTTTGTGAAATTAGTTTGAAACAAGTTTTAATTCCTTTAGTTTGTGAACAATTTATTTGTTATTGTTTTACTTCTATCAAATAATAATAAAATTGTCGTTATTTATAAATTGTAAAGTATGTTTATTTCTTTTGGATTACCTCTCTCTGTTTGTTGAAGTAAAGGATCAAAGATAAGATAAGTAAACTCTTAATTTCTCTAGCTCACTGATTACCAGCGGCTGTACCAACACCACCTACATAACAAGGCCTACCAACCACATAGTGACGTCATGGCAAAGAGACAAACCGCGAATCTTTTATTTCTTATTTAACATTCAAATCTTAGCTAATAGGCTGCCTTATTCCATTAAAAATACAATATTTCCCAGAGTATTAATTAAGAATGGGTTTTTATTTGGCAGGAACCTATTTTCGTATGAAAATACTGCCATAAATATAAAATACTAACTTGTGTTTATTATGTATTTGCAATTAATTATCTTTAAAATAGAAATTTTGTAGTAGTTAGGCTAAGTCGATGGTAATCGCAAAATAACTCAGATAATAGGAATCTTAAGTGAAATGGCGGTGACAGCGCGTAAATAATCAGAAAATCAACGCTCAAGTTGCTATTTCGAGGTTAGATTGTTAGGTTACATACTTAACAGAAAGTTTTTATAATTTTCTAAAGAAAACCCCTGGGTCGCGAGGATCTTGGGTGTTTTAAATTTACTAAACCTCCTTTAGTAAGTATAATTTCTACTGTTAAGACGCCAGAGTATCAGGTATATTATATCAAACAATTATTATACTTTTTAATAAAACTTGTTAACATCTTACGAAAGAGATAAAAAGCAAACCAAATAAAAGCTAATAACTCACTACAGAATAATTCGATTGCATACAATTTTCTCGGTGAATTTTATGAATCCACTTTCTTTGTGATTCGCCGACTTTCGGAAACTTGAACAAGTGCATTTTTTGTTCTTCATTATAATTGACCGTTGCACCGGTACACAATAACACCATCTTGTTTACCATTTTGAAAAACTTTATTAGAACTACATTATATTAATTATACAAGCTAATAATATGCTACACATATAAAAATTACAATACACCAGTCAACACAATTGCACAATTGACATAATACTATTATAGTTTATTAGTACATACTGTCTTTTGTTTGCTTTTTGTTTTCCTTTTGTATGTGACGTTTACAATATGTTGTGAGACCTTAGTTATTTAGTTGTACCACAGGATATCCCCATGTCTGCGGTTGCTTCTTTTATTAATTAACCTAGCACTTCAACTCCGTTGGCCGCTGAGCAAGCCACCGGTCATCTTAAGGTCCACCAATAGGGTTTACAGCCTATCTAACTTGGGAACTGCGCTATCCGAAATAATAACTCAATGCGATTTTAAAACATATACGGTTAGTTAAGTAAAAACATTAAAATAAATAACAAAAGAAACATGATGATTTATGTATATTATTATGTGTACGCCCTATAGATGATCCGTAAATTAAAGCTCAAGCATTCTAATTAAACGTAACCGAGTTGATTATTGATTATTTGTAAGGGTTGTGTGTTTGTTAGAAATAGAAAGAAGTTAAAGCTCGATGAAAGCAACAAACGAGCTAAAAATGCTCCCAGCTGAATTAAATCGATGTTTAAACCTAAATTAACTGTAATCAAGTAGCAACGTCGGCCACTAAAACTTAACCGCGTAAGGATGTAATTAAGGAAAACTTTAACGTGTTTTACATCTTATCCGTGTCTCAGAGACAGGAGCGGAAACAGCCGTAAATTCCGCAAAACATTTATTTTAGCAGGAATGAATTTAGAAAGTAAAATGGATTGCAGATTCCGATGTGAATGATGCACTTATTTCTGGCGTTGTTAAGCCGACAATAAAAGCCAGATTAGTGGATTACACATCCCTATTTGTAACTGCCAACAGAGGGCTATTATAGATGCGCTTTGTAACACAAACGACTGTAATTTTTTATTTCGGAAGTATGAAAAAACACATATAAAAGAAAAATAAACAACAATTTTGTACCCTATAATATCGTGTCAAAAACAGTTTCCTGTGGGTGTGTGTGTGTGCGAGCCCGCGCGCGAGTGTGACATTCGTTGTTTAAAATTTTATCAGTCGAACTAGAAAAACGCATTGAACACATGACTTATTCAGGAGTTCTCTTTTGTAGTTTAACAGCTTCTATTACTAGTAATATCCGCGTTCTTATTGTTCGAATTCTAAATATCCATTTTCTCTTCCTTGCTACCTAAACAAGACAAGTCCCACGTTTCCGCTCGATATGTGGAGTTGATAAAAGTTCATCTCCGGAGACGTCTACACAAATATTTACACAACATTTTGCTGGAAGCAGTCATTTCGAGGAAGTAAGTTATTTCGCTATTTTGATTGGGTAAACTAGTAAAGAGTTCAATTTTAATGAATTAAGGTTCGATTGACAAGTTATATATAAATCTTCGTCATTTAACGCCGTTTGAAAGTTTAA
This sequence comes from Agrypnus murinus, assembly GCA_929113105.1. Taxonomy (NCBI): domain Eukaryota; kingdom Metazoa; phylum Arthropoda; class Insecta; order Coleoptera; family Elateridae; genus Agrypnus; species Agrypnus murinus. Next base: position 17,784,623 of record OV816028.1, on the reverse strand, counting down.
TTGAAAATCATCGAGAATTCCATCAATGTTAAAATTGAGTTTCTTGACCTCTTCAAAAACTTCGGTTGGATTATACACGGAGAACGAGAGAGGATGCCAAAAGGAATTTTTGTTTTTTCATTTTGAATGTTAGCTAGAAGGAAGAAAATTGTTGTTGTTTGACATTTACATGAAAAAGTGTTTTATGCAGCAAACAAAATATACAGAAAATTGCTGACTTGGAAAATTTGGGAGGAAAGGAAAGTCCATATTTTATCTACCTAACGATCACGATGTAATAATCAGGCTTGAATTTTTTTCATTTTATGCACGTTTATTTTGTGGATATATGAAACTGTAACTTTTGCAAATCATGTAGGAACATCTAATCTAAAAATATTTAAGTACAAGCATTGTGTTTTCATTCATTCATTCATGTATCTCGGTATATTTTTTACAGCCAGCGCTACCTAGCGTTAGATGACCAAAAGAGAGGTGAGGATCCGAACTTGAATTTTTTTTTTCGTATTTCAACAGCCAGCGCTACCTAGCGCTGGATGACCAAAAGAGAGGTGAGGATCCGAGCTTGAATTCTTTTTTCGTATTTCAACAAAAGCAACAATCAGTAAAAGCAGCAGTGTGTTAAGAGATCGTTAGTTAGTAAAGCTTACCCATTAGGGTAAGCAGTTGGCACCTAGTACAGTATATAAGAGAAGCGATGAATATTTGAACAATCATACATGTACTAAATGCAGCAAATTATTGCAACTTTGTCTGATTAATCAATGTCAGTGTTCCAACTTCCAAGATTTTGTGCAAGTTATAAGCAATACCGGAGAGGTTTACTATTTCCAAAATTGTAAAAATAATTACATGCTGTCATAGTACATTAATACAAAATAAATTTTATATATCTAACACAGATAAGTTACCTGAATGGCTTAGCACAGCCAATAGATGCTGCTCTTAATAACTTTTAATTTACTACTGCCAAAAATATGTTTAGTCATATTTAAAAATCAACATCAATATTTGACGCTTGACACTAGAATTATACGAAATCTCCATCGTTTAGTTTTTAAAAATTTAAAAAATCTGTAATAAGTGCTTGAAGAATATCTGATAAAAATGTCACTTAATATTCATTTACATTGAGTTTCTAAAGACATTACAAAACAGGGATTACAAATGTTTAAAAAGCCAAGAATACCTTATTTGAATACTATGTGCTAATCTTTTCTCTTAATTTTTTAAAAATAATAAGAACAGATATGATAGACTAATGGCCAGTTTTACAAATGTTGATTAAATAATTGAGAATCACACGTTACTGTAATAATTTTATAGGTAACATTTTAATTATAGCATAATATGAATTTAAGAAATTATTACTGTAAACCACATATTGTCATGTCATTAAATCTTATCAACAAAGGTGCTTTTCGAAAACATAATTTGCTGTAAATTTTACTAATTTAATTTCTTTTCATTCATTGATGTTTTTCAATTTATAACGCAACATATGTGACAACAACAAATTCCGTACGTTTTAATTAAAAGTGTAAATACTAATTGATTACGTACAACCTGAAAAGTGTGTACTAGTGTACTGATTTCAACTTGATTGAAACCACTAAAATTCGAGTATTCCTTTTCCATTCATCACCTACTATATGCCGACAATGATTCAGTTTAAGCTTAAGAGCTTTTCTTAATGTAGTTATGTAACCTGGTATAGAATAACCTACGGTTAAAAATGTATAAGCCTACAGTCTACACTTCATATTTCGTAGTCTGCTCTAAAAACATATAGAATTGTGGTATTCAGTGCCTGATTTTAAATCCTTCAAAGACAATAACTCCAATATAATTACTTAGACAGATGTCGATTTTGTTTTAAATGCGACATTCGTTATTATTTTACAGTTGGGTCATTCTTTCTGCCCCTGACTCAACCACCGGCTAAATCCAAAAATTGACGCAACTTAGAAAGGCCAGCGTGGGGTCATTTTAAAGCTTGAAACCTCTACTTTCGAATGTCACATGTCTTCTATATGAAAAAATTTATATTTGACCCCTAAAACAGGGTAAACACGTATGCAGTTCCAAATAAAAATTTTGACAGTTGAAAAAATTAGAAAAAGAAGTATTTTTAAAGCTTTTGTTAACGGCATCGCATTCTTCGTCTAAGAATACATAAATTTTGTCCACTGCGTTTTTTACTAGAGTGCTTCCTAGAGTAAAACTGCTTATTTTTACTGTATGAATACCAAAAATTACATGAATGAATTACAGACCGATTTAGAGCGATTTTGGAAATTACGGTTAAAGGTGTTTCCTATCTATGGGCTTATAATATTGAAACCTTCTAAAATGATGAAAATTCTCAAAATCGCTTTAAACCGGTCTCTATTTGTTTTTTCGTATTTATCGAGTAAAAATAAGCATTTTTTACTCTTATTATTATTTTTTCTATCTGACGTAATTTTTGATGAAATAAATGATAAACTTTCAAAAATGGTAAATTGTTGTTCTCAATTTTGCTCGAAATTGAAGCACTATAGGAAAAAAATGCAGTAGACAAAATTTATGTATTCTTTGACGAAGAATGTATGCCGTTAAAAAAAGTTTAAAAAAATACTTCTTTTTCTAATTTCTTCAACTTTAAAAGTTTTTTTTGGAACTGCATACGTGTTTACCCTATTTTACGGGTCAAATATAATTTTTTTTCATATAGGAGACTACGACATTTGAAAGTAGAGGTTTCAAGCTTTAAAATGAGCCCCCGCTGGCCTTTCTAAGTTGCGACAATTTTTGGATTTAGCCGGTGGTTGAATTCAGAAAGAATGACCCAGTTATATTGCGTAGTCTATGGTCTACAGTCTAGGTATCTAGTCTACAATTTATACTGTAAATGATAAAGTCTTTAAACCGTACTCTACAATCCACAGTCTACACTCTATAGTCTAAGCTTTCCAATTTACAGCCCACAGTCTACAGTCTACGGTTTGCAATTTACAGTCTGCAGTCTACTATAGTGCATAGAGTACATAGCAAACAGTCTATAGAGTATAGCCTATAGTCTACAAACCGTAGTTCACAGTCTACACTCTATACTTTATATCCCACGGTACAGAATCTATAGTCCACAGTCTATAATATACAGTCCGCACTCTACAGTTTACAGTATGCACTTTACAGTTTACAGTATGCAGTCTATAGTCTACAGTTTGCAGTCTACCGTCTGCAGTTTATTTTCTACTGTCTACGGTCAGCCGTCTACGGTCTACCGTATACAGTCTGAAGTCAACATAGATTCATAGCCCACAGTATACAGTGTATAGTAGCCTATAATCTACAGTCCACAGTTTACACCCCATACTTTATATCCTACGGTATACAATCTATAGTACATAGTCTACAATATACAGTTTGCAGTCTACAATATGTAGCCTGATAGTCTACAAACCCTAGCTACAGTCCACAGTCTACAATCTGTACTTTATATCTTCCGGCATAGCATATATAGTGCATAGTCTGTATTATGCAGTTTCCTGTCTATAGTCTGCAATTTACAGTCTAGAGTCTGTAATCCACAGTTTGCAGTCTACAGTTTACAGTCTGCAGTCTATAATCTACTGTCTACAGTCTAAAGTCATCATGGGTTTATAGCTCAAAATATATAGTCTATAATGTATAGCCTATAGTCTACAGTCCACAGTACATATATGCATAGACTATATACTGTGAGCTATGAACCATATAAATTGTAGTAGACTGCAGACTTTAGAGTGCAAACCGTAGACTATAGACTGTCAGCTGTAGATTGTATAGCGTAGACTGTAGACTATGGTTTGTAGACTTCAGGTTTTATAGTATAGACTGCAGACTAGATACTGTAGAGCATTGCAGCACTGTTGACTGTAAACTATAGGCTATACATTATAGACTATATATTTTGAGCTATAAACCCATGATGACTTCAGACTGTAGACAGTAGATTATAGACTGCAGACTGTAAACTGTAGACTGCAGACTGTGGAGTACAGACTCTAGACTGTAAATTGCAGACTATAGACAGCAAAGTGCATAATACAGACTATGAACTATATATGCTATACCGGAAGATATAAAGTACAGATTGTAGACTGTGGACTGTAGCTAGGGTTTGTAGACTATCAGGCTACACACTGTAGTATACAGTACACAGTGTAGTACTACAGTCTACATAGTATGTAGACTGTAGACTGCAAACTGTATATTGTAGATTATGTACTATAGATTGTATACCGTAGGATATAAAGTATGGGGTGTAAACTGTGGACTGTAGATTATAGGCTACTATACACTGTATACTGTGGGCTATGAATCTATGTTGACTTCAGACTGTATACGGTAGACCGTAGACGGCTGACCGTAGACAGTAGAAAATAAACTGCAGACGGTAGACTGCAAACTGTAAACTATAGACTGCATACTGTAAAGTGCATACTGTAAACTGTAGAGTGCGGACTGTGCGGAATGTATAGCCTATAGTCTACAGTCCACAGTACATATATGTATAGACTATATACTGTGGACTATGAACCATATAAATTGTAGTAGACTGCAGACTTTAGAGTGCAAACCGTAGACTATAGACTGTCAGCTGTAGATTGTATAGCGTAGACTGTAGAGTATGGTTTGTAGACTTCAGGTTTTATAGTATAGACTGCAGACTAGATACTGTAGAGCATTGCAGCACTGTGGACTGTAGACTATATATTTTGAGCTATAAACCCATGACGACTTCAGACTGTAGACCGTAGACAGTAGATTATAGACTGCAGACTTTAAACTGTAGACTGCAAACTGTAGAGTAGTCTCTAGAATGTAAATTGCAGATTATAGACAGCAAACTGCATATTATAGGCTATGCACTATATATTCTATACCGGAGGATATAAAGCATAGATTGTAGAGTGTGGACTGTAGCTAGTGTAAAGTCTATATAGTCTACAAACCATAGTTTATAGTCTACACTCTATACTTTCTAGCCTACGGATACAATCTATAGTGTACAGTTTGTAATCTACAGTTGACAGTCTATAGCCCGCAGTATGCAATCTGTAGTGTGCAGCCACCAGTGTACAGTCTGCAATATACGGTCTGCAGTCCCCAGTTTAAGTCTGTAGTCTACAGTCTGCTGTCTACAGTCTGCAGTTTATAGTCTACCGTCTACAGTTTACGGTCCACGGTTTATGGTCTATAGTTTATGATTTACGGTCTACGTTTTATGGTCTACATACACTTATCGATATTGATTACGAAAGCTAAATTATAAACAACTATTCTAGTAAAGTAGTATTACGTACTAATTTCATGATATTTGACATACGAAAAAAGGAATTCATCCACTCTATAGTTTTAAATAAGCTTATCTATGAAACTTCAAAGCGCCACGTTCGATTGGTTGCATAACCTCGACTTCAAAATTATAAATTTAAGTGATTTGTGTTTTATGAAGTTAAATATGGTTAATTATAATTTACATGCACAGTAGTACAATATAGTCGGATGAAAGATATCTGGAAAACTGATTTTTTCCATATAATTTAGTTAATTTTCCTTGTTCATTAATGATATGAGAGTTGATTATATACTTTTACATTTAAATTACGTTTAGGCCAAAGTTAATGTAAGATTTAACCTAAAATAGACAAGGTGTACTGTAATGGGGAGATGTGCAAGTATTTACTACCTTACCTTAACTTTAAATAGTAAAAAAATGTGTTTTCATGTTAACGAGATTCTTCAGTTGCATAAGTTTCGTGTATCTCAAAATTTTACAGCTCTTGATTAAATAATTTTGATATAGGTTTGTAAAGATGCTCCATTACCACATAATTGTAACTATGTTAAATCTAGGGGTTGCTTTTTATTAACGATATCAGTTAAGCAACGTGTAATTATGTTGTGGTTTTGGACTATACATTGAAATACTGTAATTGTTTTGCATTTTCATATTGGTGATGTCTAAAAACATAAAAAATGTTCGTTAGGATATTATGTTTAAATTTGTGAAGATAGGAAGGTGTGAAAAGGTTTTTCTTTAAATTATGTTAATAGAAGTTTTAAGGAGATAGAGATGCCATCGACATTCAAAAGAAGGTTGACTTTGTAATGAAAACATAAGTGTAATATACCTTTTAGATTGGGAGTTTTTTTATCGATAAGATTATCTAATTGGCGTTTGTGTTAATTAGAATTTATAAACAATAATTTGGTTATGTTAAATTGACTTGTCTAAGTTTATTTTGTTTTATGCAAAATTTGCATCACACTAATTTGTTTCGCCAAAATTCATATATAAACACGACCATTTTTGTAATAAATTCTTTCTTCTATTTAATTCTTCAAGAAGTACACAACCTTTTAGAGAGAATAATGTAATTTAGAGAATAAAGGTTATGTTTTAAGTTAAAACTGTAAACAAAGCGATGCCAAAATTTTGAAGTTAATATTATTTTTGTGAAACGTCAAAGTGTTTGAAGTTTTAAGAAAGTTCGATAAATCTAAGTAATTATTTAACAAGTGCTTCAAATTAATCAAGTGTTAATTTATTCTGTGGTGGAAATTTTATTAATTGCTAATAAAGAAAAACTAAAAACATTATGACTGGATTATAAATGTATATAACTTTAATGTATGAACTTTAATTATAAAATTAATCTTTGTACGACCATGCTATTATGGATTGTTTACCATACTTGGTTTTAGAACAGTAGGTTATATTTACTGGCTACTAAGCAAAAATGCGTCGCTAAGTAATTACTTACCGTTCTGTTTTTGACAGAACTGAACGGTAAGTAAATTATATGTAATTTATAAAATAAATGCATGATCTTTAGATGTCTCTTTCGTGAAAAAACATCGTTTTCAAAATAATTGGACTATTTAAAATGTATGTTTTTTATTTAAATTTGCTGTGAAAAAATACTCGACTGTAATTACACGAGAGGTCTTTTTTTGTCCGGATAAAATTGATTTTTTTAACGATAATTTGGTTGCTTGGTAAATTGACGATACAAACCACCTACGATAAAAAAACGAGTCCGAAGGACGAGTTTTTTTATCTGGTGGTTTGTAGAGTCAGTTTACCAAAAAGAAACCAAATTAGAGTTTAAAAAATCAATTTTATCCCGGAGAAAAAAACCTCGAGCATAATTCGATGAGATAATTTAATGAATAATAAAAAGGAATAACTAGGTAATTATGAAGAAGTCAAGAACACATTTATTAACTTGAAAATGACAATTATTAAAAACAATAATCAGGTTCGAGAAAGTTAGCCATGGAAGTTTAAACACATTTTATCCAGATGCAAAGTTAGGGCTAACTTTATCCGATGTCAAAGTGACAAATGTATCGCGGCTTATGGGATTTTTTATACATGAATTAAATTATCAATAAATAATAGTAATTACAAACGTATCCATGGTAACGACAAAAATAACGTGACATTCAAAAATAAAACTACAAACGTATCCATGAACGACAAAACTTACTTAATTTTATATAGGCAGTAGGATATACAGGGCAAAAATAAATTATCTTAAATCTATTTTTTGCCATTTTCAGGATATTTCCTTATTCGCTTCGCTCAGTCGCCAAACATTGTCGCCGATCGGTAAACTGTGCTTACTGTTCTTGATACTTAATATACTATTAGTTAGCACTAATAATTCCAATTAGTAGAGCCCTTAATGTGGAAATATTTGAAAGAGGTCAATGACATACTTTCTTGATTTCATTGTCGAGACGAATGAAAGCAGAGAGCAGATATTTGGGAATTTATAAAAAATACAGTTGTCAACCTTGTGGCGGCAAATATTTAAAAAATATTTAAATATATAAACGAGAGTTTTTAACAGTATAGTTAGATTTAATTTCTAAAAATTAAGAAAAACGATGATCCAAAAGTATTAATCTCCAAATAAAGAATATTGTAGTATCTTGGAATTATATAAAAAAAGAATTTAATGATAGAATTAAAAAGACAGAATTTACTAATCCAATTTTTGTATATCAAAATTTGATTCACTATAATATATTTAGCCGGAGCATTTACTTCAATTAAAGGTAAGGAAGTAGTGAATTGTTTGTGTATTGCATCTATATTACTTTAGTATCTGTGTCTACGAAAAAAAAACAAAACCACCCCGTATTAAAATATTATAACAATATGTACTGAGTGATTGTAACATCAGAAATAAGTAGGAATCTAAAAGCAAACGCTCGAGTAATTGAGAGCCACAAAGACCAATTTACAATACAATAAACACACAATAAAGCAAGATTGGTTGTTTGGGAGCTAGGGAGGATGGCTTTTGTTGTTTTTTAAAATTCAAATTCAAATTTTTTTAATTTGACAGAAGAATAATGTAAAGAAGAAGAATCTAGAAAAGATATTAAAAATCGTAACATAAACTGATTTGGAAATTATATCACATTCAATTAAAGGGATTTATCTGTTATGGATTGCAAATACGAGGGTGGTCCCAGAAGTACCCGACCTGACCAAGAGGTGGCGGTAGTTGTTTGAAAATATCACTGTGTTGGAAAGTACGCAGTCTATAAAGCATATGTTTCAAGTTTGAAAGCGCCACGTTGTTCAGTATTTGTTTGGCAGCCATCAATACTGAACGTTGTCAGTGAATTTGTGAAAATGGAGAAAATTGGTCATCGTTATGTGATACAATACTTTTATTTGAAAGGCCTCAGCCCAACCAATATAAAATCTCAACTGGATTCTAGTCTGGGTGAGTCTGCTCCTTCGTTTACAACAGTTAAATTTTGGGTAGCTGAGTTTAAACGAGGCTGTACGAGTTGCCAAGACGAGCATCGCAGTGGTCGCCCAAATGAGGTGACGACTCCAGAAATGGTGAAGAAAATCCACAAAGCGGTACTTGATGATCGCCGACTGAAAGTGCGCGAGCTAGCAGACATTACGGGCATTTCAAAAAGTGCGGTACATCGCATATTATCTGAAAATTTCGACATGAGAAAGCTGTGTGCAAGATGGGTGCCGCGTTTGCTCACACTCGAGCAAAAACAGTGTCGTGAAAATGTTTCAATTGAGTGTTTAGCGAAGTTTCACAGCAACAAAACAGAATTTTTGCGCCGTTTCGTAACAATGGATGAAACATGGGTCCATCATTTCACACCCGAGACAAAAGCACAATCGAAACAATGGACTCAAAAGGGAGAACCGGCTCCAAAGAAGGCGAAGACCGTTTCATCTGCAGGCAAGGTTATGGCGTCGGTTTTTTGGGATGCGCGTGGAATAATTTTTATTGACTATCTCGAAAAAGAAAAAACTACCAACGGCCAGTATTATGCAAACTTATTGCAACGTTTGAGCGAAGAAATCAAACAAAAACGGCCGCATTTGGCTAAAAAGAAAGTGTTGTTTCATCACGACAAATCCGTTATTGCAATGGCCAAAATTAATCAATTAAAGTTTGAATTGCTACCTCATGCACCATATTCGCCAGATTTAGCCCCCTCGCATTATTTTCTGTTCCCAAACTTGAGAAAATGGCTCAGTGGTCAAAGATTTTCCAACGATGAAGAAGTGATGTCAGCAGTTAATGGCTATTTTGAGGAGCAAGACAGTTCTTATTATAAAAAGGGTATCGAACTTTTTGAACACCGCTGGGAAAAGTGTTTAGAGCTGAAAGGAGATTACGTTGAAAAATAAATAAATCTTTTTCCAAAATTTTTGTGTTTTCTTTGTTGGGTCGGGTACTTCTGGGACCACCCTCGTACACTCCTAGATTTTTCAATATGTGTAACATTTTAAATTTCACTATGAAGGACTTCTTTCCAACTTTAATATTCAACTACATCTACACATACAGATCGTGGTAGAGCTATATGTACAATTTTCTGCACTGTATGATTCCATCGTCCTTCTAAATTGTTATAAACTAATATCTGTGCCAGTTCCTAAACAAACGAAAACAAATCAATATCATCAATAGAAAAGATCAATTCTGTCCCAAATACTACAACAAACCAAAAGTAACCAAAAGTCAATGACCTTAACATAAACAAAAATATTTGTATCCTCATCAGCGTTTCTTATCCTTATATTCTATTGACTTAATTATTTACCTGCATAAAAAATTTTTAGGATCCCTTTGTAATAACAACGGGAATGTTATTTTCTTTATCACAATATAAAAAAAGTAATATCTCTAAGTTTTTGTCTGAAACAACATGACCAAGTTATCTTGTTGAGTAAATATAGAGGTTATATAGGCTCGTATAAAAGAAAATTGAATGCGTGTGAAAATCCCATTTCAGGATATAGAAATGATGTAGTCTTGTAATTTCGTTATATGGACACATCTCAAATTTTATTGACTAACAGCTTTTGCGAATAAAATGTAAAAATTTTATCTCCTCTGGGAGGATCGCTTTACAGGAGACCGACCATCTTTTACCACACGTAATTGAATTTGATTTTTTATTCTGTAAATAAAATTTTCTTGTTCATAGATAGAATAATAAAACCTACATGTTGAATTCAATTAAGTGCGCTGTATTTAATTTGATAAATTTCTTGAAATTGTATTTCCTTTAACCTGACATAGAAAATGTCTTGCAGTACAACATCGTCATTGCTGCAGTGCGTTGGTGTAATACAGTTTCCAGTAAGGTATAAATTGAACACGAAAGAAATTCATCATCAATTTATTTCTTTTTCAATATTTGACTGATTTCATCTTACTAGCATTGTCAGTTTGAATTATAAGGTATAGCAATTTATTTTAATTGATTGATTAATTTGACTTGTTTCGTATTAGGTATAAATTTATTAAAAATAACGATGTATTACGTTATACATCAAAATTGTGAGTCTCTATTGAAATGAAACCTTTCAGAAATTATATTTAACGTACCTCTTCTACTGAAAAGCAACCCAAAATTACTCTTCTTATTATAAGAGGTTCTTTTAACGGCCAAATGCTCTTTAATTAAAATTTGTATATTTTCAAGAGATATTTTATTATAACTGGTGTATGCTATTCATAAATTACGGCATGTTAAAGATACCAGAGGAAATAAAAAGTTTCAAAGGCTGTTAAATTACGTACTGTTGATTTAAATAGAGTAATACATTATGTACGTATAATACGCAAATTTTGAATTTTGCTTTCTAAAAGCAGCACTGTAGACAGTAATTGTTTGAAAGTATTTTATTATAAATACTGAGAACAGTTGTTTTATTCATAACGGGCCAGTCGGCGGAGTTTAAAAAATCTGTTCTTTAAACAAAAATTCTGTGTTACCCCTAGCTATTTGCTAACATAACCAACGTGCTTTTTATTGTGGGTATTATGACACTCGGTTGTATTTGTTTTGCTTTCTGTTGTTTTTGTGATCTCAATACAGTGAATAGTAGTAAAAAAAACCATGGAGTTTTGCTCGATTTTGCACACTTTATTCTGAATAATATTAAATTTAACACTTTTGGCAGAATATTTTATGTATACAAGTAAACGTGTTTAAAAATATCATCAACATCAAGCTTTCTAAATAGTTTGGTATTTGTTTCCTAGGCAATCATATCCTATCGTCGTCAGAATATCGATAATCAAGATGTGGGAAGTGAAGTGATCAGTGTGGGATTTACACGTTTTATCTCATTTCTTGTGCAAATAAATAACTGACCCAAACAACTATATTTAATTGCATATAAATTATACTACAAATGATGAGTCTCGCAGCCGAGATTTAGTAGAGCGAGATAAATAAGTGATAAATTGATTATAATGGAAGAGGTTGTGAAAGATTGAAGATATAGTTAGTGTATGTATGTACGTATAACGATCGAAACAAGGATAATAAGATCATTACTGTTTTAAACAAGCTTGATCAGTAACCTTGATGAGTTGTGTTAAAAAAAATAATACTAGTAACTAAAACGTGAAAAAATGCTTTACAAGACGATGTTGAAAAAGTATACTCTGTATTATTAAAAACTAGCATAACCCCCCGTTGAAAAATCAACGAACACGTTTCTGGTCCCTCCAGCTATCAATACAGTAAGAAAAGAGATCGATTTACAAATGTTGAGCTTCTAGTAACTCCACCGCCGGCGATCTGTGTGCGTACCACATATCCCGCATGATTCGTAGGTATACGCGCACTCAAATAATTACAATTAACTTATGTCTCCGTAAAAGCTGTTGAATTTCGAAAATCACTGAAAAGATTTTACTGGTACCGTTTTTACCATTCGATAGTTTGTGTCTTGGAGAATCTTTAGTTATATAAAGATTGGTCAAAAAGTATTTCGAAAGTGACATAATGAGCAAAATGTAAAAGAAATAATCAATAAAATTTGCAAAACAAAAACAAAATGCCTTACGCTGCGTAAACGGTAACAGATAAAGGCAAACTGTAACCGAACGACATGGAATGTCAGAAGTCTGCATAGGGTCGGAGCTATGCAGCAATTACAACAAGAACTAACCAGATATATTACAGCAATTCAGGAAATCCGATGGAAAGGGAAAGAAGTTATGGATTTGAAACATTTTACACTGTTCAACAGCGGTAACACAACTAATACATTAGGTACAGGCTTTCTAGTAAGTACGAAAGCACAACACCTGGTAAAAGATTTTAAAGCAATACGTGAGAGGATATGCACGCTACGAATAGAAGGAAAAAGAAATAACATAACTAATTAACTGCCACGCACCAACAGAAGAGGCAGATCAAGAAACAAAGGAGATGTTTTACGAAAAGCTAGAGAAGGTAACCAGTGAATCCCCCCAAAGAGACGTAAAAACTATCCTAGGAGATATAAATGCCAAAATAGGCAAAGAAATAGAATTCAAAGAAGCCATAGGACAATACAGCAAGCACGATACGAGCAACAAAAATGGAATTAGAATAATTGATTTCGCAATAAGTAATGGCATGATTATAAAAAACACTTGCTTCCCACATAAAACTATAAATAAGGAGACATGGCAATCACCCGATGGGAATTCAGGAAACCAAATCGACCATGATCTAATCGATAAAAGACATGCACATAACATCATGGATATAAGACGTTGGCGCGGAGCAGATATATACTCCGATCACTTCCTACTAAAGGGAATTTATAGACAAAACAGTAAAAAGAGGTATAAGAATAATATCAACAAGGTACAGCAAAGAACAACACCCGTGTACAATATAGAAAGACTGATACAAGACGATACTACAAAAATCAATTACTAGAATAAAATAAACAACATATTAAGCGATAGGGAAGAAAGAGAAGAAGGGAAAACGATAGAAGGAACGAAATAAATCAGAGTGTAAACAAGGCAGACCCAGGGTGAAAAACAAAACAAAGTATGGAATAAATGGTATGATGAAGAATGTAAGGAAGCGCACAAAAAACAAAAAGAAGCAAGAGAAAAGATGCTGCAGAGAAAAACAAGACAAACACTTGAAAACTACCAAGACAAGAGAAAACAAGCACACTACATATGCAGAAGAAAGAAAAGAGAATATGAAACAAAAAGGGTAGAAGAAATGGAGAGAGAATATCAACAAAAGAATAGCAGGAGATTTTATAAAGACCTAAAAAAAACAAAAGAGAATGTCAAACAAGAACAAAATACATTAAAGATAAACAAGGGATGATAAAGGGAGACGAAGATAAAATTGTGGGTAGATGGGAACAATTATTTAAAGAAGAACTAAACGGGGAAGATATTGAAGAAGAAAAAGAAGATGAAAGAAGTCTGCTCAAGCACGGGCAATTATACGGACCCCATATAAACATCGAAGCACCCACACTCCAAGAAATAGAAAAGATAATTAAAACAGTAAAAGATAACAAGGTACCAGGAGAGGACGGACTACATGCCGAACTGATAAAATATGCTGAAGACAAAATGACGCAACAAATACACGCACTGATTACAGATATACAGGAAAAAGAAGAGATGCCAAGGTAATGGAACAGTGCCTTGATATGTGCGATTTTTAAAAAAGGCGACAAGTTAACGTGTGATAATTACTGAGGAATCTCCCTACCTAGCGTAGCATATAAAATCAACACAAGAAGTATAGCAGGGAAAATGGAGCAGTATATGGAACACAGTTTGGGAGACTACCAGAGTGGGTTCAGGAAAAATAGTTTGATATCGGACCACATATTCACAATAAGATGAATCTTAAAGACGTGTTACGAATATAACATAGAGGTTCATCAACTCTACATAGATTTCCAAAAGGCATATGAAAGTGTGAAGCGAGACTATCTGGAGGCGGCAATGAGGGAGCTGGGGATACCTGATAAATTAATTAAAATGACAATGATGACAATGCAATACACACGAAGTAAGATAAGAATAGGGAGAACCACATCACAAGAGTTTGGAATAAACAAAGGCCTCAGGCAGGGAGATCCTCTATCAACATCCCTGTTTAATATTGTATTAGAGAAATGCATTAAAGCTATTAGCTACAACACCGAAGGTTTATTGTATAATAGATCAATACAATATCTGGTGTACGCGGACGATGTTGTGATTCTAGCAAGTACAAAAGAGGAGCTCCGTTTATGGAGCTAGAAAGAGAAATGGAAAAGGCAGGATTAAAAACCAACAACGAAAAAATAAAGTACATGCTGCAGACGAGAGACGGAAGAAGAAGACAACCAGAAGTAATACAATGCGGGAACAAGAATTTTGAAAACGTGGAGCGATTCAAGTATTTAGGAAGTATATTAACGGAAACAAACGACACCAAAGCAGATATAGCAACCAGAATTTGTGCAGGGAAAAAATGCTATTATTCCTTACAAAAATACTTTAAGTCTCGTATACTCGTATCTAGAAACGCAAAACTAAAGATCTATAAGACCATAATAAGAACTACAGTGACATACGCATCAGAGACCTGGGTATTGACAGAAGAGGATAAGAACAGGTTATCGATCTTCGAAAGGAAAATATTAAGGAAAGTGTTGGGACCGATAAATTTTGGAGGGCACGGATGAAACACGAACTGAAAGAGCTATATAAAGAACCTGATATTGTGGCAATAATAAAAAGCCATAGGATAGCATGGATGGGACACGTACATAGAATGCAGCTTGGCAGAGCACCCAAAATAGCCTTAGAAAAGAAACCGGAAGAAAGACGCTTAAGAGGAAGACCTAGAAAGAGGTGGATGGATGATGTGGAGGAAGACTTAAGGCAAATTGGAGTACGAAGATGGAGAGGGAAAGTTGATGAAAGAAAGGAATGACAGAAAGTTGTGGAGTGAGCCAAGGTCCTTTGAAGGGCTGTAGTGCCAAGAAGAAGAAGAATTAGTAAGCAAACGAACTGTAGGTCTCAAAAAGATCTACAAAAAAGTTATTGGTAGCATATATGTTTCTCTTACAGATTACTCACAATCAAGGTTTCTTTAATAATTATTTTCTCGGAAAACTCTTTTCCCCTCTGGAATGTTGTCTTACTCCCCCCCCTGGATGAAACGCTGGTATTTCTTTACCTTTAAAATAGCTTCAAATATAATCTGTGAAAATTTGAAGATTGTACCTTAAGTCATTCAAGAGAAATATAGCCATAACGATTTCTGAAGAAATGCCTCCCCTGCGACTCCCTAGTGTTTTTAGGATTAAAACTATACTCATGCACCTCTTTGGGGTAAGGCCCACCTGCCTGTAAAATCTAGTTTTCGAGATATTTTTCGGTGGACATCGGACATCGGAACTGGTGATTATTATATGTTTGATAATACCCAGTTCCATTTCCCAGTTTTAACTGCAACTTAAATTCAACCTTCAAAACTGAAAAAGCAAGTAAAAGATAACCAACATTAAATACGATCTTAGCCCGACATTTCTACTACGCGGCAAAAGTTACAATGGCCTACAACACTTTCAAGCAGCTAAATCAGATGGCCCAGTGGTCAGCGGTTCACAAACTTTATTTTTAAACCTGCCGCATTTATTAACAATAACTGATTTTAATTTTTATTTCTAAAATGTATATTTGCAAGATTTTATTCATAAATATTATTAACAAATCCTTTGGGCTATTGTTTAAACAAACATACTTACTAATAATTCTCAGTTTAACATAAGAAAGCTAAGAAGCTATTGGAATTTCATGTAGAAACGAGCGCATTAGGATATTATCCAATTACTTAATGAGCTTCTATAATGTGAAGCAATTGAATTGTGAATATAAATTTACTTTTAATTTTTGAACTACTGCCGATTTTGAATGTTATGGCATGGGCTCCTGCATAAAGAAGATCCTGAGTGTCTTTTAAAAGCTTTGGAATATTTTACCTACGAGAAAGAAAATGGTAGTCCGTTAAATCCCGTTTTGGAAGCGCATCTACGGATAGCTGATGCCTTTCAGGTATCGCCGAGTATCGTGAAGAGAGTGGTGAGTATGGAAAAAATGGTAAAGGTTTCCCAATTTAAATTATAAGTTAACAGTAAGTATGGTTTTTTAAGCAATCGCCCAAAATATTTGTTAATAATATTTATAAATAAAATCTTAACGTGGTTATTGTTAATGAATGTAACCGGTTTACAAATAAATTTTGTAAACCGCTGACCATTGGACCATCTGATTTACCTGCGTAGAAGTGTTTCGTCCATTCTAACCTTCACTGCGTAATAAAAATAAGCGCTAAAATAATATTCAATGTTGGTAATGCGTTTACTTGCTTCGTCAGTTTTGAAGGTTGGACTTGTTGGATATTGTATTTAAAGCTGTGTAAAAGATAATTATGTACCGTTTTTATTACACAATGTTGAGATGGAACTACATTCAGGAGTCATTTTTATTAGGGCGGACCCTAGCAAGTGGCACCCAAGATATTATTGATGGTTTGTTGAGTTTATGGGGGGTGTCGAGTTAAATATTAATACAGTCACAGAACGGCAGCAAAAAGAAGCATAAAGCAACTTTTATCCGAGAGAACACGTATGATTCGCGGGAAAACAGAATTACAAAGGCAGGATTGAAGAAGAACAAAGATTATAACTAGGCCGCCAACGAAAAGAAGCAGTGTAAAAGAGTAACGGAGACAGTTAACAGAAGTGTCGCGTGTTGCAGAAGAAGAACGTTTGAGAGAGGTTATTGGAGAGGCTCAAAGACGTAAGTTTTTAATATAAATTCTCAGATAGAATTCTGCAGTGTGTTCAGAAAGTTAGTGACAGATTAACGTCTGTTACACTGTAATTACTTACGTAATAAGTTACTGATATGTTAAAAACATTATTCAGGGGATTTTGAATGAATAGAGTATAGCCGTAAAGAGAGATTTTCCAATAAGCCTCAACCTTAACTCAACTCTAAAATAGACAAACCATAGCTCTTTAGCTTATCAAGGATTCTATCAGCATAGAAGTCTTTTTTAATTTATATCTTCCTATTTTTTCTAATTATTTCATTATTTTAAACGAGTGCTCATTTTGTAATATAAACGTATGTACTTATGACGCAGTGTAAATGACGAAAAGTGTGAATAGCTTCCGAAACATTTTGTTTCGACCTTTTTCTTTAGATAAAAAAGAATACCTTGGGATTATTTAGATAGGGTGAGACAGTGCTCCCAGATAGCCTTCACTAGCTCAGAAGGAGTCGATGCTCGTGGGGTTTTTACGATCTAAGATATTCCGATATCTCCACAAAATGTATAGAAGGCGCCACTGGCTCTACTACTAAAAAAACAACGCAGCGAATAGTGGTCTCACACTAACGAAACCAGTCGATTCACAATAAAAGAGAGAAATCTATTATTTTAACTAATACTAAATTCAAAAGTAATGTAATTGATTGAGCCTAAATTAATTCGTTATGTTATACCTCCGCTCAATTCATAATAAGAATAACACTTATCTGTGCCAAGTCCATCTCAGTGGTCTAGTTTGCTCGAGATCTGCAACAGTGGTTTTACGTTTGCATTTTTTCAACTTACTAGCGGATTAACTATTGATTAACTCAACCGACGCCGACGTCTAGTACAGCTACTGTGGTTCCATCAGACAAAGGGAACACAACCAATGAAAAGAACAAGTAGGCAAGAACTGAAAGCCTCCGAAATAAATAATACTTGCAATAACCAGTCTGAACTAATGGAGAGCAAAACCACAAAGGTAATTGTAATTAACAAACTTACTCTGCATTTAAATTTAAAATCACACAAATTTTATCAAAACTCGCCGGAAACAAAAACGACTATCACCTTCTTATCAACATTCCATCAGAAAAATGCAGTATGACCAATACAAGATTTTGAATGAAAAAATAACTCAAGAGGCCTGGAGTACTCAAAGTATAAAGTGTGGTCTAATCTACAGGAGAAAAATTTGTAATAAATCAAATTACGTTGCTTAACACTAGTTCAAATGCTACTGAAAAACACGTAACAATTTTATTCATTAAATATCAACTTATAAATATCACGTACTTGTACACATAATATAAATATTTCTACTGTTTTTTTAAATTAATAAAAGTTTAGCAAACATTAAAATCAATAAATTAAAAATTATTTCATTATGCTTTCTGCATAAACTGGGAGTGTTGCCAGTATTTGGATGAATGGACTGAAGATAAAGAGATGAATAGCTAGCAGTTATTATGATTTTATAAAATACACTATGCTTTTATTTACGCAATTAGTTCGCTTAAGGTACATGTTAATAGATTAAGAAGGGGACTGGAAAGCATAACTGACAAGATATTTAAGTATTCACCACAATGAGCGGCTTTGAGGAAATAAAAGTGATTTCAAAAACTAAGCGACTATTTATTATACAAAACTATTTGGATTTCTGAGACTTTAAAGGAAGATTACGTAAGCTTATATTTTAAGGTATAAAACATTTTAAAATACCCTTCGTTTAGAAAATAAATCATTTTTGACTGTAAGCTACTCTACTATTTTATTTGATATGTAAGTAGTATTTGAATAATACAAGCTAACAAATTAATTTTAATTGTTCCAATGTGTTAACCAAGAGCCACTGCAATGACGTTATTGTCTATGCCCACGATATTTATTAATAGCAACTACCGTATCTATACAGCAGGAAGTTCATACACTGTATATCTTTATATTATAGGCAAATATCAAGGCAAACTCACTCATTAAATTAGATGCACTCGTAAACTGGCTAACTAGTTGATGCGCCACCAAATTGAATTAAAAGTCTCATACTTACTCATTATTAGATAATAACAAACAATGCAAGCTTTTAATTGGTTTAATTTATAGATACCAGAAATTCTACTTCATTAGTCTTATAGACTTTCAAATGTTGGCAACTTTTATGATTGTTTCTTTTGACATCACATTTTAACTTTTTAATTATCCCTGCAGTATTTACTTATTATTTAGTCGTAAAGCTTACATTTAGAATAATTATGTACCTACTACAATTAATTATTTAATTAAAATTCAAGTTCATCCTTAGAGCAGTAAAGCTTTCCGTGTTTCAAACAGATTCCTCTTCTGTATATGTTTTGGCAGGTAGTTCGTCTAATAAAGTGACAAGCCCACCTCTGCGACTGTCAGAAGCCATTTTGTAGCAGTACCACTACTTTTGCTTTGCCTTTTCTTTTGTCTACCAAGAGCAGCCACGCCGGATTTTTGCCGAAATCTTCAGTGTCATGCAAGAAGTAAGAGAATTACAGTAATTTCTGATTGTAATTTATTCGTGATGGTAACCAGTTTGATCCCTTAAGCAGTAGCGTAACTACCGCCCCCGCAGACCCTGCCTCACGGGAGGCGCAACTCTCCGAAGGGCGCTGCTTTCGTGAAATTTAATAGGGACACTAACAATAACTAAAACACTTCGTCGTACGCGCTTCGTACTGTACCTACTTATAAATTGTAATGAAATTTGAAACTTGTTTAAAAACTTCAATTAATATGCTGACTTGTTTGGATCAGCGACAACAGATTGATAATTTTCGGAAAAATGTATTAAAAATATTTATAGGGGAAATAGCAAAAACAATGGATTTTGGCAATTTAATTGACCAGTTCGCTTGCGGTTTAGAGGCAGGAAAAAACTGTAATTGGTATTAAATCTCGTTAATTATATACAAAAATTGCTTAGTCATACAAGCAAATAAAAAGGTGATTAATTATTATTGATAATTATTGCATATTTTATTTTAACAAAAGATAGTATAATTGTATACAGTGTTTAACAAAATAAACAAAAATGAATAAGTTTTGAGAAAAACGCCAAGACGCCATCGATTTTTAGTTTTTGCGAAGACTTTTTTCCATAATTTCGTTCAATTTTACATAATTATATTGTCTTTGAGCTATGACGTCATCATCCATTTTTTATATAGTGTAACGTTCTTTTTAAAAATAATAATACAAGTGCTGTTTAAATCGTCTATTCACAAACAAATATTTATTTCTATACACTAATGAATACACTATAAATTAACGCTATAATTATAAACCATTAAAAACTATTATTTACAGACTATGAATTTCTAATACAACATTTATATCCACTATTTATTTTGTAATACACAGTTAATGACTTGCTGTTGACTGACTCTTTTTCTCCGCGGCGTCGACTTTATACCAT
Source organism: Agrypnus murinus (assembly GCA_929113105.1). Classification (NCBI taxonomy): domain Eukaryota; kingdom Metazoa; phylum Arthropoda; class Insecta; order Coleoptera; family Elateridae; genus Agrypnus; species Agrypnus murinus. Next base: position 17,763,997 of record OV816028.1, on the reverse strand, counting down.
CGTATAAACGTTCCAGAAATCGCCCGAACATACCATGTATTTCTAGAATACACCAGAATAAACCGCGTCTGATTTACATGCTTGTGCGATGCGTCATTCTCTCGAAGGCAGCAGAACACACCACCTGTCGCTCGAAAAGAGGTTCGTTCCTTTTCTCTCCCGTTACACTGCCCCCCTCTTCAAGTCTGTTCTGTCCCAGAACAGGTTTTATGCTCTGGTTCCTGTAGAACGGGTCATGACGATATCGACAGTCTTCACCTCGACTACACGTTCCATTACGGTAGAAATAACAGTCTACACTCTTCGTTGGCCTTAATGCGGGCTGTGGGTCAAAACTGCAGACGAAGATCTTGACGTCCGTACCTCTAAAGACAACTTCCAGCATGTTTCTAACGATTCTCCAATCCAGCTGGTCCCGCCCACAGCCGAGTTTGGGAACTGCCAATTTGTTAATTCCCCTGGTAAGCAACTCGATTCTCAAATTCCATAATGCCCTCCACAAGTCGGCGTAACTCGGTTTCTGGTAGTAAAACTGCTTGGTTACCAAGTAGTAAATGGATCGGTCATGATCAGGCAAGCGTAAGGATTTACCAACAGAGGGATTTTGTTCTCGAAGTTCATTCAGCCGTCCAAATTTATTTCTAAACACCACTGCGATCCCCCTAGACATACGGAGATCCTCGGAGACACAGTGGGCAATGGAACAATCACCAGGGACCCGGAAGAGATCTTGTTGCATCTCAGTCGTGACTCCGAATCGCGCTTTTCTAGTTCCAGAGAACGCAGCCATAAATTCTCTAAAGGTTGGCTGATCATCTCCAGGCCTTACGGTATTGATAGCCACCTCAGCCTCATCTTCCGGAACTGCGTCATTATTTCCCTCATAGTGCGCCAGACGATTGGAGTGTACCACCTTTGGTTTCCCTCTTGGCAATTTCTGGATGCGATAAATCAAGTCATTTATTCGCTTCTTCACCTGGTATGGACCCTCCCAATTTCGCTGTAACTTTGGAGAATAGCCACGACGCCTTTGCGGGTTGTATAACCAGACAAGCTCTCCAGGTTGAAACCCTCCTTCTTGGGCTCTCACATCGTACGTAGCCTTCATCCGGTCACTCGCGATTCGACTATTATTTCGGGTTCGGTCGTGAATATCCTCCAACTTCTTCTTTAAGTTGATGACATAATCATTCCCGGCTACCTCCTGCTCTATAGGTGGAGACCCAAATTCCAGATCACACGGTAACCGTAACTCGCGTCCAAACATCACAGACGCTGGTGACTGACCGGTTGTTTCGTGGACCGATGCACGATAAGCCATCAGGAACAGATGCAGGTATTGGTCCCAGTCTCGTTGATGATCGGAGACGACCTTGGCCAAATATTTGCCCATTGTTCGATTCATGCGTTCTACCATTCCATCGGACTGCGGATGTAACGGTGTGGTCCGAGTCTTGCGAATGCCCAACAATCGACAGACTTCTCCAAAGAGTACAGACTCGAAATTGCGGCCTTGATCCGAATGCAGCTCCATGGGCACTCCGAAGCGACTGAAAAACTCTTTGACTAGTACGTCAGCAACAGTCGCAGCTTCCTGGTTTGGTAGGGCATATGCTTCTGGCCATTTGGTAAAATAGTCCATTGCCACTAAGATGTATTTATTCCCATCGTCAGTTTCGGGAAATGGTCCGGCAATGTCTATAGCTATTCTCTCCAGAGGACTACCCACATTGTACTGCCTCATAGGTGCTCTTCGTTTCCCCAAGGGTCCGTTGCCAGTGGCACATAGTTCACATTTCCGGCACCACTCCTTCACGTCTTCTTTACAGTTGACCCAATAAAAACGCTCCCTAACTTTCTCCAAGGTCTTTTTCACACCGAAGTGTCCTCCGGAGGCACCGTCATGGAGATGTCGCAATACTGTAGCCACTCGGCTTCTTGGAACCACGAACTGAGACCTAATGGTGGTGCCATCTTCACTCTCCAGTACTCGCTTCAGGAGATCGTCTTCCACCTTCAAGGACTCCCATTGGGCCCAATATGCTTTGAGCGCTCTGTTGAAAGGGCTGACGGCCTCCCAGGCAGGCCTTTCTCCCACGCGCTTCCATTCCAGTACCATTTTTAGTTCGGGATCAGCCTCCTGCTGTCGTTGCAATCCTTCCGGCAACCAATTGTCGTTGACGATGGTAGTCCTTAGTACTTGGCAAACCCTCTCTTCCAAACGAGAGCAATGACGGCAATCCGTTGGACAGGGTCTTCTTGAAAGAGCATCGGCATTTCGATGACTAGTGCCCGCTCGATGTTCGGTGTCAAAGTCGTATCCTTGTAATCGTTCGATCCACCTTGCGACCTGGCCTTCAGGATTACGGAATTGTAGAAGCCATTTCAACGCTGCATGGTCCGTCCTCAATAAAAACTTCCGTCCGTACAAGTATTTATAGAAGTGCTCAACGGACTTCACGACGGCCAATAGTTCTTTTCTGGTCACACAATAATTCCTTTCGGCTTTCGACAAAACCTTACTAAAATAGCCGATGACCTTTTCTTGTCCATCCTGTATCTGCGAAAGTACCCCCCCAATGGCCAGATTACTTGCATCTGTGTCAAGTATGAATTTCCCTTCTGTCCGTGGCAAGCTCAATATTGGTGCTGTTGTCAGGGCACGCTTCAGCTGTTGGAAAGCTGTTTCACACTCTCCGCTCCAAACATACTCGCGCCCATCTTCAGTTAACCTTGTCAGAGGTTTCGCTATATTGGCAAACCCAGGAACGAAACGCCTGTAGTAGGTACATAACCCAAGAAAACTACGAACTTGGTGTTTATCTTTCGGTGTTGGCCACTCTTGAACTGCACGAATCTTATCGGGATCGGCTGCCACTCCATTTTGTGATACGACGTGCCCGAGATATTTCACTTCCTTCCTGAATATGTGGCACTTTTTCGGACTCAGTTTCAGATTGGCTCCACGTAGTCTTCGGAACACTTCCTCTAGGTTTTTCAAATGTTCGTTGAATGATTTTCCGACTACAATCACATCATCTAGGTATACCAGGCAGGTCTTCCACGACAGCCCTCTCAGGATGGTCTCCATTAAACGCTCAAAGGTGGCCGGAGCGTTACATAAACCAAAAGGCATAACCGTAAACTGCCATAGTCCGGAACCAATAGTGAACGCGGTCTTCTCCCGGTCTTCAGGTTCCATTTCAACTTGCCAATAACTACTCTTCAAGTCCAAAGTCGAAAACCATCGTGAACCAGACAGGGTATCTAACGTGTCGTCGATGCGTGGTAAGGGATAGCTGTCTTTCTTGGTCACATCATTAAGCTGCCGATAGTCCACACAAAATCTCGTTGACCCGTCCTTCTTACTGACCAGGACCACCGGTGATGCCCATGGACTGCTGGATGGCTCGATGACCCCTTGTTCTTCCATATCAATAATAATCTTTTCGGCTTCTGCTCGCCTTGCTAGAGGTAGACGCCTCGGCTGCTGACGGACAGGCATAGAGTTGCCTGTATTGATTTTATGTTTTACTATATTTGTTCGTCCCTTCTGGCTATCGTCAAGAGCGAAGATATCTTGGTATCGGTGAACCAAACCCTGTACCTCTTTCACTTCCGTTCTGTTAAGGTCTTCGCACGAACTAGTAACCATACCCACTAATTTTCCACCATGGTCTTTGGGCACTGGTTTTGGAACATCAGCCATACACCTGGCTACTCGGAATACTGGCACACACTGTCCCACAAGGGTACTCTTCTTCAATGTCACCGGATCCACATTAACGTTCATAAGCCTCACCGGTACAGTCTTTCCAACCTTGATCAGCGCTTTTCCCACCAATATGCCACTATGGATCTTCTTATCACAAACAGGCTCCATCATTCGCACACATCCTACCCGAAGATCTCCATCCAAACCTGCCTCGACAACCATCTCGCTTTGACCCGGCAATATCACATCTTCAGTCAGCAAAACCCTTACAACCGGATCTTCTCGTGGGTGCAACGGAAGTTCTTCGTTACCGACCTTCAAAACACCCTCTTTCAAATCCAACGTAAAACCAAATTTTCTCAGGAGGTCCATTCCCAAGATGAAGTCATCAGTGATATCGGCTACCAGCACCTCATGTTCACGTTCTTCACTTCCAATGCCAATCTTCATCTTCACCACTCCGCGTGTTGGTATCACTTCACCTGTTGCTGTACGGAGTTGAGTAGTTGTCGGTAACAATTTAATACTTGATTGTAGAACATCAGGGCGTACGATGGATTTTGTCGCCCCCGTATCAATAAGTAGTGGAACAGTTCGGTTAGCAATCTTTCCATCTACAAACAAACTGCCGTTACTATTCTTTGATGTTACGGCATGGATCGTGATCTCCGGGGCATCTTCACTCGCAGTCAACTTTCGCCCCCTCTTGCCAACCCCTTTTAACTTTTCCGACGGTTGTACTTTTCTTATTTTGGGACAACGGCGTTCTACATGTCCTTGTTCGCCGCAATTCCAACAACGAGGCCCTCGAACTTCTTGATGATTCTTCTTACGGCTTTCTTCCTTCCGAAGAACTCTCAGTACTAACTCCTCTAGGTGATCCTTAGAACCTTCTTCTTCTTCCACAACGGCTCGAACACGCCCGTGACCTCGGGACGCTTGCTTTGCAGCTTCAAATTCTAAGGCGTGAGCAAGCGCATCATCAGTTGTTCTTGGTCGTGCTAGCCTCAATGATTGTTGTGTTTCCCCGTCTCTTAACCCATCAATGAAGGTCTGCACAGCGAGCTGTCCCAGAAATGAATCGGGTGCCGTAGGGTACGCCAATCGGACAAGCCGCGCAACATCGGCTTCAAACTCCTGCAGGCTTTCTCCATTCTTCTGGATACGATTCTTCACTTGCGCGTGATACACTTGTTGAAGATGCGCGTCTCCATATCTCATCTCCAATCTAGACACTAACAATTGATAATCATTTTCCTGTCCTGCTGGGATTGTTTGCAGGACGTTCAACGCGTCTCCACGCAAAGCCACAGTTAAAGAAACGGCCTTTTCCTTGCCTGTCCATCCGTTGGCCCCAGCGGCCGCCTCAAATTGTTTGTAGTAGGTGGACCAAGGTATCTTTCCATCGAACGTGGGTGGTTTTACTTTTATCCCTACGGCAGGACCCCTTTCTTCTTTAATTTGCTTCTTTACTTCATTAAACTCAGAAGTTGAGGGAAACCGTAGTTGCCTCATTCTATCTTCCAACATATCGATTATGTCGTCTTTCTTAGCTGTTGATGGTAATTGCATTTGGGCTATTTTCTCTTCTACCATTTTTATTACCCTATCTTGTTCCGCCAATCTGCCTTCCAATAGCCCTAGCGCGCTGGTATTCTCCAAAAATTCTTCGAAAACTTTTTCTTCTAACACCTTGACATTGTCCAGCAATTCTTCTTTAAGCCTTCTAGAACTTTCTTCGGACTTTTCTAGTAATTCTTCCTTAAGCAATCTTGTGTTTTCTAGTAAATCTTCTTTAAGCCTTCTAGAATTTTCAAAAACTTTTTGTTCCATCTTTCTAGCATTTTCTTCGGACTTTTCCAGTAGTTCTTCTTTAAGCATTCTAGAATTCTCTTCTGTTTTTCTAGAACTTTCTTCCATTTTACTTAACAACAAACTAGTATCAATTGCGGGTCCAGGTATTTCGAAGAGGAAACTTTCAGGATCTTCTTGCTGTTCTAAAAGCCATTCTTTTAGCCGATTTATTAACACGTTTTTAAGGCCCGTTGTTTCCAAATCTCGTTCTTCCAGTTCATGTTTCAAGTCTATTACTTTGAGATCTTTTAGCAGTTTCATCACCATTTTAATTGTTTGTTGAAATTATATTTTAACACCAAAAATTTTATTCTCACAGCACTTTAATTAATTATTACGCGATTTTATTTATTTTAAAACCTCACACCTGTAACACCACTGTAACATTCTTTCTATACTGTAATAATACAAGTGCTGTTTAAATCGTCTATTCACAAACAAATATTTATTTCTATACACTAATGAATACACTATAAATTAACGCTATAATTATAAACCATTAAAAACTATTATTTACAGACTATGAATTTCTAATACAACATTTATATCCACTATTTATTTTGTAATACACAGTTAATGACTTGCTGTTGACTGACTCTTTTTCTCCGCGGCGTCGACTTTATACCATCGTATAAACGTTCCAGAAATCGCCCGAACATACCATGTATTTCTAGAATACACCAGAATAAACCGCGTCTGATTTACATGCTTGTGCGATGCGTCATTCTCTCGAAGGCAGCAGAACACACCACCTGTCGCTCGAAAAGAGGTTCGTTCCTTTTCTCTCCCGTTACAATAGCAAACCCCAATATTTTCATCAGTATTCGATAGCACTTACTTGTCCGAGCACGCTGATACCTCATAATCGGGGTCTGTTACCTACCGTCTACAAATTATGACGTAATTGAATGTAACGTTATTATAACAAAAGTTTTAAAAAATTAATTGACTACAATAGTTACAATAAATACTCAAATTAAGCACCATTTGTTGCTTGGCAGTATTCATCAGAGTATCATTCTGAACATTTTTAATCGTTTCGGGAGGAATTAGCTCAGCTCTGCATTTTCAAAGCTTCTATATTGTCCAAACAGTGCTCGTAGACTCTGCCATACAAGAAAAATCGGGATGCGTTAAGTTTGGTGACCGGGCTGGCCATTCTATTGCACCGCGTCTTCCGATCCACCGGTTGGAAAAACGTAATGCGGAGACAAACCCCACTTATGGGGTATCAGCATGCTCAGGCAAGTAAGCTCTATAGAATTCTAACGAAAACATTGGGGGGATTTCGAAGTAAACATTGATCTGACGTCTTAGTTCAAAAACAATTGAACAAAATTGTGAAAAAAGTCTTCCTAAAAGGTAAAAATCGATTGTCTTGGTATTTTCCGCAAAACTTATTCGTTACTGTTTGACACTCGATATCCCTGACTTTTGTTACACACTGTCCATATGAGGGGCACAAACGTTAGATACCGCAGGGGAGAGCAATTTTACGTAGTTACGCTACCGTCTATAAGTTACATATAGACGCCTCGGCAGAATCGTTATAATGGTGTTAGCAGCAGCGTGCAAAATTCTAATACGTTATGATTTTCAAACAAGTCACGTACACACACTAGGGCATGAGAAATCGCTATCGAAAGTTGTTTACCAGTTTTAATTGCCTACAATTCTATAAATTTTCATAGGTCAACGATGGATACTCCTGTAATTAAACAGTTGGTCTACTTCACAATCCTCCTTGGTATTGATGTCAGTTTGTGTCTGGAGTTAGTAGTCAATTGCAACAAATTATTTCAGTGCTGTTGTGGATACGATTATCTGGCGATGACAGAGTGTAACGGGCTCATTATTAACAGTATTCAATTCGCTTCGTTTTAATGTTAAATTCGGTTATTGTACCGGGTGATTTTTTAAATTTCTGATCTAGTAAGTCGTGATTTTTACGCCGTATCGAAGGTCACCGAAACGTAGGGCGTAGCGTTGATCACACTGCTATTCCAAATGTCATTTATGTGACAAATTGACTACTTACTTTTACATTTATTAAACAAATTGATAAATATTTAAACAGTGATCATTTGCGACACATGCTTTTACCAAAGTGTGCATTTTATTGCGAGTTTAAGTGCAATTTCGATGTGATTATTGACTTGAGAAGTTTAGGTTATGGTTACAACTCGCTTCAATTTTTATTCCTTGGATTTAAGAAATAGCAAGATTTATTCACAATTATAACAATTTACATTGTTAACACAATATTTATTCAAAATTTACAACAACTGTTGGAAATGTTGACCTTCAGCATCTATACACAAATTAACTCGGCGCTTCATATTCTCGAACACTCTAATAAGCACTTCTGGTGAAATCCTTGCACATTCTTGTCTGATTCTTTGTTTCAAGTCATCAATTGTGTGTACTGTACACTCCAAAATAACGTTGAAAACTAAGCGTTCAATCACAAACGAAAGGTTAGTCTTGAAAAAGACTGATTTTTGATAATAACCGAGATAATAACTGGCGAAACGGAATTCAAAACACGAGGAAACAGTGAAGCACAAAAGACGGCAAAAGCGAGAACAACACTGGAGTAGGTTATGTTTATGTCAACATTTTTGAAATCTGACAGTTGTGACAAATCGAACGATTCAAACTACGCCCTACGTTTTCCGCATCTTTTGTTTTAAAATTATGTCATGGCTTTCTAGATCAGAAATTTAAAAAATCACCCGGTATAAAAAAAGAAAAAACGTTTTTTGATTGAGAGGAGCAGCAAAGTTTAAATTATAGATAATTGTAGTCTGTTTACTACCTAATAAAATTAAATAAAATCTTTTACGTTTCTAGACGAGGTTATCGTTTACGTAAGAATAAATTCTTTTCACAGATTATCAAGCGGCGTTTTTGTTCCCCTATTGAAATAACTTTGTTTATGGCAATAGTAAAAAGAATTATTTTAAACAAAGAAAATTTCCTTGAAGTACGTTAATAGATTTTTCGGATTAAACATGTGGAGCAATTTATCATTTCCTTTCAAGCAAATTGTCTGTTTATTTTCAGCAAAATCTTTTAGTTATTAAATGTTCACAAAAGGATATATTGCCTTCGGAAGTATATTTTATATTTTATGAAGCACAATTACACTAAACATTGGGTCTCATTTATCTAAAATCTACCTTTCTCGCAATATTTTATGCTTGCATTTTTTGATAAAATGGAGCAGAGTTTACTTTGCTTATCTCGGATTGTTTAAAATTGACATAAACAAAATGTTTTCGAAATATCAATAAAACTCCTTCCTCGTTAAACAGCATGTTATATGGTATGTTTTCCTCCCTCTTAAAATTAAAAGTGGTGGTTGCAGCTTGATAAAGACAAAGTACAGTGAACTATTTCGTTACGAGCGGTTACCCTAACAGCGCGGCTATACCGCGTAGCTTTACCAAGACGCACTAACACGTCTGTGGAATGTAACTTCAGAAAAGAAAATTTGAAGAAGATATTTTTTGTGTTCCGTTAGTTATGTAACCGTACCGTATCGTTATCTTTTCGGCTTAAACCTTTAATCGGGAATTAAACATATTTGTATTCGTCTGGAGGTTGTACATTAACTATTTTGGTTGATTTAATGCCGATGTGGTCAAACGTTTCAAAGAAATTAGTGCAGTAATTTGGCAATTTGAATTTTGAGGGATCCTAGAATCCGTTATGTATGATTATCTCTTCTGTTACTATTAGGGTAATTCTTGTGAAAACGTAGATTTAGTATTTAAATTAGCGATGAAACTTTATACAGTTTTTTTTAATAAACATTGTATTGCATTTTATTCTTCATGTAAAACATACTATTAGGTTCTAGAAAATTTAAAAAGAATAGTTCACAATAGGTGATAACTCAACTTCGTGGTCTGTCCTAATTCAATGTGACAATATTACTTAAATAGTTAAACAAAGAAATTTCATACATACTTTAATTATGTTCAACACTGCTATTCATATAAGCCTTATGAAATGTTTTAATGTAGATATAAGAGTATATGGTAAACAGTTTTGTGTAAAAAAAATCATATCTGCTGTCACAAATGTTTTTATTATCTTTTGTATCATCTCAGGAATATAATTTAAATAAAAGCGGCATTTTCTACGTTAAGGGAAAAAATAACATGTCACTTACACAAAAGAGTAGTGTTGTAAAATAATTAATAATGACTGCAGATAGAGTTAACAAAATATATATAAAAACAAAGTTGTTAGCATTGTTGCTTTGTGCAATTTTCAAGTGTCAACTCCGTGTACAAGCAGATTACGTAACTAAGGTAAATTTATTTTCGTATGTTTTCTGTAATACTTCTGTTTCAACTATGAACCAAACAAAAATAATTTCGCAACTTTATATGTCTCAAATTTACCATTTATGTGTTAATATCTTAAATTTCGTTACTTCTGTAGTCATCATCACCGTGACCTTCTAATAATCACGGAAGTGACTGGATGGTAACGGAAATGACGAATATGAAAACAAGTCTATTTACTACTAAAGCCTTAGCCTAGTTTGAGGACAGATACAATAAAAACTCTTTGCCTTTGGAAAACTAACGTTATTTTTAATTTCTCTGTGACCAACGACTTTTAAAAATCTGCATGAAAATTTTTATCCTGATAATAGGTTACAAAGTATATTCATTCAAATATCTAGAGTGATTTCAAACTATTTTTATGAATTTGTGTTCAAGGATTTTACATCACTATTAACACGTTTTTCTAAGAATGACTCACTAAGTAGATCTGGGTGTAGTTTGTGGAAGTTCCGAGTAAGGAATCTTAATGATCTTCGACCATTAGAAATACGTAAATAAACGTCATTTTTCTTTTCTAAAACCAAACTAAATTTTTATCAAAATACGAACTCAATCGATCAAATATAATACAAAACTTTAATAACAAAGCTAAAGAAAATAACTATGAAGCTTCAATTTATTTAATAAAGGAAATTCAGAGTTTAACTTTAACTGCCCTTTGTTCTTTTAGCAGCAAGGTTAAGGTGAGGAATATTTTAGCAGGGTTCAAATAAAAGCCAATACAGTGTTTGTTTTTGCTTTGGATAAATTTGAATAACCAATATACTGGAAACTATTTTGTTAAATTATTATCAAATTTCCAAAAGACGTTGACGTCTTTGGCCATGTTCTCTAGTAATGTAGAAATAAAACTTTTTTTAATTTGCAAAGGGATTCCTAATTACGCTTACTTTATCTTTTTTGGATTTTTGTGTTTAAACGAAACGATAACATAACGGACATAATATTGAGATGATATGTAACCATCGATTGAAAATTTATAAAGCATTAATAAAACAAAAATTATTTAAAGGCTACGATTAGGCTCCGAAAACACAAAAATAATTATTTCACACATTAAATAAAAAATAGACATGCTAGGGTACTAGGTTTATTTAATCTAAAGGCTACAGATAGAATTATCAAGTATTAGAATAGGTTTTTAAAAACTAAGAAATTTATCACATACACATAACCTCAATTTCATATAAAAGATTTATAGTTTATAAAAAGGATATAAGTCAATTATGCTATTTCATAGTAGAACAACTTTTATGGAAGGTTTTATCTTCTGGTTAGATTTGAATTTGACGTTAAAGTAACGCAATACAAGTCTTTCTTTCCCAATAAGGTTGAGTTAGTTTCGGGAAAATATTTCACTGAAAATGTATAAACCAGATCATTATTGTGATGTCTATAACAGTACATTTAACTTACAAATTCTTGTATTTAGTAAGGATTTGTGTTAATCTATAAGGAGGGATCTGAGGGGGCTAATATTCTTTAATTTTGTCAAATCTTGAGTTTATTTAATGTTTTTCACCGTTGTTTGAATGCAGGTACTTGGAGTACTGTATGCTGGACAAGATTAGTTGGAGTTTGATTCCATTTATGTTGTTATATTATATTGGACTAGCATAACATCATTTGATGTCTAAAACGTAAGGTCATGTTTTTAAGTAAAGGTTTTCTTTATTATTTTGTTAAACTTTGTGTGAACTCGATATGTTTGAGTTACTTTGTGTAATTATGTAAATATTTTATATACAGAGATAGCTGGAAACTGATGAGTGTTATTACTTTCAATGAGATTTGTGACCGTTGGTCGTTTTCGTTGATTTTCTTTGTTATTGTTCATTTTAAACCATAAGTGTCCGATGTCAATTTATTCGTCTCTTTGCCAGCCACCTTTCTGTATTTTTAGAATTAAGGTTAGCGTTAATTACAAACACATATTTTCGTTAGTGACGTCAGAACAAAGTTTGACGTTCCGTTGTTTGTGAAATTTCGCTATTTTTCAATTGTTTTATGAAATCATATAAATAAACCCCGAAAAAAGAACAATTTCAGTCGATATAACGCATTGAAAGAATTCACGTTCGACTCACATTTAATTTTCTGAAAAATAAGTTAGGTTATGAAGTTTTAACCCATATGTTTTGTTAGTAAACAAACGTTTATGTTATATGTGATTTGAATATTCACCTGTTATATAAATTAAAGATTTATTTGGAATTTCAACAATTATTAGATTTGTGAAAGAATTATTTTAAATTCAAATCGAAGAATTTAATATTGGAAAATTTTTATAACAATTTGTATGGATTATCGAGATTATATGGATCAGTTGATTTGGCTGGAAGCTGTTTTACCGATACAATAGTAAACATTTTGAATTGGATTTTTTTGACATTTGATGTGTCAGTTTACATACAAAGGTTGGTCACAATAAAAAATTGTTACCCATTGGGAACAATTTATAAAACTAAATTTTTTTATTTCACTTTTGTAAAAATTTTATTTTTAAAAAATAAAAGTTTATTGTTTTGACAACAATTTGAAAATTCGTTTATCAATTTTAAATAATTTATTTGGTTGAATTAAATTTATTTGATGCTAGTTTGTTTAAATGAATGGGTTTAACCCACATGACAGGTTGACAACCACCCGAGTTTCATTTAAGCAAACTGAAAGGAGATATTCCTGTTTATATCTTTTTAAGGAACTGTTTTTTTTTCTTTTTTCGTAAATTTATTTAACGTTAATTAAGTTTATTTAAAGATCTATGGTTTTTAATTTGTAAAAGTGTTTATTATTTTTATTTGATGTGGATGCAAGTATTCATTTTATTTATACATAGATTAAGATTACTGCTTGTCCAGTTGTGGGATTCCAAGTGCAGCGATCCAGATGTGGCTGGTACTGAGTTCTTTTCTCCAGGTACAGGAATTAGTAAGATCTATAATTTGTCTATCTCATGCTTTATCAAATTTAAACCCGAGTTAGTCTATTGGGAAAAATAAAATACTTTTGAACTGTTATATTTTGATTTTTATTGATGCTAGCCAAAAATCTAAGTTTACATTTTATTATTAATTTTTACAAATAAACATCTCAAAGTTTAATGGCGCAGAACGTGGGGCTTTCTTAATTATTACTTCATATTATTAAGCATTATAACATCTCAATATATGTCGTTCATTATATATCTCATACTTTATTATCAACTAAGTATTTGAGACCAATCTATTTAACTTCATTTAATAAATGAGAATTAAACATAATCAATCGCTTACGATAGATTAGCTCAACAAATTTCTTGTGGTCAATCTTTTAAGACCATTAACAAGACGTATTTCTTTTCACAAATTGTGGATTCCAGTCGCAATCGTTAAAACAATAATAACAAACAATTTGGGTGGCGCTACCTATAATGTTATTCATTTTTTCTTGTGTTTAATCTGAAATTGATTAGCACCCATGACACCTAAAAGTCATTTGATGAGGTAAGTAGTTTCATCCGGTGCTTTGAGCTTTATTACGTAAATATTGCCTTAATTATGTTTTCCGATAAGTATTAATTCTTATTAATTCGTTCTTTAAAGAAATACTACACAGCAGTGTTCCTAGACGTTGCCCAGGCATTTGGTAGGGTCTGGCACACTGGGTTACTCTATAAACTAAAAAGGCTGCTCCCAAATTATTATTACCTCCTCCTCAAATCCTACCTTACAGACAGATATTTCACAGTCAAGCACGCCAACGAATTATCCAGCTATCATCCTATAAAATCCGGCGTCCCACAAGGTAGTGTCCTTGGTCCCCTACTATATCTTATTTATACTGCTTATATACCAGAAAACGGAAACACTATTATCGCTACTTTTGCCGACGACACTGCCGTGTTATCCACACATGAGAACCCTGTGTTAGCATCCAAGAACCTTCAACGACATCTAAGCCTAATCAACGAATGACTTACAAAATGGCGTATTAAAATCAACGCATCTAAATCACTTCAAGTCACCTTTACAACTCGATTTAACACATGTCCACCAGTATGTCTAAATAATATTCCAGTACCTGTTAAAACAGAAACCAAATACCTTGGATTGCACCTGGATCAACGGTTGACTTGGAACAAACATATTCCGACTAAGCGATTGCAACTAAACCTGAAGTTTCGTCAAATGTACTGGTTACTTGGAAGAAGATCAAAACTGTCCCTATCCAACAAACTACTCTTATATAAAACCATGCTAAAGCCGATCTGGGTGTACGGAATTCAACTCTGGGGATGCGCTAAACCATCCCGAATAAAAAGTATCCAAAAATGCCAATCCAAGATACTCCGTGCCATAGCTGACGCACCGTGGTATGTGTCTAATGAAACTTTACATGCGGACCTCGACATACCATTCATCGTGGAAGAAGTTAGTAGATTCTCTCAAAGCTACTACAACAGACTTCAGGATCACAACAACGATTTAATTCATCGGCTGTCCACTGCCCATCCACCCGTAAGAAGATTAAATAGAACCTGGCCACTCGACCTCCAAACACCATAATGTGGAAGGATTCCTAAAGGAGTATCACTAATGAGTGGTTTCTCCTAACACTGTCTACTCATGCTATCGTATTTGCTTAATACTCCTTGTAGAGTAGATTGCAATTTACAAATATTACAACAAAAAAAATTAATTCGTTCTTTAAACATTAAATTGATGTAAATACATTTATGAATTTAATTATGCTGCAACTTCTTTAACTATACTCATATTAGAATCTGACTTCTTGATCATCATCTTAGATTAAAATTAATCATTATTAAGTACACGGCCAATTAATCTTAACTCCAATGGTTACCTTCTAGTCTAGTCTAGTCTAACATTTAATAAAAACTTTTGGATTCTATTTCTTCCAGTCAAATTAAACCTTTTGAACTGTAAACTTTATATTTTACGGTAAATTCGAAGCAACTCCTGTCAGACTAGCACAAAGAAACTTTGTAAAAATGCAGTAACCTTACTGTTAAAAAAAGCAAGTTCAAAAGCATCCAAGAATTGGATAGAAGAAATAAATTCATATTAAGTTTATTTTATTACAAAAATTAACACTAATTACAATTTTATAACCCATAATTGATAATATTTGTTAATTATTCTCACACCATAAATTCACTTTATACTACCATTATTCAGAGCAAAATGGGTCAATAAACATCAATAAAACCCCTCAGAATATTTCACAATACAGGAATATTACGAAATAAAATGGAACTTTTTATATTTAAATAGTAACTAACCGGAAACGGATATAGCTTTTCGTGCAATAAAAATGATTTCTAGCTGGCAATAAAATTTCCATCACTTTGGCCAATAATATAAAAAAGTCGCATACGTTATTATATAGAAATTTGCAAGCTCGTGCGCTTATCAGGACATAATGTACAAAGGATTTTAATGTAAGGATTAGACTTGGGGGTTCCAATGGAAACTTTCCGGCACAACATAACGAAAAGTGTCAGCAGGTATGTAGTAACTTTCGTCACATATTCGCATTACCGTGTATTTAGAATAGCGCAGCATATTCATATTCAAATTCGCTTACCATGTGTTAATATGGTAATTAGGAAAATGGTATTAAAATGAACTTTAGTCAAAGAGGAGGTTGCGTATTTTTGTTGGCCTTAACGCAAACAAGGCTCTGTTTAAATTGGAGTACTAGTATTTGGGTAATTTTCAGATTACTAAACGCATACTGCTATAACTACATTCATTAAGGGTTAGCAATACATTTAAATATCTTCATTTCTAAAGTCTAAAAGAATGGGTAGAGATAATTTAAATGTTTAACCATTTTGAATTTGAAGATGCAAATTTAAAATGAATGAAGTATACATAATTCAAACCTTCATAATTTGCTTTGTGTTTTTAGTATTTTGCGTTTAATTTGTGTAGGATAACAAACTGGGCACGGTTGAATTCGACGATAATATGCAGGATAGCAAAACCGACCCATTTCCCAAAGGCGTTGATACCCCATGCCTAATGAATATTATCGGTATCTTTATTTGTAGGAAAGCTTTCGGGGATTGCAAATGACTGCTTGATAAATTAAGCAGATATATTATCCGAATTGTTAATAATATTTTAACCAACCACACCTCGGAAAAACATCAAGGAAAATGAGGTCAACTAACTAAATTTCTTTTTAAGTACATTTAACATTTTGTTTACAACCTGAAAATGGTGAGCGTGCACACGCAGGAATTGCAAACAAAAGGAAAAGAATTGCCTTCTGCGTCCTAGATTCGTGGTAAATGGTATGGAATAATTTGTTTATAAACCAATATAATCAGGAAGGCTCGACGTAATGTGCTCAAGTTAGATTCACTAGGTTTTAGCTATTGCAAGTTTGCATTATATTCACAGACAAAAAGGGAGGGTTTGTTTTTTATTTCTTATTCTTAATGAAAACATAATTTTTCTAGGTCTCTTAAGCTGGCTTAGCCAAAATAGCACAACACAAAAAGAAATATATAATGATTTAGTGCTAATTAATTGCTATTTAATTGCGCTAAATAAAAATTTATTGCTCTGTTTTTTTTTAAAGAAACCATGGCTGAGCTGGCAAAAACCGTGTGCTGGCTCAATCGAAAAAAAAGGAAATACATATTTTTTTATTTAGAGAGAATTAATAGCTAATTAATTGCAAATTAATTGCGCTAAATAAAGATGTATAGCTCTTATTTAAAAAAAAAGATCATGGCTGAGCTGGCAAAAACCATATGCTGGCTTAAACGAAAATAAAAGAAAACACATATTTTTTGATTTAGTGAGAATTAATTGCTAATTAATTGCAAATTAATTGCGGTAAATAAAAATGCATAGCTCTTATTAAACTGCATAAAAACGGCGGATAAGGCCGGCATATATGGTTAAACAGTGGGACTGGAATAGGTGCGATAGAATAATTAATTGCTCCAGCACAACACACTAAAATGTATTCTACCAAGTACTACAAACTCTAGAATACTCAAAAATACACTCTTCGATTTATTGCTACCAGAAAACTGCATAAAAACGGCGGATTATGCCGTTATATAAGATGGAACAGTGCGAATGGCATAGGAGCGGTAGAATAATTAATTGCTCCAGCACAACACACTAAAATGTGTTCTACCAAGTACTGCCAACTCTAGAATACTTAAAAATACACTCTTCGATTTAATTGCTACCAGAAAACTGCATAAAAACGGTGGATAAGGCCGTTATATAAGATTGAACAGTGCGACTGGCATAGGAGCGGTAGAATAATTAATTTATCAAGCACAACACACTAAAATGTGTTCTACCAAGTACTGCCAACTCTAGAATACTCGAAAATACACTCTTTGATTTAACTGCTACCACAGAACTGCAGAGAAACGGCGGATAAAGCCGTTAATTGCTGGAGCAATTAATTACTCTATCGCACCTATTCCAGACGCACTGTTTCACCATATATGAAGACTTTATCCGCCATTTCTCTGCAGTTCTCTGGTAGCAATTAAATCAAAGAGTGTGTTTTCGAATATTCTAGACTTGTTAGTACTTGGTAGAATACATTTTAGTGTGTTGTGCTGGAGCAATTAATTATTCTATCGCACCTATTCCAGTCCCACTGTTTAATCATATAAGACGGCTTTATCCGCCGTTTCTCTGCAGTTCTCAGGTAGCAATTAAATCTAAGAGTGTATTTTCGAGTATTCTAGAGTTGGTAGTACTTGATAGAATACATTTTAGTGTGTTGTGCTGGAGCAATTAATTATTCTATCGCACCTATTCCAGACGCACTGTTTAACCATATATGACTGCTTTATCCGCCGTTTCTCTGCAGTTCTATGGTAGCAATTAAATCAAAGAGTGTATTTTCGAGTATTCTAGAGTTGGTAGTACTTGGTAGAACACATCTTAGTGTGTTGTGCTGGAGCAATTAATTATTCTACCGCTCCTATGCCAGTCGCAATGTTCAATCTTATATAACTGCCTTATCCGCCGTGTTTATGCAGTTTTCTGGTAGCAATTAAATCAAAGAGTGTATTTTCGAGTATTCTAGAGTTGGCAGTACTTGGTAGAACACATCTTAGGGCGTTGTGCTGGAGCAATTAAATATTCTACCGCTCCTATGCCAGTCGCACTGTTTAATCTTATATAACGGCCATATTCGCCGTTTTTATGCAGTTTTCTGGTAGCAATTAAATCGAAGAGTGTATTTTTAAGTATTCTAGAGTTGGCAGTACTTGGTAGAACGCATTTTAGTGTGTTGTGCTTGAGCAATTAATTATTCTACCGCTCCTATGCCAGTCGCACTGTTCAATCTTATATAACGGCCTTATCCGCCGTTTTTATGCAGTTTTCTGGTAGCAATTAAATCGAAGAGTGTATTTTTAAGTATGCTAGAGTTTGTAGTGCTTGGTAGAATACATTTTAGTGTGTTGTGCTGGAGCAACTAATTATTCTATCGCACCTATTCCAGTCCCACTGTTTAACCATATATGACGACCTTATCCGCCGTTTTTATGCAGTTTAATAAGAGCTATGCATTTTTATTTAGCGCAATTAATTTGCAATTAATTTGCAATTAATTAGCAATTAATTCTCACTAAATCAAAAAATATGTATTTCCTTTTATTTTCGATTGAGCCAGCATATGGTTTTTGCCAGCTCAGCCATGATTTTTTTTTTAATAAGAGCTTTACATTTTTATTTAGCGCAATTAATTTGCAATTAATTAGCAATTAATTCTCACTAAATCAAAAAATATGTATTTCCTTTTTTTTTTCGATTTAGCCAGCACACGGTTTTTGCCAGCTCAGCCATGGTTTCTTTAAAAAAAACAGAGCAATAAATTTTTATTTAGCGCAATTAAATAGCAATTAATTAGCACTAAATCATTATATATTTCTTTTTGTGTTGTGCTATTTTGGCTGAGCCAGCTTAAGAGACCTCTGTTTAACCAAATAAGACGGCTTTATCCGCCGTTTCTCTGCAGTTCTCAGGTAGCAATTAAATGTAAGAGTGCATTTTCGAGTATACTAGAGTTGGTAGTACTTGGAAGAATACATTTTAGTGTGTTGTGCTGGAGCAATTAATTATTCTATCGCACCTATTCCAGACGCACTGTTTAACTATATATGACGGCTTTATCCGCTGTTTCTCTGCAGTTCTCTGGTAGCAATTAAATGAAAGAGTGTATTCTAGAGTATTCTAGAATTGGTAGTACTTGGTAGAATATATTTTAGTGTGTTGTGCTGGAGCAATTAATTATTCTACCGCTCCTATTCCAGTCGCACTGTTCAATCTTATATAACGGCCTTATCCGCCGCTTTTATGCAGTTTTAAGGTAGCAATTAAATCAAACAGTGTATTTTTGAGCATTCTAGAGTTGGTAGTACTTGGTAAAATATATTTTAGTGTGTTGTGCTGGAGCAATTAATTATTCTACCGCTCCTATTCCAGTCGCACTGTTTAATCTTATATAACGGCCATATCCGCCGTTTTTATTGTGTTTTCTGGTAGCAATTAAATCGATTAGTGTATTTTCGTATATTCTATAGTTGGCAGTACTTGAAAGAATACATTTTAGTGTGTTGTGCTGGAGCAATTAATTATTCTATTGCATCTATTCCAGACGCACTGTTTAACCATATATGACGGAATTATCCACAGTTTCTCTGCAGTTCTCTTGTAGCAGTTAAATCAAAGAGTGTATTTTCGAGTATTTTAGAGTTGGTAGTACTTGTTAGAATATATTTTTGTGTGTTGTGCTGGAGCAATTAATTATTCTACCATAACTATTCCAGAAGCACTGTTTAACAACATATGACGGCTTTATCCGCCGTTTCTCTGTAGTTCTCTGGTAGCATTTAAATCAGAGAGTGTATTCTCGAGTATTCTAAAGTTAGTAGTACTTGGTAGAATATATTTTAGTGTGTTGTGCTTTAGCAATTAATTATTCTACCGTTCCTATGCCAGTCGCACTGTTCAATCTTATATAACGGCCTTATCCGCCGTTTTTATGCAGTTTTATGGTAGTAATTAAATCAAAGAGAGTATTTTTGAGCATTCTATAGTTGGTAGTACTTGGTAGAATACATTTTAGTGTGTTGTGCTGGAGCAATTAATTATTCTATCGCACCAATTCCAGTCCCACTGTTTAACCATATAAGACGGCTTTATCCGCCGTTTCTCTGCAGTTCTCAGGTAGCAATTAAATCTAAGAGTGTATTTTCGAGTATTCTAGAGTTGGTAGTAATTGGTAGAATACATTTTAGTGTGTTGTGCTGGAGCAATTAATTATTCTATCGCACCTATTCCAGTTCCACTGTTAAACCATATAAGACGGCTTTATCAGCCGTTTCTCTGCAGTTCTCAGGTAGCAATTAAATCTAAGAGTGTATTTTCGAGTATTCTAGAGTTGGCAGTACTTGGTAGAAAACATTTTAGTGTGTTGTGCTGGAGCTATTAATTTTTCTATTGCACCTATTCCAGACGATTTAACGATTTATGAAGGCTTTATCCACCGTTTTTCTGCAGTTCTCTGGTAGCAATTAAATCAAAGAGTGTATCTTCGAGTATTCTAGAGTTGGTAGTACTTGGTAGAATACATTTTAGTGTGTTGTGCTGGAGCAATTATTTATTCTACCATACCTATTCCAGAAGCACTGTTTAACCATATGTGACGGCTTTATCCGCCATTTCTCTGCAGTTCTCTGGTAGCAATTAAATCAAAGAGTGTATCTTTGAGTTTTCTAGAGTTGGTAGTACTAGGTAGAATACATTTTAGTGTGTTGTGCTGGAGCAATTAATTATTCTACCGCACCTATTCCAGACGCACTGTTTAACCATATATGACGAATTTATCCGCCTATTTTCTGAAGTTCTCTGGTAGCAATTAAATCAGAGAGTGTATTCTCGAGTATGCTAGAGTTGGTAGTACTTGGTAGAACACAGTTTAGTGTGTTGTGCTGGAGCAATTAATTATTCTACCGCTCCTATGCCAGTCGCACTGTTCAATCTTATATAACGGCCTTATCCGCCGTTTTTATGCATTTTTATGGTAGAAATTAAATCAAAGAGTGTATTTTTGAGCATTCTAGAGTTGGTAGTACTTGGTAGAATACATTTTAGTGTGTTGTGCTGGAGCAATTAATTATTCTATCGCTCCAATTCCAGTCCCACTGTTTAACCATATATGACGGTTTATCCGCCATTTCTCTGCAGTTCTATGGTAGTAATTAAATCAAACAGTGTATTTTCGAGTATTCTAGACTTGGTAGTACTTGGTAGAATACATTTTAGTGTGTTGTGCTGGAATAATTAATTATTCTTTCGCACTAATTCCAGTCCAACTGTTTAACCAAATAAGACGGCTTTATCCGCCGTTTCTCTGCAGTTCTCAGGTAGCAATTAAATGTAAGAGTGCATTTTCGAGTATTCTAGAGTTGGTAGTACTTGGAAGAATACATTTTAGTGTGTTGTGCTGGAGCAATTAATTATTCTATCGCACCTATTCCAGACGCACTGTTTAACCATATATGACGGCTTTATCCTCCGTTTCTCTGCAGTTCTCAGGTAGCAATTAAATGAAAGAGTGTATTTTAGAGTATTCTAGAATTGGTAGTACTTGGTAGAATATATTTTAGTGTGTTGTGCTGGAGCAATTAATCATTCTACCGCTCCTATTCCAGTCGCACTGTTTAATCTTATATAACGGCCATATACACCGTTTTTATTGTGTTTTCTGGTAGCATTTAAACTGCCTTATCCGCCGTGTTTATGCAGTTTTCTGGTAGCAATTAAATCAAAGAGTGTATTTTCGAGTATTCTAGAGTTGGCAGTACTTGGTAGAACACATCTTAGGGCGTTGTGCTGGAGCAATTAATTATTCTACCGCTCCTATGCCAGTCGCACTGTTTAATCTCATATAACGGCCATATTCGCCGTTTTTATGCAGTTTTCTAGTAGCAATTAAATCGAAGAGTGTATTTTTAAGTATTCTAGAGTTGGCAGTACTTGGTAGAACGCAGTTTAGTGTGTTGTGCTTGAGCAATTAATTATTCTACCGCTCCTATGCCAGTCGCACTGTTCAATCTTATATAACGGCCTTATCCGCCGTTTTTATGCAGTTTTCTGGTAGCAATTAAATCGAAGAGTGTATTTTTAAGTATGCTAGAGTTTGTAGTGCTTGGTAGAATACATTTTAGTGTGTTGTGCTGGAGCAACTAATTATTCTATCGCACCTATTCCAGTCCCACTGTTTAACCATATATGACGGCCTTATCCGCCGTTTTTATGCAGTTTAATAAGAGCTATGCATTTTTATTTAGCGCAATTAATTTGCAATTAATTTGCAATTAATCAGCAATTAATTCTCACTAAATCAAAAAATATGTATTTCCTTTTTTTTTTCGATTTAGCCAGCACACGGTTTTTGCCAGCTCAGCCATGGTTTCTTTAAAAAAAACAGAGCAATAAATTTTTATTTAGCGCAATTAAATAGCAATTAATTAGCACTAAATCATTATATATTTCTTTTTGTGTTGTGCTATTTTGACTGAGCCAGCTTAAGAGACCTCTGTTTAACCAAATAAGACGGCTTTATCCGCCGTTTCTCTGCAGTTCTCTGGTAGCAATTAAATGAAAGAGTGTATTTTAGAGTATTCTAGAATTGGTAGTACTTGGTAGAATATATTTTAGTGTGTTGTGCTGGAGCAATTAATTATTCTACCGCTCCTATTCCAGTCGCACTGTTCAATCTTATATAACGGCCTTATCCGCCGCTTTTATGCAGTTTTAAGGTAGCAATTAAATCAAAGAGTGTATTTTTGAGCATTCTAGAGTTGGTAGTACTTGGTAAAATATATTTTAGTGTGTTGTGCTGGAGCAATTAATTATTTACCGCTCCAATTCCAGTCGCACTGTTTAATCTTATATAACGGCCATATCCGCCGTTTTTATTGTGTTTTCTGGTAGCAATTAAATCGATTAGTGTATTTTCGTATATTCTATAGTTGGCAGTACTTGAAAGAATACATTTTAGTGTGTTGTGCTGGAGCAATTAATTATTCTATTGCATCTATTCCAGACGCACTGTTTAACCATATATGACGGAATTATCCACAGTTTCTCTGCAGTTCTCTGGTAGCAGTTAAATCAAAGAGTGTATTTTCGAGTATTTTAGAGTTGGTAGTACCTGTTAGAATATATTTTTGTGTGTTGTGCTGGAGCAATTAATTATTCTACCATAACTATTCCAGAAGCACTGTTTAACAACATATGACGGCTTTATCCACCGTTTCTCTGTAGTTCTCTGGTAGCAATTAAATCAGAGAGTGTATTCTCGAGTATTCTAAAGTTAGTAGTACTTGGTAGAATATATTTTAGTGTGTTGTGCTGGAGCAATTAATTATTCTACCGTTCCTATGCCAGTCGCACTGTTCAATCTTATATAACTGCCTTATCCGCCGTTTTTATGCAGTTTTATGGTAGTAATTAAATCAAAGAGAGTATTTTTGAGCATTCTATAGTTGGTAGTACTTGGTAGAATACATTTTAGTGTGTTGTGCTGGAGCAATTAATTATTCTATCGCACCAATTCCAGTCCCACTGTTTAACCATATAAGACGGCTTTATCCGCCGTTTCTCTGCAGTTCTCAGGTAGCAATTAAATCTAAGAGTGTATTTTCGAGTATTCTAGAGTTGGTAGTAATTGGTAGAATACATTTTAGTGTGTTGTGCTGGAGCTATTAATTTTTCTATTGCACCTATTCCAGACGATTTAACGATTTATGAAGGCTTTATCCACCGTTTTTCTGCAGTTCTCTGGTAGCAATTAAATCAAAGAGTGTATTTTGGAGTATTCTAGAGTTGGTAGTACTTGGTAGAATACATTTTAGTGTGTTGTGCTGGAGCAATTATTTATTCTACCATACCTATTCCAGAAGCACTGTTTAACCATATGTGACGGCTTTATCCGCCATTTCTCTGCAGTTCTCTGGTAGCAATTAAATCAAAGAGTGTATCTTTGAGTTTTCTAGAGTTGGTAGTACTAGGTAGAATACATTTTAGTGTGTTGTGCTGGAGCAATTAATTATTCTACCGCACCTATTCCAAACGCACTGTTTAACCATATATGACGGATTTATCCGCCTATTTTCTGCAGTTCTCTGGTAGCAATTAAATCAGAGAGTGTATTCTCGAGTATTCTCGAGTATGCTAGAGTTGGTAGTACTTGGTAGAACACAGCTTAGTGTGTTGTGCTGGAGCAATTAATTATTCTACCGCTCCTATGCCAGTCGCACTGTTCAATCTTATATAACGGCCTTATCCGCCGTTTTTATGCATTTTTATGGTAGAAATTAAATCAAAGAGTGTATTTTTGAGCATTCTAGAGTTGGTAGTACTTGTTAGAATATATTTTAGAGTGTTGTGCTGGAGCAATTAATTATTCTACCATACCTATTCCAGAAGCACTGTTTAACCACATATGACGGCTTTATCCGCAGTTTCTCTGCAGTTCTCTGGTAGCAATTAAATCAGAGAGTGTATTCTCGAGTATTCTAAAGTTGGTAGTACTTGGTAGAATATATTTTAGTGTGTTGTGCTGGAGCAATTAATTATTCTACCGTTCCTATGCCAGTCGCACTGTTCAATCTTATATAACGGCCTTATCCGCCGTTTTTATGCAGTTTTATGGTAGTAATTAAATCAAAGAGAGTATTTTAGAGCATTCTATAGTTGGTAGTACTTGGTAGAATACATTTTAGTGTGTTGTGCTGGAGCAATTAATTATTCTATCGCACCAATTCCAGTCCCACTGTTTAACCATATAAGACGGCTTTATCCGCCGTTTCTCTGCAGTTCTCAGGTAGCAATTAAATCTAAGAGTGTATTTTCGAGTATTCTAGAGTTGGTAGTAATTGGTAGAATACATTTTAGTATGTTGTGCTGGAGCAATTTATTATTCTATCGCACCTATTCCAGACGCACTGTTTAACCATATATGACGGCTTTATCCGCCGTTTCTCTGCAGTACTCTGGTAGCAATTAAATGAAAGAGTGTATTTTAGAGTATTCTGGATTTGGTAGTACTTGGTAGAATATATTTTAGTGTGTTGTGCTGGAGCAATTAATTATTCTACCGCTCCTATTCCAGTCGCACTGTTCAATCTTATATAAACGGCCTTATCCGCCGTTTTTATGCAGTTTTATGGTAGCAATTAAATCAAAGAGTGTATTTTTGAGCATTCTAGAGTTGGTAGTATTTGGTAGAATACATTTTAGTGTGTTGTGCTGGAGCAATTAATTATTCTATCGCACCAATTTCAGTCCCACTGTTTAACCATATATGACGGTTTCTCCGCCATTGCTCTGTAGTTCTCAGGTAGCAATTAAATCAAAGAGTGTTTTCTCGATTATTTTAGAGTTGGTAGTACTTCGTAGAATACATTTTAGTGTGTTGTGCTGGAGCGATTAATTATTCTATCGCACCAATTCCAGTCCCACTGTTTAACCATATATGACGGTTTATCCGCCGTTTCTCTGCAGTTCTCAGGTAGCAATTAAATCTAAAAGTGTCTTTTCGAGTATTCTAAAGTTGGCAGTACTTGGTAGAATACATTTTAGTGTGTTGTGCTGGAGCAATTAATTATTCTATAGCACCTATTCCAGACGCACTGTTTACCCATATATGACGGCTTTATCCACCGTTTCTCTGCAGTTCTCTGGTAGCAATTAAACCAAAGAGTGTATTTTTGAGTATTCTAGAGTTGGTAGTAGTTGGTAGAATACATTTTAGTGTGTTGTGCTGGAGCAATTAATTATTCTACCGCACCTATTCCAGACGCACTGTTTAACCATATATGACGGATTCATCCGCCTATTATCTGCAGTTCTCTGGTAGCAATTAAATCAGAGAGTGTATTCTCGAGTATTCTAGAGTTGGTAGTACTTGGTAAAACACATTTTAGTGTGTTGTGCTGGAGCAATTAATTATTCTACCGCTCCTATGCCAGTCGCACTGTTCAATCATATATAACGGCCTTATCCGCCGTTTTTATGCAGTTTTATGGTAGAAATTAAATAAAAGAGTGTATTGTTGAGCATTCTAGAGTTGGTAGTACTTGGCAGAATACATTTTAGTGTGTGGTGCTGGAGCAATTAATTATTCTATCGCACCAATTCCAGTCCCACTGTTTAACCATATATGACGGTTTATCCGCCATTTCTCTGCAGTTCTCTGGTAGTAATTAAATCAAAAAGTGTGTTTTCGAGTGTTCTAGAGTTGGTAGTACTTGGTAGAATACATTATAGTGTGTTGTGCTGGAGCAATTAATTATTCTATCGCACCTATTCCAGTCCCACTGTTTAACCATAAAAGCGGCTTTATCCACCGTTTCTCTGCAGTTCTCAGGTAGCAATTAAATCTAAGAGTGTATTTTCGAGTATTCTAGAGTTGGTAGTACTTGGTAGAATACATTTTAGTGTGTTGTGCTGGAGCAATTAATTATTCTATCGCACCTATTGCAGACGCACTGTTTAACCATATATGACGTCTTTATCCGCCGTTTCTCTGCAGATCTCTGGTAGCAATTAAATGAGAGAGTGTATTTTAGAGTATTCTAGATTTAGTAGTACTTGGTAGAATATATTTTAGTGTGTTGTGCTGGAGCAATTAATTATTCTACCGCTCCTATTCCAGTCGCACTGTTTAATCTTATATAACGGCCATATGCGCCGTATTTATGCAGTTTTCTGGTAGCAATTAAATCGAAGAGTGTATTTTTAAGTATTCTAGAGTTGGCAGTACTTGGTAGAACACATTTTAGTATGTTGTGCTGGAGCAATTAGTTAGTCTACCGCTCCTATACCAGTCGCACTGTTTAATCTTATATAACGGCCATATCCGCCGGTTTTATGCAGTTTTCTGGTAGCAATTAAATCGAAGAGTGTAATTTTAAGTATTGTAGAGTTGGCAGTACTTGGTAGAACACATTTTAGTGTGTTGTGCTGGAGCAATTAATTATTCTACCGCTCCTATGCCAGTCGCACTGTTTAATCTTATATAACGGCCATATCCGCGGTTTTTATGCAGTTTTCTGGTAGCAATTAAATCGAAGAGTGTATTTTTAAGTATTCTAGAGTTGGCAGTACTTGGTAGAATACATTTTAGTGTGTTGTGCTGGAGCAATTAATTATTCTATCGCACCTATTCCAGCCCACTATTTAACTATATATGACGGCCTTATCGGCCGTTTTTATGCAGTTTAATAAGAGTTATGCATTTTTATTTAGCGCAATTAATTTGCAATTAATTAGCAATTAATTTTCACTAAATAAAAAAATATTTATTTCCTTTTATTTTCGATTGAGCCAGCATATGGTTTTTGCCAGCTCAGCCATGATTTTTTTTTTAAATAAGAGCTATACATTTTTATTTAGCGCAATTAATTTGCAATTAATTAGCAATTAATTCTCACTAAATCAAAAAATATGTATTTCCTTTTATTTTCGATTGAGCCAGCATATGGTTTTTGCCAGCTCAACCATGATTTTTTTTTTTAAATAAGAGCTATACATTTTTATTTAGCGCAATTAATTTGCAATTAATTAGCAATTAATTCTCACTAAATCAAAAAATATTTATTTCCTTTTTTTTTCGATTGAGCCAGCACACGGTTTTTGTCAGCTTAGCCATGGTTTCTTTAAAAAAAAACAGAGCAATAAAATTTTATTTAGCGCAATTAAATAGCAATTAATTAGCACTAAATCATTATATATTTCTTTTTGTGTTGTGCTATTTTGGCTGAACCAGCTTAAGAGACCTCAGATTTTTGCTTAGTTTATTTAAATATTAATGATAATGTTAATGAGATGTGATAACTTGTTACTGTTTTCTCGGAACTTTATGAGTCTAGTTTGATTTTAAATAAAATGTACAACTTTGTAGAAATTAGAACAAAATTCTGGGAATTTTATAGATATTACTCGGAATTATGTCAGGAATACTCGGAATTCTATAGTGCGTACCAGGAAATTTGTAGTTTTTTCGTTTCAAAAATGCTTATAGATTTTTGTTTACTTTATTTAAATATTAATGATAACTTCAATGAGCTGTTATAACATTTTAATTGTATTCCAGGAAAGTTTATGAGTCCAGTTTGATTTTAAATAAAAATGCACAGGTTTGTAGAAACTAGAACAAAATTCTGGGAATTTTATAGATATTACTCGGAATTATGTCCGGAATATTCGGATTTCTATAGTGTGTACCTGGAAATTTGTAATATTTCCGTTGCAAGCATGTTTACAGATTTTTGTTAAGGTTATTTAAATATTAATGATAATGTTAATGAGATATGATAACATCTTAATTGTTTTTCGGGAAAGTTTATGAGTCCAGTTTGATTTTAAATAAAATGTACACGTTTTATAGAAATTAGAACAAAATTCTGGGAATTTTATAGATATTACTCGGAATTATGTCCGGAATACTCGGATTTCTATAGTGTGTACCTGGAAATTTGTAGTTTTTTCGTTTCAAAAATGCTTACAGATTTTTGTTTACTTTATTTAAATATTAATGATAACTTTAATGAGCTGTTATAACATTTTAATTGTATTCCAGGAAAGTTTATGAGTCCAGTATGATTTTAAATAAAGTGCACAGGTTTGTAGAAACTAGAACAAAATTCTTGGAATTTTATAGATATTACTCGGAATTATGTCCGGCATATTCGGATTTCTATAGTGTGTACCTGGAAATTTGTAATATTTCCGTTGCAAGCATGTTTACAGATTTTTGTTAAGGTTATTTAAATATAAATGATAATGTTAATGAGATATGATAACATTTTAATTGTTTTTCGGGAAAGTTTATGAGTCCAGTTTGATTTTAAATAAAATGTACCGTTTTATAGAAATTAGAACAAAATTCTGGGAATTTTATAGATATTACTCGGAATTATGTCCGAAATACTCGGATTTCTATAGTGCGTACCGGGAAATTTGTAGTTTTTCCGTTTCAAACATGCTTACAAATTTTTGTTTACTTTATTTAAATATTAATTATAACTTTAATGAGCTGTTATAACATTTTAATTTTATTCCAGGAAAGTTTATGAGTCCAGTTTGATTTTAAATAAAATGTAGAGTTTTGTAGAAATTAGAACAATATTCTGGGAATTTTATAGATATTACTCGGAATTATGTCCGGAATACTCGGAATTCTATAGTGCGTACCAGGAAATTTGTAGTTTTTTCGTTTCAAAAATGCTTACAGATTTTTGTTTACTTTATTTAAATATTCATGATAACTTCAATGAGCTGTTATAACATTTTAATTGTATTCCAGGAAAATTTATGAGTCCAGTTTGATTTTAAATAAAAATGCACAGTTTTGTAGAAACTTGAACAAGATTCTGGGAATTTCATAGATATTACTCGGAATTATGTCCGGAATACTCGGATTTCTATAGTGCGTACCGGGAAATTTGTAGTTTTTCCGTTTCAAACATGCTTACAAATTTTTGTTAACTTTATTTAAATATTAATTATAACTTTAATGAGCTGTTATAACATTTTAATTTTATTCCAGGAAAGTTTATTAGTCCAGGTGTTTAACAACATATGACGGCTTTATCCGCCGTTTCTCTGCAGTTCTCTGGTAGCAATTAAATCAGAGAGTGTATTCTCGAGTATTCTAAAGTTGGTAGTACTTGGTAGAATATATTTTAGTGTGTTGTGCTGGAGCAATTAATTATTCTACCGTTAATATGACAGTCGCACTGTTCAATCTTATATATCGGTCTTATCCGCCGTTTTTATGCAGTTTTATGGTAGTAATTAAATCAAAGAGAGTATTGTTGAGCATTCTAGAGTTGGTAGTACTTGGCAGAATACATTTTAGTGTGTGGTGCTGGAGCAATTAATTATTCTATCGCACCAATTCCAGTCCCACTGTTTAACCATATATGACGGTTTATCTGCCATTTCTCTGCAGTTCTCTGGTAGTAATTAAATCAAAAAGTGTGTTTTCGAGTGTTGTAGAGTTGGTAGTACTTGGTAGAATACATTATAGTGTGTTGTGCTGGAGCAATTAATTATTCTATCGCACCTATTCCAGTCCCACTGTTTAACCATATAAGACGGCTTTATCCACCGTTTCTCTGCAGTTCTCAGGTAGCAATTAAATCTAAGAGTGTATTTTCGAGTATTCTAGAGTTGGTAGTACTTGGTAGAATACATTTTAGTGTGTTGTGCTGGAGCAATTAATTATTCTATCGCACCTATTCCAGACGCACTGTTTAACCATATATGACGTCTTTATCCGCCGTTTCTCTGCAGATCTCTGGTAGCAATTAAATGAGAGAATGTATTTTAGAGTATTCTAGATTTGGTAGTACTTGGTAGAATATATTTTAGTGTGTTGTGCTGGAGCAATTAATTATTCTACCGCTCCTATTCCAGTCGCACTGTTTAATCTTATATAACGGCCATATGCGCCGTATTTATGCAGTTTTCTGGTAGCAATTAAATCGAAGAGTGTATTTTTAAGTATTCTAGAGTTGGCAGTACTTGGTAGAACACATTTTAGTATGTTGTGCTGGAGCAATTAATTATTCTACCGCTCCTATGCCAGTCGCACTGTTCAATCTTATATAACGGCCTTATCCGCCGTTTTTATGCAGTTTTATGGTAGAAATTAAATCAAAGAGTGTATTGTTGAGCATTCTAGAGTTGGTAGTACTTGGCAGAATACATTTTAGTGTGTGGTGCTGGAGCAATTAATTATTCTATCGCACCAATTCCAGTCCCACTGTTTAACCATATATGACGGATTATCCGCCATTTCTCTGCAGTTCTCTGGTAGTAATTAAATCAAAAAGTGTGTTTTCGAGTGTTCTAGAGTTGGTAGTACTTGGTAGAATACATTATAGTGTGTTGTGCTGGAGCAATTAATTATTATATCGCACCTATTCCAGTCCCACTGTTTAACCATATAAGACGGCTTTATCCACCGTTTCTCTGCAGTTCTCAGGTAGCAATTAAATCTAAGAGTGTATCTTCGAGTATTCTAGAGTTGGTAGTACTTGGTAGAATACATTTTAGTGTGTTGTGCTGGAGCAATTAATTATTCTACCGCTCCTATTCCAGTCGCACTGTTTAATCTTATATAACGGACATATGCGCCGTATTTATGCAGTTTTCTGTTAGCAATTAAATCGAAGAGTGTATTTTTAAGTATTCTAGAGTTGGCAGTACTTGGTAGAACACATTTTAGTATGTTGTGCTGGAGCAATTAATTAGTCTACCGCTCCTATGCCAGTCGCTCTGTTTAATCTTATATAACGGCCATATCCGCCGGTTTTAAGCAGTTTTCTGGTAGCAATTAAATCGAAGAGTGTAATTTTAAGTATTGTAGAGTTGGCAGTACTTGGTAGAACACATTTTAGTGTGTTGTGCTGGAGCAATTAATTATTCTACCGCTCCTATGCCAGTAGCACTGTTTAATCTTATATAACGGCCATATCCGCGGTTTTTATGCAGTTTTCTGGTAGCAATTAAATCGAAGAGTGTAATTTTAAGTATTGTAGAGTTGGCAGTACTTGGTAGAACACATTTTAGTGTGTTGCGCTGGAGCAATTAATTATTCTACCGCTCCTATGCCAGTCGCACTGTTTAATCTTATATAACGGCCATATCCGCGGTTTTTATGCAGTTTTCAGGTAGCAATTAAATCGAAGAGTGTATTTTTAAGTATTCTAGAGTTGGCAGTACTTGGTAGAATACATTTTAGTGTGTTGTGCTAGAGCAATTAATTATTCTATCGCACCTATTCCAGTCCCACTATTTAACTATATATGACGGCCTTATCGGCCGTTTTTATGCAGTTTAATAAGAGTTATGCATTTTTATTTAGCGCAATTAATTTGCAATTAATTAGCAATTAATTCTCACTAAATCAAAAAATATTTATTTCCTTTTTTTTTCGATTGAGCCAGCACACGGTTTTTGTCAGCTTAGCCATGGTTTCTTTAAAAAAAAACAGAACAATAAAATTTTATTTAGCGCAATTAAATAGCAATTAATTAGCACTAAATCATTATATATTTCTTTTTGTGTTGTGCTATTTTGGCTGAGCCAGCTTAAGAGACCTCAGATTTTTGCTTAGTTTATTTAAATATTAATGATAATGTTAATGAGATGTGATAACTTGTTACTGTTTTCTCGGAACTTTATGAGTCTAGTTTGATTTTAAATAAAATGTACAATTTTGTAGAAATTAGAACAAAATTCTGGGAATTTTATAGATATTACTCGGAATTATGTCCGGAATACTCGGAATTCTATGGTGCGTACCAGGAAATTTGTAGTTTTTTCGTTTCAAAAATACTTACAGATTTTTGTTTACTTTATTTAATTATTAATGATAACTTCAATGAGCTGTTATAACATTTTAATTGTATTCCAGGAAAGTTTATGAGTCCAGTTTGATTTTAAATAAAAATGCACAGGTTTGTAGAAACTAGAACAAAATTCTTGGAATTTTATAGATATTACTCGGAATTATGTCCGGAATATTCGGATTTCTATAGTGTGTACCTGGAAATTTGTAATATTTCAGTTGCAAGCATGTTTACAGATTTTTGTTAAGGTTATTTAAATATTAATGATAATGTTAATGAGATATGATAACATCTTAATTGTTTTTCGGGAAAGTTTATGAGTCCAGTTTGATTTTAAATAAAATGTACAGTTTTGTAGAAATTAGAACAATATTCTGGGAATTTTATAGATATTACTCGGAATTATGTCCGGAATACTCGGAATTCTACAGTGCGTACCAGGAAACTTGTAGTTTTTTCGTTTCAAAAATGCTTACAGATTTTTGTTTACTTTATTTAAATATTAATGATAACTTCAATGACCTGTTATAACATTTTAATTGTATTCCAGGAAAGTTTATGAGTCCAATTTGATTTTAAATAAAAATGCACAGGTTTGTAGAGACTAGAACAAAATTCTGTGAATTTTATAGATATTACTCGGAATTATGTCCGGAATATTCGGATTTCTATAGTGTGTACCTGGAAATTTGTAATATTTCCGTTGCAAGCATGTTTACAGATTTTTGTTAAGATTATTTAAATATTAATGATAATGTTAATGAGATGTGATAACATTTTAATTGTTTTTCGGGAAAGTTTATGAGTCCAGTTTGATTTTATATAAAATGTACAGTTTCATAGAAATTAGAACAAAATTCTGCGAATTTGTTAGATATTACTCGGAATTATGTCCGGACTACTCAGATTTCTAAAGTGTACCTGGAAGTTTGTAATATTTCCATTACAATCATGTTTACAGATTTTTGCTTAGTTTATTTAAATATTAATGATAATGTTAATGAGATGTGATAACCTGTTACTGTTTTCTCGAAACTTTATGAGTCTAGTTTGATTTTAAATAAAATGTACAGTTTTGTAGAAATTAGAACAAAATTCTAGAACTTTTATAGATATTACTCGGAATTACATCCGGAATGCTCGGATTTCTATAGTGCGTACCAGGAAATTTGTAGTTTTTTCGTTTCAAAAATGCTTACAGATTTTTGTTTACTTTATTTAAATATTAATTATAGCTTTAATGAGCTGGTATAACATTTTAATTTTATTCCAGGAAAGTTTATGAGTCCAGTTTGATTTTAAATAAAATGTACACGTTTGTAGAAACTAGAACAAAATTCTGGGAATTTTATAGATATTACTCGGAATTATGTCCGGAATATTCGGATTTCTATAGTGTGTACCTGGAAATTTGTAATATTTCCGTTGCAAGCATGTTTACAGATTTTTGTTAAGGTTATTTACATATTAATGATAATGTTAATGAGATGTGATAACATTTTAATTGTTTTTCGGGAAAGTTTATGAGTCCAGTTTGATTTTAAATAAAATGTACCGTTTTATAGAAATTAGAACAAAATTCTGGGAATTTTATAGATATTACTCGGAATTATGTCCGGAATACTCGGATTTCTATAGTGCGTACCGGGAAATTTGTAGTTTTTCCGTTTCAAACATGCTTACAAATTTTTGTTTACTTTATTTAAATAATAATTATAACTTTAATGAGCTGTTATAACATTTTAATTTTATTCCAGGAAAGTTTATGAGTCCAGTTTGATTTTAAATAAAATGTACAGTTTTGTAGAAATTAGAACAATATTCTGGGAATTTTATAGATATTACTCGGAATTATGTCCGGAATACTCGGAATACTATAGTGCGTACCAGGAAATTTGTAGTTTTCTCGTTTCAAAAATGCTTACAGATTTTTGTTTACTTTATTTAAATATTAATGATAACTTCAATGAGCTGTTATAACATTTTAATTGTATTCCAGGAAAGTTTATCCGCCTATTTTCTGCAGTTCTCTGGTAGCAATTAAATCAGAGAGTGTATTCTCGAGTATTCTCGAGTATGCTAGAGTTGGTAGTACTTGGTAGAACACAGTTTAGTGTGTTGTGCTGGAGCAATTAATTATTCTACCGCTCCTATGCCAGTCGCACTGTTCAATCTTATATAACGGCCTTATCCGCCGTTTTTATGCAGTTTTATGGTAGAAATTAAATTTGTGTATTTTTGAGCATTCTAGAGTTGGTAGTACTTGGTAGAATACATTTTAGTGTGTTGTGCTGGAGCAATTAATTATTCTATCGCTCCAACTCCACTCCCACTGTTTAACCATATATGACGGTTTATCCGCCAATTTCCTGCAGTTCTATGGTAGTAATTAAATCAAAGAGTGTGTTTTCGAGTATTCTAGAGTTGGTTGTACTTGGTAGAATACATTTTAGTGTGTTCTGCTGGAATAATTAATTATTCTTTTGCATCAATTCCAGTCCCACTGTTTAACCAAATAAGACGGCTTTATCCGCCATTTCTCTGCAGTTCTCAGGTAGCAATTAAATGTAAGAGTGCATTTTCGAGTATTCTAGAGTTGGTAGTAGTTGGAAGAATACATTTTAGTGTGTTGTGCTGGAGCAATTAATTATTCTATGGCACCTATTCCAGACGCACTGTTCACCGATTTATGACGGTTTTATCCGCCGTTTCTCTGCAGTTCTCTGGTAGCAATTAAATGAAAGAGTGTATTTTAGAGTATTCTAGAATTGGTAGTACTTGGTAGAATATATTTTAGTGTGTTGTGCTGGAGCAATTAATTATTCTACCGCTCCTATTACAGTCGCACTGTTTAATCTTATATAACGGCCATATCCGTCGTTTTATTGTGTTTTCTGGTAGCAATTAAATCGATTAGTGTATTTGCGTATATTCTAGAGTTGGCAGTACTTGGAAGAATACATTTTAGTGTGTTGTGCTGGAGCAATTAATTATTCTATTGCATCTATTCCAGACGCACTGTTTAACCATACATGACGGCATTATCCACCGTGTCTCTGCAGTTCTCTGGTAGCAGTTAAATCAGAGAGTGTATTCTCGAGTATTCTAAAGTTGGTAGTACTTTGTAGAATATATTTTAGTGTATTGTGCTGGAGCAATTAATTATTCTACCGTTCCTATGCCAGTCGCACTGTTCAATCTTATATAACGGCCTTATCCGCCGTTTTTATGCAGTTTTATGGTAGTAATTAAATCAAAGAGAGTATTTTTGAGCATTCTATAGTTGGTAGTACTTGGTAGAATACATTTTAGTGTGTTGTGCTGGAGCAATTAATTATTCTATTGCACCAATTCCAGTCCCACTGTTTAACCATATAAGACGGCTTTATCAGCCGTTTCTCTGCAGTTCTCAGGTAGCAATTAAATCTAAGAGTGTATTTTTGAGCATTCTATAGTTGGTAGTACTTGGTAGAATACATTTTAGTGTGTTGTGCTGGAGCAATTAATTATTCTATTGCACCAATTCCAGTCCCACTGTTTAACCATATAAGACGGCTTTATCAGCCGTTTCTCTGCAGTTCTCAGGTAGCAATTAAATCTAAGAGTGTATTTTCGAGTATTCTAGAGTTGGCAGTACTTGGTAGAATACATTTTAGTGTGTTGTGCTGGAGCAATTATTTATTCTACCATACCTATTCCAGAAGCACTGTTTAACCATATGTGACGGCTTTATCCGCCATTTCTCTGCAGTTCTCTGGTAGCAATTAAATCAAAGAGTGTATCTTTGAGTTTTCTAGAGTTGGTAGTACTAGGTAGAATACATTTTAGTGTGTTGTGCTGGCGCAATTAATTATTCTACCGCACCCAGTCCAGACGCACTGTTTAACCATATATGACGGATTTATCCGCCTATTCTCTGCAGTTCTCTGGTAGCAATTAAATCAGAGAGTGTATTCTCGAGTATTCTGGAGTATGCTAGAGTTGGTAGTACTTGCTAGAACACAGTTTATTGTGTTGTGCTGGAGCAATTAATTATTCTACCGCTCCTATGCCAGTCGCACTGTTCAATCATATATAACGGCCTTATCCGCCGTTTTTATGCAGTTTTATGGTAGAAATTATATCAAAGAGTGTATTTTTGAGCATGCTAGAGTTGGTAGTACTTGGTAGAATACATTTTAGTGTGTTGTGCTGGAGCAATTTATTATTCTAACGCTCCAATTCCAGTCCCACTGTTTAACCATATATGACGGTTTATCCGACATTTCTCTGCAGTTCTATGGTAGTAATTAAATCAAAGAGTGTGTTTTCGAGTATTCTAGAGTTGGTAGTACTTGGTAGAATACATTTTAGTGTGTTGTGCTGGAATAATTAATTATTCTTTCGCACCAATTCCAGTCCCACTGTTTATCCAAATAAGACGGCTTTATCCGCCGTTTCTCTGCAGTTCTCAGGTAGCAATTAAATGTAAGAGTGCATTTCCGAGTATTCTAGAGTTGGTAGTACTTGGAAGAATACATTTTAGTGTGTTGTGCTGGAGCAATTAATTATTCTATCGCACCTATTCCAGACGGACTGTTTAACCATATATGACGGCTTTATCCGCCGTTTCTCTGCAGTTCTCTGGTAGCAATTAAATGAAAGAGTGTATTTTAGAGTATTCTAGAATTGGTAGTACTTGGTAGAATATATTTTTGTGTGTTGTGCTGGAGCAATTAATTATTCTACCGCTCCTATTCCAGTCGCACTGTTTAATCTTATATAACGGCCATATCCGCCGTTTTTATTGTGTTTTCTAGTAGCAACTAAATCGATTAGTGTATTTTCGTATATTCTAGAGTTGGCAGTACTTGGAAGAATACATTTTAGTGTGTTGTGCTGGAGCAATTAATTATTCTATTGCACCTATTCCAGACCCACTGTTTAACCATATATGACGGCTTTATCCGCCGTTTCTCTGCAGTTCTCTGGTAGCAATTAAATCAGAGAGTGTATTCTCGAGTATTCTAAAGTTGGTAGTACTTGGTAGAACACATTTTAGTGTGTTGTGCTGGAGCAATTAATTATTCTACCGTTCCTATGCCAGTCGCACTGTTCAATCTTATATAACGGCCTTATCCGCCGTTTTTATGCATTTTTATGGTAGTAATTAAATCAAAGAGAGTATTTTTGAGCATTCTATAGTTGGTAGTACTTGCTAGAATACATTTTAGTGTGTTGTGCTAGAGCAATTAATTATTCTATCGCACCAATTCCAGTCCCACTGTTTAACCATATAAGACGGCTTTATCCGCCGTTTCTCTGCAGTTCTCAGGTAGCAATTAAATCTAAGAGTGTATTTTCGAGTATTCTAGAGTTGGCAGTACTTGGTACAATACATTTTAGTGTGTTGTGCTGGAGCAATTAATTTTTCTATTGCACCTATTCCAGACGCACTGTTTAACGATTTATGACGGCTTTATCCACCGTTTTTCTGCAGTTCTCTGGTAGCAATTAAATCAAAGAGTGTATTTTCGAGTATTCTAGAATTGGTAGTACTTGGTAGAATATATTTTAGTGTGTTGTGCTGGAGCAATTAATTATTCTACCGCTCCTATTCCAGTCGCACTGTTCAATCTTATATAACGGCCTTATCCGCCGTTTTTATGCATTTTTATGGTAGCAATTAAATCAAAGAGTGTATTTTTGAGCATTCTAGAGTTGGTAGTACTTGGTAGAATATATTTTAGTGTGTTATGCTGGAGCAATTAATTATTCTACCGCTCCTATTCCAGTCGCACTGTTTAATCTTATATAACGGCGATATCCGCCGTTTTTATTGTGTTTTCTGGGAGCAATTAAATCGATTAGTGTATTTTCGTATATTCTAGAGTTGGCAGTACTTGGAAGAATACATTTTAGTGTGTTGTGCTGGAGCAATTAATTATTCTATCGCACCTATTCCAGACGCACTGTTTAACCATATATGACGGCTTTATCCGCCGTTTCTCTGCAGTTCTCTGGTAGCAATTAAATGAAAGAGTGTATTTTAGAGTATTCTAGATTTGGTAGTACTTGGTAGAATATATTTTAGTGTGTTGTGCTGGAGCAATTAATTATTCTACCGCTCCTATTCCAGTCGCACTGTTCAATCTTATATAACGGCCTTATCCGCCGTTTTTATGCAGTTTTATGGTAGCAATTAAATCAAAGGGTGTATTTTCGAGTATTTTAGAGTTGGTAGTAGTTGTTAGAATATATTTTAGTGTGTTGTGCTGGAGCAAGTAATTATTCTACCATACCTATTCCAGAAGCACTATTTAACCACATATGACGGCTTTATCCGCAGTTTCTCTGCAGTTCTCTGGTAGCAATTAAATCAGAGAGTGTATTCTCGAGTATTCTAAAGTTGGTAGTACTTGGTAGAACACATTTTAGTGTGTTGTGCTGGAGCAATTAGTTATTCTACCGTTCCTATGCCAGTCGCACTGTTCAATCTTATATGACGGCCTTATCCGCCGTTTTTATGCAGTTTTATGGTAGTAATTAAATCAAAGAGAGTATTTTTGAGCATTCTATAGTTGGTAGTACTTGGTAGAATACATTTTAGTATGTTGTGCTGGAGGAATTAATTATTCTATCGCACCAATTCCAGTCCCACTGTTTAACCATATAAGACGGCTTTATCCGCCGTTTCTCTGCAGGTCTCAGGTAGCAATTAAATCTAAGAGTGTATTTTCGAGTATTCTAGAGTTGGTAGTAATTGGTAGAATACATTTTAGTATGTTGTGCTGGAGCAATTAATTATTCTATCGCACCTATTCCAGACGCACTGTTTAACCATATATGACGGCTTTATCCGCCGTTTCTCTGCAGTTCTCTGGTAGCAATTAAATGAAAGAGTGTATTTTAGAGTATTCTAGATTTGGTAGTACTTGGTAGAATATATTTTAGTGTGTTGTGCTGGAGCAATTAATTATTCTACCGCTCCTATTCCAGTCGCACTGTTCAATCTTATATAACGGCCTTATCCGCCGTTTTTATGCAGTTTTATGGTAGCAATTAAATCAAAGAGTGTATTTTTGAGCATTCTAGAGTTGGTAGTATTTGGTAGAATACATTTTAGTGTGTTGTGCTGGAGCAATTAATTATTCTATCGCACCAATTCCAGTCCCACTGTTTAACCATATATGACGGTTTATCCGCCGTGTCTCTGCAGTTTTCAGGCAGCAATTAAATCTAAAAGTGTCTTTTCGAGTATTCTAAAGTTGGCAGTACTTGCTAGAATACATTTTAGTGTGTTGTGCTGGAGAAATTAATTATTCTATCGCACCTATTCCAGACACACTGTTTACCCATATATGACGGCTTTATCCACCGTTTCTCTGCAGTTCTCTGGTAGCAATTAAACCAAAGAGTGTATTTTTGAGTATTCTAGAGTTGGTAGTACTTGGTAGAATACATTTTAGTGTGTTGTGCCGGAGCAATTAATTATTCTACCGCACCTATTCCAGACACACTGTTTAACCATATATGACGGATTTATCCGCCTATTCTCTGCAGTTCTCTGGTAGCAATTAAATCAGAGAGTGTATTGTCGAGTATTCTAGAGTTGGTAGTACTTGGTAAAACACATTTTAGTGTGTTGTGCTGGAGCAATTAATTATTCTACCGCTCCTATGCCAGTCGCACTGTTCAATCTTATATAACGGCCTTATCCGCCGTTTTTATGCAGTTTTATGGTAGAAATTAAATCAAAGAGTGTATTGTTGAGCATTCTAGAGTTGGTAGTACTTGGCAGAATACATTTTAGTGTGTTGTGCTGGAGCAATTAATTATTCTATCGCTGCAATTCCAGTCCCACTGTTTAACCATATATGACGGTTTATCCCTCATTTCTCTGCAGTTCTCTGGTAGTAATTAAATCAAAAAGTGTGTTTTCGAGTATTCTAGAGTTGGTAGTACTTGGTAGCATACATTATAGTGTGCTGTGCTGGAGCAATTAATTATTCTATCGCACCTATTCCAGTCCCACTGTTTAACCATATAGGACGGCTTTATCCACCGTTTCTCTGCAGTTCTCAGGTAGCAATTAAATCTAAGAGTGTATTTTCGAGTATTCTAGAGTTGGTAGTACTTGGTAGAATACATTTTAGTTTGTTGTGCTGGAGCAATTAATTATTCTATCGCACCTATTCCAGACGCACTGTTTAACCATATATGACGTCTTTATCCGCCGTTTCTCTGCAGATCTCTGGTAGCAATTAAATGAGAGAGTGTGTTTTAAAGTATTCTAGATTTGGTAGTACTTGGTAGAATATATTTTAGTGTGTTGTGCTGGAGCAATTAATTATTCTACCGCTCCTATTCCAGTCGCACTGTTTAATCTTATATAACGGCCATATGCGCCGTATTTATGCAGTTTTCTGGTAGCAATTAAATCGAAGAGTGTATTTTTAAGTATTCTAGAGTTGGCAGTACTTGGTAAAACACATTTGAGTATGTTGTGCTGGAGCAATTAGTTAGTCTACCGCTCCTATGCCAGTCGCACTGTTTAATCTTATATAACGGCCATATCCGCCGGTTTTATGCAGTTTTCTGGTAGCAATTAAATGGAAGAGTGTAATTTTAAGTATTGTAGAGTTGGCAGTACTTGGTAGAACACATTTTAGTGTGTTGCGCTGGAGCAATTAATTATTCTACCGCTCCTATGCCAGTCGCACTGTTTAATCTTATATAACGGCCATATCCGCGGTTTTTATGCAGTTTTCTGGTAGCAATTAAATCGAAGAGTGTATTTTTAAGTATTCTAGAGTTGGCAGTACTTGGTAGAATACATTTTAGTGTGTTGTGCTGGAGCAATTAATTATTCTATCGCACCTATTCCAGTCCCACTATTTAACTATATATGACGGCCTTATCGGCCGTTTTTATGCAGTTTAATAAGAGTTATGCATTTTTATTTAGCGCAATTAATTTGCAATTAATTAGCAATTAATTTTCACTAAATAAAAAAATATGTATTTCCTTTTATTTTCGATTGAGCCAGCATATGGTTTTTGCCGAGTTGCTCCAGGAACGCTAACGCGAGTGCATCGTGTATAGTGTAGTTCTAGCTGTCAACGCTCATCATCAGTTTAAAACTGTCAGTATTATTTATAAACCTTATAACTCAATCTCGTAATACATATATTCACAATTTAATATTTAATTTAATTTTATTTAATTAATTGAATAAAGCTCGCTGGAAGAGTTTACTAATAAAATAAGCAGCGACCAGCCGGTCGCTGCATGTCATAGTAGCTAGTTAACAATAATAATCCTTGATCATGGCTTCTGACTCGACAGGTCACAATTCTATTTTATTAAATGTAAATAATAAAAATAATGAGTACTCACAAATGGAAATTGGCGAAAACATATTAAAGCGGGGTCATCCCTCACCAGATGAAGAAACTAACAAGCGATATATGTTTGATGCCGATAAATTAATATCTCGAAACAAATTTTATGCACTAAAAGATAGTAGTATATCACAAAATCCAGGAAATGAAATTACAAAAGAAAATTCTAAACGTAAAGTGCCACCGATATTTCTGCACGATGTGCCTAACTACCGCGAGGTTCTTACTGCTATAGAAAAAAATGTTAAATCGGAATTTACTACTATTAATTTAGGAAAAATGCTAAAAGCTAATCTCGCTAGTATTGATGATTACAGAAATCTAACATCTTTTTATGATAAAGAGAAAGTGAAGTATCATACGTATCACAATCCCACTGAAGCAAATCTATCAGTAATCATTAGAAATCTACCTATATCATTACAAGTAGATGAAATTAAAGATCAATTGGTTTCACAAAAATTTAACGTTATTAATGTAACACGAATACTCAATAGAGAAAAATTACCGGTTCCAATATGTGCCGTTTTACTACCGAATGATCAACAAGCCAAAGAAATATTTAAATTAACAAATTTGTTTCATTGCATAATTTCAGTAGAGCCTCGACAAAAAAGCGCTAATATACCACAGTGTCAAAGATGCCAAAGGTATGGCCACACAAAAAATTACTGCAAATTATCAGCTCGTTGTGTTAAATGCTTGGGAAACCATTTTTACAAGGACTGCACGAAACCTGAAGCTGAAAAACCGCAGTGCGTCAACTGTAGTAAAGAACATCCTGCAAATTACAAAGGTTGTGAATATTATTTACAAGAAAAAGCAAAACGATCACAAAATCAAACTTCCATATTCCCACAAAACAACAAGCCTGCTACTCATATCGTCAATCATGAAAACGTAACACCAAACCGGACATATGCACAAATTACAGCTCAACAAAGAGTTCAACAAAATCCCAACGCAACTAGTAAACTAAACATCGTTGATTTAATTATAGATATTATTAAACAAGTCATCACACCTATTATAGAAACAATAAAAACTCACATATCATTAGCTTTAACTAACATACTTCAAAATGCCTCAGTGTAACAACCGAATATTCGATCGCATGATTCTTTTAAACTGGAATGCAAACGGTGTTAAAATACAAAAAACACTTCTTACGTCATTTTTACATCAAAACAATATCGACATTGCAGCTATAACCGAAACACATTTAATTAATAACGAAAAATTTACAATTCCTGGTTATCGAGTCTATAGAAAAGACCGTATTGCTAACTTTGCATCTGGGGGAGTTGCAATTATTATCAAAAACAATATCAGACACAACGAATGCCCACTACCACAATTAACCCATCTGGAAGCGGTTGCAATCGAACTTACATTTAACCAGAATCAAACCGGCCGCCTAATCTCAGCGTATCTACAACCTAATCGTCGAATTGTAGCAAACGACATAAACACCGTATTTGATACTAACGATTCCACTCTTTTACTGGGTGACTTAAATAGTAAAAGTAACTTCTGGGGATGTCGGGCAAATAATCCAAATGGACGACGATTATTGCAAATTACTACTGATAATAATATCCAAGTAACAGCACCTACGGAGTACACGTACTATCCATATAGAGCTGATCACCAGCCGGATATTCTTGACATCGGGTTAATCAAGAACTTTAATAACCCATTAAATCATAATGTCAAGGCAGAATTAGACTCTGATCATTTACCAGTCATTTTAACTTTCAGTCAAAAGCCAGAGCCTCTTACACGACCCCCAAGGTTAATAACTGGACCTATTAACTGGGATAAGTATGAAAACTATCTCGACACCCATATTAAACCTAGGAACCTACCGTTCACGGTCGATACCGTTGACCAATCTCTTACATATCTAACAACCACTATTGTTGAGGCTACACAATCTTCTGTTAAACCTAGCAAATTTAGAAG
Organism: Agrypnus murinus; assembly: GCA_929113105.1. Lineage (NCBI taxonomy): Eukaryota > Metazoa > Arthropoda > Insecta > Coleoptera > Elateridae > Agrypnus > Agrypnus murinus. Next base: position 17,720,284 of record OV816028.1, on the reverse strand, counting down.
ATCATCATACTCCTACATTCAACCACCAGGTCATATACTAGAACTTATAAGAATAAAAAACATTACACGAAGGCGATGGCAACGAACAAGAAACCCTCAAGATAGAATTCTACTTAACCAACTTGCTCATCGAGTAAGGTGGGAACTGGAACAATCTCGTATCAACTCATATAGACAATACATCTCTGAAATTAATACCAATGATTCATCACTATGGACTGCAACAAAAAAAAATCATACGAAAACCAAGCAACATACCCGCCATACGTTATAACAATGTCAATTATGTGAAAGACTCAGAAAAATGTCAACTATTAGCTACCCATCTTGCAGACGTATTCACTTTAAGCGTTGATCCCACTAATATACAACGCACCGAACATATAGAAGAGGAAGTCACTAGAATCCTACCAATAAACGATAACGTAGAAGTTGAAACCACTACTCCAGCAGAAATTGCTGAAATAGTTAAAGGCCTTCCTAATAAAAAAGCACCTGGACATGACCACATTACCAATGCTTTAGTTAAACATCTAACAAAGAAATGCTTAGTGTATTTAACTACATTACTAAATATTTGTTTGACTATAGGCTACTTTCCCAATACATGGAAGCATGCCGAGATCATCATATTCTTAAAGCCAGGTAAAAACAAGAACAATCCCAGCAGTTATCGCCCTATAAGCTTATTGTGCACTCTGTCAAAAGTGTTTGAAAGAATAATACTAAACAGATTAAATCACATTATAATCCAAAAAAGCCTGTTTCCACAATTCCAGTTTGGTTTTCGATCCACATACTCTACAACACACCAACTTCTTCGATTATCCGAAATCATAATTGCAGGATTCGAGAGAAAGGAACATACCGTTATAAGTTTTATTGATGTCGCCCAGGCCTTTGATAAGGTGTGGCACAAAGGACTTATAAGCAAAATGATTAACCAGCAAATCCCGGCATATATAATAAACCTAGTAAATTCGTTTCTGTCAAACCGCACCTTTGTGGTAAAAATCAACACATCCAAATCCGAGATTAAAACTATCAACTCAGGAATCCCTCAAGGGTCGGTACTAGGACCTACGTTGTTTAATCTGTACACAGCTGACATACCACAACACCCAAATAGTTGCAACGCCATGTATGCAGATGACACAGCCGTAATAACTCAGCACCATGATATTGATGAAGCATCACAATTGTTACAAACAGCCCTTAATAACCTCTGTAGCTGGTTCCTTGAATGGAATATGCAACTTAATCCCAGTAAATGTGAGGCAAAGATCTTTACCCTTAGAAGACCTGAAGATCCACCATTACTACGTATTAATAATCATCAAATACCGTGGAATGCTAAGGATCAGGCGGTTAAATACTTAGGTGTATACTTAGACAGAAGACTTACTTGGGGTATACACATAAATAAAAAGTTAAATATATGTTATGCTCGTCTAGCTATACTATATCCTATGCTGAATAAGAAATCGCCTTTAAAGATCGAGTGTGCTAAACTACTATATCAGGGCATTATTCGGCCTGTGATTATGTACGCTTGTGTAGTGTGGGGTGGATGCAATAAAACTCATCTAAACAAAATACAAACATTACAAAATAAAGTGCTACGTATTGCTACCGGAGCAGAATGGTATATACGCAACAATCAGTTACACAAAGAACTTAGTGTTCCTACAATATCCGAATTTGTCCGCGCAACTGCCAAAAAGTTCTTCTCTACTATTTACCAATGTCAAGGGGCAGCAGACTTCAACATAGGTGTAAAATCGCAACATACGAGACTCAAACCACGGCTACCACAAGATGTGTTATTGTCGGATAGTGATAGTGATTAGTGACGTAATGACGCAGTTTTAAGACGATCATTTATGTATGTTTATACTTCTAAAATTGTAATAATCTACACTAGTACTATTTCACTGTGAAAAATTGTTATATCAGAACTGTGTGTAGCCCTTGTGTGCTGATCCAGTAAAACTATATATATATAAAAATGGTTTTTGCCAGCTCAGCCATGATTTTTTTTTAAATAAGAGCTATACATTTTTATTTAGCGCAATTAATTTGCAATTAATTAGCAATTAATTCTCACTAAATCAAAAAATATTTATTTCCTTTTTTTTTCGATTGAGCCAGCACACGGTTTTTGTCAGCTTAGCCATGGTTTCTTTAAAAAAAAAACAGAGCAATAAAATTTTATTTAGCGCAATTAAATAGCAATTAATTAGCACTAAATCATTATATATTTCTTTTTGTGTTGTGCTATTTTGGCTGAGCCAGCTTAAGAGACCTCAAGTTTTCTTAAGTCTTGGTCTTAGTGGTTGATACGTGGAAAGTTGATGAATTAATATATTGCTGTGTCCATCTATAATTTCTGGTAGTAATTCGTTGCAAATCTTTTAATTTCCTCAGCAACAAATGGGATGTCTAAGTATTCATGGATTGTTTGATTGGTTACGAACCAGTACGCGTCAACAATTGCGCGAATTTTTTTGACTGGAACTGTTGCAGTTTTTTAGTTCTGATCGGTTTGGCACATCCCCATAGTTGTATATCAAACGTCCAGATTGGCTTTAGCATCTTTTTGTAAAGCAGCAGTTTGTTTCCAATAGATAGCTTTGACTTTCTACCGAGGATCCAGTATATTTCGTGATGTTTTAGGCTTAATTGTTTGCGCTTAGATTGTATGTGTATGTTCCATGTAAGTTGCCAAGGATTTTGTTTTAGTTTTTACAGGTACACGAGTGTTATTAATGTTAACAGGTGGGTAAACTGTGACTTCCGTGGTAAATGTTACTTGAACTGATTTTGATTGGTTAATTTTTATTCGCCATTGTCAAAACATGTGTTAATTTTGTTGAGATGCTGTTGGAGGTTGGTCGTTGCAGTATCCGCGTTTTCATGGGTAGACAATATTGGAGTGTCATTAGCGAAGGTAGCGGTCACAGTGTCATCAGTTTCTGGCAAGTCAGCAGTGAAAATGAGGTAAAGGAGAGGGCCCAGGACGTTACCCTGTGGGACACCGGATTTGATCGGATGATATGAGGCTAGTTTATTATCATAATTGACTGAGTAATATCAATCTGTTAAGTAGGATTTAATGAGTAAATTATAGGGGCTTGGTAACAGTGTTTTTAATTTAAAGAGCAGTCCTGTGTGCCAAACTTTGTCGAACGCTTGGAATACGTCCAAGAGCACAGCAGTACAATATTTCTTTTCTTCTAGTGTAATTCTGGTGAAATTTCATTTACTATTCTGTGCGATTGATGTGTGGTTGAGTGGTCCTCTCGCAACCCGAACTGATGTCTAAGAGTCCTTAAAGGAAAAGTTTCTCAAATAATTTGTTCGTCATGGGCAAAAGGCTTATTGGTCTATAGGAAGTCACTTTTTCTGGTTCCTTTTCGGGTTTACGTATCATTAATATGTGTGCGCATTTACAGATGATCGGGTAATAGGAAATACTTAGCATTCTGTTAAAAATCGTTGTCAGTAGAACTACAGCTTTTCTGGTAATATTTTACCAGTTATCAAGTTATGGCCCGGCGCGGCGCTTAAATTGGTTCAGCTTTTGTATTTCAAGCATAACTTCAGCTAGAGTATATGTTAAAAATATTTTTTTCCAGCAAACCTTGAAAGCCAATTAACTACTGACGCAGTTTTTATACGTAATGAATGAATCTGTAGTCAAATCTCTATGTCATGCTCATTTTCTAAAAGGCGTAGGAATATGGGTTTAAAAAAAATAATTACTAAAGTTTGTAAAATTAGCGCGTAAATCTTCCATAAAGTTACTAATGCATTTTCCGAGTTTTGAAGCAACCTAACAATATATAGTGCATGACACAGAGCGGAATATTAAAAGTTATCTGATACCAGTTTATACCATAAAAACGCTTAAAGAATTAGGATTTGTTGGAAATAGTAAAACGAATTCATGAATCTTAATCTTATTTCTTTACTTAGTGTTGTTTCACTCTACAATTCTTTTGGCAACTAAGATCGAACTAATCTAAAATGAGATTGCGAAAAACTTCACACATCCAATTAGCAATTGGCCTTGTAATCAAAGAAGATTTGCGAAAAAAAACTAGTTGCGAAAAAACCAGAGTTCATGTGCTTAAATAGCATTACATCAAGAATAGGAAAACCAACTGCCGGTAATTGTACATTCAGAGGATGTTGGTCCGCTGTTGAAATATAATATTGGTTCACAATACTTGTACTAGTATTGGCACAAAAAGTTGATGTGGTATGTTACCAATATAAATATTGGTGAGATTCTTTACTTTCCGATAAATAAAGTATAACTTCAATAACACAAACTTTACTTTATTTCAACAGTCTAATTCCTGCAGAATTATTTTCCAGAAAAGTTTCAGGGTTATTTGATACAACGAAACGACTTTTAATATTTGTCCCAAATCACTGTATACATCTTCTGTTCATTCAACCCTATCACATTCATAAACATGTTCTTTAAAACCGACAAAGTCTATATCGTTAAATTCATGCTCAATTGTAGATGAAGTCGGGGGGGTGGGGTCATCATAATGTGAAGGATTATTAACCACTAAATGTAATTTATTTCATTTCGTATTTCAAACAATTGTTTATATACTACAATTAGTAAAATAAAGTATAACTTGATCTCCGTTTCAATGACAACGGAGTTCAAGACGTTCTTGATCTCCGTTGTTGTTGGCAACGTAAAAATCATTTGATGTTGCATAACAACCACACGTGACATGCTGCTTTTTATCTCCTTGGTTACGCGTATGATGACACAGACAAGGCAACTTGCTTCATTATACAATAAATTTAGATGAATTTTAAAAGGGAAGTTTTGATTATATTCTGTGGCCGAAGTTTTTTTTTAAACTTTATTTATTGAATATAATAAAACACATTTATATATTTCGTTTGCAGTCGTAGAATATATTTTATTATTTTTAATCGAGAGAAAACTTTATCTCTTTTAACATTTAGAATACAAATATTAATTTTACTTTGTCTGTAATTATTTAACGAGTTTAAGACGAGTTTAAATAATTAAATTTGAATTAACACACTTAACAGAACAATTTTAGAATTCACATTTAAATGACATTAAGCAAAATAATTAATTAAAACTCGAATGAGCCTTTATGTTTTTACTAGCAAGACAATTTTAAAATCCACATCTAGTTTTAATACTCACTCAGGATAAACACTTGTTGAATACTTAATAAAGACTTGTGTGTTGAATGAATATTTAATAAAGACTAAAGACTTAAGATTAAAACAGAGGTATTTATACCTTATCTGCCTACACAGTTCTCATGGTCATGAGAGAATAAATGCCAAAGAAGTTCTCATAGAGATAACATAGACTTAGCAGAAAAACTGTAATTTGATATCGTGAGTTTTATTATCTTAAGCAATTTTCTTGTACCATGATCTTATCTATAGTGCGATTCTACGTACGTTACTGGGAGAAATTAGGATTGAAATACGAAATCAAATAAAACAACTTATGCAATACGGAGATCAAGCGATACTTTAAATCCGAGAAGATGTATTATAACGCTGAGGCGCCAGCCGAGGCGTTATAACATCTTCGAGGAAGAAAACGAAGCTAATTACATAATATATATTAACTCTCTTTTCTTTGTTCATTTACACTTGAAACTATGGATTTATCGCCTAAATAGAACTCGTTATAAAAAAAACAAATGCATTAAATTGTGTTAATTGGGATTTTAACTGTTGGATTGTTAGTTGAATAGATAGATAAATTGTTCCAATGTAAAACAGATAACTAATAAAATTAAATCTATCAAAAATATATTGGCAACAAATTGTGCCAATAAGATGTACTATTTGTATATTAGTACATATTTGTAGGTTAAGAATGAAGTTTGATATTGCATTCACTTCATTAAAAATTTCGTCTGCATTACATGTATTAAAGGCGAAACAATGCTATTTTTAACAAATTTAAAATGATCGTATTTACACGTTCCAAGAATGACTCACAGACACATTGTTTACACAATTCATGTTTAAACAAAATGCTAACTAAACTAGTGTGCCAACTAACTATTATAGTGAGTACTTACAGTATATAATGAATATAAATAACTAACACACTTGCAAACATAAACATAAAATTTTTAATTTAGCAAGAAACGATCAGCAGCAGATATCGCAACACTAAAACAACAGGTGCATGTAGTATCGATGGCGGTAAATAAGGTTTCACACGGTCATTATAACATGACTGCTTGTAGGTTGTTGGGCGCGAAATTAAAAATGCGATGACTATAAATATTTAGACCGAGGTATACAATAGTTACGTATTTGAAATTCATATAATAAAATTCAAGGTATTTAAATTTTAAGTAAATTTTGTGTGAAATTGAAATTATGTTAAACAATTTGGATTAACCTTTGTAATATTCCTAGTGAAGTCATATTGGTTTGTTTGGATTTTACTTGGTCTTCAAACGGCTAGTTTGACCGTTATGATACTACTTCCGAACGTATTCGAAACATTTTTTAATTTCTATTTTTATGTAAGTATGCACTATTTTCATGTTTTCATATCACCAATAGTATTTAAATTAACCATCATGATGGTGGTTTATTTGTTGATTTTTTTAACAGAGGAAACAACGATAAACTTAAAAAACTTATTTAAAACTATCCAACGAGATGACGCTCATAGACGGCCATGGTTTGAGTCACTGCATCTAGTTACCTAGGCCAGCTGGTCGACCAGAGTACCGCAAACCGCCGCCATATTGGGGCAAACGAAGCACGAAATTATCCATTATTTGTTTTGTATTGAATTTAATCAAATTCACGTTTACTTTAAAAGGTTTTTCTTATTCTGAAAGATCAAACCTCTAATATGTCAAACACGTAAAACGTAGTTTTAATTTGTCCATTATTAAAAATCACCCTTCTCTGCCCCAATATGGCGGCGGTTTGTGTTACTCTAATCGACCAGCTGGCCTAGGTGACTAGATGCAGTGACTCTAGCCATCGTTAGAGACCCTTCAATTAGAGTCTGTGCAATGCGTTGCCACGGCACCCGCCATTTTATATCACAATATTTTGATATAATATTTTGATTTTGACATCCTAATTTGAATGCTAAATAATGTTATATATATACACAACCCACTGTTTCCTGTTTTTTAATTGAATCAATTACCATTCACATGCATGCCAATATTTGGCCGCGTAACCATTCTCGTACTTTTCAAATTTGGCGCCACGTGTTGTGATATAAAATGGCTACCTTGGCCTGACTCTAATTGAAGCGTCTCTAGCCATCGTTATTTCAATCAGTTGTCTTTCAATTTTCCCATGCCCGTACATTTTGTTAAGAGAACTTGTCTCACCCGTGGCACTTAACTGTGAGTTTAACATAAATAATAAACTGTTATTTCCAGTTGTAGGACACTAGCTTGTTTTATTATAAAGCGTAAATTTAGGTTGTTGAACTCGAACGCCTTGTCGTGGGGAATACATTTTGCCTGTTTCAAAGTTTAGGATATACTATTTCTGAAAGAGAAGTCTCTAGAATGGATGTTAAAGTTACTTCAGAGGTCAACAAATTAGCTAGTATACTGGATGTTTTGGACTGTATTACTGCTTAGTTAGAACTGTAAATAACTTCCAAGGTAGGAGCGATCTAAACCAGCTTTTCGACATTAATTAAATTAATCAGTAATTAGATTATTTAAACTTAAAATAAAACCACCTACAATAATTACTTTAAATTTCAACATTTCAATCCTTACGTCTTTATGAGAAGTAAAGTTTACTAATCCCGTTTTTATTCACCCCCGCCCCCCACCTTTGATGTCTACAACCATCAGTGTAACTATTTATTATTTTTATAAATAGTTTAAACGAATCTTGAATCGACTAACATTTTCAATGCAAAAATTTAAAAAACATTAACTTAACGGTTTGAAAAGTATATACCTACTATCAGAAATATTTTGATATTAATTATTTTGAGAATTCACCTCAGTCAATACTTTAAAAACCTGCTGACGCCATGAACATAAAGAGGAATTCCGTTTATAAAAATGCTTTTGTACCTTGAAACAATGCCAGGTATTTCTAAACTACAGGAAATTAAAAAGGCAAAAGAGTTCGAGCGCATAAACTGTAGCCCATTTAATACCGCTGAATTAATTGTATAAAAGGTACGGAATCCAATATAATGCTAATTTACGACAAAGAACTGATAGGTAACAGTAATTAGCAGTAGTTGGACATTATTAATTTATAATTAAAACGAGGTGCGAAGGGAACACTGATAATATCTAGAATGCCATGTTTTTAAAAACGAATGAAATTTTTTTTAGTTGACAGCTACTTTTTAATGTTTTGCGAGTTGATTGCCGTTTAGTTTGTTCGATTTGCTGTAATAGTTTTTTAATTATCATAATTTAAAGATTGTGTGTTGAATTTGACTAGAGAACATTTCGGGGCTATGATCTTTTACGATTTTAAATCGTCATTAACGCCCAAACAATGTGAAGATCGGCTTAGAAATGCATTTGGCGAAGAAGCCCCGTCTAAGGCAACAATTTATAATTGGAACAGCGAATTCAAAAGAGACCGGATTTGTCTTAGTAATGAATTTCGTGAAGGACGCCCAAGAACTGCTGTTACTGATGAAAATATTGCCGCTGTTCGAGCAATGCTTGAGGTAGATCGACGAACATCTTATGAATTTATTCGGGCGACATTGGCATTGGTATGAATCAATTACAAAACATTTTACATCAACAGTTAGAAGTGAGAAAACTTTGTTGTCGATGGATTCCACTTAAACTGACTACCGATCAAAAAGAACAACGCATTGAATGGTGCAGGAAAACTCTGGAAAAATTCCAAGGTGGCACTTCAAATTTGGTTTGGAATATCGTCATTAGTGACGAATCTTGGATTTATTGTTATGATCCTCAAACGTAAAGTCAATCGGCTCAATGGGTCTTTCGAACCGAACCTAAGCCTACAAAGTTCGAAGAATTCGCTGTACTGGTAAGAAGATGATTGCTAGTTTGTTTTCTAAAACGGGTCATATTGCTACTATAGCATTAGAAGATAGACGTTCCGTTACTGCCGAATGATACACAAATGTCTGTTTACCACAAATCTTTGAAAAAGTTCGTGAAAAACGCCCCAAAGGAAAAATAATCTTACATCATGACAACGTATCGTCGCATAAAGCAAAAGTAACAAATGAGTATTTGGCTGCCCTAAAAGTCAGCACCATGGACCCTCCACCGTACAGCCCTGACCTAGCACCTTGCGATTTCTTTTTGTTTCCTAAAATTAAAGATAAAATGCGTGGAATCACTTTTTCGTCATCAGATGAAGCAGTGGAACATTACAAAAACCTGGTTTCTGAAGTGTCTCAGGAAGAGTGGCATCATTGCTTTAAGGACTGGTTTCATCGAATGCAAAAATGTATTGATGTTAAAAGGGAATATTTTGAAAAACAATAAAATCATTTAAATTTTTTTAGAACTAATCCTTGTTTGATTTTCTAAGAATTCTCAGTGTCGTCCTCGTATTGTGAATTTGTCTATACTCTAACAAACAAATGAAGGATCTAGGTCGGCGAAATCACGAAGGCTAATTTGCATACCGTATCGCGAATCACGGGGGCAACGTACCTCACTGTCAGTTGTAACAGCTTATATAATAGCAGTGTTGCTTAAAATTTGATCTTAGATTTTATGTGTTTACCAGGTGGTGATCACGCGGCGACCTAGATCCTTCATTTGTTTGTTAGAGTATAGTAATAAGGTGTTTCAAGAGAACAAATCCATAGCTTTAGTTATTGCAACGAAAGCAGGAAATTACAGTGGAACAATTTTAGGAGTATATTCTGATATTCTTTTGCTTTTGTCAAATTACCTTCGATCGAATTTTTTCTCAAAGGATTTCTCCCTCTTGTTTTTTTTTCAAAATTAGTTCTCTCTTTTCTTATTTTTTTAAGCTTTTAGTGGAAAAAAATTGTATATACATATATGTGCATTAGGGTGGTTCTTATTTGGGTCATGTCAGGAATTTCGGTTTTGCCGGGTGTCCATTTGATTCTAAAAAAAACTGAAAATTTTAAGACCAATACGAACTTCCTATCTCTATTCTAATCATTCGCTATAACGACGAGAAGTTTCCCATTTAAAATACATGGTTTTTTCAATTTTTATACATATATTTGACCCCTGGGACAAATTTTTGCAAAAAAATTTGAAAATTGACTTTATAGAATTAACGAGCATCAATGCTACTTTTAGGTGAGAAGAAAATTATATAGGACATTCTACATCACTTCAACCCTAATTGAACGGTGCATTATTTTGAATTTATTTGTAAGTCGTTGGAAAAAAACGAATGCGCCATATAAATTTTGTTGTGCCTAAAAGTAGCATCGAACCCTGTTAATTCCAAAAAAATCAATTTTCAAATTCTTTCTCAACAATTTGTCCCAGTGGATAAATATTTACATAAGAAGTTAAAAAAAGCGTGCATTTTAAATGGGAAACTTATCTTCGTTACAGCGAATGATTAGAATATAGATAGGAAGTTCGTATTGGTCTTAAAATCTTCAGTTTTTTTTTTTAGAATCAAATGGGTACCCGGCAAAACCGAAATTCCAACATGACCCAAATAAGAACCACCCTGTGCATGTATCTTTAAGAACATTAGTTTTATTTTAATTTGTGCAGTTAATTAGCATCCTTTGAAATTTGAAATTAATTTTTGATCTGATGAACGACCTTTCAAATTTTTCATAAAATATACAAATTTTAAAATTCTGGTCTCAGCAGATTTTATAAGTGATATAAGCAATTTATTTTCTATTACTTATTAAAATACATATATACAATGATCATGTGTTGTATAGGTCTACGTAGTGGCACCTAACAAATCTTTAATTACTTTCGGGTCAAAGAATGCGGTAAAGTTGTTGCAAAGGTCTGTTTAAGGTATAACAATATATTTACAAAAATAATTTAAAAATGAAGTTATTATTATTAAAAATATTGTATTAGCTAAAATATTCTAGTTAAATGTACTAATGTACATATTTTAAGCTTTTTTTTTCAAAAATAATGCGTTATTAATATTTGAGATACTAAACTAAGAATCTTACCCCCGTCTTCGCCAGGCGAAGTTGAACCTAGCTAATTTCCTGAACACATCTCCGATATCATCAGTTAGCGAATCAGGATACCAAATCTCGTAAAAGTTCACTGAGAAATAACAGTTGTCAAAGTTTCAGGTAACTACTATTCGGGTCTGTCAAAATTTTGAAGAACTAACAGTATTGTTGAGATTAGCATGTATTAGTATTATTCAGTATTAACCCCCCTCCCGAATATTAATGTTCAGCAAAATTAATGCATGAATTAAATGTGTGTTAGTAGTCGTCAATAGGAACAAAAACTTCTTATTCCATTTTTGTTTTTACACACATCGAAGAAAATTGCTAAAAATACGCTTTTTGGGGGACTACTGGAACGTGTCACGACCTATTTCACGTATAAGATCAAATACCTTGCCAAAGACTAGATTTAAAAACAATATTTGGACAATTATACGCAGTGACGGTATCACATTTCATTTTGGTTGTGATTTTAGTCTGTATGTTGAAAATGAGCAATGACTGATAAGATAACAGAAAGAAATGGAATGTTTACATTCATCTTTAATACTTTAATATTGCATTAGGGCAAAGTTACTCTAGTTATACCGTAAGTCACGTTTTTTACTCTGAAAAGTAGTATGTAGACTAATAATAAACAACAAAAATAGGTTAATTTCTCTTTTGTTCGAGTTGGTATAACCACTGTCTTTAACAGCTTCATTACAAAACAGGCAAAGATTTGTAATTTATTTTTAAATAAAATAATTAAATAATTAGCTAAATGCTAAATTCTTTACTACACATTGAGCACCTGTGACTTATAGTTCTGAACCAAATGTTTCTCTTTGTTTCATGTGTCATGTTTTTCAGTGAATAAATTGTTGGAGTTTCTGTATTTTTTGATACCCATTTCATGTTTTCTAATTTCTAATGTTTGATAATTTAAGAGTAGCACGTGTGATTTAACCGAATAAATAACAAGAAATTATTTGAGTTTCTCTGTTCATTGATACCAATATCATGTTTCTAATTGTCTCCTAACGATAGTTATTCTAGTTTGTAATCGGAAAGATCATTTATAGTAACACTGTATACTTTACCAAATAAACATCTTAATTACTACTTTTATTTTACGCGACTTTTCAGGATAATTTGAACGTTGAATGTTACTGAGGACTATCCATAAAGGAAAATTATATTGCGTTTACAAACGTCTGATTTACACGTTTACAAAATTTAAAAATATGCTCCTTTCTAAAGGAAACGGCGTCAGTAATAACTAATAAGTAAATATTAGTAAAATACACCGTCATTTACTCTTAAAATACTTGCAAATAAATAAACTTCTTAAAACAACATAACGAAACAATCCTATATTGGAAGTAGTTTATTATTATGGGTAATTTTATTTATTGGGATAAAATTGATCAAATACTTTAATCTCCTGAATAATTGTTAATTATACCTTGTGTTATAGCTAAATTATTCTAAACATAAAGAATAATTAATTAATCATAAACCTAATTAAGTCCGTAACAATTTTTACATCGACAAACCAAGAATTCAAAACAATACTGTAAAATCTACTACCTGGAAGATCAAAGTGATAAATATGTGTAAAATACACAAGAGATTAGCTGTTATTGGGTTTAGGTCTTCAAACTATTTAAATAGGACGAAACGAAAATAGTAATCAAAACCAAAACTGTGACATCACCAACCAACAGCTACATCAATGTATCATTTACCATGTGAAAAATAATGCAGTTAGCTACAGCCAGCTCGAAATATGATTCCAAACCCATTTTCTAAAAACAATATTTTATGAAAAATAGGCACGAATGATATTAAGCCTTTTTGTTATACCTTATAATTATGGAAAATGGTTTCAGTGAAGGTTTGGGAATTTAGAGCATTTTTCATTCAAACCTGTTTACTTAAGTATTAATATTAAAATGTTGTACGTCTATAATTTGAATATTTAGAAAATAAAATTTTAGGTTTATAATTCATACCTACAAAACAGAAATACCGATGAACTATCAACCAGAGCTATGAATCACTCACCTGTAACACAAGAGAATTGTATCTTAAATTGGATCATAAAAGTCATATTTAATTAAAAAAACTATAGCTACAAAGAGATATAACATCAACCGAAATACACTGACTTATAGTACTAAACTAGTTATCAAAATATAAGAATAAAAATATGTATTTGATAAAATTATTTTATTAAAAACATAACTTAACCAGAAATTTCGAATTATAACTATATTAAAATTCAATTAAGTGCTCAAATGATCATTCTATTCATCAGTAAATAATTTAAATAAGAATATTTACACTTTTACGATTTTATGATGTCTCAAAGGGGGCTTTAAATTTTTTTAAATTTTAGTTATCTCCCAACAGCAATAAAATACTAAATCAGTTGACTGGCTCCAACTTTAAATTCTTATAAAATACCCTAAGGAAGTTGTGGCTGTAAAAAGTATAATGAAAATATAAAAATAAATAGTGCAGTTGATAGATTTTAATGTACAAAATTATTTCCTGAAAAATCTTTAATGTTTGGGAAGTTTGTTTATGTAGAAATTGCATTTAAAAATAACAGGCGATGTTATGCAAAATGGTAAATTGTTGATATATTTATTATGATAACTTCATAAAAAAAATATAAATTTTTTTTACACCAAACCATTTCACGTAAAAACGTTGTAAGATTGTACCATTAAAATTTCAAATTTGTTACGAAGATAGTTTTTGAAAAAAAAATTAAATGAAGATTTTGTCGATTGAACGCTTGATATAGTAGTTCGCAAAGTAACAACGTCGCATTGCGACAAACGAGTGGGAAACTTAAATGCTTTATATAGATACATGCAGCACCACTGGCCGCTCGTAATTTACATCTCGAAAACAAAATCAGTTGTATTAAACGAAAAGATACATAATTCGGAAATTCTCCACGGCTACGTTTTAAATAAATCTGAATCAAGTATCCATCGTTTTATATACATATATTTGTAATATTTGCAAAACTTCAGTCAAAGTCATTTACTTCATTAATTTTTTTTCATCAGAACAACATTTATAATTTGCTTCATAATGCGAGAATATTTGACATTTTGCGCAGAGGTTAATAACCTTGACAATTGAATGGTGATTTTTGTACATATATTATTTTTTTAAAACGAGTACATAATTATTTAGCTGTAAGTACTAAATAGTAGATTGACTGAAATTATACAAATTGTAAACGTATTATTACTATTGTCTTTACAAATTTAATGTTTACTTTTGTCGTTTTTAAAATTCATGTATCATGAGAATCCGATGAAGGAAAATTGGGGTGTACACTCGTACACCTCCAAACATCGTGGAAGCGGCTCACATTACATCTCTTAATTTATTGCCAAATATTTCACGTAAAAAATATGAATGCGAGTGTAAATTCTAGGTTAAAAAACTTTCTTAGCTGTTGATTGTTTATTACTTTTTTTGTTGTCGTAGATAAAGTATAGTGTGTAACGCGTGCAAAAACACCAATTTCTCACTCGTGTGATTGCGGCATTCGACTACGTCTCATGCCGCAGAATCTTCACACTCGTGAGAAATTGGCACTTTTCTGCACTTGTAACACAATATACTATTATATTCTAGAGAGATTCCTTTATTTTTTAGTGTTTACATAGTAATATTATTTTTTATTTTTAGTAATAAAAAGTAAACTTAATTGCATTCTAATAAAACTAAGTAATATCGTTTGAGCCATTATTTGAAGCAAAATTATGTAATTATTTCTATTAGTCAAAATAGCACAGCTCCATAACTTTTCGCTCTGACTATTCCACCTCAACTTCCTTAACAAGAAAATTAACAAAATTAAATATGTACTTAATTACAGTCACTGTTGGTGCACGCGTATAAGCCTGCATAGCTTAGTTAGTATATAATAATAATAATAATAATAATAATAATTGCTACAACCCATAACCTGGAAACCAGGCTCCAGAAGCTATAAGCTTGTGCGGGAGGGAGGGGGCGGTTATTATTATTACGTAGGCCCTATGTGCAGCTGCAGCCGACTTACAGATGGAACAGCGCAAATCCCACATTTGTGTCACAGTTAAGGAAAACTGCAGAAAACCTTAACCATATCTGCCGGCACCGGGAGCCGACCCCGGTCCGCCTGGGTGAAAGTCCGGCACGCTAGACATTACACTACCAAGGCACTATATAACGGAGGCCATTTCTTTTATTATGCCCCCTTAACTATTCTTTGATCAAACTTCGAGCTGATTCGAATCTAACTCTCAGATTTCTATATAGAATAATATAGAATTGTATTACTTAATTATACAATTATAATTAAAACTATGTATATTAAATGATAAAGTATAAAAAATAAATTAAAATTAAATATAATCCTGTTGATGAAAATTAACCATTCAAGGAGATTAAAACATGAGAAATATTAATTAATAAATTTAAAATACCCCAAAGCTTTAGACTACCATTAACTTACTCAGGATAAAAAGAAAAGAGTATACATTATATGTTATGGTGTAATGGATACAATTATGTTTAATTTGCATAAATACATTTGAATTTAATTTTTGTAATTCTGTCTTGTCCGATGTCTTATGGTAATTTAAATTAATTTCTATTCTATTCGCCATTGACTAATATGCATGTACAATTATTTACGTGGTTTTAAATTATTGATATTAAATTAAATTACATCTGTACGATTAAGAATTGAGATTTCTTATTAAAAAGAAGAAGATCCAGGGTTTGATTAGAACCAACTCGAAGTTCCATCCAATATCAAAGAATAAGGCGATATATTAACTGAGTCATGCTTGCACGCGCGTGCCAACCGTAATCGTAATATACAACTTCTGTTGTACTTTTTTGTTGTTGAAAAGCCATGCACGGCATTTAGGATTGACAAGGATTAACTGAACTTTTAGCCATTATAAGAGTATAATTTTTGGTTGCATGTTGTAGTATCCTTTCCAGTGTTATTGTTTACTGCTTTTTATTGCTTACGAAATACATATCAAGAGAAGATCAGTACGCTTTAAAAACTTATAAATAAACTGATTAATTATAATAAATAGCTTCTAATGTACTGTATTTGTAGCTTGAGACTTGAGGTAGATTTAAGTTCGATAAGTAAATAGTTTTAATTTTTAAAACTTACTGGTTTCTCCTCCGTGTGCATTTTAAAAGCGACAAGATTCTGACAGACCGTTGTACGCCGGTCTCTAACTAAAACCTTAAAACCTGTATGTCATTTCGGTTGTCTATTTTGCATCTCTTTGATTAAATGTTTGAAACAAATTTTTTTTAACAAATTCGTAGTAATCGCCTACTAAAAATATAACGAACTTTAACTGCAATTCTGGCTGTATTACTCATTGACAAGAAAGGTTATAATTTGTTAATTTGTTTTCTAAATTACGCTATTTATATAAAATATTACAATTGCCTATTTTGTTTTTGTATAAATAATAATAATAATAATACTGCCTTTATTGAGTTTTATGTTGTACATTATAATAAAGATGTATTAGCATTAATGTTAATTTTAACAAGTATTGTACAATGAAATTGTTAGTGAATAAATACGTTAATAAAAGAAGGCTAATAAAATGTTATAGCTTCTGGATACTTTTAACTGCACGGGAGGACAACCCTAGGAACTATAGTAAAAGTGGAAACTGGAATGGAATGCATTTTGACGAACTGCTATGCTATGCTTTATTCAGACAATAAAAACAAGTATGTGTGAAATAGACAAATAACCGAAAAACAAAAAATATGAAACATTCATTCTCTGACTATTTATAACTTTTTACTATATTCTGAAAAACACACATAAAACCGACAGTACTCTATACATCAGAGAGTGGCATCTGGTGGAATGTTATGAAAACTGAGGCAACCCCACTTAACTAAAAGTAAACTGAAAGGAACACGGTATTTTCTACTGAACTATAAAAAGTGAATGATTTATACTACTTGTGGTCTGTCCAGAGTTGTTTCAAAACGATAATGAAAAACTTGAAATGAGTTCACGATCATTTATTTTGCTTCCAAATTAAATTCTTCTCTTCAAAACAAAACCTACCTTGAAAATTAATAACGTTTCCTATTTCCATTCAGTAACATGAGTTTCATTTCTAAATTACCAATCGCTTAAAAATAATAATGCAATTTAGTTGAATAGAACGATTCAATAAAAATTTAAAACGCAAACATTTGCAATAACATTACATATAACTTTTCATAAACAGTAAAAAGCTGTTTGTATAGTTGGTGATAAATCAATATTGTTATAAACGAATGGTAATCCAGTTCAGTATTTACCTATTACTTCAAAATCTCGCCCGTTTTGCAAGGCTTTGCAAAATGAAATTTATCAGAGGATGCTGAAGCAATATTCATGTAGAGGTTTGAAGTTGTCTCTTGACTTAACAATATATTGAGTATTTATTGGAAAGTGAGC
The DNA here is from genome assembly GCA_929113105.1 of Agrypnus murinus. Taxonomy (NCBI): domain Eukaryota; kingdom Metazoa; phylum Arthropoda; class Insecta; order Coleoptera; family Elateridae; genus Agrypnus; species Agrypnus murinus. The sequence goes on along the minus strand of OV816028.1, from coordinate 17,702,582 downwards.
TTCAATTTAAAATAGTAACGGTAGATACATATACTGCATAATGGTAAACACGACAGTTTTAGGCTGCATAAACTGTAAATACGAGTAACACTAGTATTGACATTCTAGCGTAAAATAACATTATTTTATATTTATCTTTACTCTTGCTATCGATAATAATTACCGCTATAAAAATAGTTACAAAGCATAAATTTTTAATCACCCTTAAAGTTTCCTTGAACTATTTTAAGTTGGAATATCAAATCGTTTCAATTAAGAAAAAGACCATTTAACGTGTAAAATGAATATGATCTATAAATTCAGATAGGATATTCGTATTGTACAAAGAAATATAGATATCAATATAAACGTTGTTAGATTTATGACTATTAATATACGTACTAATACTGAATAGGTAAAAAGGTTAAATTGTTCTATTTTAAAAAGGATGTTTTGAACTTTTCTAATTTCATTTCTGTTTAGCAGCAGAATAGATATTAAACTTAAATATTAAATATAATTCTATTAACAAACATCACCTACTTATACACATAATATAAATACTTTTAACAATTTTTAAATATTACTAAAAATCTAGAATTAAAATCAACTTTAAAATTCTTATAAAAAAGTAAAATTACTAAATTAAGAATTATATGATTCAAGGGTTAATAGGTTTTGATACCTTGTAACATCGACCTAAAAATGATTTTCTAATGAAAATTAAGACAGATTGTATAAACTATATTTTGCTATTACATGTATATTTGAATTTTTATATCAGAATTTTTTTATAAGTTTATATAGTTACGCTTTGCATTTATGAAAGTTTATAAATTATAATTGGATTATGTAAAACTTGAAATGTCAAGATTGTTTTTTGAAAAACCTGTTTTCTAAAAGAGTATATAAAGGGAGTCCATTGCTTAACAATTAAGTAGCAACATTCGATCAGAGGAACAAGGTGTGTTTCTAGCTACTTGAAAAATTAACTTTGTATGGTTAGAATTGAATTCTGATTATAATAAAAAAATAAGGTTATAAACCTTATCGATGTTAAAATATAAATGGAAACAGAAAAAGGTAGTAATTACCTGTTTAATGGAATGAAGATCCCTTCCTTTAATAAACAACAATAATGTGGTTTTCAATTTCTATGAAATTTATATTTGGTTTGATCAATATTATTGGAATTTGATTGGCGTATGAAAATGTCAGAATAACATTTGACATAATTGTTTGGATCAGAGATGCGAGAATATTAAAAGAGTTTGTCAAGCAACTCGAACCTTAATAGAGATGGGATTTATATGACGCCAAATATAAAAAAGAAAGGTGAGTTTTAATTTAATTTAAATACTTACAATTTTATTTATAATAGAAATTAAATTTGTGGTATAGCTAATATTGTCAAATTTAAGACATAGATATTTCAATACAATATTAAATGAAAAGATTATCCATTTAAATATTTTTTTAATTTGTTTTTGAATCAAGGTTAATTTGATTTGCTCTCATTAATAATTAATAATCTATTTCTGAATTCTTTTCAAAATATATATTGGTATCGATGTTGTACTTTTGTTTCATTTATATGTGTTTAATTAAGATGTTATAAATAAATAAGAAATTGTGTTCTTGGTTTTGTATTTGTTATTTGTGTAATCTTATTTGTTAACAACCAGCATTTATTTAAATAAGAATAATCTACAACAACGACCAAAACCTGAGAGAAACTACAAACTACAATACATTTCTAAAGCCGGAGCATTTTATACTTTTTTATAAGGTAAGAGGTTGTATTCCATGTCACACGGTTTTATAACTTTTACTAGAAGTACAATTTTTTTTATAAATCCCCATATATTCATGGTAATATGTACTTACCTTCACCTTTTCAAGTTATTCCATTTGTCCTTTGTATTAAACTAAAAAACTTTTTTAATTGCTTTAATTGTCTCTTTTAGCTAATTATTATTGAAGCTTTTTTATGCCTTAATTGCAATTTTAAAAACTATTTAAAATACTTTAATCCAATTATGTCGAAGAAATAGTGTAATTAAATTACATAGAAATTGAGATGAGCTTGCAGTATTTTTCCTCGAAAGCAGCAGGCTAACTATGTAAGTATAGTTTTATACAACTATATATAATTAAGGTAGATCAAAATAAGTTACCACCAAAACTCAATCTAATGTTATCATAGTTTCTGCATCAGTTGAACCCAGCAATAATTTCACAAGAATTTGTGTAAAGCGGTAATACAACCTTTTATAGAAAGAAAGTTTAAAAAATAAATACTAACAGTCTAACATCACGAACGGTCTAAAGGCTTATTAATGTCCTTAGGGATACTTATTTGAACCATTGCATTCACCTTGCAAAATAAGATTAAATAAAAAATTCCGCTACTGAAACTACAAGAATTTTAGACCTATCTACTAGAATCATAAAGAAAGCTGAATTACTGAATCCAAATCGAAATCTGGAAAATTTATGAAATAATGGGCATTTCCCACATTACCAATCTTTACGTTATAGGAAAGTTTATTAAAAAATAAAGCATCCCTGGTTTGTGTTTTTGAATCGGTCGCATTGCTTCATTTTCAAGATAAGTTTTCCAGGTATAATATTTCTTATTCGTTGGCAGTCAGTAAATAATTTGGAAGGTGTCTTGCATTGGCAAATTTCCAGGAGACAGAAATTGTTGTTAATAGATATCTAAAGCAAAACGTAGGTTTTGAATTCTTCAGAAAGTATACTTTAGAGTTTAGTCAAGAGTTTAGAGCAATAAATTATTCCACCAGTTCTGTGATTTAAATTTTGAGTAGCAATGTTATAGATGTTTGAACGGAAAACTTAGCAAAACAATTTTTTAACAACGATTTTCAAGATTCTGTGCATATTTTACGTTAAATCGCTTGGAGTGGATATTCATTTGCCTTTCTTTAAACCAACCATACTAGTGTCTAGTCTTACCGACATTTAGAGAAACTTTGTAAATAACTAGCCTTGCCTGGGAATCTCTGCAACACTTGTAATTTTGCTAACAAAAGCCGCATCACGGCTCGAAGCTCAGATCTGGCGAGATTATTTATTGCTTCAATCAATGTAAATCGTCTGCAGAATCCTGTGTGACAAACAAAAATCCAACAGTAACAACTTGTCAAACAGCCAGCAAAACATATAAAGATACTAAATACCGGGTGATTTTTTAAATTTCTGATCTAGTAAGTCGTGATTTTTACGCCGTATCGAAGGTCACCGAAACGTAGGGCGTAGCGTTGATCACACTGCTATTCCAAATGTCATTTATGTGACAAATTGACTACACTGGAGTAGGTTATGTTTATGTCAACATTTTTGAAATCTGACAGTTGTGACAAATCGAACGATTCAAACTACGCCCTACGTTTTCCGCATCTTTTGTTTTAAAATTATGTCATGGCTTTCTAGATCAGAAATTTAAAAAATCACCCAGTAGTTCGCCTCCCAGCTTCCAATGGGAGGTAGTTTTAAAAACAAATCTTATAATAGTAGGTACGTTTATAATTATATAATAAATATTATATTTAAATAATAAAAGTTAAACTGTAGACTCTAAACAATAAACAGTGGATATCGAAAATAAATAGCAAATAGAAGACAGCAGAACGGCTTTACCGTAGTAAAGACTCAACAGTCAACAGCAGACGGTAGGCCAGAGACAGTAAAAAGAAGCCAGCAGACAGTTGACAGTAGATAGCAGATAGTAGACAGTAGATAGTAGACAGTAGAAAGTAGACAGTAGATACTAAACAGTAGATAATAAACAATAGATAGCAGACAGTAGATAGTAAACATTAGATAATAGACAGCAGATATTAGGCAGTCGATAGTAGGCAGTAGATAGTAAATAGTAGATATCAGACAGTAGATAGTAGACAATAGATAGTAGATAGTAGACAGTAGCCACCCAACAGCATAGAGCATGCAGTAGACTGTAGATAGTAGACAGTAGATAGTAGAAGTAGATAGTAATAATAATAATAATAATAATAATTACTACAACCCATAACCTTAACCAAGGCCCCAGAAGCTATAAGCTTGTGCGGGAGGGAGGGGGCGATTATTATTATTATGTAGCCCCAATGTGCGGCAGTAGACAGTAGATAGTAAAAGTATACAGTAGATAGTAGAAGTAGACAGTAGACAGTAGACAGTAGACAGTAGACAGTAGACGTAGACAGTAGACAGTAGACAGTAGACAGTAGACAGTGGACAGTGGACAGTGGACAGTGGACAGTGGACAGTGGACAGTAGACATTAGACAGTAGATAGTGTAAACAGTAGATAGTAGAAGGTAAACAGTAGATAGTAGACAGTAGACAGTAGACAGTAGATTAGTAGACAGTAGATTAGTAGACAGTAGATTAGTAGACAGTAGATTAGTAGACGGTAGATTAGTAGACGGTAGATTAGTAGACAGTAGATTAGTAGACAGTAGATTAGTAGACAGTAGATTAGTAGACAGTAGATTAGTAGGCAGTACATTAGTAGATTGTAGATCAGTAGACAGTAGACAGTAGACAGTAGACAGTAGACAGTAGAGAGCAGACAGTAGACAGTAGATAGTAGACAATAGATAGTAGATGGTAGACAGTAGACAGCCAACAGCATAGAGCATGCAGTAGATTGTAGATAGTAGACAGTAGATAGTAGAAGTAGACAGTAGATAGTAGATAGTAGATAGTAGAAGTAGACAGTAGATAGTAGAAGTAGACATTAGATAGTAGACAGTAGATAGTAGACAGTAGACTGTAGATAGTAGACAGTAGATAGTAGAAGTAGATAGTAATAATAATAATAATAATAATAATTACTACAACCCATAACCTTAACCAAGGCCCCAGAAGCTATAAGCTTGTGCGGGAGGGAGGGGGCGATTATTATTATTATGTAGCCCCAATGTGCGGCAGTAGACAGTAGATAGTAAAAGTATACAGTAGATAGTAGAAGTAGACAGTAGACAGTAGACAGTAGACAGTAGACAGTAGACAGTAGACAGTAGACAGTAGACAGTAGACAGTAGACAGTAGACAGTAGACGTAGACAGTAGACAGTAGACAGTAGACAGTAGACAGTAGACAGTAGACAGTAGACAGTGGACAGTGGACAGTGGACAGTGGACAGTGGACAGTAGACATTAGACAGTAGATAGTGTAAACAGTAGATAGTAGAAGGTAAACAGTAGATAGTAGACAGTAGACAGTAGACAGTAGATTAGTAGACAGTAGATTAGTAGACAGTAGATTAGTAGACAGTAGATTAGTAGACGGTAGATTAGTAGACGGTAGATTAGTAGACAGTAGATTAGTAGACAGTAGATTAGTAGACAGTAGATTAGTAGACAGTAGATTAGTAGACAGTAGATTAGTAGGCAGTACATTAGTAGATTGTAGATTAGTAGACAGTAGACAGTAGACAGTAGACAGTAGACAGTAGAGAGCAGACAGTAGACAGTAGATAGTAGACAATAGATAGTAGATGGTAGACAGTAGACAGCCAACAGCATAGAGCATGCAGTAAATTGTAGATAGTAGACAGTAGATAGTAGAAGTAGACAGTAGATAGTAGATAGTAGATAGTAGAAGTAGACAGTAGATAGTAGAAGTAGACATTAGACAGTAGATAATAAGGTGAAAACATAGAAAGAGTCTCACACTCACTAAAAATAGTACAATGTGTACAAATCACAGACTCTACTCCAAGACAGACCGTTTTAAATTTGTTTACTCTCTAATTTGACTTGACTACTCTGTTAACTTGAAAGAGAAAAAAGTTTTACGGGCACCACACACTGTCTTCCGCGGCCACATTGCCGAAGACGTCGGGGACGTGGTCGGGATAATGATGGAATGTTTAATTTATTGCATAAACAAGTTGGGAGTTAGAGATAGTTTATATAATAAAATTATAAGTACCGTATTTCGTTAAAACCTTTTTATCACAATGAAAGACATTATCGTCTGCATAATACTAAATATTTCTAATTAAGGAAAGAGATTTCAGTCGACCTTTTATTATGAACTCAATAATTATTTCTTTCCTTTTGATACACACATTTTAAAGAAATACGATACTTATAATTTTATTAAACAAATTAGCACGAGCTGAACTTGTTTATGCAATAAATTACAGCAAATGTAAACATTGCCTTATTATCTGGACCACTTCCCCAACGATGTCGTCGGCGACGTGGTCGCTCTACATTAGATTCATATGCTGCATTTTCGAATGTAAATGACCAGTTTCCATACGAAAGATGTATTATTTTAAGTATTACAACTTCCAATTATAAAATGAAAAAGTATAAATAATTTATCGATTGTTTATTATTTAAATCTATTTTCAACAGTGACTAAGATTGAAACTTGTACCATAAAAAACAATTCTAATTTAAAAGTAAATTAAATAATAAAGTGGATAGAGGACTACTAGATTACATTATATAAAATCAACCAATTTTGCTGCAACGGCAATTAATTAATGATATATATTTCTTTGCAGATGTAGAGCATTTAATAAAGACTGGGTATAATTAACGGAAAGAATAATTGCAGATGACCTGGTTACGTAAACTGTCGTAAATCTAAATAAACTAAAATTGCTAATTCTGGTATCACAAGTTGCCAGAGGTTCTCCAAGGGACACCATCCTGCATAAATTGTAAGATTGTAAGAAGATTGTAAATCCTAAATTAATAAAGAGAAAATCAACAAAAAGTATTCAGTATTCCGTTAGTATTCAAATACACTTTTAATAATAACATATGTACGAATGATCAGAATAATTTGGGCAGGTAATGTACACTGAGTAATGGTTGAGTCTAAAAACACGATAAACTTTAATGCAGCGGAATTAGACGACGTGTTGCAACTACAGCGCTGTCATCGAAATCTACGGTAAAACCTTCTTGCTAGATCGGAGGATCGAAAACGTCGACACGGAGAGCTAGAGACCGGGATGCGATCCTCATTCACAGTGATAATTTTTCTCTACAGAACTGATTATATTAAAAAAAATCATTTCCTTATAGGATTATTAAAAATTTAGATTAGTTTTGGTGATTGACGCATTGCTGACCGTTGCTGATTATCAGTCCATAAACTTGATAAAGCTACACTTTGATACCTAGTACACTTTGCATGATTGCAATTATACTAGTACGTATAGAAGAAAAAATACATTCTCCTGTAGATTGGCCTTAGTAGCTCATTTAATTAAAGTGTCTGCATGTAGAGCCGGAAACCTGGGTTCGGTCCCCAGTGAAGGTGATAGTTGTTCTATACGGATTTGCATTTATATAATTTATGACGAAAATGTGTATATATTTATGACTGCTATCTTCTATTATAGTGACTATAGAATCTACTGAGTGCTATCTAATGGTAGATGGGTTTAACAGTGACAGCGCAATAACAGGGCGTATGCAGCGTCACAATTGACAAGACGTAGGATGGACGTATGGAGGTTAGGGGAAGGCCCGAGCAACCTGTATGTTCTGTTTTAGACAACCACATTGCTCGGTGGGGAGATGGAAGGCCTTTCTTAAAAAAAACTTTATATTCTAGAATCAACCAGCACTCAATTATAAGTTTGCTGTCGTATGTAGTTTAGAAACAAACTGAGTATTTAATGTTCCAGAGCTCTGTCATGGAGTTTGTGCAATTTCTAACCTGCTTATAAACTCGAATTGCTTTACTTCGGAATTTTCTAATATACCATTGTCCCTTTTCATGGTAGCTAGCACACTTCGTTATACAGATAGTCTGTCTCTATGAAATTTGGTACCAGAGAAATTTAGTCCAGTCGGCAAGGAACCAAAAGTATCTGTTTTTGGTTCTTTCGTGTTAACAGTTATTTTATTGCACAAACCTATTCAGAATAGTGGATAGAGCAATATATGTAGTTGCGTACTAAATCGTAGTGACAGCAGAAAAGTTATTAACAATTTAAGACGCCATCAACCGTTTTCGAGGAGTTTTTATTCTGTAACTCATCAGGACGATTTCCTACGAAAAAATGTTTAGGATATAATTTGTTTATAATAAAAATAGCTACAAAATGGCACCGGTTCAATTATTATAACTGAAATAATTAAGTTGCAAAATTGAAGAAACTGCCAAAATCGCGCATGTCCTTTAAGTTGCAATAAAGATTTAAATAGTCCACCAATACTGATGAAACTTACGTTAAGTATAGTTTAGATTATGTACAATAAGCACTCAAAACCCGTATACCAGGTATGCAAAACTTTTTGTTTAACAAGGTTCTACAAATCTACTGCGCCGAAAACTTTGAAAGTTTGCAAAAGCTGTTTGAAGCTTTGCATACTATTGCAAATGTGCATATATGTAGCTTAAGTCATTAGCAATCAAACCCAACTTGTAAAATTCGATTACGTTTATTTTTACATTTTTGGCGACGTTTTACATCTCTTCATAGTTTACGTTTATAAATAATTAATTTTTTGGTACGTATACTTGGTCATTTATGAAATATTTCATCGGGTTCTAATGAACAGCAAGAAAACACGCAATTTAAAAAAAGAAATTCAAGTTTCGATGCTTGGATTCTGAGATATTAAACTTTTTGCGTAAGTATGCACTACTCGTATATTATTTACCATATTGAAATGAATCAAAATCGAGTGTATAGTGTGAACCTTGTAGAATAAGTATGCAATTGCCCAAAATTATTAGTTGCATATCTCTAATAGAAATTACTGCAATAGAGTGAGACGCGCGCTCAAAAATCGGAAAATCGCCTACTTAGTCTAATGCATACTTACGCAAGAAATCGCAGGATCCAAGCATCGACTCTTGAACTTTTCTTGAAATTGAGTATTTTTTGCGTCTATTCAAACCCAATGGAATATTTCATGAATGACCACGTATACGAACCAAAAAACTAATTATTTATAAATGTAGCAAAACTATGAAGAGATGCAAAACGTCACCAAAATTGCAAAAATAAACGCAATCGATTGCTAATCACTTAAGCTATATATATGCACATTTACAATAGTATGCAAAGCTTCAAACAGCTTTTGCAAACTTCCAAAGTTTTAGACGCAGTACATTTATAAAACCTTGTTAAACAAAAAATCTTGCATACCTGGCATACAAATTTTGGGTGCTTATTGTACATAATCTAAACTATACTTAACGTAAGTGTCATCAGTATTGGTTGTCTATTTAAATGTTTATGGCAACTTAAAAAACATACGCGATTTTGGCAGTTTCTTCGATTTTGCAATTTAATTATTCCAGTTATAACAATCAGACTCGTGCCATTTTGTAGCTATTTTTATTATAAACAAATCATATACTGAACTTTTTTTCGTAGTAAGCCATCCTGATGAGCTACGAAATAAAAACTCCTGAAAAACGGTTGATGGCATCTTAAGTTGTTTATAACTTTTCTGCTGTCACTACGATTTAGTACGCAACTACATATATTATTCTACACACTATTCTGAATAGGTTTGTGCAATAAAATAGCTGTTAACACGAAAATACACTCTTCACATCCCTATTGACTGGACTAAATTGTGAAGTATGAGTAAGGAAACGTAGTATTGTGTGTTTAATGATATTTGAACCATTTGAAGACTATTATTTCCCACTTCTGCAATTCATACAATTTCAAAATGCAAACTTCTATTGTTTCACTTCTTCAGCATTAACACTTAATAGTTTCAAAATTAAAATTTTAAGTATCTCTTTCAACCCAATTCAATCTCTGTCGTATCTCTTTAATCTTATGGATTAAAATAAATCAAAGTGCATAAACTGTAGATGCACAAGAGAAACGACAATAACAACTTGCAACTTGTTTCAAAGTTATCAGCCAACACAGTAGCAAATTTCAATTAAAGCAACTTCAAACAGAGCTTATACGAACTTGGTGAATACAAACAAGAGGTTTTCCATTGCCGTAAAAGCACAAAAAGATAGACTATTAAAAAAGAAAAAAAAGGGATTTTGTTATTTTTACATTTAAATCTGTGCGATTTAAATCTTTGCTGTGGTATTTTTAAACCTTAAAATCTATAGACGTTTTCTCTCTGCTCACTACTAGCAGTAAACACACGTATTTGTTGAGATGAAACTCACGAAAAACCACAGACTCTCATTAAAAATGTATGCTTAACCTTTGGGTTAAAATAAATGATAATGTGTCTCAACGTGAAGCGCTTTAACTTTTCCCATCTAGATAACGATGCTGAGATCTGTCAAAACTAACAACTACTCTGAGATGTATAAACGTGACAATGTTCTTCAATTCAATTCTGTTAAGCAATTTGTTACCGTCTCTGCATGGATGGTAAGGCTTCTCTAGGAATAATTCCACAAAATAATAGCTTGTCTCAGTACACTTTCTGTTTAATTCAAATTAATTTATTTCCTCAGATGTAGAACAACTACAAGGTTTGAATAAAGCGTCTGAATAAGTTATAAATACATCCCTCATTAGCGCAAAGCCACATTTCTCAAACTTAGAGCAGACATATTAATTTGAAAGAATTTAAAAGTTGCCAATAAGAGTATACCGCTTGGGTCTTCTGAAAAAGAAAAATGGCAGTAAATACAAACCGTTACAGCAGCAGAGACCTTAAAGTTTGTCTGAAACTGGGTCAAACGAAGGGACAACACAAACACTGGAGATTATTAGGATTCGTAGTTCGATAAACCAAATACGCAATGCAAACAGCACAGCGCGCTATTGTCACGTACGGCATAACAGAACTACACAACACTATGATTTTGGTAGGTCCGAAATTTGTAGAACGACATTCGGAACACTCCTCTCCACCTATTTCAGACAGTTTCAGGTTGATTACTAATTTTCGTAATGCGTAACAAGTAGAACGGTAGCGTGCTAAATTTTTAATAGCTTAGATTTAATTTCAGATATCCAAGTGGAAAACAACACTTTTGTTTCTCTAATTTCCGATACTAACGTTGAATTTATAAAGAGATAATTTTATTTTTGTGTTTTTTTTACGTCGAGTTTATAACGTAACGAGCAGCGGAATTTTCGTAATTACCTCAATAATCTTCCTATCTTGACATCTAGCTATAAATATTTTTAAATTCGTCTTACTGCATATTAAAGACAAGGTTAAATAGCAAACATCATAAATTACAGAAAGTCAGAGTAACAAAAGGCCTATCATTTAGAAAGGCAAAGTTTGTGTAAATGTTTAATACCTCAATTTAGTCAGATAAAGGATATCTGAAAAAAAAATTTCTATAAAATTTGGTTAATTTTCCTTGTCCATTAACGATATGGGAGACGATTATCTAATTTTTCAATTTAATGAAGTTTAGGCCAATTTTAACGTAACGTGATTTAACCTAAAACAGACAAGGTGTATTTTAATGGGGAAGTATACAAGTATTTACTATCTTACCTTATCACTTAATAGTTAAAAATGTGTTTTCATGTTAACGAGATTCTTCAGTGGCATAATCTTTTTGTATTTCAAGATTTTACAGCTCTTGGTCAAATAATTTTAGTGGAGGATCGTAAAACTGCTTCATTACTATATAACTGTTACTATCTTATATGTAGGGGTTGTGTTGTATTGTCGATATCATCTAAAAACATGTAATTATCTTGCGCTTTTGGAACATTCAAAAAATATGTGACTTGGTTTGAATTTTCATGTTGCTGATACCTAAAGTTGTGCAAATAATGTTTGTTAGGTTATAATACTTAAATTAGTTAATAAAAGGTTTAAGGAGATAGAGATGCCGTCTACATTCAGTAGTAAGGTTAATTTTGGTTGTTCATATAAGTATTATATATCATTGAATTCAGAATTTAATTTCCTGTAAGACTATTTAATTAATTTTTGCTTTAATGAAGATTTGTAAATAATAATTTGGTTATTGTATTCAAGTAATGTCAACAGTTTTTTGTTTTGTGCATATTTTAGTATAGAATTTAATTGTTTCGACAAAAAGATATAAAACGGCATTTTTTGTAACAAATTATCTTTTAATTTCGTCTTTCAAAAAATGCACAACTTTTTGAAGAGCATAAAATAATTTAAGGTTATGTTGTAAGTTAAAATTTAAACAAGTCAATGTCAATATCTATTTTTCTGGTATCTATTTTTAATTTTCAATTTGTTTTGTTTGTTGTTATTTGGTATTTGTTAATTAAAAATAAAGTTGTATTGTTATTGTTTTGAGAATTAAGTCTTAGATCTTAATTAGTCATAAAAACAGATGGGAAGTGGTTGAAGAAAAATGGTTTGTGTAGCAAATGTCTGAAACATCATATTTTTGAGCTAATCAGATAGGCAGTGATAGCAAACATATTTTGTTCCGCATTATATCAGCCACTTTAAATGAAATAATCTTTCTGTCGATACATACGCGTAACTTGATGACGGATCATCTGTAAGATTGCGAAAATAAATCCTTTCTGAGCAATTGGGATTACATACGATAGCCATGAAAGAGATTTCGCTTGCCACATATGCAACTGCAATTAGCACGTAGATAACGATAAGCGGTTACACAAATTGGTTAAAGATATTTCAAGCTTGACTTCACAGAGGTTTAATACCTCGTCGACTTTTGCAATCAAATGGAGAACAACTAGCTAAAAGAATCATGAAGAATACGACAATCAAAAGAGAAAATCAATCATGAAATTGGTTTGTTGCGGAAATTTGATAATGTTAGATGAAAAAGGGTTATGCAAGAAAGCTAACTAATGCAGAAATTAATCAAAATCCCAGCCGTCGCACACTAGGGACCTCTCATATAAGTAAGTGCTCAAAATAGGATTTCTAATTTGTAGCCATTTGAAAAAAACATAATGCAAGCATGTAGACAAGTATTTGACACATTCCTATGTTAATATTGAATTGATGACAGTTGTCATCGCGAAGATATGAAGGTGACACGTTACTCTATTCGCTCGGTTTTTCGCAGTTTTATTTTTACTGGTGGTTTCTATGTGTTATTTCTTAAATTATGTGACGGATTGTTTAGAGCAATGTATGTAGATATAACAGTATCACTTTAAACAAACTGTTTTAAACGATTACTGTTTTAAAGACCAAAATCTAAATTAGGTTTATTCTTTCATTACAGGTAACTTTGAATAATTTTTTTTAATTAGCGCAGAAAGGTCGTTGGCATTTTAGTATCATTGTAATCTACGGGCTTTTGTTGTTATGAAACTGAACAGTTTTGCTTTACTTTGTTGCGCTAATTAAAAAAATCTTATTTAAAGTTAATTTTAACAATAATGTTAAAAAATTAGTGGCAATCTCTAGGTTGTTGTTTTATTTATTCCTGTGTTTAATCTAAAATTAGTGAGCCTTTGTGATTAACACCCACGACACCTAAAAATAATTTGATTTTGTATCTCATCAGTTGCTTTGAGCTTTATTGCCTAAGTAGATTCTTAATAGTGCAGATTGACGCCAATTTTGAAATCTGAAATTGAAACTTTAACTGCCAGCGAGTTATCAAAGGTCTTGTAAATCAAGTTGATAATTGTCACGGTAAATCCACATTCCGATTTTGATTACCATTGAAGTCACCAGATATTCATCATAGATAAGCGTGCTACGAGTAACATCATATCTTTTACGTTACATCTACAATCTAGTCTGTGTCAAATTAAAAATCTACCAAAACACCACCATAGTACAGTAATTATACGGTTTTACCATGAGAAATATCATTATCATAACAATGAAACCGTCATTAATAAACTTCCGCAACTGTTTTAATAGCGCGATTGAGATCTAAAGTTAAGAAGGAAATCAGGAATGCCACGTCTGTAAAACAAAGTCTGCAAAACCGAATCTACCATTGATGGGTGAAATACTTCAGCTCGATTGGAGCTATACATACAAACATTTACACACATAGGTGTTGATTATTTGATTATAGCAGATTGGCCGTGATTATCAAAAGACGAGATTGGTGTGTATTGTTTACCTGTCTAATCGTCTGAACTATCGATCTGGAAATAGGGCACATGCTTCCAACCGACTATAATGTGCATAGGAATTTCATTGCAAGAAAAGGAGTACCACGTCGGATACTTTCTGACAATAGTACACATTTCAAAGGGGGCAAGTCTCAAACTAAAATAATTTGTAAAACAAATTGACCAGAACAGATTGTTAAATAGGTAAATTAAACCTACGCCGTTTAATCGAATGTATGAATAAATAAAATTAGTTTTATGATCACAGAGACGGAAGAGTTAATATCAAATTTTACTGAACCATAACCTTTGAGATAAAAATAATCCAACTACCAATGTGTGCTGAAGATGTAGACAGCTTACTGCTTTTGCTATCCAAGTTAACCTTTTAATTTTCAAAAAAGTTAAACCCTTAACATCGGCCAGTTTTCGTGTTGGTGGATCGTGATCCAGTGGTGTCTGATAAAACGAAAGAAATGTCGAAATCTCGGCTCAGGTACTAGATTTCAGCCTTTGAGAAAATAGTGATCACGATGTGACCACGATTTTGAAACTTTACAACTTCTTTTGTGCGCGTTTGAGCCTATCTGTTCTAATACATAAATCGTGTGACCACCAATGGGGATTTTTAATGAAGAGCATAGCATCCTCCTACGCATTTGTCAATTAACCAGCCTTGGTAGTGTAGGGACTATGTAACGTGCTCTTTTCTCGCCAAGCGGTCCGGGTTCGACTCACGGTACGCGACAGATCTGGTTAAGGTTTTCTGCAGTTTCCCTTAGCTGTAACGCAAATGTGGGATTTGTGCTTATAGCATCTATTATGTCGGCTACAGCCGCACGTTGGCCCTGCGTAATAGTAATGGTCGCCACTCCCATCCGAACAAACTTTATAACTTCTGGGATCTGATTCGCCAGGTAATGGGTAGTAGTAATTATTATTATTATTATTATTATTATTACCCAGGTAGCAAAGGTACGTCATAATGACGTCAACATCTGGTGGTAAAATATCAGTGGACCAAAAGTCGATGACATAATGACGTCCAGTAGATGACATTAAAATGACGTCATATTTCCGTCTTTTTTAGGTAATAGAGTTCTTTATACCGATTTATTTATAGATTATTATTTTACCGGTTTCCACAGTCAGAAACTGAGTGTTGCGATACGGCATTTTTTTATCGTGTAAGTAATATTAGCATTATTTCGATTATTTTTTTCAGTTTATTTTATAATTTCTATAAAGGTATTTGTTTCAGTAGGGCTACTAATAATACTAATAATAATAACTGCTAGTACCCATTACCTGGCGAACTAGGCCCCAGACGCTATGGAGCTTGTGCGGAAGGGAAGGGCGATTATTACTATTACGCAGATCCAACGTGCGGCTGCAGCCGACTTAACAGATGGTATAGCACAAGTCCAACATTTGTGTTACAGTCAAGAAAAACTGCAAAAAACCTTAATCAGATCTGTGGGTACTAAGACTCAAATCCGGGACAGTCGAAACATTTATCTATGTTATTTTCGTACAAATATTATTATTTTTAATATTTGATAAATTGCAACAGTAATATGATCTGCAATACGACGGCTTCAAACTTTCAAGCTTTGAACCAATCGGTGTAGGCGTCGCTTATGCGAGAAGTGCACGCAGTCCATCTTGGTTGCCAGACCAGTTCTGTTCTGTCATTTATGTGGAGTTTGCCTCTTCCGCCATTTTTGATTTGAAAGTTTTAGAACTGAACATTTTTGTGGTGAAAAACTTGTCAGAACTTAAAGGTGCCTATTACAGAAATATTTGGCAAATGCATTGATTTGGCTTATAGGTTTTGTGGCAATGCCTAATATTGATAGTAACTGATTTATCGTTGAAGTCTTCAAAACAAACATTGTAGCTTTAGATCGACTCGACTGTGAACTGTTATCTTTAATTTTAATAAGCAAATTTTGGTTTGTAATTTTTAAATTTTTTTAGTATATATATCCTTTCAATGTATGTTATATCTTTGAATATATAACCTTAAAAAGTACTAATAGCATCATATGCATTCCTAAAAATCTAGGGGAAGGGAGGGTCCAAATGTAACTTGAAAAAGACGTCAAATTAAGGTGTTTGAAAGACGTGAAATTAACGTCTACCATATGTCGTCATTGGTCTGAGACATTAGGAAGTCATTACCACGTCATATTTACGTCATACAACGACATCTACGTCACCCAGTGGCCAGTTTCAGTCATTTTCACGTGCCTTTGCTAACTGGGTAGTGAAGGAGCGTTGGCGTAAATAAGTTTATGTAGCAAGAAATAGCATATCTTTTGAGTATTAAAAATGGTAGGACACAGTTTGAAATGCTAAACTTGGGAAAAGCGTCATCCTATCCCGTATATATCTCAAAATATATTTTTAATAAGCACTATTTTGAAAGAAATATCTGAAGCAGTTTATTAAACCTAAATTAATTTTGTTGACATTAAGAGCAGTACGTGTACTTAAAAAAGCACAGACAGAAGATGGCGAAAACGGAGATTATTTAAAAGTTAATTTTGTTTTATATTTACCCACCTCTGCTTCACCATTATAAATATACTCGAAAGCGAAAGAAAAATGTATTAAGGGACAACAAAGTAAATAAGAGGTGTAATTATGGAAGTAATTCATTGTTTCATTAAATATATTGAGATTTACAGCCGAGAAAGTTAATTATATAATTTCAGGAGAAGCAAATTCACTTCTCGTTTGCAGTGTATAAACCCTCCTTAATAACTCTTTTAGTAAACCGTGTAAGTAATAAAAATAATTTAACCTAAGAGAAAGGAAGAGGAAAGAGTTTAATCCCTAGGGAGGAACATTATCAGGAGGTCATTTTGATCTTGGACGTTCAATAATATAAACCGCTCCCTTGCACATGTGGCCGCTGCGCAACGGGACTTTTTATTGTCTAATAAAACCAATTCCAGCGAGTCCAAATGTAGGAGAAAACGAGCTCCAGTTCAAATAACAACACATTGGAGATAATTGATTTCTTGTAACTTGTTGATTGAAACAGAATGCACTTTATTTTCTCGTCGTTATCGAGATTTCTTTTTCACTAAAAGAAAACCATGGTTTTACTGTAAACGTAGCTCTAAAAGAAATTCCCTTTTACTATTTTTTAATTTTCAAGGTTTGAGGTGGGAGAGTAGGTGGTTTGAGTTAAACTGAGACCTGAAGAAAATAATTAATTTCTAAAATTAAATTTTATAATTTGAACAAATACGATACCTGTTGTCTACTCATCTGCCAAAAACAACCACAAAAAATAAAGGCGGTTATTTACAAACTGAATCCCACGCAGATGATTCGTGGCTCGATTTTTAATAAAAAGAAAAGCTATCTTTATCGAAGCATTAAGAAAAGTTTTGATGCGGAGAAATCTAATCTATTTGTTTTTATTTATCGTTTCCAGCCTTACTTTGTGGAACTCCATAATCATGAAATAAATAAAGATTATTAAAAGTTTCACAGTTTTATTAAAATACAACCTGACAATATTGTTTCGACAGCTATGCTGTCATTATCAAAGGTAATATAATTATAAACAAACACGTCGCTAAGGTAGATACAAAATAGGTAACTAGATAAAATAATAATAATAATCAGAATTAAATATCTAATACTTCCAGTAACGGAGAATTACTGAGCTCAAGTTGTTCATTCATTAAAGGTACCCTGAGTTTGTGTTTGTATATCTCAAAGGCTTCTAAAATGTCTAATTTGCGTTTGTTATTATTAAAATGTAGGAATTTAATATTATTTTGAGGAGTCATTGTGTGATTTTGTTCTAAAAGGTGTTTGGCGTAATTCGATTTTTCAGGATGTTTATTTTTGTAATGACGTACGTGTTCTTTATATCTTATGTCAAAATTTCGAAGTGTTTGTCCAATATATACCGAACTACAAAAAGAACAATTTAAACGGTAAATGCCCGATTTCATGATATCATGTGTTCTGTCTTAGGCATTAAATAAAAATGAAAAAGTCTTAGTGTTGGTTTTAAATGTTATTTTATAATTGTTGGTTTTTCTTAGTATATGTGCAATTTTTTTTTTCTGATATTTTGCCAAAATATGGTATAGATATGTAATTTGTGTCTTCTGTTTGATTGTCAATGGGATATATTCTTTTGATAGCTAACCTATAATCTTTTTGTTTAATTAAAGTGTCAATCATGTTCGGATTGTAATGATTTGCATGTGCTAGTTGTTTAATGGTTGATATCTCTTTGCTAAATTCTGATTTTGTTAGTGGAATAGTTAAAGCTCTGTGTACTAATGATCTGTAGGCTGCTATTTTATGTGTATTATGGTGACAAGATTCATTTGGTATTGTTATGTCTGTTTGTGTTGGTTTTCTGTATATGGAAAATTCCAATAGATTGTCTGCGTTAATCTTGATATTTAAGTCTAGAAAGTTTATAGCCCTGTTTTGTTCTGTTTCTAGTGTAAATTTTATACTAGGGTGGATACTGTTAATAAGAATTAAAAATTCATTGATAACCTCAAAAGAACTGTCAAAACAAGCTAAAATGTCATCAACATAACGAAACCAGAAGATAATATGTTTAGAGAGGTTTAATTCAAATATTCGATCTTCAAACTTGTCCATAAATATGTTAGCTAATAGAGGACTTAGAGAATTACCCATAGGTAAACCATCTTTTTGTAAATAAATTATGTTATTAAAAGTGAAATAATTTTGACTTATACAAAGGTCAAATAATTGAATTAACTCTAACCTTTTAACTAATTCTATATTACTATTGATCAAGAAACTATCTAATAAAGGAATACATTCTTATGGGGGTATTCTGGAGAACATGTTGCAAATATCAAAACTAACAAGTTTTGAATGTGGTGGAAGATGTATGTTTTGCAGCTTATCTAATAATTCTAATGAATTTCTAACATAGTATTTCGATTTGTAACCTATCGTGTTAATAATCTGGTTCAGTTTTTTGGATAAAATGTGATTAGGTGCATTGATGTATGATACAACTGGTCTTATTGGTATATTCTGTTTATGTGTTTTCACTAGTCCATATAGTTTAGGTATTTGTGGGTTTTTATTAATGATTTGTTGCTTTTCTAATTCTGAAAAGCAGATATTGCAGTTTTCTAAACCTTGTTTTATTTCTTTTTGGAATTTTGTGGTTGGGTTTTTTTGTTTAAAGTTTCTAAATATTCTTTATTAATAAATTCATTAACTTTTTGTATGTAAATATCTTTTGAAAGAATTACCAAAGTGTTACCTTTATCTGCTTTAACAGAAATTAAATTGTTCTCTGTGATTTTTTGTTTTATAGATTGAAGAAGTGATATGTTAGATGTGTTGTACATTTTGTCCTGTTTCAAAGACATCTCTTTTAACAAATTCGAAATTTGGAATTTTGCATAGTTATTATGATCTTTCTTAAGTATAGTTTCGCATTCAACGGCCAAAATTTCTTTAATTTTGTTGGTAAATTTTGGAAACGGCCAAAATTTGAAACCTTTGTTAAGAAATTGTGTTTCTCTGTCATTGAATGTTATATTCAATATGACGTGTTTGTTTATAATTATATTACCTTTGATAATGACAGCATAGCTGTCGAAACAATATTGTCAGGTTGTATTTTAATAAAACTGTGAAACTTTTAATAATCTTTATTTATTTCATATTTGTTTTTAGTTTGAAACAATAAACTATTATATAAACTTTATTCACTTTTAAATTCTTTCAATCGTTTTTAATTCGCTATAACTGCCTAACTAGTCTTCTAGTACCTATAAGTATCTAAAAGAACGATCTAGAGAAGAAGATATATAAAATATAAATGATATAATCCAACATTTCTCTGCAAGCAACTTCAATGACAAATAACCTACCTACACATAATAATACATAATACCTACTTATTCGAGGATGGGTTGATTAATTCGCGGCCTATCATAGTAGACCATGGTTTTTCTTTTTAATTTTTATGTTTGCATCTAGTAACATCCTGCCACAGTTTGACATTAAAATTTTGTCCGATTCTGTCAAGTAGATTTCATTTAGTGTCTTATCAAATTTTGTTTGTTGTTTTTGTCAAAGTTGTCGGTGTTTGGAAAAATGGAGAAAACTGAGATTCGAGCCGTGATAAAATATTGTTATATTAAAGGTTTAACACCTACAGAGGTTAAAAATGAAATAGATTCTACGTTAGGTGAATCTTCTCCATCGTTCAGCACGGTTAAAAAGTGGATGGCGGAGTTTAAACGTGGGCGTGCAAGCACTAAAGATGCACCACGTCCAAAAAAGCCGAAAACCGCGACTTCAGCTGAAATGGTCGGGAAAAGGCTGAAGTATCCAACGGAATTTGGTGTTAATCTTCATGGTTGAAACTGGAGTTTCACCTTTGTTTGTTTGATGTCAATCGCGAATATATGCTGAAAACTATAATGCATTAAAAATGGTTTTGCCGTTCTTAGTATTTTCAATCCCTACACGTGATTAATTGGAAGCCTTTAGTTTTTTCATAAAAACCTGGTGAATCGATGGAATCAAAGTTTGTAAATAAATTTTGTTTAAAGAAACAACTACTAGCCTTTTTTTCTAAGGATCTCTGACTTTGAAAGCGTATTGCTCGTAAATTACTGAACCAAATTAAATATTTTAAAAACGAGCAAATAGTAAATTTATTTCTACATTAAACATTAAAATGTTATATTTCTAAGTGGTACACTTTTATTTTTATCGAACCATACGTAATAAAGGTACCCATTATTAGGGATCATTTCATTAAAAGTAAGTTAAATATTTTTCTTGTCAGAAAATATACGCCATATATATTTTTTTTTTTATTATTTCACGCCTACACTACGGGGGAACCAACTGCTAAGGTCATCTGTCCCCCATCTAACATGCAACACGAAGACACACACCCATAGTTGAGGTGGCGGAATTTTCCAATTAGAAAAATCCCGCCGCCCCAAGTGGGATTCGAACCCACGACCCTTGGAACACGAGTGATGCACTGACACCACTCGTCTACCGCCGGCCCTACGCCATATATCTATGAGATTTTTGTAGGGGTTAGAAAGAAATCTTGCGGTTCATATACTATTAATTTTCAGGCAAAAAAGTGCTTTATTTAAGATTTATATAAAAAATAGCGAACTATGTTTTCTTGTTTATTAATAGAGATAGCGTTAACATTCTTTTCCTAAATTATAACTATTAAGTTGCAGACATTATTATCTTCAAGAAAAAATGTTCCTAATTTTAATAATATAAATGCAGAAACAAAAACAAAACGAATTTTAGTGACAAGCGGCTTGCACAAAAAATGGATTTTTGTTATTGCACTTTTATTGTTGAAATTAGAAACATTTCTTTGAAGAACCTAATGCCTACATACAATAAATGTATTTTGTTTTTTTATTGGTATATATTTTTGTGTTCTAAAGGAGTGATGGAATTCGGTCCTTGCACGATTGAAGCTGATTCATGTTAAGATCTAGAACTCCGTTATTGGGAGCTTTAATGCTAATATTTTGTTGTTTAAATCAATCGTGTCTGCGTCCTCTCTATAGCTTTATGAATTTGATGATGCTCCAATTCACCTACAACTTGCTTTAATTTATCAAGAGACGAGTCGTGCTTATTGCTCAGGCTAAGCTGAGGTCTAATTAAGTAAAACGTAATAGTTATTTATGTATTAAGGGCATAATGAAGCTTTTATGGCCAGGAGCGTTATGCCCGCTATACATACACTATTTTATGCACAGATTAAGTTTTTATGTCAAATCTATTGTGTAAAAATATAATTAAATGAGTACGTAGGTACATCAAGCCACTGTGCGTATACTTAGGTGCTTATACGAAGTACAGGGTGACCCACGCAAGATGATCCTGTACCTTATCTTGCAAACTTTAAGAGTTCCGAAAAAATGTTAAATACCAAAGTTGGTTGGTGTAAGACAAATTTTAATTTTATAATAGTTTTGTATATACAGGGTGATTCATATTGCTGTGGCTACTATCAACTTTTTTATTTTCAGCGGAACACCCTGTATATTTTTACTGTTTCTGATTCTACACTTTATTTTAAGTATGTTTGCCTAATGTATTTATTAAAAATCTGCACAGTTTCTGAGAAAACTCAGTGTGTAATTTTCAAGAAGAATGCATGTTTTAGCAGTGTTAGGAGTAATGAAGTTCTAGTGGGTGCTCAGGAAGGACCTCAGATTAGTAAATCAACCCCTAGTAAAGAAGGCCTGGATGTATTATACATCTCTGATTGAAAAGAGAAGAACAAATCGCGAACTAGAAGCAAAACAGTTACATAGCTCGTGCTAGAGTATAGTGATCGTTGATGACCTATTATCCGATAAAGAATTCAATACGGTGCTCGATTAAACATTGGTGTACATTGTCTTTAATAACGAAATCCTGCATATGTTGCTGCACCGTTTTGATATTTGGAATCCAAAAGAATGAAACAAATATACAGTATGGTGATAAAGTAACGCATACGTTTTTCAGCAAAATTTTCAGAAACGTCGATTTATATTTTTAAATCTGCATCTTTTGACTATCTAGCAAACCTACGCCGCCATCTGTTCAGAGCTGTGAAATCATCGATATCTTTTAAACGGAAGCATGGGTCATAGTTTTTTCTAATTGGGGGATACCTCGTATAAGGGGGAGGTATAACCTACACGGATTGTAGTTGTAGTAGCTATGGGAAAACCAAAGTTTAGCTAGTTTTTTTCCAACCCTTTGACATCCCCCTAACCGCCACCACCTACTTCAAAAACCTGTTCTCCCTCTGTAAACCGTTCTGATTTCCCAATAAAGATTAGGATATAGGCCCACGTTAGGGTGTGCAACTCTTCCCTTCGAAGCTTAGCTACACCAAAGGTTTTTAAACCTCAGACGCTGGTAAGGTACGCGTTCTCTCAGGTAGTGACAAGATGTTTAATCTCTCCCACATCTTAAGAGCATAGGACGCGATCACGCTTCAAACGAATTGATCTTAACGCAATTCTTATTCTATTTCTCAAAAAACATCTGCAATAAAAAATCAATTTCTCTTTGTTGGTTCTGCCGTGCGTTACCTAATCAAACAGAGAAGGGCACTCGACTGCTACCGGCAGCCGATCTGTAATGCAGTAAAATTCATTCAGTTCTGAAACGGTGTTCAATAACATCACTAAACTAAGTTTTACCTTTGTCAAAGTACAATCATAAGATTTTTGATTTGCTTATGTCAGCTATTTGTTTGAGAAAAATATTATATTATTGCTTTATTATATTGCTTTAATTGTTTTATTTTATGATTTTTTCTAATGTGAAATAAATGTATGAGAATTATTTTGTGGGTTTCTATGATAATGTATTGTTTATGTATTATTAATAGTTGCATTCTGAAAGATTTCCTAGCTTTAATTTTTCAATGACCCGCTTAAAATTCTATAATTTTGCTTGAAAAACCAACGATAAATGGAAGAGATTTTTCAAATTATTTTTAAACGACGTGACGCTCATAAAACAACTATAACTCACAACTCTTCAATTTTCCCATGCCCAAAATTTTAATGGGAACTTACCAACTTTGACTATCAGCTGCAGTAATAACTGCGAGTGTAAAGTAAATATTAAACTTTTATGCTCAGTTGTAGAACTTTGACTGCATTTTGCATTTGTTCAAGTTTCTGTGTTTAGCTACAGTTTTGGCATACAGCCGCCTGGAATAGATTTTGTTTGTTACAGGTTTTAATAACTGGTGTTCCGCCGCATTACACCGTACATGTATGGCGTTAAGTAGATGATTGGCGTTTTATTCGACGCATCATTGATAAGCGGTAGGGAGTATGTGCACTCAAATGGCCTACTCGTTGGTAGCACTTAACTCGACTTTTCTTGTGATGATGTGAAATAACGGGTTATAGCAACAGACAATGTGGGAGATCTTAGGGATCGATAAGGTAGAAAAGAAGACCAATTATTACTCCAGATGCTATTGCCCGTGTTCGAAGTGAGTTTGTATACCGAATTGCTCATGTTTTAGCAGTAAATACGCATCATTTTGAACATTGATATCCACAACGTAATATTTTCTTCATAAAGGTATTTTGTGCGTACAGATTATACTTAGTTTACTTTGTTCTTGTTTGTTGTAACAAAAGTGTAGGAATTTGATGTTATTTTGAGGAAAAAAGAAAAGATTTCTTGTATTGCTTAAATAAATAATATAGTCCGCAGTTTACTTATTCTGCTTAAATTTATGGATTTTATTGTTTCTTTGGCATTAATTTATACGTTTAGGGTTACTTACGTTAACATTTAGACTTGTCTTGTTTTTTTATCATATTAATAGCTTATTCTAAGTTAATTGCATTCACGCCTGTTCATTATAAGCGTTGTATTATAGGTGTAGTATACTTTTCTATTTAATGCTATGATCTTTAATTGGTGAACTAATATACTGTGCTGGTATATCAATTGCTGAAAATGTATTTTATGTAGCAACCACAAGATTAGAAGAGCAAATATTAAATGCACACAATTTAATAACCCCAAAATATTTCAGAGCACCACTCCTATACAGAATTTATTACTTTAATTTTAGTTAGTTCACAACAAGCAATGTAAATTATAACTCGTTGTTGTTTTCATGTTTGCATTTTCCAATTACATTCTACATATATATATATATATATCATGAAGAGCTCCAACTGCTGTATAATAAAGTTGTTAAATCAATTAAAACATGAATAGATACTATTGTCTAAAAAAAATTTCTAGTTGTTATCCACCTGCTAATTATTAAGTATTCAAGTAATACAGTTTTTGAGTAGAATAAGAATTTAAATATAGAAAGGCAATTTCTAGAAGTTTATGAATAAATTATTGTGGTAAATAGCTTATGAATTTTTTATTAATCAATTTTATAGATAAACTATAAAATTCACCTTTCTTTTAATATAATAATGAAATTCTATACTGTCTGTTTTATCACATAAGAGATGATAATATTTGGCCTGTAATTTTTTTTATTATATAGGTAGAGAAGACTCCAATCTCTTGTTTAATATTTTATGCGATTTTAAATAAATAACTTTAATGTTTTTGCTGATCCCTTTATGCTACTAGTTCTTATTAATGTAATTTCTTTAAGAACGTCCGAGTTCTCTTTCCCTATAAGAAATCTCACATTTAACTTTTAACAATAATGATCAACAGATCAGAAACACTCTTTACTATCAACAACTTGAACGCCCTCTATTGATTTAAACAAGAATTATCAATTGTTCTAGAAGGTTACAATCTCACTAAGTCAGGTAAGTTTTGCAATTTTTAATTTTGTTCCTTTATGAACTACTGGTTTTTAAATTCTATTTTTAGGTAATAAATTACTTTTGAGCAGATTTGCAACTCATTGAACAAACCTTGAATTATCTAGTTATAACTGCATAACTTCCAAAGAATTATTAAAAGGTAAGTAGTTTTTGCTCCTTGTGAAAATTTCATTATAACAATTGCACTCTCACTTTGCTCTGCTATTAAAAGATTACACTTATATCCATTTAAATAAATATGTAGTAGTAGCAATTTTCCATTTTTTCCTTCTTCTTTTAGTTCTATTGGCTCTAGTATACAATTACAAGTCTTTAAGTAAACTGCATTTCTATTACATTTTAATTTAATGAATTTTAATCAAAAACGTCTTACGTGCTACTCAAGCAAGATGTATTGGACTTTAGCAATTATGCAAATATTGTAATAATGTGTTTTTTTGATAAATTTCAAACATTAGATTTAAAAGTAAACAATAAAATAATTTCTCAACAAAAACCAATTTATTAAAATTTACTAAATTATATAATTATGTTACTCCATCACGATAAGTATTTAATTTATTTTCTTTAACAAATTTTTTCTTTTTCATTTTTCTGAAAAATTTCTTATTATTTTCTATTTTTTCCTCCTGATGGATTATTATTTACTACTTATCGTGATTTATCCTTATTAATTGCCTTGAAAGTAAATTAATACTTTATTACCTTTTCAGATATCATTATTAACCGACAAGGGATTCAATCTCTATGCCAATTAACATCATATTTTGTGTGTTTTATGACGTTTTGTCATTACATGTCTAATGTCTATAAATCGTAACACTAATTTTTCTCTTTTTTTTGATTGTGGCAAACCTTGGATGTACAAGAATATACGTAGCTAAGCCGTTTTTAAAAAAAAAAAACTCATTTTCATTTACATATGTTGATAATTCTTTTTTGAAATGATACAATATAAATTTCCTTTTAAGTAAATTTTGATGTATCTTTCTTTTTATTTAAATTAAGAAACTTGTCTTTTATTCAAATAATCTGGAAATTACCATTACAGTATGTATAAAAACAAACTTAGAAATTTAAATGGTATATTTAACGGTATCTCCAAACCCCACTTATGAATGTAGTTATTTGACTCATCCGTATTGGTATTTCCATTAGACAGTTGCTTTTATCACAGTAGACACGGTGAAAACCGTGGCGGTTGCTCTTTAAAAAGTACTAACTTGATTACGGAATTACCTTACATATTAATATGAGTCAAATCATAGAGTCAAATACAAATGTATGATTTGGAAACGACATTAAATAAAATGTTGTAGTTATATTTTATTTGGTCATATTGATGTTAACGGGTTTTTGTGTTTAAATCAGTTTTTGAGTATGATTCCACGTTGGTTTAGGCATCACGTACCTTCCGAGCTCCGCGTTATAAGCGGCGATTTCTTTAGCGTTTGCCTGTCGTAATTTCAGAGTGTGCCTAACTTTTGTATTATGGTTGCTTTGCAGATGAATAATAAATCTGTCTTCGCGTTAATACATTTTAAAGTATATTAGAGTTCACGTAGTTTCGAAACATCACAATGACTCATCAAGATCTGCGCGAACGTCACCTGCGAATACAGAGGCGGCGCGTATGTTGTTCATTAAAAGGGGTTAAAAATATGTGCACATAAAATGTTATGAAAATCTCAAAGTACACTTTATAATCTTTGATTGACACTTTAATTAAACAAAAAGATTATAGGTTAGCTATCAAAAGAATATATCCCATTGACAATCAAACAGAAGACACAAATTACATATCTATACCATATTTTGGCAAAATATCAGAAAAAATTGCACATATACTAAGAAAAACCAACAATTATAAAATAACATTTAAAACCAACACTAACACTTTTTCATTCTTATTTAATGCTAAAGACAGAACACATGATATCATGAAATCGGGCATTTACCGTTTAAATTGTTCTTTTTGTAGTTCGGTATATATTGGACAAACACTTCGAAATTTTGACATAAGATATAAAGAACACGTACGTCATTACAAAAATAAACATCCTGAAAAATCGAATTACGCCAAACACCTTTTAGAACAAAATCACACAATGACTCCTCAAAATAATATTAAATTCCTACATTTTTGTAATAACAAACGCAAATTAGACATTTTAGAAGCCTTTGAGATATACAAACACAAACTCAGGGTACCTTTAATGAATGAACAACTTGAGCTCAGTAATTCTCCGTTACTGGAAGTATTAGATGTTTAATTATGATTTTTATTATTAATTTTTTTATTATTATTATTATTATTTTATCTAGTTACCTATTTTGTATCTACCTTAGCGACGTGTTTGTTTATAATTATATTACCTTTGATAATGACAGCATAGCTGTCGAAACAATATTGTCAGGTATATTTTAATAAAACTGTGAAACTTTTAATAATCTTTATTTATTTCATTATAATCTTGAAATAACCACTTTCAATTGAAGGGGTTGGAGCTTAAATCAACTCACCTAAGTAGCAAAAAGATAATTGTGAGATATAAGCACACGCAACAAGACAGAATGGAAATATACCGACGCTACTGCATTAAGAAAGATATGCGCGTGCGACGGAATTTCGAACGCTCATACGTATTTCGGTTTCTGCGCATTGTGCTGTTTCGAAACCTTTTCACCTTTAATTGGATTATTACAAAAATTTTAAGACCTTTAATTTTTGGACCTTTTGAGTTTGTTTAATTAAAAATAAAATTTTGGAAAAACAGGTTTTCCTTTCTCCGGCTTCATTTTATTGAAACTTTTGATACGTTTTAAGACGTAGTTTGTGTATGTAAAGACCTTTTTTCGGAGAATTTCAATCACGCATCGGCAGATTTGCTGGTTTAAGTTTCGTCCTTATCTCGTAAGGGAGATTTAAGGAATCTCTCTACATACACACAAGACCTTAAGTGTGTGGTTTGATTTCTCTTGAATGAATCGTTAGTTAGACTAATTCATGAAATTCAAGACAAGATTTACCAATAATAATTAATTATTAATAAATTATTATTTATTAGTAAGTAATAGTGGCGTAGCCAGAGTTGTGCCTTGGGGGGGGGGGGGTATACGAGGATTGTTCGGTAACTACGTGGCCTAACAAAGAAAACGCAATTTTTTTGACAAAAAAACATTTTATTTTTCAATATAGTCTCCTGCTCTCTCAACACACTTATTCCAACAATATTCCAAATTAGCAATGTCTTCATTGTAGGTCGATGAATTCAAGTCCTCGAAATAGCTATTTACAGCAGCGATTACCTCGGAATTAGACAAAAATCTCTTACCGCCGAGCCAATGTTTCAAATTTGGAAACAGATGATAATCGCTAGGAGCCATATCTGGGAATAGGGCGAATGAGCCACTAATTCAAATCCCAATTCATGAATTTTGGCGATTGCAATCGCAGACTTGTGGGCAGGTGCGTTATCCTGACGGAAAAGCATTTTTTTCTTTGCCAAATGAGGCCGTTTCTCTTTGATTTTGTCGCTTAATTGTTGCAACAAATTGGCGTAATACTCCCCATTTATTGTTTTCCCCTTTTCTAAGTACTCGACCAAAATAATTCCACGAGAATCCCAAAACACAGTTGCCATAACCTTTCCTGCTGACAAAACTGTTTTTGCGTTCTTTGGTGGCGGAGAACCTTTGTGTGTCCATTGCTTGGACTGTTATTTGGTTTCGGGAGTGTAATGGTGGACCCAGGTTTCATCGACGGTTATAAAACGGAGTAAAAAGTCCTTCGGATTGCGTAAACGTGTAAACGGCGAAAAACGTGTCAAAAGGTAGCGAGGAACACTCAAACGATTCAGTTTTTTCTGCCGTGTGAGCAACCGCGGCACCCAACGCGCCGAGTATTTTTTCATTTCCAATTCTTCAGTTAAAATACTGTGCACTGTCATTTGAGATACCCACTATGTCTGCTATCTCGCGCACTTTTACTCGACGGTCATCCAAGACGATACGGTGGACAATCATATCCGGGGCAGTAGTAGTTTTTGGACGTCCACTACGGGTTTCATTTGTGCTCCTACGACCACGCTTAAATTCGGCAACCTAGTTTTTAACCATTGAAAATGAAGGAGCGGACTCCAATAGTGTAGAATCCAGCTCTGCTTTGATTTCGGTTGGTGTTAAGCCTTTCAAATGGAAGTACTTTATTACTGCTCTCAACTCGGTTTTTTCCATTGTTTACAAAATCACACAAGACGTTCATTTTGGCATACTGTCAAAAACAGACTAATTGACAGATCGCTCTGTACTGTCATATTGTCATATGATCGGGCTTGGCTGTCAACGTATAGCTATAGTAACGGTTTTTTATAGATTGTATGGAACAAAAGTGCAAATATTAAAGAATACTGAATAAAAAACAATATTTTTAGAATATTAGTCTTTATTCAACAAAAACATGTGCCATGGTTTTTTGGTCAGTTCGTCAAATATTTCATCTACTTTTCACCTACTTTTTTTAAGTTTGTGACCCTTCGGGTGGGGGTATATCCCCCCCGTGGCTACGCCACTGGTAAGTAATTATTAACTTAGAATTAAGATAGTCTAACCCCCTTGTGCATTACCGTTATCTTGTTCACTTACATTTTCTCAGTATCGGCTCGTATATTTTATAACTAGTCTGTATCAGAAGTAACTAAAAAAATAAACACCCAGAATTCACTAAGATGCAATTTGCTTCTCTTGACCGAATAATCAATTTATAATTAATGCTTTGCAGTGCTATAATGTACGTGTACTGATTAGAGTGCGATATCATATTATTATCCTTAACACGACGTTACAATGAGATTCTGATCATGATGTCACATTTGTTTTGGTATTAGCAACGTTCTGTTACTAATTACAACATAACACCGTTGTTCGTATAAAGCTCTGTTGAGCTAACCGATTTGATTATCAGGGCAATACTAACTGGATATAAATCAAATAATGAATGATGTGTAGTACATAGATATAGCGGTTAAAAATAAATACAATTTTTATTACAAATTTTAAATTAAAACGAAATGAAAGTTCTTCAAAAGAGTCCGTAATTGAGAAATGTTTAATTTGTGGATAAAAGGCAACAAATAAAGTTAACTAAAGTGAATCCTAGAATAACATCGTTTGCATTCATTTCAGCGGTTCGCCATTCTTTTAAAAGTGTAGATTCCTTGTGGCGATTTTATACATTCACACCACGTATAATCCGCAACTAAATAAATCATTTATTTTCATCTCCTCTCTTAGTACTTTTCCTGAAGTAAGTCTCCGATACTGTAACGAACGTGGAGAATATTCTCTAGAAAAGACCACAGCGTTCGAGGCGGCAACACACAAAACACCAGCGAGAATATTCCAGAGCCTGGTACAACACATCCCGAGATAGTATATGGCTAATTAGAGGCGGTTAGTGTGAAATAGTAATAAATAGATGTTTGTGTATTTAATGAAAATATTGTAGTTAATAAGTAGCCTTTGAATAAATTAGTTTAAGTTCGTTAATACCTTCATAATTTGTACATTTAATTAGTTAAAGTTAAACCTGTGTTATTGTAAATATTTTCTTCTTATTATACTTTTTAGCAACTTTACTTTTATTTAAAAAGAACATTACAATACTATACTAAGTAAGGCGTCTGCACTGTTAAACCGTCCGCGTTATTATATTGCTTTTTTAAAACAAATAATTACCGTCCAAAAGGAAATGCATTTGTAACAAAGGCATTCAAACAGATCATTCACTACGTTGCACACCACAGAGCCTACAGTGTTTCTTAAAAGTTTAAAAATAAATTGGAGAATTTAGTTTTAAGAGAAATTTAAATAGAATTTAGAATTCCTAAACTTTTAACAAACACACAAAAAAATTCAATTGAAGCTAAGTTCGATGAACGAGCATCCAACAAAAACTTCGTCTAAATAAGGATAGGAGAATGCGGTGGACACCTTCCTGATAAAACCTGTAACGACATACATAATATATTTACATACAAACAAATAGATTAAATACTCGTACAATTGCGGCCGAAAAGTTTTCAATGGTAATTTATCAAGTTAGTACATTTTTCTGTTATTCACATCGTATGAAGCTGGCTTGTATGCTATTTATGACATATCAAATGAATAAAAGTGACATCTCTTATGAGAATTTAAAAGTCTAAATTACGCAGTCGCAATAGACCGTTGAAAGTTTTTTGACCGCAACTGTACATGCAAAATAAAAATATAACGAAGACCTCAGTATCTACTGTAGCAAAAGCATAATTTTGTTTACTAATGTTAAATTCTTAGCCATTTCATAGCTGAACGAAGTTTAAACAAATTTATTTTTAACTATGTGTAATACAAAGATTAAGCTAAATTGTTTAAATGATGTAAATTTTGTGACTTGGAATAAAATTATATTTAAATTACCTTGCAGTTAAATACATTAACTTTGACTTTTATGACTAATTTTTCTTTCTTTAAACTTTAATTCTTTATTTGTTGCAAACTAATTAGTAATCTTTGCAGAATAAAAATTAAAAAACTTAAAAATGTCATAATTTATTCTTCGGTAAATAATAATAATAATAAATCTAGAATAATTACTTGTATCAGATGTCTGCCGCCGTTGCACCAGTTAACCTGATAATTTTGTTTCTAGGGTCCTTCAGATTTTCATTCCATTCAATTCAAGGTGATTACAATCAGCTTAATTTGACTTAAGGCAAGCGGCCCAATTACGTTTTAATCAAAGAACGATCTTAAAAACATGTCTTCGGGAGCAAAATAAAAACTCAGGAAGAACGTCTTGATAGAATCTATTTAAACCAGATTATTAAATAAACAAAAACTGATGAAATACTTCTTAAAAGAAAAAATTAAATAAATAACTAGAGAAATACTTTACCTTCCACAGAATATAAGTTTTAAATCACAATTCGCTCAAGAACAGGTGCCAGCCGAGAAGACTTTATTAATTTGCCAATATTCCTCCAAATACCGCGATAATTATATTCAAGGCAATCTTTAATTGCTACACTGGATTAAAATCCAACTAAACTGTTACATTTAACTGTGAAACAACCACAAAAAACATCTTTTTCTACAATTTACAAAACAGAGCATTGACTGTAACTCTGAATCCTCTGTCTATATGCGCAGCAAATTCACCCATCGTAGCTGGTAGCTGGTGTTTCACACTTACATAATTTTTTATCAGTAAAACCGTTACTGACAAAGAGAATAAATTAAGCAGCCGTTGATGGGGCAATCGTTTATAATAAAATGCTATAAATGGATTATTCAGTAATTTCTTAAACTTAGATTCACGTGCAACTCCAGCAAATTACCATTTCTCAATTAACGTCCAATATTCGTGAAGTTAGCTACATGACCGTGCTTCAATTCAGACATTGAGATATTTCTAACGGGTATCACATTTTTTAGTCCTGTTAATGGAGTTCAGGTTGAACTGCTAGCTTCAAATCTTTACATAGGGAAATAAAGAACGTAGTTTTTCAATTCTATACTGATAGAAGTGTTTGAAAAATCGACATGAAGAGCAAAAAACTATAAAACATTCTGAGAAAGTATCGTGAAAAAGCTAATCAATAAAAAAAATTGGCATTGGGCATGATTTAATTGGTTTGAAACTTCCGCTCACATAACACGCATCACTATTGATATGGAAGATATGACTTCAGAAGTATAAAATGCCTATGATGTCTTATATTCTATATAACTATACTAAAGTTCCTTTATAACAACTTGGATCGAAATAAAGAATAATATACAGTATGTACAGAGTGTGTACAGCTTTGCCACTACAAATTTCCATATCAGAGTAATAAATATACTAATTAAGATTCAAGACAAATCGGATTCCCAGAATTCCAATGTTGAAAGATTCAAATAGATACTAAAGCTTTAGAGATTAAGTGTTAGAAGTCTAAAGAACTGCAAAACTTAACAGTACTAATAGATCTCAATTTTTAGAATTTCCAATTTTAAGTTTAGAATTTAATGCTTTACAGTTCAAAAATTTCCATGTACAGAAAACCTTTCTTGAAAATCTTCAAGAGATTTCAAGTTTCAAAATATGTATTTTTTCTGGATTTAAAAGATTTCATTAGAGACTCTCAAGTGTTCGTGCGATGTGAACGACCACGGAGTATTAAAAACATTAGATTTAAAAGTTTCAAAGCTTAAGCTCAAAAGTATTATAGGTTCAGGTACTCAGCATATAGAAGAATTTTCTACTCGGATTTTCTTAGACCTTGGAGAACCAGAGTGTCTCCATTTCATCGATTTCTGATTTGCTTCTAGGTCTTAAAAATGTACCCAAGTTTCATCTATAGTAACAACACGACTTAAGAGAACTCAGCATATTTTTCAAACCGAGCACACTTTTGCTCGCTTCTGATCAACATTCAGCATTTTGGGGATTCATTTTGCAGAAATTCTTTTCATGTCTAAATCGACCTGAACTATATTTTTCTTTATATTTATTTATTTTCTTTCGTATTTTTGTTATTTACAGACCAATCCCGATGCACCATCTTTAGATGAATCGGTGAGGAAGGGGATAATTTGATCACCTATTGGTGGTTATTATTTTTAGTGTCACATTCAATTGTACGGCAATTCGAATGAGTTTGTCAATGCCTTCGTACTCCAATTGCCTTAATTACAAAATGCCTTAAAGTGGGTTTTTCTGTTCGATACAACTCGTTACCTTTGCGGTTATACTTTACATGATGTTTAAATTATCCATCTAATTTATACAGTTTTTTTGATGGGCCTATTTGTATTAATAAAAGTGCATAAAATGGTCCTGTTGTTTGAGTGCATACAAACTTAGCTTTTTATTTATGTACGTCAATGTATTATTTTAATAAATCCTTTATATAAAGCTGTATTATATAGGAAATCTTTGATAAATAAATATTTGTATAATTTTCTCATCCCTTTTCGAGTTATGGAAGTTATTATGATTCCTCGCTTTGTTAGATTTAAAAAATTTACTTAGAAGTCGCCCTAACCTAATATAATTTATAATAATCGTTGCCGCTTGATTTCAAATTGAATCTCAGGCTGACCTTCGCTTGATAAATTTACCTTTCTGAAGGCGATTTCGTCTGTGTTAAAAGAATGAGTCGATCTTTTCGTAAAAAAGGTAAAGTCAGGCATCCATCTCTGTACATATAATATCAGTATTTTTACGAGCTTCAATTGTTAAACGTGAAAATTTAGTAAAAAATCAGTTTATAAAGGTGATCTATTCTTGAGTTGGTTTATCGTATTTTCGTAAAATTTTTTTAACGGAAATAGAAGTCCTTTTGTTGCCTTTATTCTCGAGGAATGACGTCTTAAGAAATATTAAAGTAACCTTCAGAATTGCAATCTACGGAAGGTAGAATATTGCTTTAATACCTTTTCTTTTTATTCTCGTCTTTTTATTTTCAGAACTTTGTTAATCAATCTTTGTTTTTGTAGCAATCTAACTTCATTTTCTGAAGAATTTTGATCTGGAGTTTCGTCAAATTTTAATTTTCTGATTTTAAAAAACTGAATGGATCTATCGTTTTGTTTAACGAAATTTTCTAGTAAACTACATGATTTCGAAAAGAGATTTGAAGACAAGCTGAAACTAACGTTTATAACTTGTAGAACGAATTTGGTATAGGGGATTTATTCAATTAATTATTATCACTATTGGTTGAACAATGAGGAAACTAAGTCTAAAAGTTGTGTAGCTATTGGATAAACAAAAACTAAGAAGATTATTTTGTAAAAAGCAAAACGTTACGATTTACAAATAGGAAAATTAAAAAACTCGATGTTAATAGTTTTAACTATGTGTACAATTTTCAGTAAATAATAATTGAAACAATTTAGGTTAACGTTGTAAGTTTGTTTGTATTTTATTAGTTGTGAATTAAATACTAGAATGACAGTTTAATTATAGAATAATTCTTCTAAAGGCCTTTAAAACCATTTTGACTTTTATTCTTTTATACAGCTGCATGTTTAAGAAGTATGTTTGATTATTTACTTTTTATATTTTTACTTCATTGTGGTTAATAATTTACTTCAGGATATATTTTTTGTTTATGAAATAAATGTATGAAATTATTGCATGTCGTTTATTCATTGTGTGTACTAAAAAATCGTAATTTGTTTGTTTGGATTCAGTTCAACTGCTAGAAATTGCGTTCTCATATCCAAAAAATTTAATTTAAATTAAAAATCAAACAAGCACCATCTCATGTTATAAACACCAGCTCATAGACAATGACAGCTCTATTTGAAACAGGCAACCTTTCAATTGGCCCATGCCCGAAGAAAAATCTGTTGAGAACTTGTCTCCCTTAACTACTTTGACTATCTAATCCGTAATTATTATAAATAAGTTTCGATGGTTACACTTTTTGGCACCTCCGAACGTGGCGTTTTACATGATGTGAAAGAAAGGACAAAGGTAAACTATGGACGATCAACTAGTGGAAATTCAATTAATTTAATTCACAATTTAAAGTTTAAAATCTGAAATGGACTGTATGTATATATTTTTAAAAGGTTTAAAAATCTAAAACGGTAGATACATTCAAACTCTCATTTTGTGTTTCTCAAGTTTCGTCTCAAAGTTTTTTTTTTGTTTTTATGTTTGGAAGCACAAAAAAGAACAAGCGAGAATTTTAGCTATACTGCATTTAAGAGAGAATCTGATTCCAAGAAGATATTATTAAATCAATTCATCTCGTTTGTTGATTTCATTGTGAACTTATCCACCAAGATTATCAGGAAAAGCTCACTAAGTTGAAGTAAAAAATTAGATATGGTTTTGGCTACAAAGAAAATATAGTTTCGCTCCTTCTTAACATATCTTTCGAGTTTCCCTTTTATGAAGCTGATTTTTGATGGTTAGTTTTCTAGAGCTTGCATCATCTCTCTAGAGTTATTCGTTTAAAATTATGTATAGGTTAGGCTTGTTACGCTGAATGACAACAGAGGTAGGACCCAAACAACATCTTATATTTGTAAAACCACAAGAACCAAGCAGCTAGAATTGAATAATAGGATCTCCTTGTTTTTGCTGAAGATCCAGTTTGAAAAACAAATTTGTAATCGAATTTTTCTCTTGATACTTAGACACGATATCTAACACTAAGATCTTAGGGACACATGTTTTAAATTAGTATTGTTCGTACATAAAATTGTTTTTAATTAAAAATTTAAGTAAAGACTATTTGGAGTGTTTTATTTGTTTTAATAAACCATACTAGTGGATCTTTTGTATTGTAGGTATTACTATGGCTTCTAAGTTTTGGTCCCATTAATCTAGCTACATATTATTTTCAATTGGGACAAAACAGGGACCAATTAATAAGTAGTAATCAGCCAAAACTGCATACGAAAGTAAGTCTGATGATTGATCATTACATTCACAAAAGATTCTAACATGGTTTACTACAATTTTCGACCAAATATACTAAACGCTAACCTTTAAGATTTACCATAAGCGAACACTCGTCTAAAAAGTTGCAGAAATAAAAGAAAAGCAATTACCTTCTTGACTTTCTCATTAGCTCCCAACGAGGTTTTCAGAATTTTAATTGCAATAAACCAACAAGACATAACCTAGACACACACACACGTCCCACGTAACCTACCCACGTAAAAGAAAACTGCAAAAAAGTGCTATATTACTCCTGCTGATGAACATCCGTTTCAAATGGCGTTGCTCATATTTGTAACGTTAGAGAAGGGTTTCCCATTTACTGAAACCCTTTTCCGCGTTGCCCTGCTGCTGGCTGTAGTAAATGATGTGCAAATGTCACAAATGTATCCAACGCGAATTTTTTTCCAAACCATTTACATATGTTGAATATTATATTAATTAAATTTAACGTCGCCCTAAAGTAACACGAATATGAGCTTTAAAATCGTTTTAATCGTGAAATGAAGGCTTAAATAGGTAACAGCATGCATAACGATGCATTTTGCATTTTAGAACTCTCAAACTAAACGAGTCTGTTTATATCCGAATCCAAAAGCACAATAATCTTTAATGTTGCTGCAGTAGTTATATACCTACTTTTGAAAGTCTAGATTAAAACTCGAATGAGAATCAGGGCGCTGCTTTTGTTCTAAGCCTTTTTATTTAGAGAAATATGGAAAGGCGCACAACGAATGAGAAGAATTATTGAAGAAATATTAAAAATAGGAGCTATTTTTCTCTTCAAAAAACGATGATATTGGAAAATAGCGCATTTGTTACGATTCCATTAAATCAAGAGCTTAATTTCTTTTTCAGGTCTCCAATATATTTCCTGGTTTCGGGATTATCGGGATTCGCCTTAAAATATATCACGAGAACGCAGGTAAAACGACGACTGCCTCTAAGGATTAACAAAAGGTTAAAGGTATTATGAGGTATTTAGGCCGTCTATCCCCTGCGAACTTGGAATACTATCTAGATAGCCTGGAAAATTGTATTATTATGGTCTTCGAAATATTCGTTCCTAATTTATTTCCATAATAATTATATTGTTCTTGTATAATTCCCCAAGCGTATTATGCAGAGTTAAATTCCGGAATTCCATGGAGTAACTTTCAATTTCAATTATATTAACGTTGATGTATAATGAAATAACGCTATTACCGTTTCTTTAGTAAATTAATCCGGATATACCTACCTCTTTTAGTTGAAGTTTCGGAATTTTTTGTTAAGCGAACTGTTGTGTTCAATGCTTCT
Source organism: Agrypnus murinus (assembly GCA_929113105.1). Lineage (NCBI taxonomy): Eukaryota > Metazoa > Arthropoda > Insecta > Coleoptera > Elateridae > Agrypnus > Agrypnus murinus. Next base: position 17,664,437 of record OV816028.1, on the reverse strand, counting down.
TTGTTATTTTTGCCATCATTTCATTTTTTAGAATAAACAGTGTCAGGCATGTTTCCTGCATTTAATAATATTAATAGTCTCATAACACAAGCGTAGAGAGAGAGAGAAAAAATCATGGACATTTAATATAACTAATTAATTTTAAGAGAAAGTTTTGTGCATTTACTAAATGAATTCTAAAGGGTTCGGATTTATATCGAATTTTACGTTTAGGTTTTTGAGGTAAAGTAACTTTTAGCGCTTTCTATACAAAGCTCCCTTATAGGCAAGAAATTGAGATTCGCTCGATTAGCGCGTCACTTAGATCAGCGCTGTCAGTTCTTACTTGTAGGAACAACAAGGTTGCTATCCACCTTCTAATAGCTATCTGGGCTTTTTGCATTTTAACGTTGTTTCGTACCCTGCAACGTTAATTGACCTTTACACTTAAGCCAGTGGTTTGGTTGTATCCCAGAATCGACGACATCAAAGGATATTGGTGGTTGTAACGGCGTTGGTGTATCTAATATAGCAATTAGAAACGAGTATGCTGAAATTACTCGATTTTCGGTTATTGGATATATTTATTCTGAGATGATAAACTGGATGAGTCAGGAAGAAAAAGATGGCTATACATAATGTAAGGTAGGATTGTGAAAACCAATTTGCGAAAATTATCGATCTGCCTATCTTTAACAGAATTCGACGTGTACACTCTAATAGTAGAGAAAATCTAAGAAATAACGGCATTCCTTCAAAAAAATTGTTTCGGCAACTCTTCAAAATAATCATTAATAACAGTTTTCAGGTCATCATTAAGAGAAAATCGCCGCCCTCCTAATTGTTTTTTAGTAATCGCTGGGTGCTAGATCCGGATTGTAGGGTAGATGTTTCAACTCCTGGAAATCACCAACCTCGATAACACGTGAAACCTTTTGAGGCCTTATAGACCTTGTAGTCTTGCAGAAGTTTGGTTTGTTCAGTAAAATTTTGAGGTCTTTTCGTCGGATAACAGCTTTAAGATTTTTATTGGTCTCTTTTTCATGTACTCAACCAATAGAATCCCCTCGCACTCCTAGAAAACCGTAGCCATCAATTTTCTCGCAGTATGTTGCATTTTCGCCTTGTTTTTTGGTGGTGGAGACCGTTTATGCTCCCATTGTATTGACCCTTGTTTTATTGGAGAGTCCCAGTGATATTCCCAAGTTTCATCGCCACTCATAATTTTCCAAAAGTCATAGTCTTGCTATAACACCTCCAAATTTTCCTGGAAAATCTTTCTGCCAAACCTGACAAGTTTCTGTACTGGTGTGAGGAGCCTAGGAATCCATCTCGCGGACACTTTGTTCATTCCTAAATCTTTATGTAAAATTTTAAAAACTGTTGTTTCTGATGATATCTGAAGTTCCCTTGTAATATCCGAAACTTTAATTCTTCAATCTGTCAATACCGAACTAATATCCAAACCGCCACCAAAACTACAGAAAACTTTAAATTTTAACACCACCTAGTCAGAATACTTATAAAAGTTAACTACAAGCACTACTTGACTACTTGTTTTCATGGCGATAGGGAGATTACATAAACATATCCCCTCGTATAAGCACAGTGAGAAACATTTATTAATCTAAGAACCACATTTGCTATAGTAGAAAGTGAAGTGAGATTGAAAGCCTAATAAAACCTAACCTTTAAATGACGGAATTTTTTACCAAATCTGTATTTGAATCGCTTAAAACTCATTTTTGTGGTTACTTTTGCTATAAGTTCAAAACCGATTCAAAAAAAGCTGTTCGCGTTAGCATGGAAAAAACATTCCAGAAAACCTTATCACGGTTGACGCGGAAAAAATTCCTGTCCGGATCAGTACAGAAAAAATTGCGGTCCGTTTCGGGAATATCAGTACGGGAAAAACTTATTCTGGGATAGTATGAAAAAATAACTCTGGGCCAGTGCTCGATATCCTGTATAGGTCAGTATAGAAAAATAGCTGATACGAGCCTGTACACAAAAGTCTGGTCCAGGGGGGGGGGTTCAGGCAAAGAATTCGGTCTCAGTCAGTGCTGGAAAAAATCTATTTTAAGTAGGAGAAAAACATCTGGTCCGGGTCAGTAAGAAAAAGATCCAGCATGAGTCTGTACTAAAATAATTTGGTCCAAATAAATTCGGGAACAAATCCGGCCATGGACCTTACTGAAAAGAAATCCATTCCAGATCAGTACGGAGAAGAATCCCGCCCGAGTACGTAAGCATGGAAAAAACCATTCGGTCCGAAACAGTATGAGGAAAAACCAGGTTCGAATTCCTACGAACTTAAATACATCTAAATAAGTTTGCAAAACAAACGAACGGATCAGCACGGAAAAACATTTCGAAAAATCCCATCCTGGGAAGAAAATCTATTCCGGGTTAATATAAAAAGAAAAGATTGCTGGGGGTCAGTCCCAAGTAAATCCTGTACAGGTCAATACGGAAAAACATTAGATCCGAGTCTGTACGAACGAAATCCCGTCAAAAAGAAAAATATCCTGCCCGGGTTACCACGTAAAAGAATCCGATCCAGATCGACATGGAGAGATATCCATTATGAGTCTGTACAGAAGGATCTGGTCCAGAAAGATTTGGAAAATGATTCAGCCATGGACATTGCTGGAAAGAAACATTCAGGATCAGTACGAAAAAGGTCGGTCCAGGTATGTACGGAAAAACGTAAAGGAAGAACCCAAACGACTAAGGATTTTGATGCAGGTCAATACAGAAAATATCCGCTGAATGCAGAAACAACACTAAAATGTATTGTATCTATTGTAAAAGAATGCGCAATTGCACATGCGCAGTACAAGTAACTTAAATAAGGATTAGGACACAAAATCTTTGGAGGAGACTGTCGTGTTCTAAACCTCTTGCTAGGTATACGCCATCGTAAGAGAAATTGCTCCTAAATTTAAAACTATATGTATTTGTCTAAAATAATATTAATTGAACATAAAAAACAGTGAAAACATATTTTATAAAAGTACTTGAATTTGTTAAAAATTTATAATATAGTTAGGTATTTGTTTAATTAGTACAAAAGTGCATGTTTTTGGGACGAATATGAAAGTTGTCGGACGGCATGACGTGTCAGCGGAGTCTGTGAATCTTTGTGTGTAATATTATGATATGTTTTTGATAAATTATTTGTGTCTGAATTTAAATTTACAGTATTTTTGTCGTTTTTATGTAAATCATTTCGAGAAAAACCTTTGAATTTTTATTTTTTTCTTGATCTAAGATTTTTTTTCTTTGAAATTGAATTTTGGCCTATTTTAAAAGATTTATGTTCTTGTATGTTCTTTTTCCTAGTTGTCTTTCTGTTTGTCCTATATATGACTTTTCATAATTGGAACAAGGTATTTGATACACGGCATTTGTTTTTTTAAGTTGGAAATATTGTTTGTTTTATTACGAGGCTTGTTCAATTGAAACCCATCTTTGGCCGGGTTAGCCTTGGAAACAATTTTAATCGCTCACCTGACGTTTTGCAACGTTAGTAGTGTTTGTAACCGACACACTGATTAGTTACTTGCGTTTACATTCAAATTCAAATTCTCCACTACGTTTACCAAAGAAGTTTAAAGTAGAAGCAAACATGATGGTGACATTGTTTTTCGACCATGAGGGACCCTTGCTGATAGAGTTTAAAGAACCTAGAGTGCATATCAATGCAAACCTGTACAATGAAACTCTAAACAAGCTCCATCAAGCAATAAGACGAAAACTTCCATGGAAGCTTTCACATGGTGGCATGCTGCTTCACGACAATGCTCGGCCTCATGTCGCCAACGCAGCAAAAGAAAATATGTAGCAAAAGAAATGGAGGATTTTAGAGCATCCACTCTATAGCCCAGATTTATCGGCTTGCGATTTTCATATCTTTGGGCCACTGAAAAAGGCATTAAAAAGTACCCGTTTTCAATCGGACGCAGAAGTACAAAACTCTGTGCAAGAATTCTTCAAGCACCAGCCACAAGAATTCTATGAGCAGGGTATACATCGGTTGGTGAAACAATGGAATATGTGGCTTAATTGTGGTGGTAGTTATTTGTAAATTTATATGTGAATAAAGTTTTTATGGACCAAAGATGGATTTCAATTGAAAAGCCTCGTATATTAATTGGATTGTATGCTGGTTGTTATGTATTTTAAAAGACGTCCTAGTTATTCGAAGAGGCCAGTGAATATGGTAGAGAGCAGCATCATCACTTTTTTTAGAAGTTAACTTCGTATTATAATTGCTGTTTTGTTGCTATAATGTTTTTTATTTCATTAGTTTATGAAACCCAGCCAACCTAGGTCTAAGAAATGGATCTAGGCTCTGCCTATCACAAGCCAGGATAAATGGGGAGTGATGGAAGAGTAACACCTCAAAAAAAAAACAGGGTTCAGCTGGTCCGGCTGCGATAGCACCATGTAATAATTATCGGTCTGTACAGATCAAAGACACGACGTTGGACCAATCCTCCACTCGATAGCTTCCGCCATAGGATTCAGAGATATAATAACACTGCATCTAATTGGGTTTGGACAGTGGATATGGACGCTAAGCACCTAATAAATTTATGACTATGATATGAATAAGAACTTTACAGAGCCTCAGAAATGGACAGATTAAAAGAAGACGACCGGAGAGAAATAGGATCAGATTAGGCCCCTGGAATATGACTTCCCTGACGAGAAGGGAATCTGAATTAATAGAAAAAATAGAAAAGTACACAGTGTGCAAATACTAGGCATTTCCGAAGTTAAGAAAAATGGAAATGGGGCTAAATTATTAGATAAAGGGTACACACTTAGATAGTCAGCCTCTCATTTGGGCTTCAGAGCGAAAGAAGGGGTTAGAATAATCACCGATAGAGAAACGGAAACCAAAGTAACACACTAGGAAGCCGTAAACTACAAGATAATGAACATAAATCTGGAAGTAGAAGAAAAAATAGGAGTGATACAAGCAAGTGCATGCGCCAACGACTATATTCAATACGCAAGATAAAGATAGTTTCTATGAAGAACTACACAGAACCTCTAAAAAGATGCAGGAAAGAAATAAACACGTGGTTCTCATAGGAGACTGGAACGCCCATATTGGGAACATCAAAGAACTGGGACATGGAACAATGAGGGCACATGGCTTGGCAGCAGAAGTAAATGATAATGGCGAAAGAATGATAGACTACTGTATAAACAACCAACTGTTAATAGGAAATGCGTGGTTTCCACACAAAAACATACATAAAATAACATACAAAGCAGAACATCTTGGACATAAGAGCATAATAGACTACAATACATACACAAGATGGTTGAGGTATGCAATAAAAGATGTAAAAGCCATAAGGGGTGTTGGATTAAGCACATTACACCGATTAGTAGTAACTGACACCTATATAAGAACAACACCAAAGGAAAAAGTTGTTAAGGGGCATACAAGAATAAACCTAGAAGCCTTAGAAGCCCCAAATACCAGGCAGAAATATAAAAATATCCTAAAAGACAAGCTAACGCATAAGAAGGAACAATAAGCACAAGAAAACGTGCCGTGCCTAGTGTACAGCCGTGGACACTAGATAAAAGATGGACTAACTTCAAAGAAGGACATGGAAGGATTAGAGATAAGAGATATAAAAAATAATTATATAGAAAATCAAAAGAAATTCTGTAATATAGTTGGAAAGAATTTTGTAAACACAAATTTAATGAAGAACAACCTAATCTAGAAATAACAGAAGAATAAATAGATGAGGCCATAAAGAAAACAAGAAATGGAAAACCGGCTGGAATATTTGAAATAGCTCCAGAATTATTCAAAAAAGGAGGACAAACGGTAAAGAAATGGCTAAACGACATCTTCAAGCAGGCATTGTATAAATTGTACCAATTTATAAAATGGGAGACTCTACTAATTGTGAAAATTAGAGGGCGATAAGTTTGTCATCGGTGGTCCTAGAAATCTATACGCGAGGCATAGAAGGAAGACTCAGGAGCTAAATTGAAGACAAGTTGGAGAAAGAACAGGCGGCTTTCCGCCCGGGTAAACAGACTCAGGATCACATCTTTACAATTAGAAGTATAATAGAAATATTTCTAGAAAAAAAAGAACTGTATCTAGGATTTCTGGACCAGCAGTCAGCTTTTTGATCTAGTATCGAGACCTCACGTGTGGGAAGCATTGCAAGAACTACAAGTAACAACAAAACTGGTACGAATAACTAAAAGTCTACACCAATATACAAAAGCAAAAGTGAGATTACAAAGCCAAGCTTCAGAAGAATTCAACATGACAGCATGAGGCATAAAACAGGGAGACAGCTTCAGCCCTCTACTATTCCTAATTTACATAAACTCTATTAGTATAAAATCTAACCAGGAAAATCAATTTAGAATACCACAACCTAAATCCAGTGTTAACAAAAGAGCTGCCATATGCGGATGACATTTTAATAATGGCAAGAAGCACGCAACAGCTACAGAGGAATATAGGCATATGGAAAACTCATCTAGAACAGATGGGCATAAAAATAAACATTCCAAAAAGTAAAATAATGCATATAACAAAAAAAGAAGAAAGGGAAGACACGATTATAAGAGTAGATCAGGAAACACTAGAAACGGTCGACACATATGAATGCCTCGGCACCCATACTAGCAGAGACGGACGGATCGATAACGAAATAAGAAACAGAATTAGTAAAGCAAACAGAGTATACTATCAAATCAACAATACGCTACTAAACAAAAGGGAACTAAGTCAAAAGGCAAAAATGCATTTATACAAGACGGGAAGAAGGTCAAGAGGACGCCCAAGAACAAAATGGGAGGAAAACGTAAAGGGAGCGGCACAAAAGAGAGGAAAGACCGTGGAACAAGTAAAAGCTCAGGCTAGAAATAGGAAACACACCGTGAGGTATAAGGGAGAAGAGAAAGAAGAATGAGTTTATGAGGGTTATTATTATTATTTTTAAAATATTATCTATAGTTCTTGTATTGTCAGAGTAAGAGCACAGTTACAAAGACTTATGACACTTTTTAATGTTGTAGAGGGTGAAAAAAGTTATACTTTAATAGGTATATGAAACTAGTTTGTTAAGATTTTATTTTTTCTCTGTATAATGTCATATCAAGGAAATTGATTTTATTATCTTTTCGATTTCGAGAATAAATTGAAGACGTGGATAAAAATTGTATAAAGGTTGTAGATATATGTTGTGGAACTAAAAGTCTGCAGTCATCAACGAAACGTTTATAATAGATTGGTTTTTAATGTTAAATAAATTAGGTAGGGTAATATTTTGTAAATGTTTCATTACGAGATCGGATATTATAGTTGAAATTGGAGATCCCACAGGAGTTCCAAAAGTTTGTTTATATATGTAATACTGAGTCGTACGTAAAATATGTTGATTCTAAACATATTTTGACTAAATCAATAAAATTTTTATACTCAATTGTTTTGTTTGTGTGTTTACTAATGACTGGACATCTATTTTTTAGTCAATCTAGAGCTAGTTGGAAGTTAATGAAATGTAAAATGGCATCTAAATCGATAAGATTATTAATGGAAGAACCTGAATATTATGGATGAATTTTTTGAATTCAAAAGAATCATTAATATGATAATTATCTTTTCTAAAAAAATTAATAAGCTGTTTGCAAGGTATTTGGATAGTTTAAATATGTTGAGGACTCTGCAGTGCTATTAAATTAAAATGTTGCATGTGCAATATTCTTTATGTTGCATTTGAAAATAATCAAGTAAAAGCATTATTCCCACATAGGAAACCAGTTATACAGCACGTTATTATATACGATTTACATAATATATTACATAATAAATAAATAGTGCATATATATTTCCTGTGATTAGTTAGCAAATATATCAATGTCTGCGGAACCTTTATTCTTCAGTTATTTATGGAAGTTTTAATATCTTCTTCTGATAAATGATTGATATTAACAAATGCAGTATTGCTCGACAAAATGTAGAGGAAAACAGTAATATTTTGTTCTGACGGAATGTACACATCGAAGGTAAGCACGAATGCGTCAACGTGGAGGAAGGGTTATGAAATGTATGATCATTTGCATCTTTATCGAGTCCTCGAATTCTTCGGCAAACGGATATCGTTTGTTTAGGTGTATTATAAACACCTGAAGCTTCTGCAGATCATTACTGATCGCCGTTTATATAGATTTTATAGTATAACACATGAAGGATATTTGCACTTCCATTTTAGAAAGAGATTTAAGAGGTTACGTTTACATTTTTAATTAATCTATTATCACTAAGTATAGTCGCCTATTAGCATACAGTATCAACAATGTTCTTTTAAACAGTACATACTTTCTCATAACTTGCTCTGGTCTGTGATCGGTAAGCTTTTTACTTTGTGTTTTTCTAAAATTTTAATAATTACTTCACTTAGGACCAGCTGTTCTATTTTATTGTTTATAACTTACATTCTTTGCTAATATTTTTTCTGTGACTAGACATCTTACATTATAAAGTGGTTATGATTACTTTTGCTTAACAACTTTTCAACTTTTTGCTTTTTAACTTTTACTTTTGCCTTTTCTTTTAGAATCTCCAAGAAGAGTATTCATACATAAAAAATATATCTCTGACTCAGATGTGCTATGTAAAATGGACTTCTTCTTTTAGTTTTAGTCATGAAAGCCAATCGTATATTAAACATCAAAGTACTGCATGCAGTTTCGTACTTAAAACATTTTTTTTAAAAGAATTTTGTGACGGGCATGAGATTAAAATTTATCAAAACAGAGGCTAACTAAGTAAATGTTTGAATTCGGTTTACAATTTCTCTGTTATCTTCTTTCAGTTAAAAACCAAAAATATACAAATCTTGATTTTTACTTAACCAATAAAAAAATCAAAATTAGGTGATATTAGCAAGGATCAGTAATAGAATCCGCTATGACTAAATCACACATCAGATAAGTAATATTTTAAGAGCTTTATTCAGAATTACTCAATGGTAACAAACTCTTTTAACAAGCTCAATTTTGAGATTATTTATTTCGCGTTTAAAAAATATTTCTGCTTATTGTAAAACTACGAACGAAATAAAGGTTAATTTTTCTAAAGTAATGTAATAAAAAATATATTGCAAAATTCCTACAATATCAAAATGTTCACAAACGACCAAAACGCTTTTAGAACTATAAATGCATGTTTTACGAAACATCATTATATCTAAGTGCATTACACTTTGATAAATTGGTTTCGGGTCTCAGAATTGTATGGCATCTGCATTTTTCACAAACCCACAAGAGCGATTTTCATCTAAATTTGTTATTGGTAGTAAGAATGTTGTATTAAACGGGTGATCGGGCGAATAGTTCTGGAGCATAATCGTCCCTCTTAAAGTTTAAAAGGATATGCATATTTTTTTACAGTTTGTAAGGGGCGCGTAAAAAACGCGTCTGTGAGTAGCAGCAGCGTCCATCCGGGCGGCTTTTTGCCGTCTAGCTTGTCACAATGAATTGGTTTCGTATTTTGGCTAGTAGAATGCAAGCGGGTCATACAAATACTAGTACCTTGAAATCTTCGATTTAGTTTTAAGAAAGTTCTGATTACTGTTTAGTTGGGTTTATTCTTTAAACCCTTTCGCGTGTAAATCTAGCAACGTTAATAATAATCAGAAGTAATAAAACGTACAAGAATTAATGGATAACCTAGCCTTCGTCAAGATATTAGAGAATCTGTCTCGGTGTAGTTATCACCTTCGTTGATATTTGTTAAAGTCTGAGTGTTCTTTGTGGAGCTTTTGAAATTGGTAAATAATATTAGATTTTAACATATTTGTATTCTAGAAATAAATTACCTTCCATGATTTTCTTAGAAAAGGTTTTAATAAGTGTGGAGCTAGTTTTGTTTTGGTATCAGTTCCGACCACCGTACACTGATAACTAAATATTTAAAGTTAAGTAGGTAAAGTAAGTTTAAAATATAAAGTCCAAAACATGCAATAATTGCAACGTCCTAAGTTTCAGCATTTGTAAAAGAGATTCAGAGTTCAAGTACAAATATCACGTTCCAGAATTTTTAGTATGGACAGTGTTTGTTTCTTCGGTTACTGTAATAATCAGTTTTTGCATGTGTTAGTGTCAATCAGGATTAAAGTTTAAGCTGACGTACATATAAGAAATAATTGCACTAGTGGCAAAATCTACCTCTAGTAAGTTACCTTGTAATTTATTATTTTTAAATTCATTCACGATATTAATAAAGTTGGTTCTCGATTTACAAAGTGATAAAATTGTATTTAGAATGGAGTAATAAGTTAATATGTAAAATCTTGAAATGTCTTTAGGTTTTATTAGTAATTAAATGTTGTTTCTGTTTTATGTACACAAATTGTGCATTTTTATGAATTTGAAATAGTAAGCGAAGTTGATTCGTTATAGCTTAGTATGACAAATTGTGGATTCCCATTTTTGCATTTAAACAATAGCAACAAAAAAATTGGGTGGCGCCCTCTATATTGTTTAATTCCTTATGTGTTCTAAGTATAAGATTTTTATGATTGATTTTTTGATGAGGAATTTGCTGGTAACAATTGGAGTCCAATCGGGAGGCTTTTATTGTTTTGTTTATTTGTTTAATTAGAAAGTTTTGAATGTTACAGTCTTTGACGAACATATAAGGATAATGTCCCTGGGACATGATTTAATGAGCAACAGATCGCATTTGAATGCTCAAGGAAAAGTTTAATACAAGATCAGTGTTGCAAATAAACAATTCTACGGCTAATATTGAACTCTACCTACCTACTCTGTTGTCAATTAGTATGACGGGTGTTGCCTAGCAAATAAGAATCCATAATACTTAAATATTACATCATACTATATGGCGTATCTCAGCAAAACCGTTAATAAGAGCGAGAGCTAAGGAGTCGCTATTATCTCAGCCACGTGTCATTCTATAAATAATACTTGGAGATACATACTTCATATTCGTTATATATTGAAACGTTATTAAAAACGATTTACAAACTAAACTAAATTGTAATTATTTCGTAGAAAATCACACGCCAGTCAGTTTTCGACTTGAGCACGTTCCAAGCTATGACTTAATTTTAGAAAACAAACTAAACAACGTGTATTTTGCTAATATCATTATTAATGCGAAAATACTTTCAAGGGATATTCATTTACGAGACAATCATGATAGCTTTGGGACCATAAACAAGATAATTGAAAATTAATGGATCTAAAGTAATCAACACCTTGGGAAGTAATCGACTAAGCACCAAATTGATATTAACAATAATATTTAGTTTGTGGATATAATGTTCAAGTAATAAATCGCATCTAAGTGCCAATTTTAAGTCATCGTCCTTTTGTTGATATATTGTTCTTATATATGTAGTTTTTATATTGAGATTAGACAGGTCCCTAAGAAAGTTCTTTAAAGAAAATAGAAAATTAAATTCAACAATCCAAATAATTTTTTTGTGATACCAACATAGAAATTTTCAAATTGAAGACAAATAACTTATCAAATAGAAAAATTGTAAATACTGCTTTTAATTAAATTATGAACTTGTATTTGCACATAATTTGCTAATAATCGAAATTCCTATTTTAATAAATCTTGGTATATTTTTAAATAATTAAAATACACAAAATGAATAAATTTAATGTTAATTTGTAGGCTTTTTAATGCAAGCAACATACATTAAACAGCAAACCCATTAAAAGTTGGCTACACCTACCTGTGCATGTATTTAGTAGTTACTCCCAAAAATTCACAATTTATATTCACGCTTCAAACTTATTTTATACTACTCCGCAAAAATTACCTTAATGGCCTCGGCCTTCGCACAGTAGAAAGAAAATTTAATAATTTATTTAACTAGATGTTCTCTTTTAAACCAGCATGTTTAACGATGATAATTATTATTAGTTTAGCAGGGAATTTTTAAAATTTCAATCTAAATGTAAAAACTGCGTTCTTTATAGATATGGTAATAAAGTTATGAGAAGAGTTTTAAAAATGGACCGCGTATAATTTACATTTGAATTCAATTTGGAAAAAATATTGTTACTACAGAGCTGCTACTTACATATATATTGATTGACAGCTACCAGTCTGAACACTTACCTGAAACAAGAAAAAAACATAAATACTATTGTATCAAATAAAAAGTATTAGTGCTGAAATAATGGAGTTGAACGGATATGAAAGCACTAGTAGTAGTATATAGTACCTAAATGAAAGTAAACACGATAAAGGTCTACTAAATATGAAATACCAATCAATCAATCCACTTTGATTTGGTGTAGGTTTCTCTTATTGCCTCATTAGTATTTCTTTCATTAGCTGAAATCGTTAAATCTTAACACTTGTTTTACAAGCACAATATATAAATCAACATCAACTCTATAGCTTCTATTCTCCAAAATATCTCGATAACCCCAACTTGTAAAGATATGAAGTTTGTTTAACTATAAGGACCACTAAACCATTTTGTTCTAAGCTAACACATTTAAAAAGTTACAAAACTTGAATTCCAAAAGTCTGGAAATTTATAACTCATCCTATACTCCACCTACAAAGCTCTACAATTAAAATTGCCAAATACTAAAAACTCCCAAGTTTTCAACTTTGCTACTCGAAGTGTCAGAATTTCTGAAGTTCTAAATATTTGATATCGAAAGGCCGTCAGGAAAATAATTTTAAAATATTGTAATATTTTTTCCTCAAATAAAGGCTCTTATGAATATTTATCATGTAAAGGCGATGTTTTACTAACGGTCGATTCACTTCGAGATATGGGTTTGAAAATTTAATAATGAAAGAAGAAATAACGTCGAGCAATAATGGCCGTTACTTAGTTGACAAAGCTCAAATTTAAGAACTGTGTCACTTCTAGTTTCAAAATTAAAAGAATAGCCTTGCGTTATCCTGAAACAAAGTGGAGTTGAACTTGAATGTGGAATCTGAACTTTTAAGCTTTAAAATTTTATAAATCAAGCATAAGCATAATGAATTTTCCAACCTTGGGTGTTTCAATTGTTGACAATACAAGTCATTAAAATTTGTAAATTTTTTAAACTTACAGTATTTAAAAAAATTCAAATTCTTCGAAATATTGTCTTTTAATCTTTAATTTAATATGTTTACGACTTCTGCCGTACAGTCGGGGGTTATTAATCTAAATTTAAATGCGATCCTAAGTATTTTTTAAGTTTTAAAAAGTGGTTAGATTTAAATAACTTCAAGTAAGATTCCCTAAGATTTTCTTAACGTATCTAGTTAGAATTTTTGTAATCCAATTAAATGTGGTCGTTAAATTCGCAGATTAGATTCTGTTAAATTTAATCAATTTACGCTACGTGCCGAATTTGATAAATCCAATCATAGAAAGTTTCTAAAATAAGTTAATTCGTAATTCGGTTCTGTATTTTTTCTACAAGTTAGTGGTGTAAATGACTTTCTTAAAGTTAGGGTAACATCATCCCATACAAAATGCAATTATTTCAACGATTAACACATTAAAACGTATTTTAGGTAAGCGAAAACGGTTCTTGTTCAAATTGTTTAATAAACAAGAAATTTACGCATCAGTTTAGTTCCAGGCTAATTTTTTCTAGTTCAATGTTTAAGTAAATTCTTTCTGTTTAGTTATTTTGAAAAATGCTTGTAATATGTCAAAGCTTAACAAAATTTCTGTAACCGTCAATTATATCAATAACTCATTTTGTTAAACAATTGTTGAATGTAGCAATAGTTTACTAGATAATTTATCGAATTTATTGCATTGAAATTCCCCTATTCTTAATATAAATTATTTAAAACTGTTTTATAGTAATAAACTAATCTTGTCTGCAAATCTTTTTGTTAGAAATGGATGCTATGTTTGTTTCTTCGAATTTTCAAGTGCAACTGACTAATAAAATGTTCTTAAAAGATAACATTGTCACGTTTGGGAAACAGCAAATTGTTTATGGAGCATAGTTGGAATACTTTTATGATCAATTGTCTTTGCATTATATGGATTTAATTTAAATACTTCATCTATTTCGCTTTTTCCACATTGGGAGTAGACATGATTGTAACATTCTTTAGATTTTGATAATTTACATACGATTTGGTGGCGCCCAATTATTATTTTCAAATTAACTCGTTTACAACAATAAGAGTGTCTGTTTCTATAACGTAAAGTATGACTTTTTAAATTTATTAATTAATTTATAGTTAAAAGTGTTTTGTGATACATGGTTTGGAATCCAATCGGGGCCCAATGGGTTTTTTTGTGTATATGTATGCTACAATTACTAGACTTTTTTCATTTTTCCTAAATAATTATAGGTTATTTTTCAATTTGTAGTGGCAAGATCAAACTTTCAGTGGTATTACAACAAATAGTATACAGGGTGTCATGAGTTAAAACGCATTAACTTTAAGGGGTGATAGAAGACATCAAAAGGAACAAAAAATTCTGAATAAATATTTTTCTATATTAATAAGCTTTCCAGTAATTTAGAAAAAACTATTGCCATATCTGGCAACCTTGCTTAAGTATAATCGCAGCTGGGTCTTGACCTTGTTTTAGGAAATCAAACAAACAAACCGATGATGACAGACGTTGTTTAAAAATAATAAACATCGGAAGCAGATTAGTCGAGTGACTAATTCTAAGAAAATTGTAATCGGCACCGTAAACAAAATTTGTAATGTGTGAGCAACGGAATTTTGATTCAGAGTTGGAGTTGAATGAAAAAGATAGACATATCGGTCATGTGAAATTTTGAATCGTATGAATTAGTTTAATTAAAATGTCGCTTTTTGAAGAGAGCTGTCAGATTAACTGTTTTTGAAAAAAAAACAGAAAAATCAGTTTTTAATAATGACATTCATATTTAATAAGGTACAAAAGAGAAATATGGTAGAAATTCTTTATTATGTATTATTATTAATGTATTATTTAAAAATTTCTTGATTAAAGGATGTTGAGAGCTCCGAAATCCGAACTAACTAAAATGCTACGCGTGCGCGCCATTTAAAGTAGGTCTGTCAGTTAGTGACTGAGAGTAGTTCTTAATAATCTGTAGTAGTTCTACTACCTATTTAAAATTAATATCAAATAGTTGAGTGCAGATGTCAGTCCTTCTCTGAATCAAAATTCCGTTTGCTCACACATTACGTTGTACGTTAAAATCACGCTGATTCATAACAAACCAACTGTAAATTTTTTTTTATTACTTGTTTCTACAATCTTTCTTAATGTGACATTCATCTGTGAAAATAAGACAATAATTAATCTACATTTTATATTTATTAATTTGCGGAATATTTTCAAAATTTCTTGACGTATTTGTTTTTTTAATAAAAAATACTATCTTATGTAAAAAAATTTGTTTAAGGCACCTAATTACCATAAAATCAAAGATTTTTTAATGCAGCCAAAACGAGGTGTCAACAAAATTCCTTAACCTAATTATCTAATTTAAATTAGATAAATCTTCTCTTTAAAAGATATTCTATTATAAAATCATTAAAAACTGTTATTCGATGAACAAAGTGCTTTATTGACAAATTATTATTTCAAAGTTCAACAAACTACCAACTCAGTATTATCTCACTCTAATAATAAAATGGTATTATTTACACAGTTGCGATCAGGCATTGACCCAAATATTCTTCATTAAATCATTAAATTATAAAGTTATAAACAAAACATGCTTTATTTCAATGTCAAGAAACTTCCACATCAGCATTTTGTGCGAATGTGGGGCAAATTTTATTACAAACTTTACAGGGTTGTCACGTTTCTTAATTGAGTAAAATTTGTAATTGAAAAAGAATTCAATTTTAAGCGGAAGCGACATACGATAGGATAAAACGTTATTAAGGTTTGTTTTTGTGATAGATGAGATGCATCTGCAGATGAAGCCCCATACTTAAAGTACTATTATTAATGCGGAAAAATGATGTTAAAGTTTCCAACTTTCTTATTTTTTTCTGAAAAAGTTGTACGTTCTAGAACAAAGTTGTATAAGACTTTTTTGTTCCTATCGATGTCTTCTATCACCCCTTAAAATTAAGGCGTTCTAACTCATGACACGATATATTGATAAAAAAAGAATTTAAGAATTTATAGAATTTAAAAACTGATTGGAATTAGTTCGCGTACTATAAGTTGCATGTTGCAAAATGTACTTTTGAAAGATTGAATAAGTTAATGAAATTAATTAGAAAACAACTAAACCGTAAAAGTAAGTCAATAAAAGTTTATGAATAAATAGATTGTGTATTATAGAGTTGTTATGTTGTGTCGCAGCTTAACGTCATCACTTATTGAATATAATGAATCTTTTGGAGAATTAGGGCATCTCGTAGGGGTATATCAAATTAAATGGACAGGCAATTTTATAAAGTAGTAGCAACTTTGACCGTCAGAAAGTAAATCGTAAATCAGACCATACAGGAAGAAATTATCTTCACAATTTCCTTGACAATTAACGTTGACATATTGGACTTTACCAACTGCGTAAACCTAAAAGCACATAAACGTCAAGTAGTTGGAATTATGTCGTCCCCATATACGCTGGTTAGAACTTGTGCAATATATAACGAGGGGGGTGAATCGAAGTTAGCAGATCTTAGATTGTGATGTAGCATTGGAGTAGAAATCTGCAACAACGGAAGAGAGATATCCACTTATTGTTTATCAGTTGCACTTCTTTTCACACGAGAAACAGAGATTAAGCTAACAAAAGACAGATTAAACTTTGAAAAAATTACTAATGATAAAGATTGTGATAATCTTTATTATCATCACAAAAGACTGCTATTCGTTTTGTATTAAAACCAAAAAATTAGAATTTTCACTTTCAGCAAAAAATTTAGTTTCCAAATTAATCAGTTATATTCGTTTCGTAGAAATTATAAATTTTAGACTTAAACCCTTCTTCCATTCGCCGATTCAATTCTAAGCCAATGCTAAGCTAATGGATAAAAGTTTAAGTAAAAAATTCTAAAATAACTTTAAGTGTTCTACGACAATCGTTTTTAGTTAATCTAATTTTTTACTAAGTTAAGCGGAAATATATCCGACGGACTGCTTTTTGCAATGTCGTCTAAACGTCTTTCTTTTTGCAAATCTTATAATAATTTTCCTTTTTTTACAAGAGCGTTTGATTTTCCGTTCCTAGATTTCTCCCGTTTGAAAAAAATTCTCAAAAATTCCTTTAGTTTTCCAAAATTCCCAATAAAGTCTATTAAGGTGGCGGAGGTGATTATACCTACTCCCAATTTGAAAAAGTGAAATCGATCGATTGTTTAAATTAAATCCATAGAATGCAATAAAAATTGATTATTATTAAAAGTGTTTCAACTATGCCTGATAAAAAAATTGTTGTTTCCCAAACGTCACAACGTTATCTTTTAAAAGCATTTTATTAGTCATTAGCGCTTGTTAAAATTCGAACCTAAAAACGAAGCATTTGTATGACATTGGTTAATTGCAATTTGCTCCTAAAATATAAATTCTTGTGTTAAAAGCTGTGGAGGTGGTATCGATTAATCAAAATTAATGATACTGACAATTCAACGCGTTATTTATCAACCTATTAAACGTCACAATTTTAGTCAAACGAACCAATAGCGTGCCAATTACAGCTATAATCACCAAGAGTCGTAATTATTAGTTACTTGCTTAATAAAGTACCGGGTGATTTTTTAAATTTCTGATCTAGTAAGTCGTGATTTTTACGCCGTATCGAAGGTCACCGAAACGTAGGGCGTAGCGTTGATCACACTGCTATTCCAAATGTCATTTATGTGACAAATTGACTACTTACTTTTACATTTATTAAACAAATTGATAAATATTTAAACAGTGATCATTTGCGAAACATGCTTTTACCAAAGTGTGCATTTTATTGCGAGTTTAAGTGCAATTTCGATGTGATTATTGACTTGAGAAGTTTAGGTTATGGTTACAACTCGCTTCAATTTTTATTCCTTGGATTTAAGAAATAGCAAGATTTATTCACAATTATAACAATTTACATTGTTAACACAATATTTATTCAAAATTTACAACAACTGTTGGAAATGTTGACCTTCAGCATCTATACACAAATTAACTCGGCGCTTCATATTCTCGAACACTCTAATAAGCACTTCTGGTGAAATCCTTGCACATTCTTGTCTGATTCTTTGTTTCAAGTCATCAATTGTGTGTACTGGTTCTTTGAAAATGGTGTTTTTTAAAGTCGGAAACAAGAAATAGTCCAGGGGCGTCAAATCTGGTGATCGAGGTGGATAAATATTCTCGGTGTGGTTGCTGATTAAACGGTCGTCATAATATTGTCTTAGGTAATTTAAAGTTGTATGGGCTGTGTGTGCTGTTGCTCCATCCTGCTGAAAGTAACCATCACGTAACTCTTCAGGGTCAAGTTGATTGATGAACTGTCCTAAAATATTTTGATACCGCTCAGCTGTGATAGACTCTTCGAAAAAGATGGGTCCAATTAACCGTCTTCGTGAAATGGCCACCCATATTCCAATTTTTTGAGGGTGTAAAGGCGATTCTCGAAAAAAATGGGGATTTTCTGCACTCCACATCCGCATATTTTGTGAGTTTACATACCCCGAAAGATGAAACCAAGCTTCGTCACTAAAGAAACTCAAGTCCAGAAGATCATTATCCATTGTCCGATTGAAAAAATTACAATAGGATATCCTTTTCTCATAATCTGGCGGCAGAAGTTCTTGATAAACCTGCATTTTGTAGGGACGCATGTGCAGGTCTTTTTTAACAATTTTTTGACATGTGCTGTAAGATAAGTCCACTTGTTGTGAAAGTCTTCTTAAGGACGTATGAGGGTCATCTTCCATTATTTGTCTTACATTTTCAACAGTTTGAGGAATTCGTTTTGTTGGTCTGCCACTTCCAGTTTTTCGCTGAACACTGCCAGTTTCTCGGAATAGATTCACCACATAAGACAGAGTCATGAGAAAATTTGCCTCTATCACCGCAAGATCTGGAAATTTTTCTTGAAACTCCCGAAGACATGCTCCGGCTTCATACACCCATTGACCATTAACTTGATGACCATTACGAAAGTAAGCTTCGATCATAAATGTTTTTTGTTCCTGTGTGAACACCATTTTGTTGTGATGAAAAACACTCCAAAATAAAGTTGAAAACTAAGCGTTCAATCACAAACGAAAGGTTAGTCTTGAAAAAGACTGATTTTTGATAATAACCGAGATAATAACTGGCGAAACGGAATTCAAAACACGAGGAAACAGTGAAGCACAAAAGACGGCAAAAGCGAGAACAACACTGGAGTAGGTTATGTTTATGTCAACATTTTTGAAATCTGACAGTTGTGACAAATCGAACGATTCAAACTACGCCCTACGTTTTCCGCATCTTTTGTTTTAAAATTATGTCATGGCTTTCTAGATCAGAAATTTAAAAAATCACCCGGTCAGTGGCGGATTTAGGCACAAGCGCTTGAAGCGGCCGCTTCAGGCCCCGCAAGTCAGGGGGCCCCGCCGAGGCCTCCTGCCAAGGACCGCACTGGACACGCGATAAATAACAATTATTGGCGTGGAATTCACTTTCTCGCGAAATGAAACAAAAACGGATTATATCATTCATATCGGTTGACACATTATAGTTTTCTACGAAAAGGCAAGCATAAGTAAAATATTGTAACGGAGTATACTGTTTCACAACAGACTTGCGAGGAATGTATTATCTCTGTCGCTCCGAACACTTGCTTTCTCGCACAATCAGCATCAGCGCGGTCATCAGACTACTATGATGACTATAATTTCTTGAATTAATGGTTTCTGATAAGACGTTCGGTGAAGGGGAATTTTACAACGCTTTTCAACGGGTAAAATTCCTGAATGACTTTTGTCAATTGTTTTTGGTATAGTAAAAGTATAAAAGTTCCATTGTAAAATAACTGATTGTAAAATAAATGTATTTATGTCCGATTGCATTATAAAGTACTGTTTATTGTATTGTATTGCGCCAGTAAACTGGCTTATTATTGTACTCGTAAAATAAAGTGGTGGTAGTAAAATAAAGTATATAGTAGTAAAATAAAGTATGACAACTGTATATTACATGTCAAATTTTCTTCTGTCAAGAATAGATGTCAAATTTATAAACTGATTTTTTTTGATAATTAGCCAATTTTAGGAATCGAACATAAAGCTTTGTATGCAACTCTTACATAATCGGACCTTACAGACGCGCCCTTTTTAAAGGCCTTGCTCGCTTCGCTCGCTCGGCCATAAACGAGGCTTGTCTATAAAGTCCTACATTATGTACTTGTTACATAAATAGCTATTATGTCCTATTGCATTATAAAGTACTGTTTATTGTATTGTTTTGCGGCAGTAAACTGGCTTATTATTGTACTCGTAAAATAAAGTGGTAGTTGTAAAATAAAGTGTAGTATATTCAGTTTTCCAATGGCAACTGTATATTACATGTCAAATTTTCTTCTGTCAAGAATAGATGTCAAATTTATAAACTGATTTTTTTTTAATAATAAGCCAATTTTAGGAGTCGGACATAAAGCTTTGTATGCAACTCTTACATAATCGAACTTTATAGACTCGCCCTTTTTATAGGCCTCGCTCGCTCGGCCATAAACTGAGCTCATCTATAAAGTTCTACATTATGTACTTGTTACATAAATAGCTATTATTTAATATTTATTAGTGCGTATAATGTTAATTAACGAATAATAAATCAGTTATACCAAAAACCTAAAATTATACGATTAAGTACTATGCCGGCAGAAAAATTTCACTCGATTTTCTTCATTTTGTAAACGGTCTTACATCCAGTGGCAAGTTTTACTTATGTCAAATTGTTATTTTTCTTTTAATGACATATGTCATAAAGTACAATTTAATAAAATACGTAGTTTCTAAATCAAAATGATGTGTCTTGATATAAATTCTTTTTTATATTAATAATAAAATCAGCCAGTATTATTTTATTTCTATTGAAATAGTTATTTTTGACGCGTCTATGATATTGTGTCATGTCATGAAAAGTTTTTGTTACTCGTCTAAAATTTAAGAAAAATCAGCCTACTTGATAAAAATCGTGCGAGATTTTCCTGTCAGAACAGTACATATGTCGCAGGAAGATAGTCAAATCCGGAAAACTAACTATCTACCTAGTCATTTACTAAGTGACGAGGCAGATAGTAAATCGAACATAAATCTATATGCCTTTTGATTTTGTTGTATGCCTAGGTATTTACTAAATTAAACTAAATTTACTAAATTAGAACAGGCAGTTAGTAAATGGCTTAATGTGCTGTCGGCAAATTAGGTAATAACATACACATTTCTTCGTAGAACATTTTTTTTAGATGAACACTTGGAAAGTCTTTACCCTTGCCTAAAGAATGTTCTGCAAAAAAATGTGCATGTTATTACCTTATTTGCCCACAGCACATGAAGTCATTTACTAACTGCCTGTTCTAAACAACGGCATTTAGTAACCTTCATTCAATAAACCCTCTTCATGCCTAGGCATGAAGCAAAATCGTATAGATTTATTCTCGTTTTACTGTCTGTCCCGTCACTTAGTAAATGACTAGGCAGATAATTATTTGCCGGATTTGACCACAGATTATACTTTACAGATGCGAAGCTCGCCTGGTCCCGCCAATCCAAATTTATATAAGCATGCGTGAATCCACCATTGTTTTAGTAGTATTTTAATCAACCTCACTTCTCTGCTTGTTTATATTTTGCGCGTGTGTTTTTGTTGCGTTCAGATATTTTGAATTATTTTGTTAGTACTTTATATATTTTTGCATTAATATTTGATTTGACATTGATATTATGGACATAATGTTACCTTTCTGCACTTACCAATTGATTTGTACAATACAGTATCCATATAAGTATAATTTATTATAATGTTAATAAAAAGTTTTCGATTTTGGTAAATTGTTTATTTTTTTATAGTTTATTATTTTTTGTTTTATAGACCTTCATTTATGTTAATCCTTGGGGGCCCCAAAAATTTGTAGCGCTTCAGGCCCCTCAAGTGTTAAATCCGCCACTGCACCCGGTATATCTTCTTGTAATGCTTTTGGAATTTTTTTAATTCAAACGGCTATATGCATGATAATTTAATGTTTTTCCAAAGGTTTTGGTAAAATTTTATTTTAGCCGTCATATTATACTCGCACTTGATTGGGACCAAAATTACCAGTGCTTTGCACAAACAATTAACGACTGGTGATATGGCTGTCAAGATTACCGGCAAGATAGAGATCAGTAGTATTATATATAAAAAATTAGCATAAGAGCTTGGTTAATTTGACTGGAAAATATATAGATTTAATTATAAGTTTTAGGTTATTTGGAATTTAAGAGATTTTTAGAAATTTATAAATTCTTAGATTATTATCTAATATAGTGTAACACATACGAGTATCAGAATTTTTAAAATGATTTTTTTAAAGGTCTAGAACTAAAAGCAAATGTTAAACAATGGATCAAAATTCATTCAAATACACCCTAAATTATGATTATGTAAATAGTTCAAAGAATAAGTATTAAAGTACGTTTGAATAATACAAGAATTGTTGTAATCCTAATTTAAGCAATTTAACATGAAACTACTACTGAAAAATAGTCAGCTACGGCGGTGTATCAGAAAATGTTAAAAAACCAAATTTTTCTATGTCGGAACCTCCGTGTTAAAACTCGGTACGTAAAATGTCATTAGAAAAATTTTTTCTTTATATTTTTTTCCATTTTAACAAATAAGATTTTTTCGTCGATGTTCTCAAAATAGCGAATTTGACACATACCTAATGTCACCTGCTAACTTTGACAAGGCGTATTTCAAGTTTTTTTTTTGTTTGGAAAGCAAGAGTGATTGATCCACAAAGTTTTTTCTAATCAGAATTTTTTAAAAATCCCATACGAACCAACTTTATGGCACACTATATATTCTAATATATAAAAAATGTATAGACTTATTTGTCTCGCTTTTCTGAAACACCCAGTATAAATGTAAATATTTAACGTAAATATATTTAAAGCATATAGCAGTGGCATTCAAGAAACTTTTGAAAGTTTTTCTCGAAATTAAATAGTTCAGGATATATTGAACAATTATCCACGAAATGGACGCCTTGTATACTCTTGAAGTAAGACATTTCTGCGTGCGATATGAAAACCATATTTTACAAATATTTGTCCACTAAATTCTAGTGTTACCCAAGGTACTGAATAGGGTCCAATCTTATATACGTCGTTCACTGCTAACTTCCCCATTGATGAAAAATTGAAAACGTTTTTGCAGACAATACTGCGTAACAGTAAAAGTCCACCGCTCAGATGTGACAAATGTCATAAATTCTACGCATTGTTTTTAAAATTCCTTAATTTGAGTATTTTAAACATATGCAACATCATCAAAAACTGCTATGGCAGAACAATGTTGATGCCTTTGAAGTTTCACGAAGTTATTTTTTCTTGGTACCTGGCACACTATTAACAAAATTTCATAAAATTTCACATAAAAGTTCCGACGGTGAAGATGCCGAATGTTAGAATTTTAAGAAGGGAAATTTCGATATCCTGGCGCAATTACTACAAAGCACTGACAATGAGTGGACGATCAGCATGACATACTTAGTTATCGGCGCACCATTGCCATCTCCGTTGTTATTGAACCTACGAAGTCAGTTAAATTCGCAAATTAATAAGATTTTTTCCACTACTAGTAGTATAGGATACATTTTAAGTATGACATAGTCAACTGTGAAATTTGATTTCTTGACCTTAGCGCTAGAAGCAGTCAATAATTTTTCATTATTAACCTAAGTTAATAATGAACAGATTTACATTTTCTGAGAACTCAGAGATAGTTTTAGAGAAAGAATTTGAACAGCATAGTTATGTATATTCAAAAGATTATATTTAACATGTTTGAGTCATTGAAGTAAAGGCTGTAACAAAACTATTTTAATAAAAAAATTAAAGCAAACTTGAATTTCGCGCCTTTAGAATACCTACCTGTTTAAATGACAGTTAAATGCGAGACGACTTCAAGATCTATAAAGGATGGTAAATCTAAACGAAGAAAGGTAAAACTTGTGTAACTAACTTTAACTTGTGTTTTAGATTGAAACTGATGAAACTAATAATGCTGAAAATGTGGTTGGTTAGCTATTTGAACGCGACGGGCGCCTTTTATCACCCATTTTTAGGTTAGGAACCAATGTGCAAACAAACCTCCAAACACAAAATTTTGTAATTACAATATTGAATAAATGTAATTATAAACAATGTTTATTTCTTAATTATTTATTAAAGTTGATTGTATAATTGTAGCAAGTCATTGTGATACCTGATCCGGATGTGCTGAGTAAACTGTTATTGGTTACGTTTGTTGGTAAATTTATAATTGCATTCCTATGCACAGTGGAAGTTTCTTGAATCGAGGAGATGGAAGGTTGTACTTCATCTAATAAATTTGACGAGGTTGAAGGTAGGAGCTCAACGCATGAAGTTGAAGGCGCTTGGCCCATTTGTGCAATGGTTTTTTCACTGCCAGTGAATCTTCTATGTAACCCTCTGCTACTGTTGCAGACTTCCACCCTCCATGTTGCTTTAATTGCAGGGTGATTCCACCATTAGAGGCTAAAAGAGTGGCAGAGGTTCTTCGGAAAGTGTGCCCAGTATAGGACTCAGGATTTGCCAATTTTAAATATATGGCAATTTTCTTAGGCATTTGTGCGATTGTGTTATGCCCTATATTTTGCCTGGCTGCTTTTCCTTTCTTAACAGCAATAAATAATCGGGGTAAGTCCAAAAGCGACCTAATTTTTAGATATCTTTTATCGTTTCTATCCACAGAGCATCCATAACAACAAATTTTCTAGATGACCCATTTTTGCTGTGACGAATATTAATGATAATCATATCTTCTTTCACCGTTAAATCAGTCATAAGCAAATTACAAAGTTCATTGCCTCGGAATATTTTTTAGGGGTGTAATTTGTATTTTGTCTTTTCAGGTACCTGACAAGCTTAAAAAATTTAGGTATATCTACATTATCCTTTAGCAAAAGCATGGCAGACTTTAGTGTACCAGGCAGAAGCTGTAAAAAAACAACACTGTAATTTTACCCATATTTTCAAGGAGTACTAAATTATATTTACTTCAGAAAATATAAAACAAACATTTGTCTGTCCAGATCTTGGTTATAATGTCAACTGTGTGTTTCTAGATTTGTAATATTGAAAAATAATACTCCTAAAGGCATAGTATCAGTTTAGCAATTCATTTTCTTATAAATAATAAAGAATTCTCAATTACAGGTACTTGTTAAATAAACAAAAATCACATTTAGTGAATTTTTCAAGTAAGTAAATTGTAACTTTCGTCTTCAAATTAGTTGGCTTTATGTATTTTCATTCTTAATTAATAATTGTTAATTAAATTAAAAATATAAATTTCTATTTTTTATTTATGCAAATTTTGTTAGTTACAGATAAATTAGAGAATAATTAATAACCCTTTCAACCAAAAAAATTATATTCAGCAGAAAACTGACAGTAAGATTTGCACAAGTATCTATGATCTAATATTCCTTGAGAAAATTAATAGTGACAAATGTTGACATTATTCTAACCAAGAATTAAACTAAATTAAATTAAAAAAGAAATAAATATAATACTCCTTGAAAATATGGGTAAAATTACAGCGTTCCTTTTTTACTGCTCCTGCCTGGTACACTAAAGTCTCCCATGGCAAAAGTGTTGCTTTCAACATTAAATAATGGGCCCACAGAATGGATGTCTTTTTGCCCTTGGAGTACTCTTGAAAATAAGCCAACACTACATTTTCAGAACTAACACGTGTTTTTCAGCTAGCACCAATTTTTAAATATTTCGTATGTTTTCATGTACACACCTTTCAATTTTTCAGGCAGTAATCCCTCTGAAAGTTCTTCTACCAAGTCTTTAATTTCTGGAGGAGTATAGTTTATGTCTGAACTGTCCATTTTTCCAGACAATAAAAGATTTCTTTTAAACCAATTGTCATTTATTTATTACAAATGTCAATTTTTAGGCTACTTAATTTTCTTATGAACAAAGTAAATAAAATTACAAAGTAATTCAAATTAAAAAATCTCATGACTCATTCTAATTAAAAAATTACTAGTAGTGGAAAAAATAGTATATAAACCACGGTAGTGAAGACCATTATAGCCCTCACGCCTTATAGCCTTATATCTAAACTGGCGGTCGGGCTATAATGATAGTCTTCACTACCTTGGTGTATAATATACTATTTGTCTGCTGATTAACATGGCGAAGACAAAAAAACAATTAAACGATGCATTTTCGAGTTATTTTCAAAAGTAACATTTTTTAAATAAGACACCTTCAATATTTTTATAGAAATGAATGAATAGTGACATTATAAATATAAAAGATTATGTTCATTACCTCTTTAAAATGTTATAGGACACTTTTCATAATTTTTTCATTAATTGAATAACTCGAAAACGCGACCTGCAATTGTTTATTTGTCATGTTAATCAGCAGAAGAAATACTTCTAATTAACCGACTTCGTAGCTGCAATAATAGCAATAGTACGCCGATAACTGCGAACAGCCTGTATAGCAGCAATTAAGAGAGTAAAACCAAAACGGTCTTTGGGGTCCTGACAATATTCAGCCATACTTAATTAAAGCATATACAAGCTGGCTGCAAGAACCTCTTTTATTTATTTTTAATTTATCGATTATGACATGTATGTTTCCAGAGAATTTTAAGACAGCTGTTGTGCCAATATATAAATTCGGCAAGTAAACTATAATCCAATAGCTCTATTTAATCATTTCAATCAATACATTACAAATTCTCAGCACAAATTTACTATTAAGAAATTAATTGATACGAATTTGGCGACTTTTACTAACAACTTCATTAGTAATCTAAAAGATTACAAGTAGATTACTTAAAAGACAACAGACCGACGTAATTTATACTAACTAATAATTTAAAAAAACTTTTTACAAGGTTGATCATGGCATTTTATTGAAAAAATTGTATGTGAAAGTATGGAATTGCAAAAAATACACTGGATCGATTAAAGTCATATCTTTAGAACAGACGGTTCATTGTTTGATATGATGGTACTACATTGGGCAAATACGAAGCTAATTCTGGGGTACCTCTGGGATACAATCTTGGACCGCTGCTATTTGTGATACTTTGCTTACGACGATATGAAACTAAACAGAAAAGTTTCAGTACTTAACGACTACTACTTATTACAACGGGATATAGATAATATTTACAAATGAAGTATTGACAATCATCTACACTTAACGTTAATAAATGTCACTACACGAATATTTTTTTAAAATCAACCAAAATTATTTATAACTACATGCACAGCTATAAAACACCTTGCGTATTCCTGTACATAAAACAATAACATCAATTACATTATTTCATTTGAATTATCGCTAACATACGAGATTTGCGTAAACCATTTCATTCTGGCCCGCCGCAAATTTTTATTCTTCCAATTCGGCTCGCCACTGAAAAAGTTTGCCCATCCCTGCTGTAAAAGATTTAGGGATACAATACAACTCTAAACTTAAATTTGATTGTCAAATTAATCACATTAAAAATGAAGCTTTAAGTAACTTATGATTTTTTATTAGACACGGTAAGAATTTTAAACATATTGTAATGAACGAGATTAACCCCTATGCGCTGCCGGTAAACATTCTAGATCGATGCGGAATGTATGACTCATCCGCAGCTGAACGTATGACTCATCAGCAGCTGAACGAAACACAATACACCAGTCTAATCTAGAGTGTTCCAGAAACCTTGTATACAGTATATAAAGCACCCCCGCGAGTTACATATATCATTTATTTCCATATATCAATTCACTTTAATATTTAAACGTCAAGTTTAAATATTAAAGTGAAACGTTTAAACGTTAAAGTCTATTTATGCAGTTTAATATATTGTAATTTATTCTACTTATATTCCATAGTATATTATAATTTATTCTAATCATATTCCACTTAATGTAAATGTTATTTAAATTAAGTCAGTTCTAGAGTGTCAAGGTCCCCTTGAAAACAAGCACAAGCTAAATATAGCAACTTTATCAGGTCACCTTACCTATCGTAGGAGCCAAAGTAAGGACGAAGTCAAACAAAGAAACTCGTAACCAGCCACACCCTAGAAGCACAACCTATAGATACAGCGTCGAGCTGCAACCTTGCTAGAGTTAATACATTCACCAAGCAGTAACGTACTTGACCACCGAGCAACGAAAGTGAAGTGCTTGTAATACGTAGAAGCCAGATTTGTCGGCTTAGCAAATTTGTGTATTTACCAATAAATAGTGTCGAAACAATATTGTCAGGTTAAGGTATTAATAAAACTTGTGAAACTTTAACTAATCTTTGTATTTATATTATATTTCATACCAATAAATACTTTATTAAATTCTGGTCTCCAAATCTTTTTAAAACATAACTCGCGCAGGGAGGGGATTAAGCATTAGTGCACCATTGAATTGAAGACGAGCATCGTGTAATTAGTACGAGATAAATGTTGTAAATAAATATTGTATAGTAAATAAATAGTTTGTAAATATCTAGTTTAAGTTCGTTAACAGTTTATAATTATAGTGTTTGTAATTTGTGTATGTAAATAATATTTCTCTTACTAATAGACGATTAAACAGCATTTTTAGTATTATTTAAAAAGAATGTTACAATATAAAAACTGTCAAAAGCCTTTACTGATGTAAGGCCTAAATTATAATATGCATATATAATCTAGTATCCACATTATATTAATGACAAACAACAGCTCGAAAGGGTGTGCAGGAAAGGTCTCTGCTATTTCTATATTATAAAATGTTCAATCACTGCCCTGATTATCGAACTGTACGAACAGCAACTCTGCGTAAAGAGTTTGAAATTCCCCGTTGAGCCCGATTATGTAGTTATTGTTTGGATATAAATTGATTAATAACTTAATAAATGATGCAAAGCTTGTTAAATCTATAAACTTTAAGATTTCTCCTAGATTTTAGTATTATAGGTGATCTCGATTATAGTACACAACATCGGAGAAAATTTATCAAATTGTTAAGGATTTATTTAGACCTAGGATCTGCATAATAGTGTTTTATTGAATCTGGACTACTGCCTGGACTAGTGTGCTACGACTCTAAAAGCCGTCTCTTCTTGTACGGTTTCGGCGATAATTTCTGTAAATTTTTGTAATAATATATAACTAGGGAAACCTCGTCAAGACATGACGGTCAAAAGCATTCGCTGTGTGATTACAATCCAGATTTTCGTGAGTGACTATTTAAATAAACGCAACCAAACATAACCTGTTAAAAATTCTAAGCCTAGCACTCCTCTCTCCCAGCTTACCCTCCTATTTTCCGACATATATTCCTCTCTGGCTTACCCATCCCCGCCGGTTTATTCTACATACGAAAACTCTACCTTACGAAATGATAAGAACAAAATCAAAAATGGATCTTGTTTAAAACATTCTTGGAAACGTCTATTAGTACATATTTCAAAAACATGACATAAACATAGTGTTGGCAAATTTCCTGCGTTTTATACAAACAATATGAAACTGCTCTGAATAAGCAATTGCCATCAGCTATTATTTGTATAATTCTTCTAGTGTCCATAATTTTCAACTATGCGGGTTTTGTCTACGCAACCTAACAATTTTTTAAACATTAACCGCGTGTTAACCGCTTATTAATGATGGAAGTTGACGGCTGCATTACCTTTTCTATTTATAAGCGGGAGTACTTACGAAACTCACCACCGTAGAAAGTCAGAGGGCGCCCCAAGTGAATGTCCGATTCGTCCGTCTCAAATTAAACATTTTATAGTTTTTCAAATTAAAAATATAAACATTAAAAAATATAAAAATTAAGTAGTGTTGACTAATCTACACAGCGAAAGCTTTAATATAAAATAAGAATCGCTTAGATCGGCCCGGTGGAACTCTCAAACGAACTGGAACAAGAATAAGCTTTGTGTTTTAAACATATAGATGATAGTTACGAAATAACTGTAATAATTAATTTTGTATAATACGAGTAATATCTGTGTATTCTATTGTAATTATTATTTGTTGTGCATGCATATTATCATTAAAGTCACATTAAAAAGTAAATTATTGTATGTAGCAATGTAATTAGGCGAAAGTCTGTATTGAGGCAAATAAACAAATTTAAGATATTCCAGCTACATAAAACTTTGTAATTGGTTGAACTTTTCAAATAGTTTCTTAAATTATATTAAGAAAATGATTAACCTAATTAACTAATTAATTAAACAACTGGAATGCTTGACTGGTGATAGCAAAAGAAGGGAAGGCATCAATCAACAGCATAGCTGCCGAAACAATATTGTCAGGTTGTATTTTAATAAAACTGTGAAACTTTTACTAATCTTTATTTATTTCATGATTATGGAGTTCCACAAAGTAAGGCTGGAAACAATAAACAAAATTGTAACAGTCACCGTTTTTTGTTCGTTTTTTTATCGTTCGGGTTCACGAATTATAAAGGTTAGGTGTCTTTGATAAAAGGTCTACGTTATATTTATAACATATATCTTTTAGTAATAGAATCAAAAAGACTTGTTGATTTCAAATGTATTTATTGTAAGTTGTTTTTTATCTTGGCGTATCAACCTCTTTACATGGCCAATGCCTTCCTGGTAATATGTAGTGAAATCACTACACTACAGTACAATTCCCATGTGATTTACCCCTCGTTGTGGTATTATTTAGTATAGGTCAGTTTTGAAAATTTATTTATCATAATTTGAGTATTACTGCGTTTAATGTCGATCCATTAAACATCGCAGGTAGCTAGCTGGTCAAGAACTAAACAATGTTTAAAAATTAGATATAGCACTTCAATTATAAAGAACAAGTTAAAATTTCATTAGAGCATCGTTGTTACGACAAACATAACCTTGACATTAATTGGTTGCGTACCTCAAATGATTTGTACAGTCGATAATGCAATTATCACTATAACAAGCAATAATAGTTAGATAATTTTGGAATGAAATCAGTCGAATTCATATTTTTGTCATAAATCAAATCAATCCAAGCTGGTTAAATACTTTTTAAATAAATCGCTGCAGAATTTATAAACTCTTAACTACATTAAAAGTTTAACAAAAACAGAGGTATATCCAAACTTAATCAATCTAAATTCTCTAATAGTTACTTAAAAAATAGCAAAAGTTTCCACTTCACCGAATTCAATTACACTGAAAACTTTTTAATTGACATTATCAGTACGTTTTCGTTAAGAAACCCTTACAACTAAGTATCATTCGTCAGAAACTATATTGACAGAAAAATCGTTAACGTTCTTAAAAGAATTAGCTCTTCTAACAGGAATATTCAGTTATTTAATTTGTTCCTTTTGTGTGCAGATTATCTTTTCATGAGCATTTTTCTTTCATCCACTTATTCATTCATAAAAGGAAATGAGAGCGGGACGCGTTAGTACACACGCGATATCGCAATGTGGTTGCTTCTAGCCATCTTTTTATCTTTCCGTTACCAACCAAATAAAAAAATAGTTCTCCTTTATTATATATTCATATTCTTTTTTTTTATCCGTCATACTGTTTGATCCATTAGTGTCAGCATACAACACAATATTCAAATTTTACTATTTATATTAAAATCACTCTGGCACCTAAGCTGAAAAAGTTTCATGAAAAGTAAAAGTGTGTTAACACGATTTAGGACTTTAAAGGTTCAAGAGTGCTGTTGATTAATTAATCTCTCTCGTATCTTGTTCAATTAAATTGAACCCGGGCATTTTTAACATACCAACCCTTTCGAAAATTATTTAATAACAATTTATGCGAACCAAAAGAGGAGCTTTTAAAGTCAAACGCGACGATTAATGGACACTAAAGAAGTTAAATGCTAGGATATGAGAGAATGTGTAACAAACAAAACAGTTATAATGAAACTCTTCTGAAAATTAATTAAATTCCGCGAATTTCCAAGTCAGCTGACTACGATTTCCTTAAATTTACATACGTACCAGTCTCATTATCACGGATTCAATGCGTCTGCGCACCATGGGTATCCTTTTATAAACAAGATCAAAAATAACGCATTTACGATTTGAAAATGAATTAATAACGTAAGCTGAAACATTTAGGCCCTTTTAGGTTTTACCAAACAAAGCGCGTCTAATTTACAAATAAAATTAATCTAGTAAAGCAAAACATTCTAATAAAAATGTGCACACAATGTGACTACTATATTATCAGTTGTACGAAACAAGCTTGAAAATAATCATTTTCCAGCGTTTATTCAGTCGACGCTTAAAATAAACTAAATACGTTACGGTTACTACATATGTTGAGCATGCAAACTCAAGATCAAATCAACCAAAAACGTTAAAGAAATCGAGTGAAAACACACATAGTCCGTAACAGCTTTTCGCGCACTGCAAGATGACATTCCGGGCTTGAGCTTTGCGCAAGCTCCCGATTCCCGGAAGCGAATAGGGGCAAGGCCGGGCCAAACCATAGCGCTGTTCTTTGGTAGAATCAATTTGACACACCATGATCTAGTTTACTTAAGATATTCCGAGCAAGATTCACCTGGAGCGATTTCATTCATCGAAATGCAACGCGCTACACTCGGTGAAAAATTCCACTCGAGTTTTAACAAATCGTTTTTGATAAAGCTATTTTTCACTTTTGTTATTTTCAGTTTCAGGGACAATTTGTCCCGCTTAATTGCACTCTAAATTTGTTTGCGAACAAGATTAAATTACATAACGAAATTCAGAACGTGACTTTTACGAGAATTGTCCGATTATAGTTTCAACTCTGATGAGTTGTTCAAATAATTCGCATTAATTACTTTTAATATTAAAATTTTCAAAATTTCAGCCTTTTAGTAAAACGAAATATTTCCACTTCACTCATAAAACATACCCTTAGTGCAATTATTCTTCTGTTTTGTTGAGTTTGGTGAAACCGTAAAGTAAAGCAAAGTTAGCGATAATGACGAAATGATTTCCCTGGCGTAATTCGATATTCCTTAAGTGTCCTCATCGATTCCATCTTTATGGTTCGATTACAAGCGGATAATTTGTTTTTCGTCTGAATCGATAAAGACTACTGAAAATGAGTTAGATAGATTCAAGCAAGCAAAGTCGTCTTCGTTGTCATCTAATGAAAACCTTTAAAAAAAAGCGTAAATGTTTTGGATTCGCAAAAAATCAAGCACAAAAAAATTTCAAAGGAAAGCTACAGTTTGTGTAAGTATATATACTGCTAGAGAGTGAATCCCCATGCTAGTTTTTGCCTGAAAAGTTTGGTTTAGTTAGAGGAGAACATTAGAACACGAGGTTTTTCTAAACGTCCACTAAATGAAGTTGTGGTTTTCATTAAAGAGGAAACTTTTAGGTGTTACTTTGTAGAGACCTGAAATTAACATTCTAAATTTAAATTGGAAGGAAATTTCGCAGGTTTACAACGACTGCGTTTGCATCCCTGCCGATCATTTAATCCGCTTTGCAGTAAATCTGATTTAGTTAAATGCACGGCACTGGATGCTTTCTAGTGAAATCATTTATGATTCAAGCGTTTAAATTGAATTTGTGTTAGAGTACTGGAGGTCGAATTTGACATTTAAGAGCCGAGTGAAATTTTATTGTTGGCTCAGTTGGCTGACAAGAGAGATAGAGAGCGGAAAAAATTAAATTTCCTGTTCAACATAAATGGACCGATGTGGTCTATGGTATCTCTACATAGAAGGATTTTGATCAAACCTACTCAAATGCATTTTGGTTAGGTTTTAATGTACTGAAACATTGAAATTGGGTCAATTGGGCGGAATTTATGAATTGCGTAAAATACAATGTCGTTATTTAGTAGTGTAATATTGACAAATAATTGGTGGGCATTGTGCAAAATGAATTAATATAGACTAGCTTATTCATGAATCAACTACAATGTTTAAAACTAACATTTGCCGTTATATAATGTACACCTACGCGGCGAAATAACATTAATAACAGGGAAAATCAAAAATTGAATTAATTGAAGCCTCCTTAGGACAAATAAAACTTATTCAAACGACTAAATTATTCGCGTCTCGAAGGTACGATCTAAAAAAGAAATGTTCAATCGGCAATATACATTGTTTAAATAAAACGCTTTAATTTTAATAGAGTCTGAGTACCATATTTACAGATTACTAGGTATCGGTGCTAAAACGGTGCCCAAGATAACAAGCATGAAAATGATATAGCTACCTAGCATTGTATTTGACTTCAAAATTCTAAACATAAGTCGATGCAAGTGGTAAATTCAATAAGACTTTGGTACAAACCGTTTTGTATAATTATATAATTCCAGTTACTTTTTTTTGCGTGCGAATGTTTTTTGTGGTCTTTTACGTAGTTTGTGAAAATATCTTCTAACATCGAGACCTTGTTTAAGTAAGCTCTTTAATTATTGTTGCAGGATTCTCGCCATAAATAATAGTTGAATATGTTGCAAGTTATATTTATTTTTATAGCTTTTCAGCTTTTGAATCACTTTTGGAGCTTGATTTTCTTGGGAAATAGGCAACACCTTGTGCTTCTCAAATGCCACGTTATCAATGATTATTTCTTAAAGTTTTTGTCGATTTCAAATTGCATTAGAAGGGTATATTGTCCCCAATTATTATATTAGCAGTGGCTCATAGAATAATTTTATTTTACTTATATTTTGCTCATAAATAGCTCAAATAGCTCAGTATTATAGTAGTGGAGCTAACCTCCGTTAAAGCAAAACCTACGAGGTAAGATAAAATTATATTTGCTATATTTTTATTTTTGTTTTCATTTTATATAATAGTCGATTAATAACGGTTGATTATATTTTAATTTCTATTTCGATTTACATATATAAAATCTTCTTCGGAGTTTTTAACTTCTTTTATCAACAAAAGTAATTTATTTGTGTCACTTATTTAAATGGCGTATATGAAATAAGAATAATAACCAGTAACGAGAATTATGTTCTAACTTGGGCTTCGCCCAACTTATTTTTTTTAACTATTGGCATTTAATAATTTAAATGCAACGTCCTTTTAATGCAACAGATATTTTAATTGCACTTTAATCAGATTATGGGAACCAAAATCCTGATCTAGTCTGAAATATTTAAGTACTTTTCCGCACGAATCAGTTGTTAGTATTTGTTCTATGTAGAAAGTAATCTTTGAACGCTTTTATTAAACATTATTTACTTGTTTATTATTGTCCGATTATTTAATTTAATTGTTTTTCTCTTACAGGTATTTGTTATTATATGATTTAAGCGTTTGCATTTACGTCTGTTGACTTGTTTGCATGGAAGCTATAGTAGAAGTTTACGGGTAATTTTATGTGAGATTTGAAAAATCAGTCGCTCTGTGTGGCTCCGGTGGCGTGAAGCCATTAAATAATTATTTTACATATTCTTTTGAGAGATACCGAATCAACACCCTGGATTTGTTTGATAGTATAAAAACCCCACAACCATCTACTCCTGGGCTAGTAATCATCTCCTCAAAATCTTCCTTCAGACTCACGACTCAACCTTTTTTTCCAAAGGGGGGGTTACAATTATTGTTCCTTTCCATGAAATGCCGGATTTAATTTGTTAAAAAAAGAATCTTTAACGTTGGCACATTATGTTAAGACTATGATCCTATGAAGGTTACAGATAATCTATTAAGTTCTCAAGGCTCTAAATCTCTGGATTAGGTTCTTAGGTGAATTCAAGGTATGTTAAACTGAACTGTTGTAAACGAACATTATTAAATTATCTAGCTCTTGAAACTAAAGAACTGCAAATACGAAACCTTAAAGTTCCAAATGTGTGAAAAGTGTAGGTCTTTTTCAAAGTGTTACATTTTTTTATTAGTACTTGAATCGATTCGAAACTGTTTGCCTACAAATCTTAATATGAAGTTATAAAGCTTTGATATAACTTCGGATTGCTTGAATTTTCGAAATTACCACAAAAACTTTTTTAAAATTTTTAAAAATGTTTAATTTGAGTTTCTAAAAATATCGAATAAATTTCGTAAATTTTGTATTCATTAAACTGAAAGTTTATGAAATGAAATTGAAATATTGAAACTTCGGAAATTAAATGCCTAAATCTAAACTGACAATTTTAAATTGAGGTATTTTAAAAGAAGTTTGCAAACGGATGCTAATTATTTGAGGTTGTAACAAAGATACTTAATTTTGGTTATTTATTTTGGGTATACGAGTGAATATGTTTCCGTACAATCTGAGACCGCTCGGATAAGCGGCCGACTCTAGGGAAAGCACACGTCCCTTCCCTAACCGCTCCGTTTCACTCCTACCATTTTTCCCACGCTCCGAGAGCACCTATATATTAAAAGGTGCGGGACACCGATTTATTCAGTCCACGTCCAGTACTCATCTCCTACAGCACCGACCAGGAGCAGACCAGCCCAGCAGCTAACCGCCGCCCCAGAGTGAATATAATAGTAAGTCCTTTTGCCGTAAGTTCCGATTTTCTTACCGCCCCGATTTCATCCCTCACCACTTTCCGAGACTTCACTGCGTATTAACCTGGGAGTCTCATCCTTTTAGCTTTTATCCTTTCCGCACTTCACTGTGTGTTAACCTGGGAGCCTCATCCTTTCATCCCTTACCCTTTTCGAGACTTCACTGCGTGTTAACCTGGGAGTCTCATTCTTTCATTCTTCACCCCCTTCCGAGGCTTCATTGCGTGTTAACCGGGGAGCCCCACCCTTGCACCCCTTCCGAGACCTCACTGTGTGTTAATTTGGGGGCTCTTCCCGCCCTCCCTTTCGTCAGGCCCGTCCACCATTACCCGATACCCCGTTTTACAACCCCGTATTCCAACTCCATATTCACATGCTTGCTTGTTATTGCACGCCGTATTGCATCCCGCTTGTTGTGACTGCCGTAGACTTTTAGGTATAGAAATGTATAGGTATGTTTGAGGGTTAGAGCTTTCGCATTAATAAATATTATTAGGTTTAGTAATTGTGTGTTTTATTTGTTAGTATTAATACCCTCTTATTTTGTGAGAGCTTTAGGAACAGATAAAGTGGTCCAGACTGGGCCGACCTCATCAACCCCACCAGGTCCCTGGATTACCCTTTCTCCACTAACAGTTAGCCGGATCCGTAGAGCATACCACGTTGAAATAACTAGCGCCCGAGAGTACCGCCAAGAACCGAAAGCACACAAGTGCCACTTCGTAAGCAAACCCTAAGGGAGGGGCTTTACAAGGTATGATTCCATTCTCTGAGCTACCTAATTTGAATAATCCTATAAGAAAATTAATATTATACATTTTAGATCAAACTTAATTTAATTTGTTTAAAATAATGTTTAAAATTAAATTATATTTTAAATGCAAATCCATAAGATAGCATACAGGAAAATCCATATAGAAATACAGAAGGTCCTGGTTCAATTCACAGCTGGGGTGATAATTGATTTTACTTAATTAAGCAATTCAATAGTTATTTACGTAAAAGCTTTTTAAATTAATCTTTACGGGCGAGCTGGAAGGTTTGTGGGGCGAGCGACAAAGGAGCGAGCCTCCATAATCCAGCGAGCCCAGTAAAGATTAGTTGCAAAACACACTGCGTACAAACTTTTATGTCCATCTTCACCGGCGTTTTTTTATTAATTTATTGTACATTTTGTATAAAAAGACACTTTGAAATCAAAGGCCGTAGAACAATTTATAACAAGACGTTGTCATAGTGTTGTGATTAAGCAACAAACTAATTTCCAATAACTTTTTGTTGCTGAGCATTATAAAATTTTGCAGGTCTGTATTAGGAGCCCGTAAGATGCAAAACCGTTATTTAGAACTTTATGTGCGAGCACGGTACCTAACATGCGAGCGATCAGCGAACTTGTTATCCGTGCAAGCAAGTAGGGTTCGTGTAACGGTCGAGCATTGTACAACATTTTATGATATACTAACTCGTAAATCTTAAATAATTCTTTCATTTACTGAAGTAGTACAGCACAATACGTAACATATATGAATGTTTTAAATAAATATGTTTGTTGCTATAGTATTGATAATAACGAGCCCGTAATAATTTAATTCATAACGGGCTACCCGTAAAAAGAATCTTTACCCATAGAAACAGAGCTCAATAAACAGATGTTTACGAGTCAGTATACCATAAATACCTATAAAGTATTATTTACATAGAAAGTGGAAATAAAATTGTTTGCAGATTTAAAATACGTAGGTGCAAGCGCAAAGCGATCTAAATAGTATCTATTACATATTTATCTGTTAACGTAAAATATTTTGAAGCAATCGAACAAATGTAGCTAAAGTTGTAAATCATGACAGGATTACTACGTCGCTAAGAAATTGTACACAAATACATAGAAAAGTCAGATTAGTCGTACCGGGCAATATGCTCCTTGTAGTTACTGTGATGGTATTCAGAAATTTAAAGAACATTTGAGTACAGAAAGAAGGTCACAAAAACAAGCCGGCTGATCCGAATCGAAATAGATGGAAAGATCAAGGGCACAGTTTACCCTGAACCCCAACATCTCTGTCCTAGACGTGACCAGAAAGGTTGTTTCTATTCACTGGTCCAAAAGGTTAAGAAGACATTAGGGTTTTCTATAAGACCAAGTCGGGCCCAATAAGAAATGCTGAGCAAAGACAGCGGGTAAACACGAGTAAGGAAGCTGTACTCGTAGATTTTGGATCTCTGCAAAGAATCCGCCGACAACTCAAATAAAGACAAAATAGACACAATCACCAAGTTTGCGGAAGAATACATATCTCGTGTAGATCACTTCTATTTTGGCCGGATTTGACTTCTGCTCATTATAGCAAAGGCACAATAAAATGGGTAAACTACAACTTGAGGTTTGTTTCAAAATACGTCATCCTTCCCAATTGTCCAGTTTAGGAAAAAGTGGGAGGAAATATCAAACGAAATCAGCGAAACTGTTGTGCAGTGTCTTAAGTTTAACCGATATTTATTCAACATCCGAAGTTTCTCCGAAGTATATTATTTAACACCCTACTCAACTTTCTATTCTTTCGTTTTATTTCTAGATCTCGTTCAATTGTTTAGATTCGTTACACATTAACGAATATCACGAATTTATTGTACTGCTGTTGAATTCGTACGATATGATTATGATTCCGGACAAACGGAAAACTTCTGATTCCTCGGATAAATTTCAAATAATCGAATTACTTTCGGATACTCTTTTAGTAATAAACAAATAAGTTTCGGATACTCTTAGGATAGACAGGTACTTTATCCGATTCGATCTGATTCGAATCCGACTCCGATCGGATCCGATACAGATTTAAAATTTTAAAGTTGCAGCGCGTTGAGGCATAAAAAACTGAACATTTGAAAGACTATTTCCAAAAAAAAACTTTAATAAGTTTTAATTCTTTCTTCGTCATGGAAAGCTTTAGTGTTTATATCACTATCTAATTTATAAATTATTATTTACCTTGTAAGTTGAAAGTTAGTGTTTGTAGAATTACAATTTTGAGGTTTCAGAAGATACACATTAAAAATTCTGAAACTCAAAATTTCAAGCATTCAAAGCTTCAATGTTTCAGGATATCTTAAGTTAAAGCTTCATATCATCTAGAGTCGACAGAGTTTTAAGGTTCTCGGTATTAAGGCTTTATGGTGCATGAAATTTCAGAAACTACATTTTAAAATTTCTATTTCTAGATTCAAAGATTTTATTTTCAATAGTTAATTTTTTCAGTAATGCACGCACGCTTTAAATGTTTCAAGAGCTTTGATATTTCTGAATTGACGGGAGGTTTTCCTTTTACCTTCAAACAACCCTTTATGCAAAATTACACAAGGAAGTGATTCATGCAAACCTTTAATAATAATTTAAATAAGACTTCCATAAAACTAAATCCCCCGTTTAAGGAAACTATGGTCTATCGGCTTTAAAACGCTTAAACAAAAACCGACACGGATGCTGCAGGGAATTCAGATTGATCTGTAAGTGATTTATTCAAATGTTGCACAGCAACCTTTTGTTATGTTTAAAATGCAGAAAACAGCATGTCGAATTTTAAACAAAAGGTAATAAATAACATCATTTGTGTTGTTGTCACATTTGTTAGTTCAGATGCTGGAAAATATAACTGTACAGCATTCTAATTTAGAAAACGAAACCCTAAATAGGAGCATAGCCCTTTACAACTATATTTTCGATTTAATCTTTCAATTTGGATCTTTGGTAGTAAAAGGATGCCTAAACATAGGTCTACTTAGACAGAGGTAGATTTTAGTTTATAATTCATTAGAAAAACTTTTTAAATAGTAATTATTATGCGCCATTCCTACCCCTACAAAGAATTTTCTTACTGAAGGAGTCCTACCGTTATTTGCAAATTTAGAAATTCCCTTTAGAACTCTCGGGGGTTTTAGAACTGGAAAATTACCCAAATCTGGTCTTGTGCGCGCGCATGGAATTGTGGAGGGCTTCGAGTTTGAAATGAAAATATTCGAATAATTCTGATAAAGTTACTGACAACACCCCTGCTGGTATTCCAATAATAAATAAGTTATAGTGAAACTAAAGTCGCGGCAGGCTGCTTATGAAATAATTTTGTTAAATAATTTTAAGAAATACTTTTCGCCTGATGACCAGACAATATGGAAAGTAACAAAAAAAAAGTTAAAAATTTGAATTCATGAAACTGTAGATCTGGACGACATCATTCCATCAAATTGACTTTCGACAATACTACTCGACAATCCACCAACGTCATTGAATTGTTACCTATATTATGGAAAGCTTAGAGACAAAAACGCATATGTATTATGTACTGCATTACCCCATATCAGACAGGCTCTTGATAATGTGTGGCATAAGGGCGGGCCTATTCTACAAACTCAAGTTGCACTTTCCAAGCCAACTGTACTTTGTACTTAAATATTATCTGTCTGAGAGGATAGGGGTATTAAGATTAATAACACGGTGTCCGAATACCACGAAGTTACAGCAATTCCCTCAGTCAACGAAAAACCTGAAGTAGCAGCAGCACATCTACAAACTCGTCTAGACAGCCTGCAAGCCTGGTTCAACAAATGGCGTATCACAGTAAATACTGACAAATCAGCACAATTTACATTTACCAACAGACACGTTATATGCTCGGATCAAAATTAATGGCGCTTCAATACCTACAAAATTGAATTTAAATACTTAGGACTGCATCTGGATCAGAAGTTAAACTGAAATACTCACATTAAATGAGTGACATTAAAATTAAACAAATGAACTCGCTAATTGGGAAACGATCCCAACTTTCTTTATCGAATAAAATACTTTTGTATAAAACCATATTAAAACCCATATGGACGTATGGGATTTAATTATGATGGGATCAGCGACCTCCCACGCCACAATCCTTAATAACAGATGCTCCGCTATATAACAAATGAAACTCTCCATACGGAGCAAGGAATTCCATACGTGGCCAATGATATCTATAAGCTTGCAAGAATATACACCAACAACTTGGCAAGACATGGAAACGAAATAATAGGGCAGCTTCCCAACAACAGTATAACACTTACGATGAAAGTGGTAATAACCATGACATGTAAAATCATATACTATTTACTAATTATTTGGTTATTAAGTACTTAGATTGTAAATATGCAAAAAAAACTTATCTCCATCTGTAATCATCCCTTATGTTGCTATGGATAAGAGTACGTATCGAACGGGAAACTTCTATCATCATTTGCAATATGTTTATACCTAACACATCTGTAACGAAGTTACAGAATTTTAGTTAATTATTTTGGGTATACGAATGAATATAGTTATCAGCTGTGCAATCTGAGACCGTTCGGATAAGCGACCGACTCAGGCAAGAGCACACGTCCAATCCCTAACCGATATTTGGCGTGCACCACTCCGTTTCACTCCTACCATTTCCTCCACGCTCCGAGAGCACCTATATAAAGAGGTGCGGCCGATTTATTCAGTCCGCGTGCAGGACTCTCTACAGGGCCAGCCAGCCCAGCCAGCCAGCCTAGCAGACCGTACCGATCCGAGGTTTTCCGAGACTTTACTGTGCGTAGCCT
Organism: Agrypnus murinus; assembly: GCA_929113105.1. Classification (NCBI taxonomy): domain Eukaryota; kingdom Metazoa; phylum Arthropoda; class Insecta; order Coleoptera; family Elateridae; genus Agrypnus; species Agrypnus murinus. The sequence continues at coordinate 17,622,168 of OV816028.1, read as the reverse complement.
GGAGGTCTCATCCTTATCCGATCCCGTGTACTACTCGTCCGACCTGTCCGTTACCGCCCTAACCAACCTAGTACTTCGATACCGTTTGCACGCTTGCTTTTTATTGCACGCTGTGTTGCACCCCGCTTGCTGTGGCTATTGTAGGTAACCGTATGTTTATTTTAGGCATAGAGCTTGTTGGAGGGTTAGAGCTTTCGTAGTAATAAGTATTGTTTGGTTTAATAATTGCGTGTTTTATTTGTTAGTTTTAATACCCTCTTATTTTGTGAAAGCTTTAGGAACAGGTAAAGTAATCCAGACTGCGCCGACCTCAATAACCCCAGCAGTTCCCTGGATTATTATTTCTCCACTAGCAGTTACCCGGATCCGTGGAGCATACTACGTTAAAATAACTGGCGCCCGAAAGTACCACCGAGCACCGAAAACCACACTGCGCCACTTCGTAAGCAAGCTCTGTACAAATTCGGCATCCGAGCTGGGACACATACCGAGGCAAACCCCGGGGCACCCCCGAACGCTTACACAGCTACTATGGGTAAAATTCTGAAATTTTAAAAAACCCAAATCTAAATCGGAAACAGTTAGAGTTATAACTTTCTAAAGCTTTGCAATTATGAAATTGAGACACAGAAGATTAATATGCAGTAAATTTCTATATCCGGTACTCAAAAATCTTAGATCCTTAAGTTAAAAATGTAATACTTTTAACCTCATTTTAAACCTCAAAGTTTAGTACTTCAAAACTACCAATTTTGAAACCTTAAAACTGCAAGTCTATAAATTGAAAGTAAACATGAAAGGAAAGCTATTCTGCAACTTTGTATCACTATTCGTGATTGTTTCTTTGATCATAATCTTTAGAAAGTTCACATCTCAAGAGCTTACTAAGGGATTACTTAACCAATACAACCTGTACGTTAATATTTCTTTAGCAAATTTATGTTTACTTTTAGCTGTAGGAAGCCCTTTGTAAGGGATGAAACATTGTTATTATCCACAAAGCACCATCATAAACACCATTTTAAAAGTTCCTATCATACAAGAAAAAAATACAAAGTACAATAAAGATAATACATTATGAGCTGAATTTCGCTTTCGTTAAAATAATCTTTTCTTTTAAACATAACTGAAACAAAATCAAAATATTAAGAACCCTAAAAATAACCTTTGTCAAATCTTTCCCTACACTTCACAATAATAATATATACGTAATAACTGATAAACCTTGTTAAATTGGATCTTGTTAACTCAAGATATTGAGATGATATACAGTTGGTTACGGCGCGGCGCCCATTCATTAAATTAAAGAACAATACTCAAGGAAGGTCCTTTGTCAGACTTAAATTATACCAATTCTCTATCTACCAAAAACGGAAAGTTTTGAACTTGTTCATCCCACGTGTGGGATATCCACTGAAAAACCAGACACGCCTGTACCTATCTTATTTCTTCTCTCTTTTTTATTTAGTTTTGACCTTTTTGAAAGTTAATATACTAGGTCATTTTTTAAAATAAAAAATTCCATTAGGTTTAAGTAGGATAAATTATCCCTCACATGAAAAAGATGTCACGTCTGTCGACTAACTTTGAAATAGTTATTGGATAATTCTTTTTACTAAGAGTTGACACCTTGAAAAATATCAAAGTATTAATAATAATGACACTATAGATTTAGATGTCCTGAAAGTTTCTATATCGATTATTAATGTTAAGTCCCAGATGGGTATCCTCAAAATCGCGCCTTGAGACTCTTGAGAATACAAACAACACTAGTTTGAAAATCTTTCGGAATAATTTAATACACGAAGCTCAACCTCTGTTTGCATTTCTGAAGGTTGTACGCGTGCATGAATTTTAGGGAAGGTGTTAAAAAATAATTGAAAGCCTTGTGTAACTATCGTCAACTAAATTGACTTAAACTTAAATCTTGTGTATTCAAATATTTGTTTAAGCGAAAGTTCTTGAAGCATAATTTTCTGGGAGCTTAAACTCAAAAGATTTAGTACAAGGACAAGATTATGAAAATCGTAATAGATTGGTTAGTGGAAGTTTATTTTTTCGTTTAAAATACGTTAATTGCTTTCGCTCGTTCTAAATTTACTTTAGAAAAACATGGACAGCTTTTAAAAGATTGTCAAGCATGGATGTTTTTAAGTGAAAGAAATAAAATTGTAAATTCGGGTATAAGTAAGTTTTAAAGTATAAATGGCGAAGCTTATGCTTAAATTTATTTCCAGCTTTACTGATTAAAAGTTTGTTTTTAAATTTAAATTTGAAAATTATAAAAATCAGCTTCAAATTACTGATTTATGTAGATCATTCACGCCTAATCCTTCGTTAATAAACTTTTAATTATTAATTAAAGTGAATTTCTACTATTAATTGAAAAAAAACATAAGAACTGGTTTATTTACCATATATATATATACAATATCTTTAACAATTCAGAGCTTTGAAATTGAAATTGATATTTATTCCAACACACGAGCATGATTTCCCTGAAATATATGCAACACTTTATACTATTTTTTTAAGGCTTATCGATGTTTCACTATTTTGGTTGGTATCACTTAGGATTGGTGAATGTCTTCTTATATCACATGAGCCTTATTGTGTAATGTTGGCATTTTAACTGCTTAATCCCTTTTTACAACTGCGTTAATATATTTGTAAAGGCATTTAAGAACCAATTAGGTTAACTAATTAAAGATCTTTATAATCTGTTTCCACTCCGCATATAACATTCTTGATTATTCTAGTTCTTTTCAATTTACTTTACCGATAAAATTTGTTAGAGTCCGGGGATTTTCGAAAACATTATACGACTTCTTTTTTTGTGGCTTTTTTATTTTAAGAAATTTACGACATAGTTAGTATGTGTAAAAAATCTTAAATTCTAAAAGGAATTATTAAAGCATTGCTCAATTTTATCCCAAAAAATAAAATTACTAATAATAATGAACTACTTCCAACACAAAGCTGTCCCGCTATGCTTTTTTGAGAAGTTTATTTAATTGCAGGTATTTTAAGAGTAACTGCGCATTTTACGATTCACTTATTACTGAAGTCGCTAATTTTAGAAAGAAGCATCCTTTTAAATTTTGGAAACATTAAAAATATATTTAGATGAAGGTTAATTTTTATTAATTAAATTATATTTTGAATGTAAATTCATATATAAAAATACATCGCACCGGCTGGGAATTGAACCCAGGACCCTCACTGTCTAGGTGTTATCTCTATCAACTTAGTTGTACAAGTTGAACAAGTTTTAATGTAAATCATTAACTTAATAAAATTAACCTTCATCTAAAATTTAGAAAATTAATTTTCTTTCGGAATGATTCATAATAATCTAGATGCTTTGAATGCGATGATGCGCTGATCTTCATTATTAATATTCGAAAAATATATAGTTGCTTTGTATGTTTGCTAAAATATCTAATTCATATGGAAAACTAGTCACTATGCTGATAGTCGTTCTCCGGTAACTCAGTTGCTAGAGATACCACTTAGACAGTGATGGGTCCTGGGTTCAATTCCCAGCCGGAGCGATATATTCTATATTTCATTAAAATATATGTTTGTAAACACAATAAAATTCTCCGACATAGATAGCTATTTAATCATATTTAATTTTCAAATTATTCTGAAAGGTAGTAGGTTGTATATTTTTAGTTTAATAAATAATGAAACTTTTAATTTTGCTCGCCATCAGTAGTATTCTAACTCCACATAAAATAACAATTAGCTCATTCGGGTTTTCATAGGTCATAGTCCTAGAATAATTGTTTGGCATTCACCGGTTGAATTCCCTTCTTACTGAGAAGTCTAGCAGCGCTTGTTTGTATGTGCGCCGAGTTTAGGAATGAGTTGAGATTAACAGCACATTGTGAAAATGACCATTAACGCAGTTGAAATTGTGATGATCTCCAGCAGAGCGTTTCAAGCAACCTTGGCGGATTATAATCACAATTTGCTTTAATGATATTAACGAATTTGGTCTCTTGTGTTGGGGTAAATTCCAATCGCTTTATTGCAAAATAAATCTGTGGGAGTGTGCTGTTTTGTTTTTCTATTTTGTGAACGTAAGTTAACTATGTTATCTTGGACAATCTTCATATTTGATATAGGTTTCTTTTCAGGCATCACGTAAAACCATTAATCATCGATAAAAATATATCATACCGACCTTTGTATTGAAAAAAGGAATTAGATAGGCCTTTCATAGCCAAAAAAGGTGTTTATTTGAATTTGAACATTATAGTGGTAGTTTGTAATTCCTAAGATGGATTTTTTGTAAGCTGTTGGTTTAGGAAAAGATTTTTTTGAAGCGGTTTCTTTCTAGTTCCTCGTTTTCATATTTGTACATTCAACTGCATCCAAAAGTTGAACAAGTCATTCACACCAAATGCTTATAATGAGCAATACTACTGGAAGACAAACAGGTCGATCTAGGTTACAATCTTTTCATTTACTTCTATTGTCATCTGCTTATTTCCACTACCTGGCTTTGCATTTTATTTGGTGCATCTGCTCCTATAGCAATAATAACGACTGCTACCCATAACCTGGAAACCAGATCCTATGAAGCTTGTGCGGGAGGGGGGGGGACGATTGTTATTATTATTATTATGCAGGTCCAACCGACTTACAGATGTTATAGTAGAAATTCCACATTTGTGTTACAGCAAAGGAAAAACCGCAGAAAACCTTAATCAGATGGCACCGGGAGTCGATCTCGAGCCGATTGGGTGAGAGTCCAGTATGCTAGTCACTACACTCTACCAAGGCTGTATATTATTACCTACTAGTATATATACCTACTGACTTTTACCGGTTCTAAGTTTCTATATCCACATGTTCTATGTAATCATCTAATTTTTTTACGTTTTTTATTATTCTGTCTATTACGACCTATTACGACAATAAATAATAGTACACTCAATCTAGCTCCCTAGTTTAGTCCTCCAACCGTTTTGAACTTATTAAAACTCCTTACTGCTATTTACGGTCGAGCTTTCTATGAATAAATTTAATAATGCACACTATATTTTATATGTAATAAGTAGAATAAATAAATGTTTATTTGTAATAGTTAGCGCTCGTTTTACTGATTTGTAAAAACTTCTGACAGTGTTTGTTAATTTGTTGTTACCTCCATTTCATATAGTCACTGCTACACTGTATTTCTCTCTACTGTGTCAAAACCGTTCTAGGTCTATATGTCAGAAATAATTCCTACTCTTCCATCTTCCTTTCTATTGTATTTATCACTATAAGAATATGCCGATTGTTCATCTTCCATTCCGCTTTGTCTTCTATTACTTTCCTTAATTTCTTTTGTACTATTCTGGTATACATAACTTTAAACATACTGAAGAGAGAGAAACTCGTCTGCTCTCCTTTCTGATATATTGGAACAATTAAGTTTGCTTTGTTTTCGATTGGTAAGTTCCACAAACATTCAGAATTTAAATTTCACAGGGCAAGTGACAAACAGACTTTGCACAATGTTGATCCTTGATCTCCTAAACAATGTTAATACTTTTTCTAGTGACCTTGTTCTTTTGTGTCATATATCATTGGAAAGGGGATTTTCTTGGTTATCTATTTATTGAATTTATTTAAAGAATAATTAATAGTTATAACCAATTATGTGGTTATGTTGTATTTAGTTTTAAAAATCCATTTGTTTGTAACCAAAAATATCACTATAGCCTTCTTTTGTTTGAAAAAGGTTATAAAAAGAGCAACCATCTTAGTAACAAACTCTCTGTTATTTTAGATATTTTAAACAGTGCACACATGTTGAGAGCAAAAATTTAAAATTTTAAGGTTTTTGTAAGTTTGAAAAATGTAAACAAATCAAACGTCAAAGACTATATTTTGTCGAAATGTTAAAGTGTTAAATAACAATCGAAAATATTTGAATCTGACTATTTCTTAATAATAATTACATTTGATTAATATAATAATCATTGCTGTGAATGTATTTGTGGAATAATATTCAATTACGAGAAGAAGATTTTATTTGTATAATGGAACTTTAACCTTCGTTATAATTTGAATGTTGGAAGGAAATTTAAAAGAAAAAATTAATTAATCATTAAATGGACTTACCAAATTTAAAACAAGCAGTTGGATTTTAATTTTATTTATTAATATTATTTATTTGGATATTATTTCAAAGAGAGGTAGGTGATTGTTTAGTATCTAAACAATATGGAAAACAAACGATTGCTGTTTTGTAGCAATTTTAGTTGGCAAACTGTTGTCGCCAAATATTGGTTTGATTTAAAAAATTCAGGTATTTATTTAATTGTAAATAAAAAATTTAGTAATTAAGATTATGATGATGCCAGAAATATTAGTCCTCGGATAAAAGGCATTATACTATATTATAATTGATTTTTCATTTGTTCATGGGATTCAATTTTTTTTTATATTTTAATACTTTTGTTGTTTATGTTAATCTGTAAATAATTTTTTTTCCATTTCACTTTAAAGAAAACTTGGTTTATATTGTGTACATTACTTGTGTTTCCTAGATCTACATTTATTTAGTGCCCTATTCAAATGAGCCGCCTGAAGGTCTCAGTGTGGTGGAGTTTTTGAAGTTTCATCGAGTTTGTAATTAGCCGGAGAAGAATTTTTTTACGATAGAGGTAGGTGGTTTATATGTTGTATCTATCATCACTGTACTACTACCGAATTCTATAATATATATGTGTTTGTACTCGTATATAATTCAATTTATTTCTATCAATATCAATCATAATAACTTGTTGATCGAACCCGGGGCCATCCTAATTATATACCGTAATAACAATTCGTAGCAATATGTACCACAATATCATGTTTTAAATTTTAAGTAAATGTTGCATATTAAATTGAATTTTTTCAATGTTCTAAATTTTCTAATTTTTTAATTTGAATTCTTAGTTATTTCAAAATTTCCAACGTGAGTTTCTACAGTTCAGCATTTCTTATTCGATGTTTCAGATTCAAATTCAAATATATTATATTAAATATGAATTCTAAATATTATTTACTAATTTGGAAATTATATTTTATAATTCAGTATGATAAGAATATACGTATAATGTGCCTATATAAGCATTAGCTTGTTTAAAACAATACCATTACAGTTCGTCAAAAATGTAATCACTTTTATTTCAAAAACTAATTTGCAGATGAGTTTCCAAAAACAAATTTCGCTCATGGAAAACAAAAACAAGGCATCAATTTGTAATTTCAATTTTTGAATTGAATATTTTATAATCGTATACTCACTCATACAGTCAGAATTTAAATGAAATTTTTGTTCAACTTTTCACAAGAAAGATTATTTCACCATTTTTGAAATTCTGTTATTTAATTTTACTTGATTCTAACGTTAATATAAATTTATGCGTCCATACACAAAATAAATTAAGTTTCTACAACATTCCGTTTTAAATTTAATGAAAAACAAATTCATTCGCATAGTTTTGTTGACTACTCTGAATATATTTAGTGCATAGTTAAGTTGTTAAGTTATATCAACAACTGCAAAATTGTTAGGAGGAAAACATTTATTGAATTAAACTACCCTTGTTTTGAAATAATACCATTAGTACTAAAGCTTAAAATTAAACGTATTCTCTTGAGAAATTACAAAATGAAGTGGGGGTTATTTATTTCACTGAAGTTAAAAACATTTTTACCAACACAGACATCGCTGATGAAATTTTATAAAATTTCTTGGTTTCGTTTTGTTTCGTTGCGACTACATTGTTTACAAAATGCCTTACTAAATAGTTTCCATTTCTAAAGTTCTTGTAAATGAAGATAATGTCTTAAAGTTAGAGAGAAATTCCATTTATCTTAAAATTTATTATGCTGTTATTTATCAGCTTGGAGCTTTCTAAGATTTTGTAATTAAAGTTAAAGAAAATAGTCAGGCTTTTTAGTAAATACTTATATAAGATATCCTACAGTAGTATAATTGGATCAATGGGGAAAGTAAATCATTTAATAGCAGCAATTGATATTTTAACTATTAAATTTCTTAGTCTTAGAAAATGCGACATCGGCAGAAAAGTTAAAAATCTGTAATTGAAGTTGTCAAATATATGATTGATTTTAAAAGGTTCTTTTCTAAATTTTCAGTCTGACAAAATGTTTAAATTTAACATACAAGAGCCAAATAAGCAATTTTGCAAGGGTAAGCTTGAGAATAATTAAAAAAAAGTGATCTGTTGAGCAACGGGTGATTTTAACAGAAATTTGCTTCGGATCTTATCTGTTCTGAATTCGGTTCCAAATATCCTAGGATTGATAAATTTACCTTTAATACAGCATTACTTAGTACTTACTACATTATCGGGTTTTCAAAATACTTAAAATAAAATTCATATATCAGTTTATTCTATAAAGAATCAATCACTGACATTTATTTTAACTTTCTAAGTAAATCAACTGAATAAGTGCAGAAATTCTTAAGCTTCAATTAAAACAATGAAAGACTATGTTGTGATGTTTCCTTCCGACATTTGATGTTATCCAAAACTCAAATATAATGTGTGGAACGGTTCAATTAATTAGTTCGTTACATTAACGTAAATTGGTTTGAGTAGATATTTATATTTAGCTATCTGACAAATTTTACAAGTTATATGTATATTTAGTACATTTTATGTCTCTATTTATATTTTTCTAATATAAAGGATTTAATGTATCTGATTTGTTGTGATTTTACAAGATATCGCTCATCAGAAGACTTCCCTTACATCAAAATGTAATTTGGTATTTCTTTCTTCATAAATGTCAGCCCAAAGTTTTGAATGACACCTACATTCTCAATCCGCCTTATGATTTTGCCAGATGGTCTGCTAAAATATGTAACGTGCAGAAAATTTGAAGATTCAATTTATAAATTTGAATATGCATATAATAAAAATAATCCTACTACGGCCATGTGTATAATGAGATATTTTGTTTGGATTCAGTTAAAATTCAATTCCCACGTTCAATATGCATTTTTCGATAATTTTGCTAAATAATAAAATAATTATCCTCGTTTTGATCGAAAAACCACGTACAGATCTCATATAAAAGTCTGCACCATAAAAATTGTTAGTGATCAACAAAATAATAAATTCAGTTTCATGTGTCTAGGCGTCAGTTTTAGAACGTTGCATTTCCGGTAGAGCAGATAAGCCTTTCTACGATATTTAATATGATGCGAACTTTGTTTATTTTTCTCATTCTTTATCTCATATTATTATTATTCATTCAATTCACTTATAGTTTTTCGCATCCTGCAAAGTCAGTCTCGAACGGGCCAGGACGCCAGCCTCCGGGTTGTTTATTTTTATATCATGAACACAAAATTGGTATGAATTTATTTGAGTGCTGCGTAGTGCCAATTTTAACACTGTGAACCTCGGTTAGTACCAATGTGGGCGAATCTGTGCATTTCTGTCTCGCATAATTAAAATTATAGATTAATAATGTTATCGTGCTAATATTTCGGTACAATTAATTGAGAATAGAGCCTAGTGTCTTGGCTACTTCGTTTGATCCTGGTATTGGTTTAAAGAATTAGTTAAACTGTTCAAGCCATTAATTACTGGCACTATGTCAACATGCGTGTTTAAGAATAAGAAACAATTCCAGTAACATTCAAAATAATACTTTTCCGTGCCGTTCAGTTTATAGTTAGCTTTTATATGTCATTATTATGCCGTTAAAGTAATAATTACAACAAATTTATTCTATTTAATGGAAACTATTGAAGAATTTAGTCTGCCGTTAAATGTGACAAACAATAGTTGAATTCAAAGCATGAATTGAAACAAGATTCAAGAAGTGTTTCCCGCAACTGTAGCTTCTGTTAGTAGTTTTTTTGTGAAGTTTTGATTCTGGTCATTGGTTCCAGTTTTAATGTTTATGCCATTACCGTGTGATACTTGGATTGTTGGAACAATTTTGGATAACTGTTTATAGGATTAAGATCACGTATGTTTACGTAAGTTTAAACAAAAATGTTTATTAAGATTGAATTTGGTATCTATGCACATCTCAGGTAGTTTAATGCTTACTTATGTGATTTGTATAAAATCTTTTTGCTTGGGGTCCCGAAAATTATCGTAAAACTTAAGTAGGTATGATTTTTGTAGTTAGGAAACTTTGTGACGAATTTTGAGAAAGGAAGTTCAAGGAATATCAAAGTTCACTGCAAAAGCCTTCTTACGGTTAAAAGTCGTTTTTCGTAACGAAGATACAGACAAAAATTAAGATTGTAAAAGTAGAAAAATAAGATCGGCTTTTTAACAAGGGAATAATTTATCTGAAAACGCATTAAATCCCAAATTTATAGACGTGTCATTTTAACTTGGATGAATAGATTTTTCTAAGTGCAGACACATAAAAAAGCATCATGTGGCCACCTGTAAAATATTAAGTTACTCCCCAAGACGCATACTTTAGGCGGTAATGTCACGCGAATTTCAACGAAATATTCTAGAAGATTTTTACGCGGTTATTTTCCTGATTGGTTGAAGAAATACGTTCGGATAGGTTGATTTAAATCCTCCCTTTCCTAAAACATATCACGACACGAAAAATCAGTACCCTGAAGGAGTTAGTTAACAACATGCAGTGAGATAGCGGATTTAAGCTGAGCTGCGGGCAGTTGCCCAAAGCCCCTTTGGTGTTAGTAGCATTTTCGAAATTATAATTGCACGTATAAAAAAACTATAGTTTGAAAAGTACGAATTAGTTGTGAAAATACCGTTTTGTGTTTAGTTCTGTTTACAGTATAGGAAGCTTACCCTGCTTCATTTTAATAAAATAAACACAACTAATCCAGTTTCCCGCTCGTTGAAAATTTGTGAAGGAAATTCAATCTCGTATTGAATTTTAATGTTTGTCGTGTTGGTTAACTAACTTATGAGTAATTTAAAGTGTTATTAGTTGCCAATTTAAGAAGGGAAGTTATAGCATTCGAAATTTTAATGCTAAGAATCTTTAATTTTGGGGTTTTTGTTTTAATACTAAAATAGTGAACGTACGGAATTTGTGTCAGCCTTATAAAATTATTACGTTGAAACAATATTGAAACAACCTTCTAGTAACGAAAATTAGTCAAAAGAAACTAAAACTGTAATCAACAAGTGTAGTATTGGGTTTATTGCAGTTTAGGAGTTTTAATATCGCGGGTTAATACCAAATTGTTACAGAAATAATAATTTTCGTAACATCAATTATGAACTTTCCGTTATTGCGGAATCTTTACCAGTATTCTATGTTCTTCAAGTTCATATTGTGAAGCATTTTTTATGTTAAGTGCATAATAAGGCCTTTCTTACTATAGTACTGTATCGATTTATCCAGGAGTAACGAACATACTGTTTAATAGAAGTAAGTTTGATGTTAGATTTTATTAGAACTATTATTATGAAAGCTGTTTGTTAGTTACACAGTCATTCTTTTCACTAAAGATCTTTATGAGAAATTTCTTAACATTGTTCTTATGATTTTTTTTATTTGAAACAATTTATCATCTTGTCTACGAATAAATGAGCACTTATAATAATTATTGCTGTGATAATATTGGACCGTTCACTTGCGAAAGTCTTTAAAGTATTTTAATCACTTTAATACTAACGTAATTAAACATGAAAATTAATTGAATTTAATCAGTAAAGCCAGTATCTCTTTCTGTATACGAATACTAGGATTAAGGATTTGCAAGCAGATGGCGCCCATATATATATTTTTTATTGTGTTTATACCTCTTATTTTTCGTTACAATTCGTAAGCTATGAAAATCAGACCTACGCCTGAAATATAATTTGATATTAAGAAATTAAGAAGTCGGAACATTACAGTAAGTATCATTTTTATGAGCTTTGCAGTAAGTATTCAGATGGGGGGGTTTTATAAGGTTACAGTGACGTCCATCGCGCGGCGTATTTTATGTTTAGTATTTTCAGTAAAGCAAGTTCAGTTTGAATAAGAAAAAGGGTTGCCTAAAAACTTATTTTCTATTTTTGTTTATTGTTTCCAGCCTTACTTTGTGGAACTTCATAATCATGAAATAAATAAAGATTAGTAAAAGTTTCACAGTTTTATTAAAATATAACCTGACAATATTGTTTCGACAGCTATGCCGTTATTATCAAGGGTAATATAATTATAAACAAACACGTCGCTAAGGTAGATACAAAAATAGGTAACTAGATAAAATAATAATAATCAGAATTTTGTGATGTTTCGTCACCCCGATTCCTCGCCCAAGAACAAACTAAGCATTATATGCAGATTTTTTTACATAAATATGCAATAATTCTGATTATTATTATTATTTTATCTAGTTACCTATTTTTGTATCTACCTTAGCGACGTGTTTGTTTATAATTATATTACCTTTGATAATGACAGCATATCAGTCGAAACAATATTGTCAGGTTATATTTTAATAAAACTGTGAAACTTTTACGAATCTTTATTTATTTAATTATTTTTTATTGTTAACAAATCATTTTTAAGAGACCAACATGCTAACTACTAATCCATCGAAGCTGACTCGACCCCCAGTTGATTTTTGAAGCTACTAATTTTTTATACTAGAGAAAAATTAAAAGCATTAGACAAGGAAGTAAAATTGTAAGATCTTGTCAATGCGATGTTTGGCACTATAGAAATTTCTACTAGCGGTGAATTTTCCCAGATTGAGCTAAATTCTAGAAGAGTTGGTCAAATGATGACAGTAATCAGTGTACGGGATATGTTTCGTCACCCCGATTCCTCGCCCAAGAACAAACTAAGCATTATATACAGATTCTTTTACATAAATATGCAATAATTACCATTACTAAAATCAACTCTGTTCTAAATATGTGCTCTTATAACCTTTTCTGTTTAGAACTCATTAATAAACTCGTTAATAAACTCATTAAATTGTTATCCTTATCATAAACACGCCTTGTCTTTAAAGAAGTTAAATGGTAGTGTTTAAACCAAATGAAATGATTAATCAACATTTAATCCTCAACAAAAGTTCCAGTAGTATATACCAAAATATTCCGTACAGCAAAAGGTATAATTAGAGTACTATTTTAAATTAGGCTGATAACTTGGCGCGAAAAGGTAATACCGATTCAAATGTGTTACATACGCTGCATATAAGCTCTGATTTCGTTGCTTACTGCACTTCTTTCTTTCGGTAGCGGTCGAGTCGCGGGTGCGTTGTGGGCTACAGTTAACATCGTATAAGGTCGAGTTATTTTTATTAGCGTGCTCCGTGATCAGATGTTTATTATAATTTGGTTATTTGTTCGATTTTACGTGTTTGTTAAATGTTACTTAAGCAATGTAAATCTGTTAATGAGACTGTATTTTAGAACATTTTATTATTTCAATTCATATAAGTTGTGATTTTTTTTAAAGACAAAGATTATATTCAGTTTGTTCTGTCTGCAACATTTAAACTTGCTTTATCGTCATGACTGCAAATTCAGCTGCTTCGGTGGAAGGTTCGAGTACTTCCGATACATCTGAATCGCGACATTTTTGTTGTTTAATTTGTAAAGTATTAAGATAAAGAATTTTCTTCATACAGTTTCGGAAGGAATTACAAATTCTTGAGAAAGGCAGACTAAAACCAGAACTTTTAAATTTAACAACAAAGATTAAAACCTGCACCAGGTATTTTGCTAAAAAAGACCTGAAAATCGAGTTGCATTATAAATAAATAGTAGTACTTTTTTTAATAAAGAATAATAGTCAACAAATTCCATAAGTATAAAAGAAGTATTCTTTTGCACATTGTGATTAAATCTAAACAATCATAAAAATTTGAAAATGCTTTGTCACAAAAGAACGTTGGCAATAGTTACAAGTTTGGTCACAGCACTTTTTATGATTCAATCATGTCAATCAGAATTCCTACTATTCAAAGGGATAAGGGGATTACCAATGATGCTAAAAATATCTTACTAGGTGGGGGTCAATCAGTATTCAAAAGAACGAGATGTGCTAATAAATTACCAATCCGATTAATCATTATAGAGCAAAAGAATACTATTAAAGTGTAAAAGTTCTTCTTTAAAAAACTTTTAAGCTTAATAATTATAACACAGTTTTTTATTGTACCTAGATATATTAAAATTAAAATTGTAGTTGCTTCCCTAGCCTAAATTCTCACCGCACGCCACTGCTTACTAGAGATATTGCCCCTGCCTCTAACTCTATGCGAAGTTTCATAAAATCGTATTGGATGTTCCCTTACACCACCTCTTCAAGATTTTTGAGTACAATGTCAATCTGCGTATGTAAAGCTGTGCTATAAGACTTGGTCTAATTGCGAATCGAGATTCATCAAATACCAGATTAAACTTTTTATATCAAGACCGAGTCTACTCCATGGCATAAAACTAATACTAACCAGGAGTTATTCTAGCGCTAATCTATTCTAAAGGTCAGCAACAAATGATAAAGTTGCACTAAACACTTAAAGGTAGACATGAAAAGTATAAAAATAAATATTTAATTATTGTAGTAGAACATACTTTCCTTAATTGCTTTAAACCCTGCGGGAATCATTTATAATTGGATTTCGCATACCACTTCCGTAATTCATCCTAGGTTTGTCCAAAAATCCCATAACGTCACAACATTCTTAAAAGTAAATAATTTAATATCCAATCACGATTTATTTCAATAATAATAATTACTCCTACCCATTACCTGGCGAACCAGGCCCCAGAAGCTATTAAGCTTGTGCGGGAGGGAGGGGCGATTATTACTATTAAACAGGCCCAACGTGCGGCTGCAGTCGACTTGACAGATAATATTAGCACACAGTAACACAAATCCCACATTTGTGTTGCAGCTAAGAGAAATTTCAGAAAACCTTAACCAGATCTGCCACCAGGAGTCGAATCCGGGCCGCTTGTGTGAGAAAAGAGCACGCTAGTCTCTACACTACCAAAGCTGTAATATAATATAATAAATTTAAAATTTCACTAAATTGATGTTTTGTTGTCGACTTTAACAATATTTTAGTAAACACATTAATTACTTTAAGCCATTTGGGGTTTTCTAGGAATATGAAGTTATCAGTTAGGGCCCAAAGTTGAGGAACAAAATTTAATTCGATACCAGAAAGGAACACAATTAACACCATACCCAAACAATACTATTTTACATTCATCCTTATTTAAGGGTCCGTTCTTACTTATATTACGACGCTTTGAAGGTGCTTAAGATATATCTCACATGATTGATCTTTTTCGAGAGGTTGCTAGTTTATGCCTTAAATTATGGCCTACCCGTTAGCATTCTTTAGTAAGAAAACACGTTAATGACTGCAGTATTTTTTTAAGGTTTTTAACAATGCCCGCGAAATCTGAAAACGCCTAATGAAACGGGTATATTTTACATTCATTCTTGATATCATAAAATAGTATTCCTATGACTCATAGTGTTTTATTGATTGCACGCGCTAATAGCTTCATCATTCGCGAAATTCAAAAACATCAAACCATCATCATTTAAAAATGTTTAGAGTTTAAAAAATGAAATGCTTGTCGATGTTAAAAATATTAAGGTAAACACATTAATTGCTCTGGGATATATGGAATTGGTTTTGATTTTTGTATTTTAATGTCAACTTGAAAATTTACATATTTATAGAATATTTTTTATTTTCAATTTTTAAAAGTATCACCAAGGTAAACAAACACATTAATTGATTTTAATGAAAAACAATTCTGTAATTATACGTCAATGTTTCCCAACTTTCTATTTGCTAATAAAGCGATTCATTCAAAAAAGTTAGCTAGATGTTACTGACACATATACTGAGACAATCTGGTATACATATTTATTTCCACTTGCTATGTAAATGACACTTTACAGGCATTTATGGTAACCAAGTAAATGAGTAGTTACAACTACAGCCCTGTAAACCTTTACGGGCTATAAAAGAGACCTGTAAAATTTTACAATGCTCATCAAAAAAAAAAGCTATAGAAACTACTTTGTTACTTAACAACACCATGACAGCGCCTAGCTATAAATTGTGCTACCGCCTTTGATTACAAAATGTCTTTTTATAAAAAATATACAATTTATAAAAGAACGCTGGTGAAAGTGGAAATAAAACTTTGTACGCGACACGCTTTGAAATCAATCTTTCCTGGGCTCACTGGATTATGGAGGCTCGCTCCTTCGTTGCTAAACCCACAAACTTTCCAGCTCGCCCGTGAAGATTAATTTACAAAGCTAAAATAACATTACCGGACGTAAATAACTATTACCGAAAGTAAGTAACAGAACTATTTTCTAGATCTAGATCTAGCCCGCGAAATTTGAAAACATTCAATACAAAATTTCCATTGCCAGGCGCACGTTTTGAATTTTTCGTTAATTTTGAAGGTAATCCATTACACTCGTAGTGAAGATATAATTAAAAATTACAAAAAAAATACATAGTCTTTTCGATCGAAACTGCCATGGGGAAATATTTTTATATTAATAAAGATTTTATTTTGTGAAGAAGACTATGTGTTTCTGTTAAAAGTTTTTTTTCGTTAATGCTTGCGAAACTTTAATAATAAAATTCGCTAATAAAATTTGCGAGATAATGCTTGAAAAACATCCAGTCAGACAGATATATTTTACAGTCATTCTTGTCATCATAGAACTCTAATATAGATACACCGAAGAAATGTACACGTACAGTTGCGATAATTCGCTAATGAACGCTGAAAAATAGTGACAGTCGGTTTTTCAGTTTTTGTACAATGTACGGTATAATTCCACCTGATTTATGAACTGGGCAAATGTAATGTTTACTGAAACATGTAAATATTTGGAATTCGAATGTTTTGTTTATGTTAGTTTAAATCTAAAGTATTTCCAAGATAAGTACTAAGAGCTTTTGAATTATACCCGCTAAATCAAATATAACAAAATAAACAAATATAATAAAAATAAGATTATTAAATTAAATGTGTAATTTTCCAACTGAATAAATCATTAATAACGATTATTATACATTATTTAAAAATAATGAATTACATTTGTATAAGATTAAAAAATATCGATTTAGATACGCAGAATTAGATTAGAGAATTAGATAGATTGCATGCTTTAGAAATTCATGCAATAAACATACTACATATGCACTAGGGAAACTTCGTCAAGACATGACGGTCCAAAGGATTGAAGTGATTGTAGAATTTCCTTATGTACAGCTTTCGTTGTGTGATTAAAGTCCTTCGAATTTTCATGTGATTACTTAAATAAACGCAACCAAACATAACCAGTTGAAAATTCTAAGCCTAAACATTCACCTCTCCCAACTTACCCTCCTCTCTTCAGACATATCTCCCGCTCTGGATTACCCCTCACCACCGGTTTGTTCTACATACTTACATACATACATACGGAACTTCTACATTGAATCCATATATCATATGCATAATATACTAACTTTCTAGTTCATTCTGGTTTTCCAGACATTCCTACTGTACTTTTTCATTCAAATATTCGAATCTGATGAGAATTAAAAAAATTCCAAAAAAAACTGTATAGACAAAGACAGGCACTCGTATCGAATTTCGTAAAAATGCTCCACATTAAATACTTTAACACTCGGCTAAGAATTGTTTGTGATATAATTTGTAAGCAAGCGATCTGTGACATAATAAGCAAGTCGAGGGAGGATGTAGTTACGACACGTGACGAAGCGAGTGATGTAAGAAAACATTCGGCCTCGAGCGTATAGAAATGCAACGATTACAAATAACGCTTTTAAAAATGTAAATTAATAATACAATTACCCTATTCGCACGTTACCGCCAGTAAAATCAATCCAGCATCCATCAATGAACGACAACACTCAACAAACATCAACGAAATGTTTTCCAACTTCCTAATGGAATTTAAATCTATGTTTGCACAGCTTATTAACCAGAACAGCATGATTTTAAACATGCTTTCAACCGTCATAAATAAACTAGCATAATGGGCTCTCCAATACACATGGCTCTTTGGAACGCCAACGGCATCTCCAATCACATACCAGAAGTAACAGCATTTCTACACATCCACAAAATCGATATAATGTTAGTTTCAGAAACTCATGCTACTTCGAGATCAGTAATAAAAATACCATACTACACTACATACTTGGCTAATCATCCGGATGGGACAGCCCATCGAGAAGCAGCGGTTATAATTAAAAACTCAATTGCACATTATCCACTCCAATCGTCTACAACTGCAAAAATTCAAGCCTCGAGCATAAAAGTAAAAACTCGTGACTTCAGATTAGTGGTAGCATCAATTTACTGCCCACCGCGGCATTCCATCTCCGTTGAAGAATATCACGACTTCTTTCAATCTCTCGGCAACACGTTTATTGCTGGAGGGGACTGGAACGCCAAAAATAGAACATGGGGATCAAGGTTAATTAACCCTAAAGGAAGAAACCTACTGCAGGTAGCTCGTAACCTCAACCTTAACTTCCTCAGTACCGGAGAATCTACATATTGGCCCAGTGACCCAAACAAGTTACCTGATTTACTTGATTTTGCAGTAGTTACAGGTATAGCAAATACATATCTGAAAGCAGAGTCTAACTTCGACTTATCAACAGACCATTCACCAGTACTTGTAACCGTCAGCACAACAATCATCACCAAGGAAGCTCCTGTAAGATTATACTCCAAACATACAGACTGGGACTCTTTTAGGACACTTCTTGACCAAGAACTCAATCTTGCTATTAGAATTAAAACTGAGCAGGACCTAGACGAGGCAACACATTACTTTACCACTATAATACAGCACGCCGCATGGCAAGCAACTCCTAGTAAACCTAAAAACATGCCTGAGACGAACAATATTCCTCAGTATCTATGTGATCTGATTGTGGAAAAACGCAGAGCAAGGAAACAGTGGCAACGATCCAGGAATAGAGCCGACAAAACCATCTACAACAGACTTACTCACCAATTGCACGAGACTCAAAAAGAAGCACGCAACGAAACATTTAAACACTACATGTCTCAGCTCTCTCCAGACAATTACTCAATATGGAAGGCCACCAACAAATTTAAACGGCCTATTCTAGCAATTCCACCAATCAAAAAAGTGGACGGTAACTGGGCTAGGTCAGATAAGGATAAAGCTGACACATTTGCCGAACATTTAGCAAACGTCTCTGTAACACTTCCAGCCCCAAGAAATGGCGACATCGCGCAAATTGAAGCATTCCTTGATGCACCATGTCAAATGTCTCCCCCACTTAAAGCCTTCTCTCCGGCTGAAGTTCGAAAACAAATCCAGACTATCAACATCCGAAAAGCCCCTGGCTATGACTTAATAGTTGGAGAAATATTACAAAACCTAACCAAGAAAGGTCTAGTCTTCCTTACTACCATCTACAACAGTATTCTGAGATTGTGTCACCTTCCTATTCAGTGGAAGCATGCGCGAGTAGCTATGATTGCAAAGCCTGGAAAACAAACTATCACAACCTTCATCCTATAGACTTATAAGTCTCCTGCCCCTAATGTCAAAGGTTTTCGAAAAATTACTTCTAATAAGAATCAAGGAGACCGTAGACCTAGACTTCCTAATCCCATGTCACCAATTTGGTTTTCGAGAACACCACTCGACAGTGCACCAAGGACACAGAATTGTTAATAAAATCATGGAGAGATTAGAAACCCGAAAAGTAGGTGCAGGAACATTTTTAGATATCAAGCAAGCCTTCGATAAAGTCTGGCATACGGGCTTACTCTATAAACTAAAGATGCACTTCTCTAGCCAGCTTCATCTTGTAATAAAATCCTATTTGAGCGGAAGAACATTCCAAGTAAAAATTAACGATTAAGTATCGAGTTATCAAAACATAACCGCAGGAGTGCCACAGGGCAGCGTGCTGGGGTCACTCCTCTACTTGATTTACACTTCCGACATCCCATCCACTCAGAACACTGTAATAGCATTGTTCGCCGGCGATACAGCGATCTTATCGATAAGTGATTCAGCAGGAACCGCAGCAGCAAATTTACAAAGCCACCTAAATCTATTAGAAAATTGGTCCGAGCGTTGGAGAGTTACAGTTAACAGTGACAAGTCCTCGCAAATAACCTTTACCAATAAACGCGTTCAGTGCCCACAATTAACAATTAATAATACTCCAATACCTATTCAATCAGAAGTAAAACACCTTGGTCTACATTTAGATGAAAAATTAACCTGGCGCAAACACATAAAGACCAAAAGGGACCAATTAAATCTCAAACTTCGGCAAATGGACTGGCTTCTAGGTCGGCGATCACAACTCTCCCTATCCAATAAGGTCCTATTATACAAGATCATATTGAAACCTGTGTGGACATACGGGATTCAGTTATGAGGATGTGCAAAAGCTTCACACACGAAAATACTTCAACGCTTTCAGTCGAAAACTCTTCGCATCATAGCTAACGCCCTTTGGTGCGTTAGATATGATACACTGCATACTGATCTACAAATTCCTTATGTGGCTGATGAAATTCGCAAAATTGCAAGAACATACCACAGTAACCTCCAAGGACATCCCAACCAACTAATAGAGCAACTCGCTGCCCAACCAATAGTCAGAAGGTTAAAAAGACAGTGGCCCCATGATTTAGTTAGAAATTAATATATGTATTACTTTAAGCGGTCTCAGCACTGGCTGAACCGTTGCATGTAAAATTCTTTTCAACCATTTACTTATTACTGTAAAATAAAGTAGATTGTAAATTAGCAATCCAAATTTAAAAAAAAAGGTAAAGAAATAATTAACAAATCGCAAAACTAAGGAGAGCTGGCAAAGCGCTAACGAAAAACCTTTAACTTTGCCTTAACCTTAACATTGCGTAGATCGGCCGAGTAGAACTCGTAACTCGGCTAAGGGCCGGCGAAAGAAGAGTAACAAAAATAAGTTTTGTGTTTTAAATAGTAACAAAGTATTTTAAATTTATGGTTTTAAAAATTTAAAGACTAAAGAAAATGTAATGTCAAAGCTTATAAAAAAGAATTATCAGATCGGTCTTGTAGCACTCATAAAAGAGAACTATGGCGGCATGCAAGTGTTTGTCTATACATCAGACCAATTCGAATACCTATTAAACACTCGATGATTGATTATGGAAGGCTAGACTGTAGGAGCTGCAGCAGCCAAAGCCGCATGCGTTATTTCCTGCACTTAAGAATTAATTTCTTGTAGTATTGTTAAATACTGCAAGCGCAAAAATCACGAATCTGTTAGTGCATATTTCAAAAACAAGACATAAAAATAGTGTTTGCAAATTTCCGGAATAGTATATTACATTACTAGTGTGGAAAGTGAAACTTTTCGTACGCACGAGTGTGAATTGACGCACGAGGCGTAAGCCGAGTGCGGAAATCACACGAGTGCAGAAAAGTTACTTTCCAACGTGTAATGTACAATATTTTTCCTACGACCCCCCAAATTTCAAATGTTTAAAATATTTTGATTTTTTTAAATTTTCAAGAATATAATTTTTGAAGATTTTAAAGCAAAATTTTTATGGTTAGGTTTAACAGAGAAAATCACACTTAAAGCTAATTTTCTTAAGCCATTTATTTTTAGGATATAAAGTTTAATTTTTTAAAAAATTTAGTTTCACAATATGAATAATTATAACGAAATTTCTATCAAAACATTTCCAGAAAAATAAAATTAAGTTATCTTGACAACTTAATTTTATTTTTCTGGAGCTGAATTATGACAATTGTTAAAGTGGATGGGTATTTGTTAACATTTTATTTAATAGATTCTTTTACTAAATATAAATTTCAATTTTAAAAACTCATATATTCATAACTTATTTAAACATAGTATAAAATTAAACCTTGGGTTTAGCAGCAAAATTAATTAAATGAATTACTATTACAATTTATAATATAATAATTTCAGAGGCACATAATTTATTTTTTATTTATATTTAATAATATCTCTATAATTAACAAATATAACTTCAACTAATAACACAATGCCCAGGTATGAAAGAGGTTGCCTAACTAAATTATTTGACATTACTCTTATTTTTCTCCCATTTGGATCGCTGATTTTAATCTTGGCAAAGTTGCTTCAATAATTTTCATGTATTATAGTGAGGTTACGTTAGGTGTAATCTATTAGATATTTCTTTTTGATAGCTAAAATAACTAATTAAACATTAATTAAAGTTATATTTAGAAGAAAAGAATAGATACATAATGGTTAAAATGCTTCTCAAAATTGGATTTAACATTAATGTCATCATTTTAATGTAAACAAAATTCATGGATTTCTAGATATTGCTTAGCGTGACGTATTTTCATAACACACACGTGTGTTATGTTCCTAACATACGCGTGTTATATGACTCACTTTCTTAATATCGGTAGCGTTTGCTATTGTTCACTTTCGTATGGGGTCGTAGGAAAATATATTTTTTGGATACTTTCCATGGAAATATCTCCGGAAACGTTCTCGGTAACTTATTAAAATGGCAAATGTCAAAAAAAGTTAACGAAATTCGCATTTCGCGAAAATCGCGGAAAAATAAGTTTGGGAACCAATTATTAATTAATTAATTAATTTATTTATTTTATTAATTTTTAATTTTCATATTTTTGTTTGAACTAAAAATTAAAAATGAAAAAACGATATACAACGTTTAAAAATGAGGTGAAACGCGTTCATTAATTCAAGGTTAAGGCGGAAATTTATTAGAGCGGAAATTTATTAGATCGGAAATTTATCAATGTTTCCTTTTTGAAAATATTTTCTCAGGAAATATTTGAAATATTTGCCAACACTACATAAAAACGATAAAAACTCAAACTTTGGTGTTAATAACTACATATATTTCCTACTGTTTTAAGATTTTTATATTTTTTTGAATATTATAAAATAATATAACCATTGAATGACTAAAATATCAAGGTGAAAAATTAAGATAATGCGATAGTAGCCGCTGCACATATCGAATATTAGTGATGGAAGTGGTATATTTATAGAAGTACGAGTTCGTTCCAGAAGTTGCGCGATGGATTTTGAGATGTCGCCCCAAGTGAATGTCGGATCAAGGTCCGTAAATGTATAAGCAAGCTTAGAAATATAGGTCGTCGTAATGCCGCCATTTTCGCGCTAGGTAACAGTTGCTATACGGCTGCTATTGAAGCTGACATGATTGTCATATGAGATATGCAAAGAAGTCAAGTTGTCGATTATTCCTGCTTCCTGTTAATCACCATGTGCCGCCATTTTCGCGCAAGCTACATAGTGGAAGTGTATGAGATGACCTATCTTTATAAGCCTGCCTAGACATCTATGGACTTTGATGTCGAATTTCAAGCTTCTTGAATTAGTCATTTTACATTTTTTTAATTTAAAAATATAAAAATTAAAAAAATATTAAAATGAAGTAGAACTCAAACGAACTAGAACAAAAATAAGCCGTGTGTTTTAAATATATAGATAATGATGTATTAATGTAATAAAAGAAAAATGACCAAATCTACCACGTTTTCATTCTTTTGTATGAATATTATATTTTTATTATGGAATAATTATTTAAAAGCCAGAACTGTACGTTTTAAACTTTGGGTAACGAGTCCACCAAATTACATTAAGATATTTGAAAAATTACTTACGTTAGTCGAAAAATAATTTAAATCAACTGTTTTTGATTTTCTGTACAGCTATAATAACCAGTTTGCAAATAGATTAACATGTTTTCATTTCTCAGCAAGATTTTCACTAAACACAGTTTAATCCTTTTTTTACAATTATTCATATATACATCAAATACAATGTTGTTATTCAAATAAAATGTTAAGATGTTTACTGGGTTAAAAAAATTTATTTGTATTAAAACCTAAGATATGATTTCTAAGAAATAAAAACCGAACGTTTTAAAAGCTGGATAAATCGTTTCTTCAACTTGACAAAAACTTTGTTAATTTAAAAATTTTATTTTCAAAGTGATGAAATAGTAAATCCAGTAAATTTTATTTTGTTTATTTGTATTTTTCTTTAAATTCATTATTAATCTTAGAAAATATTTTTATTATATTTAATTATCGATTTTAAAAATATTACCAAGATAAGCACAATATTTGCTTAAAAGCAGAAAAAGTATTATGTTTTTATTTTTGGCAAAGATCTAAGATTCTGATCTAAAATTTAAAAACCATAAATCTTAGAAAATGTATTAAAAATTTGAAAGTACAAGTTTAGTCTATGAAAATGTTAACGAGTAGGGAACAAATATTAAGATTATACTGTGAAAATATAAGTAAGAGGTTAGAAAAGTTCCAAATTAAATAACGACTTGAAGAATTATATTGAGATGGCTTATTTACCTACAGATGCCATCGGGCAACATAAAGTAAAATGCCCATTCAATAAATATGATCATTCCATTTGTCAGTTTCAACTGGTAACACCAGTCAATAAAACTTGTCAATTATACTGTCGTCATCAAAATCATTCTAGTCAAAGCAATTTTAATCATATTCAGCTAAGAAAAATGAAGAAACTGATCGATCTCTTTCTTCATTTTAAAATATATCCCGTTTCGTCGATCATAGTAAATAAACAAATATCTGATAGTAAATAAACTCCAGAGGCTAGAAAAGATGAAAAACCTTTAGTTAGTTAGTCAATGTTGTGTTAACTGTATGATCAGTTAAATTGTCTTTTAAGCAAACCTTGCCTACTCCGGGTTAATGATACATGCTATTGTGAGACATTAATAACGTAAAGGCCAGATGAGATGAAGACATTCGTTGTTTGGGGTATAGAAATCAATTTTCCATACAGATTCATTACTAAGCAGTTTTCTTAATCAAAATCGATGGTTACTACTCATGCAGGACTTTTGGAATTTGTCCACCAAATCTAAAAATTCTGATGATTAGTGTCAATTTTCAAATAGAAATAGATGATAGAAACAAATTTGTCGTCGCTATATTGCGACTACCTCGCAATATAGGTTAGAGGTTAGATATTCGGTTAGAGAACTCTAATGCCCCTATACGTCATTTAAAACTATGTATGTCCGTTATTCACGAGCCGACTTTTCGCATTTATTACATATGCTATATATTTGCGTTCGTTATGGGCCAATAAAAATGCGTTTTTCTCTGTTGTATTTAATTTGGTTTGTTATTCACTTACGACACGTGGAGGAGCGATATGAGTAGTTATAGAGATTTTATAACACATGACTGTGAAACAAAGCTTTTAACAAAAACAAAGCCCCGCAATTGGGCTGCAGTGAAACAAACGTTATTTTCCCAGACGAAATTACAGTTAAAAATTTCAAAATATTTATACTTACGTTACGGTAATGCTCAAAATTGCCATAGCTTGAGATCTTATCTTTACAAATTTAATTTTCAGGTCGTAGGTATTGTTTCCAATAGCTTCAGATTGTAAAAGAATAGATAAAGGTTGAGGACACAAGAAAATGCATATATTTGGGCGCCATCTGATTATGAAGTTGGATGATGGTAATTAGAATAATGACCTGATACCATTAACGAGAAACTGGAGTCAGATCTGATAAATTTAATTCAACTTGTTAGTCATATTCGGTGATGTGAAAGTTGGATAAAATATAAATAAAGACTTTCATAATTATATGGGTCAATATTATTCAGTCTAATTAAGTTTAAAAATTATGTTTATTCATGAACCAAAAAATTAGAAAAGATAACAACTAGTCAAAAAAAATCATTAAGTAAAGTCACAATACCCTGCATAAGAGCTGTTATCAAATGGGAACGTTTTCATACAACAAAATAACAAAAATAATCGCAGAATACCAACGTATTTTTAAGTCAAGAAAAAACACACAATAATACGCAGGACTGCACTAACGGTTTTTATCATTTATGCAATTAAAATTGCATTTTTTGGAAGTTCAAAAAAATGAACCGTTACAACTGGGGTCACATCGTACTCAAGATCTGAACTAGAGGCGGGGGCAACACATATTATTTTCGAGGAAGGGGACAAAGTGAAACACGACGATTTTAACAGAAAAAGAAGTTGCTCCAAGAATTATTTCTCACTTTTTAAATTTCCAAGAATTCATTTTAATATTTGAGGACCATGAATGAAGGTTAGTAAGTAAAACTTGGGTTAAATTCTTTCAATAGAAAACAACTATAAAATAGTTACAAGAATTATTTCATCCTTTTTAAATTTCCACGAATACATTTTAATATTTGAGGGCAACGAATAAAGTTTTGTAAACAAAAATGTGGGTATAAATTCTTTCAAAACAATACTACTACTATAAAATAGTTAAACCATTTATAGACAAAGAAATTGTTCCAAGAATTATTTCACCCTTTCCACGAATTCATTTTAATATTCAAGATAATGGATAAAGGTTTTTAAATAAACATATAGGTATAAATTCTTTCGATACAATACTACTACTCAAAGGCGAACCCAGGATCTCAACTAGATGGGGGGGGTGGGACAAAGTGGCACACGACGATTTCTTACAAAATAAAACTCAAAACTATTACAAAACTGTTTTCATTAGTTACTAGAAAATGCGTACTAATCCGCATCCCGCCCCGCCACGCCACACACACGAATCAATTTGAAGAAGACTTTATACTCTTTTTCTTCTAGGGGGGGCAGCTATTTCTACTGACTGGAATTAGGATGATCCGGGAGCTATTTATCAATGATCGAACTAAGCTGCTCTCAATAAAAGTGCGATTTAAATAATTAAACAATTACGACTCAGTAATTTATTATAATTTGTCTAAAAGTTAAAATTGATGCGTAGTAAAAATATGTACAAATACAAAACTTTTTGCTGAATAAACAACCCGCAAGTTAGAGCAAAATAAATGATTTTTCATCTTCGCCAACTTCAGTCTTTCAAGGTGCTATGCATTGAATCCTAAAGAAAGGAATCTGAGAAATCCTGAAAAAGAAACCCATATATTCTTAACCCGTCCTTTCTTAAGTGTGCTCACCTTAGAATCGTATAACAAAATCTCAGAAAGCTGTTTCAAAGAAATGGAGCAACATTATAAACCTTAGCGATCGATAATATTGCATTAGCCTTTTATAAATCTCATTCACATTTTACAAGGGAGCTTTTCATACTTTATTTTTATAACTTCTTGGTGAGATCGAGGTGAAACGTGAGTAAAGTGTAAAAATCCTTGCATAACCCTCTTCGTGTCATTGTAAAAATTTAATCAGTCATCCATATTTAACTCTTTAATAACATCAATCCTATTACGTAATGCTAAAGCGCCTACGTGTTGAGCTGGGGCCTGCAAATTACACACTGCGGTTTTTCTTGTGTAGAGCTTTGATATTCTTCAATACAAAGCCCTTTTAAGTTACTTTCTTTGTGAAACTAATAAATCAAACGATGAAGCTATTTTTAAAGGGCTGTATTCCAGAAGGCTCGTCTCTTTCTGGACTTTTAGCTCGTAGGCTAATTAAACGTGTTAATTCTAGGTTATAATTTTTGATAAAATGAAAGCTTTCCGCTTGATGTTTGCTATTATGTACCTGCAGCTCGAATTTTTTAAATTTTGCTTTGTTTATTTATAAGAATCGTTAATCTATCTGTTCTGTGGCCGCACCTCAACACAGAGGCTAATGGTAAAATAAAGCTACATAGTATAAAAGCTTTTAAAATAACCGAGAGAGTCCAGAAAACATATTTTTC
Organism: Agrypnus murinus; assembly: GCA_929113105.1. NCBI lineage: Eukaryota > Metazoa > Arthropoda > Insecta > Coleoptera > Elateridae > Agrypnus > Agrypnus murinus. The sequence continues at coordinate 17,594,401 of OV816028.1, read as the reverse complement.
ACTGGCAAATAAACATCATGTCTGTTTACAATTCTAAAATACAACATACTAAAATACAAGATAATTGAAGGTGGGTTTACCTAGTGTATTACTTTAAGGGAAAATGCGGTGACCGATATGGCCATCAGATGAGTTTGTGCTATAGGAACCTTTTTTACAAGATTCTATGTAATATTTAAAGCTAGTTTGTACTGGAGCCTTCCAAAGAAATGTAAGTTGAAACAGAAGCCTTGTGCCTTGTTAGTCTATGTCGTTCTTACTGGAAGATCTGATTTTATAACTTTCTTATACTTTTAAACTTATTACTTAATAAGATTAGACATTAAATTATTTAATTCTGGTTTGAAACCGTTGATAAGTACTCTGAGTCCGTATTTCAAGCCTGCTTTGTCATGTTCAGAAACTGTCAAAAAAGAAGTTGTAACTTCAATTGAGAAGTCAATTTATTGACAGCTACTTGTAATTCAATATGTCTGACCAAAACAACTCGAGTGCTTAACACCAAGACCCCTAAATGTAAAGCAAGCTTAGAAAGATAGGTCATCTCATATAATAGAATAGAGATATGATTGCGTGCAGTTTAAAACAGCTGCAAGTGTTGCAATGGGACATATATCTATTGCACTTTGACTTAACGCTAAATCCGCTAAAATCTTTATCTAACCAATGCATTTCTGTTTGAAACCAATGGTTCTTTGTCAAAACATACGTAATTTATAGCTATATAACAATTAAATATATGGAGTAAGAAAACAACGCAACATTTTTTTGGCGGCCAGTTATCCCCGCTGCCGATTGTCCCAGTGACTATTCGTCTCGGCGGCTAGTTGTCCCGATGGTCAGTTGTCCATAACGTTGTTACAACGAATTATGCTCTATCGTATTCTTTTTATACAAAAAGCCATATGCGTTGTACCACCTTCTAACTGTTTAAATCAGTGGTTCTCAAACTTTTAAACTCAACGATTCCTTGACATGAAAGACTGAATGGTAAGTGTGATGGTGGTGATTACTACTACCTACAAGCCCTTGTTTTGAGAAAATCACTAGATTCGCAGTTCGAATGCGCAGTCTTACCATTACTTTCCACCGGTCGGCCATTCTGTCTATCCCGTCCTACAAACGTTATGTCGAGTAGAGAAATAATTTTTAAACATGGCTGCCGCCTAATTGATTAATTTGCTACATAAATAAGATAAATAAATCTTAATGGTATATATCTTCTAAAAGATATTGGCAACAAAGCTGAAGTTGAGCTCGAAAAAATGAGTACGCAGCAAATTCAAAAAGGAGTAAGGTAAAGGTGTATTCCTTCACCTCATTTATTCAACCTATGCCAGATCGAATTCCCAAAATGGCACCGGGAGGAACTAATTTAGTTGTAAAGATCAACAACATACTTGCTAAAGTTGCAGATGATACAGTTATTATCTGTGACAACAAAGAAGGTTTTTAACAATTCTGTAACGGCAGTTTAAGTCAACTGGTAACAACAATAAAATGCAAACAAATCGTCTATTTACATCATATTCGACGAGGATGAAAGTATGGATTGGTCCAATTAATTATAAAGAACAAATGCGCAGGTCAACGCGAAGGTAAGTAGAACCAAATCTCGTGGCTTAAAACGGAAAATTGTTGAAGAACCATTTAAATTAACGGAAGATCTAGAAAAAGAAATCCTCTTGAGCAATCAGCAACATAAGGGAGACCGGACAGGGAACGTGTAGAGGAAATAGCTTAATTAATTTATTTCATATTAATTGGAGAAGAGAGTATTAAAAGAGAAAGTGTTTAAGAATGATTTGATTAGTTATAACATATAATTTTTGGGTCTCACTGACCACACTTTGGGAATCACTGCTCTAGATATTTAACGTAAAAAGTTAAAATCTTAAAACACGGCAATGTTTGTGGTTCCTATGATCTAGAAAGAGGATCCCAGTAAGCAATATATATGCAAGTCTTATCTCGCCGGAAACCCATAAGCTAGTTAGATTTTTCAACTAATATAAATATGTTGAACACATTATGAAACTGCACTGACTCAGTAACTATTTCAAAAGTCAAAGATTTTGCGATAAATCTGTTCGATTCGAAATTTCTTAATCATTATTTGTTTGTAATTAATTTCGAGACGTACATGTTAGTAAAGCATAAAACCACTATGTCAACGAAGTGACTGCAATATAACACAAGCGGGCACTTGAAAATAGTTGGTTTGGAGTAAAACATAGCCCTTGCCGCAAAAACATAAAGTGAAAAGGGGTCTATTTAAAATAAACAAGGTGAATTAAAGATATTGTCAGTGGCGCGGCAAGTTTTATATAACAGCTTTCGTATTTGTAAATTATATGTCCTATAACTTGTAGCGACGGCGCTTATGAAAGATGAGCTAATCAAGGGTTTTTCAGGCGAGGTCACCTCAAATGCACGTCTCTAGCTAATTATGTTGTCAAATATATTAACATTTTATTATCTACACAACACTTTACCAACTAACACAAAGAAGTCACTGATTACCTATTCTCTTTCAGTATACATCATTTTAGTATATGTATTATCCAATTTACAATTCCACTCAGAAACGGAATATGTATGCAGATATAAGTCTTTTATATCTTGTTAAATTTCAGCACGTATTACCATAGAACGATATAGTACATAGGTACGCATAAACTCCTTGTAATCAATTAATCAAATAGCAGCACTATGGATCAAAAGGAGGAAGGATTTATTTTCGAAACAGCCTATTCAACAGGGCCTGATTAGCTGCTAAACATCTTTAGATCAACAAAAGAGCTTTCTTCAGAAAATCTGCATTTACTTACTCGGAAGTTGAGCTAAAATTATTTTTCAGTCTTAATATTAATATTAGCTTAGCATAGTTTCGGTCCTTGGAGTATACATAATGTTTGCGGTGACATCTTTTCATCTATATTAAGCTTCTTGTGTAACGTTCGAGAGTTAGAATCTCTTCCAGTTCACTGAGAGAGTGTTTCTTGTAAGTTTCGTTACGTCATCACTTTCGTCAAACAAATAATACTACGAGAGGGAGAATTCAGGTCATATATTATTAACACTTCCACTATCATACTCACTTAAATCAATTACCACAGACCTAATCCTGAAAGCTCTACTGGTAATTCTAATCAACGATTCTAAAAGTTTTTAGTAGATAAAGCTATTTATTTTATGGGTTTAAGGGTTCTTTCTAGGATTTCATTTTGAAAGCTAACTTAGCATAGCTCCTGATTAAGTAACGTCATTAAAATAAAAGAACTCTAGAAGAAAGACAGTCTTTTATATTATGGAAAAGGTTAGTCCGTTAGTCTTTTCGCAAACCCCTTTTGTTAATAAGATTTATGATTTATTTGGAGAGTCTTCCAGAGAATAGAGAAGAATATAACATGAAATTTATCGACTCTTGGTATGCTACAAATTTCCTCGTCCCTTCTATCTACTAGTATTAATTTACTTTTCTAATTTTTTACGTTTTCAGAAAAGTGCTTTTCCCATCAGATTGATTAATCAACAGAAAAAAGAACACGTCAGTTTTAACTCCTTTTGCTCTCAATTCAACCTATTGTTGCAGAAGTAAAATTTCATCGTCGTGAGGGTTAGTCTGTGTGAACTCCTTTTATCGAATGAAGAATTCTGTCAGCTACACTCTATACTTCACTACTTGTGAATTCCGAGGACATTATCATTCGTTTGAGCGATTGTGGGTAGGTAATTTGATCCATTCAAAACAGATTCTGTTGTTGTCGTATCAGAATGGAAGAATCAATAAATACCTATTTACTTTCACTAAATGATTTTCTACGCACAATTAGGATGAGTCGAGTTCAAAAATCAATCAGACTATTCCCTATCCTAATTGAATATCTATAAAAAAGTCCTGTTTTTAAAAAGGAAAGTGGATGCCAACATAATTAACTTAGAAAAAATTAGTTGTAAGGAATATGAAGCTAGCCAGCCATAAATCCTGAATTTAAGAAAGGTTCAACGATTAAACAATATTTCTTGCTGCACTTTTAAGGATAAACGCTATCATCATCAGTAGCGCTTTAGATTTATCCTTTACATTTTACTTTTATCTTTTAGGTCTAAATAACCACATATCTTTTTTGTTTGACGAGTAACTGTGGTAGAAAACATTCCTACAGACTCTTGACAGTCATCGATTCTAATTTAGCCGAAAACTTACACGTCTAGTAAAAATTGTAGCCCAAGAGCCAGCAACGTATTTCGAGTTGTCATTTCAACAGTCGTGAAGATTTAGGTACTAAATCTTATATACCTGCTGAACACTAAAAGTCGATTCTGGCAGCCCCCTGCGGCCGGGTTATACTACCCCAAAATTACTAAGAGGATGAGAAATAAGACTCAATTTATTTAAAGTAACAGTCATGAAATTTTAGGAGGTTACTTTCGATAGTATTTTTTATTTATAAAAATTATTGCCACAACATTTCCACCCCTACTAAATGTTGCCAGAACGCTGTAAATGATGATTTAAAAAAGTGCCATTTTTGTTATTTTAAAAGTCTTGAAATTTTCACAAAATAAAAATATATGTAGGATAGGTAATATAAGAAGTCAAAACAAAACTACTATCTGCCAGAACGAAAAGCATTCCCATGAGAGTGGGAGCGAGACAGTTATATACAATAAATTTTGTATATCTAGCCTGTTTTACTCTCCATATACGTTCTCTCTCTAACCCGCAGGTCGCTATAACTGTCTCGCTCGCATTAATATGGGAACGTTTTTCGTTCTGGCAGACAGTTGGCGAAGAAATTTTGTTCTGGCTGCTTATATTACCTATCCTACATATATTATATTTATTCTGTGAAAATTTCAAGACTTTGAAAATAACAAAAATGGCACTTTTTTAAATCAACATTTACAGCATTCTGGCAACATTTAGGAGGGGAGAAATTTCCTGGCAATATTTTTTATACATAAAGAATACTATCGAAAGTAACCTTCTGAAATTTCATGACTGTTACTTTAAATAAATTCAATCTTATTTCTCACCCTCTTAGAAAATTTGGGGTGGTATAGCCCGGCCGCAGGAGGCTGCCAGAATCGACTTTTAGTGTTCAGCAGATATATAAGATTTAGTACCAAAGTTTTCACGACTGTTGAAATGACAACTCGAAATACGTAGCTGGCTCTCCCTTTATTGGTACAGGGCCTACGACTTTTTCTTATTCAAGGTACATAACTTTCGCTGGTACATACAATGGGTAAATGGCTGATATATTTGAAAATAATATAATTTAATTGAAAACTAATATACTGTGTCTGTACCACTAGTCATTGCAATGGTAAATATAGTTAATGCTATGCTACTTACATATATCTTAAATTACAAATCAGTGCGTCACTGCTGACGTTATGCTCACGTTATGCTGAGGGTGAACGGTCAAACAGTCGTTGGAGATGTCGGACTTCATTACTAGTATCCGAGACTAGCCCGAAGATAGAGGGAGGGCAGTCGTTAGAGGTGTCGGGAAGCACCAAGATTCGAGACTAGCTTAAGGGCAGACCACACGGCGTTCACCCTTAGAACTGGTCGTTGCCTACACCCTCCCAGGCTTGTCTGGGCAACGGATGACGCGGTCAGAATTAAATGTGTGGTAGAGTTATGCCGAGGTGTTGCGTTTACGTTTCACCGGAGTGTTTCTTGACGATGACCCTAAAACGTTGCGGACTTATGGAGCTAAGTATACCGCTGTCTGGCCTAGACGAATGGAGGAGATTCAAGTGAGGTTTATCTCGGTTAGGGAGTTCGCTAGCTAACCCATGAGAAACTCCATGCCACCTGGTAGCGTTCCGGAGGTGACAGTACGGGGTCTGGCATATGCTGTCAGTTCCAGCGTCGGATTCCCAGAAATCGTCTTGATACCTACACTTAAAGGACGTTGATGCGAAGATACATAGACTCTTACGTTCAAGACAACTTCACCTTAACGGGTACACACCGAACCGCTGCTTTAAAAAGGCCCTTAAAGTAGCCTCGAAACGAAGCTCTGTCGAGGGCGCACCAGGCCTATAACTGGGAGATCGGGGTGGCGAACCTATTTAAAAACCAAGTCGCGCCACATTTTAGGTAGAATTCAATCGGGCAGTGGCCCCAAACTCTGGCCGGGGAAGAACTTATGAAGGTATGAAAGAGGACTGGAGGATTCCTTCTATTAACTGAGCTAAGTTGGGGGAATAGTCCTATTGCTGGACTAGGTACTTAGCCCGGTATGAAAGAGGACGGGAGGGTGCCGGCGGGTGAGCACGTGTTAAGTCAATCGCTCCGGTACTAACCTGGATAGCTAGTAGAGGGTGGATAGGCAACCTCGCTCCGACCATTGAGCAACTGGGAGCAATTGCTCATGTATCAAAATATCAAACGTCAGAATACCGGCCGATCAATAGACATAAGGTTATAATATGGTAGTAATACCAATAATAATAAAATTATCGATAATTAAATACTGTCCAATATTAATACAGACCCCTTGAAATAGCAATAACGAAAATACCAACAGACTAAATACGACAGCTAAAAAACTTTTCTACTCTAGGGCAGATCAAATAAATACAGCCAATTGGTATCGATCACTAAATCGGCATTCAAACCAATCAAGGATCCAAAGCAAAACAAAGCCACATTTAACACAGTATACAGCGACAATTATCGAATATTGAAATATCAACATTTAAACATGTTAAAAAAGTTAAGAACTAAAATCCCGATCAATGTTAGTACAAATACCAACCAACCATCACAATACGAACAGATAAAATACTGACAACTAAAGTACTTTCTGTCAAAAAAACAGGCAATTAAAAATTAATCCCAATCATAGTACAGATACTGAATGAATGAAAATAGGTATAATCAAAATATAAACAATCAAGCAGACACGGTCACAATATCAATTATTAAAATATTTAAAGTCAATTGCCGATAATAAATATATCGAAACCTAAAAATACTGTACATTAAGACACACACAAGTCGGAACAACAAAATATAAAATATTTAGACAGACAAATACAAACAACCAAAGTAATTGAGTCATGGAAATATCGACCTATCATAAAATCGATAATCAAAACACCGGCGTTCAGAATACCATCAGTTAAAGTATTAACCACTCTTTCTAGATGTTAAAACATGCTAGAGATTAAAACATAAGATACCTAAATAGTATATTACGTTATAAGTCCGGTAAACCCAAGTTTACAGTAGCGAGTTGAAAACGTTTCGGGACGAGGCGACGAAGGAGCCGAGTCTCGAATGTTGAAACGAGCTACTGTAATGGTTTACCGGAAGTATGACGTAAGGCGTTTTATTTCATACTGCCTCACATTGTTCATTTTTAAAAAAAATGCATTTAAAATTTTCAGTCCGGTAAAATTTTTTACCGGACTCAAATTAGATTTTCAGTCCGGTAAAATTTTTTACCGGACTCAAATTGGATTTTCAGTCCGGTAAAATTTTTTACCGGCCTTGTAACGTAATAAGTCATTTACCGGACTCAAATTAAGCCGGTAAATACCCTTTTACCGGACAGTATGAAATAAAATATAAAACAATCGTAAAGTCGACACTGTAATGTAAACATTGCCGATACTTACAGTGTCGACAATTAGATTCTAAATATCAAATTGTCAAAATACCCTCCGATATCAAGACAAACACGGTCGTCAACCAACAATCAAAATACAGACAGTCGAAATATTAAATTTGTAAGTATAGAAAAGCATCTACCATCAGAAAACTGAAACAATTCTAACATAAAAACTACAGTCAAAATAGTAGAAGGTCAAAATAGCAAAGAATCAAAATTTAACGACCAATGTTAAGATCCCGAAACAGATTAACAGATACCTACCTTAAAATAACTACAATAAAAATAATTTATTATATACTCGTAAATATATCGATCAAACATACGACAGAATGGTCACAACATCAACAATTAAACTGTTAAAAGGCGTATCCAGGATCTGAACTAGAAGAGGATAAACTCATATTAGTTTCGAGGAAGGGGACAAAGTGAAATACGACGATTTCTTACAAAATAAACTCAAAACTATTGCAAAACTGTTTTTATTAGTCACTAAAAATTGCGTGATTCGCATCCCGCCATTTATTTTTCTTCTAAGGGGGTGGCAGTTGCCCCACTGCCTCTCGCTGGGTGCATCCTTGCTGCTACTACAAAATCGTTAAACCTTTTAACAGAAGAATAAATTGTTCCAAGAATTAAATTTTCCACGAATTCATTTTAATATTCGAGAACAACGAATGACGGTTAATAAGTAAAAATGTGGGTTAAATTCTTTCAATAGAATATTACTATAAAGTTAAAAGAAGTAGGTATTTCGCCGTTTTTAGTATTTGCTAAATACGCCACTGATACCAATACCAAAATAAAATGTCAATACCAATATAGAATATAATGTGGACAATCAAATCATCGACACAATTGAAGTATCGAAATTATCGACCAATTATAAAACAGGACATATTGGCTACAATTAAAAAATCGACAGATTATTAAAATATCAATAATTAACAGAAAGCGGCAATTGTAATTAGACTGATCTTTAAAATCTTTAAAAACTTTATTTCCTGAGTTATGTCTTCACTTCTTTTGGTTAAAATCGACTTAAGTGCTTTGCAGGACATGTACTTTACCATAAACAACCACTACGGTCCTCTCCATCCGCAGCGAAGAGCGCAGAAAATTTAGGATAATTCTGAAAACTTTAGAAGTGTGTATGCATTTCCAGCGCGCGGTTCAAAACCTAAAATTTTTCATGAGGCATGAACAGTAATTGAAGGGGCGGTATAAATGAGGTTCCTACCTACATTGAGGTCTAACTATATTGTATGTACGTTCAAAGACACACGTAGCGTTAAGGAATAACAGTCGCAGGACTATTAACATACGTGTTTTCCACACGATAGGGGTACACACGAGGAGTCTTTTTCGTAACACAATGTGTAATTTCTTCGTCGGGAAAATTTAGTTATCTCCACGAAACAAGACAAAACAAAGTATGATTTTTAATGAGTTTTCTAAAGCCTCAATCACCCCACTTAATAAGCATCACACCATTACATTCGCTAATACCATGCACTTGGCGAACTAGGGCAAACTTTTGTAGAGAATCTATTTCTCGGAAAATTATAATCTACAGCAGTCAAGAGTAGGACAAATAGTATACTGCTTCGTATGTAAAAAGCCTTCATTACTTTCGAATAATATTAAAACATTTATGTAGTAATATATAGAATATAGAAACCAGAACAAAGGTGACTTGACAACGTTTGGTAGTACAAGAACCCCGCACACAATTCACAGGTATTTAGTTATAGGCCAGCAACACTCACGAGCTCAAAAACAGTATGAGAGTAGCCTAAAGTCATGAATTGCAAGAACATTTCCATAAATCACAGCACTCTAGGCTCGATTTCTGCTTCCTGCAACAGCAACTGCAGGGGCAAGTAGTACTTGCCCCGTGCTACGTGCAAGTAGTACTTGTACGTTACATCGTGCAACAAAGAAATAGGCCTCAAACACAACAGGTTTTGTTGTCTACACTGGTTACCAACTATCTTCACCTAGTCCAGCCCAAGCACTGCGCTGTGGGAGGTACTGTATGAAAGTGGGGATCTGACTCTGACTGACTGACTATTAAATCCAGTTGAAGACTGCTACATCCAAAAGGTGATCCGCAAGACTTTGCTCTAAAAGTAGCCAATGACATATCATAAATAATCTTAAATTACTGACCATCATAATCCGAAAGTACTTGCGGGCTGTATATAGTTATGAGAAACATTTTCAATTCAGCTGCATCGGAGTCAACGTACCCGCTCATAATTTGCAACAGGACCACAATTGATGCACAGAAATTCTCTATACCATAAAATAATTAATCATGCATCAATATTGCTGTGTATTCATCGCGGCTCCTTTACTGTACGTTCCTGGCAGGCGGTTTGCACAGGCTTGGTTTGTTGACGCTTGTTGAAAGGGAGCCCACTTTCTCATCACTCTTTTTCTCATGGCATCTTTTTTTATTAAGTGTATGCCAATGTTTACCTTATATGGTTAGTCAAACAAAACCAAACATATCGCTCATTAACTCTACAAAAAATTTAAGTCGTTTCTGACTGAGGAAGTAAAAAAAAACTTGGAAAATAAGATTTTCCAAAAATTGCACCTAGTGCAGAAGGTCCCACAGAGGCACCACTTTTGAAAAGTTACATAGTGTTTGTAACGACAATTTATTGATCTTTTAGAGAGCTCTAGCTATTCTATCTTAGAAAAAAATTCTTAGGTTTAATATGGCTACAGGATATATCGCATCATCGTGGAGAATCCCAAAGATTACTTTCAGTCACACGGTGAAAAAAAATGGACTTCACTACTACCGTTCATTTCTTAAGCTTTAGAAATGATAGTAGATTGGCATCTGTTCGAACAGGTATTAAGCTATTAGGTATCCTCTTTATCAGAATCGACGTGTATGCAGGGGTAATGAAATTCGTTAGAGACAAGACTCCATGCCTTTGTGCAAAGATAGAAAGAAGTTCCACTTTTCCATTTGCAGGCGGTAAAAAATACGAATAACAACCCCCAAATAATACAGAATTTTACAGTATGCAATGCTGGTCTTCTGTATCTTAAGGGTTGGCTAGCATTGGTATCAGTTTGTCTAAGAATAACCAAAATAACTAAGTCCAAGTAAGGAATGCGTGAATTGTTAAAAAAAGCTAACTGAAACAGAAGATTACTTGAGGTTGTTGCAAAGGAAGCATTCTCGCAACCCTGGCCAGGAAAGAGTAGGAGCAGAAATAGGTACAACGGCAGAAATACAAAACAGCATCAGATTCTATTTAATTATACACAATGTTATCTTAACTACGTATTACCTCTCTAACCTCTCTACCCACGCATTTAACTAGAACTTATTTAAATGTTCGCATGGAAAGTTCAGTCCATTAAAACTTATAGGTCACGTGTGAGGGTAAAATTCTCTACATGATGCTGATAACGAAACGCTTTATATGTACTTTAGAACTCCAACTAATTTTAGATATATCTCCCGAATCAAAATATAATTATAAAGCTAATAATAGCTGCACGGGAAGCAGATTCCACGAATAACTAACAAACTTACTCTAAAACTAAATTATATTAAGCTTACATAATGTAAATCAGGTTCAATTTAAAAATTGATTCCGAAAATAAATGTGGCGTTGCGGCGGATGATGTCGAGATTTATTATACAAAACATCACTTACCTCAGAAGACGTAAGGTAGCACAATTTGGAATCGGCACTTTCTATGGAAGCCTGTTGAACGATACCGTATCTGGATTCACGATCGCTCATGTAATCAGACCGCAAACTATCTTGTCTGTCGAATAAACCCCTGGAAAAAGGGAAAACAATACTTTGTAAACATTTTTCAATTTAAAAATGTGATTTGAAATGGAAGCCCCACAGAATTGATTTTATATATACTTTTACAGTCTGTTTGTTTCAACATAAATCATCCCACCTACGAAATACTGTTGCGTAATGTTTTAGAAGAATAAATTGGGAAATTATTTAATGATTTTTAACTAAAAATGTACATTTGTAGCTTACTTCAATAGAATTTTATAAACTACACCAACTTGAAGGTAATTATGATTGAGAATGAAGGTTAAAAGCTTTTTAACAGATTTACCATAATTATCCTTCTCTATGTTTCTTATACTCATACATTTTTACTTATTTATTATGCAAAAATCTTTGAAAATAAACCTGATATGATTAAAGAAAGATTTTTGCAATGACCCATAGAACGATTGTTAGTACGATTACGTACTGTGAACATCAATTGAACGTAACTGATAGGGTTATTTTAAAGCCTTTCAAGACATTATTATCAGCTAGTTGATACGCCTGCTGCAGTATAAGCCGTTAATGCCCGTTAAGCGCTGTAAATTAGTTGAAAAGATTTATCTCCTATGAACACGATTCTTATAGAAACGGAATACACTAAAAAGAAACCACAAAGATCGTTGAGCACCGTTCACCATACGCGACTACATTAGATAATTAAGATGCCTATAAAGTCATTTACGGTCCTCTATCTCAAATCAGAAGTAGCCTTTAAAGGTGAACTCGTTAGAGTCGTTAGAGGTGTCGGGGAGCACTAGGATCCGAGACTATCTTGTGGGCAGACCACACGGCGTTCATCCTTATGACTGGTTGTTTTCTACCCAATTCCAGGCCTGTCTGGATAACGGATGACGCAATCAGAAGGAAATGTGTGGTAGAGTTACACGCAAATGTTTCTCTATGACTCTACATAAAACGTTGCAGAGGAGCTCGTAGAGCTCCAAGCTAACAAGAGGGTCCAGTGAGGGAGGTTAGATTCTTACCTGACGTCAGGGTCTTTTATGGAGCTAACTATCCCGCTGTGTGACCTAGACGAATGGAGGAGAAACTAGTGAAGTTTATCTCCGCCAGGGAGTACGCTCGTTTACCTATGAGAAACTGCATGCCACCAGGTAGCGTTTCGGAGATGACAGTACGGGAGTCCGGCTTTGGCTGTGCAGTTCCAGTCGTCGGATTCCCAGAAATCGTCTAGGGACCTACGCTTAAGGAGCGTTGATGCGAAGATAGTCCAAAGAAGAAGTCCAAGACAACTTCATCCTAACGGGTACACACTGATGGGATGCTACTTTGATGGACCCTATAAAGTAGCCTCGGCACAGAGCTCTGTCAAGGGCACACCAGGTCTATAACTAGGAGAGCGGGGTGGCAAAACCGCTTAAAAACCAAGTGCCGCCACATCTGAGGTTGTATTCGATCGGGCAGTGGCCGAAACTAAGGCTTGGTGAAAGAACCCTGTAGAGGGTTCCGATGTACCTAACCTAGGTTAGGGAATAGTCCTAATGCTGGACGAGGTACTTGACCCCGTATGAAAGAGGACGGGAGGGTACCGGCGGGTGAGCACATATTAAGTTAATCGCTCCGGCACTAACCTGGAGAGCTAATAGGGGGTGGATAGGCAACCTCGCTCCTACGAGTGAGTAACTGGGAGCATATGCATGCTGATCGAGCGTATTTCAATTACTTCCTCTTGGAAGGAACGTGGAGTTTAAGTCTAATGACAGTGCTCCACGTAAAACACTCTTGGAATCTATCTAGGTGAACAACAATGAAGGATTATTGAGGAACAAGCACTTCCGGTTGACTGATCGTAACGGTAAAATACTTATACTTAATATCCAACTAAGCCGTAGGAGGCTAAGCTGCTACTGCCGGTCCTCTATCTCAAACCAGAATTACAGTTTGTAGTTAAAGCATAGGACCGTAGAGGGCCAAGCAGTTCCAGGTGACCAATCGCTACAGTATTTAATATTTAAAATCTCCACAAGGTTAGATAACCTCGTGGAGATTTGAAACACATGGCTACACATGTAGATACATGTGTAGCCATTTCCGGTCTTCTATATTAAACAGACCCGTACACTTTCTGAGGTAGAGATAACAGAGAAACTCAATATATGGAAACAATATATAGAAGAACTTTTCTATGACAACAGACCAGAGGACCCGCCATATACAAATAGCGAGCTAAATGAAAATGGACCACAAATCGCTAAAAATGAGGTAATTAACGCGATCAAAGCACAAAAGAATAAAAAAGCAGCTGGCCCGGATAACATTCACGCTGAGGTAATCAAATTAATAGCTGATAAGGAGGGCAAGGGGCTGGATATACTAACTTTGTTATTTAATACTATTCGTAGAACAAGTATTATACCTTCCGACTGGCTAAAATCAACATTTGTAACTATACCGAAGAAGGCAAATGCGTCAACCTGCGACGAATATCGAACGATTAGTCTCATGTCACAGCATTTATAAAAAATGCGACGCCCAAGTTGATAGAACAGAGTTTGGGTTCAGGAATGGTTATGGTGCTCGCGAAGCACGCTTCTCTCTAAACGTGCTGACGCAGAGGTGCAGAGATATGAATATAAACGTATATGCTTGTTTCATCGATTATCGAAAAGCATTCGATTGTGTAAAACACGACAAACTTATAGAAATCTTTAACAAAACTGGTATCGACGAAGAGAAGATCAAAATTATATAATAACTTTACTGGCATCAAACAGCAGAAGTCAGAATTGAAAACGAAACATCAGAAACTACAGTGATCAAGAAAGGAGTTAGACAAGGTTGCGTCTTATCGCCACTATTATTTAACATCTACTCTGAAACTATTTTCAAAGAAGCTCTAGATGACATAATGAAACGTATAAAGGTAAATGAGACTAAAATAAACAACATTAGATATGCGGATGACACCGTAATAATAACAGATAGCATAGGCTAATTGCAATTACTGATGGACCGCATACTACAATATAGTGAAGACCATGCTCTCTATATGAATATACCCAAACTAAGTTGCTTGTCTTCGCAAAAGGGAACATAGATGCTAATCTAACAATAAATGGCACTACAATAGAACAAGTGAAAACACTTAAATATCTGGGGACAAGTATTAACAGCCAGTGCGAAAGAAAGGAAATTAGTTCTCGAATTGAGCAAGCAAGGAAGCATTTATAAATATAAACCAGTTCTTTACAATGCGCGAACTCAGCCTAGAGCTCACAGTGCGCATGATTAGGTGCTACATATTTTCTGTTCTGCTCTATGAGTGTGAAGGATGGACTCTGGACCCAATAACTGAGAAAAAACTAAAGGCATTTGAGATGTTACACAGTAAAGGCGCATTCTAAAAATATCATGGGTTCAAAGAATAACAAATAAGGAGGTGCTTGCTCGAATGCGGAAACCTCTTGAACTTTTAATCACTATTAAACAGAGAAAAACGAGATATATAGGACATATAATGAGAGGGGAGAAATATGAGCTAATCAGACTAATAATAGAAGGAAAAATACAAGGCACAAAATCAGTTGAAAGACGACAAAACTCCTGGTTAAAGGATGGTTTGGCTGTAATTTTCAGAACAGCGGTATCTAGAACGATGATTGCCAGATGGATCGCCAACCTTCGACAGGAGAAGGCAAATTAAGAAGAAGAAGAAGTACACTTTCTAGGTGAACTGTAAAGAAGTAAGTACTGAGTTACCAAGCACTTCTGGTTAACTAATCGTGATGGTATCATATATTTGCAATCCCCATGAGATCCCCTACCTAGGCCGTCATTCCCACCCTCTACTTCAAACCGAAAGTACTCTTTGTAGATGAACCACAAAGTAGAATCGGCGAGAACAAAGCACTTTTGTTGACAATCGCGACCATGTTAGAATTCCCCTGACTTCTTTTGCCTATGACTGTATATTTCTTGATTCCCACTTACAACCGAAGAACCAATGACCGCTCAACCAATTACTGAACGACTAATTACCGAATATCCAAAGAGCTATGTAGCAACCAAATGACATAATTACTACGACCGAAGGATTACTAAAACCAAATGGTTTTTGTAATTATCGACATTTTTAAATAAAAAATTTAAAAATCTAATGGTTGATTTGAGTTTGGCAGTTGTTTCCATCGCTTTATGAATTCAGCCTTCGCAATTACAAACACTCCCTAGATATCTGTGCTATGCTCAAAGACGCCAAATCTTACCCATTATATTATTAACTATTATTATTGTTTTATGTTGTACTTATATGAAATACACTATTTCTTCGGTTTTAGTAATTCTTCGGTCATTGGTCGTTTTTTTCAGTGGAGTTTTGGAAGTGAAAGTGCAGTGTAGATAAACCTTAAAGGAAGACCATCGAGAACCAAGCACTCGCGGTTAACTAATCGCGACAGTATTATATTTAAAATCGCCACGAAATTTCATATCTATACCGACATTTCTGGTGCTCCGGCGACATGAATTAACGTCATAGGTAGCGGACCGCATGGGCATCCTACATAAATTGGCTAACCATTGGTTAAGTGCTGGATCATCCACGTTACTTCTTTGTATACTTTCAGTTTGAGCTAAAGTGCTTAAATGAGATCGTAAATAAGGGTTCTCGTGGGGATCTTAGATCTGTAATATGGTCGCAATTGGTTAACAAAAAGTATTCGGTCCCTCCTTTTTTACGGTTTATTTACAAAGTATCTCACGGGAATCCCAAATAGCGGTCGGGATTGTTGAACCGCAAGTACTTCGACCTTGATGATTTTTTTGACTCTCGTTTTAGTATATCCCCGCAGAATTTTTACTGCTGTCAACAAGCAAATTAACTTAATGAAGGTTCCAGAAGTTACTTTTTTAGGAGAATATAAGATAACTTAGTAGTACCACACCTTTAAAGCATTTCAAGAATGAATGTCCAGGAAATTTTAATCACATCAGGTGATTGATGAAGTGTAAAGCAGCAGAAGGTACTACAATAGAAGGATAAAGCATCGACTTAGGACTAACCGTAGAGCTTGTACTATTGCATTTTATACTTGAAGGTTTCAATTATTAAGAGCTTCAAGATTCAGAAGCCAGATTTTCGAAGTTTGTTCTACTTACAGTTTTGATTCAATCCATCTTCAAATTCATAAACTGAGATTTCAATTATTGAGATTTTATTGTCTCTCCAGGACAAATTTCATATCATAAAAATGCTAAATTAAGAATGTGTCGTAATAATTTCAGAACTTCAGGATTTCAAGCATTCATCTATTAAATTTATTCCATTGTGGAAAGCTATAGAAATTACAAAAGTTTGAAAACAAAGTACACGCCAAAACTCGTTGAGCTTTAAAATTCCATAAGTTTTAAAGTTTCTTTATTGTCTTTATCATTACACTCTAAAGTTTCGAGTGCTAAAACTGAGTTTAATAGCCTAGATTAGCTTCTACAAGTTTGTGTGGGTCACTTTCTTGGGGTTCGTACAATTGACCTTTAGAATGCCACAGGAATTTAGGAGTGACATTGCAGTAGCCTTTTTATTTTTAACAAAAGCCTTTGAACCTTTGGATAAGAATTCTACATGCGACAAACCTATAACAAAGAGAGATTTGAAAAGTCACTTCAAGGCAAATATGACTACTGATGTTCACTGACTTCAACAAATCATCAAAAGTAACGTCTACTTTTAACGTAGTACATACTACCGGTTTTTCTCATTTTTGATATATATGTTGATTCCTCGGATAATCTCAAGCAAGTAAAACTTTCAAAAGATGAAGACATTTTCTTGAGCTTAACTAGGAACCTTCACAGCAGTGTCAAATTTTTGTTGCAGCTTGTCTAAATCTTTCCAAGCAGCATTTGATCAAAGAGCTTAACTTTGCACCATATGAATTTCTTTGCAGCTATAAGTTCCTTCCCTAGCATCCACTAAAGAGTTTTTGTCGCTTAAACCGAATTCCTAACTTCTGCAACTTCCACGACTATCCCTGCTGAGATTAACTCTGGAATGTGACAGTATCAGTTGTAAGGGAAATCTTGGTACGCTTTTCAAAGTTATCTTCGGTGACCGTTTACTCCTACGCTGTGACTACGAAATGCATTTTCTTTGCGCTTGAGAAGATCAGTAGAGTTCAGAATCTTTTCTTGTAGAGCTCATCCTCCCGAATTTTATTTATAACCCTTAAGCCCTTCGTGGGTTAATTACAAAACGTCATTGCAATAGAGCTGATAAGGGATCTTTCCTTGGACAAGTTTTGTCTTCTAGTAGCTTTCAATGAACTAGTGGTTAGTTGCTTGAACGCAATACTAAACACTTATAGATAGATTGATGGTTAAAGTCACGGAATACTTAGATTATAAATGATAAAAAGTCAATAAAATTATTCAACTTTAAAATGTTTTACTAATGAATATGAAATGGCCCAGGTTAAAGTTTGTTCAAGATCTCTCGAGTTGTGGTTGCATGGCAAAAACAGGTGTACACGAAAAATGGAGACTTTTAATGATCTGTGAAAGTCAACTAGTGCAAATACTCAAAAAATGGTCCTTATCCAGAGTTTTAAAAGCTTCTTATAAATTCGTACACTCACTCACAATAGGTTTTATTACATATGGAGGACACAAAGTACACAGTAGGTAAAGGGGTTTCGTTTAAAGTTTGGTTATAATCACCAAGATAGTTCAGATACAAAAAACATGCAAATAAAAGCTTACTGCAAATAAATAATGCCAGACCTCCAGAGGCCAAACCGTGCGTGTAAGGAACTTAAATAAGTAATGGTTCAGTTTCACTTAAAGACATTCTCCTATACTTGCGTAGATGGTCCTTTCTGAATCTCCGACTTTTATGTTGTTTAAACTTTAAAAGTACAGAAACTTTCATTTCATCTATTTACATTTTGAGAGGTTCACAATTTTAAAAATTCCAATACTTGAAGTTTTAGTTTTAATTAAACATTTAAGAATAATTAAATGATATATTCATCTTGAAACCGTATAAATTAAACATGAAAGAACGATACCAATTAGCATATCTTCTTGGCCGTATGTGTGAATACCTTCGATATTTGGTACCTGTTATACATCATTCGAAACCTCTCGATGAGCAGGCGTTGATGATTATGAGTATACGCACATACGGCTAAGAAGATACTATGTTAACCGTTCTTTCCTAAATTTCGGAGTTTTAAGACTCAATTTTTTAAGTTTTTGAGCTTCGGGGTTTTAGAATCATATAATTATTTATAGTTTTAAGGTGTCGATATATCCGAAACGCCGAGAATAAAAAGTAATTGACTTGGCATAAGTCCAAATTAAGTTTCAACTTTAAATATCCAAAGAGTAAGGGCCAATTTCTAAAAATTTAACATACGTAATTTCAGATAATATAAGGAGACTGTGTATCTTGAAGTTTTGAGAATATCAAGGCTTCATAATTTTCGACCCGAGCTACAGTACATTAATTTTCAGATTTATAGGGTTGCACATTAGGATGGAACATTTCAAACAAGATTTTAAAACTAAAAGGCCTGAGGCGAATAAAGTTGCCATTTGGGCTGAAACTAACGTAAAAAATTGGGGGTCAAACACATAATGTTTTTTTCTTCTTGCACAAGACAAATGATAGCTTTGTGATATTTTTTACGAAAATTTTTCTTTTAATAATCGTTTTAGCTTAAATGCAAAAATTTAACACCCCAGGCATAAAAAAATAATAATTTACTAAAAAACAAAATGAATCGATATTTGAATTTCGCGGTGACATCATTCGTTATTTTAAAAGTGCAAAACTTGTAGAAAGGTAACTCCCCAGGTTGACTAGGTAATACTTATAATCATAATTTTTAGTTGTGGAATATTATAGAATATCATTGTTCAATATTATCGGAAACATCTGACAGTGAACCTAGAATTGGTCCTTTATCTCAGTCACAGACTCCATCTTTTTCACAAACATCAACATTCAAAGTTACTTACGGCCGACAATTTTCTTTTTTGGCTTTGGCTTGTGAGATCGTACCGTAGTATTCAAGCGTTCTGCTGCAATGGTATTAGATTAACTTATACCAAAAAAACAACACTTTAAATGTATTGGTTCGAATGGCAATCAGAGGGGCTAGGAAAAAATTAGATTGGAAATAGGAAATGAGTTGTTAGAAGACTTGGACAATGGGAGATTTCATAGAAGTACGACACTTGAGAGCAATATACCTCAATTATGAAACCAGGATCCATCTATTCTGGTCACATTGCACCCAGATCTTATTCAAGTCTTAATATTAAAGTAAGTATTACAGAAATTCTTCGTAAGACAACGTAGATGACGCAAACATTTTGGAAATTGTATGTGGTGGGATGGCAGTCAATAAAGGTTGTAAAGGTGGCGTCATTAAGCTTTTAGAAGAAGTAGGTGGCTTTTAAAAAAATAATTGCAATGGCTTGTATTGGTTATGGCATTAAAAAAGTACTGTTCCGACATTTATTCTACCACCTGGACGGAAAAACTACAGGACCTCGAGAATTTTCAGAACATATTGGAAAAATATTGGGAAACTGTGAGAAATTACCTATAGTTACTTTTTCCAAAATTGAGACAAATGTTCCTGAAGTATCCATAAATTTGACTTTAGAACCGTCCAAAACTATTTGTTCCAAATGTGTCATGCTGTGGGTTATTGTTCTTCAGACTTGGCCCAAAGAAATCCCCGAAAAATGTCTCAAGATCAATGGTTGATCCATACGAGAATTAGCATTTAGGCGCATATTAAAGATACGATCTTTACAAGATGCAAAAGAAATCAGATCATTTGTCGTATCTATAAGCTCGATTTTCAGGCTTCGGATTGTACTGATTTCATTTCATTGAACTCAGAAAAATTAACCAAGCCTCTTCCGACGTTTCAAATCGATAATTTGGTAACTCTCATAAAGGCTGATGTAACTCCAAAAGTTAAGTTTGCTTTTCTCCTTGCCATACTCGTGATATTAGGTATCTATCAAATTCGCTATTTTTTAAAAAATCGGTGAAAAATGTCCTTATTTATTAAAATATGGAAAAAATGTTATCAAGAAAAAATGTTTCTAATGGCATTTTTACGTTCACATATTGAGTTTGAACGAGATATAAGTATCAGTTACCCCAGTAACTGATTATTTTAAAATCATTAAAAACGTTTTAAAGGAGTGTAAACGCAACGATTGCATACAATATTTTGCTAATAGTATTGGATGATGTAGGTATTCTTGACGAACATTAAAATAATCAAAAAACAAAATGAAACTTTCTGGGCGATTTTTCAGTTTCGCAGAAAATAACGCATAAATAAATAAAAAGGATTTTAAAAAGTTTTATTGGGTCACTGATTTATGATAATTTACGATAGTTTTTAAAATTTAAAAATGGCGGGTATAACATGCCCACAAAAATGTAACAGTCGTCAGTTATTTATAGTCTGAATAAATATAATAATGAATATTCAGTGTGATCCAAAATAATTGAAGACTGTTTGAATTTACAGCTGTTAGATTTTTGTCACGTTGGCAACACGAATACTTTCCAGACAGTTTTATCTTTTTTTATTTCACAGTGGCGTCTCAAAAATAATATAGCTTATAAACTTCATTAATTTTAACTAATTATAATGTAAAATAAGAAAACAAGTGAAATAAAGCAAAAATCAAATGAAAACCCAGAACAACGTGCCAAAGCACAACGATGTCAACGAGAAAGTAACGAATTGACACTGTAATTAATTTGATGCAACACATTTCAATAGTGCCCCACTGACAACGTGTAATACACTAAAACCTACAGTGCGAAATCCAAACAGTCTTCGCTGATTTTTTTTATCACACTACTGTATAATGTCATTGAGGTTCAGAGCAGAGTGGTGCAGCTTCCCGTACCGACTAACGTAACCTCGAAAAAAAAATAAAACGTTAAACGTAAATATTTCAAAAGTTTATGGATAATTCGCAATTTTTTGCAGAAACAGCTTCTGCTAAATGTCAATTAACCATTTCGTTCATTGATTCAGATCAAAGTGGTAAAGCTATCCGTACCAGACGGGAAACGAAATTAGAAGAAAGATTTCATGTGATTCGTATTCTTGTGTAATATAAAAATCGAACTAAATAATAAGAGAAGAGGGTAGACAATAAGTAATGCAATAATAGTTATTTATTGTACTAGTGTGTAATAATGCACATTAGTCACGCAGGAGTTTAGCTACGAGACCGTCAGAGTGATTAGCTAATTTTCTTAAGTGACTAATGTTCAATTACACACTTTTGCAATGCAGAGTTTTATCCAACACCTCTTTTTAATGAATACTAATATTTTCAATTTGACAATGTATTTGACAAATTAATTTGAAATTTGTCAAAAATCATTATAATTGCATTGGAATTTTTTTTAATATTGTCTCGCTAGTGAGTAATATATCACATTACTTATGCAAAATCACCATATTAATACCATCATTACTGGAAGGTGTTGTATAAAAATATTTTCTAAGAGGTAATACTTAATAATTTATATTTATATTATATATAGACATATTTTGATATAATAATTTTTGGGTATATTCGTGGGTGCGGAGCTGAAACCCACCCCCTTCCTTGTGTTCGCCACTAATTAATTAAATAATAAATAACAATAAAAATAATAATAAAGATATTTATTATTTTTGCAAAGCGACTTCCACGATTACCTGGACAGTCTTTTATTAGCTACACGACGGAACCCTATCTCAGAATGGAGTTGCAATAGCAAACTTTTAAACAATGAGATGGTCAAAAATGGATCAGTAGCGGGGACCCGTTTTGTCGCCTGCTTGGACACCTAACTTGCCCATTCTTTATTTCTTTATAATTTTCCTAAGGTTTCCTAAAAAAACTAAGGTACATGTAATATTCCCGAAAAACTTCAAAATAAAATCACTGCAGCTTGCTTGTTAACTACACCTACAGTGCTGCGAAAAGCCAAAGGAAACGTGGGGAAACGGGCTCATAATGAAAATTCGTTGTGTATTGTTCAGTGTGTAAATAGTAATTAAACAAAAGCTGTTATAATTTTGTAACTGAATAGGTATTAAATAATAAACAAATCATAGCCACTGTGATAATTTTATTTTTTATTCTATGGTGTAATTTAAAAGCAAAATACCACGTGTGATACTTCACTGTAAAATTTATTTAGAATCAGCAAAAATATACAGGATGTTCCACTAAAGAAAAATCGGATATTTCTCCGGAAAATAGGTAGGCCATGAAAATGTTTCTTGCACTATTCTATAGATCAGGTTATGCTAAACAAGTCTCTCATTTAACTTTCCTCTACCTTTAATATTTTAGCAGATATAATTTGGGCAATGACAAACCACCCATTAATATAATTAATTAAAATCACCTATTATTTTTCATTTTCACTGAAATATTACAATACCATCTTAAAGCACACATTTAAAGCTTCAAAAGGCATACCTATACAACTATTTTATGATTATTGTAATATGAAGTATTCCAAGTCAAAGTTGCCTCTAGCTTACTGACGAAGTGGCGAGACTTACAGAAATTCTAACTCTTTTAATTGTGGTCATAAAAAAAACTTTATATACTTTTTTTGTGTGAAATCTTCTGCTCTTTCGATTGGTGGCATTTTTCAAAGAGATGCTAAATTAAAAATTTATTTGAAATTTTGTTAAACAAAAAAAATTTTATATTTCCAACTTTTGAACTTTACAGATTTTAAAACTTGTGTTTCAAATCTTTAAGGAGTTCTTAAACTCGCATTCCTGCAGCCTTGGAACTTTCAAACTTTGACGCTACGAAACCACAACGATTTTGAATCTTTAAAAACATCATTTTATGAAACATCCAAAAGCCGAATTCCAAAAGATGGAAACTCTAGAAAAATCTTTCAGATGTAATAACTCTGAAATTCTATAGACTGGAAACAAAAAATTGGTATTATCTTATTATTATTAATTATATGTTCAATAAAAGTGCAGGATTATCAGTTGGGACCAAAACCACCCACATTGCACAATTAACATGGTTCAAAAGCCATAGACAAAAAATCAACTTTTGCAAATTATTGGTACATGGATTCTATTATTCCTTTCGATGAATAAAATTACAAAAACATCAAAGAAATCGGAGGATCTGGTTCACTAGGACTTAAATATCCCTGAATTTATCAAGTAACTTCACAATAGATTTAAAATCTCACGTGTCTTTGACTGCTTGAAATACCTGGAACACTCTTGGCGTGCAAATCTATCGGAAGTACTGCCACAGTATACTGGATACTAGTAGCTGCTTTTTTTTTTAAACGCGCTCTAAAAGTGACAATTACTTCATTTGTGAGCCACGGGAAGGTTTTGGAGTCGGAGTGTTTTAACGAGTATTGAAGTCCATTATGCTTTAAAGTTGATACCAATTGAAGAAGATGAAGACTTGTTACGTGCTGATTTCGTAGCACCCTGTATAGCTATGCTTTTGTGTTATATTGTATACATTTTTGATAGATCAAGGACCATCATGGAAGGTCGAAACGAAAATATGCTATGGGCGGCATGAACATTGTAATATAAAAAAACAAATAAAAGGTTTAATATGGAAAAAATGTAAACTGGAGGAAAAACACCATTATCAAGTCCTTCGAATGACGAAGAAGCCGATCCGACTAATGAACCTGACGCAGAGCCAACCGATGATTCGGAAATACGTTTTGATACCACAGCTGCATCAAAATCAAGAATTAGCTACACCAAAGCGTGCGAAAATAAGAGCATCGATTATTACTTAAACAGGTTATCTTCTGGCTGCAGTTACCCAAATTTATGTGAACCCGGAAGCAGTTAAGCTTCCTTTATCCGTAGCATCTGAAGATTAAGGGCGCAGCAGGACGCGACATGCGGCAGAAGCCGCATGCTCGTAAGTAAGTAGCCATCGTAAGTTGCCATTTGGCTCAAGTCACGAGATGAAAAAATCTAGGAGTTTCGAAAATTAAACAAAATACAAGAGACAAACTTAAAAAGTGGTATGTGGGGATGCCTTCAATACATTATTTGCCGATATGTCTGGTCCAAATGTTTTGATATTTCGTCGATTTCTAAAATCTTTGGACAAAAATTGAGAAGAACAAATACAAACCATATAATGACAGCCGGTTAAGCAGACTACAGTTACTTAAGACCGAAGTAATACATTTTGCAAATATGTTACAGAGAAAGTCATGAAATCTACGTTTCCAGAGGTTCCTCCATGCTGTATCAACATTTGAATTCCCGGAGCTTTTCCATCATGCCCGGTGAATGTCAAAGTTATTCAAAATGTTCAAGGTTAATCACCTTCAAAAGCAGCGAAACTTTGAGAACACCCGCCTTGAATTCCATTTGTTTGTTGTGTCGATCTACGCAAAACCCTCGATATAGCATGCCCGCATGTCTGTGATGCTCTTATCAATGTATTCAAATCCTTTTTAATAATGGGGCAGCTTCTGAAGTTCTTGCGCTTAGCTTCCTGATTCAAAAGAAGGAATCACAGTGATAACAATATTTAAACCAAGAAATGGAACAACTTGACCTTTTCTGAGATCTGGTATTTTTAAAAAGAAATCTGTCAGATGCATCAGCAAAGAAAATCTAAGCACCAAAAAGCTTTGACTATTTTTTCTTGGAAATTCTGCAATTAAATAGTTTTTGGCCAAAAACGTGAATTCGTGAGAGGAGATAAATTTCCAGAAAGCCAGTAATGGTTCTTAGATTTTTGAATGACAGTGCTAAAATGGGAATCGCTCTTGCTACCATTTTCAATTCTTTTTCACTAAGCAGGAAGATCAGAAATAATTCTTCTTTTAGGCTGTGGGGTGCCACCGAAAGTGCTTCAAGAGACCGAGAAGCAAGCTGATTGGGGAGTCAATAGTGAAATATTAGACATTACTAAACCTACTTAAAAAATTAATTCAGGATTTAGTTGGTTCAGTTAAATTTAGTATCCTAGTGTCATGTTTATTATTTTCTTTATAACGAGCGTAGTCTTACAAGTATACCAGTAAAAGTTCAATCACCTTCAGGCCTAGATATTATCGGATATCCTTGGGATTTTTGAGAGACGTCTTCTTATCAAAAAGTACAAAACATTTTTTAATTTTTCGAACCAACCTAGTCAATATTGTTCAGCCAACTGGACAAATGAACTATGAAAAAAACTACAATGAAGAACTGGTACACAGTATTCATGTAGGTAGAGTTCTTTGCTATCTTGTCTTCTTGTGTTGGGGGAATGCAAAGACGTGTCATTAGTGAGAATTGGTTTAGGAAACAAGTTTTTGGGTTTTTTGATAGTTGAGAAAAGTTAAAACTGCCGAATCGTAAATAAAGCACATCCTGGCCCAAAAAAGCTTGTTTTTCCCTATAATACTTCATTATAAAATATATTATATCGTTAGCATCTTAATAGGTAGGATTTAGAATGGTTCAACTAGAGTTCTTAGTCTTTAGGGATGTTTAAATCATACAAGCAGAACAAAAAAGCAAAATTGAGTTTGTGCACCAACAGAAATTTAAAATATCTTTTGGTGAAATAGATTTTATTTTTTTGAGTCTTTCAGTAGCTTTTGAACGCATTCACGGGTATGCGAAACGATTCTGTACTGCTTGATATGGGACGGATCTTGAATTTGAATTCTCAAGTTTAGAAAAACTTCCTGAATAAACTATAAAATAAGAGTAACACTATCCACAAGCATTGTCGCAGAGAGAATATAAGACTACAGTTCTTGGCCTACTTTTAACAAACGTTTTTGACGGAAAAGAAGGAATACACACTTTTGTCCTACACATTCGGAAACGGCTGTTTCTGTTAGAATCTGATCTATAAGTACCTAGTCTCCAATTTCAAATATTTTTAAATTTCAAATAAACCTAGAGTTTAGTCTCATAAATTGCGACTATTGGAATCTTGTAATTTAAGCAGTAATCTAGCCCATTTAACTCGTCTAAGGTACTGGATCTGCTGCTTGAATGGATGATATCATTATAATGTAACTTTTTGTATAAATTTTGCCAACATGACTGCTAATTATATGACATATCACAGCGATGTATTTGAGCTGTGATATTGCATTCTCTGTCATATTGCTGTACAAGTGCATTTTGAAAGGAAGCAGAATGACTAAAATTCAACACTAGTATCAATTTCAACAATGGCACCTAAAAATTATAAGACACAAGGAGATGTTAACATGATCGCAACAACAATTTCGGGTAATGTTATTAGT
Source organism: Agrypnus murinus (assembly GCA_929113105.1). Taxonomy (NCBI): domain Eukaryota; kingdom Metazoa; phylum Arthropoda; class Insecta; order Coleoptera; family Elateridae; genus Agrypnus; species Agrypnus murinus. The sequence goes on along the minus strand of OV816028.1, from coordinate 17,567,639 downwards.
TTGGTCCACAAATACATTTAAAAACACACAAATTTTGTACTCAATACACGGAATCTTGCAATTGTAATTCTTATAAGTAACAGTAACTGTTGGTTTTCCCATTTCAACAATACATATTTATAATATTGTAAATTTCTTATAACTAAAAGATTTTCCTCAATATGAAGAACTTTTATTTATAGATACCTTTGTTCAAAAGAATCAGCTCTCCCACTCTTATAACCACTATCATTAAGGCTACTATCTTGACGTAGTGATGGCAACGAGTCCCAGGGTGATCTTTTATGTCCACCCTGGGGTAATCCTTGCGTTGAGCTATACGTAGAGCTACCAGAACGCCAACCATCAGAATGTCGAAACCATTGAGCTCTACTAGATTCACCAATACAGGACGCACATCTCGAATTGTAACTAAAACAAAAAATCTCACTATTTCCTCTGGTTCTAATAACTTTTAAATACGAAGAGGACTTCAATTTTAGCCATTCGTACCCTGTATTGTGATCACTAAGATATCCTCGTTCCCTCTCCCTTTCTTTTTCTCGCTCCCGTATTAGTTCGTTTCTGTCGCTGTAGTAGCCATCACGATCGCGATCTCTTTCTCTAGCACCTGAAGAACGATCAACACTCAGTCTATGGGATAAGGGTAAAGTCGAAGACTTGTTTATGGAAGAACTAGAGGAAGCTGGTCCTGTGTAAGACCAAGTGCAAACAGTTAACATCTAAAATTGTGCCTAAGGAAAAGTCACTCACTTTTTCTGGAAGGATATGGACTTCGTTGATTGGAACCGGGTAAACTTTCGGCGAATTCTAGAATGCGAATGGCATCGGGAATTTAAGTTTGCGGTCTTTGGGGAAAAATAAAAATTAATACTTACCTAAATTTTCCATGCTTTGCGTAAGGAGGGCTTCGAAAGTATGTAGACTATAACTTTCAGCATCCATGCCCTTTGCTAATGTGTTACGTAAGTGCATTTCGTATTCTAGAAGCAAACGGCTTGTAGGTGAGCCCGGAGCCGATGACTCATTTGCATTCTAAGTTAAACGATAACGGTTTATTTAAGATAGATTATTTATAAAAGAAAATACCTGATGGTGGTGCCCGTGTCTTTGTTGATGCCTCCCATGGTAATGTGAAGCTTGTTCCGGATCCGAATTTCCATTACTAGAACTCGGTGTCGTTGCATAACACTGATTATCAAATAGTACATTGTCGGAAGGTGGAGAAAGATCTCCGGCTGCACCCCTTTCTAATTCCAAATACAACCCACGTCCTGGATACCCTCGCCCTATTTCATGAGATGATCTAAAATTTTGTTTTACAATATACACTTGTGTTATTAGATTAACCTTACTTGTGATTGAAATACCTTGATCCCGAAAATCTCGAATTTTGCGCCATAGCAGATCTAGGAAGCAGTCTTGTAGTCTCAGGTTCAGAATATCGTCCGTTATTATTAGGATGTCGATGATGATGGGTATTATAATAATTGTACCTCTTCCTGCCCATTTCCGGCGAAGTAACAGGACTTTCAGCACTCGGCATTGGTTTTAGCATTCTCTTTAGCGTGTTGCTATCTAAATTCATACTATTTTGGGCATTCATATCTTCAGTACTTTTTGATTTACTCCTTCGATTGCTTATGTTATTGTTTAAAATATTGTGATGATGTGCTGATCTAAGTTCCGCTTCTCTAACCATATCCATTTCAGGATAATCAACCGACCTAGTATTAGTTAACACATGATGAAGATTATCTCGGAATGGAGGTCTAGTGGAAGTTGATGAGCTTTTTGTGTTTGGTTGTAAAGTACCACCTGCTTGTATACCTTCTGATTTTGATGTTTCTGTTGATTGAGTTTGTGAAGGAGTTTCAGTTTGAGCAGCCTGAAAGTTAGAAAAAATTTAGTTATTTTAATGATGGTTTGAGATGAATTTTGTCGTGAAGGCTACCTGAGATCCGACATTGTTTTGAGTACCAATTGAAGCAGTTACAGTCTTTGGTCCTGTTGATGTGTTTGAGGTCATGGTGCTCGTTTCTTGCGATTGCTGTTGAACACCACGATCTCTAGTTTGACGTGTTTGGCTTCCTTCTCTTTGAGTACCCTTAGTACCTACTATAAAAAAAATCGTATTAATTATTATCAATCTAAATAAGAGCTACAAGAATGTTTTAATTATTTAATAACCAATAATATCGATTAAAAAATATACGTCGCATAAACTAGTATTTTTATTAATTTAATTTAATTAGCTCAATAATAATGAATTTAATCAATGCAGGAAAAAAAAGAGGACACATTATCTTTACATGCAAGTCAAATAAATTTCTCTTCTATACCAAAAGTGGTACCAGCAATCATATTAACTAACCCTTTACTACTATAGAGTGAGTAAAAGCAGCTCTTTAGCAATTAAAGTCCTAATTATGCTCTATGGAATGGAGGCTGGAAATTATTGCACCATTTATATCCTCAAGTGACAAAGTACACATATTCGTAACAATGAAATTATATCCATCAGCACTGTAAAAACTTTACTACACTATTTAAAGCCTTTCAGTTAAGAAATTTACAGAGACTAAGGTTTTTAAAGTTTTCAAAATCCAACATTTTGTAACGAGTTTTAGAAAGTCAAAATCCCATCCACGCATCCCCAATGCTCGAAAGTGTTTTAGTCGCAAAAGACAGCTTTCAGAAATTTAGATTTTCAAGGTTTTAAAAAGTATTGTCATAAAGTTTTATGTGGCTTAATGTTTCACAATTTTAATATATATTATAAAAGAACTTCAGTCTACAAATTCATAGTTTTTACTTTATACCTTCGGAGCTTCAAAACTATTAAATTTCAACAGCATAAGAAATAATATCAAGGAAACTGCTAAATGTACTCCTTTAAATAAACTTACAAGCCTTTCCAACCAATTTCTATAATCTCATTTATGACCAACTCAATGGACGTCAACTGCCTGGTCGCTTTAATAACTAGTGTTCCATTGTTAATAGTTAAGTTATTTTATAGCCGATTTGATTAAGTTAATTTTTCCATTTTGAGTGAATACTATACAAACCTAAAGCAAAGCAAAAGAATACGTAAGCAATAGCTTTGTCAGCGATTTTCTGCTATATAAACCGAGATGCTGAGAGAATAGTGCCAGTTCCAACTTGAACTCGAATATTATACAAGTCTACACATTGTTATATGCATGCTATATTTATTAAATATAATGTATATAATTTGTAAATTTGTTTTAATTCACTATTCTGCTCTATGCTACCAACTCTTAGTCATGCTAATCATAATACAACTGTACAAAATGTACTATACAGCAGTAAACCAGAGCAGTACTTAAAAGTACACAAAACGAATTTGGGAACTAAAATTATTTCTATAATTAGTTAACCAGTTAATTGAATTATAATTAGTGTCAATTAACCTAAAAAGAACTAATAAATAATAAATATATATGTAGATACATACCTTGTGCATTTCCAGTCTGTGTAGTAGCACCAACATTATCATAGAGGCTTGTGGAAGAAGTAGCGGCTGTAACTTTATCCGTTCTTGTTTCTGTATCTGTGGTTCTGGTCTGAGCCCTCGGCAATGTTGAGGACCCTAAAAGAATAAATCACCTACTTACTGATGATTTACTTCGAAATTCGCGTGTGTTGTACGTGCATGGAGTACTCAAGACTCCATAAAGTATTTCAGCTCAAGAAATCTTTATTATAAAATAAAACAATGACAAATGCAATGACTGAATCTACTTCTATTTAGTTTTGTTTTTTATAACAGACTCTGCCTAAATGACCACATTTCTGACAATAGTTACACTATTCTACTCACATTTTCTAATCATCTCAATTATTCAGTTTAATGCAAGTAATAGATTTTCTCTGCTATCCCAAAAATTATTATGCAAGAATTTAAATGTCCTTAAAGAGATAATAAATTTCACTGCTACCATTCAAAAAACATAACTTTTTACATACTAGCTAACAAAGCTAAAACTATGCTTTGTTGGGGAGTGGTTAGATTAAAACTCTTGTGCGACATTAAATATTGCGTGCTGACACCACACCCTGTGTTTCCACCCCATGACATGCACGTATGTAAAACAACCTCCAATTACATAATTTGTAATTAGTGGAATCTAACTGCAAAATAATTTGGAGCAGTTCCAATTTGAATTAAATCAAAATGTTTGCATTCGTTTTCTTGTTTCCCCTTGTCAGTACATTCATGGGTGTTGTGGTTTTAAATAATGTAGAAGTTAATTTGTTGAAATGTACAATATAACATCCTCTGAACTAAAGCTTACATGTTTTCCGCTTGTTGTCACCCTAATTTAATTCGTTTCAACTTTGAATTATTTAGTGTGATGGTCTAACGAGCTTAATAATTAAAGTTTTGATGGTTAAACGCTTTCCAAAATCGAAGTTTAAAGAATTGAATATCGAAAACTACTTTTTAAACACTATTTAGGTAATTTTTTGGTTTTACACAAATAAGGATTTCCAGAAATTTTGTTATTAATTACACAAATATTCACAAGAGTATATTAACTTGAAAAGAAACTAAAAATTTATGTAATCGCATTAGTAATATTAGTTGGATTATACATGAAATTTTGTTTATTCTCATTAAAATTAAAAGTACTTATTTATTGTAGTTTATTGAACAAAAAGAAAGTATTCTCGTTATCATCAAGAATTAAATATAATAGAATATCAAATATAATGACCGGAAGATATAATAAATTCGTTAACTAATCAGTAGAGTATATTTTTTCTTAAATATTCGGTTGGGATCCTGGACCGCCATTTAATTGAAAGACAAAATAAGATGGTAAGTCCATCTTTAATTAATAGTAATTAAAATAATATTAGTTAAAAGATTTTACATTTGGATAAGTGCTTGAGTACTAGTCAACTAGTCCAAGAAAACTAGTAGTAGTAGAAGGGAGCTCTAGGGAAAATGATTTTTTTAATAAAAAAAATAGTACTATAACTTTTAAATAGGCATCTTTTTAAATAAATAAGTTATCACTATTCTTTCTTCTAAAGTTTTCAAAGCATCTTTTTATGCTTTCATCTAAATATAGAGAATATTTGAAAATTTGTTTATAACAAGTTTTTTTTTGTATATTTAAGCTTATTATTTATTTGAATATTTTCTATATAAGTTAATCAATTGAGCTTAAGCTTATAAGGTTAGTTCTTTAAAATTAATACACATTTAGACAAACCAAAAGTAGACCGACAGTTTACTATGTTATGTAATAAGTAGCAGGGTAGTTAGGTAATTGTACAAGTTTATGCTTTGCGCTAGATTTGGTGATCAACTGTTACATAGTTAAGATGTAAAAAATATGGACTTGGAAAATGTAAATCCACATTTTTAAATAATATTATTGGCTTAAATAAAGTTAAACTAATTATCTAATCTAACCTAACCTTATTATTTATAATAATAAATGATAGAGTAATGAAGTTACGAAATTTTAGTTAATTGTTTTGGTAATAAAGTGAAAATGCTTATCAGCTGTGCAATCTAAAACCGCTCGGATAAGCGACCGACTCAAGCGAGAGCAGGCATCCTTGTCCTAACCGATGTTTGTCGTACGCCGCTCCGTTTTACTCCTACCATTTCCTCCACGCTCCGAGACCACCTATATTAGAAGGTACGGCACCGATTTATTCTGTCCGCGACCAGGACTGCCAGGACGAGCCTGCCGCCGCCCCAGAGGGAATTGCCGTAAGTTCAGATTCCTTTTCCGAGGAGAGAGGACTACTACGAGAGAACTACTGTCTTTAATTAAAAAGAGAAAAACAGCATATTTTGGCCACATCCTAAGAAACAACAACTATAGTCTCCCTCAGTTGATAATGAAAGGAAAACTGGAGGGTAAAAGAGGTGCAGGAAGAAAAAGACTGTCGTGGTTGCGAAATATAAGAATATGGACAGGTATGAATGCAGAGCAACTATTTCGAACGGCTACGGATCGTGGAGAATTTAGCCAGGTGGTCGCCAACCTTTAACTGGAGATGGCATTGGTGCAGAAGAACCTAACCTTACTATATCTGTCTAGCTAACCCAATCCGATCGCCTTCAAGGTACCTAACACGCCTACACTCAAGTTAACTTCTTAAAAGCTCTAATTTAAAAGAAACCTTCACCAAAAAATTCGTACTATATTTTGTATAATTGTTGGTTATACTTTTACTAGCAAGAAAATCAAACCTGAGCTGAAAGTGAAAATGATGATCAATGGCAAGAGGGATCTCAAGTGTGACACATTGTATGCAGTACGGTTTAGAAACAAATTTTATAAAAAAAAGACTTAAAATATGGTTTAAATAGTTGAAAAGCCTAGCATTGCTAGAAAAACTCCTGGACGCGTTAATTAACAAACACCATCAATTTACCCACCCTCCTTCTACTTACAACCCCCCCTCCCCGACTTATTTACTCATTCCCCAACCCCTCACACTTACCCGTTAACCTACACCCCTTCCAACCTAACCCTACCCGATTTTACTCCCCTCACCCTCGAATTACCCGCCTTCCTCTTAACTAACCCCCCTGAATTGCCCTTTTTTCAAGAGAAGTCAATAACAAGCTTAAATACATTAATACATTTATTTGGTAATTAAGGTATTTCAGTTAAAGATAAAAGGTTTCAAGACTTCCTGGTTTAATAATGGTGTTTGAAAACATATGAAACATACTTTCAAAAGAAAATTAAGAGCTTTAGAAATTTAGGTTTTCAAAACTCACAATTTCAAAATTGAAAACATTATTAATCAGAATCATTGCAAGTTTCAGGTTATTAGTTGTCTAACTTCGAAGTGTAAAATTTCAATATGTTTAAGTTTATAAGTTGTCGGCTTCAGTATTTCAAGATTTCAGATTTTCTAAAAGGTTCAGAATCTATTTTCTTAAAGTTTAATAAAGTATATGTCACACTTTTTATGGATTTTGGGCACCAACGGATTTCGCAACATTAACAGTCGTGTAGCACATAGGACGGAAGGTAAGAAGTTGTGAAAGCAGTATTTGTCAATTTTAGGTACTGTTTTTAACATGTTTTTCATGTTTCACGTGTTTTTCCGGTGCTGTTACGGCAAACAAAACGATTAAACGCAAACTTGAACGTTTTTATAGCGTTTTTATTTACATTTATAGACCTAACTATATAGGACAATTTATACCATACTATTAGTCTCTAGCATGCTGTACAAAAATCTTCCGGCCAGCCATCTTCAGGGTCAGAAATCAGAAAAACAGAAACAATTGCTTAAACAACCAAAATTGTCAAACAAATTTAAAAACATACGACTAAAACTGTTACCAGTTTTACTATACGGTACGTACGTACAATATATTCTGTAAAAATTAAATTACGGAAGTACAGTTCGTTCGATTCGATCTAGTATTTAAAATACATACATATGTTCGGAGAAGAAAGTGTCAAAGTACAAATTTGCGTCTTTTCAGGCTTTTGTTTGCTTATGTCTCGACAACTGTAGATCCGACTTCCATTGTGTTTGGGTGAATAGTTTGACGGAAAAGAATTAGTTCCGAGTATTTCTCTTGTATTTGGTGATACCCACTCATCTTCTTGCTATAGTGACATTTATTTTTGCTTCAAAGGTGTCCGGCACGGAATGGCATTGTGAGGGTTTGCGAGATATTGACATGAGATATGGTTTACTGTTAGGGACAGCGAACAGGTCTACAAAAACACTACAAACATCATTCTTCCGAATGCAGTAGCGTAGATAGAGAATGAGATTTTGAGCCTTATAATAAATTGGTATAGCTCAGAAATTAGAAAATCTTGCGGCGTATGGTAGACTGTTCGGAGCGCCATCTTGAGATCGTAATCAATTTCCAACAAAAAAAAACATCACTCCGTTGATTTATAGGTTTGCTATGCACGAAATTGTACGAGAAATGTGTAGAATAGCGCAGCGACTTGAAATTATAGTGCGTTGTAACTTTGGACCCTTTGCTATTGGTCAAAGGTTTGCTCCGATTCGCTTTTGTTTCGATTTCTCCCACCTCCGAAAATCATGAAATCCCCATGGAACTTTTATTAGTGTATAAGGATGGCATATTGTAAACCACCGACCGTCAATTGTTTTTAGATCCTGTTAGGGCAGGAAACCTGATTAATCGTAAATTTGGAAATAATATTCATACTACGCGCTAGCCTAGTTTATGTTCTACATTCATGCCGATAGAAGCCACCTTCAGAACGAAACAGATAAACCGAAACAACTGTAAGAACCGCCATAATTTTGAAACAGATGACGACAGATGATGGGAATTGGTATCAAATAATTATACCTGCTGTGACACTGCTGATTAGAAAAAGAGATTGCCGAGTTTATAACGTCTGATTTAAAACTGGAAGGGGAGGGGGGTTAAATTTGGCCGCTTATGAAACGCCTATTTATTATTCACATAATAATTTATTATCTATCATCTAGCCTGCCTACGTTTTTACACAAACAAAACACATACGACGTACGAAACATGTTTTGTCACTCACCCTGTATAGTTTCGCAATGGTACGATAATAAAGTGACAGTTAGTTGATAGTTAGAATTCTTTATGTATACAGACCAGGCTGGTGGTAGGATGTTATTGTTCTTTTCAATAAGTGTATAGTCTGTATACAGGGTGGCTGAATTTTCATTGCCCAAGTTATTCTGCTGAAATATTAAATGTAGAAGAGAAAGTTAAATGCGAGACTTATTTAGTATAACCTCAAAAAAGATAGCTATAAGATAACGCAAAAAATTTTTTTTATCTCCAACTTGTTCAGAATGAAAAATCGAACGTCCTGTATATTTTCTACGGAATAAAGATTTAAATGAATTTCTCTTTACAATGCTATAACACAAGTGGCTTTTTGCCTATAAATTACACTTTTAGTTAAAAAATAAAATTATTAGAGTGGTTATGATTTTTTTATCTACTCTTCGATTGCAAAATTATAGCAGCTTTTATTTAATTCAAAAATAATAAATTCTGTCCTGGGTCACTGTCACAGCATGAAAATAAGGTCCTTAAAATTTCGTTGCCAATTATCCCTATCCAGTATACATACATTCATTGAAAAACGTACCTGAGCATGAGTTTCAACAACTTTGCAAGGATCTCATCATCCCAATTATGTGATTTTTTATTAAAAATTTTATTTCTGTAAAAATTGGATTACTTGTCATTTCTCCTTACATTTTGAAACAGTATGACGTTTTGAAAATACATCAATAATTTAACAGCAAAAAACGACTTTATTTCATTGCAAAGAGAAATTCAGAACCTTATTCCAAAACAATATACAGGATGTTCTATTCTTCTTAATCATACGCCTTTCTACCTTTCGGTGTTCTAATCAAAAAATGCAATTTGGATATTTTCCGAAAAATTAGTTGACCATGATAAACAATTTCAAAATTTCAGGTTATGCTAAACAAATTTCATTTAACTCTTTCCTTTACCTTTAATATTTCAGCAGATATATAATGGACAATGAAAAGTCTATCCTGAATACCGGGTATTTTTTGAAAATGGTTCTTCCCCTAGTAAATTTTTGTTTTTGTAGTGGGCAATGAATCACCTAAAAGCTTCTTTTTCAACCCCAAAACAAAAGAAGAATTCTAAAAAAAAGCATTTTAGCTGATTCATGGTACACTAGACATAGAAATAAAATTGAATACGAAAATGACTCGATCTGTCAAAAAGTGGCAGTTGGAGCTTTGTTGGACTCGTAATTTAATGCTGAATCAATTCCACTAAAAATATACATGGTGTCCCATCTAAAAATCAAAAGATGAGGTCCCTTTAGGATGCTATCGATGCCAAAAATACAAATACACGTCTTATAAGTACTATCTAGATTTGACGCTTCTGAAAATCTGAAAAGATAAAGATTTGGCACTAGGGAAACAACTTTCAAAAACACCCGGTATATATTACAAGCCAAATAACATACTAGAATTTCAGTGAAACCTGTTGTTGCTCGAAGTCTATAAAAAGTGTGACATACTTTTTGGATTTCTGGAATTAGTTTTTAACAAAGTTTTAAGTTCTTTGTTTTTAAGTATGTCTTGAAGCTTCACTTTTTCAGGAAACTTCAGAACTTCATAGCTTGAAATAGTCACGGTTCAAAGTATAAAGACATTATTTTAAATTAAATATAAAATTTTACATAAACAGGCTTTTACTTTTCCAAGTATTATATTTCTAACCTCTCTGAATTCTTAATTTCTGTATAACTATTTCGCCGATTTAAAATTTCGCAGATTTAGCGTACCAAGATTGCAACATTTTAGAATTTAGTTTTAAATTCTTCAGCATATAAATTTATACTTTTGAAATTTGATTGCTATGAAATAAAGGTTTCAGAATTTGAAACTTTACATTTTCAGAAACTTAGAGACTAGACTTAGAAACTAGAGACTCAGAAATTCGTTTTAGAATGTAGTTTTCCAAGTGGTAATTTTTCTGAAGCCGGAAACGTCTCCACTTTCAAAGTCATTGTCTTCAAGTCTTGTATTCGGGTTCTTGGCTTACATAAACGATACAGACAGCTCAGAATAGATTTTTCGCGGTCAAAATAATTTTTAATCCAAGGCAAGGGTAGAATAATAGTATTGTGTCCGGTTTAGCGGACACATTCAAACCCGCCAGTACCCATTGGTAACGGATCGGGCGGTCATCTCGTAATATTAGATTGAGTGGGTTTTCCGCCCATAGTAATGGACTGAGCTCAGACAGCTCAGATGACTTAATCACATTTTTACGCAACCCGCCGTTAAATAAAAATTGTACTCGTCAACCGTCGACTCGTTGTACTTGTATACGGGGTGGGATATATTTGATCACGGGTGGTTAAAACGAACACGACTGCAAATAATGGACTTTAGAAAAAGACGAATCAATGCTTAGTACTGGGAAAGACCAGGCATGCTCGTGAGAACATTTAACGGACCTGGACCGGGTGGGCATGGTCTGTTCAAATTCTGATGCTTCTACATCTCTAATGTCAAATCTCCCAAAGTGCCTCTTTGTTTCGTTGGTAAATCCAGAACGATATTTCAGTATATTAAATTGAACTGAAGTGCATTTAAGTACACATAATGCTAGTACTTCATATCTTGCTTGTTTTGGGACTTCAAAATTTCCACTATTTAACCTTTCCCTTTTCTATTAGTGTTTCTTAGTTTTATTTTGTACTGTTTCCGCTACGAGTTGAGTTGAGTTTTCCATTTAATTTAGATATCAACAATGTCTAAATCAACAAGTTCTTTTCTCTAGCTTTCTAAACATTACGTAGGAGGGATACTATTTTTCTGTCTAAAATTCGTAATGGGGGCATAGATCTTATTTTTAATTATGCAGTTAATTATTGTACAGTCTTTAGCAAATGTCTTGTCCCCTTATACTGTGTACGAAAGAGACCGAATTAGACAGAGATGAATAACTACCTGGCCAAGATATTTAAAATCTTTTTTTGTTTGTTTTGAAAACATGCTTGTAAATCTATTGTTGCTCTTTCTATTCCAAATTTCTTTGACACACTTTATAAAATAGCTCTTTTAAATGGAGGCATCTACTAGTTACCCAAAGTTGTATAGAAGATTTATGTTTCGTTCTTTATCTTTAACAAAAAAAATAACTAAAGAGCGAATCTACTGAACCTAGTTTGCTCCCATTAATATGTGTAGTAATTTTTATTAGCATTAAAATTAAAAACTTTTACTTTTGCAATTTTATACTAAGTGTCTTGATTAGATGATCGTAGTAATTCAAACCTGAAACTTGTTTTAATTTGTTCGCTAAGTTTAGAAATTCATATTTAATTAGATAGTCACAACAAATACGTATTAAAATAAATTTAGTATAAAATACCTAAATAACTGCTATTTATTACCTGTTACATAAATTCATATGATTCAGAAAAAAACTCAAAGACACTTTCCGCTTTAACGAATGAACGGTTATAATTTTATAATCTTTTCATTCATGATTTGACAAGAAATTTTTAGTCGCCCTTTCTAAGGATTTGGAAATTCCAAACCTACACTGACGAAAGCTTCTTTTAGACCAACGGCAAAATTAAACTGTTATATGATAACAACAAGGTGAAATATTTTTAAGCATCTTTGCATATGCCGTGGTTGTGTTATATTACGTGTTATTTGTATTTTCTTCATTTAAAGATTTCTTTTTTAAAAATATATTGTATTTATACAATATATAAATATTATATTAAATGTTTAAAATATGCTTCGTTTGTATGGCCAATCCGATTCTACTTTGGAAACTCGGGGAATGATTATTTAATTAGTATGTGGGAATGGCTCATTGTTGGCACATGTTCATAGTAGGGCATTCTCCTCTATTGTATTATTTTTATATAAATTTATTTGTTTTGTAAGGAATAAACGATAAATCATTCTACCTTACTTTTTATAATTGTTAATTTCGATTATTTAGTATTTTTAGTATTTTTTACAATAAAAACTTATTACAGTTAGTACTAAAAATTTAGTTTTTTTAGTGTTTACAAAATAATTAAACTTTGTAAATAAACAAATCAGACTCGTAAATAAATTAATAGAGGTTATAATAAAGAAAAAAAACATACAACATTTATTTCTTAAAATAGAAGAAACGATAGTAGAAGTGAAACGGCTGTTTTCTACTCCAGTAAAATAGGAAACTCACTTAAAAACAAAAGCTTTTATTACTCCATTGTTGTTATACAAAGCCACTCTAGGTAGGGTAGCAACCTTTAAAACTGGTTATATCTGCTGTGTTGTTTGTAAACAATGGAAAAAGAAACTATGCTCCGAAACGTACGTCGCTTCTTTTACCAGATTTGTTAAATGTGTTCCTGCTCGGGACAAGACATTTGCTAGAGGCTGTACATTGAAATTTGGTACTGAAAATTAAAACATTTTGCATTTCCAGTACCAACGTTAATTATTACTCCTAAAAATGAGTAAATATTAATTATAGTAACCCCAAAACTATATTTTTGTTATCTGTATTATTTCTTTTTATTATAAACGTTAAAATCTTGGTAAACCTTTATTTATTTGTATAGAGAGAACTTTTAAAAGAATTCCAATATAGCATTGCTTTAATCTATTAGGTTTACCACTACATCTTAAAACCAGAAATTTTTAAATTGTTTAAAAAATTTACAAATTTCTAACCTCGATATCGAGGATCTTGAGCACGCAGTCTTGCATATTGTTCTGCAGTCATACAGGTGCATTGCGGTTCCCTGGCTCTGCTCGGTGACGCCGGTGTGCTAACCGGCTTTCTCTTTGTCTTGAACTTCTGCTTGTTCGGCGGTTCCAACTTCAGAGAATACGAGGACGACGCCTTCCTTGAGAACTTGAAAGACGGCGACTGCAATTGATCACACTGTTAATAATAAGTACCTTTAGAATTCACTAACTGTGCGGATTATAAGAAATAGAAACATGCAGGAAAAGATTTGTGTAATAAAATTTAGAAATTTAGCAAAAACACATTGAGAGAAACATGCATGCAGATTTTTATTTAGGGGCGGAAACATAAGGCAGTATTAAATGGGACGGCATGCACTCAAATTCAGACAGATGGATAGATACTAATGTAAAGTCTGGTGCGGTCAGGATGATGGTGACGTCATGCCTAACCTAATAAGAATTAGTACTGCCTCTAGAACTTAAAATTGTCCTTGTTTCAGCTTGTTGATGTATTCTGAATATTAAAATGGGGTAACAAGGTAAGAAATTTACAAACCATTAACTTCCATAACTCAGACTAAGTATTTTTATCCCTGACTGCTCCAGACGTCAATATAAAAGGATGGTTTAGTAGTTTTAAATATCCATCATATTTTCATCAACTAAATTTTCTTAACTGTGCTGCATAATACGGAATTTTTAATTATTCAGTGAATATTATATCTATATAAAACTTATGGGCCGTAACCTAATTTTCTTATAAACTACCGCGCTGATATTGTCAGTAAGTAAACAGGAAGACTTTTACAAGCCAATAGACAAGAAACGATTTCCAGGTCTGAGCCAAGGGAACACAACGTTCCATCTACAATTGTATGGGGCTTCTTCTGAAGAATGCTTAAAACGTATAAAGAAAATATCCTTATAGAACTAAACTGTGTCTTGTTCTTCGCCGGTTTTTATGCTTTTTCTATACGGATATTATCTTAGGCACTTTAATATTCTTTACCGCCCCGGAAACAGGCGAGACTTTGAAACGTCTAAACCCTAAACTCGTTGGGTCTAGGCCACAACGGCCAATCGCTATTTTGGCTGTTGTGGTCATAACCACAACGGCATCCGTAACCATAACGACCAACAACCACAACGGTCAATTTGACCATATTGCCCAACTCGACACTTGACCATAACGGCCACCATGACCACAACGGCCAACTAAAGATTCCACCTTATCCGCCATTTTGACCACAACGGCCACCCACGCTTATGTATTCCCATCGCTGGTGACGATAACCACAACGGCCAAAATGACCACAACCGCCACTAGGGTGTGTGACCACAACGGCCAAAATGACCACAAAGGCCAACTGTGGACTGTGACCACAACAGCCAAAATGACCATAACGGCCAACTGTGGCACGTGACCACAACGGCCAACTAGAGTGTGTGACCACAACGGCCAAAATGACCACAACGGCCAACCTTTTTCATATTGTTATTTTGGTTTCATTGAAGCTCATTTCTCTCTTTTAACTTACACTTATTTCAATAAGATACGTCCAGAATTTAACAGCGGGGTCTGATGTCAAAGTAGCGCCGATTTAACGTGACTTACCTATATTGAAAAATGCACCTCTATACAACTACATCCCCGTGAAGTTGAAGAAATTTTTCTTTCTTATTTTCCCGGTAAGTATCTCAGGCAGATTAAAAGATAAATGCTGAAAATTTGGTACAGATACATCTCAATACACTTTAACGATTTACAGATTCACGATACTTTAGTTTACAGGGTGGTTAATTTAACATCAAAAGCTTTTTTTCTTTAACCTGTTTACCGCAATATTTCCATTTTGGGGACGTTTATTGCATTGAATTTGAACTCTGTAATTTGCTGTTCTTATCAGTTTTAAAATTAAACTAAATGTAAATCTTCGCCTAAAAAGTAAACAGGATATCTACGAATCTGTCCAGTACTTAATAAAATCAATCTAGATGGCAACATGGGACGTAACCCCAGAAATAAACCACAATAATCTAAAACAGTATTGCTGCATACGTATCCGAGAGAAAATACAAGAAAACGAGCTCTTAGAAAAAAATGACAGATTACTTACTCGCGCACCGGGCGATAAAACGTAGTTTAATAGCCCTATTAGACATCGACGCAACATCGGGCGAGTTAACCCTTTCCCCGGTTTTGGGACCATTGCTATTTGGGCCACCTTCCATTGCCCAGAGCAGTATCCCGTCGTTAATATCGCACTATAGATTACAGTTATCACACGAAATGTCTCATACGAAAGTTCCTTTAGGAGTTTTCCAGTTATTAGGTCGAAGCCTGTGGACTTGGAATTTATTTCAGTTTCGATGACCTTAATTACTTCGCGCTTGAAGGAAGTCCCGTATGAATTTTTCTTCTTCATTGGTAAGAGGCGTAAACACGATCTTTGTGGCGTTCCATAATGCATAATACCAGTTGCTTTAGTTGCTGTTAGGGAGTGGAAATAGTTCTGGAAATCTTAATTTCTCTGCTCATCTAATAATTTCTTAAACTCTTTGACGGCCCTATTAAACTACGTTTTATCGCCCGGTGCGCGAGTAAGTAATCTGTCATTTTTTTCTAAGAGCTCGTTTTCTTGTATTTTCTCTCGGATACGTATGCAGCAATACTGTTTTGGATTATTGTGGTTTATTTCTGGGGTTACGTCCCATGATGATTTTGACGCCCCCTAGATTGATTTTATTAAGTACTGGACAGATTCGTAGATATCCTGTTTACTTTTTAGGGGAAGATTTACATTTAGTTTAATTTTAAAACTGATAAGAACGGCAAATTACGGAGTTCAAATTCAATGCAATAAACGTCCCCAAAATGGAAATATTGCGGTAAACAGGTTAAAGAAAAAACTTTTGATGTTAAATTAACCACCCTGTGAACTAAAGTATCGTGAATCTGTAAATCGTTAAAGTGTATTGAGATGTATCTGTACCAAATTTTCAGCATTTATAATAATAATAATAATAATAATAAATCTTTAATAGCAATCACAGCTATACATAAAAAATCTTTTAATCTGCCTGAGATACTTACCGAGAAAATAAAAGAAAGAAAAATTTCTTCAACATCATGGGGCTGCAGTTGTGTAGAGGTGCATTTTTCAATATAGGTAAGTCACGTTAAATCACTTTGATATCAGACCCCGCTGTTAAATTCTGGACGTACCTTATTGAAATAAGTGTAAGTTAAAAGATAGAAATGAGCTTCAATGAAACCAAAATAACAATATGAAAAAAGTTGGCCGTTGTGGTCATTTTGGCCGTTGTGGTCACACACTCTAGTTGGCCGTTGTGGTCATTATGGCTGTTGTGGTCACACTTCACAGTTGGCCGTTGTGGTCATTTTGGCCGTTGTGGTCACACACCCTAGTTGGCCGTTGTGGTCATTTTGGCCGTTGTGGTCATCGTCGCCAATACATAAGCGTCGGTGGCCGTTGTGGTCAAAATGGCGGATGGGGTGGAATTTTTAGTTGGTCGTTGTGGTCATGGTGGCCGTTATGGTCAAGTGTTGAGTTGGGCGATATGGTCAAATTGGCCGTTGTGGCTGTTGGCCGTTATGGTCACGGAGACCGTTGTGGTTATGACCACAACAGCCAAAATAGCGATTGGCCGTTGTGGTCATTGGCCGTTGTGGCCAGGCCCCAACTCGTTCCATGTCCAATATTGGCAGTTTTCTTTGAATTGTGTTTACCACATGCTAAGCTACCGCTCAGTGATTTTGATAAAAGTATTTTACAACTTAAATTAGTACAGTGTATTCGACAGATAACGACAGCACGTTTATAAGTTGCTAACTGTAACCTGTAGTAGCTAAACTATTAATAATTAATGGTCTTGTTTCAATAAGAAGCTTTTAAAAATAACAATCACAGCATGCTTACGAATACAATTATACTTACACAGCATTCTCTAAATTGCTTAGCATCTATTGGTGAGGTAAAGTTCAAACCCCAAGTGTCATTGGTCATGGGATCCTTCCAGTATACAAAACATTCTGATGCTTGTCCTATTCTAGTACCTGCACACAGAAAACATAAGTAAATTAAATCTATTTCAAAAGTAAATCTAAGATCTATTTTATTTTGAAATCATGTTTTGGTAATTTTCGAAAACGATTTATCAAAACCTGTTGGTTGCTTTTAAGTAAGATCAGTCACTTAAGGTGAATTATTTTAGAACAGAAGTTTCCAACTTGTTTCCCGTGAAACTCTAGGGTTCCGCCGATAAAAATTGAATTCCACACTAAAATTAGTGAGTTACAAAGTTCCCTGTAACAATTTTGATCTTTGTTATGTTGGTCAGACCTCTCAGAAATTTCAGTGCAGACTCAATCAACATAAAAATGCTTTAGCTGCTCAAGTTAAATTTTTTATAAAATTTTGGCAACAGAAAAGAATACAAAAAGCAATTTTTTAAGAAATGTGTTTCATAAATAGATTTAACGCATTTTAGGTGCCCAAAGTTTAAATTTAAATTATAGTGATTTATTCAAAGTAATTAAAAATTAATTACGAAAAGTAAGATGGTGCCTAGATAAGTTACATAGACGAGAGTATAAATAATTACAGCTACATTAATTAAAGTTATTACAGATGCGGTGTGTATGTAGTAATATTTGTGTGATTTTATTTGGATGACAAAAATATATCATATTCGTTATTTAAATAAATGACATAAATAAATTACGCCGTTAAAAATATTGTAAACCCCATAGAACATTTTAAAACTGTCCATTATAGAATTTTAAACACAATAGACATTATAATCAGAAGATTATTAAAAATTAGTCAATTCAACAAAAATCCATTTTCCGTAATAAGTCATGGTTTTGGAAATTGATATCTCTAGAACTAGCATCCATTACAAAAAAAAAGCTAATAATGAAAACATAATTTTTACCATAATCGTATGAACTTGTTATAAGTGGAGCGCAAATGATATCTTATTACTATAATGTCAATCTTTTTGTTATAGCAACAAATTCGAATAATAAAAAAAGGAAATATAAAGGCAAACAAAATATTTTAAAATTGTTTTTGTCTGTCAATACCCCTTTCAGTATAGCGAACATGGGATATCCGTAAATTTGTCAAGGTTGGCCATTCTTCCCCTTATAAATATTTTAACTTTAGTGCATGTGCATGATTGGTCCCTTTGTAAACCATCCACAAGGAAAGAGTGATCGTTAAACAACGTTAACTTTTTAATCAGCAGGTTTTTTGCCCTGAACAAGGCAAACAACTTTATTACCGAAATACGTATTGCATGAATCAAATACAATTGTATTGGTTTGAAAATACTGTTTAATATAGTATATTGAATTTAGTGTGCAGACGCTTTATTTAGAAGTAAATAGACAGATACCTACATATTGCAATGGTCACTTTTGAGCTAAAGAGAAAACAATATGAGAAGGTGCATTCGAGTATAAACTTTGGAGATTTATTGTTCATTTGAACAACAATTCAACCAAGTCTGTGGTTCTTGAATATCATTAAATAAAACATAAACAGTGTCTTAACGTAGTGCTCAGATTAGAAAACTTAATACAAAAATGAAATACGATAAATCAAGTTGGAACAGCATATCTTTATTAGAATACAAGAGTTTATAATATCAAATACAAATCAGGATGGTAAGAGAAAGGAGATCTTAGTCAAAGGTCAACCTGAAAAAGAAAATGTTGTACATTAATTAAGGATATCAATGGATCATATAAAATCAAGACTACACTTTGAATAATAATGCAAAATTGAAATTCTAAATAAAGAAATTAGTTGTTCATAACTATAGAAATATGCATTATTGTTGAAAGGGTAGTAAGAATGATCAAAGAAATGTGATATCTCTGAAAAAAATAAAATTAAAATTAAAATAAATGAAATATAGGTTTCTCAGAGAGATATGGAATAATAAGCTTTTGTTTGTGAAAAAAAGATGGTTGTTTTTGTAAGAAACTCTTAAAAAAGAAGTTAAAAAGTTAATAAATATAAAATAAAAGTCTTGTGTTTTATTTGGAAAAGGAATAGTTAAGGGTAAGAAGTAAGGGAAGATAATACATTACTAAATAAGTTTGGAAAAGAGAAGATAGAAGAAAATTTAGAATATACCATAAAAGTGGGGGTAAAATTTATCATAAATAATAAAAGGAAGAGGATAGATATAGAAGAGTAGATTTTAAGTAGTTCAAGAAAAATAATTAAACATAGGAGTGAGACAATTTAAGAAGATTAGCAATACTTAATGTGGTGTGGAAGATTTAGTCACTAGCAGTTCCTGTTGGAGGTATACCAGTAGATTGAGAGGCCAATTCAAGATTAACAGAAGAGACTTACCGGAGGTGCAGAAGGAAGTATAAAGTTACCTATTCAACAAGGACCGATAGAAGAGTTAGTAGGTTTGTGGTCCATCATCATAGAGTGCAGAGGTGGTCTGCAGATCCTGTTCAACTTCAGTCGTCGCTGTGTCTTGGAGGAAGAGTGAAAATTGCAAGACGTGTATGTGCAGTGAAAGTGCAGTTAGATAAGAGGAAAAAGGAGTGGTTTTATCCATTAACATTCTAGGAAGGAATAAATGTAAGTTGACTGGGTAAGATTTCTTTCTTTTAACATCCAAAACAAAAGAGTAGTAAATAAAGAGGTTAAATAAATAATTGATTTGTTATGCTTACTTGATTTTATATGCATTAAGTTGGGAACTGTCATGTATGACAGTACTGATATAAATGTCAATGGTTATCTATAACCTTACTTTATTTAATAACATTCAATAACCACAATAAGTAAAATTTAGATCATATAATAAAAGAACCTATGGTTATATGATTGAATGAATAGTCTCATATTAAGAACATTAAATAAATTCAGTTGTGCGACCCTGAGATATCATAAAGTAAATTCTTTCAATACAAAGAACAAATACGAATTTTTATATAGAGAAATATTTTATAAATTAAACCTCACTACAATATGTATTATGATGTTTTGTAAGCATGCGCATTAGGGTGGCCGTTATTTTATAAAAGTTAAAAAATTTTAGCCCCCCCCCCTAGATCGTTTTAAAATGTCAAAAATGAGCTGTGCAAAATTTCAATTTGGTCAATATTAACCCGTGCCACCAAGAGGTTAAAGTTTAAATGGGATTTAATTTGGGGCGTTTGGTGCATTTATAGAGACTTTGTGGCGTAACTTTTTATCTTTCTATGTTTTAACTTGAAAATTTATATACTCATGTCGTTGAAGCTGCTGAACACGAATATGGTAAAATGAAAACTGTCAAAAAAACTTTTGACAGTTTACAGCTGTCGAAAAATCGGCCAACTTCGCTAAAATTAGCATTTCCGCGGAACTGCTAAAGTTTTTGTGGCTCCAGATTCTTGTGGAGCAACTTCAACAACATAAGTATACAATATTTCACGCTAAAACATAGAAATATAAAAGAATTATACCACAAAGTTTTTAGCAGTGCACCAAACCCATGTTAAATCCCATTTAAAGCTTTTAACCTCTCGGTGGTACTGGTTAATATTGACCAAATGGGCTGAAATTTTGAACCGCTCGTTTTTTGACATTTTAAAGAGATCTATGGAGGGGAACCTTAAAAATTCTAACTTTTGCACAATAACGGCCACCGTAATGCGCATACAGTCATGTGCTCGTAATATCGCTATAAAAAATTGAATTTTTCGAGAGTAACTTCATAATAAATATATTAGATAACTTATTTTTTATCTTGGCATGCGTACTTGCAATTTCAAATAACAATATTATCAAAAACATTAAAAAGAATTCATCACTTAAAATCAAGGATTCCAAAATAATTAGAAAAATAAAGTTCAATTATTTTACCCAAAGAATAAAATAATAATAATAGAGTAAAAGAATATGGAATTATTTCCCTGAATTAATTATAAGATTTACAAAGTGTATGGACTAAACACCTTAATATAAAAATTATCAAGAATTACCAACTATGATTGTTACAGAATACACCTGAGAGTTACTTTTATACGAGGATACTGTATGCTAGATACCGTATCCGAGATACAATCTCTTGCAAGAATTCTTACCGGATACCCCGCAAAGACTGTTGGAATACTTATTAAGGACTTGCGCAATTGAGATAATTTTGCAACGAATGAATTCAGTACAGCGGCATACAGTTTTGTTTTTATTAGAATAAGCATTTTCAGAAGTTTCCCATAAATAAGTGCGTGCTTCCATTAAGGAAATAATCTTATCGTTATCAAATGCACGTTCCATAATTATTTAACAATATTAAAGTTTTCCGGCTGGATCCTCACACGTGATACTTCACGAACAACACTGACAAGTTGCTGTTTAAAAAGTATTGTCGTATAAATGCTTCCATTTAAAACAATAGCCAAACGGTATCCCGAAGTTGTCAAAATCGCCCATCTACTAGGGTTAGCAGGATATTGATATTTAGTATACCTACTGTACTGTATGCAACTACTGTATCCGATTTTTCCGAGATTTCGGTATCCGGCATACAGTATCCTCGCGTAAAAGTAGCCTTAATCTGTCTTGCAATATCAACAGTTAGCGAGTGAATCAAAAGTTTTAGATTTTATTGAATCTTCAACACAGGCTAAGGCACCCTGATCATCCTGAAATGTACCGCCTAGATTGCTAGTTATAGAGATAAATAGCGCCTAGAGATGGCAAAAATCGTTCATTTTTCGTACGGGGGACTCAACTGAGGAGACGAAACGAGTCAAATAAAGCGTCCCCGACCTTGAACGTTAATTCAAGTTTGAACGTTACTTCTAGATGGCGCTACGATTCTGGACAACGCTGACAGTGTTGACAGATTATGCGATTTATCGCAAATTTTATCGCAAATCTGGCTAATTTTTATGAAACATTGCGACCCATATGGCACTCCAGCGAACTGTCAACAATGGCCAGCGTGGTCTGAGCGTTGTCAAGGACCGAAGCGCCCTCTAACGAAAATTTTTTAAAATACAGGCCATTGGGTACGCAAATGTTTGGAACGCCCATTGCCGATTCGTCTCCTCAGTTGAGTCCCCCGTAATTTTTCGATATGATATTTTAAACAATTGATTAAACAATAAGTAAGCATCTATATCAAAATGCGTTATATAACAATTATATATATTTTTCTTCGATGTATCTACATACCGCTCAACTATTAGCACTAGACATATGTACGAATGATTATTCTGAACATTGGTAAGGAAGAGATAAAAAAGCTACAAACAAATCTTGAGAATGTAATTGTTTCATTAATTTAATTATGTAATCGAACTAATTTTTATTAAAAATGTAAAATACATAAGTACTTATGTATTTAACATATTCAATAAAAATTTATATAGAGTTTTTACTGCTATTTAAATGTAAGATAATGATTTATAAAAAAATTTAAATAATATATTGGTGAATATAGAATGTTAAATAAATTCCGCCTGTTAAGTTTGTAACATTTACACATGCCTTAATTACACCAAAGTCTTACTACAATTCTATAAAATTTAAAGTGCTCGTAGATGCTTTGTATTATTTTTCTAACCTGATAAACCGCACATGCCGACACACATCTGGTTTCAGCGGGGGCATATGATTTATGGGGAGGCAAAATATTATGTTAAGTTAGGTTTGCCTAAGTTAGGTTAACAGTTTGACCGTTTTGATAATGGTACGCAGCTTGAGAATCCAAGATGCCGATGGAGTACTATTTACTTAACAATTAACAAAATGATCAACTGTGCTACGACAACGGAATTGTTGTCGAACGTAAACCAAAATAGCCCCCTCCCCCAAGCACTATACGCAACAACGCTTCTCTGTTACGCTGGTTAGTACACTTTATAACTTATTTTTACGCCCCACGTATTTACTGTGTCACATGTGTGTTCAACACCGCACTTTGCATGTAGCTCAGGTAGGTATCACGCGGCTTCCACGAATTTAAAATCCCTAAAATGCATTTCCGGGTCCTTTTCTATGAGAATGCAAAAAAAGGTCCTCGTCTCTTAAGAGCAGGTAATTGTCCTTTCTGCCAGGGTTTTAGCAGGATCGCGCTACGTGGCTACATCAAACAATTTTTTGTTTATTTATTTAACTCTTTCTTCTTCAATAATATAGACTTTTTAAGTGCTACCTCAGCGCTCAAATAAAAGATTGAAATGCTTGAAAAATTTGTATTCTTAATGTTTGAAGAAAAACATTTTACTAGCTAAAAGTAAAGTTAGCAGAGCATATATATATTTTTAAGAAAGATCAGATCAAGAGAATCAGAAAGACGACTTGTATAACGTCAGAAACCACGTTCTATGTGTAAGGCTATGGTAGTTAGAGATCTGGCGCCTCTTCTTCGATTAAGCACTATACAAATGGGGCCTGCATAATCGACTCCACTTTGGTGAAAGGGTTTTGCTTGCTGCACTCGACATTCTGGAAGTACACTCATTAAAGGATATTGAACTTTAGGTCGCGTCCTAAAACAAAAATTACACCTAGAAATTATATTGCGGACAACTTCGTGCGCGCCGATTATCCAATACCTTTGTCTTAGCAAAGAGACAATCAAAGCAGGCCCAGCATGCAAATGTGAACGGTGGTAATGTTCAACCAACAAATTTACAAAATGATGCTTTTTAGGAAGCAATATTAAACGCCGACTATCAAATTCTAAGGCCGAATGGCTGAGTTGACCACCCGCTCTAAGTGTCTCACCTTCAAGAAAAGGTCTAAGTTTTCTAAGCGAAGATGTACAAATATCATTTTTTCCAAACAAATATCAGATGCGAAATATATTCTTTGAACAATTTGCAATGGTAGACTTTCGGTTATATCCAAACCACCTACAGTGATGATATCCTGCAATCTGTCACAAGTAATTATTTTAATGAATCTCAAAACATAAACTGTTATGCGAAACAGTCTCATCTATGAGGAACATCTAGCAATAAGTAAATAAAGCGGGTGCACCTCTAAACTATTTAAGACCAAAACGGAATTAACCTTTTGCTCGAGAAAGGTATGATCGTTTTCTCCCAGTGATTTTATAGGCCAAAGGGAAACATCTTGCTGTAGCCAAACTGGACCCGAAAATTATTCTTTATTAGTTATAAACCGAGACGGAGTCAAACCACGGCAGAGACAATCGGAAATGTTGGCTTCTCACGGAATAAGAAAACAATTTTTTGCAGGAACTAATTCATGAATCCTAGGATCGCGAGGAAAACCTTCCACCTCAGAGCTGACGAATTAATCCAACTAAGCTGTAACGGTTGAGTCCGAAAAATTTTAAATTTTATCTACAAACAGGAGACAGTTTAGTTAGAAGCAGTTAGAAATAGTTTTTGAAACAAAATCCATCAGTTTGGATAACAAATATACAGCACAAAGTTTCAAACGACAGATAGACACAGATTTTTTTCAAATGAGATAGCTTACTTTTGGATCGGAAAATTTTTAAAAATCCCTAAATGTCTCGGAATTTGAAAGTTATCTAACAAGGATAATTAATTCATTTTTAAGTTGTTTCTATTGTTTAACAAAACTCTCTGGAGGAAGCTCATCCCAATCCAAACTATAAGTCCAAAGCTGTTTAATGAACAACTTCAATTTAAGCGTGACAGGAGCTATAAACCTAAGTGGGTCAAATATTCGAGCAACCGTCGACGAAATCCCTCACTTTGTGCAAGAACTAACATCTGGATTTGTATTAAAAACGAAAACGATCAATTTTCTTTCCACCCCGAATAGCTCGTAAACTATATAAAATATTAATTTTGACAAAAATCCCCGCAGCCCCAGCAACCATGTAACGGTATTTTTCATCAGTCCTGAATAAATGTAATTTTGTCTACATGTTTACTGAAAAATCTAAATTCCGGTCCTGCAAATTTACGTTCTTCTTGCAATTTAAAATCATGTTGGCGTTTGGTACAAATAAACCTATAAAAATTATTTTAAAAGGTTGTGTTTCAAACCTTCATAGAATTGTAAAGACATTTGGGTAATAATTTATCTTTTTCTGTTGACGTATTTATTCACGTGTGCGTTGGTTAAAATGGCAACAATTAACAAACATGGTTTGTGGTGAACCTAAATTCATACCGTTCTCATAGGTATTGCAGTTTTGCGTTCCTTGAAAACATTATAAAAAATCCCCTTTATCTAATAAATAATGCTTGATACGTGTTAAAAAACCCATTTTGGTTATTCACATCTGCGCTTAAAATATCTTATGTCTGCAAAACTCTCTTTAAAACATTATTGCGTCTCTATTTTCTTTTTCATGAAAACAAGACTACGTAATTTATAGTCTATTAGGATCAAAATCTAATACTGGAATTAATAAATCTTGCTATTGGATGATGTCGATTTGCATCTTTTAAAACATTTTGACACAGTAAAAGAACCGAGAGTTTTAAAAAAGAGGAGACTGACTTCAGTTTCAGATTCCAGCCAGTGTAGTTTAAATTCAGTCAGGACTCTCAATTAGATCTTCAGACAGGACAGTTGATAGAGACGTCCTTACCATTCGTTAACGGCCGGGTGTCGGATGCCTGAGCCTAGTTATTTGAGAATTTGCAGTTAATAAAAGTACCGTTGTGTAATTAGTTTTTCGGACGTTAATTAAGAATTTGTGGTTAGCAAAAGTACCGTTGTGCAGTTAAATATTTTTCCGGATGTTTGTGTTCTTAAAGAATGGGAAATTTAGATTTCCTATTAAAAAGTGTAATAGCTTCAATACAATTTACCGATGGAAACAAATATCGTATCGTATATCGATAAAAATAGTTCTCGTACCGAAATACCGATAAAAATCAATAACTAAAGCCTTTAACTTCAGTGATCGAAATCTCGGATCAATAATGAAATCCGAGTTATGTGCGTTATAAATTCAGTTCGGATTTAAATAATAAATGGATTGTTTTAAGAAAAATAACGAACATTTGCCGATGGTTCTTAAAATTAATTCAACAACCAAATCTTATAGAAGTTTTATGGTTGCATTTAGTTACTTTATTTTGGGTGAATTTGTGAATAATAGTTCACCTCATACAGGCATTACGAGGGTTAATTCATTGCATATTTGTATGATGTGAAAGCAGAAATCTACGAACATTCCAGTTTCTCTCCGTTCAGCAGCGATTGTTTTGTGTGTGCGCAGGAGTCATTATTGTGCAATTTAGCGTTAATTTGGTTTGCGAATTACCGATAACTACAGGTACTGTGAATTATGAATTGCTTTTTTTTTAATGTTAAAGATTTATGTGAATTTTTTTGAATCTTTGTAATATTTCTACAGTCTGTTTTTTTATTTATACGTAATTTAGTAAACAATTTTTATTCATTAACAAATTTTAATAGACAAGAGCTCTTAGGTAGGGAATTATTAGTTGAACTTTTGAGTTCAAAATTTGTAATTTTTTTGTATTTTTTTCTTATTTGTGTTTTTAAAAATAAATATGATTTTAAAGTTAATTAAAACCAGTAAGACTGAACCATATAATTATGAAAGTTTTTATTCATATCATCATTAAACTAAATTTTGACTTTGTTGAAATTAACTAATATTTTGCACTAAATTTATATCGGTCTGATTTCATTTTCTGATTAGTGGTTTCAGACAGATTTATTAGATTTATTTGTTCTACTTGATCTATTTATTTATTGTTATTAAGCTTCATAATCAGATGGCGCCCTTCTAGTGTATGTTATTGTGTTTTAAAACCTTTATCCATTCCTCAATAATTAGACAACTGCAGAACCAATACCTACGACCTGAAATTCAAATTTGTAAGAAAAAGATAAATCTCAAACCGGCAACTTTGAGCATTTTATATACAGTAAGTATCGTATTTTGTGTTCTAAACTAGTTTTGTGTTTTATCGGGTAGGAAAGCCTTTGTTTCACTGTCGCCCAATCGCGGGGCCTTTTTTATTGTTGTTATATAGTCGAGAAAAACGTTTGTTTCAACCATCATTTAACAATGTCAAATGGCAACACCAACTTTGCAGCAGCTTATTTTAAAGGGTATAAAAAAGAAATTGTCTAGTGCAAAAAAAGAGTTTCTGAGATAAAGGGGAACGTGTTCTTTACCAACCTGTCTATAATATGTAGTATATATTTTATCTTCGTATTTTACCAAAACTGTTAGTACCTTATTTTAATGGGTATAAACACTACAATTTTTCATGGAAAATTAAAATAAAGGTGGCTAAAAATTTTTTTTTGTGCCACGAAGATGGAATTGCCATAAAGTTCGGATTGCAGGGGAGGGTGGGATGCAAAATCTTGACGATACATTTAGATATCCCCCTCAAGAAACCAATCGACGTATTTTTGCCGAAATTGATATTTTTTATAGTTTAAGAAATATTTGGGGTGGGAAGTTAACACACTGTACATTTCAATCATTATGCTTGGTTACTTGATAAAAGATATTATAAATAGATCCTATAGAACGGTTATCGGAAGAAGTCCAGGAATTCCAAAATAAAGATTATCGCCAGTGTGAGTATCGGCAAAATGTTGCCCGAAAATTTTACGACAAGAAAACAATAGAATATTTTAAACTGATTTTTAATTTCTTCCCGTCCTATTATTACCAGCTATTAGAGAAAATACCCAAAAAGATTTACTACGTTCATAACGATGCGATGTGCTGGATTTATTAAACTGTCCGGAAGAGCAAACATTCTCTGTTGCAGATAGCGAGACTAAACATGCACCAAAATTTTAGAATAATGAAAAAATATATAACTGATAAAAACTATTTTATTACTATGACACTGTGAGATATGTTGTTGTGATACTGTTGCACATATAGAATAAGAACCTACTCGACTGTCACTATTTTCTTCAGAAGTTCCTTGATTAGAATTTTTACTATGCGTCACATGCAGATCGGTCTAAAGGTGGGATTTCCTATAGACGTCCGATGTTTGCGTCGGACGCGTGTGTCGGACGCGTGCGTCGGACGCATGATAACCGATTAAAGGGAAAGCAATGTTTTTGATTTCTTATAGATGCGACCCGCCGCAATATATTGCGGTTGACCGATGCTATATGCAGTCGTCTGCTTCAAAACCAGTCCAGACATGCGTCTCACAGACAGCTAATTGTTTTTTAGTTATTATTTGACAGTATATGACGACACGCAAACACGATTTGGCATCGAAATGGCAACAAAACCTTGCTTTACCAATGAAAAAGATGAACGATTGATTGAATGCGTGTCTAATTGTCCTGCCCTATGCGACAGTAGTCACACAGATTATAAAAATCAAAGAATACGTGAAGACTTAAGGAAACAAACCTTTCTCCAATTTTCTTTTCTTTTTTAATAGCAATGCTAATATAATTTTATCATTATGTTCCTCTAACCACAAAGACATTTGAGTATTCGTTGTGTATGTACGTTTTCTCAAAATCTCTTTGACAATTATTATTATCGCTCGTTTAATGCGCCCGAAGCTCATTGGAAAACATCAAGATGCGTCTGAACATAGCGTCTAAATACATGCGTTTGATGCACGCATCAAACGTCAGACGTGTATAGGAAATCCCACCTTTAGATACTTGCGAATGGGTTTTCTAATTTTGCTTTACTACAAAGGATAAAATGAATTAAGGGGTGATGTCTTGAATGACAGTGTTTACAACTAACTTTATCAATTAGCCACCTTGTGATAACCAAAGCAATTTAGACAGATCCCTTTATTTTTAACTAACTTATAACGCTCAAAGGGTTCAAGTTCCAATAACTTTGAACAAGCATGAGTTAAATGCGAGTTGGAGTTACAAATATTCCATTTAACCTGCCGGGAATTTCTCAAATCGCCTTAAGTTTTAATTATAAGCAACGAGTGAGAAAACTTACCAACCTTCTTTAAAACTGCTTGCAGGATTTTATGCGTTCCGAATCGCGCACAAATTTTAGCTTGTTCTACAAATTCTATTAAAGCATCATAAAAGGGAAAAGTTGAATCCCATCGAGTGTTTTCAAACAATATTCTCGTTTCAGAATCTAACTTTCTACGCGGCAAATAAGCAAAAATACAGTCTACTATTTTTTATGTTTAAGTTCTTAAGAACTTTAACCAACAAATCAGAATAAGACAAAAAGTTATTTAAATGATTAGCAGAATGACCTTGAACAGGCTTACTATCTAGAATTTTATCTAAATATGACGTTGCTAATAGTTTTTTATCATCATATTTTCTAACTACTGCACTACTAAAAACACTTTTTAAACACCTAAACCCTTTCCGCTGTTTTCTAAGTAAACTACCTTATCAATCAGAGTTAAACCTGTATTATTATGAACAAGATTAACAAAACATTCATAGAAAACAGGTCACTCTTCCATTTTTTCTACTTACGTTCGGCAATCTACCAGGTTTGTTAGCCCCAGGAGCAGCAGCTACACCACTAGCTGTGGCATGGAGGCATTTGAAGATGCTGCATCAGTCTTAAACACTGATTTAGCTATGAATTTAATATGATAGTATAACTCATTTAAGGATTCGTAAGCAGCAAACTTAGATTTTTATGTTTGCGTGTCCAAATGAAACCATTTGGATGAGCATCTTGCGTGTCCAAAAAAGCTCTATTTGAATACTGGAAACAGTAGCATTTTATTTTCTAAAGTGGATATCACTGTTAGACAGCTGTTCTTAGAATGCCAACTTATCTTATTTACGCAGTGAACTCTTATAACTGGAATACAACGCTCGCAAAACTAACATTGCAGGCACCGCTCGCCGTAGGACGTAGCCCTGTTATAAGCGTAACAGTTTTTACTTTATTATTAACGAAATTGTAAATTTTGATACTATCATTATGGGATGCATTGTGTTGTGTATTAAGTGCAATATGCTCACGTTAAACGTAACGTAATAATGCAGTTTCATAAAATTTTATATTTTTACGTTATAAATTATCCAAAAGATTCAATGCATAATTATTTTTATTTACAATAATCGTTTTTTTCTGAAAACTATTGCATTTAGATCTCATTAATTTCTTTAACAAATAAGGTATTTATTCTATGAAATGGAATATAATTATTCTTATTTCATCCAATTTCTTAATTCATTAAGTAACAATTATCATTTATGTCACAAATTTATTATTATCATTATTATTATTTGTAATAATAATAATAATAATAATAATAATAATAATAATAATAATAATAATAATAATAATGAGTCGTAAGGGAGTCGTCAAACATACCGATGATGTAATCATGAACATTGCTCAGCTACCAACTGACGATACATATAAATACCTCGGCATACGCCAAAATCGTGGCTTAGACCATACAAAATTAAAGGCGGAGTTTAAAGAGAAGTATCGTGCGAGACTCACAAAACTACTAAACACCAAGCTGAATTCCAGGAATCTTATATCAGCAATAAATACATGGGCGATTCCGGTACTTATGTATTCCTTTGGAATACTTAAGTGGTCTGGTACAGATCTAGATGAGCTTGACCGTTTGACTCGCAGATTGTTAACCAAATTCCGATGTTTACATCCTAACTCCGCTATCGAACGTTTATACCTACCACGGGTTGTCGGTGGGCGTGGATTATTACATATAACTACAATGTGTAAAAATCATGTGCTTAAATTGCGTGAATACTTTCACACAAACCTACAGCCCCGACTCCAACATATCATACGTCAGGATCGAGCTTATACACCTCTAAATCTTCATCATATGGAAGCACCAGAGAATGAACATCTGCAAACAAAAAACAATCTCATGACTAGCTGGAAGGGTAAGATAATACACGGTAGATATCCAAACGCCCTTACCCAAGACAACATAGACACTAAAACTTCAACAGACTTCATCACAAAGGGTTATTTACATCCTGAAACTGAAGGGTTCCTCTTTGCCATACAAGACAAGGTAATACGAACTCGTAACTACGAACGGCATATCCTTCATGTAGATGTATCAGACAAGTGTAGGAAGTGTGGCAAACCTGGTGAAACAATTGAGCACTTAACAGCGGGATGTGAGAGTTTGGCTCCGAACGCTTACTTGGGGCGACATAACCAAGTATCCAAAATAATACACCAACAACTGGCTCTGAAACATAAGCTGCTACATAAGGCCCCACCTTACTATAAGTACATACCCCATCCTATCATGGAAAACGCAGATTATCTACTGTATTGGGACAGACCAATAATAACGGATAAAACTGTAGATTACAATAGACCTGACATCGTACTAATAAATAAAGACCAAAAAGTAGGGTTCATAATAGATATCTCAATACCGCTTACGAATAACTTATTGCAGAAGGAAAGCCAGAAGATAAACAAATATGAAAACTTAGCCCTAGAAGTTAAGAGAATGTGGAAATTATCTTTTGTGCATATCATACCACTTATTATATCTGTGGAGGGGGTTGTTTCTTATCGACTATCGAAATATTTAGAAAAGATCAATTTAAGCCAAGGTCTTATTCCTTACATGCAAAAGGCAGTGGTATTGCAGACCTGCCACATAGTAAGGAAAACATTTAATATAGGATGAACTGAATTGTTCGTCTATATTAAAAATGCATTCCAGAAAAATCTGTGAAAAAGAAAACAAAAATAATAATAATAATAATAAAATATATTGGCATTTATTGTACTTTGAATTTATAATAATTTTCAACTGTACAAGAATATTGCGTATAACACACCTGGAAAATGTGAACGAAGTCTTGCCGCTTAGCGGGCTTTGTGTGTATCAGACAAGAATGAGAATTCCTACGTCGCGCATCTTATCTTAAGTTAAGGAGGCTACATGAAAAACAATTGCGTAATTTCTAGTGTTGTCAACTGTCATGCTACCTACCAAAATATCCCTAATAAATTTATTTAAAACTAAGCAATTTTTTATCTTATCATCTCTTATCTTCTCAGTATAAAAAAGATTTCGAAAATATGACAAGAAATGGCTAAGTTTTGGTCGTTAGAGTAGCGCAAGGCACCAAAACTGGGTGAGGTACATTCAGGGGGCTGGGAAAGAAAACTCGAAGAGATGGGAAAATTCTGCAAGTGTGAAAAGTCTTGTTTGAAAAGTGTTTTTCACTATTAAAACAATTATGCAAGTAGGAGGTCTTGTATATTAATTTTTCTTTATTTGTAGCACAGTGTAATTATTAAAAAAACCACATCGTATCAATCATAATTATCCTAACTCGTTTTTACAGTTTTACGTATACAAATTGTGGGAAGTTCTAGATGTCGGTAATCCCTCTTTGATTAGTACTTTACATAATGACTAGCAGGTAGGTATGTAATCCCCTTATACCTTGCAATGCCCACTGTAACACAGGCCATGAACAAGTAGTGGGAGATGGGTGTGTGTTTGCTCTTTTCCGGAAACTATCGTTCGTACAAAGTGCACCAATTACTAAATTTATTTAATACATTTATGATTAATCCTGAGTTTATTTATTAGATTTTTAACAAAATTTTAATTTGAGAATATCTGCTCGGCTTAAATGAAATTGTCAAATTTGTATACAAATATTAAATCGTTATAATAAAATCCGTGTAAATAATTTTATTTAAAAAGTATCCATTATCAAATATTGAAAACAATAAGCTCCCCCAGTTAAATTTCTAGATACGCCACTGTAATGAATATGTGGCACTGTACCTACAAAATATTAAAAAAACTTGACAGTATTGTTGAAGTTGAAGAAAGAAGATAATCCTAAAGGCGTTTTTAGTATAATACACACTGAGTCATATTCAGGAAACAATTTAGATTATTATTAATATTAATTATTATTATGAAAAGAAATATTTAACCGCAACGTCGACAAAATAGTCTAACATTGCACTTGGCAGTTCAAATGTACCAGGTTAAATGTCTGATTCACTATACCCTAACATTTAAATGAAGGATTTAAAATTACCGATATCACGAGGGCAGAATTGTAAAAAGCATCTCAAATCACGCAGTGTCCACCTCATGATCACGTGGTCGACTCGAGAAATGTATCTGATAACAGAAATAACTGATAAACTGGAATGATTCAGTAGCGTCACAAAATGTCCTTTACGAAGGCTAACATTCATACTTAATGTTGTATTCGATTATAATCAAATACACGTACAAAATAGGGAAAATGAAATTAATTTATACTAGAAGAACAATTATTATTAACGTCCAAGTTTAATTATTTCATTCCACCTATAAAATACTATTTGACTCACAGTTAGGCATATTTTTGTTTTCCATGTAACATGTATGCAAGTAAACGGCAAAAAATATAGATTAAATTAAACATATGAAAGCAGAAATATTGTTATAAACAAAAATTCTTAAGAACTACTATAATAGTTAAGTAATTCCTTTAAAACAGTAACAAATTGTTTATACATTAATTGTTTTATTGAAATTGGTAAATTATTATACAGTACGATTCCTAATATATAAAAAGGATTGCCATCATTTAGTATCAGTTTTATGCACTTAAAAATGTAAATTAACACCAGTTATGATTTTGTGTAGTTATGATTATTGATTGATTCCCTATTTTTTACGTTTAACGATTTATAGTTAAAAGTTTTGCAATTACTTTTCTTTAAATGTATTCATTGCCCTATGCCATTTAAAACGTAATGAGATTTTTAATTATAAATCGTTATTAAGGTTGAATAGATACTTCAACGATGATAAATTTACATAATGTTAAAAAGTACTATCCGAACGTACGCTACTGACCTTTTTAAAACGTCTCTAGTAACACGATACTGTGCTTACATTCTTAGCTTATCGTAATGTTCTCACAGCTGATGTGCACGCGTTCATTAAAATCCTTCATTTGCCAGCGAGTCTATATCACAGTTACAAGTGCATGTGTAACGTGGAGTTGCCATGGCAACCGAGTTTTCGCAATTTGACGGGTACCGTAGCGTACTGATGATGGGAATTAATGCAGCAAAAGTTTGTTTTGAAATCTGCGTCACTTGATATTTTTTATGATATGTAGGTACTTAATAAATGTATTTTTTGCATGGATTATTATTTTAAAAAGTGGCGAGCACATATTATTAGATATAATTCAAATACATATACTGGGTGACAATGGGACTAGGGCCAAGTTTATATTTCTTTATTTTTGAACCAATTTATGTGAAATTTAGAATTACAAGTAAAGTCAAAATGGCCGAACTTGGATTTTCTATATGTAACACTTTGTACATTTTATATCTTTTAGAAAATCAAATTGCATTTGACCAGGTTGCCAAATTTTCATCTTCTTCACAATTTTATGTATTTTATAACCTAACAAATAAATATTTTTAATTATTTAGTTTTAGAAGAAGATGAAGTTGTACATGAATCATATTATTAAATGTGTAATTAAATTTCCTGTCTGGTTATGGCCTATCTACTATGGCAAAATAGTCGGAGAGCAAGCGAACACGACCGCTTCACAACTCCGTAATGGATGAAATTCCTTTTTTATCTATATTCGTAGTATATGAGTAGGAAAATCCTTGTCTGGTAGGGCATTCCCTATGATTTATGGACGAAGAGATCAAATAGTGTGGTAAAAATGTTACATTTAAAAGACATATGTAATGGTTTGTTTAATCTTTATATGAATCAAAATACTGAAAAAAAAAACGATAGCAAACTTGCCAGACAAGTATTCCTCTGATTAATTAGTGCCAGAACACTGAACAATACGACATTTCACTGAAACTAACTTCTACCTCCTATTCCATATATTTAACCAATATTGTGATGAATGGGAGAAACCTCTTCCGCCGTCAATCTCAAATGTTCACCGGCAAACATTCGAGATTGGCGGCAAAATGTATGAAGCATCGACAGTTATTCGAATGTTCGATGAAGAATCTAGCGCGTTCCAGCAATCTTATATGGGATATATAATTCACCACCGCGCAAGAGGAGGGGATCAGTCAGTCGACAAAACACATTCGGGCATCGTGGGTAGTATAGATATCAGTGTAATATAAATCTTGTTTGAAAAAATATTTGTGTAAATTAAATTAGTCTAAGTTTGTTAATAGTTTACAGTTGTTTGTAATTAGTGTTAGTGTAAAGATTTTCTCTTGATAATAGACAAGTAAAACAGCACCT
Source organism: Agrypnus murinus (assembly GCA_929113105.1). NCBI lineage: Eukaryota > Metazoa > Arthropoda > Insecta > Coleoptera > Elateridae > Agrypnus > Agrypnus murinus. The sequence continues at coordinate 17,532,169 of OV816028.1, read as the reverse complement.
TTAGTATTATTTAAAAAGAACGTTACAGCATGATCTCATAAAAACGATGTATAACAAGCGTCATATTGATACGATATAGCGAATATATCGATATACAGTGCTATTAAATTAAAATTCAATATACGTATTGCAATGGTATAGTACTTTGATAAAATAAAACCACAATACAACAGTTTACCACCACAATATATTTTTTTAATACATTTTTGCCCCGTCACTAGCTCCAACTTTAGTTTCAGTAAAGCACTCGACAAATATCTCTGAAATTTACAATACAATAACCTTACCTTACCAATTTCTACTATCAGTGGGTCCACCTTTACTCGTATCACCTGAGCTGGGAAAATTGCAACAAGCTGAAAATCACAAATTATTTCCACACAAGGAAGAAAAATGAACAATAAATTAAAGATATAGAAAGAAACACAAATTTTTATTTCTTTAAACACAAATAAAAAATAATCAATTGATAAAAACTACTACTCAGCCTTTTAATATTTTTTTTTATGTTAAGTTAATTTTTGTACCTTATACTAAACTACTCATAACAATGATTTAAATAAAATTAATGTCGAATTTTCTCAATTCTATTATTTTTTTATATATATTAAAAAATAGTTTAAATTGTCTCAATCGTTAAGTCTTGTTATATTGTTTTAATAAAAATTGTCCGTAAAGATCTTTTTATTTTATTTTACGTTATTAGCCAGTATAAATTTAAATACACTTACAATTCTCAATCGCACACAGGCACTTCTGCAGGTTTGAAAATTCTGCTATGGTAACCACAACCCAACTCTTGACTGTTGGTGAGATTTTTCTTTTAAAATGCAGGACTGCATAAAATTAAATTCTTCAAATGTATTTCAAAATAACAATTTCCATAAGTGTTGAAATTATCCAAATCAACTCGATGATTTATTATTTTCTTGAGATAATGACAAACAGGTAAGCCATATCCAATTATATGCATGATTTTTAATTATTCAAAATTTGTAACCTCACTTTATCTTTCTTCTTTATTAAAAATGTTTGTTGTTTTTTTAGGTTAATAAATCTGAGAACAACACGTCCTCCTTCCAATACGTTCTAGAGATTACTAATTGTTTTTCACAATACAAATTGCATTAAAACATATAGGAACATCAATAAAGTAAGATAATCAAATATGCCATGGAGCTAAAATCTGACATTTCAGGTTATTTTTAAATAAAATATTATTTTCTTTAAATTTTAGATTTGAACACATAAAAAGAATCCCCAACACTTCCTTAAATTAATAACATAACATTTTTATTTCAAAAACCCAACAATAACCTACAATCTTAAGTCGAACAAACAACTGTTCACGCTTGACAAAAATTGTAATAAATTCCATTTAAATCTGTCCAACCAACAATTTAACCCATTAATCTTTACATAATCTGATTATCTACCTTTTCCCAATCATTTGACATTCATGATAAACACTTACAATACAAAATTAACTAAAAAAGAAATATATTCTCGGCACAGGTGTATGGACATATTTAAATTGAATCGGCTGACAACTATATAGAACAACAAAAACTTTATGCAACATTCACAGTTAAGATGTTATCCAACGAAATTCCACAATAACATCATGAATCTAAATTAATTAAATGAGAACGGTGGCTTGACAAGCCAATACCATGTATCGTAGAAGAAAAAAAATAATCACCCTATGAAAATTAAGCAAGGTAAGTCTCTTTTATATATGCTAATTAATTCATAATAGCCCGTTTTATTTTATTCTAGGTGCAATTTACCAAGTTTGAGCTATTGACGGTTCCTTAAGTAAAAACACTTCAACGTACCAACCGTTGTATTATAATCTACAATTATCAAATCATACACCACCTACATAGTATCCTTTTGTTAAAATACAAACTTCTTATGCATGTTAACATAATGTGAATAAATTATTCTTCTAAAGAAACCCATTTTGAAAATTAATTACAAAAATTGAGGTTATGTAATGAATAGATCGGATCGTTAAATAATCTTGCATGAAATGTAACTTTAACAAGAAATTATTGCAAAAAGAAAGTATTTGACTTAATTCCTGCATATAGCTAGCTTCAACCATACTTCTGAAACTATTACTAACTGAACTGAACTAATTCTGAAACTGAAATAAACCTTTTAACAACAATTCAATAAGAACGCCTGAAAGATAGGCAACCCAAATTACCTATTTAACCTTTCCATCTGTATATCACCGCAGTATGTTGCAAATTAAAATAATCATCTCAAACCATTGTATTTACTACCTGCAACCAACAATACATAATCTCTGGAAATGTGCTAGCCGTTTAACCTTTCATTTCAATTAAGGAACATTGGAATTGTCAGAAATCAATCAATTTAACCTCGAATTTAACCTAATACATCGACTTGATTATTTTTAAATGCAGCATGGAGCATATTGCATGTTAAATTAATAGCAATGTATAATTTCTTTCGCTCTATCGTTACCATCCCTAGTTGTTTCTAAAGATAACAAGAATTGTTCATTTATCCATATCAAACAATACATATCAAACGATGTATCGAATCAAATAGATTGAAATCTGATACATATTTTCATGTTATTAACATGCGAATAGAAAATTTAAGCAAGAACATTTACATACATGCTGTATTGGTTGCATAACTTTTAGGCGAATCGAATTTTCACTAAATTCCTTTTAAAAATTTAAATAGAAATGTGTCATTTTGATAAAGAAACACTCTATAACACAGTAAATAGACAAAGGATTAATTTTAAAGTTGGTTTTCCTCTTAGATTTTGGTAAATTTTTCTGGTTAGCCATGTTGAGCTATCGCTACATGATTTTTGTAGATAAATAAGTTTTAAAGGCTTGTTTTCACCTAAAACAAATAAAGGGTACGGTTGTGAACTTGTATACAGATATCTATCGCTTCCCTACTGTTTTTGTTGTTGAAAAATTAGAAATTTTCTTGTTAATCAGCGATTCAAGTAGTTTCATGTTAAAGTTGTTAGTGTTCAATATCAAGAAGTCTTTGAACTTAAATATTTTATTGTAATTTTTTTGATTGTTTTCCACTAAAAAAGAAGTTCTTAATTTAGTGTATTCCACTAAAAAAAATAACCAGGTTCTCTTTTGTTTTCCAAAAACATAAATAGACCAAGCAATTTGGTGACTCGCTCTCTGAAAAATTTATTTGTGCAAACCTCGCGTTTATATCCAGTACAAAAGTTAAAAAATTTGAGGTTATATTTTGATGTTACGTCAAAATGTTTTGCATAATAGTTTTTGAATTTAAGTAGTGCAAATAATAATAAACAACTTCAATTAAATAAATAAACATAACTCTATCCGTACATCTACGAACAACCTGACATCCCGATTGTACTCGAAGAAGTGAAGGTTGATAATCTAACAGCTTCCACATTATTTCATAAACCTGAAGATTGACTATTTAGTTTTGTTAATTGTGCTTATGTCTATGTCATTGTACATATAAATCACAATAATTAGCTCATATTGTATTTTGAATTTGGTTAAACTAGTATTTTGAATAAACTAGTTGGCATAGTAACATCAATTTGTTTGTTTACTTTTAATCCCTCCGGAAACGTTAATTGTGAACATGCCGCAAACACACCTAACCTTACTATTGTACTTTTGTGTAAATGTGTGACATATAATAACGCTTTGACATTACAAAAGTAAGGTTAGCATGTTTTGTGGTATGTTCACAATGACTGTTTCGCGGCCAACTTCGACGTTAAATTAACATTTGTTTTACTTTTAATCCCTCCGGGATTAAAAGTAATTCTAATCCCTCCGGGACTAAAAGTGACACTTTAGTCTTTCAAACGGAAGATTAAAATGGTACTTTTAGTCTACGGAGTGCAAAAATATTAATTTATAACGTTTCGTTGAAAAGAAAAAAATATAGAAAATTGGACATATACTTACGATATAACAAGTTTGTGCCTTTCTGCTAGCAAACATCGGCAATGGGCCGGGTTCGGTGAATACAAAAAAAACCTATAGCTTGTTCCTTCAATAAAACGCAAGAACATGCCCAAAAAAATATATTCAAAATATTTAAACAAATAAAACATTCAAGAGAATTGTATTGCCCCAAAATGTTAAGTATTATATGCATACAATTTAAATATTTTTACCACTTTATAAGAAGGTTAAAAAAATTTGATCAGAATACACACAAACACATATCATATACAAAAGAAATAAATCAATATGAATAGTTCTACCAGGTTATTACCTTGATGCGATATCGCAGGAGGTCTACACACAATAGATTACTAAAGAACTAAAATAAATGTTCAAAATAAATTTCACTTATAATACTAACATCTGGGTAATCTTAATTAAGCAGGTTATTGATAATGATCATTTAATATCACTAATCAAAATGAAAGTATTTCTAATACTAAATATCAAATTATGTAACGACAAAATTATTAAGATTCGTTGTAGTAATCTTTTTTAAACTTCAAAGATAATGATAAAGGACGGTGATACCGTAATTCCAAAGATTTGGTGACCACTCGCTCAATCTATAATTGAAGGATGTCCTACTTGAAAACACGTACGTAACACCTTCTTCTTGACAATGTGATACCATCATCTGAACAATCCAGAATGTGATCCACAAGGCGGCAAAAAAAAAGATTCGGTAGCAGGAACCATAAAACAGCTTATTTAAATAAACGTTCCCTGATTACAGTCGTTAAACGCCAAGGTAACAAAAAAAACCTGTTAATAAAAGAGAAATTACCAACGGGAAAACGTAAATAATTGAATATGTAAACAAATAACAATTTGAGAGTCAAAAGACCTTAACATAAAAATTTTACAAAATGGCTTCAACTAAGATAAGAACCTAACCTCCGCGACAACGAAGGTTTTCTCAAAACATTCGTAACAGACGATATCCCATCAAAAGAATATTCACCCGGGAATAAAATCTTACAGTTAATGATTCGAAATCACAGGAACTTGAACAGCAGGAACTCTCAAATTCCACACGCAGAAGAATCTTTATCTTCACGACCTTAACAAGCCGTTCCGGCTTCCCAAAAAGAACCACCCGGAAACCAGTCCTCTCTCTCTCCTCAAAATTATTCTCAAAAAAAAACCTCGATCCGAGCGCCATCAGGATCTAATCTAATCAAATTCATAGGAGCTCATCTTCAAAAAAGATAATTCCTGATCTTCCAATGAAAAATCAAATAAATAGAAAACAGCGCCATCATAGTGTACTACAAAGACCATAGGCGGCTTACAGAAACCAAGTTAAAGTCACAAAATTTAAATTAAGTAAGAAATAACGTGATTGCAGGAGTAAATCTAGTATAGGCTGGAATAAGTAAGCAAAAGCCCATCTAGATAACTAAACCAAGAAGCTAATTAAACAGAAAAAGAATCATAAGAACAGTAACTCAAAACAATTGACAAGTAACGCCAATGAATTCTTTAAAAAAAGAACAAGGTCAAATTTGTTTACAAATGAAGAAAATATTAACATAACCTCTACTGTCCTGCTAATAATATTAATGAGAGAAAAAGTAAATATGTTTGATTTAAAACAAAATAGATAATCAATGACTTACTATTCCTAAAGACAGAAAACAAAATTCTTTCAAACAGAATTAAATCATTGAAACATTGGGAAGGTGAAATCTCGATGTTTAAACATAAGAGCAACTGGTGACAAACCTCTGAAATCGGTATAAATGTTAAACAATAAATAACATAAAAACTGAAGCAAACCCTGTTGAATTGTGATGGTAAAAAAATCGTCACAAATTTTCTATATAAATAGAATTATACTGTCTTAGAATTAATTTTTCTTTAATTTTTTTTTGATATCAAGTTTTGTTTTATTTCATTAATTTTAAGCGTTTTCGATTTAATTTAGTTTGTTTATTTTGTGTTTTTTTTGTTGTTGAATAAAATTTGTCATTAGAATATTTTAAAAGTCTGGTTTTTTATTTTATTTGTGTGTGGAGCTAATAATGTTTTCTAGATCTATTATTTAGTGCCCTGTTAAAGCGACTCGCTTGGACAAGTCTCATTCATGTAAAGAACTTACTTTCACAAACAATTTAGTTAGCCGGTGCATTTTTCTTTGATGATAAAAGTAAGTGGTTTATATTTTGTATATGTCTTCACTGTACTTTTTACAAAGTCTGTTTGATTTGTTGGTGTTCCCAGTTTTAACAAGTTATCAATTTTCATTCATCATCGATCTATTTGGTTTTTTCTTTATTAATAATAAATTAATCTAGAGTAAAATATAATAGTATCCTAGATTAAAAACAACCCTCATATTATCATAACAATTTGTATTGACTTCTCTTTTGATATACCATATTGATCTATGCGCGGTTTCTCAGAAGTGATGTAATACATGGAAATGTTAGAATTTAAATGTTTTGTACAGTGTTATAGAAATAACCGGCATGCGTAACTACTTAGTTTAATATAAACTGTATTTGTTGATTCTTAATACTCTAATAAATTATCAAATAATCAATAAAATAACAACATATATGATTATTTTAATCCATTTATACATCGTTGTCATCGTTACAGTCAATGGTGCCCTTACTTAAAAATCTTTTGGAATTAATTCTGCTGTTTGCTTGGCTTAGAATTACTAAGATGTTTCTCATTTAAGAAAAAGGTAACACAATGGTAAATAGCTTTTTCCTGAATCTCATATACCAACAAAAATCTTCTATTTCGTACCGTTAATTTACGTTATCTTTCTACTTTCCTTTGTTCTTTTTCATTTGTTGTGTGTCTTTTACAGCTAAATGTTCATCAAATACGACAAATTAGTAAATTAACTTTAAAGCATGAATAATTCAACCATTCAAAGATTTTATTATGTAACTTATTAAAATTATGGCGCAATTTCAAATGTATTAATTACCTCAATTACATATCAATGTAATATAAAACAAGTTTTCTTCATAAAACCATGTGAATATTTTTCATAAGAACTGATACTAAGCTTTATATTTATAAAAACGTATGCTATATGTTGTTAGAAAAAACCCAGAAGATAATAATTTCTTAATCACTATAATTACAGTAATTTGTTTGCAATTTATGTTATTAAGGACCAATATCCTCACCTACGGCTAAATTTAATTGGAAGTTAATTGATAGTCATAATACATTGTCAAGCCAATTATTCCCATGGAATTAAGCTCCAGTTAAAGGTAACCCAAGATGAAAATACTCACCCTAAATATAATTAATTATACTTACCGGGTTGAACTAACCGTACATCCAGGATCTTATCAACTTGGGAATTGTAGGCCGTAATGTGAAAAACACATTCAGGCGAATCCTGGATACAGGTTATGTTGACGGGCACCAGATCTTCGCTCACCTGCTGCCATTTTACTGTTCCTGCGCCACTTGCAGACACGTGAAAGACCTCCGCCCACAACCTAAACAAAAACGGTTCAATGTTATAAAAATGTAAAACATTTCTTGCGGTGTTGCTGTATTTTACAAAACATCTCTGAGAGTTTTTTGTTCTTTAGATATCCTCCCAGGTCCTGGGGCCCAGGGCGGTTTTCATTATTACTAATTCGCTAGCTGTTATATCTATAAATAGTCATATTTGTCAGGATTTCATTTTTTACATTTTTATAAATCCTTGATGACGTAAAAAGCGAAAAAAGGAAAAGACAGTATAAAATTTCATGAACGTTCTGTATAAATCTGTAGTTGGGCGAAAGGATACAATAAAAAGAAGGTAGTAAAGGAGTTGTAATTTAAAGCTTTCTTAATGGTTTCCATCGCAGTTAAGCACGCGCTGAAAATCAATTTTCCACTTCCCCACACTTTATGCACTTGCTCTTTGCCAAATGGAATAGCGTTTTTATAATATAGGGAAAAAAAGTGTACGTAGATCTAAGGCAATAGTTTAAAAAACCCTAAAAAGGCCATCAATCATCCTACATTTATTGTCTGACCGATCCAGTTTTTTAATTTGATTAAAATTTAAAATACCTAGATGAAAGAGCTTATTATTTATATTGCACTCTTCAATATATTTAGTAGCCGTAAAGGAGTGTTTATTTGTAAATTCTAAAAGTTTGCTTTTGTATTAAAGTGTGGTTGCAAAGGTTTCAAAATTTGCAGGTTGCAAAGCGTTTAAAAGCGAGTTTCGATACAATAAGAGCTCATCCAAAAATTCAAAATTACCAAGTTCAATATAAGGATTTAACGCAAGTATAAGTTTCAAAATATCTTCAATTAAAAGTTCTAAGAATTTTGATGATGAATGTTTCAGAATGTTGCATTTTATGGTTTCATGGCTTTAAAATATTATAATAAACATCTATACTACATAATATGTAATATTAATGTTAATAGTTGCCTGTTGTACAGGGGACCAGATGGAGCTCAGGCCCCTTTAGTCTTGGCGCTCTGTACCTCTTCATACTATTTAAAACTGTATATGAAGCCGTTTAGCCAGTTAATCCTTCTCCGGGCAAGTTCAAATGTTAACATAGACAGGCATAGCGTATCATACCGTACCGCTACAAAGAACAGTAAATGATTGCGACCAAATTTGGCGTTTCGGTTATAGGGTGCTCTCTTGTAGATTTAGATTTCAGACCACCCGGGCGGTGTAGATGGGGGTAGAGGAAAATCATCCCGAGGAGGTGGCGACTGTTGCTAAGTTTTACCGTTTTTTCAAGGGGACAGTGTTTTGGAAACTAAGAGAATCCAAGGAGAAAAACAGGTTATCCAAAGTCGCGAAATCCCAAGAATTTTCCGAACGTGTAGCAAACAAAAAGAAATTATAGAAAAAGTATGTATGCCCGAAATGCATGTTAATGTAAAATAGTCGCCACTAGTTTAATTATTAAATATGCAGCTCAGAATGCCTTATTTACGAGCTTTCTGAGTCATTTGTGTCTATTCTCGACCCTATTCTAATCGAACTGTTGCCCCTACGGACACTAGCTTGCAGACTGTTTCTGTCATATCTCCGACCCCGGTTGAGATGTCATGTTCGGGTCTTCGCCGTTGATAGCTTTATGTGTGTAGTATACTTCACAGTCATAAATGTCCCCTTTCCGACTTAACGATGGAATACCATTTACGATCGGAAACTTCATATAGAACTACAATTCAAGGCCTATAAAAAAAGTTATCGAGCTTAACCGCGTAAAACCGCTCCCTGTACATCCGAGAACCAGAAAATGCGAAGATCCTCGTTAGAGTTGCGACTTGAGAAGAAAATTGTATCCAAATCCGGTTAGATTTCCGATGAAGTCATATCCGATCGAACTCAACAGAAATATCCGAATTCGAATTTTATCCGACGTTCAATTTTCCATTAGTCAAACATATAATGAATCAGATTCTGGTGTTTGAAATTTTGGCTTGCAAACAGTAATTAGATTTCCACCTTTTGAAACCATGTTTAAAATTTGATGAAAACTCGAACAATATTTTAAAATATTTTCTCGAATGCTTGACTGACTTTCGTATAATCGGATAACTTTTGGATACTCGAATAGCTTTCAGGTACTCTTCGGATATTTATCCGAATATATTATACGAGGGTCATTTTTTAAGTAAGAACCGTTTTATAATGGAGTAAAAGAAACTTTATTTAATAACACAAATTATATCAAAAACTAAAATATGAACATTTTTTCACTTTTCAACATAGTCGCCATCGACGTTCAAGCATTTGTCAAGCCAGCTTTTGGATCCCTTCATCAAAGAACTCTGCCGCCTGACTATTAAACCAGTTCGTAACTGTTTCTTTAAGCATGTCATCATTGTCCAAACGCTTCCCACCGAGAAATTCCTTAAGTTTAATTTCTGATGAAGCTCGTCAATTGTGAAGCGCCTGTTTCGGCGGATTTCCTCATCAACGTTTTGTGTCAATTCTTCATTCATGCCAGTTGGCCTTCCAGATCGTTCTTCATCATGAACATTTGTCCTCCCTTCATTGAGACGTCAACCATTTACGCACATTACCATCATTCATTACACCTTCACCATAAACTTCAACAAGCTGCCAGTGAATTTCAGCAGGACGAACGTTTTTGCATTAAAAAACCGAATAACGGCACGCACTTCACAATCTGCGGGATTACTGATAGACATGGCAACAAACTACGCAGTATAACCACACAACCAGCACTGGCAGAGATGTGAAACGTAATGGCGGTGTAGTGGAGGACCGGCCAAGAGTTGCTGATCTTGAACTGGCGTCACCTGACTGAATGCGCAGACACGATGCGCAATCGGTTCTTACTTAAAAAATGACCCTCTATATATAAATATATCCGATCCGAACCGAATTCGACTTGGATCGGATACTAATTTTGGGTATACAAATCCCAGTTCCCATGTAGCATTGGATTTTAGATGGTTATATATATTTAACCGATTTTGATCCGAAAGTATATGGACATAGTTTGGATATTCACCAGATGTGCATTTTTTGGTTACTTCGCACGTGTATGGCGTGAATGTCTATCCTTAGGTAGTTTTGAAGCCAGTTCTAGGTGAAGGCTCTTCCCGCCATAGTGACGAACAGCCATATGTAATTCTTAAGGATCTTTGAACCACAAATAGAAAATAAGTTCATTTATTATTTTAAATTAAATTAAATGTGACAATAGCTGTTTATATAGTGTGTTTGTGTGTGTTTTTCATTTTAAAACATTTATTTTCCAGCATGTTCGATTACCGAATTTTGTAATATTACATGCAGTTAATTACACATTTAGATAAGTATAGGTATGTATGTATCATTAGGTTCTTTAGGTAAGTAATTTTAATATGATGTATTTGATATAATATGAATATATCCCATAAATATTGAGTGAATATTTGAGAGAATTAAAACAAATCAAAATCATTTTTCTTTGGTTTATTGTCAGAAAAAAACCTACAAAAACATAAAATAAAAATAAAACTTTGTTCAACATAATAAATATTATTAAAACTTAGAACACAAAGTTGTCTCCATAAGTTTGCATATAAGATTCAATTAGAATTATAGCAGTACAATAAAAACCACCACCAAATGACCAAATCATTAAATACACTATTTTATTCGATTTTGTACCACTCATATGTTTTTTCAACAAACCACCATACGCTTTATCACCCGTGACTAACGTCGACTGCCATAACCAACCGAAACTTTTTGTACACAAAGAACCAACAATGTTGCTTATGAGCCTCAAGTTAAAACATATAAATACATTTTCACAGTAAACCGTTTAAAAACGTTTTATAATAGGAAGAGAAAGTGTTTCAGAGGTTTCACGCTTTGACACATGTTTTACATGAAGGTATTTTGATTGTAAAGTTAAACATTGAGAAACATTTAAAGCACGTGTTAGATTTTTCTATATCTGTCCAAATATGTATTATATATAAAGGTTCAAATAAATTATTCGATGTAAAATAAAGATTGAATAAAGATTTTTTTTTATAATAAAAAATATTTTATGTTTAAAATACATTTAACAAATATTTATTAAATATAGTATGCTACTGGGGACAATCCCAACAAGAAGCACCCCGCTATTTCAGGTAATTCTCATGATCCAGATAGTGCACACAAGATCTTCATTCTCAAAGGCCCAATCGCCCAGAAGTAACGTAGGATGACACATTTTCGTACTAATTATATTTGCCAAATAACCATATTTAATTCTTTAAACGACACTAAACGTAACACAAAAAGAAAAAATCAAAATGACAGCGGGACATTAGAGATGCCCAGCGATAAATAATTTATTAAGCAAGCTTTTCAAACAATTTTGGATAATTTTTAGATGTGCAGATTGACCGAAAACATTGATTTTTCTTAATAGTTTGAAATTCAAACAGTCCTTCAGCTAACGTTAATTGCTTTTCTATATTTCCAAAATTACTTTTACGGAAAAAATCTTGTAACTTAGAAGAAAAGGTAGCAACATTTCAATATGTTTTATGCTTATCGCTTTGTGCCCAAGTAGCGTTGGAATAGAAATTCATATGAAAAGTACGCACCTCTAATTCTTTTTGCACGCCACAATTAATATTCCAAAGTGATGCTCAATAGCATATAATAATTACGTGCCGCCCGGTATATTTTTGGCGCGTTAAAACTAATACGTAAAAAATACATTTTTTTCATGTCTTCGTCAATGCCAAGAACACCTAGTTAGTTGAGTTCAGTGGGCTTCCCCTATTTTGCAGATTTTACTTTTCTTTGATAATAAGTGTGATTGGCATTATAAAGATGTCGCGACGGTTACTTGTTGTAATTAATGTTAATTCAGCGTTTGTATTTAAATCCAAATAAAGTGTGTGATATTTATAATTGGCACGGTCAAATTAAATAAGATAATTATAACTAGTTTTTGAAAAGAAGTGATACTACGTTGGATACCAATATTAAATACATTTTACTGCAATTTAGAAGTTAGAAGAAAATTAATTAAAAACTTATTTACGTTTATTGCTTCAACCAATAAACTTAATGTAACTGTTTTGCTGTCTATGTTCGTAAAATCGTGATTATCCATAAAAAGCGGGACATCTTAAAGATTTTGTGGTAACCGGGACAGGTGAAGTGGGTAAGGCAAAAGTGGGACGTCTGGTCACCTTATCTTTGGTGAATTCAACTTATAGGTATTTTATATGTTTTTTGTAACCTAACTGCCGCGTGGTTGATGCGCCATGTTAAAAAGTAAGTTCCTTGCGGAGAAGAATACGTCAGGTGTGCTCTTTTGCTATTGAATGGGATTTGCTTTATGTGTTGGTGTGATTTTCAGTCCGTGGTGCCTCATCCACCGATTGATGGTCTTATTCTTGGGGAGAACTCTTCTTGCTAGGTTATTTGGTAATCAGGCTTGTTGTTGCTGCAGACTTAGTAGAGATGCCTTACTACTAATTGTGTTTTGGACTATTAGCGTCATTAACAGACGACGCAGCCTTCCGTGCGGCAGGCACATGAACATGATTAACTAAGAATACATTTTCTCGTTTTCGTTATATCGTTGTCTTGTTTTTTGGTTTAGCTAGGTTTATTTAGGTTCTTGGAATACTTAATGCCGTCCCCATTAAGAGTTCTGTTAACTCATTACATTTGTGTGAGTAACTCTTGAAAAAGATCTAACAAACCGAACACGTGTAGAGTATTCTACATAATTTATGGAAATATTTAAATGCAACAGTTTTCCTTAAAACTATTATATTGCGGTGATCTTTGAATATAAATTAAAATACAATATGTCCACCGTTCCAAATATAAACATAAATTATATACGGTAGATTGAAATGAGAATACACCACAGATATTTTTCTTTATTCCTCTCAGCTAGCTCAGGTTTGCTCCGTAAAGCATAAATTATTTGAATTGCGAGACTCTTATATACTTTTATGCCTGGAAAGAAAGAAAAGCTTATATCGTATGCACTAAAGCTTCTGCAAGCTGGACAACTGCTGTTAAACTCTGAATTTAAAAGAAAAGAACGCTGGATGCTTGTATTAACATCAATTAAACATATGTAAAATTGAAAACACATAAACTTTATTTAACAAACAAAAATAAAAATCCAAATAGAACGTCAAAATAAAAATTAAAAAAAATGTTATTCAATATAATACAATTGGTAAATTGGGAAATGAATTCTCAAGTTTTCTCAAACGTTAGAAATAATTGTAGTGACCTGACATAGGATCAATACTGTCATTCGTTTGAACAAACCAACACAAATGAAATTTGTTTATAAATAAAAATATTTGTCAAATGAAAGTAAATTTTATATAAAGAAATTTAGTTGTTTTATTTTCTTCTAATCAAATAAATTCGGAAAAGAACTTAACAAGCTAAACCAAATAATTTTATATTTGAGGATGAACTTTACAACTTAATTATTATTTATGAACTTAACAAGAATCATTTATTATAACCAACCTTGTATATTACGATATACTTTCCTTTTTAAAAGTTAATCCTTATTATTGGTAACACTGCGATGAAACCAAACAGCTGACTTCTTGTTTATAAAATCGATACGTAAATCGATGAAGAAAAATAAATTCACTTGAATTTATTTAAATAATCACTTTCACTTTTAATAATTGTTGCACAATACTAATATCTTCTTTCAATTTTCAAAAATGTTTAGGTAACACTTTTAATTTAATTTAAACTTTATTTGTACAATGACATTTACGTCAAAACATATGGTTAACTATCTAACCTCAAATTTATTACAGATATTTATCAACGGACTTTGTTACAATTTGCCCCAGCTTATATAGTTTCTGCCAGAACAAAAGAAAACTATGACACTTTTTCAAAACAGCGGAACATCGAGTAAGGTTGTAACGTCACTAATCCCGCACAGCTGTTCTGCATCATCACTAATCCTAATTCTGTTATTATAGGATTGTAGCCCTTGAAACGAAGATCAATAAAGTATAATACATTCATTGGTCCAAAATGTATCGTAACGAAGGTATTCGAGAAAAACGTTTAACAATGTACAAAACTCATTACGATCTAATTACATATAAAATTCAACATAGCAAGGTTCATCCTTTACAAGCTAATTTGATGAATACCTGACACAGGTAATACAAATAGTTTATCCATAGAAACATCTTTACAATTTACTACAAACATGATTTTTACAGTACGAAATACAATGAATAAGTCAATTGATGCATATACAAATGCCAGCTTAAATATAAAATCAACATTAATCAAATTATGCTCAAAATGTCCAGCATACAGTACTCTAAACAATTGCATCAAAACAATGGTGAGGAAAAGCAGGATAAAAGTCTATAAGAGTCATATCAACACGAACGACAGGATTCAATACCTTCATTAATTAAAGTGACCAGAAATATTGTAAAAAAATTCAAAGATTAATTGTATTATATCAGTCATAATAAGATTGACCTAATTAATCTATTTTCAGCTAATTAACAACCTAAACTTGAGCTGGTGTCCTGGAATATAGAAAAATCTATCTAACGTTAAACATCGTAATATGTAATTTTTAATATGGAAATTACTTCTTTCGAACAAGTGAGAAACCGTCCCAAAGTAACATGGGTTGCATAAACGTACCTATCATCAAACAATCTAACTAATTGATATCCTTTTTCTGAAAATGAAACCTATTTATTATTATGCATGAGAAAGCTAGGTTATGTTTGCGTGAAGCCTTTATTCTTAAGTTTTTAATTTAAACATTAATGAACCTAACTGTGGTCCTATCTATAGCCTTTATATTTATTATGCCCATGACATAACATATCCCTCTTTCAATTTTAAATCTGATATACAAATATTTGTATTACCGTTTCTGTACGATCGTTGATTAAATTTTCAATACAGTGATTTGATATCACTGCAATATATGCAATGTTTTACAAGGAGCCTACCGCGACTTTAATTTCACTAATCAAACAAAACTATTTACCAATGCGATGCGAATAACTAAGCACTAAAGCACTTCTTGCTTACAGTTGTAAAGCCATGTTTGTGTCTATGTTAAAACATATTAAAGGTTGAATTTTGTGTAGCCTAATTTAAAGTTTCAGATTACCAACCATGCCGATGCCTTAATCGCTTTTGTGGTTTTTCCAAGCAAAAATAGTAAATAATTCTATGGTATATTATAATTTTGTTGCAAACTAGGAAGGATCTTAAAAAGCTTATCTACTAGTCATGACAAAAGAAATTAACAAACGTTGCCTAACAAAGCTACACAGCTTTTCAACTTTTTCTAATTATTGCAGGTTTAATTATATTTTTAACTAGTTTCTAAGTCTTACGAAAATAATCGCAAAAAGATCTGTGAAATGATGATTTTCGTGTATATAGATGAAGCTCTATCATAGTTATTTTAAATTAAAAACTGGCTAAAACAAATTCCTCACGAACAAGAATCCTCTGAAGATGGCTCAAAATTAGACGATACCAATCGTAATGTTTGTACTCACACACTTATACATGCTCCTCGAAGATCATCTCTTGAAAGTGTCTACCATTACTAAAATATTGGATATATTTGAACGATAAATTTGGCAAGATAAATCAATCATGAATTTTAGAATTAAAGTCGACACTGGCTTATTTTGTCTATGACTTCAATACGCTGTCGTTGGGATCCAAGACAAGATTACAGTCCATGAAATAGGGCTCTCCCTAACCAACAACAACTATTCCAATCTGCAGCTGGGAAGCTCAAAGTCGCCATCGTTTGAAAGCAAGCAGGGGTTGTTTGATTACGTACATGCGGTAGGCACTAGAATAATTGCAGTCAGCTACAAGACGTACTATTTTCAACAACTTAAAATAACCCCAATTTAAAATAGAGTTTTTTGTAGAACCGACGGTACTGATTAGTATTATCACAGAGGCCATGACTACGTTGACAACAGCCTTTTCCTTGTTATGTATTATTGTAAATAGTATTTGTGCTTTGTTCTACTCATTATTGTAAATTGTCCTACATTCCATACATATTTCATGTATTATAATCATTATGGTATTGTATTGACTAATGTGAATAAATTATATACATCATACTCTGTGTTTCTGTAAAGGTAGAAGAAGACGAAATAAAACACACTATTGATATCAAAAAGTGATTTATTATTGTTTACTGCTTACATAAAATAATACTTAGTTATATATTAACATTTCAACACATACACTGCATGCACTATACTACTTAATGCACTATATCACGTGCTGCTATATACGAGTTATGGGTATTATCAAAGCCCAACGACTTGACTAGAACTTGATCTCCCTTTTTTTAACACCTTCTCTACTAAAAATACTTCAGGATGTTTAGTCATCTGTAATTCCTCCGTGTAGAAGCCTCCACGTATCGCTTCCCCTTTCGTGTCTTGCAAGATATACGTTATGGGATTGGTTCGATTAACCTTTTTAATTTGGAAGATTTCGGTACTCCATGTGGGAGTATAGCCTTTCGCAAACGCTTCCCGATGCTTGCTGATTCGCACGTGATCACCGACTGTGAATTTAGCACTTCGCAGGTCGCTGGTTTTTTGGAAATCATAAACTGTTTGTAAAAGAATCTTGGCGTTGCTGTGGTTCACATCGATGGGTTTGTAGCCGGTGGTGCGGTATACGGTATCGTTGTACTGGTTAACAACCTTTGGTAATAACTGCAACCACTTATATGACCCTTGCATTGAAAATTCCTTTCACATCTTGTTTTTAAGAGTTCGGTTTATACGTTCTACCGGACTTGCTTTCATACTAGAAAAGGTGCTGTAATGGTTGATGTTGAAAGTTTGCATTAGCTTACGAAAATGCTGGTTGTAAAATTCCTTCCCCATATCCGTTTGTAAATTGTCGGGAGTACCTCCTGTTGATGTTAATAATTTTTTCATTGCTTTCGTGACGTCTTCACCGGTTTTTCGTTTAAGTGGACACGCCCAAACACGCTTGCTAAACATATTCAACAATACTAAAATATATCGAAAACCTTTATTTATTTTAGCATAGGGAATCATTTCCACAAGATCTGCCATGTACAAATCGTTCAAGCCTTTTACGATTACGCGTCTTCTTCGAAATCGTTTACGAGCAGGTTTATGCAATTCTTCAATTATTTGACGTTTTATACTCATTTAGAAAATGCTGGAACACTAATAACAGCTTCAAAAATAAATATGTCCTTTGACCCAGGCTTCTTTGCCTTAAACTTATCCCCTTTCTTCAATGACACTCCCATGAGTGATTCGGCATCGTATAACTTATCGTTTAAAAAGATTTGCGCATTTGTGGGATAGTATTTGATTTGTTTAATGCTACCTTTTGTTAGAGCAACGACATACTCGAAGTTGGTGGAGTTCAAAAGTGCATAACCATTTTCATGGTTGTATATTCCCATCATATACAACATTGTCTTGTAGTGCAAATTAGACACGTCTTCTAAAAGGAATACTTTTGCACGAGCGTCGAGTTTAACTCGGACAGGAGTTTTATGAAGATGTTTACCGAACTTATCCAGAGTCATCGTTTTGAGGTAATGATAATATATGATGATATGGATGACTAATAAGAGCTTCGAAGTAAAATGGGGCGGCTGTAGACGGATATAGCATACCTCTCGCCTTAATCTTATCACCTTTTCTCAAATGTCTCCCAATTAAGTTGGCAGCAGCACCAACTGGCTCACCGTTTACAAACATATAGCATGGTGGTGAGCTGCGAACTGCTTGTACAATCCTTTCTGTAAACGGTATTCCCGTTTACTGTTGCTACCTTTCAAATTGCAATAGTTCGATAGGTCCGAAATAGTAGGTTCGTTCGACGCAGGCTCGGGGTCCGCCCACATACACATCATTGTCTCGTAGTGCACATTAGACACGTCTTCTAAAAGGAATACTGTTGCACGAGCGTCGAGTTTAACTCGGACAGGAGTTTTGTGAAGATGTTTACCGAACTTTTCCAGAGTCATCATTTTGAGGTAATGATGATATATGATGATATGGATGACTAATAACAGCTTCGAAGTAAAATGGGGCGGTTGCAGACGGATCTACCGGCTTACTTAGCGCCTTAATCTTATCGCCTTTGCTCAATCGTTTCCCAATTAAGTTGGCAGCAGCACCAACTCGTTTATCGTTTACAAACATAATGCATGTTGAGCTGTAAACTGCTTGTACAATCCCTTCTGTAAACGGTATTGTGTATTCCCGTTTACTGTTGCTACCTCTCAAATTGTAATATTTCGGTGGACTTGTGTATACAGCAGTAGGTTCGCTCGGAGTCCACCCAGGCTTTTATTTATTAGGATCTTTCCAAGGTATAAATTCCACCTGTTTATTATTATAGTTGAGAACGCGCATATCACCACCGCCACGTTTTGGTAATGTGCGAGTTTTCGATCGCGTGACCGGTGTAGTAGGTGTAGACTCGCTTCGGAATCTTGCCCCAGGAGTAGTTAGAAGGGCTCTAATTATATTTGAATATTTCTTTACAGTTCCGTGTAGCGGTGCACCCTCAATGTAACCTCTTCTGGTAGCATTGGTACGTGTAAGAAGGTCCTTATACTTCTGTAAGTCTGATTGAGTGTATCCAATAGGTGCTTTTTTAAATACTAATTCATAAAAACCAGGAGTGCCTGTATATTTAAAAATTGTGCCTGAGGATTTTTTAATAATAAAGTCGTTCTCATCAAAAGTGAGTACGGAGTTTCCGATTAGGTACTGCTGAGATTCCGGATGGAATCGCACTTCATAATGGTGATCGAACTCGTTCTTAGTATCCCTGAACATGTTTTCCATATAAGTTTTAGCTCTACCAGAAAAGGTCTCATCTATGTAAGTTTGGAATTCCGGATTGAACCCAACAGCAGCAAGTTGTTCTTTCAATTGATCCAATGTTGGGACCCCAGATTCTTTCAGGACTTCTGTTTCAAAAACCGAGATATCAGGTGAGGGAACGCTAGTAGTGCGCATTCTTTGGGCGATAGGCGATGGTTAGCGAGGCATACCTATTCGTCTTGCGGGTGGAAGTCGTTTATAATATTTTGGAGTCGAGGTAGGTATGGGAGAAGAAATTTCCGTTTTTAAGGGTTCTTCTTTCGGAGTTAATAATTCCGTTTTAACTCCGGTTATAAACTCACGCAATGGTTGAGTGATAGGTTGATCGGCGTTGTAGTTCCACTTCTGACAGCGCAATTTCAGACTTGAGACTTTTGTATTTCTCTTTAACATGTCGTCGTGCTTTAACCAAGTTTTCTGCTACACGCTTGTCCATGTTTACTAAAACGTTTAGTTCGTGTCTTCGGTGTTTATGGTGAAGTAACAGTCGAAACCTTTTCGATAACGTCCCCCATTAAGTGGATAATCTTTATCGATTACTAAAAAGCCATATTGCTCCTTCCAACAGTGTAAACACAAGTGTTTAAACGCTTCGAAAGTCATATCACCGCTAACATGATCGTTAAATATGTGTTTTAAGTTAGTATTATCCTGCTTAAACACGACAATGAGATTTGAATTATCTCTTACGAGTTGTTTAGGTATCGCAGAATATGTCTGACATAAATAAAAACAGTCGATGTGTTTATGTCTCCCGAAGCAGAAGTAATAACGTATGGTGCTTTGACTATCGCAAACTACATCATCGAAGATAATAACCGAGTTTTGGTTTATATCCTTAAGCTAAGATCACACACGGCTACTTTTGCAGCACAGTTTTAGAGTTGCGGCTGCAAAAGTTTCGCGTGGTGTTCACACATATCCTAAAAGCAGCACACAACATGCAAGTTTTTCTACTGCAGCTACCCTTTAAAACTGCAAGCCTAATAAAAGGCTGCAATAGTGTTCACACACAACACGCTTTTCCATTGTGCAACCAACAGCTGCAGCATAGGTGCAGTATTCTATGATTATTATATTTTATGATTCCTTGGTGTTTCGTCTTGTGCTTATTGGTTTTTAACAAGTGTGAATTAAGAAACATTAATTTGTGTCCAATATGGGTGTAATTATAATAACAAGACAAAGCTAACTGCAACAGTTTATTAGCTGTTCTCTTATTAAGGGGATGCATTAAAATACAGACTTAAATTAAAAACAAATACTGACGTTTTTCTGAAAGAAAATGATCATTTTTATATATTTTATTTTTTACAAATACTGATGTAGTTGAATTATGACCCTGCGATTCCCAATAAGAAATCTTTATATGATGGTGGTTGCAAAATCTTGAGCTCTGGTGCCTGGGCTACGTTAATTTTAACGTCCCTGCACAGCTTGTTATTATTTATCAAAAATAGAAGTATTTTGAAAACTATAACATAAAAGATTGAAATCCTAGCGAAAATTTTTTAAAAGTTAAAAAATCACATTAAAGAAATATTCAAAAACAAGTTGCGATATTTCCGAGACAACAACTCTTTGCTAACAGGATCACATAAGCTGCTGAAGGTTTAAACTACTAGAAATCATTTTTATTAAATAAAACTTTGATTTTGCAATACGGTCGCCATCTGCTGTTTGTTAAATAAATTTATACATGGAAATGTAGGGGGGTTTGTATCTACAATTATTCTAGTTCACAGTTGCAGTTGGAGATGACGCAGATGCAATTTATTTAAAAATTACTTTTTTAAAAGTTAAATCACATTAGAGCGAATACAAAAATACGTTGCGCTATGTTGGAGACAGAACAATATTTTCGTAACAGAAACACATAAGCTACGGAAGATTTAAACTACAGAAATAATTTTTAATAAAAAAAACTTTGATTTTCGATACGGTGGCCATCTGCTGTTAACTAGCCAAACTAATACAAATAAATGTAGGGGGGTTTGGATCCACAATCATCTTAGTTTCACAGTTGCAGTAGATGAAGTATGATTTTATATAGTGAACAGCAGATGGCGAACGTATTGCAATATCGACGTTTTTTTAATTAAAAATGATTTCTAGTAGTTTAAACCTTCAGCAGCGTATGTGATCCTGTTACCAAAGTGTTGTTGTCTCCGAAATATCGCAACGTGTTTTTTTGAATTTTCTTTAATGTGATTCTTTTAAACATTTTTCGAAAGTGATTTAAATTTTTTATTTTATAGTTTTAAAAATATTTCTATTTTTGATAAATAATAAGCTCTGCAGTTAATCTTATATATGTATAAGAAATGCGTTGAGATTAAAACACAAATTGAAGGAAAATTGTACTATTATTGTACTTTGTAATCAATTTACTAGTAATTTTATTAAATAAAAGAACATGATGTTGATTATGATGAGCATGTTATTACAAGAAATTTAAAAATTAATATTTTTATACAAAAGGCATAAATAAGGCGAGATTATAGGAAAAGAAAAGAAAGTCATTCTATTTTTACTTTGATTGCATTTAAAAAAAGATCTTACGCAGATGCTGCGTGAAGGAATTCACCGAATAATTCTTGAAGGTATCAATCAGACAGACATGAGTTTGAGTATAGTTTATATATAAATGTTAAAAGAAAATGCACGTTCAAAAAGTGCAGTGCGATGAGCAGGTGGGGTTATGCTTACTCTATATCTTAAATTAAAATGGTGCACAGCAGTTCTAAAGGTTATTTTATTATATTAGTCAGGTCAAACTATGAAAAAATAGAGCTAACCTTGAAAAAATTGTAACAGAAGCAAATTCTTCGTGGTTAGTCTCAATAATATGTGCTACAATATCTATCGAAAATCCGCCAGAATTCATCTACGGGAAATTACTTAAAATTTACTTTAATTATTCAACAAGTAAATGAACGTGACACATATGTTTCTAGTCTACTTTTCCATGCTAACGACAAATCTCCTGTAATAGTGAACTTTTATTTATATTTTCCAAAATGACAAAAAGGACAAAATGAAGTAAAATGAGCAACAAAGAATTGTGTTAAGTCTGTAA
This sequence comes from Agrypnus murinus, assembly GCA_929113105.1. Lineage (NCBI taxonomy): Eukaryota > Metazoa > Arthropoda > Insecta > Coleoptera > Elateridae > Agrypnus > Agrypnus murinus. Next base: position 17,509,684 of record OV816028.1, on the reverse strand, counting down.
TATGAACACTCATCCATCAATATCGGAGTCTTCTGAATCAAGATATTGGTCGTGTATGAAGTTAACGTAGCTAGATTCCTGACACTGTCCACAAGCATCTCTAGAAGGTAGACCATTTTTTCTGCAGCTACATCGTATTGTTCCACATTCCTTTGTACACTTGCAGCGGATAATAGTTAGGAGATCCCATGGAGCTGGAGGAAAATCACTTAATTTTGGAAAATACTCATTGTTCCGCACCAACCATCCCCAAGAGCAGGCATCAACCATTTCTTGCTTTCCTATCCACTTCATGACACGTAGCACATGTAATGTTTCATCTTTCTTGTCTCCATAAAGTAATGACATGGATTTCTTCCCAGTTTCAATTTCGTCCTTAGGTTTGTTCTCTGAGCAGAAGAGCTCTGCTAGTAGTTTTAGGTCATTACTACAAGAAGTTTTTTAAATGCAGTGGTCTTGCCGGTTCCATGTATGTGTGATGTGCTATCACAGCCCATAAAATCATGCAGGAAAAGCAAATACTTGCACATATCAATTCCTAAAATATTTCTTATAGCAGGGATGTCATACACTGTCGAAAATGACTCGAATACTTAAATATCACTTTTCAAATGTAAGGGGAAACCACTGCCCGAAGAATGGAACAACAGCAGCATGAGTAAGTTAGCATTTTCTCCCAACACAACTGTATCTATACACTTAGACGATGTAACACCTTGTCCTAGCACATTGTCAAGCATAAATAATATGGCATCCTTGTCTACCGAGGAGATTACCAATGAGATGTATCATCCTGGTCTTGTTCACGGCATTATGCAAAAGTTATTTGTTCTTGCCAATAAAAATAGTGTCTGGAGAGAAGTTCACTGTGGGTGATAGTTTTGAGTTCATACCTCGTCTCCTATGTGCGCATTCTTTGATGGTTGGGATATTCACACTGTATCCATCAAAAACAACTGTGACTGAGTCATTCTTTTTCACTGTGATGTTTGCATAAGATCTTTCGATAAAGTCGAATGTGATTCCAATCTTCCAAGGCATTCGATGAAGTAATGATCCTCCAGCTAAGACATACTTAGTTGGCCCTTGCGATACTTCTGTAGATACACTTGACGTCTGCTAACTCTGTGATCCATCAGTCATGTTCTTAATGTGTTTGTTGATGCAATGTGCGAGTTTCGACTTTCGCCCTTTCTGAGAATTGCTGGGGACTCGAAAAGAGATGTTGGATATGCACAAAGTTCATATTGCAATGCGTCTTTAATTCAAGTTCGGCATAACGTGTTGCTAAACGTGTGTGTGTTAACGTCTAAAACGACTAATCAATTTCAAAATAGATTTTGGCGTTACTTTTGGGTGTAAAATAATACTAATAATAATTTTACTGAAAATAGCAATTAAAGTGGCCTGAACGTAAAGCTTTTTCCTGGCCAGGTCTGATATACCCAGGACGCCATTGTTTTCTTCTATATTAAAAACTGCTACAGATAATAAATTAATTTATAAAATGATAAATAAACTACTAAACTAAAAGTTACGAAGCTTTAAGTTTTTGAGTCTAAAACTATGACAGCATCAAAAGTTTTATAATCTAAGGTGAATGTATAATATCTCAACTTGGAAATAATTATGACAATTCCTAAAAGATTTAAAACTGAAACTATGGCGTATTGGTAACTGCATGTAGAATATCGCATATCTGCACTTTTTAGCCTCTGAATCTGAAGCCTTAATTATCGTTTATTAAATAGTGTAAAATATAAAAATACTTTATACAAGGCGAATTATAAATTTCGTTATAATAATTGAAAAGATGTGTGTAAATATATGGATTTATAAATTTTTAGAATATATGCAGCATCTCTTTTAACATCACGTGCTTAAAAAATATGCAACAAGATTAAAATTTAATACTTCCAGGCAATATCTCTTATTTGCTTTTGCTAATATTGTTGCTTTTATATAAACAGAACGACTTCATATAATGACAAACCTCTGGCAAAACAAAATCATTCTCATAAACTAAAAGATAGTTGGTTGAAATTGTTAATAATTTATTTTTACTGAAAAACAAGAGATGGGCGTTTCTTATCTCAGCTGCATTACTAGTTGCGAGAGGCTAACCATGAATTCAATTTGTTTTTAATAACTGTGCAGGTTTTATTTTGTTACTAATGTGTTTAGTAAAATTTTATGTTAATTTTATTAATTTTATTTTTGATTAAATTAGTGCTTATAATTATAATGCAGAAATAGTATATGAGGCAATTAAGTACATAAAACAAAATGTGCCAAAAATATATATTCTTCTTCTATTAACATGCATTACACCAACACCTCAAAAATATTATCTTTATACCTATTTATTGAACGAGGCTTTGTTGAACGAGGGTGTTTGTTTTTGAAATTTTATTTAATTCTTTAAATAAATGAAAGTAAATCTGATTAAAATGATTCCACTTTGCATTAAAATATTTCGCTATACTATTTATTATAAAAATGAAATTTCAAGATCCACATGCTAAAAGGATAACATCTTTACAACGTAATTACGTTTAGAAAAATGCATAACAAAATAATTTTTGCATTATTGAGAAAGGTGACACCTTTAATAAAAAACAAAACACACACTCCACATCAGAAGTAGATTGATACTGCAGGCGCAGCCGCTGCAAAAGTTTCAACCAAATATATATTTTTTGCAGCCATTGCAACTCTTAAAAACTCCATTCACACACTGCTACTTTTTGGACTGCGCGCAGTAAACAAATACTGCATGCAACCGACTTGCATGCGCTACTTTTAAGGTTGCAGGGGAGTTCACATTAGGCTTCACTTGTGCTGCGCTGTTTTTTATGCTGCACTGCAGCAAAAGTAGCCGTGTGTGATCTTAGCTTTAGGCGGTAATATAGTTTCAGAAGAATCGTATTCGAAATAACCGATGGGTAATGATCGAAACAGATCGCGCAGATATGCGTATTTCGGTTGATAAAGAGATTTACTATAGACATATACGTTTTCGAAGCGTAAACCGTTTGGATGTTCTAGTAAACTTATCATTAGGTTGGTTTTACCACATCCGGAACTGCCTACTATTATACCGCGTTTGCATCCTGCACCCAACAATACGCTATGTTTAAAAACTTTCGGCGTCGGTGAACAATTATCCCGATTTACAACCGGCAATCTGTGCCTCTGATGCACCAACTTTAGCTGCTCCATGTAGGACACGTTGTGAGGGAGGAGCACACGTGTGTGATATATATATATATATATATATATATATATATATATATATATATATATATATATATATATATATATATATGTAGATGGTAAAGCAAGCTTACAATCACTCTTCACCTGTGATAGGAGGAGTAATGTGTTATGAAACGTACTCTGCGAAAAGCGGAGAATTTTCAATCAACTCGTAAGGGGAAGGGAGTGATCAACACTCTCATTAATAAGTTATCGTTAGAATTACATTTACCAGGGTATAACTACTGCGGACCTGGCATCCGTTAGATGAAGCTTGTAAAGAGCACGACATAGCCTATTCAAAAACTAACGATCTTGGTGAACGTCATAAAGCCGATAGTATATTAGGACATAAGGCGTGGACTAGGTTTCGTTCTAAGGTCGCTCGTTTTGAAGAGAGAGCGGCTGCACTTACTGTGGCCGGCATTATGTCTGGAAAAAGAAAATTGGGTATGGGTGTTCGACGACGACGATCTAAGGTGAAAAGAAGGGGTACTTTAACGTTCAACAACGCCGTCAAATTAGCTAGAAAACGTATTGGTGGTAAAGTAAAAAAGTTATCTTTAAAACGGTCTGCTCGTCTTGCCCTAGCGGCCTTGAAACGTAAACGTATCATTGCTCCCAAAGGTCGGATTATACCTATCCCCAAACAAGGTGGTTTCCTACCGCTGATTTCTTTATTTGCCGATCTCGGAGCTATAGGCTCGTTAGGAACTGTAGCAGCTGCGGTTGCCAAAGCAGTGAATGAAGCAATAGCAGCGAAATCAGCGCTCGAAGAAACGAAACGACACAATATAGCGATGGAGCAAGCGCCTGTAGGAAAAGAATTATATTTGAAACCGTACAAAAAAGGATTAGGATTGTATTTACGACCTCCAAAAAACTACCCTTAAAGCTACCACACCGACCACTGGCCAATATCGATCTGTCAAAGTACGTAAACGAGTTAAAAATTCCATACTTCAGAGGTATTTTTATGCGAAACGGGTTACCGAAACGTATCCGTAAAAACGAATGTGGAATTGTGAATTTGGATGATACAGATGGGGAAGGTACGCATTGGACATCCTATGTTAAACGTGGTCGAAATATATTATACTTTGATAGTATTGGACAGTTAAAACCCCCACTAGAACTCATTCATTACTTTAAAAGTGATGGTAGCTTAAACGTTATTCGTTACAACTACGATGCTCTTCAGAAGCTAAATTCGTACAATTGTGGACATTTAGCGCTGAACTTTTTATATGATAACACTCCTTAACATTTCCTCAGTCTTACTGGGAATGTTGAGATGTCTCAAACATTTATCTTCTCCGCTACAACGTCTGTTTTAACTTCTGCTTTTAACCCTCCCATATATTTGGAGCCTACAAAACAATGGGTTATGCGTTTGACAAATTTCGAAACGTTTAATACTATTCCGAACGTAACGGATAAAAACAACGTGTTTAAAATGGGAGAAAGAATAATAAAGATACCTACTGGGTCATATGAGCTTACTGATATAGCTCAATACGTTAGTTCTCAAGTAAACGGTGAGTCTGTTAACATCGATCCGAATCGTAATACCCTAAGATCGATTATAAAAGCCGATCACGACATTGACTTTACAGTTGAAGACTCTATCGGAACATTGTTAGGGTTTAAGAATAGAATCTTAAAAGCTAAGGAACGTCACATATCTGATTTTCCAGTTAAAATTATCAAGGTTAACTCGCTAATGATAGAATGTAATATAATAACAGGAAATTATATTAATGGTACACCTGCCCATGTGATACATCAATTCTTCCCCAGTGTTCCTCCTGGATTCAAAATAATAGAAGCACCTGAGACTGCACCCTATTTACCAATTAATGTCAATACTATTTCAAACATTACCCTTAAAATATGGGATCAAGACGGGGATTTGGTTAATTTCCAAGGAGAAACCGTGACGTTAGGACTTCATTTGAAGAGCGTGGATGATGGTGTTCAAATATAACACTCCTCGATGTTGCACTGATCGCTCTGGCTATAAAAGATCGTGTTGGAAGCGGAAAATGGTTAGTCAGGCATCGGTCGCTACTCAATTGACAAGGGGTAACCGCTTATTCTTGCAAACCTTAGGCTTTGTTGTCCCAAAATGAATGTGCTAAATGTAAACAAAAAAGTGCTCGTCGATAACTCGATTATTGGAGCTGAATTTCACACTCACCAACCTTATACCACTCGTTTTGAGAATAATGACGAAATTCGAATACCTATTCAAGAGGATATGTCCACTTTGCCTTCGCGTAGTTATCTATATGTAGAAGGTACTGTACTGAAAGAAGATGGTAAACCATCAGCGAGTGATAAATTTATAAACAATGGTATTGCATATCTTTTTAGTGAGATTCGGGACGAAATGAATGGAGTTGTGGTAGATTCGGTAACAAAAGTTGGTCTAACAACCACCATGAAAGCTTACCTTTCCCACAATTCGAATGAAAGCGTTAAGTTACAAAACGCTGGTTGGTTTCCGGATGGTGCCAGCACCTTGCTAGATAGTAAAGGTAATTTTTGCGCCTACATACCTATATCAACACTGTTGGGGATTTTTGAAGACTATGGAAAGATTATTATGAATATTCGTCAAAAATTGGTATTAATTAGAAGCAATTCGGATGTCGATGCCCTAATATCCACCGATGTTAAAGAAAAGCTTAAGGTTAACTTGCAAAAAATATATTGGAAAGTTCCACAAATTCAACCGGGATTAGCAGAAGAATTATCATTGACAAAATATATTGGGAAAAATATTGACACTCAAGTGGCATTTAGAAGCTAGGAAACACATATTTACTCCGCTGTACCGCAAACGGATAAGCACAGTTGGTCTATTAAAACATCGACCACTCTGGAAACTCCCCGTTACGTTATCATAGGGTTTCAAACCGATCGTGATGGCCAGTTGCAGAAAGATATGAGCGCATTCGACGCCTGTGATATTCAAAACGTGACGGTATTTTTAAATATGGAAAGATATCCTTACGATCAATTAAATATTAATTATGGTGAAAATCGATATGCTACTTTATACGAAATGTATGCTAACTTTCAACGATCGTACTATGATAAACCCAACGAACCTCTACTGGCTCCTGATAGATTTAAGGCACTTACACCTCTAATCGTCATCGACTGTTCGCGACAGAAAGATTGCTTGCTAGGGAAAGCTGTCGTTCTTCGAGTTACTTTCGAAACTCACAAAAGCATTCCAGCGAACACTACTGCTTACTGTCTCATTTTGCACGATCGTGTATTTACGTATAATGCATTGACGAAGCAAGTACGTGAACTGTAAAGGAAATCGTTATATACGTCCAAGGACCTGTTACCTTTATTAGTATAGTTGCATGCTTCGATCATGCTAGTTATCGATGTGCAAGGTTTCAAGACTTCAGAAAAAGACTTTGCACCCAAGGAATTAGCCGTGTTTGATGGACATCGTGTGTCTCACTACGTTTTCAAACCTCCGTTCGCCTTTCGCAACTTACCACCTACGTTTCGTCAACAAGCTACTTGGTTAATGCATAATCATCATTGTCTCGATTGGAATGAAGGATTCACTCCCCCCTTTATGCTTCCTGTAATTCTGCAACGCTTGACTCAGCAGGCGGATACCGTTTACGTGAAGGGATCTGAAAAGAGGAACCAGCTCTACAGGCTATGCTTCCATCATGCTTTTATCATCATTATTCACTGTGCTATTGTGCATTAAGTAATGTATACTACTTATATAAAACTCATGTAATGGATTTTTCAGAATAAAGTTTTTAAATTCTTTAATGGTTTTATTAAAACAACATAATATGATTACAACTATTTATTCATTGTCTATTACAAACTTATATAACTATTCACAATTGAATATATAACAATTACTACCCTTTAATTCCCAATCCAGATAACGCACCAAACCCGCAGGAAAACCGGCAGCAAGGTTGTCACGTGCACGTTCAGTTGCAGCAATCCATTTACTATACGGTGTAACACATTTACATTTGAAAAGAATGAAATCTCATTTATCAGGCAACAAGTTAATAGTATGACGATGTTGGAACAAACCATGTTCTGTACATGTGGAATTTTGTATATTTATAAGTTTACCATTTTTTAACAAATAATGGACTTCTATACCTGCACACGAACTGTATCGATAATCGTTTTCACTACGTACAACCACAGTGTTCGATAGTTTAGCTCTTTCGATTAACAACCCGGTATTGTGCGTTTTATAACGCGAAAATTTAATTTCACCCTTATCTGTTGTTTCAAGAACCCAGTAATGTTGCCAACCCACTTTGATTGAACCCATTTCTGTAACTGAGGTTAAGCGACTGACGTGACTATTTAAACTATACCCCCACCACTTTTAAAACGTGTATTATAGATACCCTCTCTATACTCTTCTTTCAAAACTGGAGCGATTACATTTTCCACGTAGCTTATTCGTCTCTGAAATCGTACCCTATCCCTTGCTATTATCTCCCATTGACTTCTGCGTGCTTGACGATGTTGCATACTCCCATGTTAACATGTAATGCATTTTGTTTTTACTTTCAGCAAATGTCAGTAAACCACCCATTTAATCCCTCCTTTATTAAGTCATATGCAAAGTCCCTTAACTGTTGCTCAATGAGCTTTTTTACCAAACACTTATCACAAATCACGCCTCTAATGAAATCTTGACACAACTGCACGCCTTTTCTATATCGTTGTGCTAACTCTTGACAATATTCCGGACTGAATATCCCCGTACCATGAACAGCTTCGTGTGCCGCATCCTCCTCTAGCGCTTCTAATTCACACCGTAGTTTCTCCACAGCATTCAGTTTATCAATAGCTTTGCTTGATACGTCTTCACTGTTATGCGTCCCCATTCTGTTTCACTACGTTACGCATAGATCGTGTGTTCTTATATTAACCCGCTCCCACCCTTTCCCGCTCTTCATTCTTCCATTACGCAATACACCTTTTGACTTCCACATCCACTATTACCTTTTCTGGTAGATAATGCACAACTTCTAGCATTCCAAACACGTTCGGGATTTGCATCTTCATTAATGGTTCCAATATGTTTGTGATGTTCACTATGCAGTCACCCGGCATGTATACAACACCATCTATTATGCTATGGTAGAAATTGAAAAATTCCAAACCCTTCAGAAGGTTTAATCGATATGTTAGTAACGGTATTAACTGCCACAGCTCATATAAGGACTCCCACGCTAAATACAATTCATCATCTCCTGCATCAGTTATCTTTATGATTTTTGTTTTATCGTAATTTCTGTTAACACGCTCAAACGAGATAGTTTTTGTACCAATTTTCAAAGGAACCACGACCTCTTCTCCTGCTTTAAAGTACTTATTAATGACTCCTTCATTGGTTATTAACGCGTTCCACTCCGTTTCATCAAACAGCATACACTGATTCTTTGCTCCAGCTACTTTTATTACAGGAGCGAATCCCAAATGAGCACATAATCCAACAAATACAACTTTACTTTTTGATTTGTTTAAATAAAACACTGATTGATTCACTAGCGGTGCCCATTTAGCATCCTTAGGAAGCTCGTTTGGAGCCATCAACTGCTTTTCTAGAGCTTGCGCTTTCGCATTCTCAATTGATTTCGGGAGGCTTTCCATTGTAACACTGCACTGTACACTGCAACTGCAAACACTTTACTCTTCCCATACATGCAACCTGCTATATATATATATATATATATATATATATATATATATATATATATATATATATATATATATATATATATATATATATATATAATATATATGATATAATATAAAAATCATTATCCAACTTGATAAAAATTAACTCTATCTAAAAATTTATAAAAATTAATTTCCTTTCGGAATGATTCATTATAATCTAGATACTTTGAATATTGATGTTGTTGTCATGCGACTTGCTGATCTTCATTAATAGTATTCAAAAAATATCTAGTTACTTGCATGTTTGCTTGATATCTAATTCATATGGAAGATTTCTCGCTATGCTGGTAGTCGTTCTCTGTAGCTCAGTTGGTAGAGATACCACCTAGACAGTGGAGGGTCCTGGGTTCGAATCCCAGCAGAGTCGATAAATTTTTCTATATGAATTTGCATTCAAAATATTATTTAATGTAAAATCATTATCCAACTTGATAAAAATTAACTCTATCTAAAAATTTATATATATATATATATATATATATATATATATATATATATATATATATATATATATATATACAGCTTGACCTTGAATGGCGTTTGATGACCTTGAATATACCTAATTTGTTGCCATAATGATGGCCTTGAAGAGTGACCTTGAGTTCAAGGTCACAACATTGTTGTCATATTGTTGGCCTTGAGAATGCGTTATTGCCATATTGTTGACCTTGAGAATGCGTTGTTGTCACGTTTAGAGAGATAGGTTCAAGGTCACCAGAGAGAGATCGATTCAAGGTCACAACATTGTTGTCATATTGATGATCATTGTTGCCACGTTTAGAGATAGGTTCAAGGTCACCATGTGTTAGAGAGAGATAGGTTCAAGGTCAAGACCTTGAGAATGCGTTGTTGCCATATTGTTGACCTTGAGAATGCGTTGTTGCCACGTTCAGAGAGATAGATTCAAGGTCACCATGTGTTTTAGAGAGAGATAGGTTCAAGGTCACCAACATTGTTGCCATTTTGATGACCTTGAGAATGCGGTGTTGCCACGTTTAGGTGACAGAGATAGGTTCAAGGTCACCCTGTGTTAGAGAGAGATAGATTCAAGGTCAAGGTCAGTGGTGGTCGTGGTGGTGTGTGTTTCAAAACGCCCAATTCTTACCTACTATCTGCATATACCGCTAAGTTCTTCTAGCTAGGCGAATAGCGCTAGGCGTAGACAGCTCACGCCAACACCTTCGGTTACCGCGTCATCCTTGTAGTTGTATGAAATCTTCTGTGTATAAACTTCAAGACCAAAACTAAAGCCTAACTAACTTTAACTTACTCCTATTTCATTTTGTAAGAATTTATAGAATTTTCTTATTTAATTTTAAATTTTCAACTGCTATTCGCTGAAATCTCGTTGAAGCTCTTTCAAATTTAAAATTTTAAGTTGTTATTGCTTACGAGCAGTGGCTGAGAAATCTTTTATACCTAATTTAACACATGCGCTAATTAAAAAATGAACCCGTAATCCTCAATTAACAAAATAGTTTGATCAGCTTTAAATTCTTACCTTAACAAGTGTCCGTCCCGTCTACGAGAAGTCTGCCATGGAGAATCCTCATAACGGTAGGCTTTCCTTATAAGGGGGGCACAAGAACAGCTAAGTTTGTTACCCATGGCCGCGGGGCACTGGCACTGCCCCCGCTGTCACCACATGTCTCCGTGTCCGATTTCGGGACCGCGAGAGCCCCACTGTCCACGTACACCACGGTTCAGTGACTGAGACCGTTGGTGCACAGATTTGTGCTTGTGCTGAAATGAGAAAGAAGAAAGTTACAGCTTAATCAATTTTCACACATCTTTTTTTTAGGTACGCGTGTCGTTAAAGTGCGGATTATTTTTTATAGGCAAGTGAAAGAGAAAAAAAGAATGGGTACTACTGTTGCTCGTATATGTATGATCTAAACTAGGTGCGGGTATTGCGCTGCGCCTTTTCCTGACGAATTGATGAACACATAGGTTTTTCACATGCCCTGCGGTAAAACATCACATATTTTCCACCCCCAATTTTGTGGTAGGACCTAATAGTATGTAGTAGGGTGCTTTTTATGGCCAGTTTGAAATGAACAGAACATCTATACATAAAACCATCTTGAATTTTTTTGTGTATGCATTTTGTTCACGTAAATCAGTAACATATTACCATTAGATACATACAACCAAACTATATTAATTATGAAATGTCCAAATCTGCCATTCCAAGCAAAAATTGCCTTAAGTCACAAAAAAGCTACTTAAACGACTTTTTTTGATTAGACATGTGTAATTAAAAGGTAAATAAATTGATGAATGTAATTTAGATATTTACATAAGTATTCCAAATCACTTATTTATGTTAAAGTTTTATGTTAAAGGTTTATACATGGTGTTTCACAGGGTGTTAAAGGTTTATAAAATTTGTATCCTCTGAACAGGTGATAGTACACATAAAATGCAACATAAAAGCTGAATATTATTAGTGCCTATCTTTCAATCTGCCTTAATAACCCAGAAAAAATTGTTTTTGAAGAGTGGGTTTGGTGGACACTGGTTTAAGAATTGCAGTTAAAGCTGTATATACAGAACTGCATTTATTTAAGACCTCATTTGACAAATATAAAATGAATTTGGTTTCAAACATTCTTCGAAATCTTATACCTTGAGAGTGTTTTTTGTTGAGAGGAAATATATTTGATTCTAAGAATTCATTTGAATAATTTACGTCATCATTTATTTATATCATTTATTTGAATGAAATATATATCTTTTTCTTTTGTCATTCAAATAAATGGAAAAAACATTACAGCGCATACTACAATAACTATGGGTAACCAATATTAACCAATATAGTAATTATGGTAGGGACAGAAATGTTTATGTCATTTATTTGATGACAAAAAAAAGATATTATATAGGTCTATGACGTACATGATCTACATAATGTTTACGTCATTTATTTGAACGATAGAAAAAATCAAATACGTAGATACCATGTACGTTATAGACATATATGATATATTTATCCAACACCTCTATATAAATACCATGTTTACTATGGTCATTTTAAATAAGGAAAGTGATTGTTTACTCTTATGTTACATTATAACCTACGTTGCCCCAAGCAACGTGGGTTATTTTTAAAAAACTCACTCCTTCAAAGATAACAACCAATCACCAGCTTACGTTACTTAATATTATTAAAATCCAGTCATCGTGCTAGAGTATTACCGTCGAAACTACAGACTAAGTATACATTTTGCAAATTCGATGTTTAAACTTAAATAAAGAGGTGTTGGATAAAATTTTGTATGGCACGCGTGAGTTAAGGATATTATCCACTCAGAAAAATTAACTTCGTTAATAATCGTAAATTCTTCGTTCGTGGATAATATCTTACTTAACTCACTTGTACCATAAATAACTATTATCCAACACCTCTTTATAAATACCATGTTTACTGTGTTCATTTTAAATAAGGAAAGTGATTGTTTACTCTTTTGTTACACTATAACCCACGTTGCTAAGGGCAACGTGAGTTATCTTTGTGAAACTCACTCCCTGGAAACAAACCTTCCGTTTCATTCCACAAATATATTTATTGTTATCACTACAAGCTGATAGGAACAGACACATCAATTTTTCGATTGTTTATAATAAGAAATAGTTATTTAAAACATAATAGATATTTGGTAATCTTCTAGTTTTGAGCTCCCCAATGCGAATTGATCATAACAACTACGTTTAATAAAGTCGCTGGAATTGATTACTACGCTGTTGTCGGTTCTACTTTCTTTATCCTAAATAAAATATTAATTCATAGTTTATAAAAGAAATTCTATATTAACTAAATTATAGGGTAAAATGCTTATTATAATTTCATAAATATAATCTTATCAGATATAAAATTCAGATTTTAATAAGCATCTCTTCTTATAATACAGAAGATGTTAAATACTATATTTTATTTACGATAAAGTAGAAACAACTGTGTAAAAAGAGTGATTGCCACTACTTTATTACACATAGCAGTTGTTTATGCGATCTTATAACCTAAAAGAAGAAACGCCAAACACACATTATTTTTAATTCGTAAAACCAAGACCTGCAAACTAGCTACTACATTTTTTACTCTCACAGCCACCTACTATTGCATGTACCATCATGAAATAATATTTTTGTAATGTATAAAATCTTCAATAAATTATGTTTTTATGAAATATAATTAGATATTAGATAAAATGTTGTATGGCACACGTGAGTTAATGATATTATCCGCTCAGAAAAATTAACCAACTCGGGCCTACGGCCCTCGTGGGTTAATTTTTCATTCGTGGATAATATCTTACTTAACTCACTATTACCATAAATAACTATTTTCTTTTGTCATTTAAAAAATTATATAAACATTACAGAGTTTACCTAATATTATATACGCATATAATTACTATCGGTTGTATGTTTAATGTAATATTTATGTCATTTATTTGAATGGTAAAAGAAAAAATATGATATACTACGTTATTCAAATAAATGACATAAATAAATTACGTTGTTACAAAAATTGCTAACCCCGCAAAATTGTAATCAGTGCTATAACTGTTATAACTATTAGTTATTAACCAATACTAATTATAGTATGCGCTGTAATGTTTAAGACTAAAAAATACACATCCTCGAGGCTACTTTTTGCAATTTGTTATTATTAACGTAAGAAAAAATAAATTAAAAACGAGTCTCACGGCCGCTCCCGAACGATGTAGCGACATTATCCTCTTAAATCAAAATAAAAATATTAAGTACGAGACGCAAATCTTGTCCGTTTATCATTGGTAAACCGTGACGTAAGCAAAGTGTTCCGGCACTTTCAATAAATTTATTATTTTTCGTTCTAGAAAATGTGGAAAGACCAAATGATTTGTTAAGTTTTAACCAATTCAAATTAAGTAAGGATTCTGCTAAGATTTACTGTACCGTTTGGTTATGTATGCACTGTGGTGCTTTTTGAAATTTTTAAAACCACTCTGCGGAGATTGTTTAAAATCAGTTTGAGGCTTAAAATAATTGTTAAAGATTAAACGAATTCCTGCGTACTGTCTGATGGTTATTAATATAATTCAGTTATGGCCCTATAAAATTGTTTAAGTAGTGATGTGAAGTTCAAGTAAAGGTCGACTTTCAAAATCCCCTTGCCATATCTAGTCAACTTTTCTAATTCAACTTACTTAGTGGTGGTTGTTGAATTCGAAGTTTAAAACCTGTTAAATTTGAACCAATTTAAATTATGTATATATTCTGATTGATTTACCTTCCGTATTTTCCAAAGTGTAATTTGAGTCTTAAGTTAATTGGGAAATGTGTTTTATTCTGGTTTGGATAAAAGCTAACAAAAGAATACGTACGAAGAAAACGCAATTAGCCAGAAGAACGTTTGGCATGGTTGCTTCCGTGTGTACAACAAATTAAGAGAATTTTAAGTATGAATGATCTATTATAAACTTTTCAACATCAACAAAGATTTTCAGATTAGCTAAGTTCCAACTTAATATTAAAGCACCTGTGCTTTTTTCGTATTTTGTGACAAGAAAACGAATTTCTTTTGTCAAATTTTCAATGTATTTGGGAAACTACTTCTCAAAAGGCTAGAAACAGAAATCAGCATACACTAAATTTTATCCAACAGCAACATTCCACCATCCACAGTGCTAACAGAATAGCCAATGAGATCATAAAAAGCCTCCAAAAAAAAAAGTATGTACTGCAGCTGCTTTGACATCGAAAAATCATTCGACCGGGTTTGGCATCAAAGTCAATTCTACCAAATCCACATATATCACCTTCAATACTAGACGTGACGAATGCCCAAATATTCGAATAAATAACACCAATCCACCCGTGAAAAATGAAGTTGAATACAAGGTCTACAACTTGATTCAAAACTAACCTGGAAATCACATATAACCTCGCAGTAAACTCAAATAAAACTTATGCTACAACAGATGAATTGGCTTTTTTACTGTAAGTCCAAATTAACACTGGAAGCAAAACCCTTCTTTACAAATGCTTCATCAAACCTATAATTTTTTTTGCCTTTATTTAAACCTATTTTTGCCTTATATTGATCTTAGTTAAAAATTGATCGATATCAAGTCTTTCCAAATTCTGAAAAGATGAATTTAACATCATTTTAATTACGATCGTTTACATATAATTTGATACGTGTATATTTTTTGTAATAATTATTATTCCTTCTTAAATCTGAAATCGATAAGCTTTCTAATTAACACCCACAAACCTAAAAATAATTTGTGTACATAACTGTAATAAGGGCTTTTGTCTTTGAAGCATAAACCGTCCGGTGCTTAAACATCAATTTAAAGTATGTTTGGCAATTTCTTATTTTATTTTTAAGCTGTCACTACAGCAGCAAGTTTACAACATAAGTTTACAGCGGGAAGTGACCACAGAGTGGGACCACAGGTGAGGACTAAAAGTCAAATAGATCTAGGTTATGAAGTAACTATAAAATCGTCTCGGAAACAAGTAACTAAACTAACATGGGCAAACCCACGCAGTGAGTTTAAACCCACTAAAGTTTAAAATTTTAATAACGTCAAATTAAGAAAATTAATACAAGAAAGAAGCGTTATGAGAAACAATAGGTTCATTGCTAAAGGTGATTTGAGAGAAATGAATAAATAGGTATCTAAATCTATAAGGTGAGATATACAAAACTATCGCAGCAAACAGATTAGACAAACTACTGAAGAAAACTAAAGTTTGGGTAACAGAACAACAGAAGCAAAAGTTAAACTTAAAAACAAACAAGACCACATTAAATAATATAAGGAAGAAATTTTAAAACGTTCTTGTAAAATTCTACTGTGAATTACGTATATAAAGGTTGCCACGAGGAAAATACGATCCAGAAAACAAGCATTTAAAAGGGTATTATCAATCAAGGATCCAAGGAATTATTGTATACTAATAGAAAACTAGCCTTAAGAAAGACAAAAAAATAAAGACCAAGACCAGATAGTCGTCTATACAATTACAGGTTGTGGAACGTCCCTTGTGAAAAATTAAAATCTTTTTTAATCTTTGTCTACATATTTGTGCGTTTTGCGGATTCGCCTGACATAACTGCCTTTAAACTTGAGTGCTATAGCCCTTATCGAACGAGGAATTGAGATACGCTTAATTCACACGTCACTTACTAATGTGAGTAGATGTGAGGCAATTCTCACTAATGGGAACGAGGTTGCTATCCACCCTGTACTAGCTGTCCAAGCTGATCAAGACGCTTCTTTAAGCATTTAAGTTTTTATTTCTAAGACTCCAGAAAACTGCGAAGTACCTATGCTCTCCAGGCTAGCTATTTACATGATCACCCGTCGTGGTGAGTCTCTTCTAGGGAATCTTCTAGTACTTCTAGTCTAAATATATGGGTTTTAGAAGGCATGTAGCTATTGAAAAAGTCATGGTGTTATCTTTGTATACATAGCATTACGATATCGAATGATATGAATAACACAATTACAACACTGCATCACAAGAAAGTAGATAAAGCCGATATAGAAAATTATTGGCCATAGACCTTTTCTTTAAAACCGTCCCCGAAGGTGTTGCTGAATTAACCAGGAGAAAATGCGGCAGAGAGCGTTGAATTGCCAGAAGAAGCTTCATCAAATTCCAGGTTCAACCATGAAAAGCGGCCAACAAACAATGGGATTTAACACAACGTAATTGAGAAACCGGGGCTGGTAGGCATCAGATTCATCTTAAACTTAATTCCGACGAGTCGTCGAAGGTTTTCCCTTTCTCATAAAACAGATGAATAACCCCTTTTTATTTTTAAATGTAACAATTCTGGCAACAACTAAAACAAGCTTTTAACACCGCACGCTTGAATTCTGCATGCGTCGCACACCACGCGCACCACGTGAAACGTAAATCAGTGCGGACCTAGGGGGGGGCTTCTTAAAGTGCAGCTTCCAAATTGGGTCAACCGTAACATCTACTTAAATACGGTACCCGTTAGAAGTAAGTGTAAATATTATATTTCATGACTTATTAAAGTTACTATTAACACTGCCTAAACTACACGCCTATGTGACTACTGTGTTTGCTATCAACAATATCACTAATATTACTGCCTTAGTTGGTGTAACTTTCGATTGCGAACTTAAATTCCTACAATATTCATTAAAATTAAGGTCAATTTTATCAGATGCCTTTAGGATCCGTAACATAAGCGCCTTCAGTGATAGATTTGTTTTAATACCTCTTAGCAGCCATAGATCATCACCATGATTATCAGCAAGAACAACCAATAATATAGTCTGCTTCGATGGCGAAGGACGATAATTTTTATAATTTTGAACGAGTGACGAATAAAACGACGTTTCGCCGAAGGCGAAAATGTGCACTTAAGTGCCATTGCAAAGACAGCAGTAACCGGATATTTTTATAAAGATTAAAAACAGATGATAATTGTAATCGGTTTTTCCAAATGTAGCATATAAGAAGAAGAAAGTGTGTTCCATAAGCTACACGTGTTAATTTCCAAATTAATATAACCATTTTTAAGATTTCAAATCATGAGTTATAGTTATTTCGTTAGTATTGTTGCACGGTACCTAATTTCTCTTTTTAAAGAAAAAACATGCGTAGCTTCCAGAATAAATATTGTGGATTGACATTTATTTTATTAAAAAAATAATTTTTTTTAGTTAACCCAGATATCAATGACATGACCCTTAAATGTAACTCAACTTACCCTTAAATGTAATAGTCAAATTGGTCTAATTAATTGTAATAAATAATTAAAAGCTCTGACCTAAGCCTGGTATCGCCCCGTTCGGTATTATTTATTTATTTATTTATTAACTCCCACAAAACGAGCAAGCCCAATTACAATGTGGGGGGAGTTCCCACTATATAATATCTATAATAAAGACACAATACTTAAAAAAAACAAAAAACTAATAACCTGAAAACAAAAAAGAAGAAATCATTTATTGGAGTTGGAACGAGACGAAAATATACTTTTAGTATGAGCAAATGTAGATAAGTTAATATACTATGAGTTTGCAAGTAAATTTGATAAAGACTTCCTGAACGATATGAAGGATGCGTCAAATAAATTAAAATTAATTTCATTCATAAAAATCATTTCATTTCTATATGTATAGTCATTGTTCTAGCGTAGAATTCGAATATTTATTTACGTGGGACATCTGTAATACTTAATCCCCACATTCCTTCCAAAAGGAACTGACTGAGATATGCCCAATCTTCATGCATTTGGCCAGCAAATTCAGCTACCAGTAACTCACTGGTTGGAGCGAGGTTGCGAGGACTTCACTACCCGATCGAATCCTACCTCAGATGTGACGGAACTCAGTTTTAAATGGCTTTAATAACACGTTAGTTATGCTATATTCGGCTAGGAGATGACAATCTTAAAATTAAGAATTTGGTGTAACGAGCTAAGTATTCGATCTCATTAAAAGGATTCTAACACAACCGAAGCATTTTTAAAACTACATGTTCAGAATAGAAGTACCAAGAAACAACAAATAATAGAATATCGATTGTTTTGGGGAAGACCTGTTACTAACAAACAATTCTAAGCAATTACAAGAGAAGCAATTGAGAAGTTATATGACCGCCGAGAAGGTATATGCAGCCCAAAGAACTATATAAATATATCCTCAAATAATAAACTAATATTTGACAAGTATTAATATAAATTAACTAAATAGTAATACAACTTATTTATTATATTTTGTATGATTTTGTATTCACGAGGGTTTGTTTGAGTATCAAATATATTTTCATAGGCTTCCAAAACATTGACCTCTGAATGGGCAGTTTTATATTAAACGTATCGTTATACATTATGTACA
Source organism: Agrypnus murinus (assembly GCA_929113105.1). Classification (NCBI taxonomy): domain Eukaryota; kingdom Metazoa; phylum Arthropoda; class Insecta; order Coleoptera; family Elateridae; genus Agrypnus; species Agrypnus murinus. The sequence goes on along the minus strand of OV816028.1, from coordinate 17,490,779 downwards.
ACACTAAACATAATTTCCTTCTATTTAAAGAGCAATAATATTTTAATGAGTGCTGTTAGTTTACTTCGACTACTACCAACGACATATAAAACAGAGGATGTGTAAAATTAGCCGAGTGTAAACAGTCAGTTGTAATTTATAGGTATTCTGTTAGCTATTCTCTAGTTAAACTCTAAAACAAAATGTAACTTCGGTTTGTACAGGACAATATCCTTTTTATTATTCCGTATACCAAGGTTTATGCGCTGTAATGTTCCTTTACAAATAAACATCTAATGTATTTATTAACCATTCCACAAGTTTCTTTATACTAGAGCTTAACTTAAGGCTCTTCTTGAAAAAGCTTACCTGCATAGAGAAATATTAAACACGTACCGGATACAGCAAAAAATAGAAATCATGGAACTTTCAGAAATGCGGAACGAACCCCAAAGCTAATAGAAATATAGCAAGGTGATATATAATTTTAGCCCCGTCTTCCGTTTTCTTCTACTATTCTGCTGCTAGTTCCCAATGTTTTGGAAGTAATGTAACGCTTGTTTATGGTATATTTTTGTCTCTTATAATAGTAACTATATAAAAGCATAAAGTGTTGTATCTTTGTTTCATCATTTAGTCTGGGTTAATTGCTACTTATTATCGTTATCCGGAGCTTTCATCAAAATAGTCTACTATAATCCTACTTTAATGTTTCCAGTTAGAAATCATAAATAGCGGAAGTTTGAATTATAAGCTAGCAGAGTTAAGATGTATTTCCAGTTTCCGCGATTCGTTCTTTAAATGTGTCATTAGAATAATATGCTAAAAAGGAGGTAGGTAAATATTAAACTCTAAATAACAGGCCAGCAGAATACTGTGCTATCGATGCAAACGAATTAGTAAACTACTATTTATTGAAAAATGATACTTACCAATAAATATTATTGTGTTTGTTTTTGGGCAAAAGATCGGGATGGCGGAACATCTCGCGTACCTTATGGCACCGATTGGTATGGTCATGTACCAGAATCTAGGAATTTCACGCAAACATCCCATTGATACGGTTTTATTTCCTAATCCCATAATAAGGAATGCTTTTATTTTGCCTCTAATTAATTTTCTCATGATAAATTACTACTTCGAGTGGGGATCGAACCTGCGATTCTTGGATTATGAAACAAACATGCTAACCAAGTGTTCAGTTAGGTTAGATGCATTGGGTTGGATTGAGTTGGGGATAAAGGAATCCTTAGTACGGTTCTGGCAAATCTCTCTTAAAATTATTTGTGATAATATAAAATTCGGATCCCTAAGTTCAGTTCAATTTTTAAGTCAGTCGGGCAGTGGGTCTCGTACCCTAAAGTAGCGTCCGGTCGGACGGTGGGTGTTCTACCCCAAGTTAGCGGACTTGTCCCAGCATTTTGTTTCCCGTGTTATTATCAAGTAAAATTAATCTAGTGGAAGATTATTCCGCAACTAGAGTTTTAGTTGAAGTTGAATTTTTAAGTTAGTCTGCAATAGACCACCATCGAAGAGGCTGAGGTCTTGAGGCATCTCCGGGTGTTCCGCGCTCCGGGGATATAAAGTGGGTCGTTACAATGAATGTACGCCCTTATTAATAAATATTTAGTTCGAAATTAGTAAATTTGACAAAATATTCCGTACTATCATTCATGCCTCAATTTAAGTTAGTATTATATCGTACCGATTCCGTTGTTTGGAAATTGATCCAAAACAAGAATTGTTTCGTAAAGTTTTGTTAGTTTAACGAAGAAAATAATACCGTCTTGTCGTATCAGAAAATTAAGTATAATTCCGTATTACCGATTAAGGGTTTGTTAAGCAATCTTCAAGTATACAGTTTTTTAGTACAGTTATAATTCTTGAGAATTTGTTCCGTTCGGAAGTTAGTGCAAATAAAATAATTATGTTAAAGTTCGATGAATCTCTTTAAAACAATACAGTTCTAATCCAGTCAAATTGTGTTTTTATCAGGAAAGTTGTGGGGTAGTTTTGATTTCTTCCATTTTATGTGTTTTTAGGGGTGCTGAATCCGAATCTGAGGTTTGCTAACACAATTTCGTGACGCAACATTGAAGAAAATGCAAAAAAAGGTAGAAATTATTATTTTTTGGCGGTTTTTTGCTTATAACTGGGAAACTATCAACTTTTCGTAAATAACCTCTTAATTCAAAATAAAAGTGCATGAAATTTCCTACAAACGTCACTCTTTAGGTTTTTTCTCCGACAAATCGTTCGGGATCAAGCGATAGTTGAAAATTGGCGTATTTTATCTGTCTCCGAAAAAACCCATGAAATAATTTTTCAAGAGTTTTCGTTGGAATTTCAACTTTTTTGTAACTGAATTTGTACAATTTCGGACTTGATTAAATAACTTGAACATTATGTAATTTTTGAAAACATTACCTGTACCTTAACATATATACGATCTAAATAAGGTATATGCAGAGAACTGGGACGAATTCACTAATTGACAGCCTTTAATAATAAATTAGAGTTTTGGAGTGGAAAAAGTGGGTTTTTGCGGAGACAGATAAAATACGCCAATTTTCAACTATCGCTTGATCCCGAACGGTTTGTCGGAGAAAAAACCTAAAGAGTGACGTTTGTAGGAAATTTCGTGCACTTTCATTTTGAATTAAGAGGTTATTTACGAAAAGTTGATAGTTTCCGAGTTACAAGCAAAAAACCGCCAAAAAATAAGAATTTTTACCTTTTTTTGCATTTTCTTCAATGTTGCGTCACGAGATTTTGTTAGCAAACCTCAGATTCGGATTCAGCACCTCAAAAAACAGAAAATAGAAGAAATCAAAACTACCCCACAACTTTCCCACTAGGGGCTCTTTTGAGCACAAATTGACTGGATTATTCAATAAGAAAATAAGGAAATGTTCCCGCAACTTTAAAGTCAGCAGTTTGTGATTGTGTTTTATTTATGTCATTATTGTGTTTTCGTTGTGTGGCGTTTGAAGCCTTCCATTTGTGCAAGGAAGTTTTTATGAAAATCTTTACAGGATAAATGATCTTTTTTATTAAGTTTTTATGTAAAGTTTATTTGGGATCCCGAATTTAATAAACTTTTTGTATCATAATTTTTGATTATGATGTGTTTTGTATTTCCATTCTTATTTCATTTTTGTATGTCTCAATATACAGATTTCAAACTAATTTACCGTTTGATATGGCTAGGGTCAACGAACTGCTGATGTTTTTGTCAATAATTTTTTTATTGTTTGATAAACGTATGATTAACTTAACGTCAAATTTAAATAGAAAGTTAGTTCCAAAACTGATAACTTCCCGACTTTTTTAAAAACTTAAGAACATCCTCAGTTTTAGTGGCGCTCAACTTGTTTTTTTATTTTGTTCCTGATTCCATTAATTAATTAGAAGCTTTTGGGGTTAACACCCACTCCTGTATTTAAATTTGCATACTAGAGATTTTAACAGCCGGCGCATTTATGAGTCATACAGTTAGTATTAAATATTCTGTGTTTATAGGAATTTAGAGTGTTATAAATGTCGCCCATCGCTGGGCTTTGTTTTTAAAGGTTGCTATAAATGACGCCTGATCGTGGGGCATTTTTTGTGTTAAAATATCGTTGTTATATAAGTTAGGTTGAAATTAGTCGAGGCTTTGAAGAACATGAAAAGCAAGAAAAAGTTGTTAGATATAGACGAAACCACGCATAGGCAAAAATGTACAAGTGCGGCTAGCAACAAAAGCAAATAAAAATAGCATCAAATATGTTTTCCATAGTGACATAGTGCCAAAAGAAGAGAAAATAGGCACAATAGAAGAGAAAATAGCTAATGCCATTCTGCATAAGGAAGGGTTGGAGAAGGCTTGGACGTATGGAGAGTTAGAAAAGTAAATACTCCGGTCAAATGCTACAAGTATAGTAGAATAGGATATGTTGCAAAGAACTGTAGAACAGGTAGTACCTATACTATAATATATTATAACTGTGACGATACAGACCACAAGAAAGCTAATTGCCAAAACTAAATTATTAAATGCCATCTGTGTAAAAAACAGGAACACAGAAGCGGGTCAATGCGATGTTTCGTATATCAGGGAGAATGAGGGAAGAATTCAGCGCTTATCACAATGAAAATCATTTAGCTAAATGTAGACCGAAGTACGAGAGCAATGGACATCCTACGGGAGTCGTAGCAATAATATCAGAACTTATAAACATGGTCCAAATAACGCTAAATAGATAACAAACAATGAGGTGAAAGCTGTCATTCACGAAAGTCACAAAAAACAAAATCGGAAAAGACCGAAAGAAAATGGACATGTAATCATGTATATATCATCAAAGGTAAGAAACCTGGTTCTTAGATAGGCTGGACATATCAAAAGGGGAAAGCTGACGAACTGCTAAATATAATCATGTGCAAGAGTTAAAAGGAAAATTAACAGAAATTCTGAAATACGCGTGCATTGCTGCGTTGAGTGAATAAAAATACAACAATAAGCATAGGCCTATCTTCTCGTGGTGTGATGCTCTAACTAAACTTAAGAATATGTGCAATAAGACCAGGAGAAAGATGATTAGAAGAAAATGCAGGCACGATATACAGACGAAAGAAAAGCAGAACTAAATATGCAACGCATACAAGGAGAGTAAAAACATGTTTAAGAAAGAAAGTCTCAGACACAAAACGAACGCCTTATGCGATGAAGCCGATACTGACATCTGGGGCTTGGGATACAAGATCATCGCCAATAATTAGGAACTCGCACCTCGGTTGTACTACAGGTTAAAAAATAGATAAAAGCGCAAAGAATTTTTTTCCAAAATACAGAACCAATGTTAGGCACGACATAACAGTAGAACAAAATTACATCCTTCCTTGCAAAGTAAAGGTCCGAAATGCAGAAAAGGAAATTAAAATTAGAAAAGCAGTTGGCACCGATGGAATTCCACCGAAAGTTATCAAACAACACGTGACGTCGACAAACGCGCGGTCTCAAAAAAGACGCGAAATAAACAAATCCGTGATGGCGTGTTCCCCAATAAGTAGAAGATTGGCCAGCTTATCTTAATAGAAAAATCGCAGAAACAAAATGAGAAGACGACAAACAGATCCCTGGCCCTGCTAAACGTTATAGCAAAATTGTACGAACACATAATAAATTCGAAACTGATTGCAAAAATCAATTCACAGAGGAGTTTTGCTGACACTTAGTTCGGTTTTCTAAAAAACCGTACACAAGAAAATCTAGAAGACAGTAAAGAACGTACTCACGTAAAAAATATGCGATAGTAGTGATGCTCAAAGGGAAAGATGCTATGAAAACAATCGAGGAAATGTCCATTAAGATTGTCTTTGAGATCAGGAATCGGTCTCAGAGAGAGGTTTAATACTTGCGGGACGGTCTTTTGCCGAACGAACTGGAACAGCGTTAATGCGTATTATGCCTAAAGTAACGATAGCTAGTGAAAGAAGTAGGAAATTCAAGTCTCGAATAGATGGATGAATGTGACCAAATATAGAAACATGTTAGAGGGCATTAAAATGCCAAAGAAAATGGCTCTATTCATATTGCCAGTGCCTACAGAACCGTTGTCACGAAGGCGATTCAGGTGGTTGTACGAACTATACCCATCAATTTCTTTGCCCAAGAAAGAACTTACGAGACAAACGCAAACAAAAAGAAGTGCCCCCTGTGCAGGGAACGATTATTATTATTCTCATAAACAAAGAGAAAAAAATAGAAGTACTCATAACATATATAAAGGGCGAGGAACAACGAAGTAATGCTATTTGGTAATTCCAAAGCTTTCGGAGAAAAAAAAGGGGGGGAAGTTAGATGATAGAACTGGCTCTTGGATCACTATTCAAAGGAGCTTATTTGTCGCCTGTGACAAGAAATTAATTTGTCATATGAATTTTGTCAGTTAATTCTCAAGAAGCTGAAATTGCTGAAAGGATTGCCGTGTTCATCAATTAATTTTTTAATGGGATCATTCGACTATTAGCTTCAAATGACTCCCTTGTACTTCAAACAAAATTATCTATGATTCCTATAGGTCATTGTGTACATCAGATCTATCTAGTAATAGTCCGATTTTCAGTTTTTCATGTTCAGCAGCTGGAGTGGGCTAAATAAGACCACAAAACACCTCAAATATTTACTTAGTAATTAATACCGCTGGCCTTTTTGCGCAGTCACTAAACTTATAAATATCATGTTATCTGGAAAAGTTAATGAAGATATTGCCCAAATATTGTTCAAAATAATCATATTATCCTTGAGTAAAGAGGGGGAGGAATCAGATCAACCGCAATTGAAAGCACTTTTCGTAGACTTCTTGCAGAATTTGCTTACTAAGAGACTATTCTCGACCGAAACAAATGGGTTGTATTGGAGAAGAAGGTTGTGAGTAACAAGAGCCTACTTTTATAGAAAAAAAGGAATGTCTAAGATATTGCCCATGGGTTTTCGAATTGCTTTTAATACTATCATCGCAAAAGGCATCATGCTTATATTCAGAAAACGACCAACAGAATATATATCCTATAATCTGTCATATTACGCTTCTTCAAAATTCCTGTTGTTTTTGGAAATAACACAATACTATCACAAATTGGGGCTCAACAGGGTGGCCCACATGTCCACTACTTTTTAGTTTCGTAATTCACCCTATTATTAATATTCTACGCTCAGAACTGAATATATTTTATTTGGGTGATGGTACTTTGGCATCTGATGCAAATACTGTTTTGAAAGGTTTCCAGTTTTTTAAATGTAGAATGTCAAAAGCTTGGTCTTAAAATTAGCCCAGCCCACTGCAAACTTTATTTTTGTCCCAACAGTATTTAATCTTCCTAATGTAAGGTAGTTTGCCACCATCTTTCCTAGTAGATAATGAACTATAGGAGCACCTTTTACTATACAAGCAGACTTCCAGGTTCTTATAAAAAGCCTAGACGAAATTAAACTTCTATTTGATCGTTTGAAAATATTGAATTACCACACAGCATTAGTAATTGACTTTATGAAGACATTCTTAGAAAATCTGGTTCCATGGCAAAAGAATACATCGCAAACAGCAGATTCAGTGATGAATAATGAACTATTAAAACATTTCAAATTGAATATGAGGATCTCGAAATACTACAACTCCAGGACATTGGTTTGCCCTATTTTCTACACGCCGTTTCAGAATAAGTCAAATCCATTGTTCCCTTGTAACGGGTACATTTTCCAACAGCATTTTGTATGCAGAATTTTGCATTTATTCTTATTAAAAAATCTTAAGTTCGGTCCTGTGGACTTCGCTTTATTTAAATCATTTCCTATAGAAAGTACTTTTAGGAAAGGATTATTTTATATTTGATATAATTAAACAACGTGGCGTCATAAAGAATGATGTTTTTCAGTATTTTATTTTATTATATAATATTAGGCAGGAGCCTTTTTACATGGAATATGTATATACAAAGTAATATATTACAGACATATAAACGTTGACAGTAATAAATGCATATAATAATAATTAAATTTAACTTATTGCAATATCTGAACATATTTATACATGAAAACTATTTTATTATCAGAACGGAAGTGGATTACTGATTTATGAAATATTTATATACAAGGTTTCTAAAATTACTGAATTTTATTATAAAAATATCGAAATTTAATAGACACAGAAGGTAATTGATTAACTTAAACATCGTGATAAGCGGGGAATGAGGAGTTCTAGCAGCATATGGCACATCAAATAGAGAAGGATTTCTGTAATGCCACCCATGTACTCTGAGTTTGCACAACGAAAGTATGTATTGACAATCTGTTAAATTGTTTATTATTTTAAATCCAAAAATTAACGATGCACATTGTCTGCGGGTGGATAAAGTCATAATTTTATAAAGGTCTCTTAGATGCTCAGATCTTACTGTATTATAATCAGGGTATATCCCATGCTGTTTAAAATAAAGATATCTTAACAGCCGATTTTGTACTTTTTCAATAACCATAATGTTTTTATTTATTGTTTCCAGCCTTATTTTGTGGAACTCCATAATCATGAAATAAATAAAGATTATAAAAAGTTTCACAGCTTTATTAAAATACAACCTGACAATATTGTTTCGACAGCTATGCTGTCATTATCAAAGGTAATAATTATAAACAAACACGTCGCTAAGGTAGATACAAAATAGGTAACTAGATAAAATAATAATAATAATCAGAATTAAATATCTAATACTTCCAGTAACGGAGAATTACTGAGCTCAAGTTGTTCATTCATTAAAGGTACCCTGAGTTTGTGTTTGTATATCTCAAAGGCTTCTAAAATGTCTAATTTGCGTTTGTTATTACAAAAATGTAGGAATTTAATATTATTTTGAGGAGTCATTGTGTGATTTTGTTCTAAAAGGTGTTTGGCGTAATTCGATTTTTCAGGATGTTTAACATAATATATAGCGGTTTAACACTGTGGGGTGAAGTGTTAGGGCTATATTCATTAATTCTCGTAGAAGGATAATAAAACACAAGTTTACTTCTATGAATTATTTATTTGACTCTTATAGTTTATTGATACGCGTTTTTAGCAGTATGAGGGTTCCAAATAAGAGAGCAATACTCAAGTTTAGAGCGAACTAGTGCACAATATAATGTTTTAATAGTTGTAATTTGTTTAAAATTGTAAGAATTTCTTATTATGTAACCCAAAGCCATTCTAGCACTGTTTGTAATTTTCTCGATATGATCATTGAAGGTTAGTTTAGTATCTAAAATAACGCCTAAATCATTAATTGAATATACTCTTTTTAACTTTACATTATTCATAAAATAGTCACTTTTGATCGGGTTAAGGCTATTAGTATACGTAATTGTTTGACATTTGCTTATATTAAAGTACAGTTTGTTAATAACACTCCACTCGAACATATTATTTATATCATTCTGTAATCCAACAGCATCATCAGGTGTATTTACTTCAGAATAAATTTTGATATCATCAGCAAAAAGCAGAAACTCTCCCTTTTTAATGACTAGTTATATCGTTAATAAACATCAAGAAAAATAGTGGCCCGAGATTAGAGCCTTGTGGGACCCCTGAATTAGTCTTATATTGTTTGGACATATTATTATTAACTTTCACATAGAAAGATCGATTCTTTAAATAAGATGAAAAAAGTGATAGAGTGGGTCTAAGAAAACCATAAGCTGACATTTTGCTTATTAACAAGTCATGATCAACACTATCAAACGCTTTTGCAAAATCAGTGTAAATCGCATCTACCTGGGTTCTCTTCTCAAAAGCATTATTTATTTCATTAGTGAAAACGAACAAGTTTGTAGTAGTTGATCTATTAGGCATGAAACAGTGTTGATTAATAGATATGTATTTGGTAATATAGCTAAATACTTTTGAAAATAAAATTTGCTCAAGAACTTTAGCTGGTGCAGATAAAATAGAGATGGGTCTATAATTCTCAATTTGTAACTTGTTCCCTTTTTTATAAATAGGACACACACAGGCTTCTTTCCATACATCAGCAAATGTACCGTGTTTAACAGCTAATCTAAATATATGTAACAGAGGAACTTCTAATAAGGGAGCACACGCTTTCACAACATACGGAGGTATTTTATCTGGACCAGCCGCACGCTTTGGCTTTAATTTTTTAATGGCATTTACATAGTCTTTATGTGAGATTTCATCTATAGTAAAAGAGTCAAAATTAACATAATTACAATTTGTATTATTATCTATATCATAACTGGCAGGTTGGTCAGCATATATAGAATGGAAATATTTGGCAAATGTATCTGCAACCTCAGATTGATCTATAGTTTTATTATTGTAAATGTAACTTGAAGATTGACTAGACTGTTGTTTTTTGTTAATAAAATTCCAAAATCCAGATAGATTAGTAGCTATATTTTCTTCCACACCAGCAATGTATGCCTCATACGCTCGCTTAATTAAGACTTTCAATTTCTTTCTCTCTTCTTTATAATCATTAACTAACTTATTTTTCCTATAGTAATTTTTGAGTTTTAAAGATCGCACAATATCTTTATTAAACCACTCGGGGTATTTAAACGATTTATATTTGTATTTTGGAACAACATTATTTAATACATTATTAAAACTTTCGTAAAAAATCTCAGTAGCGTCATTTACATTACTGGTGTGTAGAACTGGATCCCAATTTATATTTAGTATTTCATTATAAAGAGCTAAGAAATCACATCTTTTAAAGTTAAATTGATTGTTTAAGTTATGATTATTGATATTAGATGAGGTACTGATTCGATTTATTTGAAATGAACAATCTAGCGCAGGGTGGTAAGGATCCTCAGGTAAAAGTGGCATTTCACACCTCCTCAAGATGCATGTGTTAAAAGCATCCGCTGTACAAATAACTAAATCCAATGTATTACCAAAAGCATTATTTATATTATTGATTGAAACAAGGTTTAAGTCATTGATAAAATTAGAAACACAGTTTGCTTTTAGTCCTTGCGTTACCGGAATATTAAAATCTCCAAATAAAAAAAGCTTATCATTAATATTTACATTTTGTGAGATGAAATCGAATACTTGTATATAAATATTACTATATATTTGTTTTCTTATATTTTAGTGTAATATCAATTACTTCAAGAAAAACTTTGATCAAAAACTATGTGAAGTGCTTGGTCAACTTATTTTATAGAGATATTTCTGGTAACATTCTGAGAATACAGGATTCGAAAATACAATTTCCTTTGTTAGTGATCTGCGTGTTAAATTTTAAGTCAGTTCACGGCGTAGGAATCTTGTCTACACGCCAGATGCTGTACCACTTCGCATTAGTTTGGCGCGCAATTTCTGGCGGTTCTACTTTTTGTATTTGAGTCTAGAATCTTATAGAAGGTCAAGCAAAAAGCGCCCTTGCTGCATAAAAATATATGTTTCCACGCGGAGTTACGGGACCCGAGGAAATAAAAACGCTCGCTGGTGTTGACGCAAAAAGATTTACCACCGAACCCTTACAGCAAGCGGTCGATTGCGGTCGATATTATAAATGTACAGACTTTAACTTGGGGTGTGCGGGTTCTTCGTTTGAGTTCAGATCAATAATGATTGATCTATAATCACTGCTAAATACAGTACAGTACCGTTTCAGTGCTATTTTGTGCAAAGTGCCAGTTTTAAAAGGAATTCCGTCTCGATAAATCATGTTAGAAAGATTTATAATTTTGTAACGCGAGTAAACAAAGGTGTTTCACTTTTTGGTAAAGAACTATTAAAAACAATTATTTCGTTTCGTTTGGTTTTAAGACCAGTGCAGTTTTCTTCAGGAAAGATCAATTGTAATCGATCCAGAATTGAATGATCGACTCCCGTATTTTTATAAATTAAAATTCCGCTTAAAGAACTTAAACGCATTTAGTGCTACTAGTGATTAAAACAATTTAAGTTCCTGAAACATTATTGTTATTTTCTAAATGAAAGTAAATACGTTATTACGTATAAACAGTTTAAAGTCTTGGCTTATTTGTGTGTGTTCGACTCAACTTGTTTATGAAACCATATGGGCGAATGACAGTAATTAAATTGAATCGCATTTCTGGTGTTTGTTACTGAAAATCAACACTTCAATACAACGCCGAGTTCAACAACAATTTTCCGAAATAAAGGCCAATTTCCAATTTCTACTGGACTGTATGTGTTGTATTCCACGAGTTTGGTGGATGAAATTCAAGTACCGTATTTTTTAAGTGATTGTTTTATAATGCAGTTAGTTAAGAACCTTTTAGTTAAAGAATGTTGCAATTTCTCTTTAGGAAGAGAGCTCTCTACTTTATTTAGAAATCTTTAAAATTAATGTATTTTAAAATCATCCAAATTGATAATAATTGAATTAATCTAATTTGCATAATATCCTTTAGATATTTGTTTATAGATTTTGTCAACAAAGTCAAGTCAACTTAAACTTTATTACCTGAATAAAATTTATTGAATAATTCTTTTGGTCGATCTTATAAACTTCTTGGTTATTTTTGTTAATTATTGAAAGGTCTTATATGAATCTTTTTGATTTACTTTGGTGTACTTATTATTTAAGGAATATTGAGTAGACTTGTAATAAATGTACGAGTGGTGTTTTATGTTATATATGTATTGTTATGTCTTAACCATTTTTCTTCCTGTTAAATAAATGTTTTCAGTTCAAAACTAAGGATCTAGAAAACGGAACCATATAATTATGAATATCTTATTTCATTTTTATTTCAAGATTTTAAATAAACAAAATCTTTTTGATTCAACTAAGTATTTTATTCATTTTCTGGTTAATGAATTTAATAATTTTTAATGCTTATTCTATTAACATCTTTGATTGGTTATTTATAATCAATACCTTAAGCTTCATAATCAGATGGCGCCCTTTTTGAGTTATTATTTGTGTTTTGAGACCTTTATCTACTCCTTTTCACAATTTATACAGCTGTGGAACCAATACCTACGACTTGATTAATTAATTTGTAAGAAAGAGTTTAAATCTCAAGCTGTGGCAAATATTTTGAGTTTCTTAGATACAGTAAGTATATATAATTTTATAGTTTTTATTGTTTATTTTGAGAAAAAAAACGAAAGTTTCACCCTTCAACGACTTTTCTGAAGTAGCAGAATATCAAGAGACAATAGAAAAGTGGACAACAAAGAATTTACAAAACCTGTACAGGATTTTGACATCTGTGGTCGGATTTGCGGATTCCTACAAGATTCTACAGAACCAATGAAATCGGGAATCCTAGTCCACTTACTTAACTACTTTAGAATTTGTGATACCTTTAGTTTAATTCCAAATAGGAATCTGTCATTCATTTAGATTGTTTAAAGCCAAAAGCAAGCGCACGGTTTACGGTTTTCCCATAGACCCAACTTGAATCGTAGTTAGAAGTAATACATTTAGAATTTCCATTGCTCTTCGTTTTGTGACGACAAGCGACAATTGTGCCTTCCACAAACGGTTTATGCACAATACATACTACACAATACATCAGTAAAACCAGCCTCAAACCTTTATATCAAAGCTTGCCCTTGTTCTTTTTATTTTTGATTTCATAGTAAGTATATGAATTAATGTAAAAACTACTGATTTCAGTAAGTAATGTTGGCTTTTTAATGTTATTATAGTTATTATTTAATGTTATAAACCTTACAACTTTATATTAGCAATGAAAAGATCTGACAGTTACAAAAATATATTCTTTAGTTTTTTGTATCAATTTTCCCAGTAACTCGATTGGGAAGTTGTCTAAAGTGAATACTGCAACTTTACTCTGTTCTAAATAAAATCAAATTGACGTTTGAAGAATAAGGATATAAAAAGAATAAGAATATTTTAAGTTATGCGTGTTACAATTACAAAGATACGTTAGGCATGTTACTTATACTGTAAAATAGCCACCTTATGTATACTTGCAAATGACCTTAGAGAAGGCAGTTGAGCCTCGTGGATCTACTCATCTGACACTGAGTCTGGTATATACAACAACTTTGAATAGTTCTCAGTCTCAATACCTTGCTAATCATGTAATAAAACGCTCCAAATTTGTGTTACTCTGACGACTGAGTATGGACTACCTAAGCTGATTTTGAAGCCAGTATTGAGAAAAATTTTTGCGGGCAGAATGAATCTTTAGTAGAGGGTAATATTAAAGTTCCTGATATAACAAAAGCCATTAATTGTTGATTCAAATAATCAGTGCCAAGAAAAAGGCTGATGTAGATCTCTGCAACTAATTGCAATATGAATTAGGTCCATATCCAACATCATTCTTCCATGAAGTGAGAATGCGTAAAACGAAGAAGTCGTCTTTCTTTGAAAGCTTTAAACCATCAGTTCTTCAACCTGATTTTCAAAACGTAACTTAAGTCATCGATGAAGAACTTCTATTGCATTTGAAGAATTTGTCTTTTAAGATAGAAATCTATTTGCCGTTTTCGACATAAAAAATAACTTTCTATCAATTGTGACTTTACCAGAGGTAACCCCGATTTCTAAATGTGACAACGAGAGAAACGAGTGTAGTAACAGAATGTAAACAGTACGGTTGGGTAAGAATGACAGTCTGTCGGGATCCTGATGAAAGCCCCGATAAATATAGCGTTCAATAGATAATCTCCAAAGATGTTCGTCGTATGAATGAATAAGTCGGAGAGTATAGAAAGGCAAAAAATATTGGAAAAATAAGTGGGTGTTGAATGTGAGTTCAGAATATAAAAATAGCAAGTATACATAAAAAAAATCTAATTATTTTTAAAACAATAAAGGTTTTTTTCTATTTAAAGGTTTGCCCTACAGAACACTGAACTACGATCAGTCAACCATGAAAACTCAAGTCAGTGTGCATACACTGTAGAAACACTTTTTGAAATCCGCAGAAGTTCTTAAATCAAAGAATTTTCTCGTTGGTTTTGCAGTTTTTCAAAAAAATGCATGGAAATTTCAGTTTTTAATTTGACTCTTCTCTTAGTTTTGCAGCTATCTACACACCGATCGCCTTCCTTCCCAACATATTGGATCCATCTCTTCAGAACGATCTAAATTAGTTCGCTCGCTTTGAGTCATACTAAATGCAATTTCGGTATTAAACTATATTGAGGGTGGAACAGGCCAGGATATGATTAAAAAGCTTAGTAGAAATTAACTGCGGGACGATCCATTAAAAAAAGGAACAGTTTTAGTGCCTGGGAAACAAGAACCTTCAAAGTAGAAAATAGACAATATTTCCATGTATTTTTTATGGAAAGCCGTTATACCAGAAGCAACAGAGAATTTTTGATTTAAAGACATGTTAGTGAAATCATTTCACTAAATATAAGATGAAAGCCAAAGGGAATCAGAAAAGATGTTTTGGCAATATGTGCAGCCAACTCGAGAATTAGACCTAATATATAATTTCTAGAAAATGTACTTGAAACAAATATTTCAAGACGAAATAATTGTTTATTATTATTTTTCAAGTTGCATTTTCAACTAGCAGAAATGTTCTCCAACGTTGCTTGCTCATCTCTTATTTCGCGCGAGCTTGTTGCTATTATTAACACAAGCTGGCCACAGCTGGGTGCGATGTTAGAGAGAGACTATGAGCACACGTGTAACTTTCTAGACACCAGCTTGCAACTCCTCTATTTTGCCATAGCCCACATTGCATATCTCCTCGGCTAGTTTCTGCTTAGTTTGCATTTACAAAAGATATATAAACGAGGTATCTTATTCTTAAGAACCTTATTATTTTAATGATCGGAAACCTAGAACCTCGTGTCCTTTAGGCATTGTTTACCTGGTTCCCGTACTGCTCAGTTAGCAGGTCTAGAAATTGGTCCAAGGAGCATTATTTACCTGCTCGTCCTAATGCTTAGTATTAGTATGTAGTTATTAGTCTCGACCACCCTAATGCTTAGTGTCAGTATGTAAATTATTTATGAGATCCCGAACGTCCTAATGCTTGTGTAGTTTGTAGTACATTTTGTTATTCAATGTATTGTTAAATTATACTGTGTGTGTGTTTAATTCTAACTCTACTCTTAACTACGTCCCTAGTCGCGACAACCCCCATGTGGCAGCATCTCAAGTGCAGAGATGATTACTTCGTGGCAGAAGCAATACTGCTTTAAAGAAATAAATATACGAAAACACCATTGATCCGAATATTTATTGGAAATTGTGAGTCTGAGTGAATACTCCACAAATCTGGCCACGATAAACAGGGAAGACTAGGGATTTCTGCTCTATTGTTCTACTTTTTATACAAGGATGCTAACCATGTATCCTATGCACAGTACTGACTGACTGAAGATTCTTACTGTTTGCATCACCCGTAATGTTTGAATTCCCTTGTAGAGATTCGCTAGATTAAGGGTCCTTATTAATTTAGATTAACAATAGACACTTCGCTTTTGATTCCTGAGGCTATTTGACTGATATAGGCCTAATTGTTCTTATGCAGAACTCAAATTAACCCTCAGTTTGAAATCTCTCATAAACAATGCATTTACAGCTACTACATCGGATTGATAGAATCCATAAGCGAAAAATTCCTATACAGTTCAAATCTATGTTTTTGATTTAAGTTTGTAATTCTTGAGAATATAGTGCTTCTAACTATAAAATCATTTAACCATAATATAGACCGCTGACTCGGATTTGTAATTTTGATCAATTTTCTATAACCGGGATCCATGTTTGGTACGCAATTAATAAAATTAGATGTGTATAAAATACTGTTGTTAACATTTCTTTTGAGAAATGGTATGTCAAAATATCCCTCAACTATATTAAATTTTTTTTGAAAATATTTTTAAAAACTTGTCGGATATCCGACATGGTTTCGGATCTTACTAATGAAAGCCTCTAAAGACCTACATTAGGGTGGGCCGAACATATGAAAGTTTTTTAAAAGTTTTGCGAAGTGCTAAAACGTTGCCTTTTAGCAACAAAAATGATCCTACAAAATCTCAGCCCGATCAAAAATTTTTTGCTGATGCCGCCAGGTCTCCAAACTTTCAATTTTACCCATTTTTTAGTTGCTAATAGAAATAAAAAAGAAACTGATTAAATGTCATTTAAAAAAAGTTGTCTAGTGATTAAAGGAACCGCTTGTCATTAGTCGATCTTATTTAAACTGTTTCTGCGTTGTAGGAGGTGGAGGAAGAAGTCGTAGGAGCGCACGCGAGCCTGTCATGACCTGCTTGGCGCAATCAATCTCAGTATCCTCTCACGCCTCTCACATTCTGTACCCACTGTCGTTTGTGCGTGTGTCGTTGCTTTTATTAATATTTTTTCTTTTCATTAACGCAGTTAGAAACTTATTTGTTTGAAACTTTGTCAAGTTCGGAAGAAAGCAATCCTTCTGATAAGAGTTCTGAGGAGGAATTTATCGCAGACTCCAAATTCAAGTACTTCTCAAAATATTGAACGAAGCATTATCAGGTTCTCTTAGGACAAAAGTATGAGTATTACTCTTACTACTATTGGATGCGATGGAACCGTCACCAACACAGGGAGCAAGAATGGAATTATCACGTTATTAGAGAAAAAAGCTGGAAAGCCGCTGCAATGGCTCATCTGCCTATTCCATGGAAATGAGCTTCCTCTGCGACATTTGAACAAACATCTAGAGGGACAAACTACTGGTCCCACAAGCTTCGGGAGTCATTGGGAAAGAGCTCGAGAGCTGTGGAAAACAACCGGCTGTTCATTTCCAACAAATAGAAGAAAACCTGCATGAAAATCTGTGCGTGCTGCCAGATCTCAGTAACGATCAGGAGTACCTTCTGGAAATATGTTAGGCAGTATGAAAGTGGTTGCTACAGTCCTGATCTAGCTAACAGGAATCGTCTATACTCCACTTTGGTTAAAAATTAAATTAAAACCTTCTCGTATTCATGGCTCCATTTAAGCTGATACAACTTTCCTGTCATCTTCCGGAAGAACTCTAAAAAGTAGTTGGCCCTAGTACTTTGCCTTTCCAGAAAATATTCTTCTGACAATGATTACG